>JAWHQI010000053.1:8977500-10360000 GCA_033032865.1 Dactylorhiza incarnata
AAGCGGACCTTGTGCTTCTGCTGTGTCATGGGCTCGATGGAGATGAAGTTTCAATTGTTGCAAGATCTCATCCAAATCTTGAAGTTTGATAGCTAGTGTGTTTGTCTGACATTCCTTGGTTAATGGTCAAGGTGGTAATCCATAAATGATTTGGAAGGGCGTAGTGCCCCAAAGAATGCGTTGTACAAGTATTCTACTCAATTGATCTGTTTGGATATCCAATCACATGTTACATACCTCCATTTTCCAGTTTGGGTGGTAAGTACTCGTGCATAATCGTGTCTCTTGGAGTTTGAAGAGGGTTTGTCAAAACCAACACATGAAAATTGGGTATCGTCCATTGACGATTACGCGTGGAAACCTATGTAGACTAACCACACATTGGAACCAACACATAGCCAATACGGCTGTCCTAAGCCCACCTACCACAGCCTTCACTAGCTTCATTAGTTACTTGGTAAGCTTTACATTATTGTTTCATTACTCGCATTCCACTAAATTGATTTGACAATTTTTTTCTCAGTAGATGTGCAATATTTATTCGCCAACAGTTAATTTGTGTGCGTTGTCAGTTAAGTGCAATTATCATTTGCGTACTTAGTATCTGTGATCAAATGTGATTCAATTGTGTGACTAACAAATTTTGTTATTTAATTAATTGCGCATTGAAAATACTTGCATGATGGAATTATTAGTTCGCATTGCATTAGGTTAGGGTTATGTTGTGAGACACCTTGTTGTTTTTTTGCTTGTGTGCATGCTCACATCATCATTTAGAAAACCATCATTCGAAAACCACATTTGAATTTGTCGTGTTTATTATATTCATTCATCTAGGGTTATGGCATCGCTCGTCCATCAATTGTAGATTTGTCCTACGTATTTACATTTGGTGCGTCGGCGTAGAGATCTTTTAGCTTAAAATATACACAACCTGTGGTGGTTCATGAGAATAGTATCTTGTAAGAGAGAATGAATGGTGGATGTGCGGAGGAATCCATCCGGAGGGTTGGGGATGGGGATGAGTTAGGAATACTTGGACACTTTCTGTTGGAATCCAGGACCTAGGTTAGCTGCTGGCTCACCAGCCAGGCTGGCATTGATCTTCTAAATATCCATTGATCATAATCAAGTTGTTAGCTTCCATCTAAAACGTCATTAGCTCGACTTATATGGAATTCAAAGGTCCAAGTATGGACGCCCTCCTAACAGTCATATCCGAGTTGTCAACCTCCTAATATTGTGATTAGATCCAGAGTTATCAACATCTTGATGATGGAAATCCCACTAATAATGAAAACTCTGTTTCTAGCCAGCTACATGTGAAGATATTCAATAGCACCAATGACTTCAATGCAATTGGTGACAATCCTCACCATGTCACCATTGTTGATAACAAATCAATCGAAGATCCAATCACTGTCTTGGGATATGTTTCCAGAAGAATTTATTCTTGATTAGTTCATAATCAATTGTCAACTTCATTTTAGGCTATTCATGTTTAGAACAAATATCTGCCATTAACATAAAATATCATATAACATATGGCATTTCTGGAGTGCAGGATTCACCCATTCCAAATACATAATGTTCAATAAATAGTATTTTCCAAATGTTCTTGATCACAATAAATTCCTATTTAATTGTACTTGAAATCTATCCTTTGCTTTAAGAATTTAAACTACTAGAATAGCATTTGGTAGCATTGCATTAACATTAACTTATTATCCACTATCAAAATGTGCAGAAAAACATTTGAGCAAAATGATAAATGCTTAAGGCTGTTATTGAAGTTGAATACTAAATATATATCATATTGATGAAATCTAGTACCTTTTGATCACCTTGCCATTGTTCCTCCCTTCTTTCATTTGTATCCTCATATCCCGCGATGATCGAGCACAAAACCCTCTATCATGCTTCTCTTGCAAAACCTTAAATCTTTCCCGTTCATTAGCCCACATCTACAAAATCATGAAATGAATCCATGCTTCAAAGGCTCAAAAGTTGAGCTAAATTTAAATTTCAAAACCAACCTGTCTCATTGTCTTAATCCTATATAGATTCCTTCCCTTAATGAGAAGGGGATGAAGAGGAGGCCATGGTTTCACTCCTTTGCTCCATAGTACTTCAATCTACACAGAAAAACAAAATTCAATTTTAGAGCCAAGAGGAGAAGGAATCCTAATAGATAAGGAAATAATTATGAAAAATTACCCTGCGACTTAGCATAAATACAAGTTTAGAGCCAAGAGGAGAAGGAATCCTAATAGATTAGGAAATAATTACGAAAAACTACCATGCGACTTAGCATAAATACAGGACCTGCCCTTCTAAGTTATAAAATTATCAAAAGCCTCCATCTAAGTATATATTGCTAATGCATGTACATGCATACAAACAATGTAAGCTTAGAGGAGAGGTCTTGATAAATTTAATAGTTAAAAGGGAGTATTCAAAGTTGGAGGGGAGGATTCAATAAATGACCCATAGATAAATTTAAGAATTTTACTGTAAACGTATGTTGCTGCTTTGCAGCACCATAACTTTCTTTTACAATACGGCCAGCAACAGTCCTGGTGCCGCATGATGGGCCTGTAGCACTCCTAGATGCAATGCTGAACCTGCTAAGTAGAAATAAATTAGTATATCTAACACTTAACCTTAATATAATCTTCTATCATAGTAGTTCATAAAGAAAATTTAGGGCTGAAGCAGTACATCTCATAGACATTTTGTTCAAACATGACAACATCTCCCAGACAAGCATCACCTAAATGGATAGAAACAATGAAGTAAAGCATATGATTAAACACAAATATTAAGGGAAATCTGGTGCAAGTTGAGATCAAACTAGTACTAATTAGTCCTACAACATAAATATTATTCAAAAACATTAAATCAACTAGCCATATACCTTTGCAGTTTAATAGAAAGCTTTCTGGCGGGTATTTCTTCTCCCCACGGCCATCAATGATACTGAAATTATTCATGCAAGAAATATAAATTAATTTCCTCTTAGGTTTTACATATAAATACAATTTTTGATTAATCGTGTCAGCTCTAAGCTACTATCACACGGATATGTAAAAAGGGCAGCCCAGTGCACAAAGCATCCCCTCGCAGCGAGGGTCTGGGGAAGGGTCCCACCACAAGGGTGAAATGTAGGCAAACCTTACCCTACATTTTTGCAAGAGGTTGCTTCCAGGACTCGAACCCGTGACCTCAAGGTCACACGGACGGATTATATGTAACACCGAAAATAATATTGTAGACTATTCTCTTGAAATAACTACAAACATCCTCTGTCAGTTTACATTGTTAAAATACTTGTACAAAATAAGCCCCTCCAAAGAGTTTTATTCTACACATATATGTTAACACTGCAAACTCAGAGGGGAAGTAGAACACAAATTCTTGTAAATGACCCTATTTCTCTTTGGCAAAAATTTATACTAATGGGAAACACAAAATATGACAATGAAGAGATGTTAGTTATATACTCTCTATGTTCTTGAATGCGTGAAACCAGGACGCTTTTTTTGCCTGTCAATCTCAAACCATACTTTCTAAGGTACAGTTTGCATTGGTCAACCTTTAACTTCCCTAGGTCTCCACCTGTAGCATCATTATACAAAAAATCTTTAATTAGTTATGGGATCAACAAAATGTATCATTAGTAGGAGTATAGAACTATCTTCCTTCTAGGAATATTTGAGATCATGCTGCATTTGCTGAACCTTAAGGTTAGTGAAGAACAAGATCAGGCGAGAAAATGTTATCAATTCCATTTTATCAAACACAGACCACCATGCTTCATATTCATAGAGAAATATGAAGACGCTAAGCGTGAAGTACACATTGAACCTTAAATTTAGTGAAGAAAACACAGAGCTTAATGCTGGTAATTTGTCACTTTGAGTGGCATCTACCCACAACCTTCACCATGGCCATTAAGACAAGACAAAATTGAAGCATGCACAAAACCTTGATGTTGATCATTTGTCGGTTGATCTTGGCCATGTCCATTAATACTATAGGCACGTAACAATTAGAACGCAAAAATGGTGAAATTCTTACTCAAATAGGTGACAAGACACAGTTTAAGATATAGGCTATGTTTGGCACGGCGGTGGCGGTCATGAATGCGGCGGTTATGAACTGTCGTTCATGAACATCAGACATTACGACCTCACCTAAGGAACTTCATCCACTTTTATGTTCAAAACAAATTTTATTTTCTTGGCGGTGGTCGTAACCGCTGTCATGCCAAACATACATTCTACGAAGGTGGCGTTTTTGTCCAAACTCACCTGCTCAGCAAAAACGCCTCACCAAACGGAGCCATAATGATCAGGAAGGTATGCAACACTTGTAGATCAGCATGCTGATCTATTCGGCTGACGAGATCAAGAAATGCATCTGTTCTTAGGAGCAATAGTTCCATTAAATGATACGATTACTTTTATGAAGCAGTCATTCGTTAAGCTTTTGGAAATCTATGACTTGGCAAGATGAAGGTTTTGGAAAAAAAAAATTCAAAAAAAAAACTAGGATGTAAATCAACATAGAAACCAGATGGTAAAAAACCAGTAGCTTCTCTAGTTAATAGTCATTTAAATCCTAAAAAGATGATAAAGCATGGTTAAGAGATGTTAAAAATGTCATTTCTATATACATATACAAAGTATACAGCTCCCATACTCCTCATACAGAAGATCTGCTACATACATTTCAACTTATAGATAAAAGAAACTCATAACAAACCTTTGATGAGCTCTTCGACCTTCTCGAACGATTTCTCATCCTTCTCGTCCAGCTTGGGGATGTCACTCTCCACAGCGTCGATCTCCGGTTCGCTCTCTAGGTTTGCATCAGCATCTTTGCAAATCCTGATCAAGCCCCCCAAAACCCTTTTTAGAACAGATCAATCGCTTCTCAATCTCAAGAACGGTAAAAGATTGCACAGAAAACCAGAGCTCACCTGGATCTAGGTTTTTTCAGAGATAGCGTGGAGAGCGCCGATCGGGTTTCTTCGACGGCGTCGAAAGAGGGATCGTCGTCGGAATCATCCGAACACTCAAACTCGTCGGATTCTGGCTCATTTTCCATCTCGCGATACTGCTCTTGATCGGAGGCCATTGGAACTTCGCTGTAAGGAAGTGTTAGATTCTGGGGTTTTGGTTGAAGGAGCCAAATGTGCTGCCCTTGATAAGAAGATGGGGAGGGTCTGTCCTTTTTGACCGTTATGCACTGACGCTTTTTAAATTCAAGTTTTTAATATATATATATATAATATCTAGATACATACATATCTATTAAAAATAATTCGCATAATGCATTAATGCATGATAAAATTCAAAACTTTGCCAGTTTTTTAATTAAAATATATTACAAGGACTTTCATATTTAAATTTAGATGATATATGGGCAGATTCATAACGGTTATGGGCAGACCTCGCTGTAAAGAAAATTACAGAAATGACTATGGGCAGATCGAGCATTTAAGGATTCACATATCTCTATGACTTTTAATTTTGGTCTGCCATTAGATTGAATTAGTCAGCCCATAACAACAACCTAAATTTAAAAAAGACTTAAAAAATCATTAAATTTTAATTAATTGTATAATCCACGATGATTAGGAATTTTAATTACATCGCGAAATGATTTGCTAGTGAGGAAGTTATGAGTAATAATGATGAGAAAATAACATAAGTCCATTCGGCACACGGATATTGATTTTTCGGAATTGACTTTGTGTAGAATTTCAATTCTAATGTTTGATTGCAGGATGGAATTCATTCTGCAGAATTGAAATTGATGAGAAATCATGTTTGACTGCAGGATAGAATTCATTAAATGGGAATTGAAATTTTAAAGTTTAGTAATTCATTATAAAGATAAACACTAATCTATAAAGTTTGTCCCTAAAAACAAAGTAATATCAACATACTCTAGTTATGCTAGGAAAAAACAGCGAGGTGTTGGCCAAACACACCTTCTGGTTGGTTGGTGGTGGATCAAGAATTTCTACTTGTAACGGCGCGTGGATTGGTTCGCTGTTCATAGAGCGATGGCCAACCTTTGTCGACATCTCCTGCCTTCCAGCTTTTGTGCCGTGATTACTAGAAGTACGTTTAGTGACGGGGCTTTTGTAAACACATTGTGCCAGATTAAATTTGATCACTAAATGTCTTTAGTGACCAAAATTTTTGTCACTAAAAGTCATTTTCTTGTAGTGAGATCACCGGGCTCCACTTGGGAGAAGCCGAATCTAATTTTGCTCTACTTCTGAAGGGCACGCCAAGGATTGCGATCGCTCTTGTTGAACGAAGTGCGCGCTAATTGGGCAACCGATTACATCTCAAAGCTTGCTTGTAGCGAAAATTCCAACCCAATGTAGCTCTCCTTTATTTTATTATTGTAATATATATAACTCGTGCTACCTTCAAGGAAAAAATTAAAGTTTTGGGCAGAATATGTTGCCAAGTGTCCAATTGTATGTTGAACATCTTTTACAATGTTGGCCATGAAGCACAAGAATGTAAGCCCTAGACTTTCATATTTTAAATATTTCATAAAAAGATTAATAAGATTAAACATTGAATAAAAGGGTAATAAACAGAAATAAATTAGAAAGGGGAGATCGAGTGCCACGCGTTTAGGGCTTCGGCAATTCTGCGCAAAGCCGAGGGGGAGGGTGGTGGTGTTTTCGTGAAATTGGGTTTTATGGTAATTCTGCGCAAAGCCGAACGCCAACTTTGATTTATTAAAGACCAAAGCCAATTCCTGTGCGTCAAACGGTCCATAAATATTTGGTTGAACTCCATTTTTAGGCCGGACACCTAATGTGAAAATGTATTAAGAAGAATATTAGTTTTGTTTTTTTATTTTTTCTAAAATGAAACTTTGAAATAACAATATGTACAAAAACTTCCAAAAAAAATTTGTGAGCAAACCAATAACATAAAAACTAGTTGTTTGGCTATAAAATCTCGAAGTATTGACATTTTGTTCGCTCATACTCCTTCAATTGTAATATGCTCTGGGTTTAGAGTACTCGTAGCAACAATGTTCTGAGTTCGATCAACCATAAGCTCATGAGTTTTAGGACGTAAAAAATTTTCATCATCATCACATGCGCCGAATTTAAAGTCTGCATGTGATGAATGTCTAGTGAAACTATGAAGTGTTGTTATAGTCACAACAATAAAGTCTAGCTTGTTTATAAATTAAGTTATAGTATACACTCTTTTCTTCTTTCAAACATCGAATGTTCATTCAATAGGGTTTAGAGTTTAGGGTATTGATAGGGTATCGGGCCTAAGGAGATTGAGGGATGGTGGCAGGGCTATCAGGATTTCGGCGATAGGATTCTGCTGAGAGAAAATATTTATTTTGTGATTGGAGCTTTCAGGATTGAGGAGAGTGCTGGACCGAGAAACTATTTCGCGTTGCACCACTGGACGCGTGACACGTTTTTAGGGGCTTTGATTTTGCTATCGATGGTGCCTTTTGTAAAGATACAGGGTGTGCCGAGACGAGAAATTCGACAGAAAAAAATTCAAAACAAGAAAACACAGCAAATCAGATCTATCACAGAAGACACACAGATATACAGAGGTTCACCCCAATCTGGGCTACGTCCCCTCTCCCCTTCCTCTTCTCTTCTTTCTATTTACCAAGACGGATTACAGTTTACAAGGTTACAAGGATCAAATCCGATCCTACCTCACTTAACCCTCTTCAGACAAGAACAGAGGAACCGCCGCCAAGGAACACCGCGCAAAAAACACTATTGCACTCTTTTGGACTTAATGACCTTAACCCTAAACCAGGGTTACACACCCTTTAAATAGGGCGTCAAACCGGGCTCAGACCAAACCTCCGCTGAGACGGTTCAATAACATCCGCTGAGACGGAACCAGCTGAGACAGCATGTACACCAGGCGTCGAGCGCCGAACGCAGGCGTCGAGCGGTGAACGCAGGCGTCGAGCGCAGGCATCGAGCGTCGAACGCGGGCGTCGAGCGCAAGCATCGACCGCAGGCGTCGAGCGTCGAACGCAGGCGTCGAGTGCAGGCGTCGAGCGCAGGCATCGAGCGTCGAACGCAGGCCTCTCCCGTTCGACGAACCCTTCTCCGTTCGTCGAACGCCGTTCGATGAACCCTTCTCCGTTCGTCAAGCGCAGGCGGAGTTCGATGAACTCTTCTCCGTTCGTCGAACGTCGTTCGACGAACACTGAGTAGAAGTGTTCCCCAACTCCAACATTCTCCCACTTGGTGAACATCTTCCTCCGATGAGAGCTGCTCCTCCAACCTTCCTCTTCAACCCTACGGCTGTTGCACACCACTGAAATTTGGCAACAGGAACCGCCTTGGTAAGAAAATCAGAGCTGTTCTCCATCGTGTCCACCTTCTCCAGTTGAACTACCTTCTTCTCCACCCTCTCCCGGATGAAATGGTACTGGATGTCAATATGTTTGGTTCGTGCGTGGAAGGCAGGATTCTTGGCTAGCTGAATAGCCCCTTGACTGTCACACCACAGCTTCACTGGCCCCTGCTCAAACCCGAGCTCTAAACATAGCCTCCGCAGCCATATGACCTCCTTGCTCGCATGAGTAAGAGCCATGTACTCTGCCTCCGCTGACGAAAGTGCCACCACACATTGCCTCCGACTCATCCAACTGATAGCTCCTCCAAATAGTGTGAACACGTATCCACTGGTGGATCTCCTGCTATCCAGATCACCTCCCCAATCCGAGTCCACGTGCCCAACCACGTCCAAGACTCCTCCTTCACCAGCTCCTTCAAAACATAGGGAGTAATTTGAAGTGCCTCGGAGATACCTGAACACATGCTTCACAGCGTTCTAGTGTTCCTTTCCTGGTGTAGCCATATACCGGCTCAACACTCTCACTGCTTGAGCAATGTCAGGGCGAGTGCAGACCATGGCGTACAACAAGCTTCCCACAACACTAGCATAAGGGATCTTCACCATGTCCTCGACCTCATCTTGTGTCTTCGGGCTCAACTCTGCAGATAACTTGCACCCAACTGGCATTGGTGCACCCACTGGCTTGCAGTCCGTCATATTGAACTTCTTCAACATCTCCTCGACGTACCTCTGCTGCCCCAACCAAAGCTTCTTCTTGCTTCGATCCCTGGAAATCTGCATTCCCAAGATGACACTTGCTGGCCCCAAATCCTTCATCTTGAATTTGGCTGAGAGCAGCTTCTTCACATGTTGGATCATCCTGACACTATTGCCCACCAGTAGCATATCATCTACATAGAGTGCCAGGAAGATGAACTGCTCTCCCTTTCTCTGGATGTACACACAGTGGTCCAAATTCGACCTTTCAAAACCTAACTCCAACATATAGGTGTCGAATTTCTGGTACCACATCCTCGGAGATTTCTTTAGTCCATACAAGGACTTCTTCAACCTGCAGACCTGATCCTCCTTGCCCTTGGCTTCGAATCCTTCCGGCTGCTTCATGTATATCTCCTCCTCCAGATCACCGTGAAGTAACGCCGTCTTCACATCCATCTGCTCGATCTCTAAATCATGCGCTACCGCAATAGAGAGTACCAGTCTGATCGACGTCATTTTGGCTACCGGTGAGAAGATCTCATCATAATCAACACCTTCGACCTGGTAGAATCCCTTTGCAACCAACCTTGCCTTGTATTTCTCCACAGTGCCATCACCCTTCACCTTCTGTTTGAAGACCCATTTACTTCCAATGACCTTCCTCCCCTTTGGAAGCTTACACAGACTCCAAGTCTGATTCTTCCTCAGAGACTCTATTTCATCCACCATGGCTAGCTCCCACTGATTTGAGTCCGCCCTTGATCTAGCATCTCTGGCAGAAATTGGATCTTCACCAAGCATACTCAGGCAACATTGTGCAGCCACTGCACATTGGGGATATCTCATTGGTGCCTTTCTTTCCCTTGTCGATCTCCTCAGAAGTGGAATTTCTTCAGCTTCATCTTCTGACTCATCATCACTTCTCACCACATCCAGATCATCTGATTCAGAATCAGATTCAGCCCCAACAGTAGTAGCTCCTTTCTCAAAGCTTCCTTCCACCACCACTGTCTCTTTCTCTGCTTCTTTGGCCTTCTCAAAGATTCCTTCTATGCTTCTTTGGCTTTCTTTCCCTTGATATGCACTCATTCGCGAAACCAAGAGGTGCATTTAGCTAAAGCTCCACCATGTGTGAGTGAGGATTATGGAGACATGCCAAGTCTCATGACAAAGGGAGCGGAGTAATGGAAAAACCGCCACAACCGTCGTACGACGCCAAGCTCAGTCGAACCCCATCATCGCACCCCACTAAGGGGGCAGTCAGACGCACACCCCACAAAGAGGGTGCGGGTCACAACCCACTTAGCGGGGTGCATCCAAAGCCGCACCCCAAATGGGGTGTGGCCAAGGTCGCACCCCAAGTGGGGTGCGACCAAGACCACAACCCCCATAGGGGGGTGTGGCCCAAGCCGCACCCCCTATGGGGTGCGGCCAAGGCCGCACCCCTACACCCCCCATTGGGGGGTGCGGCCCAAACCGCACCCCCTATGGGGGAACGACTAAGCCGACTCACACGTAGGGGGCACGGAAAGTCTGACGCCCCCTCAGGGGCGCAGTCGGAGCCCCGACACTCCCCCTTTCTCAAGACTGGGCACGACTCCCCGAATTGGGGGGGGGGGGTCTTCAATAGGCATGCCCTTGGACTTGCAAGCACGCCCCTCCGTCGGCACTCGGCCACATTTCTGACTTTCGGTCCGCAAAGTGAGCGAAGCGTCTCCACACGCTTCCATGTTTGTCGCGCGCCCACGCTTCCATGTTCGTTGCACGCCCAGAACGCTTTCATTGCACGTTCAGAGTGCTCTCGTGTTCGTTGCACGCTCAGAACATTTCCGCGTTCATCGCACACTCATAACACCTTCGTGTTCTCAACGCACGCGCGGTTAACCTCTCCTAATTTTCTAGATTTCTGGTCTAGTTCACTTCGCTCAACGCCGTCAACGAAGCTGCCTGAACTGCCCAAGCTGACCGAACTGTCCGGAGGCAAGAATGGAATATCCAAAAATGACGATCTGTATGCTCCCAATCGATCAGCGTGATTCGTCCGTGAGGTGGTTACGGCGGCGAAATTACCAGGTTACCCCCACCCAAGACTATAAAAGGAGCTCAGGGCATTCATTTCAAGATACCTTGTCTTCTACGCTCGAGAGAGCTCCTTTGAAGATTTCCTTGGAATTCTCCTTCAGCGCTTGAAGATCTCCTTCGGCGCTTGAAGATCTCCTTCGAATCTTTGAAGATCTCCTTCGTACCTTTGTAGATTTTCCTTCGTTTTGGAAGATAGTCTTCAAGGCGGATTGAGAATATTTCAAATTACGAAATGCGACTCGAGAATCTCACTTTCGTTTCCAGAAAAATACTTAGTCTCTCGAGAGGTGCTCTGTCTCCCTCGAGGTTTACTTTCTTTACCATTGTAACGAGCAGCGGTCTGTCGTGCTCGAGTTCTCAGCTTTCAACTGTAACAAATCAGAAGATAATGGAATTTGGCCGACACAGTTTCGACCGAGAGGTTTTTCACCATTTCCGATTTTTCCACGATAAAAAGTGTTTTTGTTGTTTAGTAACTCTCTTATTGACTGTTTGCGCGCTTGGCTCGCTCATGAGCTAAGGTGGTTCAGTTCGACCAGTCTACCAGAGCGTCAAGTGACCCGCAACACCCCTACTCTCGGGCGCATGAGAGTTGATAGGTATCCCTTAATCCCTGCTGCGAATGGTCAAAGCACACGCCTCATTTGTTGGAGGAAATTGGGTTGACCAAAGTCAACCCCACTAGCCCCGTAACCACCCAACATGGGATGTAAATAGTAAATTCCTCCATCATGAGGTGTAAATAGTAAATTTCTCCATCATTGGGTGCAAATCGTAAAATCCTCAAACATTGGGTGCAAATAGTTAATTTCTCCAACATGGGGGTGCAAGTAGTAAAATCCTCCAACATGGGGTGTAAATAGTAAATTCCTCCATCATGGGGTGTAAATAGTAAATTCCTCCATCATGGGGTGCAAATAGTAAAATCATCCAACATGGGGGTGCGAATAGTAAATTCCTCCATCATGATGTGCAAATAGTAAAATCCTCTAACATGGGGGTGCAAATAGTAAATTCTCCAACATGGGGGTGCAAGTAATAAAATCCTCCAACATTAGGGTGCATGTAGTAAAATCCTCCAACATGTGGGTACAAATAGTAAATTCCTCCAACTATGGGTGGGTGTAAATATCCAAAATCATATCAGGTTGCGTATAGAATAATACTGGAATAATATGTGTCTCAAATCATATAAGCCCGACTTGCGCATAACAATTATGGTGGTTACAGTCTGCGAATAACCAGATAACTACCGTAACCACCTATGAGGCCTATAAATAAGACCCCAGGGCTCTCCTTCCATTTCTTCTCCTCCTCCTTCCTCCTAAGTTCAAGAGACAGCTCTCTTGAAGATCTTCTTCATCTCCGAAGCCGCCCTTGAAGATTCTTCAAGCACTTCGACGACGGCTCAGAGATCTTCATCCTCTCTCCTCTCCTCGAAGACCCATTCGAAGATCTTCGAGCGCCTTGAAGATCCTTCGAAGGCATTCCACCTCCATGCGCGCCTCCGCGCGCTCCGCTCTCAAGAACACTCCAAGCGCGCTCCGCTCTGAAGACTGCTCCAAGCGCGCTCCGCTCTCAAGACCGCTCCAAGCACGCCTCCGTGCGCTCCGCTCTCCAGACCACTTCAAGCGCGCCTCCGTGCGCTCCGCTCTCAAGACCGCTCCAAGTGCGCCTCTGTGTGCTCTTCTCTCAAGTCCGCTCCAAGTGCTCCTCCGCGCGCTCCGCTCTCAAGACCGCTCCAAGCACGCCTCTGTGCGCTCCGCTCTCAAGACCGCTCCAAGCGCGCCTCCGCGCGCTCCGCTCTCAAGTCCGCTCTAAGCGCGCCTCCGCGCGCTTCTCTCTCAAAACCACTCCAAGCACACCCTCGCGTACGCAACAACAAGCACTCCACACACTTAAGATTATCACTTCAGACTCCTCTCACGCTGTAGGAGACAAGCCGCAGAGACAAAGGCTCACAGAGCGCACCAATCCAACCTTCAAGCAACAATCGAAAGCTCCAGAGCGCTCAGAGCGCAGCATCCGCTTTTGCAGCATGCAAAAGATTTAGCTCCATGAGCGGTGGTCTGTCACCCTCCGAGCATCTCTCTCTCTCCCAACAATTGTAACGAGGAGTGGAATGTCGCCCTCGCCTCCTCTTAAAAGGCTCTGTACAATGCCATCAAATAGTGAACGTTTTCTCGGCACAGATCCGGCCACATGGTTTTTCACCCATTTCCGGAGTTTTCCATGCTAAAAAAAATTGCCTTGTCAATTTTCCCTTTTTCTGTGACTGTTTGCGCGCTCGAGCGCTCCCGGGCTAAGATGATTTATTCTTGACCAGTTTTAGGAGCCTCGAGTAGCCCGCAACAAGAACCACTCATGCACCGTTATTTTTGTGGCACACATGCTTAATAACCATCACGTTCGCGACTGCCGCCGTCGTGCCAAACGAGCCCAAGTCTATCAAATTTTAGAAATGATGTCTTTTCTTATAGTTGCAAAAAAATTTAGCAAGAAAATTTAATTTACCCCCTAATATATCAAAACTATTTCTTGATTAATTTTAAATTTAAAAAATAAAAATCATATATTATCTATGCTATACAAGGGAAGATCATTTTGGTGAAACATTAATTTTTTCAATATTACCCTTCCATTTTTATAATTTTTTTTAACATTTTCTTATATACGTGACATCATCTCCTCAATTTCTATTAACTTTTGTATTTAGCAGGACAAAAATTTTCACAGAGTTGACGAACTGTGTTGAAGGCTCCGCTCAAGATAGTCCAATAAGGCTGATCAAATGTGGAATGGTCTTATATATGTTGGGATTGTGAACAAACCAATCCCGACCAGAGCACCTGTTGGTTATTTGAGCGAGCACCTGTGCGACCGCGTTGAGCGGTATTCCAAGCAAAGATAAACAAAACAATGCAAGACAACAAAAGAACACAAGCAATTTTAACGTGGAAAACCCAATTGGGTGAAAAATCCCGAGAAGATCGGAGTCCAATCCGGAAAGCCTCCACTAAAAATGTGTGATAAATCACACGCACGGATTACAGGCTTTCCCTCCACCGATTCACAAAGGATCTCCACTCCTCTACCACAAACACAATCCACACAGGATTCACACAGTCTTCTCTCCAACAATACACACACAAGCACAATGTTGAAAGAAAAATACGAGTGGGTGAGAAGAGTTACCCGGACGGATTGTAAAATCCGTCCCAACGTCAAAGATGACGTTCCTAAATCCACGAACAAAGACGACTATGCACAACCCCTTCTTCTTCGTCTTCAACCTCCAAGCCACGAACAAGAGCCGACAACCCCTCCAACAGCCGGCGGCTTCAACAAAGCTTCAACAGCAGGCGACGGCAAAACCAGGGGGGATCCACGGCGGCAGCACCCCAGGCGGAATCCGGATCCGACCCAAATTTTCTCCTCTCTTAACCTAGCCGACGGAGAGAGAGAGAGAGAGAGAGAGAGAGAGAGAGAGAGAGAGAGAGAGAGAGAGAGAGAGAGAGAGGAGGACAGAGGGTTGAGGGCTGCTGCGATCTCCAGGCGGGCGGCGGCGACTCCAGGCGGCGGCAGCACTCCAGGCGGCGGCAGCACTCCTAGGCGGCGATCGAGAGGAGAAAGGGGGGAAGGCGTTCTGCAAAGAGGATCACACACGTACAACAACCCTAATTGCCCCCCCCCCCCCCTTTAATTGATTTGCCCAAAATAAAAATGCAGGAACTGCTGCCCGGTTTACCCAAAAAAAAACTCTTCTTGCCCGTATTGACCGAACTCCTCTTATGGAGAAAAATATGCGCTGCCCCCTTTATTCGCACTCCACAATATAGATCAATTTGAAATCAAGAGCCGCACCTAGCGTGCCAGGCGATTTTTACTGCCTCGGATGGGAACCATACCCAACAAATCTCCCCCTTCACATCGAGGCGAGAGAAACCGCCATCCCGACGATTCCAACGCAATGCTCAAACTTCCCTCTGGCACTACTAGAAAAGTGTCTTTTAGCCACACTTTTTTTTGCCACGGGTCTAAAATCGTGGATAATAATGAAGTATTAGCCACGACCCCCAATTCGTGGTTAATAACAAGCATTTGCCACGGATGCCTAATTCGTGGCAAAAAAGAAAGCATTAGCCACAGTCGTTCGTGGCTAATAAGATAGCATTAGCCACAGTTTGTCTAATTCGTTGCTAATATTTTTTACTATGAATAGTTGATATCAGTGTGCTTATAACATTAACTTTCTGTAGCTGCAGTTCTTGCAATTAGAGTTGTAGATGTAGTTCTTTTAACTGCAGTTGCACTTTGATGAGAAATTATGTGTATTTCTCCTTTAAATTGATTGACTTCTTATGCAGATTGATAATATTTTTGGGTTGCGATTAACACTCATCTAATTCTATTTAAATGTATTTAATTATTTGCCACAGATTTAGACAATGATAAATTTTTGTAAATAAATCAAACATGTATTTGCCACGGCTTCAAACCGTGGCAAATACGTTTTAAAGTAAATATGTCAAGTATTTGCCACGGCTTCAAACCGTGGCAAATACGTTTTAAAGTAAATATGTCAAGTATTTGCCATGGTTTCAAGCCGTGGCAAATAATTTTTTTAATAAAACAAACAAGTATTTGCCACTGTTTAATACCGTGACAAATATTAGACTTTTAGCCACGACAGGAAAACCGTGGCAAAAAGTTGCTAAAATCAAGACTTTAGCCACGGTTTAAATTCGTGGTTAAAAGTCGTGGCAAATACTTTTTTCCACGCTCGCATTAGCCACACCCATTTGCCGCGGGCAAACCGTAGCTAAAAGTCTTTTGCCACGGAATTGGACTTTTAGCCACGACAATTTGCCCTGGCTAAAAGTCCATTTTCTGGTAGTGTGGACACTGTACAACCCTCATATTTTTCGAGTCGGTGTGACCCGATCCGGACGAGACCAAGACAATTTAAGGTGGTCGAGACGGTCGAAACCGATCAAGGCAAGAAGAGGCCGCGGGAGAGACGGAGGAAACACCCGCTACCCCGGCTCCCTTGGGTGGGTAGGAGAAATCCTCCCACTCAGGCCCTTTGCGAGGGGAGTGGGAGGAGTGCTCCCACTCGCCGGGCGAGTGGGAGGGGGCCTCCCACTCGCCGGCCGAGTGGGAGGGCTGCTCCCACTCGCCGGCCGAGTGGGAGGGGGCCTCCCACTCGTCGGCCGAGTGGGAGGGAGCCTCCCACTCGCCGGCCGAGTGGGAGGGCTGCTCCCACTCGTCGGCCGAGTGGGAGGGGGCCTCCCACTCGCCGGCCGAGTGGGAGGGCTGCTCCCACTCGCCGGCCGAGTGGGATGGGACCTCCCACTCGCCGCCCCCTTAGGAGGCGAGGGCTGCTCCCACTCGCCGGCCGAGTGGGATGGGACCTCCCACTCGCCGCCCCCTTAGGGGGCGAGTGGGAGAAGCCTCCCACTCGCCCGGTATGGGTGGGGAGGTCGGTATGACCTCCCATGAGGGAGGGGGTGGGCACTTCGAGTACCACTCGCCCCCCCCCCCCCCCCCCCCCCCCCCCCCTCAGGCGTGATCGATGGCGGTCATGGTTGGACTGCGGGTAGCGGGATTTTTGCTATCCGCAGTCCATTTTCGGGAAAGTCTATAAATAGACCCCCTTGGGCTCCTTGGGAAGGGTTGGTCTCTACCCCCACCCTCGCGTGTGTCTTGTGAGCAAGCACCCCCCTCCCTTGTCATCCTTCAGCTGACAGTGAGGTGGTTCTTAGTGCCCTCCAAGGTGCCCAGGCTCAGCATTGGCTTGGGAGGGGAAGTTCCGAGTGGGCTTCCGGGTGTGTGGTGGGACCTCCGCGCTGCAGCTTAAGGGGTCCATTTGTGGATTCAAGTGTTCATCAAGTCCAAGTCTTCCAGTTCCTAGTGACCGGTCAAGGGTCTAGGCTTAGGTCAAGTAAGGGTTAGTCGCAACCCCCTTTCGAACGCTGAGACCGGGAAACTGGTTTCAACATTCTGGTGCGGTGAGCGTGGAAGCGGCTAATTCGGAAAGCTCCGAGCCGAGTCTCATGGCGGGAAGCAAAGAACCGGGGAGGTCGCCTCCCCCCAGCATGTTGCGACCATTAACGGGGGAGGAGGAGGCAGATGAGGCAGATCATGTGTTGGGTGATCTGACCAAGTTAGAGGTGCCAGAGGAAGTGACTGAGAAAGAGGTCATTAGCGGCAGTGGAAGGCCGGAGAAGGTGCGAATTAGCGGGAGGCTGAGCGGGCCAGATCAAGAGAAGATCCGAAGATGTGTCCAGCAGAACATAGACATCTTCGCATGGAGCGCTGCGGAGATGCCAGGTATTGACGCGGACGTGGCATGTCATCGCCTCAACCTCGACCCGAACGTCCGCCCCATTCGCCAAAGGAAGAGGAAAGTGTCGCCCACCCTCGCTGGGCCGATCAGAGAGGAGGTGGGGAAGCTGCTCGAGGCCTGGTTCGTGGAAGAAATCCAATACCCAGGGTGGGTTTCAAACGTAGTAATGGTGAAGAAGGGAGATGGGAGGTGGAGAATGTGTGTGGACTTCACTCTGCTGAACAAAGCATGCCCTAAAGACTGCTACCCGTTGCCCCGGATCGATGCGTTGGTAGATTCAGCAGTCGGATTCCCTGTGATGAGCTTCTTGGACGCGTTCTCCGGCTACCATCAAATTTGAATGCACTCGCCCGACGTCAAGGACGTCTCGTTCATCACGGACGATGGATGTTATTGTTACAAGATGATGCCGTTTGGGTTGAGGAATGCGGGGGCAACCTATCAAATGATGATGGATCGGGTCTTCAGAGAGCAGAAGGGGCGCAACTTAGAGGTCTACGTGGATGACTTGATGGTTAAAAGCAGGGATGTGGAGTCCCACCTGCAAGACCTAGTGGAGACCTTCGCTACCCTTCGGAGGTTCAAGATGAGGCTGAACCCTTCCAAATGTGTTTTTGGAGCAAGTCGGGAAAGTTCTTGGGTCATCTACTCACCCCGGAGGGGGTCGTACCCAATCCAGACAAGGTAAAGGCCATCTTGGAGCTGGAATCGCCGAAGAACGCGAAAGAAATTCAGAGGCTGACTGGGAAGTTAGCAGGGCTGAGTCGGTTCCTCTCCAGGGCGGGAGAGAAGTGCTCTCCTTTCTTCAAGGCCCTGCGCCAGGGTCAAAAATTCGAATGGACACCAGAGTGTAAGAAAGCCTTTCAGGCCTTGAAGGAACAACTAACGCGAGCCCCCTTGCTCCAGGGGCCGAGGGAAGGAGAAGACCTCTTTCTCTACCTAGGGGTAGGGGTCGAGGCAGTGAGTTCGGTCCTGGTCCGGGAGGAGGGGAAGAAGCAGCTGCCGATCTACTATGTTAGCAGAGTCCTGAAGAAGGCGGAGCTGAGGTACCCTGTCCTGGAAAAGCTAGCATTTGCTTTGATCATCTCGGCCCGGAAACTCCGCCCATATTTTTCAGGCTCACTCGATCAGGGTGGTGACCGACCATCCCCTTCGCAACATTATGGAGGGAGTGGAGCATTCGGGCAGGTTGGCAAAGTGGTCGGTAGAGCTCAGCGAGTTTGATGTCAGCTTCATCCCCCGGTTGTCGATGAAAGCACAAGCAGTAGCATACTTCCTGGCAGAATACGTCAAAGAGGTGGACGGGCCAGAGCCCGCCGGGTTGGTGGCATGGGATCTGTTCGCGGATGGAGCATCAGGAAAAAGTTCCCTCGGCGGAGGGGTGATCCTGGTCAGCCCACATGGGACCAGGATCGAGCAAGCGATCCACATTCGGTTCCCTGTGACCAACAACCAGGCCGAGTATGAGGCAGTGGTGGCAGGGCTCCGTCTGGCAAAGGAGCTGGAGATCCGGGACGTGAAGGTTTTCACAGATTCAATGGTGGTGGCCTCCCAGGTTCGAGGGGAGTTCGAAGCAAAGGAGCCAACCCTCCAGAGGTATCTGGCGAAGGTTAGGGACCTCGTCGGATGGTTCCACACCTTCTCCATTCAACACATTCCAAGAGAGGAGAACGCCCGAGCGGACCAGTTGGCGAAGCACGGTCCTCGCGCGGGAGGAACGGTGACCGAGTTGTTCCGCCCATCCATCGAGGAAGGCGAGTTGATGGAGATTGATCGGAAAACCTCGTGGATAGACCCGATCCTCACCTTCCTGACCTCGGGCAAGTTCCCAGAAGGAGACCTAGATAAGATGCACACTACATGATGCACGAAGGAAGCCTGTACAGAAAAACCTTGGCTGGGCTCCTAGCAAGGTGCGTGACGGAAGATGAAGTTCCGAGGGTCTTGGAGGAAATCCACTCCGGAGAATGCAGGAGCCATTCGGGAAGTCAGACCCTAGAAAAGAGGGTGCTAAGGCAAGGGTACTTCTGGCCGACTCTGCGGAAGGATGCCATGGAGTTTACAAAAAAGTGTCAGAAGTGTCAACTCTTCGCGCCGCTCCAACTTCAACCCGCGCAGAGGCTCAGGACGATCACTGCGCCCTGGCCCTTCGCCATCTGGGGGATGGACTTGGTCGGCCCATTCCCTCAGACTAGCGGTCAAAGGAGATTCTTGCTGGTTATGATTGACTATTTCTCCAAGTGGGTGGAGGTTAAGGCCTTGGCGAAGACGACCTCGTAGGTGATAAAGAATTTCATCTGGGGAGAAATAATTTGCAGACACGGACTCCCCCTTGCCATAGTGACAGACAACGGACCACAATTCGCTAGCGATGAACACATCACTTTCTGCGGACAAGTGGGCATCGACCTCCGCTTTGCCTCTGTCCACCATCTTCGAAGCAATGGGCAGGTGGAGGCCGCCAACAAAGTCATCGTCAACTTGCTGAAGAAGAAGGTGGAGAACCTGAAAGGGAACTGGGTGGAGCAACTTCCCTCAGTCTTATGGGCCTTGAGAACAACTCCCAACACGGCAACGGGCGAAACGCCATTCAAACTTTCCCACGGGTCAGAAGCCGTGCTCCCAGTGGAGTTCGAGGTCAGATCCCCCCGGGTCGTAGCTGCGAGGAAGGGGGCGAGGACTGGAGAATAGGCAACGAAGAGGAGCAACGACTCTCGCTGGATATGGTTGAGGAGCTCCGGGACCTCGCCACGGTTCGACAAGAGGAAGTGAAGCGTCGGATGGCCAGGTACTTCGATAGGAACATTAGAATCAAACAATTCATCCCAGGAGATCTAGTCCTCAAAAAGGTCGACGCTGCGGGAAGGTCAGCGAACGTAGGAAAGCTCCAGCCCAATTGGGAGGGGCCCTATGTGATCCCGGAAGCCCATGGGTACTACCACCTCCAGTTAGATCAGGAGTGCGTTGAGTTCCTCCACCCCCGGTTGAGCTAAGACTCCCAGGACGTGGATGGGTACTACCACCTCCAGTTAGATCAGGAGTGCGTTGAGTCCCTCCGCCCCCAGTTGAGCTAAGACTCCCAGGACGTGGATGGGTACTACCACCTCCAGTTAGATCAGGAGTGCGTTGAGTTCCTCCACCCCCGGTTGAGCTAAGACTCCCAGGACGTGGATGGGTACTACCACCTCCAGTTAGATCAGGAGTGCGTTGAGTTCCTCCACCCCCGGTTGAGCTAAGACTCCCAGGACGTGGATGGGTACTACCACCTCCAGTTAGATCAGGAGTGCGTTGAGTTCCTCCACCCCCGGTTGAGCTAAGACTCCCAGGACGTGGATGGGTACTACCACCTCCAGTTAGATCAGGAGTGCGTTGAGTTCCTCCACCCCCGGTTGAGCTAAGACTCCCAGGACGTGGATGGGAACTACCACCTCCAGTTAGATCAGGAGTGCGTTGAGTTCCTCCACCCCCGGTTGAGCTAAGACTCCCAGGACGTGGATGGGTACTACCACCTCCAGTTAGATCAGGAGTGCGTTGAGTTCCTCCACCCCCGGTTGAGCTAAGACTCCTAGGACGTGGATGGGTACTACCACCTCCAGTTAGATCAGGAGTGCGTTGAGTTCCTCCACCCCCGGTTGAGCTAAGACTCCCAGGACGTGGATGGGTACTACCACCTCCAGTTAGATCAGGAGTGCGTTGAGTTCCTCCACCCCCGGTTGAGCTAAGACTCCCAGGACGTGGATGGGTACTACCACCTCCAGTTAGATCAGGAGTGCGTTGAGTTCCTCCACCCCCGGTTGAGCTAAGACTCCCAGGACGTGGATGGGTACTACCACCTCCAGTTAGATCAGGAGTGCGTTGAGTTCCTCCACCCCCGGTTGAGCTAAGACTCCCAGGACGTGGATGGGTACTACCACCTCCAGTTAGATCAGGAGTGCGTTGAGTTCCTCCACCCCCGGTTGAGCTGAGACTCCCAGGACGTGGATGGGTACTACCACCTCCAGTTAGATCAGGAGGGCGTTGAGTTCCTCCACCCCCGGTTGAGCTAAGACTCCCAGGACGTGGATGGGTACTACCACCTCCAGTTAGATCAGGAGTGCGTTGAGTTCCTCCACCCCCGGTTGAGCTGAGACTCCCAGGACGTGGATGGGTACTACCACCTCCAGTTAGATCAGGAGTGCGTTGAGTTCCTCCACCCCCGGTTGAGCTAAGACTCCCAGGACGTGGATGGGTACTACCACTTCCAGTTAGATCAGGAGTGCGTTGAGTTCCTCCACCCCCGGTTGAGCTAAGACTCCCAGGACGTGGATGGGTACTACCACCTCCAGTTAGATCAGGAGTGCGTTGAGTTCCTCCACCCCCGGTTGAGCTAAGACTCCCAGGACGTGGATGGGTACTACCACCTCCAGTTAGATCAGGAGTGCGTTGAGTCCCTCCACCCCCGGTTGAGCTAAGACTCCCAGGACGTGGATGGGTACTACCACCTCCAGTTAGATTAGGAGGGCGTTGAGTTCCTCCACCCCCGGTTGAGCTGAGACTCCCAGGACATGGATGGGTACTTCCGCCTCCGACCGGCAAGATCCCCGATGAAAGACGACCGTTCTCCGGGCTCCGTCATGTCGGCAGATGGGAGGCTCGTCGGATCGATTAACTACCCAATGATCGGTTCAAGTAAGGTATCAAATCCTCAAGCAGTAAAGGGAGAAAGATTAAAGGAAACAGGTATGTAGGAAATACATGGCTCCTACAAGGATCCAAAGAAGAGAAGAAGTCCCTGACCACCCTCACGTTCAGGGGGAATAGCCACCGCTGCAAGGGGACGAGTCGGGTCGCGCAGGAGAAGGGGAGGACTCATGCAGGATGTCATCGGTAGAGACTCCCCTCCAGCTGTCTCGGAGAGCATCCGCCTCATGAAGGCGGCTCCCCAGGGCCCGGGTCGTTGACGTCACAATCCTCCTGCGAGTACACTCGACTTCAACAGGGCAAGGTGGGGCAGCCGTCGCTGCCCTCGAAGGTTCTACTCTTTCTCTCTCCTTTCTCCCTTAGCTGTCTTTGGGCTTCAGCATGTGAGAAGAGAAACCGGCGCGCGGGCTCTTGTTGAGCTGCCTCCACTTCCAGTTGAGCTCTGCTCCCTGGAAGATGTTGAGTTCCCTCCATCTCAGGTTGAGTTCGACTCGACTAGAGATATTGAGTTCCCTCCATCTCAGGTTGAGTTCGACTCGACTGGAGATGTTGAGTCCCCTCCATCTCAGGTTGAGTTCGACTCGACTGGAGATATTGAGTCACCTCCATCTCAGGTTGAGTTCGACTCGACTGGAGATGTTGAGTCCCCTCCATCTCAGGTTGAGTTCGACTCGACTAGAGATGTTGAGTCCCCTCCATCTTAGGTTGAGTTCGACTCGACTAAAGGTGCTGAGTTTTTCCTCCACCTCAGGTCGAGGTTAATCCGACCCAAGGTGCTGAGTTTTCTCCACCTCCAGTTGGGCTCGGCCCATAGGAGGGTTCTTAAGTGGAGAAAGGTTTTCCTCCCACCTCAGGTCGAGCTCGGCTCGACTAGAGGTGCTGAGTTTTTCCTCCACCTCAGGTCGAGGTTAACCCGACCCAAGGTGTTGAGCTTTCTCCACCTCCAGTTGGGCTCGGCCCATAGGAGGGTTCTTAAGTGGAGAAAGGTTTTCCTCCCACCTCAGGTCGAGTTCGGCTCGACTAGAGGTGCTGAGTTTTTTTTCTCCACCTCAGGTCGAGGTTAATCCAACCCAAGGTGTTGAGCTTTCTCCACCTCCAGTTGGGCTCGGCCCATAGGAGAGTTCTTTAGTGGAGAAAGGTTCACCTTCCGTATCAAGTCAGGATCAACCGAAAGGCTTGGCAGAGGTTCCCCGATGACGGATCCTTTCGTGGATTCCCCTAAGGTCCCACCTACTCGTCAAATAGGTGGGTTGGATTTTCTTTCCGAGCTTGGGACAAGCTCGCAAAGAGCGGGGATTGTGTACAACCCTCATATTTCCCGAGTCGGTGTGACCCGACCCGGACGAGACCAAGACAATTTAAGGTGGTCGAGACGGTCAAAACCGATCAAGGCAAGAAGAGGCCGCGGGAGAGACGGAGGAAGCACCCGCTACCCCGGCTCCCTTGGGTGGGTAGGAGAAATCCTCCCACTCAGGCCCTTTGCGAGGGGAGTGGGAGGAGTGCTCCCACTCACCGGGCGAGTGGGAGCAGCTCTCCCACTCGCCGGGCGAGTGGGAGGGGGCCACCCACTCTCCGGGCGAGTGGGAGGGGGCCTCCCACACGCCGGGCGAGTGGGAGGGGGCCTCCCACTCGCCGGGCGAGTGGGAGGGCTGCTCCCACTCGCCGGGCGAGTGGGAGGGGGCCTCCCACACGCCGGCCTAGTGGGAGGGGGCCTCCCACTCGCCGGCCGAGTGGGAGGGCTGCTCCCACTCGCCGGCCGAGTGGGATGGGACCTCCCACTCGCCGCCCCCTTAGGAGGCGAGGGCTGCTCCCACTCGCCGGCCGAGTGGGATGGGACCTCCCACTCGCCGCCCCCTTAGGGGGCGAGTGGGAGAAGCCTCCCACTCGCCCGGTATGGGTGGGGAGGTCGGTATGACCTCCCATGAGGGAGGGGGTGGGCACTTCGAGTACCACTCGCCCCCCCCCCCCCTCCCCCCCTCAGGCGTGATCGATGGCGGTCATGGTTGGACTGCGGGTAGCGGGATTTTTGCTATCCGCAGTCCATTTTCGGGAAAGTCTATAAATAGACCCCCTTGGGCACCTTGGGAAGGGTTGGTCTCTACCCCCACCCTCGCGTGTGTCTTGTGAGCAAGCACCCCCCTCCCTTGTCATCCTTCAGCTGACAGTGAGGTGGTTCTTAGTGCCCTCCAAGGTGCCCAGGCTCAACATTGGCTTGGGAGGCGAAGTTCCGAGTGGGCTTCCGGGTGTGTTGTGGGACCTCCGCGCTGCAGCTTAAGGGGTCCATTTGTGGATTCAAGTGTTCATCAAGTCCAAGTCTTCCAGTTCCTAGTGACCGGTCAAGGGTCTAGGCTTAGGTCAAGTAAGGGTTAGTCGCAACCCCCTTTCGAACGCTGAGACCGGGAAACTGGTTTCAACAGACACGGTCTTGGTCAGCATGTCTGCCCCATTATCATCAGTGTGCACCTTCTGAAGAGAGAGCTCCTTCAACTCCTGGGCATCTCGTATACAATGATACTGAGTGTCGATGTGCTTCGGCCTTGAGTGAAACGTGGGGTTCTTCTCAGATGGATAGTGTTAGAATTGAAGTGAGCTAGCGCCAGCGCTAGCTCATACTCGCCACCCCCCTTGTTTTTGCCTATAAATAGAGGGGTACCCCCCTCTAAAGCGGATCGATTCTGGAACTGGCGAGTATCATCAACTTTGAGCGAGTTAGAGATACCAGAGCGCCACCAGGCGAGCATCGGACTTGGAGTAAATTCGGCCAGCTCCCTTGAGCGAGTAGCGAGCAGTGGAGATACCGCCGGCGCTAGTGCTAGCGCACGCGGTAGCGACAAGAGGCGAGCAACGAGCTTGCGAGTAGTTGGGAGTGCGAGTACCTACTCGGGAGATAGCGCCCGACGCTAGTGATATCGCTCGCGCTAGCGAGTATTGGAGGAAGCGACGCGTGGCGAGTACGCGAAAAGCTTGGAGTGCGAGCAACGAGCTTGTGAGTTGGAGAGCTAACGCCTGGCGCTAGCGATACCGCCGGCGGTAGCGAGGAGCGAGCTTCTGTAGCGAGGAGCGAGTATTGGAGCGAGTATCACCTGCGCGGTGTGCTCCGGAGGAGAAGCGGACCTTGTCCGTGACCAAGTTCTTACCTTCTATTGGCTGTTGTGATTCAAGTTGGATGCAACTTGTATTCAGCCGTGTTCAGTTGTAACTAGCTACCAAAATTAGTATTGTGAAAGCTTGTGTTCATCTTTGGTGTCCTTATTCTCCGGTTGGTTGACGTGTTCTTCCGACTTCAAATTATTTCACATGGTATCAGAGGAATAGTGGGAACTAGGACGTAGCAACCAAGATGGACGGCGGAGGAGGGTATGCTAGGGGACTTGGCATTGAGCTGCTTACTCAAAACCAACTACAAGAAGTGGATGTCTTGTATGGAGAGCTACTTTCTTGGAGAGGATCTCTGGGAGGTTGTTGGTGGTGGGGAGCAAGAGGAAGTAGTAGCTGCCGGTGATAATGGTCCAGCTGTGAGAGCTTGGAGGAAGACCAACGCCAATGCGGAGTTCACCTTGAAGAGAGCCATATCACCTGACTTGTTCGACCACATCATAGGTTGCAAGTCAGCGTCTGCGATCTGGATAACCCTCGATGGGTTATTCAACAAGAAGAATATGGCGCAGCTACAATTCCCGGAGAATGAGTTGGCGAAGTCGACTCAAGGCGAGATGGCGATATCCACCTTCTTCCTGAAGGTGAAGAACCTATGTGGGGAGATCTCGGCCTTGGATCCTGAAGAGCCAATCTCAGAGGCGAAGTTGAAGCGGCACATACTCCGAGGCTTGAGGAGGGAGTATGTCCCCTTCGTTACTTCCGTGTAAGGATGGGCTACTCAGCCCTCCCTTCTGGAGCTAGAGAACCTGCTATCGTCACATGAGAGCTTGGCGAAGCAGATGGCGGGAGTATCCATCTCAGGTGGAGATGGCGAGGCCTTGTTCTCAGGAAAGAGGAGATCCTGGGACAAGAGAAAGAAGAACTCCGGAGATGGACCTTCAATGTCCTCTCAGGGAGATGGGGGAAGTTCCTCCCTGCGCGCGATGAGAAGGGGAGAACCCTTTGCTTTGCCTGTAAGAAGTATGGGCATATGACAAAGGACTGCCGGTCTAATCTGAAGGCCGGTCATGCTGCTAACAAGGAGGGAGATCACCAGAGAGGTGGAGGAAGAGGTGGGGGTCACCAGGGCGGCGAGAGGGGGGACAATTGTTTCCTGGCAGAGATGATGGCAACGTCAGTCGATGTCTTAGCCTCCATCAACCTCGAGAATGACTGGATATTGGATTCCGGTTGCGGGCATCATCTCACAGGAGATATGTCCAAGTTCGACTCCTTGGAAACGTATGAAGGGACGGATGCTATCATCACTGCGGATGATACGGTACATCCTGTGGAGC
Organism: Dactylorhiza incarnata; assembly: GCA_033032865.1. NCBI lineage: Eukaryota > Viridiplantae > Streptophyta > Magnoliopsida > Asparagales > Orchidaceae > Dactylorhiza > Dactylorhiza incarnata. The sequence goes on from JAWHQI010000053.1 coordinate 9,004,146, forward strand.
GAGAAGGGAAGGTGTCCCTTGGGAGTAGAGAGAAGCCAGTGACACTGAAGAGTGTGTATCACGTGCCTGGCATGAAAAAGAACCTCTTCTCAGTGGCGAACGCCGTGGATGCTGGATACCACGTGCTGTTTGGACCAAAGGAGGTGAACTTCTTGAAGAACCTTTCATCTGTCGATGCTGACGTCACGCTCACCGGGAGAAGGGTGAAGGATTTGTATGTTTTGTCTGCAAATGCCTACGTGGACAAGCTGAAGACAAACAACATCGCTGTGATCTAGCATGAGAGGCTGGGTCATGTGGGGATGGACAAGCTGAAGATGATGACGGCAAAGGGCCTAGTGAGCGGCCTGCCTCATCTCACTTCCTACGGTGACAGCCATGTGTGCGACGGATGTCAATATGGAAAGTCACATCGACATCCATTTGACAAGTCGGAGACCAGGTGTAAGGCACCTCTTGAGTGCGTACATGCTGATGTTATGGGGTCGTGCGCCACCCTTACTTATGGAGGCAATAAGTATGCGCTGGTTCTGGTGGATGACTACACCCGCTATACGTGGGTATACTTTCTGAGAGAGAAATCAGAAGTATTCAGCAAGTTCCTCGAGTGGAAGGAGCTTGTGGAGGGGAGGCTGAACCGCAGAGTGAAGAAGCTGAGAAGCGACAATGGAGGGGAGTTTACCTACAATGAGTTTGCTTCTTTCTGCAGGAGGTTCGGCATTCGGCGGGAGCTCTCCTGCGCTCACACCCCGCAGCAGAATGGGGTGGCAGAGAGGAAGATCCGCCATCTGGTGGAGACTACCAGGAGTTGGCTACATGCCAAGAGCATTCCCAAGGCCTTATGGGCGGAGGGAATGACGTGCGCTACTCATGTGATCAACAGGCTACCTCTGAGTCCTAACAGGATGGTGTCTCCACACCAGCTCATGTTCGGGGAGAAGCCCAATGTGGGTCACATGAAGGTGTTCGGTTCAACCTGCTTCGTGCACGTCCCGGACGCTCAGAGAACAAAGTTGGAGCAGAAAGCGAGGAAGTGTATCTTCATCGGCTACGATGAGCGGAAGAAGGGGTGGAAGTGCATGGATCCGCAGACCCACAAGTTCGTCATCTCACGCGACGTAGTGTTTGACGAACTGGTCTCATACCAGGGAGTCTCTTCAGTGGAGCTGCCGGAGAGTGGAGAAGCTAGCAGGGAAGAGGAGTGGGTCACTGAGGACCCTACTGTGGAGTTGGAGTTATCTCTAAGTGCTCCATCGCCATCTGGCTCAGGGGGAGCTACGAACTCAAGAAGCAGGGAGAGCACCGCTTCAGGAGGAGTTCAGAGAGGAGCTTAGAGAGGAGCTCAAGCAGAGGAGTCTACCGGAGTGGTAGATAGTGGCCAAGCCTTGAGGAGGTCGAAGAGGACGATCGTCCCGCCTGCTCGCTATAAGGAGGGGAACTTCGTGAGTTTGGTTTCCTGCTTCTTCGCAGGACCACTCGATGAGAGGGAACCTGCCTGCTTTGAGGATGCTGCTGGCATCAAGGAGTGGGACGCGGCCATGATCGAGGAGATGGAGGTCCTTGAGAAGAATGAGACATGAGACCTGGTGGAGGGCATCAAACCTGTCACCTGTAAATGGGTGTACAAGGTTAAGAAGAGAGCTGATGGAGAAGTGGAGCGGTACAAGGCGAGGCTTGTCGCTCGAGGCTTCTCTCAAACCTACGGAGAGGACTACGAGGAGACCTTTAGTCCTGTCGCAAAGATGACGTCGGTGAGGACGATCATCGCTCTGGCGGCGTGCCGAGGTTGGAAGCTGTGGCAGCTTGATGTGAAGAATGTGTTCCTGTATGGAGAGATTGACAAGGACATATTCATGGTGCAACCGCCTGGATACGTGTCCAAGTCTCAGCCACATCATGTCTGCAAGCTGAAGAAGGCCCTCTACGGGTTGAAACAGGCGCCGAGAGCCTGGTATGGGAAGATTGCGGAGTACTTGCAGTTCTGCGGCTACGATGCCTCAGACTCGGACTCCAGCATGTTCGTGAAGAAGAGTGGAGGTCTTCACGTGCTGGTGCTGCTGTACGTCGACGACATGATCGTGACAGGGAACAACCCTGAGGAGGTCGCGGCGCTGAGACAGCAACTTTCCATACGATTCAAGATGAAGGATCTTGGTGAACTGCACCATTTCCTTGACCTCCAAGTAGAGAAGAGAAGAGTCGGACTGGATGTTTCCCAGAGGGCGTATGCCGAGAGGATCGTCGAAAGATTCGGCATAAAGGAGGGGAAGAGCAGCTCCGTTCCTCTGGAGGCTGGGCTGAAGCTTCGGAAGGAAGAAGGGAGGATTCTTCCTGATTCGAAGATCTTTCGGGCACTGATGGGGAGTCTTATATACTTGACTATCACAAGGCCGGACATCGCCTTTGCTGTCGGTCGAGTTAGTCGGTATATGCAGGAGCCGCGGAAGCCATCTGGAGGCAGCCAAAGGGATACTGAAGTACGTGAAGGGCACCCTTGAGATGGGGTTGTCCTATGAAGAGAAGTCCGACTTCAAGCTGCACGGGTACACGGATGCAGATTACGGAGGTGACGCTGATGATCGCAAGTCGACATCAGGTTACGTGTTCTTGTGTGGAGCAGCTGCTATCTCGTGGTGTAGCAAGAAGCGGGACTCCATTTCCCTTTCTACCACGGAGGCCGAGTACAAGGCGTCGTCCTTAGCAGCTCAGGAGTGTGTCTGGCTAAGGAGACTAGTGGAGGATGTGGACGAGGAGGTCAGCGGACCTACTGTGCTACGTGGGGACAGCGAGAGTGCATTGAAACTGGTAACCAATCCAGTTTGTCATGCAAGGACCAAACACATTGAGATCGAGCATCACTTCATCAGAGAGAAGGTGCTGGGTGGCTTGATCGCTGTGGAGCATGTGCGGAGTGAAGACAACCTTGCGGATATATTCACGAAGCCCCTATCTGCGGGGCCGTTCCGGAGGCTTCGCTCGTTGCTTGGAGTTGTTCCCGGAGTTCACTTCAAGGGGGAGTGTTAGAATTGAAGTGAGCTAGCGCCAGCGCTAGCGCTAGCGCCAACGCTAGCTCATACTCGCCACCCCCCTTGTTTTTGCCTATAAATAGAGGGGTACCCCCCTCTAAAGCGGATCGATTCTGGAACTGGCGAGTATCATCAACTTTGAGCGAGTTAGAGATACCAGAGCGCCACCAGGCGAGCATCGGACTTGGAGTAAGTTCGGCCAGCTCCCTTGAGCGAGTAGCGAGCAGTGGAGATACCGCCGGCGCTAGTGCTAGCGCGCGCGGTAGCGACAAGAGGCGAAGAGGCGAGCAGCGAGCTTGCGAGTAGCTGGGAGTGCGAGTACCTACTCGGGAGATAGCGCCCGGCGCTAGTGATAGCGCTCGCGCTAGCGAGTATTGGAGGAAGCGACGCGTGGCGAGTACGCGAGAAGCTTGGAGTGCGAGCAGCGAGCTTGCGAGTTGGAGAGCTAACGCCTGGCGCTAGCGATACCGCCGGCGGTAGCGAGGAGCGAGCTTCTGTAGCGAGGAGCGAGTATTGGAGCGAGTATCACCTGCGCGGTGTGCTCCGGAGGAGAAGCGGACCTTGTCCGTGACCAAGTTCTTACCTTCTATTGGCTGTTGTGATTCAAGTTGGATGCAACTTGTATTCAGCCTTGTTCAGTTGTAACTAGCTACCAAAATTAGTATTGTGAAAGCTTGTGTTCATCTTTGGTGTTCTTATTCTCCGATTGGTTGACGTGTTCTTCCGACTTCAAATTATTTCACAGATAGCGCACTGTCTGTCACACAAGAGTGTGTATCGATCCTGAGTGAATCCAAGTTCTTTGATGAACCTCTTCATCCAAAGCAACTCCTTCTCAGCCTCAGTAACCGCAAAGAACTCAGCCTTCGTGGTAGATAGTGCAACACACTTCTACAGTCTCGACGCCCACGAGACAGCTCCCCCTGCAAACAGAATCATGCATCCGGACGTTGACCTCCTGGAGTCAACATCTCCAGCCATGTCAGCATCAGTGTAGCCCAACAGCTCTGGCTCACTGTCTCCAAATCTCAGCATCAAGTCTGACGTCCCCTGCAGGTATCTCAGTATCCACGTCACTGCGCTCCAATGCTCTCTCCCAGGATTGGAGAGAAATCTACTGACGGTCCCAACGACATGTGCAATGTCTGAACGAGTACACACCATCGCGTACATGAGCCTCCCAACTGCAGATGCATACAGAATCTTCTGCATCGCCTCAATCTCCTCGGGTGTGCTGGGGCACTGATCAACGGTAAGCCTGAAGTGAGCTGCAAGAGGCACGCTCACTTTCTTCGCCTGATTCATATCAAATTTCTGCAGCACTTTGCGGATGTACTGCTCCTGTGACAACAAGAGTAATCTGGCTCCCATGTCTCTGCGAATGTGCATCCCAAAATAGTCTTCGCAGCACCCAAATCCTTCATCTCAAAAGTGGAACTCAACTGCCGCTTCAACTTAGCAATGCGAGCAGTGTTCCTGGGGACATGCACAAAGGCTTTACAGCCAAATACCCGCAAGTGACTGTAAGAGGGGTCTTTCCCATACCAGACCCTATCTGGGACATCCTCCTACAATGCTGAACTCGGCGAGAGGTTGATGACATGCGCTGCAGTAAGAAGAGCCTCGCCCCAAAACATCCCTGGCAGCTTCGACTCAGATAGCATGCACCAAATCCTCTCCATCAGTGTCTGATTCATCCTCTCAGCTACGTCATTCAGCTGCGGCGTCTTCGGCGGGGTCTTCTCATGTCTAATGACACGGTCCCTGCAGTACTCATCAAAGGGACCAATGTACTCTCCCCCGTTGTCGGACCTGATGCACTTCAGTCTCTTCCCAGACTGTCTCTCCACCTCAGCGTGGAATCTCCTGAAAGTATTGAGAACCTGATCTTTGGTCTTGATGGCATAGACCCAAAGCTTCCTCGAATGGTCGTCAATGAAAGTGACGAAGTATGGTGCTCCTCCTCTGGTCTGGACCTTCAGTGCCCTGCACGCATCAGTGTGAACAAGCTCCAACGGCTCTGATCTCCTGGTGGACGCATGGCTGTGGAATGAAATCCTGTTCTGTTTCCCAGCCATGCAGTGGTCACACCTCGCCAAGTGATCCCCAGAAATATCACTAATCAGCTTCTTCTTCGTCAGGCATCCCAAACCCTTCTGGCTAATGTCTTTCAGCCTCATGTGCCATAAGGAGGTGGATGCCTCATCCCTGACGGAGTTGGCCTGAGCAGCTTCAGGCCTCCCCTCCATGTAGTACAGTCCAAAATCTCTATAACCCCTAGCCATCACAAGTGATCCCCTGATCAGCTTCCAGAAGTCTCCTACAAAGACACTCATGTGTCCTTCATCTCCAAGTCTGCCAACAGATATCAGATTGAAGCGAATATCTGGCACGTGCCGCACATCCCTCAGAACTAGTAGGGATCCAGTACTCGTCTTCAAGTGCATATCTCCACGCCCAAGTACCTTGGACGTATCCCCATTGCCCATCCTCAACACCCCACAGTCATGAGTGGTGTAAGTGGCAAATAACTCCCTGTTGTGGGAGACATGCGCAAAGGCTCCAGAATAAACAATCCAGCATCAGTCGTCACACACAAGTGCAGTTATGACGTCGTCACCAACAATGATGACGTCGTCCTCCTCAGTCGAAACGGTGGCTGTCGTGTGACCCTCATCCTTGCCCTTAGTGGCAATCCCCTTCTTCCTCTGATCATTCTTCAAGGAGTAGCAAAACTTCTTGATGTGATCATTCTTATGGCAGTAGTGGCATTCCACGTTCTGATAACGTGTCTTGGACTTGCCCCTAATCTGACTCCTGTTGTGATGACCCTGACCACAGCCTGGCGCACCAGCACTGCCTTTCGTCCCAGGCCCCCACATGGGCCGCAACCCATGCCACCCCAACCCCTCTCCGCGCCTATTCGGCCACGGCGGGTTGTTGGAAACCGCAGCCTCCCTTTGACGAGAAGTGATCCAGTTAAGCGCCTCTACGTGGACTTCCCAGGAGGTCACCCATCCCAGAATTGCTCCCATCCGAGCACGCTTAACTATAGAGTTCTTTCACTTCTCATCACCAATTGAGCTCAATTCTGGGATGGGTGACCTCCTGGGAAGTCCACGTAGAGGCGCTTAACTGGATCACTTCTCGTCAAAGGGAGGTTGCGGTCTCCAACAACCCGCCGTGGTCGAATAGGCGCGAAGAGGGGTTGGGGTGGCATGGGTTGCGGCCCATGTGGGGGCCTGGGACGAAAGGCAGCGCTGGTATGCCAGGCTGTGGTCAGGGTCCTCACACCTGTCCTCCTTCCTTCCTCGGTTCTCACTCCTTTCTCTCCCCCTGGGCTTAGAATAGAGAACGTCAGCTCGTGAAGAAGAGCCTGAAGTCCTCTGAGACTTTCGCCTCACCTCCTCATTCAAGATCCCACTCTTGGCGATCTCCATGGTAACAATCCCCCGGGGGGAAGAATTGATCAGAGAAACTCTGACCATCTCCCACGAGTCTAGAAGTGACTTGAGTAGCCACAAAGCATTCACCTCGTCTTCAAAGTCACCTTCATTGCAATCAGACGATCAATAATCCCCTAGAACTCGTTGACATGATCCAAAATGGGTGAGCCCTCTCGGTATCTGAACTCTCTAAGCTTCTTCAGCAAATACAACTTGTTTATGCTCGTGCTCTTGGCATACAAGGTCTCGAGAGTCGTCCATAGTACCTTTGCATCAGTGATGCTAGCCACATGGTTGTATACGCTCGACTCCACGAACCGTCTGATAAACCCATACAGCTTCTGATGCTCCACCTTCCATTTCGTCGGATCCATGCCCTTTGGCATCTCCTCAAAGACAGGAGCATGCCAATCCTTCACATATATCAAATCCTCCATCAGTAGATGCCACTGGTGATAATTGGCACCATTCAGCTTTATCATCTGCTCTGAACCAGATGTGGACTCCATTCTGCTATGCCAACTGGCCGGACCGACCACTGATCTTTGAGTTAACTATCTCAAAATATGCAACAAGGGAGGATAGCCAGCGGGCCAGTGGTCGTAAACTACCACTCTCAATTGCACACCCGAGATCACAATCAACTAGTCCTGAAAACCCAAAAGGTCAGCCCGGTATCTGCTCTGTCACTGAAATGACTTTGTCACTGAACCTCGCTCTGATACCACTTGTTGGGATTGTGAACAAACCAAACCCGGCCAGAGCACCTGTTGGTTATTTGAGCGAGCACTTGTGCGACCGCATTGAGCGGTATTCCAAGCAAAGACAAACAAAACAATGCAAGACAACAAAAGAACACAGGCAATTTTAATGTGGAAACCCCAATTAGGTGAAAAACCACAGGACGATCGGAGTCCAACCCGGAAAGCCTCCACTAAAAATGTGTGATAAATCACACGCACGGATTATAGGCTTTCCCTCCACCGATCCACAAAGGATCTCCACTCCTCCACCACAAACACAATCCACACAGGATTCACACAACCTTCTTTCCAACAATACACACACAAGCACAATGTTGAAAAAAAAATACGAGTTGGTGAGAAGAGTTACCCGGACGGATTGTAAAATCCATCCCAACATCAAAGATGATGTTCCTAAATCCGCGAACAAAGACGGCTATGCACAACCCCTTCTTCTTCGTCTTCAACCTCCAAGCCCCGAACAAGAGCCGACAACTCCTCCAACAGCCGGCGGCTTCAACAAAGCTTCAACAACAGGCGACGACAAAACCAGGGGGGATCCACGGCGGCAGCGGTGCGCCAGGCGGCGGCAACACTCCCAGGCGGAATCCGGATCCGACCCAGATTTTCTCCTCTCTTAACCTAGCTGACGGAGAGAGAGAGAGAGAGAGAGAGAGGAGGACAGAGGGCTGAGGGCTGCTGCGATCTCCAGGCAGGCGGCGGCGACTCCAGGTGGCGGCAGCACTCCAGGCGGCGGCAACACTCCAGGCGGCGGCAGCACTCCAGGCGGCGGCAGCACTCCCAGACGGCGATCGAGAGGAGAAAGGGGGGAAGGCGTTCTGCAAAGATGATCGCACACGTACAACAACCCTAACTGACCCCCCTTTTAATTGATTTGCCCAAAATAAAAATGCAGGAACTGCTGCCCGGTTTACCCCAAAAAAAACTCTTCTTGCCCGTCTTGACCGAACTCCTCTTATGGAGAAAAATATGCGCTGCCCCCTTTATCCGCACTCCACAATATAGATTAATTTGAAATCACGAGTCGCACCTAGCGTGCCCGGTGGTTTTTACTGCCTCGGATGAGAACCACACCCAACAAATCTCCCCCTTCACATCGAGGCGGGAGAAACCGCCATCCCGGCGATTCCAACGCAATGCTCAAACTTCCCTCTGGGCACGGTCTTGGTCAGCATGTCTGCCCCATTATCATCAGTGTGCACCTTCTGAAGAGAGAGCTCCTTCTGCTCCAGGACATCTCGTATTACATAATATAGTATCTCCAGCGTAGAGCCCCTAACCCTAGTGTCACGAAACTCATTGGGTCGTTCCGAGTCGGTCCTGATACGCGCTGACATATGAGGAGATTGTTAGGTTATTTAGTTAATATGTCCGCGCGTATCAGGACCGACTCGGAACGACCCAATGAGTTTCGTGTCACTAGGATTAAGGGCTCTACATTGGAGATACTATATAAGGTCATTCCACATTTGATGAGTCTTAATGAACTATCTTGAGCGAAACCTTCAACACTGTGGCTATACATACTATCACGTCGGGGCTTGAGAAACATCTCTAGAGATATTTTGTATCATGCTACATAGAAAGAGAAGATCATCTTTAAATTGTGGAATGCATTGAATTTCCCTATTTTGTTCTTATATATATTTGATACATAAATGACATTAAAATATAGTTATTTTAGTAAACTTATTAAGGAAAATATTCTATAATGTAAATCAGAATTATATATTCTATAAAAAGGCACTATTTTAATTTGGAAGTTGCACGCCGGTTGAGCCCGAGTTAACTGGTAGTTGACCCGGTAAGACTTGAAGATTACCGGTGATTTAGTCTGACTATGACCGGGATCTTATTCAATGTAGCATATGCACATATTTCAAACAGACTATCCAGTCCAAATATTGACTATGGAAACCAGTAAAGCTGGTTTTCCATGCAAATTAGGCATATTTTACGTGCATGGGACATTAGTTAAGTAACGAAGAAGACATCCTTTAGGCCGGGTTTTTGGGACGAAGCGAGGCTGAGGACGCACAAATAGGATTGTGGCGTGCAGCATTTGGCTAGTCCTGCCGTCGCGCTGTTCGGGTTCCGTCCGGTCTCCGCCGTACATCTGAGGAGGGTCGAAGAGATAAAGAGTCAAAAACACCTTAGCTAGGTGTCATGCGGTCACAAACGTTAGTTATAGATAGGTGCGGTCACGAACACTGGTCTGCACACTAAATTTAGCAATAAAAGTATGGTTCTTAATTTGCAAAATATACTTTTTTTTTAAAGTTAGGGGGTATTCATTCATTCATAGCGCAATCCGAGGAAAGCAAATCCAAAACAGAACTAGGCAAAGAGATGGGCGAGTGAAAAGACAACGACGCAATAGTATGCGCCACCCGATTAGACAGACGCCCGGAGAACAAAAACTCGACACACGAAAGACGCCGAGCAGCAGCACAGTGTCAAAAATGATAGGCCTAAATATATTATTGAACTTTTATTGACAAAATAACTATAAATCAATAATATTCTCTTATACTTTGAAACATTTAAGAACGAAATCACTTGAGGCTCCGTTCATTTGGAAGGAATTCAGAGGTCCGATTTCAATTCCCGCAGGAATCGTTGTTGAAGTTAATTTCAATTATGCTATTCGGCCGAAGGCAAAAATTCAGTCACATAAATTTGAATTAGTAATTTCACTGTTAGAGTACATTTTAGAATTTAATGGATGGAATTGAACATATGATATAATTTCATGAACACCCTCTGAACTTCATACATTCACTTTTATGTTCAAAACTAGCTTTATTTTCTTGATGGTGGTCACAGCACCTGTAATGCCAAACATTCATTTTGTGAGGGTGTCAGGGTGGCGTTTTTGTCTTAACTCACCGGAACAAAAACGTTGCGCCAAACGGAGCCTCAGATCAGGGGTGCTCTCATCTTTGTTGATGGGTCCCCGTTGTTGCACTGGGATCCTGGAGGAGTGGAGCTGGCGGCAGTCTTGGCGCGGGGCAATTGTGGAGGGCGACTGTTTGACCCTTATGAGCAGCTGTACTGCTGGTTTGCGACGGGGCGACTGGAGCGTGACAGTGGACGGCGAGGAGGACTTCTCTTTTCTGAGCGCCTTCCCCCAACTTTGATTCCAGCATATTGGCCGTGAGACCAACATAGTTGTTGATTTCTGTGCAAGTTTTGTCCTACTAGGAAACTTTGTTGGCTCGCGAGCTTGTTCGTGCAGAATTGGATAACATGTTGTAGTTTTGTTTTTCATTTTGATTTTTAATTTCATGCTATATGCACTTTTCAAAAAAAAAACGGAGCCTCGGAGGTGAAAATGTTGAAGGTTTGATTGGCCAGTTGAATTTTGAAGATGCAATGAATATGAAAATTGAAAATTATTTATTATTGACTAAACAATGCAATATTGTAATAATATAATAATTTTAATAACAATATTGATACAATTAAAAACGAGTAATAATACAACGTTTACTTAATACTAGTATATTAGCTACATTAATTATTTTTTCTTGTAACATGCTGAATTAATATTAACATTTAATAATTTCATGAAATGATCTTAAATTTACATACATTCATTGTGAATTTTACATGAGCTTAAATTTTTTTTTTTTTGAGAAAACAAATTAGAAATGTTGTCCTATAGTTACAGTTGTGCATTAATTAATTAGATAAGGTCTTAGCTCCAGATTTCCATTAATACACGTTTTATTAAGGGCCAGTTTGAGTGAGCTGTTGCTAATGAGAAGCTGTTGATGAATAGCTGATGACAGTAAAAATGTTGTTTCTGAAAAACAAAGTTTTGTTAAAAACTGTTTGTGTGAAATGGAGTTTGCAGAGCTTTTGATAAGCTGTTTTGTAAAAACTATTTGACAAAAATGAAGTTTTAGATAAATTTTTTCTAATTAATTTAACTTTTTTGTTCAATACATGAATTTAGTTTAAACATTTAAAACCAACGTCACACGCACGGATCCATCGACTGCATGCAAGTAGCTCGATGTATCACCTATATGATTGAAAATGATTTATATTAGATTCTTATATTAAATTAAAAATTTAAATATGAGGAATGAATATTACCTTCTTGCCTCATAGATATACATGGATATGTGTTACCTGTACAAATCAAAAATGGATACCTAACACAAATATACACACATGGATATCTACTTCAGCGGAACATGGATATCTAATAACTGTACAAATATACAAACAATTCTGCTTCAGCAGAAAATGGATATCTAATACCTCGCAAAACTTATGAAGAAATAAGGACAAACGACATCAATTGTTAGAGGCAAACTAGCCCTCAGTACAAGAAGATGCTGGAAATAGGGAGATAAGAGGAGAGCCTCGTCTAATGTTGCCAAACGACAGCATTCATGCTGGGCTGGAAAAAAGGAAAACTGACCCTAATTAGAGCTGAAATGCAACATCTAAAAAAAAAATCAAGGTTGGGAGAAAACGACGGCTGCCAGCTACAATGAAGAAATCAATACAAAGAAATGTCAGAGATCCAATGAAGCATGCAGCAACAACAAAGGGTGAGGGAGTACGAAGCTTACGGCAATAGGCGAGGGTGCGCTGGTTCTGCTTCAGCAGAAAAACGACGGCCGCCAAATCTGCTTCGACGACGGACGATGGACTGCAGATCTTCTTCGACGGAGGACGACGGCCGCCGGATCTGCTTCGAGGGAGGGATCGCGGGGAGGTAGCAGGTCGGGAGCAAAGAATCGGGAGTGCGGCGTTGTCGAACAGGAGGAGATGAATCGCGGGTGCGGCGCTGTCGAACTGGAGGATATTGCTGCGGTTGAAAATACCCTAAAACTGACTTATTTTAAAAACGCCGGTTAGTAGAAACGTGATACCAAACGCAGCTTATGCTCCAAACAGAATTTTGGAGCTGCCGCACCGGAGACAATAAGCTGCCCCAAACTCCCTCTAAAATAAGAGTGGACGTCATAATTTTCAGGCCAAAAATTAAAATGTTTAATAAAATTTACAGGAAAATTATTTAATTTATAAATTTGTTGATTACATTAATTATCCGGACTCTTGGCAATGTTCTCAAGAGGTGCAAAATTAATGTGCCATATATAAATATATATATTTATTTGTGTAATTTAGAAGGTGAATAATATACAATTTATCAGGAAAATCACGACTTATTATAATCTCTATATATAGATGAGTGATAGGCATTGGGCTCTACTCTTATCAATTAATTAAGGGTGTTGTTATTAGCAAATCTACTTTGGTTGCTAGCAAATCATTACTACTAGCAAATCAGTATTTTTGAAAATGACTATTTGTAAACCTTTTTGTTATTAGCAAACCACCCAAAAATTTAAAAAAAAAAATCAATCATATTATATGTTCATTCAAGCATTTTCAAATAAACATTATAGTAAACATTGTTTGGTAGCATTACATATAATGTATGTAAACAAAAAGTGTTCCAAAGCTTTCTTTAGTGCTCCAAAAGATTTTTAGATGCCCCAAAATTTGATGATCCCCTCCAAATCTTTCTTTAGTTTATCAAGAAGTCTTTAAATGCAACAAATTATATCTTTAAGCGTCCCAAAATTTGTAAGACCGTATCCTACAAACAAAAAAAGATTGATATTAGTAAGCAATGTTTTTTAAAGAATAAATTTGAAAATTTGAAAATAATTAGTAAGCAGTCTTACATTTCATCCCTTTAAATTGAGTATGCTCTCCCATGAAAGTGCCAATTTTGTATGATATCGCCTCCATGGAGAGTAGAGTGGAGGTAGTGGTCTCCCTTCTTTCATATATAATCCCACGAAATGATTGCCATTAATTAAGCCGATGAAGATGACTTTCGGCTCAATAGGAAGCGGTGAATCCAATGGTAAAAATGTTAAACTTTGATTTCTTGAAATATGAGCAACGCCAATATTGTAGCAAGTTGAAATCACTAACCCCATATCCGGTATGGACATCCACTTATCGTATGGTGCCGGTGTGCTTTTGCAATCTAGATTGTTGATTAATTCCTTTCTTTTTGTGCTTCCATAAATTGCATCATACAAAATATCTCTTCGCCCCAACTCATTCATTAAATCGGCTCTAACTTGTTGCCAATTTTCGCTCATGCCCAGCGATTCACTAATCACACGAAATCCACAATGGCCATCCGCGGCGACATTGAACACATCAACCAAGTGATCCGAAATACAAGACGGTAGTTGTCGGCGAACGCTATCATATAATCTATTGCTTCGCATACTTTGTTCCCTTGATGACTTTGGTAGTTTTCTTTGTGTAGTTATGTCTTCTTTCAAGATATGCTCGAAAAGTGACGGATTGCGCTTTGTAGATTTGTAGTCATTTTTGAATCTTTTTGTGCTCCCTTTTGGTCTTCCTTTTAATCTTGTTGGCAACATTGGCTCTTTCGTTCGGGTTGATGTTGGATCCTTTATTTCACGCAATTTATTTCTAATCTCGTTTTGTTGATGCTCATTTGTGTTTGCATACCTTGTTATGATCCCTTCCAACTCAATGGCTATATCTATGTCTCCGGTGTTCATAGATTCTTGTGTTTGTGGTATTACATCACTTTCCAAGGGAAAAGATAATTGCTTCCAATGTTTGTGTAGTAACCATATCGGACATGCTTTGTTTTGTGAGATATACAGTGTCAATTCATGACTAAATAGTCCGCATCACCGTGTGATTCTCTGCATTCCTCTTTTTAAGGTTGATAATATACATCTGGGCTTAACATTTGAGGCATACATGTCGTGAACTATCTTCTTCTCAACACAATCCAACCTTCCAACGGTGGCATGGGCTTCTAAATGTACCATTTCATGGTTATGTGTCCCACATTTTACTTCCACGGTCCATTCATCTGAGAAGGCATTTTTTTTTCCAATCACACTAAAGGGGCAACCGCAACGCTTACTAGTAGATTTTCTTAAATTTTGTTTTGTCCAACCTTTTTTACATTGTTTCTCGCGGTAAAATCCACTTCTATCACACCCAAGAAATACACGTGGTCGTGCTCTACCACCTTCTAATTTATCTGAACCTTTAACTGTGACAGCAAAGCTGCAATATTTGCCAATATTACGAGCCCAATCAATCAACACCCCCTGAGATGGAAACTGAATATTTGTTTCAAAATGACTACCAACATCAACCTTCACATCCGAACCACTACTCAACAATGAAATGAATAAAATATCACAGTCAATAAAACCATATCGACACAATCTCAACATTACACTATCACAACTATTTAGGGTTTCAATGGGTACCTTTCAGTTGATGGATTACAGATAGCAACCTCCATTGAGGAATCAACACCAAATGTAGTTTCAGGCAACATCCAATCGCATATAGAGGGCCCCCTGAACATATCCAAATTATAACACTAAAATTTTAGAACCATCAAAAAAATTCCAGCACTTGAAAACAACAATGGAGTGAACAAATTGCACTGAAAAGAAATTGCACTGAAAAGAAGGTAAAACCTGCATATAGCCTGGAGTGAACAAATTGCACCTCTAGCTTTGAGATCAAGGTAGCCTTGAGTAAACAAATTGCACTGAAAATATGCTAAAACCTGCATAAATGGTTGTCATTAATCCTGCAAAAATGATATGCTAAAACAAAGAGATTTGCACTGAAAATTTGCTTTGAGAAAGCCAGGAAATGCTCTAAGAACTGCAATCATATCTTGACTGAAAATCTGCTCTAAGAACTGCTCTAAGAACTGCTCTAAGAAATCCTCTTTGAATCTGCTCTAAGAAATGCTCTTTGAAATGCTAAGAAATGCTCTAAGAAATGCTAAGAAATGCTCTTTGAAAATCCTGGAAGTGTACATGTTCTAAGAACTGCTCTAAGAAATGCTATGAAAAAATGCAGTGAATCCTATCAAAGGTCCGAGCAGTGAAAAAAAAAGAAGTCCGAAAAAATGCAGTGAAAACAAAAGGAAAAATCATGCCTTGACTGAAGATCCAACCAGCAGAGTAAATGGGAGGCAAACGTGAGGGAGATGAAGCCTGTAGTCACAGCAGATGAAGCCTGAAAGCCTGGACGGAAGAGGGAAGTTCAGACCTAAACCACGAGGAAGAAGAAACGGGGTAGCGGAAGGATCCGAGGCCTGGACATTTACTGTACCTGGATTCACGTACTTGACGAGGAAGAAGAAACGGGGCCTCAAACCGGCAGCCGCGAGGAAGAAGAAGGGCGAATCCCGAGCAGGTATCGGCGAACGACGCTGGCTCGCGAGGGTAGCGGGAGGAATGAACCGATGAGAGTCTGCGTAACCTAATGGTTTGCTATTAGGATTTTTTAAGAATTGAAAAAACTGCATAAATGAAGAGAACCGGGTTTATTTGGTTTGCTAGCAATCAAAGTAGGTTTGCTAATAACACCACCCTTAATTAAGGGTGCTGATATCCGCACTACAGTTTTGGCTATCCGCACTCTATTTGTATGAGTTATTAAGCGCCTTTTGGAAATACGCCTTGTAAAAGCAATTTTAGGAAAAGTGTTCAACACGAGAGTTGTAGATCTCGTCGAGATCTACAACTTTCGTGTTGAATGCTTTTCTAAAAATTCACGTACAAGACGTATTGCTGCCCTGATTGAAACATGGGCGTAATTATAATGAATTTTTGGAAATATGCTTTTTACATGCATTTTTAGGAAAAGTGTTCAACACGAAAGTTGTAGATCTCGATGAAATCTACAACTTTCGTGTTGAACACATTTTCTAAAAATGCATGTACAAGGCGTATTTCCAAATGACATATAATAACTCATATAAATATAGTGCGGATAGTCAAAACTACAGTGCGCATATCAGCGCCCTTAATTAATGCAATTTAAAATAAACACACTATCAATTAATTATTACGAAAAGTCTTTATAGAACACTTTTCGATTTTTGTTAAAAAAATAATCAAAACGATGCATATATCACTTGATAAGTTTAATGACAGCTTCTCGAAAAGACCGCTAACATGCCTAATGACAGTTTACCATAGTAGATATATGAGATCCACTAAAAACTTATTCGACTTTATGAATATTAATATTATTACTTTTAATTTAGAGATATAATGACTATAGCATTTTTTTTAACAATAAAGTTATATTTAACAATTTTAAATGTTTCACCGATGCCAAATTTTCTATTTTAATATTGTAAAGATATATATTCTTCCAGAAGCTAGAATTACAAGGCAAGTATTTGACTTCTCCTACCATCATTTCTTTTAATTATTTCTTTTCCTTAGCATTTTGATCACCTGCAATTAATTAGAGTTTTTATCTACCAGTACTGCTATTCATAAAATGATATGAGAGGATAATAAACATAAGAAATGAAATTATATATGTATAATATTAATATATAATATTAAATAAATTTTATATTTAATATAATATAATTGATATTGTACATTAAAATTAATTAAACAAGAGAGTGTAAACTTTATTAAGAAAGTTCAAAATATAACATGCACTACTAGTTGCTAGGAGCTGCCACCCTTTTTTAATCCATAATTTTTCACACTAATACTCAAACACAGTAGCTATAGCTCTCACATCAGACACACAATTGTCGCGCGGTATTTTAAACAGGTGTCTTTGTAAATGTGCAGAGTATTATATAAACTTGTTCTCGTTCTAGATTTTGAGTAATTCGAAAATCTGAAAATCACCCACTATCTGTAATCGCCAATGTTTTTGATCTCATGAAAACGGACGGCTGCTGCCAACGAACGTAACCCACCTTAAGGTGAACCACGTAAATTTGTGTGTGTTGTGAATATTTATTTGTTTGATCTTCTTACTCTCATTTTGGCAACGCGAGAGAACAATTGATGCATGACAAATTCATTATCATTTTCTGCGTAATATGTCCATATTACATATATGAGACTACAGAGATAAAGATCTAATTACGGACATCTATAAAAAAATTAGGGAATAATTATCGAAATTAAACTTCTCCCTGAAATTAGCATAATTTCATGTTGCACACTTATTTTTTTAAATTACAAAAAACTCCCTTATAAGTTTACATTTCATAACATCCATTTACAAAAAAATACCTCATTAGAGTATATTTTAGGGGTGTGCATGGATGTTGGAAAATGTAAATTTATATGAGAGATTTTTTGTAATTTCAAAAATAAGAAGGGGGCAACCGTACCTATAATTTAAATGCGCCAAATTTTTAACTATAAACAGATATAAGATCGAAGAAAAAAAAAAGAAGTTGCCCATATGAGAATTAATGTTTGTGCATGTGCGGACACACGAGTCTGGATAAACTGGGAATGAATCTATCAGGGATACGACAGAAGCTACACCAATTGTAGAGAAGATGCGTGAAGCTCGATTAAAGTGGTTCAGACATGTACAAATGAGACCATTAGAGACACATGTTAGGTGTTGTGAGAGTTTAGCTACTAGCTAGGCATGTTAAACGGGAGAGAGGTGACCAAACATAGGGGGGCAATGACGACAAATGTTCCATATAGCCGACCCCGCTATAATGAGATCGATAAAGGCTTGAATGTTGTTGTTGTAGACAAATATAAGATCGAAGATGTTATTTTAATTTAATTATCACAACAATATATAGTTAATTCTTTCTTCTTAATCTTACCTCGTGCTACTAAATTTAGTAGTGACTTTCTTCTACATCGATCGTGCTTATATGATTGACAGCGAATAATATATAGTAACGTGCGCCAGCCGTAACAATTAATCATTCTTTTTATTTAAGTGACTTATAACGGAGCCTAACCTATTAAAAATCTAATATCTAAGTACTCAAATATAATTATTTAGGTTTAACCTAAAACTACATTAATTAACTAATTAATTGAGATGGAAAACTTCGCAGTATAAAACCATTACTTGAACTTTGAATTCAAGTCAAATAGTCAAATAATGAATTCCTTTTCTCTTAGAACTGAATTATGTTTTATTAGGGTATTTTTCCCAAAACTTCGCCAACCATGCACGTGACGGTCACGTGACCACCGCCTTATAAAAACCCTAGCGTCTCCCCTGTAAATCCACCACCTTCATTTTTCTCATATACGTATAACGTACAGTGTCGTTAGAGAAGTCCGTTCGATCATCATGAATACGAATCCAAAACCGACGGTGGCGATTGTCGGCGGAGGGATCAGCGGCCTGGCGTCGGCGAAGCAGCTGCTGCCCTTCGAGCCGGTGGTGTTCGAAGCAACCGGCTCGATCGGCGGCGTGTGGAAGCACTGCGCCTACCGGTCGACGAGGCTGCAGACGCCGCGGCCCGACTATGAGTTCTCCGACTACCCGTGGGCGGACCGGGCCGACCCGAGCTTCCCGACCCACGCGGAGATCGTCGACTACCTGCATGGCTACGCCACACGCTTCGGCCTGTGGCCGCTTATACGCATGCAGTCGAAGGTTGTGGAGATACGCTATCTTGGCGACCGGGAGAAGGCCGGATTCACGGCGATGTGGGGAGGCGATGGACGGCCCTTCGCCGGACAGCCAGTCTGGGAGCTCGGCGTCATCACCGGCGACTCCGAAGTCGTGCAGGTTGAGAAGCTCGAATTACTTGTTTTGATTTTTGGGCTAGCTTCCATGAAGTTTGCGGACAACTTCTTTAGATACTCGCGCCTCGAAAAATTTCTTCCACGTGCATTAATAATTAGGTTTAAATATAGTTACCGTTAGTCTTATCTATAATCTAACTATATAACTATAACTATAACTATAACTATAACTATATATATATATACGAGTTACAGGCACGGGGCTCCGCCCCTATTGCCAAGCGCGAGAGTACCTGGCCGGCAATGGCGGGCTTCGCCCGCCCCCGGTGGGCTTCGAGTGGGCGGGCTTCGCCCGCCCCGGGCGGAACATATGCATATGAATACTCAAAATGATCGTACAAAAATTTTAATTAATATTTTATAAAATTTTGTTTTCAAAAATATTTATATTTTAACAAAAAATCATTTTAAAGTAGTCTACGAGGTCTAATGATAACCTATCATAGTAGGTGTAGGAGGTCTACTAAAAACTTTTGAATTTTATGAATTTCCATCATTATTTTTATTATAGGAATATAGTGTAATTACACAAATAGCCATTATATTTTATGAATTTCTATTTTTTCATAATATATATTTAAGTCATTTGAGTAAAAGAATGAGGTTATATTTGACAATTTTGAATGTTGCACCAAAGGCAACTTCTTGCCTATAGTAGTTAAAGATATATATATATATAAAGAAATCCTTATATCGGTGTAATGGTCCGTCACTTCATTCTCATCGTCCGATTAAAATGGATGGTCTACGAATAGTCATATAATTTTACGTTGATAGTTATTTAGAGCACGGGGGTTAGCCAAATTTTTAAATACCCGCGCCTCAAAAAATTTCTTCTGAGTGCATTAATAGTTATCGTTAATAATTAGCTTCATTTTGAGTGCAATTCAGGAGCTAAAAAGGTCCCAAGATGAGAAGTTCAAGGACTAGTATTTTGACAAAACTCAAATTTTAAGGACTAATTTGACATTAACTTGAAACCTTAGGGACTAATTTACATAATTACAGGTTGCACCCCTCTATCTTAATTTCGAAATTACATTTACCTCCCCCTCTAAGTTTCCCTAGTTTACAAAAATGCCCATTCCATCAGAAATATGGATGGAGAAAATGATAAAATCACCCAAATTATTTTATGATATTTCAATTTTATTCTTTTATAATGATTCTAGATTCATTACAAAAGTTAACATATAACACACCTTTTTCAACGTAGAGTTAATTATTACAAAAGGTAAAATTAAAATATCATAAAATAATGTGGCATATTTCATCACTTTTCATCTATATTTCTAAAGAAAGAGATCACATTTTTCAATGCAGAGTCATTACAAATTGTAAAATTGAATATCATAAACTAATTTCACTACTTTTTTGAAATAAGACTAGAGAGTGACATTTTCATGCATATTTTTCATATTTGATGATTTTATTAATGTTTCTAATAAGAATTATATATATTGTGATTGATGCAGTGGCACAAATTCCATTTTGTGGTGATGTGCATTGGGAAATATGGGGATCTGCCAAAGATGCCCAACTTTCCAAAGGGGAAGGGATATGATGCATATACAGGAAAGGTGATGCACATTTTGGATTACTGTAAGCTCGACGAAGAAGAAGCCACGAAGCTGATGAAAGGAAAGAGGGTTGTGGTGATCGGTTACAAGAAATCCGCCATTGATTTGGCTAACGAATGTGCCCAGGCAAATACAGGTACGTATAAGGGTTTAGTATAAATATTTATGCACACACTTGTTAGGGAAATACGACGCCCGCAGACCACACAAGAATCGTAAAAAAAGCAAGCAAAAACACACGAGAATTTTAACATTGAAAAACCCTCAAATCGGGAAAAAAAACCACAACCACCCGCGCCCAGAAAATCCACTATGAAAAATGATCAAAAGTAATGCACCTCTCCTCTTCCGCTGCGCCTCCTCAGATTTTCAACACTTTGAACCCTAGGCCAAAAACAAGGGCCTTTACCCACAGTACGTATAACATCGAAGAAAATTACATAAATGCCCCTGGGAAAAATTTCCAGCTTGGCCGGCAAAATAGTGGTGAGTGTCTAGTACACCCAACGCAGTCGAGCTCCACAATCTTACAACACTTGCACATACAGTGATACAGACATACATACTTTATACCATTGTAATTGAATTAGTATGATAAAATGCACCCCAAGTCTTTAAAATTCATCTTTCTTACTCTAAAAACCATTTGAGCTGAAATTAAATGGTATTTTTAGGTAAAATGAAGAATTTTAAAGACTTAGGGTGCATCTTGTCGAATTAATTTATTTTCAAGAGTGTAAAGTGTTAGAACTAAAATTCAATGGTACAAAGTGCAAATAAAAGGTAATTTAAAGGTGCAAAGTGCTAAAAGTCTCAAATTTAAGTAGCAAAATAAATGAAATTGTAGAAGGAAAATCATAACCCTGCCATTAAGTTGTGTAAATGATTTGTACACTGGTTAGATGATTGATTAGAGTTAGTGACAAAAATTATATATGCATAAGAAATGATATTAATTAAAGATTGATGATTAATAAATATAGCCTATATTTATTTAATTTAACATCTTAGATAACATTCCATAGAAATAAATGAAAAATGAGAATTCATAAAACAACCCCAAATGTATAAGTCAAACTAGATTTGTGATTAGATTGATGATGTTTGTCTCAATAGTTAGTATAAAAAGTTAATTCAAAATTTGTGAAGTTTATAGCTGTCACGGTTCCGATTCTATTAAAATCGTGAACCGAACCGTTAAGGTGATGATTCTTCAAATTAGAATCAAAATCTTATTTGGTTTGACCGATTCCGATTCCAGCATAATTATTGGAACCATTGTGCCTACTGTTTTGGTTCAACAAAAAACAAAACTAAATTATTCACTAGTTGTTCAGTCCAGTTCTACGTGATTCATGTTCAATACAGATTCAATCGCATTAAATATCACTTAAAATCATTTAAACTTTCACAGCACCAACATCTTTAAGCATAATATTCAGCTCTCAATTGCACATTGCAAAGAGTAAACATCTAAGATCAAATCATCAAACTAAGCTACTTAATAAACTTAATGACAAAATAAGCTAAATTTTATTATTAATTTATTATATGTATTAATGCAATGTAATATCCAACCATATAGAATAGCAAAATATTTTATAATTAAAAAAATATATAATAATAATAATAATAATAAATGGGTTGCAGTTCAGTTATGCTTCGGTCCGATCAGGATCGGGTCTAGAAGTTCTAAAACCACTCGAGATTTGTATGTTGTGATTTCACGTCCTTTCCGAATAATAAAATGAAGGAACCGCGTCCGAACCCTTATTGTTCACAGTTCCAAAATTCAAACTGGAAGAACAAACTAATTCGCGAACTGTTCAGTCTCATTCTTTGTGGTTACCGTTCAATTCATTTCTAAGCGACTATATAGATCTAGTGATCAAATAAATGAATGATAAGCAAGCATGACTATTTGAGTTTCTATTGGGTGATTGTTTTGACTTTGTTTGGCTGCACATGTGCTGCTGACACGTGTAACATCCGAGGTCAACTTTAATA
This sequence comes from Dactylorhiza incarnata, assembly GCA_033032865.1. Taxonomy (NCBI): domain Eukaryota; kingdom Viridiplantae; phylum Streptophyta; class Magnoliopsida; order Asparagales; family Orchidaceae; genus Dactylorhiza; species Dactylorhiza incarnata. Next base: position 9,026,590 of record JAWHQI010000053.1, read on the forward strand.
TATATTATAATAACAAATGCAGCTTGAATATAATTTGTGGTCAATGCGTTGACTTAATATAGGTCCGGATGGTCAACCGTGCACGATGGTGATCAGAAGTTTGCACTGGACCGTGCCGTCCTACTCCATATGGGGCCTACCCTTCTTCCTCTTCTACTCCACCAGGCTCTCTCAGTTTCTCCACCGTCGGCCAAACCAAAGCTTCCTCAGAACCCTCCTCTGCCACCTGTCAACTCCGCTGGTACGACATTACAGGGTTTGGCGCGACGTTTTTGCTCCGGCGAGTTTTGACAAAAACGCCGCCATCATAGAGTATATGTTTGGAATGACAACGGTACGGTTATGACCGCCACCGAGAAAAGAAAGCTAGTTTTGAACGTAAAAGTGGATGAAGCTAACCTCAGGGTGATCAGGGCTGGCGTTCACGAACGAAAGTTCATAATCATCGTGTTCACGACCGCTACCTTCGTGCCAAACGGAGCCTAATTCTTACAAGAAGATACTATGGCTCTGTTTGATACGGTGGTTGCAGTCGCGGCCCGACCTCATCTAAGGAACTTCATACACTTTTATGTTCAAAACTATTTTTCTTTTCTTGGTGGCATGCATTCTATGATGGCAAGAACTCTGCGTCAAAGGGAGCCTAAATTAGGAGTAGGTCATAATAATATTATAATTAGGCAATTGTTGTTCGCATACCATAAATGTCAATTCGTAGATCAACTTTTTCTAATTTACAAATTGTTATACGCAGACTAATTTTAGACTTTAGCATTCGATATCTTTGTTCTCCTGAGCAGGGCCCGACAACGAAGGAACATCTCTGACGACCTTCTGAGCACTTCAATGTGTGCGCGGATGATTCGTAAAATAAATGTGCGGATAGCGAGTTGAGGATGAAAGACGATTTCTTCATCGTTCATGCGATTTCGATTTGTTTGGGAGAGAGTAGCCCTAGTTATCTAAATCTTCCCAAACAAACCGAAATCGCATGAACGGTGAAGAAATCGTCTTTCTTCCACAATTCGTTCTCTATCCGCGCATTTATTTTTTGAATCATATGATCTGTGCACACGTACATTGAAGTGCTTAGAAGATCGTCAGAGATGTTTCCTTCGTTGTGGGGCCCTGCACGGGAGAACAAAGATATCGAATGCTCAAGTCTAAATTTGATCTGCGGATAACAATTTGTAAACTAGAAAAAGTTGATCTGCCGATAGACATTTATGGTCTACGAATAACAATTCCCTATAATTAGTGTATACTTAATATAATTGTGGTTGCAGAGGAAGGGTGTTTCAAAGTTGATAGAGTCATATCTAGCTTGGAAACTTCCATTGAAGAAGTACGGGCTAAAGCCTGATCATCCCTTTGAAGAAGACTACGCCTCGTGCCAGATGGCGATCCTGCCGGAAAACTTCTTCGCTGAGGCCGACCAGGGAAGGATAAGGTTCGAGAAGTCTTTGAAATGGTGGTTTTGGGAGAGGGGAGTTGTTTTGGAGGACGAGATGAGAAAGCTGGAGGCTGACGTCGTCTTCCTCGCCACCGGTTTCGAAGGGAAGAAAAAGCTGCGGACTTTGCTGCCGGAGCCCTTCGCCGGGCTCGTCGAGGATTCATCGGGCCTCATGCCCCTCTACAGGTATAATTAGTTCGTGTTGAAATCAATTGTTCATATCATCATTTTAGTACTCTTAAAATACTAGAACAAAATTGGCTGAGTTTGGGACGGCGGTGACGGTGGGAAAAGCTTTATTCCCACCACCACTTCTTTTTTAGGTTGTTTGGATGATACATTTTTTTCTTCAAAAATACTTTTTTAATAAATGTGTTTTTGGAGCTTTTTGGGAAGCCGGTCCAAGAGAGTTTTATGAAAACCGTTTTCTATGTTTTCAACTTTTCATCTTTAATTCAAAAATTTATGAAAGCGACGCCCGATCATTCGCGATATGCATTTCTTCATTATCACCGCTGCAATTGTTTTCTTCTCACATTCGTTATTCCTCACCCACTCGCAATCTTTGCTAGCTTCTCCACACTAACATTTTGTAACATACTTATATATATTTATAAATGATTAGCATCAAACACCTTTTAATTATTATTAAAAAAACTAAATAATCATTATTAAAAAGTTACTTTCCAAATAGAAAAAAGCATTTTTTTTTAAATACTTAAATAAAGATTTTCAAAACCGTTTACATCTCTTTCAAAACAGTTGTGATGTCAGGATTTGGGGGTGATAAAATGCAATTTTGTACTTTACCGTGAAGTGTGGGGCATCTAACCATCCACGTGGCTATCTAAAAATGCACACATCTAATGTCACTACTTATTTCCTACTACTATTTTTTCCGCAATCACTCCCGCCCCAAATAGAGCCAAAGTAATTGCAAAAACTCAGAAATTTATTATATTTATTTAAAACATTTAGTTAATAAAACAATATTTGGTTACTAAGGCTTCGTTTGGCACGTCTCGTGGGCTTATTTGCTCCGATGAGTTTGATCAAAAATGTCATTATCATAGAATGCATGTTTAGCAAGACAAAGGTTATGAACACTACCCAAGAAAATGAACTAGTTTTGAGCATAAAATGCATGAATTTTTTTAGGTAAGGTCGAGCGTTCACGAACGACTGTGCCAAACGAAGCCATAATGTTTTAGGCTCCCTTTGTCACCGAGTGAGCGGCTGTGAATTAACGCGATGGTTATGAACCGTCGATCTTATCAAACTTTCATGACGGTGGGGTTTTTGTCCAAACTCACCGGAGCAAAAAACGCCGCGCCAAATTAACTGAGGCTGATTAACTTGTTTTGATGATTCCGCAGGGGAACCATCAATCCGCTGATTCCTCATATGGCCTTCGTCGGCTACATTGAGAGCGTGTCGAACCTGCACACGGCGGAGCTCCGGTGCATCTGGCTGGCGAGGCTGCTGGAGGGCCGGTTCAAGATTCCGACCGTCGAGGACATGTTCACTCAGATACTGCAGGAGACGGAGATCATGAGGAAGACGACGAGATTCTACCGGCGCCACTGCATCTCCACCTTCAGCATCAACCACAGCGACGAAATCTGCGGCGAGATGGGGTGGAGCTCGTGGAGGAAGAAGTCATGGCTGGCGGAGGCCTTCAGCCCTTACGGCAATCAGGACTACAAGCAGGAAGACGACGACGATGACGCATGAGTACTATGCATGCGGAGAGAGAAGGAATTGATTTTTACTTGTTGACTTTATTATTATTTATCATTTCATGCAAATTTCGAATAATGTAATTGTTATAAACATTGCAATATTAGTATTACTCTCTCTCTCTCTCTCTCTCTCTCTCTCTATATATATATATATATATATATATATGTATTACTAATGAATAAACTCAACCATTGTATTGATTTGTTTTTAAATTATCTATTGTGGTAATGTATCATTAATTTACAGAGATTTTTTAAAATGCATATATATAGTAATCTATTGTGGTAATATATGTACAACCCTCATTCTTTGAGGGTGGACCCCCCCAAGACCACGTAGGCAGAAGTCAAAGTCAAAGAGGTCAACACGGCAGACAAGCGTAAGAGCAGAAGACAGCCTAGGCGAGTAGGGGTGCACTCGTGCGAGTAGCCCGGATACTCGCCAAAAGGTGGGCGACCATAGGTTATACTCGCCCATTTGCCCGGGGAGATCGCCTCAATGTCGCTAGTCGCCGGGCAGGGGCTGAGCTATAAAACCCCCCCTACCCCTTGGTTTTCCTATAAATAGGACCCCAGGGGTACTTGGATTGGCACCTGGACTTGAGCTTTCGAAACCCTGCTCTTGCATTCTAGCATCTGTCGCACTTGGTCGCTACTCTCGGTACTAGCCAAGTCGGTGCCTTCCTCGTACCTTGCTCGGCCATTCTTTGGTCTTGGAGGGGAAGTCTCTTCGGAGCTTCTGGGTACGTGGTGGGACCTCCCTGCCGCAGCACCTGGGGTCTTGTGTGTTGCTCTTCTATCTCTTCAGTAGTCGCCAGCTTAGTCGTCTCGTTGGACTGTTGGGCGAGTAGCCTCCGGCTGCATCGGTCCGAATCTTGAGGTCAGGATCTTCCTGGCATCAACATTTTGGTGCGGTGAGCGTGGATCGTAGTCGGAAAAGGAAAGTTCAGCAGGAAGTCGAGATGGTCGTAGGTGGCGACCATGAAGGGGTAGTCGGCAACTCGGCCGCGAGTGGCGAGTTCGTAACACTAGCGGTTCTAGAAGCCTTCGCACAGCGTATGGAGGGAGCCTTCGCGCAGCGCATGGAGGGAATCTTGCAAACAGCGCTTCAGCCGCGCGCCGATGTCACGGCGACCTCGCCGCATCGCCCAATTCCGTCCGAGGGAGGGAGTCCCCCTCGGCGAGCAGGAAAGGAGCACATGGAGGATGAAACCGAGCGACCAAGGAGGTCGCAATTCTACCAGCCAACCTCGCAAGGTATTCGCTTCCGCGAGCCGGGCGAGCAGGCGAGGTACCAGGATACTCGCCCTTATGGCGAGTATGGAGGTGATACTCGCCAGGTGGAGGATCGTCGCCGGGCAGGAGGGAGGAGCCCCTTCTGCGAGGAGATCCTTGCCGCGCCAGTGCCAGAGGGGTTCAGGGACCCCGCCTTGAACTACTATTCGGGGAAGGAGGACCCCGTTAGGCACATCCAATGGTTCGAGGATATTGTCTCTATCCGAACCATGTCGGACGCCTTCAAGTGCAGGTTGTTTGCCATTACCTTCCGCGCAAAGGCCTGGGACTGGTTCCACCAGTTGCCCGCAGGCTCAATCTATTGCTTTGAAGACCTGTGTCGTGGGCTGACGACCCGGTTCGACACGGCACGGAAGCTAAAGAAGGAGGCCACGGCCCTGTTCTACCTCGTGCAAGGGTCAGATGAGGTACTGGGACCTTACATCGAGCGCTTCCAGGAGGAGGTTCTGCAAATCCAGGAGGTGGATAGCAACATCCTGTTGCTGGCCCTGACATTCGGCATCAGTCAAGGCCTCTTCAAGTTGGAGCTCAGTGAGAACCCACCCTACTCCTACGACAACCTCATTCAGAGAGCCAATAAATTTGTCCGGGGAGAAGCCTCCAACCCCGACTTCTTGGCAAGGTTGGCACGGGTGACCAGAGGCGACCGTGGAGAGAGGGATGAGATCCCTGGAAAAAGGAAGAGGGAGGAGCCCCGAAGGGAGGCAAGGAAGTGGCCGGAGCGGCAAGAGGAGAAGAAGAAGGAGGAGCTCAGGAGGAAGGAAACCGGGAGGATCGTGGAGAGAAGGCCCGTCGAGTCCCCTGAGCGTCATGAGGAGGGAAGACGCTTCCAGGTCCCCGTCAACCGGCCACCATGGAGGCCGGCCGGACGGCACCAGCGTCAGGACCAAAGGGGGAGATCCCCAGAAAGAAGGCCCTTTCGCCAACCAGAGAGGCGTCAGGAGAGGAGGAGAGATGAAGCAATGGCGGTAGCCGGGCGAGGCCGCCGTCAAGGAAGGAAGAAGCCGAAGCCTAGGAGGCGTCAAGCAGAAGAGGTTCCTCTCTACTGCGACTTCCACCAGGTGGGGGGACATGCCATGGCTGCCTGCCCAGACTTTTGGGAAGCCCGGAGGAGGTTGGCAGCAGGAGAAGCTGGAGGAGAGCAGAGGAGGATGGAGGCCCCTGCCGAGCCACAGGCAGGGCAGGCTGCAGTCGTTCGTCGGAGGAACGAGGATCGGGTCGACCAGGGAGGTCGGGGAGACCTGGGCCAGGGAGGTCGGGTTGGAGTAATCCATGGGGGAGCAGGGCTGGAAGCTTCCCGCAAGGGAAGCCTCCATCAGATCTACCGCAGGAGTGTCGCCTCGACCTCACAAGCACCGCCCCCGATGGAGGAGATTACCTTTTCCGAGGAGGACATGCTAGGGAACGCGAATCCCTTCCATGATGCTCTCGTGATTCAAGCCGCGGTGGAGGACTTCACCGTTGATCGAATTCTGATCGACAACGGTAGCTCTGTGAACGTCATCTTCAAGGGGACGTTTGACGGACTGGGAGTCAAAGCTGCCAGAGTTCGAGCATCAGATGGTCCCCTCTTCGGCTTCTCCGGAGAGAAGAAGGAGGTGGAAGGAGGAGCAGATCTCCTGGTAACACTCGGTGACACCTCCATCAGCTGTCGATTTGTTATCGTCGATGCCCCGAGCTGCTACAGGGCTATCTTTGGGAGGCCGCTTCTCAACGCCTTCAAAGCCGTCCCATCCTCCTACCATCAGTGCTTGAAGTACTGTAAGGGAGACGTCCAGGTGAGGATCAGGAGCGATCCAAGAGCCGCTAGGGAGTGCTATCTTAGCGCCGTCAGTACCATCAGCTGGATGGCTGACGCGGAAGAGTTCGGAAGAGTGCTGGAGGGCCCGGCCAGGCTGGAAGTGGCTGAAGAGGTCGAGGAGATCGAGGTACTCTCTGCAGCGGGAGTGCCGGGGCTGCTGAAGATTAGCGGGTCGCTAAAGACCGAAGAGAAGATCGAGATGGCGGCGTGTCTGCAAAAGAACGTCGACATCTTTGCTTGGAGCGCAGCCGAGATGCCAGGAGTCGACCCTGAGGTTGCGTGTCATCGCCTCAACCTGGATCCCACTGTCCAGCCCGTCCGCCAGAAGAAAAGGAGAACCGCCACCATCCTCGCCAAGCCAATTAGGGAGGAGGTTAAAAAACTGCTCGATGCAGGTTTTGTGTCAGAGATCCAGTATCCAGGCTGGGTCTCCAATGTTGTAATGGTGACAAAGGCGGGGGGAAGCTGGAGAATGTGTGTAGACTTTTCTTTGATGAATAAAAGCTGCCCGAAGGATTGTTATCCCTTGCCTCGAATCGACGCGCTGGTTGATTCAGCCGTCGGTTTTTCTGTGATGAGCTTTATTGATGCGTTTTCAGGATACCACCAGATCCGGATGCATCCCCCCGATTGCCGCGACGTTTCTTTCATCACTGATGATGGCTGCTACAGCTACAAGATGATGCCCTTCGGCCTAAAGAATGCCGGAGCCACCTATCAGCGGATGATGGACCATGTTTTCAAAGAGCAAAAGGGGAGGAACCTGGAAGTGTATGTGGACGATCTCTTGATCAAAAGCAAGAGTGTCCAGGAACACATAGCCGATCTGGTAGAGACCTTCGCGACGCTAAGAAGATTCAAGATGAGGCTCAATCCGACGAAGTGCGTCTTCGGAGCAGGCAGGGGAAAGTTCCTAGGACATCTCCTTACCTCGGAGGGAGTAGAGCCTAACCCCGACAAGGTTAAGGCGATCCTGGAGATGCCATCCCCGAAGACGATGAAGGAAGCCCAAAGGTTGACAGGAAGGCTGGCGGGTCTTAGCCGCTTCCTCTCTAAGGCCGGAGAGAAATGCTCTCCATTCTTCAAGACACTCCGCAAAGCGAAAAGCTTCGAGTGGTCCGAAGGATGTGAGATGGCGTTCGGGAAGCTGAAGGAGCAGTTGACTCAGACACCTCTCCTCCAGAGCCTTATTTTCAGGCTCACTCCATCAGAGTGGTAACTGATCATCCTCTCCGCAATGTCCTAGAGGGAGTGGAGCATTCAGGGAGGTTGGCGAAATGGTCGGTAGAACTCAGCGAGTTCGACATTTCCTTCTCTCCCCGAGTAGCGATCAAGGCTCAGGCAGTAGCAGACTTCTTGGCTGACTTCTCGGTGGAAGCAGAGACAGGAGAAGAGGTGCTCAATCCCATTCCTTGGAAGTTGTTTGTTGATGGAGCTTCGGGCAAAAGCTCTGTAGGGGTGGGCATCGTGCTCGTCAGCCCGCAGGGAACAAGAATCGAGCAAGCTGTCGAGATCCTCTTCCCCGTCACAAACAACTAGGCAGAATATGAGGCAATAGTGGCAGGCTTGCGCCTTGCCAAGGAGCTGGGGATCCGTGATGTCCGGGCTTTCACGGACTCAATGGTGGTCGCGTCGCAGATTCGAGGCGAGTTCGAGGTGCGCGACACCATCCTGCAGAAGTACCTGGTAAAAGTAAAAGGACTGATTGGAGGCTTCCAGTCTTTCTTCGTCGAACATGTGCCAAGAGAGGAGAACTCGGCAGCAGATCGCCTCGCCAAGTACGGGCCGAGGGCTGGAGGAACTATCACCGAGCTATTCCACCCATCCATTGAAGAGGGAGAGATAATGGAGATCGAGCAACGCCCCTCGTGGATGGATCCCTTTGTAACCTTCCTGACCAGCGGCCAGCTTCCGGCGAACGGAGGGGATCAGCGAAGATTTCGGTACAAAGCGGCATACTACCTCCTGCAAGATGGGGAGCTGTACCGCAAGACCATCTCGGGCCCCCTGGCCAGATGTGTTTCCGAAGACTAAGTACCCCGAGTGTTGGAGGAGATCCACTCGGGAGAGTGTGGAAGTCATTCTGGGACTCGCACTTTGGAGCAAAGGGTATTGAGGCATGGTTACTTCTGGCCTACTATCCGGAAGGATGCGGAGATCTTCTCAAAGAAGTGCCAGAAGTGCCAGCTCTTCGCCCCCCTTCAGTTGCAGCCGGCCCAGCAGCTCCGATCGATCATCTCCCCATGGCCGTTCGCCATCTGGGGAATGGACTTGATCGGCCCTTTCCCCCAAGCCAGTGGACAACGAAAGTTCGTTCTCGTCATGATCGACTACTTCTCCAAGTGGATCGAGGCCAAAGCCCTGGCCAAGACCACCTCTCAAGTCGTGAAGAACTTCATCTGGGGAGAGATCGTCTGCAGATTCGGGATCCCTCTTGCCATCATCACCGACAATGGTCCTCAGTTCGCCAGCTTAGAACTGGAGGACTTTTGCAGGCAGCTAGGAACCGACCTTCGGTTCGCCTCCGTACATCACCCAAGGAGCAATGGACAAGTGGAGGCCGCCAACAAACTGATCATCAACCTACTGAAGAAGAAGGTGGAGAACCTAAGAGGTAACTGGGCGGACCAGCTCCCCTCGGTCCTGTAGGCTCTGAGGACCACTCCTAGCTCAGCCACAGGGGAAACGCCGTTCAAACTCTCTCACGGGTCGGAAGCTCTCATTCCAGTAGAATTCGAAGTCAGAAGCCCAAGGGTGGTAGCTGCGGAGGACGGAAGCGAAGAATGGCGACTAGAGAATGAAGAGGTTCAAAAACTGTCTCTCGACTACATCGAGGAACTCCGAGATTTAGCTTCAGCCAGGCAAGAAGAGATCAAGCGCCGGATGGCGAAACATTTTGACAAAAATGTTCGCCTCAAACAATTCCAAGCAGGTGATCTGGTCCTGAAAAAGGTGGACGCAGCAGGAAGGTCTGCGGCCGTTGGGAAGCTCAACCCGAACTGGGAAGGACCTTTCATCATCCAGGAAGCACTCCTAACAGGAGGATACCGCTTGCAGAACCAGGAAGGCGAGCTGCTAGGGAGCACCTGGAGCGGCGATGACCTGAAAAGGTTTTATCCCTGAGGGGGAATGTGTATACCCCATCCTTGTAAATTCATTTCTTTGAATAAAATCTGCATCTCCCTGAAACATGGGACGAGGCAGCTTCTTTCGCATCAACAAAGTTTTCATAATAAAGAAGTCAGGTGAAGTCCATCTCCACGCTAGGTTGGAAAATGAGCCTCCGACTTAACCCTCGTAAAAACTCAGAACGGATGATGGGACAGTGCCTCGGGTGTGCGTTCCCTTAAGACCAAGCCTCTGCAATGACGACCGAGATCAGCTCCCCCCCTTGCATGTTGGCCGCGGTTCCCACCGACTGCATTTCTCGTCCGACTGTAGAGATTACCAGGAAGAAGTCTGGACGCCGACCTTCCGATTCGGCGAAGGGATGATCGATTTCACTAGCTCAGGGAACCCTTGAAAAAAGGCGTCGTGTACCCTCGAGAGCTAAAAAGCTCGCAGCAAAGCATTTCATTTTCTAAATTATTGTGTTAGATCATATGAGTTATTGTGCCTAAAGTGTGCTTAACTCCCTGCTAAACTCATTGAGCAACAGGAAGCAGGTCCGATCCACATCCAGCATCCAAGTAGGATGGAGGCCTCGGGATGGTGTGTCCCCTTGGATCTCCCCGACTGCCACTCCCTGCTTGACGTCGTCCTACATCAACATTCGCCGCCGCAGGTTGGAAGACGCGCCTCCGACTTGACCCTTGTAAAAACTCAGAGCGGATGATGGGACAGTGCCTCGGATGTGCGTTCCCTTAAGACCAAGCCTCTGCAATGACGGCCGGGATCAGCTCCCCCCTTGCATGTTGGCCGCGGTTGCCACCGACTGCATTTCTCATCCGGCTGTAGAGATTACTAGGGTAAAGTCTGGAAGCCGATACTCCAACTTGAGAAGGGGAGCGATCGATTCGACCGGCCAAAGGATGGAGACCTCGGGAGGGTGTATCCCCTTGGATCTCCCCGACCGTCATTCCCTACTTAACGTCACTCTTCGTCGACGTTCCGGCATCCAAGTAGGATGGAGGCCTCGGGAAGATGTGTCCCTCCAGGCCTCCCCAACTGCCCTTCCCTATCTCTTTTTTCCCTTAAAAGTCCATTATTATTAAAAGAGTCTGATGAACTCTTCACCAGGTGCCAGGCAAAACCTTGAGAGCACGTGTCTCACGGTGCCCTCCAAGTAGCCTCCATTGAAGAAAGCGAGTATGTATGCGCGAGCATCTAGGCGAGTATACATGTGCGAGCATGGATGTGCGAGTATACAGGGGCGGCATGAAGGAGCACTCAATCTCGCCGTGACCCTAAGAGCCGAGCGAGCACTCAACCTCGCCCCGAGCCTAGGAGCCTAAGCGACATTCAAAAAAGAAAGGGATGCGAGCATCAAAGAAAAAAGGCGAGCAAAATGATTATATTCATTTACTGACGTAAATACATACACAAAAATGATTGTACAGATTTACAAAAAGAAGACAGGCGACTATGCATCCTCGCCACCATCATCGGCGTCGGGATCGAGATCTTCCACATCATCAACCTCGTCCTCAGAATCGTCATCGTCAGAATCGGTGGATGAGGATGGGAGATCTCGCATGGGGGAAGTGGACTCTTCGGCGAGTAATGCCGGGATGATGTCCATGATCGTCAGATGCATTGCCTCCGGCTTCAAGAAGCCATCGGCCTTCAAGCTGCTCAGGACCACCTTCCCGGTTGCTCGAGCGATCTCCCGGCGGATATGCGCCATATCATCGCCGACTATCCGGATCTGCTTGCCCACCCTGGAGGGGCCCGCCGATGAAGGCTGTTGCTCGGCAGGCCGAGTTTCCAACTCAGCGATTCGCACTTGGGCGGCCTCCAAGGTTTGCCGAGTATCCTCCAGCTCCTTCTCGGCCTGGGACAGCCTCTTTGCCGACTCCAGCTCGGCGGCCTGCAGCGAGCGAAAAGAAGAAGGTTAGTTTAAATAAGTTTGCAAGGTAGCGAGTATCCCAAAACGCGAGTAAAGTCGCATCGGTGAGTACCTCGAACTCCTTAATTTTGTTCGCCATGGCGATCATCTTCGGGCCCTGCACCTTGATCATCTGCTCATATTCGAGCAGTTTCCTCGCCGTCGCATGCCCAAGCTCGACAGCCCGCAGGTTGGCTCGCGAGCTCTGATGGGCGAGATACTCGGCCGAGACCTCTTGCAAGGATTCGGCGTCCGCGCGACCATAGAGGGCGAACGAAACGTCGAACGCCTCGCCCGCATCCTCCCAATCCTCCGACCAGGCGGGGAGGTTGGTGCTCAAGGTCACTTCATGGGCTCGCTCAGCCCAGGACACCAAAGGGCGACCATAAGCATCCTCGCTGCCCCCACCTTCGCCGAAGAGAGGATGGCCGCTAGGCTCGCCCGCCTCCGATGGATCGGCCCTCGCTTTCAGATCCCTCCTGGCGACCTCCTTCTTTCTCCCAGGCTCGACGGATTTTGCCTTGGCTTTCCTCTTCTTCGAAGGCCCAGCATCATCGCCGGCGACCTCCTGATCATCGCCGCCGGGCGACAAATCAACCAAGGCAGGAGTCCCCGCCTTCGGCGCCAAGGGAAGAAGCTCGCTCGGCAAAGAGCGAGTAGCTACAACAAAATATAAAGAGAAAAACGTTAGACACCGGGTGAAGACGAATTGGCGAGTATGACCTAATGCTCGTTTAGGCGACTACCTTCACCAGGGAACACCTCCGCGAGCTCATCTACTCGCCTCCTCCAGAAGACGACATCCAGCCGGCGACCTCGGAAGCTGTCGAGTAGCTTCTCCCGGCTTTCCTCCAGGTAAGGAGGGAAGAACGCACTCTCGGCCGGCTGGAAAGAGGAAGTCGGCACGACGCCAAAGTCGCCCTTAATGACGACTATTCGCTCCGTCCAGCGATGGTTCTTGTTCGCCGTACCGACCAGGGTGCAGACATGGCTGCACAAAAAGACGACGCCTTCGCCGGTAGCGCCAAAGTGGAATACTCGCCGGAAGACGGAGAGATCAAAGGCGATCCCCTGATCGCGCAGGTAGCAGAGGAACCCCACGATCATCGCCACTCCGTTTGGATTGATCTGTGCCGGGACTATCCCGTGGTAACGGAGGATCTGGCAAACCTCTGGCCACAAGGGTAGTCGCAGGCCGACTTCAAAGTGGCGGATGGGGAAGACCAGCTCGGTCGCCGAGAAGGAATTCAGGCGTTCATCCTCACGAGGAAGCCTGGCGACATATCCCGGCGACAAGTATTTGGCGGAGAACTCCTTCAAGTTGCTCGGCCGAGTAACCGGCTTCTTGAAGGAATTTGCCTCAAAGTTCTTCGCGTGACTTGCACGACGAATCGCTGCCTCGTCAGCCATCCAAGAGTGGAAAGATTGAAGAAGCGAGTAGCGAAGCGGCGAGGAGAGGAGCAATCGAGAGATAGTCGCCAGAAGAAAGGGAAGATCGTCAAGAGAGTAATAAATACGTATCCACCCCCCCTATTTATAGTGCTCGACAAAGCTTGGCTTCCCGCGTACGCCACCGCGAGCGCGAGTAGGAGGTGGCGCGTATCGAGGAAAAGTCGCCAAAACTTAGGGTGCACGTCAAATCGCTGATGTCGAACGAGCGAGCACCTGCATTGAATGTTTAGGCTACTCGCAACATCAACGCGACATTCAACAGATACTCGCAGAAAAGAAAACAAAAAAGAAGCATCAAGACATCACAAGAAACAAGAGAGGCAACAAGGCGAGATTCATACTCGCCAAATAGGCAAATTACTTAGAAAAAATAAAATTGTTCAGGATTACAAACATTTGCCAGAAGGCGACAAGCGACTACAAAAAGAAAAAAAAGGGGGGCAGGATCCTAGGGGTTCGGCTGAGCATCGGGAAGTTGTGGTTGTCGCCCAACCCAGCCCAAACCACGAGCTCTCTTGAAATGCTCGAAGGCCACGGACATCGCATCCTCGCCTTGTCGAAGCTGTTCCTCCATCCTCGCCAGGCGACCTACGGAGCCCATGCTCGCGCGCATCCCCACCAGCTCGTCATGATGCAGCTGCTGGCGATGATCCATCCTGCCCACCCGGCGCTCCAGCTCGCCGACAGACTGAAGGCGAGATTCTACACTAGCCAGGCGAGTTTCTAACTCTTCCAACCGTAATACTCGGACCTCCAGCTCGGTCAGACGACGCTGGGAGTCAGCGGCCGCCAAGAGCTCTATTCGCGCTTCAACCGCGGTCAGACGCCGATGAGACTCGTTGATCGCCAGCCGCTCCAACTTCGCCTCCAAATCCAGGATGGCGCGAGTAGCCCTCTCCTGATACTCGCGAGAAGGAAGCCCGACGGCGTCGACCAGAGCCCCGATAGGGGTAGGGGCGCGAGCTGCAGGAAAAGACATGGAAGCAAAATCTTAGTGACGAGTAGCGAGAAGACTCTTCTTGGAAGATACTCGAAAAAGCAGCGACTCCACTTACCAGGCCGATAGGCCTCACTCCGCGAATCGCGGCGAGGACTCTGAGATGGTCGGCGAGGAGAGCTCCTTCCCCGGTGCGGGGACGGGCTGCGACGGATGCCATCTCGCCGGTTCGAATGTGAACCGCCGATGTGCTCCCTGCTGAAGGGCACATCACCCCGACCGCGACCATCCACTGGTCGCCCTCCCCCTCTGGGAGCGAAGAAACCAGAAGATCCCGCCATCCCACCTCGACGCGAGGATCCAGCCGGATGAGCGGTAGGAGCCGAAGAAGACAGGAGGCGGCGATCATCTTGTATGTCGGCCGGAGGAGGAAACAAAGGAGGTGGAGGGAGTTGGTCCGCAGGTAGTTGCGAGCTACTCGCCACCTCAGGTCGCTGCAAAGGCGGTGGCGGCGGAAGAGGATTGCTCGCTGAAAGAGTCCTCTGCTCGCTCATCGGCCTCTTATCTACCGCAGAGCTATGAAGGATTCGCACCGATCCGCCCTGGCGAGTTCCTCCCCCAGCCATGTTCAGGACCATAGGCGAGGATCGTAGGGGAATGACGCTCAGAGGCTCCTGCCGAGCATCGGCGAGAAGCGTATCTGCGAAATAATACAGAAAACGTCAAAGACCAGCCGACATTTGAGCGACTAATAAAAGTGGCGAGTAGGTAACTCTCACTTTGCGCAGGAGTAACTTCAACCGGATCTTGAGCCGAGATCCTCGCAGTGCTCGCCTCTGGAGCAGTATTCGGCGAAGGAGGATCAGGAGCAGGCGAGCCACCTGACTGGCCGAGACCCAAGTCGGCGAGTACCTGCTGGGTAGTGCCGACCTGAGAATCAGCGACATTCTCAGGGGCGACGGCATTCTTCTGCTTCTTCTTGCTCTTCTTCTCCTTCTTCTTCTCCAAGCGCTTCCTCTTCCGGGAAGCGAGGAAGTCTTCGAGCTCAACATCGCGAGCAGGCTTCCGCAACGGCGGCAGCAAACTGGCAAGCTCGGCCAAATCCGCAGCAGCTTCCTCGGCAATACTCATCGACATCTTGAAGCGAGAACCAAAGAAACCTTGGCGTCAGAGACCCCTCCCCCTCTATATATAGGGCTGGGGAGTCAAAACAGCGGGATGCCGACTACACACTAATACTCGCCAGAAGACAGCTCGTCGAAAAAGGGTTGGATGGTTCTTTCCGAGCAACTGCGTTACTCGCAAAGAGCGGGGATTGTGTACAACCCTCATTCTCCGAGGGTGGACCCCCCCAAGACCACCTAGGCAGAAGTCAAAGTCAAAGAGGTCAACACGGCAGACAAGCGTAAGAGCAGAAGACAGCCTAGGCGAGTAGGGGTGCACTCGTGCGAGTAGCCCGGATACTCGCCAAAAGGTGGGCGACCATAGGTTATACTCGCCCATTTGCCCGGGGAGATCGCCTCAATGTCGCTAGTCGCCGGGCAGGGGCTGGGATATAAAAACCCCCCTACCCCTTGGTTTTCCTATAAATAGGACCCCAGGGGTACTTGGATTGGCACCTGGACTTGAGCTTTCGAAACCCTGCTCTTGCATTCTAGCATCTGTCGCACTTGGTCGCTACTCTCGGTACTAGCCAAGTCGGTGCCTTCCTCGTACCTTGCTCGGCCATTCTTTGGTCTTGGAGGGGAAGTCTCTTCGGAGCTTCTGGGTACGTGGTGGGACCTCCCTGCCGCAGCACCTGGGGTCTTGTGTGTCGCTCTTCTATCTCTTCAGTAGTCGCCAGCGTAGTCGTCTCGTTGGACTGTTGGGCGAGTAGCCTCCGGCTGCATCGGTCCGAATCTTGAGGTCAGGATCTTCCTGGCATCAACAATATATATATTTAGTTATTTATTGTGGTAAATAATTGCTTGTTTTCTAAAGTTAGGATACCTTAGAGAGCTTGTGCTTAGACCATCAGCCCTTCATTTACCCCCACCGATAAGATGGAGACATTAAAAAAAATTGACTGAAGGAAGACGATGTTTGTGTTGGACGGTCTAGTATGAACCAAAAAAGGCATGTTAAGATTAGACTCGCACCGCCTACCCAGACGATTCACTCGTGCTTATAATAGGCCCCACCTCTCCAATCATTGAACTGGGTTTTGAAATGAGAAATGAGTGCGGTGGTTTAACAGTTTGACACCCCTTTGATAAAATACATGGAAGAAAAGAAGAAGAGTTGGAACTGCAAACAGATTACCGCAAAGGCGTCGTATACTAGGAGCACAATATATATGATTAAATAAATCCTCCTCTATTTATTGAGGACCAAGGCCACTTCTTCGAACACTGATTCATATTTTTCATATAGAAATCTCGGATGGACAATAAAACAAGGCAATTGTTATTCGCAAATCATAAATGTCTATCCGTAGACCAATTGTTTCTCATTTTATTTGATTTTACAAATTGTTATCCGCAGTCCAATTTTAAATTTGAGCCTGCAGTCGATATCTTTGTTCTCCTGAGCATGGCCCGACAAGGAAGGAACATCTCTGGCGACCTTTTGAGCACTTCAATATGTGCACGGATCGTGATTCATAAAATAAATGCGCGGATAGAGTCCGAGCTGAGGAAGAAAGACGACTTCTTTGTTGTTCATGCGATTTCGGTTTGTTTGGGAAGATTTAGATAGCTGACGGCCGGATCGTGATTCATAAAATAAATGCGCGGATAGAGACCGAGTTGAGGGAGAGACGATTTCTCCGTTGTTCATGTGATTTCGGTTTGTTTGGGAAGATTTAGATTGCTGACGGCCGGCTCGTGATTCATAAAATAAATGCGCGGATAGCGACTGAGTTGAGGAAGAGACGAATTCTTCGTTGTTCATGCAATTTCGGTTTGCCTAGGAAGATTTAAATGGGTAGGATTACTCTCTCTCTCTCTCTGTGGTAAGGAAGGCGAAAAAAAACGATCAAATTTTTTTTTTTTTTAAATCTTTACTAATCTGCGGATAACAGAAATATCTGTGAATGTCTACAAATACGAATTTCGAATAACAACCGCGTAAAACAAGATCTATATGCAACTTTTCTTGTCTAAATGATTGAATATTTATTCTGAATATTTAATTTATGGAGAGGATTTAGCTTTGACTCTTGGAGCGCAAGAGTTCATATTTTTAATTAAAATTTATCCTCATCAGGATACACAGCATGGAAGCATGTCAGAGAGGGGATTGATAAGTCGTGCAATTTTACGATACAAGACACCATAGATATCTTCATGCTTGGACTATATATATATATATATATATTTACTATCTAGACTTTTAGAGAGAGAGAGTGTGTGTGTCGTGTGCGTCGGATCTGCTATCGGACCGCCAGCAATATTAAAAAAAAAAAAAACGTAATGTTCGGCTGGATTTTAACAAAGCTCGATGTCCAGCAGATTATTATTTTTAAAATAAATATTTGATGGGCAAATATAATCTTAAAATATTTCTAAAAAATCCTTAATTAATATTAAAATCACGTTTTTCTTTTTCACCGGTCTTCTATGAATACTGCAGTATTTAGATGTGTTCTCACTTAAGATCACGGTTCTCGCACGCATCAACCGTTGGTGATCAACATAGATTGTTCAAAATATTGACAGTATTTTTAGAATACTGCTGTATTTCACAAAAACAGCTCCGTCATAAAATATCAGATCGTACAACCTAAAATTAGGTTGGGAAATGCACATAAAATTTTTTTTCAGCAGACCAATGTTCATCGCTCTTTTTTGTTTTCCTTCTTCAATTCCTTCCTCCAAAGTATTTAAGGGTTCATTTGGGAGAGCGTTTTCACGCCAGCAAGTTTTCGTCAAACGTAACGCGCGTCTGTTTTGCGTTTGTTTTTCCGCAATCCTTTCGAACCGCCAGTAAAAGCCGCGATATGTAAATTATGCGCGTTCCCAACCCGGCGAGATCTGCTCCAGTCTATCGCGTTTTAATTAGGTCTCGCAAGGAGGAACTCGCCTCGTCTTCTCCGGCGGCATCCCCTATCGCGACTCCGGCGTCTCCATCAAGCTTCCCGCCTTGCCCTGCTCTGGATCTTGATCGATCGGCCTTGCCCTGCTATGGATTTGGCGGTATTCCCTACTTCTCTCTTCGATCGATCGGCCACAGACTCGCACCGTCTTCTCCGGCAGTATTCCCTACTGCTCTCTGTTGTGATCTGTATATTCATTGCATGTTTGTTCTGCTTCGTGGTGTGATTTTCTGCATCCTTTTCTGCATCCTTTTCATAGTTTTTCTGTTCATAAAAGCTTGTTGCTTTGGCATGTTCCTATAAGATAATATACCAGTAGATTCAAAAACAAATTAGGGTCCGTTCGTTTGGACGGAATTGGCTTTCTGGAATTGGCATTGGAGATTAGAAATCCAATTCTAGTGTTCGGCGCAACGAAATTTAAGCGGATATTAACTTTCATGTGAAAACCCATGGCTTTTACTATGAACTAAAAAATCAAATAGCAATTCTTAACTCCGCCCATAGGTTTTTCGCATAATCAAATGTTTACGCTAGAGTTTTTCGACCTACGCGCGGGTTTTTCGCCCGAGCGTGCTGTAAGGACCCCCTTTTTCCAAACCAAGGGGATCCTTATGCCCAGGGCGAGCGTCCCCCCAAAAGGGTCGCGTGTCCGAAGAGGTCTCACCCTCTTACCTGACCCGCGACCCAATTGACGGAACATTCGCCCTGTGAGGCTAATTGTACCATTACAGAAAGAAAACAATCGCAGAGTATAAAATTAAATTTGCGCGGAAGCAAAACGTCACAAAATATCCCAGCATGATATATAATAAAACATAGATGAAAACCCGCGAAGGGTTATATAAAGTCTCGCAGCGACAACCAACATAGACAAAAGACGACAAAATGTCTAATCAAAAGTGATCTCTCATCCTCTCCTCAGAGTAGTACCCTCACGTCAGCGTAAATTGTCCGAGCTGGCTTAGGGAACTCCTCATCGTCATGGGCACGTCTACGCTCGTCCATCCGCTCCTGCTCCGTTGGTGGGCGCATCGGTTCCTAAAATGATAACGTACAAGAGTACGTTAGCCACGACGGACCAAGTAAATCTCACGCTCCTCCCCAGCCCCCTAATGGGTACCAGGAAGAACACCTGCATGGAAAGTTAGCACAATAGCCGAAGCAAATATATATCTATCGGGGTTATATAAATAAAGCAGTAATCCGAAACAATTTATGAAGAGGGAAACACTAAAGTAGTAAGTTCACCCGCCATCGTATAACCTTCCTAACGGTGGTTATACGATGTCGGACCAAGGTGAGAGCATAAGTAATGTAAACATATGATATGGTGTGCATGTATGGTTGTCCTCCCTGTCACTCGAATGATGTGTCTCAATCACTTTCCCCTATGTCGACATAGTGACCTGTTAAGAGAAGGAGCTCACTTCACAGGCCTCACCGCCGTGGCCAGACGGTGACAGTGGGTCGGTCGCTCCCACTTCTAGGTTATGGATACACCCCAACTTCCTAGGCCTTCGTACCTCTATGAAGAATAGGTACTCTCGGTGGGAACACATCCTCACCTCGTGCGGAGACCCTCTCGGCACAAAACCAAATAGGTGTGAGACGGACCTGTGTGGAAGGGGTAGCTAGCCCCCGGTCCTCTTCACCACCAAAGCAAAAAGTTCGTCGTCATAACTTCTCCCATAGTGTATATTATGGGGAAGCCGACGAACGCGCCACATCGCTAACCATGCACCCTCCCATGCCCTCATGCACAAGGTGATAAATGAAGTAGTTATATATAACAATATTCAACTGGAGAAATTAATTTATGATTGCACCTTTAGGTCTGAATTTAATTTACCTGGAGTCTGTAAATAGGAAAGTACAAAACATAAAAGTTGTAGTACAGATATTTATCTACCATATCACGTCTCACCAGCCTTTCCTAAAACAGAGCCTAAGATCTCCAAAACAGAGGGTGAAGTTAACTAAAAATAACTGTTTTCTGGCAAGACAGGTTTTGAAACTTAGATTGCACTTTTCGGATGTAAAAATAAATTTGTTAAGTACTTTAAAACAGAAAACATATAACATGGAAGTTGTAGTGTAAATAAGTATCTACAACATTGTGTCTCACAACAATCTTCCAAATCTGCCTCTATGATAATTAAAAATTCGTTTTAAGAACGCTAAAATTTCCGAGACTAGTGACGATTTCTGGGCAAAGGAAAAATAAAGGACCCGCGCACGATTCTTGGCACAGACCGGTGGCTGCATGCGAGCCGAACAATAAATCTGTGCAGTGGGGAGTGCACCGGATTATATTTCCGAACAAATATGTAGGTGTATATATATTTATATACATACACATATACGTATAGGTATAAAAATATATATAAATTTATGCATATAACTAATTATAAATTATTTTCATATATACATATGTATACCCATGTATATTAAAATTTTATACGTAGCCCCTATGTTGTATGTTCTCCCCGGTCGTTTCCGCGTCCGCGCTGGTGTCTGGTCCCCTGACCCCTCTGATCATGTCCTTGGGGTGACTCTGCTATTCTCTTCAACCTGTTCCTCTCCCGGGTGGTTTTTATGTCAGCCTCCATCGTCTTTGCAAGGTTGACGATAACCTCGAAGGGAGCGCGAGCTGCTATCATCAGTGGTTGTCGGATGGAGTCGTTGAGGCCCTGAAAGAACCTCTTGGCCCGGTTCTCATCCTCTATGGCCATGATTCCAGCATATCGGGCGAGGTGGGAGAACTCTCGCTGATACTCTATGACTGTCATGGTACCTTGCCGAAGATGTAGAAAACGCTCCCACAGTTCTGTCCGGTCGGAGCTAGAAATGAAGTGCTCCATCATCGAGGTAGAAAAGTTCCTCCATGAGATCTCCGTCAGTCGGCGGTCCCTATAGGTGGTCTGTAGGACGGACCTCCACCATTGCCTAGCATACCATTCCAGAAGGGTTGTAGCTAGGGAAACCGCATAATAGGAAGGACGGTGCATTCCCTTGAGTAGTTCTTCGATCCTTTCCAGCCAATCCTCTGTCTGGATGGCTGACTCTGTCCCTTTGAAGACCGGGGGACGAAAACTCCTGAACATGACCAGTCTCTCTGCATCTGAAGGGCCCTGAGCCTGTAATGGCTGATGCTGCTGTAGCGAGGCCCGGAAGGTATCCAGTATGGCAGTGAGAGTCTGCCCAAACTCCGTCAGACCGAACGGAGTCGGCTGGGCCGGTGCTGCCTGGCTAGTGGGTGCAGCAGGAGGTGGAGGGGCCCACTCGTCAACTGGGGTGTCGGGGCGATATATGTCCTCGTCGGTGTCATCGGTGTTCTCATTTCTTATCCCAAGGCTAGGCTCCCGAAATTCCTGTTTCAGTTTATTGAAATATGTGTGTCAGAACTATCTAATTAAGCTAATAGGTAGGTACTTGGTCGAAGAATTAGTTCGGTCGGGTTTTATTAGCGAAACTTTGCGTGATGTTTTATCATGAATCCTTTGTCGTCCACCACGCTTCCGCTGCACAGTTCGCCCTCGAACTAGGTATTATATCACGGTGGCCATCTGTGATGATTTTATAAAATTGGATCGTTTTTTCAGCTCTGATACCCTTTGTAAGGACCCCCTTTTTTCAAACCAAGGGGATCCTTATGCCCAGGGCGAGCGTCCCCCCAAAAGGGTCGCGTGTCCAAAGAGGTCTCACCCTCTTACCCGACCCGCGGCCTAATTGGCGGAACATTCGCCCTGTGAGGCTAATTGTACCATTACAGAAAGAAAATAATCGCAGATTATAAAATTAAATTTGCGCGGAAGCAAAACGTCACAAAATATCCCAGCATGATATGTACAACCCTTATTCTCCGAGGGTAGGACCCACTCAAGGCCACGTAGGCAGGTCAAAGTCAAAGAGGCAGGACAAATCAGCCAGCAGGAGCAAAAGAAGGTTGGCGAGTATTGGCTAAATACTCGCCAGAAGGGCGACTATGGTCGAAGATACGTATCGAGTATCCCGTATGTCGCCCCAAAGTGTCCGGCAACCACAGAAGACCTGAGCGAGTATCAGCCAGGCTTGTGCGAGCAGCAGCAGATACTCGCCAGATGGGCGACTATGGTCGAAGATGCTCGCCGAGTATCCCATACGTCGCCAGGTCAGGGCTGGGCTGTAAAAACCCCCCCTACCCCTAGGATTTCTCTATAAATAGGACCCCAAGGGTACTTGGATTGGCACCTGTGCTTGAGCTTCTGGAACCCCATTTCCGAATTCTTGAGCCCGTCACCCCTGCTTGCTAGCCAAGTCGGTGTCTTCCTCGTACCTTGCTCGGCCATTCTTGGTTGTGGAGGGGAAGACTCCTTCGAGCTTCCGGGTACGTGGTGGGACCTCCCTGCCGCAGCACCTGGGGTCCTGTCTGTTGCTCTTCTAGCTTCCTCGTCGTTGCCAGCCAAGCCATCTCGTCGGGCTGCTGGGCGAGTAGCCTCCGGCTGCATCGGTCCGAATCTTGAGGTCAGGATTTTCCTGGCGTCAACACTTTGGTGCGGTGAGCGTGGACCGTAGTCGTTGGAAGAAAGTTCGGCAAGAAGGCGAGATGGTCGTAGGTGGCGACCCTGAGGAGGAGGTCGGCAACTCGACGGGAACTAGCAGGTTCGTGACGCTGGAGGTTTTCGAAGCCTTCGCGCAGCGCATGGAGGGAGCCATGCGAGCAGCGCTTCAGCCGCGCGCCGAGGTCACTGCGACCTCACCGCATCGCCCAGTTCCATCCGAGGGAGGGAGTCCCCCTCGGCGAGCAGGAAAGGAGCACATGGAAGACGAAGCCGAGCGACCAAGGAGGTCGCAATTCTACCAGCCAACCTCGCAAGGTATTCGCTTCCGCGAGCCGTGCGAGCAGGGGAGATACCCAGATACTCGCCCATATGGCGAGTATGGTGGTGATACTCGCCAAGTGGAGGATCGTCGCCGGGCAGGAGGGAGGAGCCCCTTCTGCGAGGAGATTCTCGCCGCGCCCGTGCCAGAAGGATTCAGGGACCTAGCCTTGAATTACTATTCGGGAAAGGAGGACCCCGTTAGGCACATCCAATGGTTCGAGGATATTGTCTCTATCCGAACCATGTCGGACGCCTTCAAGTGCAGGTTGTTTGCCATTACCTTCCGCGCAAAGGCCTGGGACTGGTTCCACCAGTTGCCCGCAGGATCCATCTTCTGCTTTGAAGACCTGTGTCGTGGGCTGACGACCCGGTTCGACACGGCGAGGAAGCTGAAGAAGGAGGCAACGGCCCTGTTCTACCTCGTGCAAAATCCAGATGAGGCACTGGGACCTTATATCGAGCGCTTCCAGGAGGAGGTTCTGCAAATCCAGGAGGTGGATAGCAACATCCTGTTGCTGGCCCTGACATTCGGCATCAGTCAAGGCCTCTTCAAGTTGGAGCTCAGCGAGAACCCTCCCTACTCCTACGACAACCTCATTCAGAGGTCCAACAAGTTTGTCCGGGGAGAGGCCTCCAACCCTGACTTCTTGGCAAGGTTGGCGCAGGTGACCAGAGGCGACCGTGGTGAGAGGGATGGGATCCCTGAGAAAAGGAAGAGGGAGGAGCCCCGAAGGGAGGACAGGAAGTGGCCGAAGCGGCAAGAAGAGAAGAGGAAGGAGGAGCCCAGGAGGAAGGAAACCGGGAGAATCGCGGAGAGAAGACCCATCGAGTCCCCTGAGCGTCAGGAGGAGGGAAGACGCTACCAGGTCCCCGTCAATCGGCCACCTTGGAGGGCGGCTGGACGGCACCAGCGTCAAGATCAAAGGGGGAGATCCCCAGAAAGAAAACCCTTTCGCCAACCAGAGAGGCGTCAGGAGAGGAGGAGGGATGAAGCAATGGCGGTAGCCGGGCGAGGCCGCCGTCAAGGAAGGAAGAAGCCGAAGCCTAGGAGGCGTCAAGCAGAAGAGGTCCCTCTCTACTGCGACTTCCACCAGGTGGGGGGACATGCCATGGCTGCCTGCCCAGACTTTTGGGAAGCCCGGAGGAGGCTGGCAGCAGGAGAGGCTGGAGGAGAGCAGCGGAGGATAGAGGCCCCTGCCGAGCCTCAGGCAGGGCAGGCTGCCGTCGTTCGAAGGAGGAACGAGGATCGGGTCGACCAGGGAGGTCGGGGAGACCTGGGCCAGGGAGGTCGAGTCGGAGTAATCCATGGGGGAGCAGGGCTGGAAGCTTCCCGCAAGGGAAGCCTCCATCAGATCTACCGCAGGAGCGTCGCCTCGACCTCACAAGCACCGCCCCCGATGGAGGAGATTACCTTTTCCGAGGAGGACATGCTAGGGAATGATAACCCCTTCCATGATGCCCTCGTGATTCAAGCCGCAGTGGAGGACTTCACCGTTGATCGCATTCTGATCGATAACGGTAGCTCTGTAAACGTCATCTTCAAGGGGACGTTTGACGGACTGGGAGTCGAAGCTGCCAGGGTTCGGGCACCTGATGGTCCCCTCTTCGGCTTCTCCGGAGAGAAGAAGGAAGTGGAGGGAGGAGCTGACCTCCTTGTAACGCTCGGTGGCACCTCCATCAGCTGTCGATTCATCATCGTCGACGCCCCGAGCTGTTACAGAGCCATCTTTGGGAGGCCGCTTCTCAACGCCTTCAAAGCCGTCCCATCCTCCTACCATCAGTGCTTGAAGTACTGTAAGGGAGACGTCCAGGTGAGGATCAGGAGCGATCCAAGAGCCGCGAGGGAGTGCTATCTTAGCGCCGTCAGCACCATCAGCTGGATGGCTGACGCGGAAGAGTGCTGGAGAGCCCGGCCAGGCTGGAAGTGGCTGAAGAGGTCGAGGAGATCGAGGTACTCTCCGCAGCAGGAGTGCCGGGGCTGCTAAAGATCGGCGGGTCGCTGAAGACCGAGGAGAAGATCGAGATGGCGACGTGTCTGCAGAAGAACGTCGACATCTTTGCTTGGAGCGCAGCCGAGATGCCAGGAGTCGACCCTGAGGTTGCGTGCCATCACCTCAACCTGGATCCCACTGTCCAGCCCGTCCGCCAGAAGAAAAGGAAGACCGCCACCATCCTCGTCAAACCAATTAGGGAGGAGGTTAAAAAGCTGCTTAATGCAGGTTTCGTGTCAGAGATCCAGTATCCAGGCTGGGTCTCCAATGTTGTAATGGTAGCAAAGGCGGGGGGAAGGTGGAGAATGTGTGTGGATTTTTCCTTAATGAATAAAAGCTGCCCGAAGGATTGTTATCCCTTGCCTCGAATCGACGGGCTGGTTGATTCGGCCGTCGGTTTTTCTGTGATGAGTTTCCTTGATGCGTTTTCAGGATATCACCAGATCCGGATGCATCCCCCCGATTGCCGCGATGTCTCCTTCATCACCGACGATGGCTGCTATAGCTACAAGATGATGCCCTTCGGTTTGAAGAACGCGGGAGCCACCTATCAGCGGATGATGGACCACATTTTCAAGGAGCAAAAGGGGAGGAACCTGGAAGTATATGTGGACGACCTCTTGATCAAAAGCAAGAGTGTCCGGGAACACATAGCCGATCTGGTCGAGACCTTCGCGACGCTAAGAAGATTCAAGATGAGACTCAATCCGACGAAATGCGTCTTCGGAGCGGGCAAGGGGAAGTTCCTGGGACATCTTCTTACTCCGAGGGGAGTAGAGCCAAACCCCGACAAGGTTAGGGCGATCCTGGAGATGCCATCCCCAAAAACGATAAAGGAAGTCCAAAGGTTGACAGGCAGGCTAGCGGGTCTTAGCCGCTTCCTATCAAAGGCCGGAGAGAAGTGCTCTCCATTCTTCAAAACGCTCCGCAAAACAGAAAGCTTCGAGTGGACCGAAGACTGTGAGATGGCATTCGGAAGGCTGAAGGAGCAGTTGACCCAGACACCTCTCCTTCAGAGCCCGAAGGAAGGCGAGGACCTGCTCATCTACCTCGGAGTAGGAGCGGAAGCAGTTAGCTCCATCTTGGTCCGTGAAGAAGGGAAGAGGCAGCTACCTATCTACTACGTCAGCCGAGTGCTAAAGAAGGCGGAGCTGAAGTACCCGATTCTGGAAAAGCTTGCCTTCGCCTTGGTGGTGTCGACACGGAAGCTCCGGCCTTACTTTCAGGCTCACTCCATCCGAGTGGTAACTGATCACCCTCTCCGCAGTGTCTTAGAGGGAGTGGAACATTCAGGGAGGTTGGCGAAATGGTCGGTAGAACTCAGCGAGTTCGACATTTCCTTCTCTCCCCGAGTGGCAATCAAGGCCCAGGCAGTAGCAGACTTCCTGGCTGACTTCTCGGTGGAAGCGGAGCCAGGAGAAGAGGTGTTCTATCCGATTCCTTGGAAGATGTTTGTTGATGGAGCTTCGGGCAAAAGTTCTGTGGGGGTGGGCATCGTGCTCGTCAGCCCACAGGGAACAAGGATCGAGCAAGCCATCGAGATCCTTTTCCCCGTCACAAACAACCAGGCAGAGTACGAGGCCATAGTGGCAGGCTTGCGCCTTGCCAAGGAGCTAGGGATCCGAGATGTCCGGGCTTTCACGGACTCAATGGTGGTCGCCTCGCAGATTCGAGGCGAGTTTGAGGTGCGCGACACCATCTTGCAGAGGTACCTGGTAAAAGTGAAAGGGCTGATGGGAGGCTTCCAATCCTTCTTCGTCGAGCATGTGCCAAGGGAGGAGAACTCGGCAGCAGATCGCCTCGCCAAGTACGGACCAAAGGCCGGAGGAACTATCACCGAGCTGTTCCGCCCGTCCATTGAAGAGGGAGAGATGATGGAGATCGAGCGACGCCCCTCATGGATGGACCCTCTTGTGGCATTCCTGGCCAGCGGTCAGCTCCCAGCAGACGTAAGGGATCAGAGAAGATTTCGGTACAAGGCGGCATACTACCTCCTGCAAGATGGGGAGCTGTACCGCAAGACCATCTCGGGCCCCCTGGCCAGGTGTGTTTCCGAAGACCAAGTACCCCGAGTGTTGGAGGAGATCCATTCGGGAGAGTGTGGAAGTCATTATGGGACTCACACTTTGGAGCAGAGGGTCTTGAGGCATGGTTACTTATGGCCCACTATCAGGAAGGACGCTGAGATCTTCTCGAAGAAGTGTCAGAAGTGCCAGCTCTTCGCCCCCCTTCAGTTGCAGCCGGCCCAGCAGCTCCGATCGATCATCTCCCCATGGCCGTTCGCCATCTGGGGGATGGACTTGATCGGCCCTTTCCCTCCAGCCAGTGGACAACGAAAGTTCGTTCTCGTCATGATCGACTACTTCTCTAAGTGGATCGAGGCCAAAGCCCTGGCCAAGACCACCTCTCAAGTCGTGAAGAACTTCATTTAGGGAGAGATCGTCTGCAGATTCGGGATCCCTCTCGCCATCATCACCGACAATGGTCCCCAGTTCGCCAGCTTAGAACTGGAAGACTTTTGCAGGCAGCTAGGGACCGACCTTCGGTTCGCCTCCGTACATCACCCAAGGAGCAATGGCCAAGTGGAGGCCGCCAACAAATTGATCATCAACCTACTAAAGAAGAAGGTGGAGAACCTAAGAGGTAACTGGGCGGACCAGCTCCCCTCGGTCCTGTGGGCTCTGAGGACCACTCCCAGCTCAGCCACAGGGGAAACGCCGTTCAAACTCTCTCACGGGTCGGAAGCTCTCATTCCAGTAGAGTTCGAAGTCAGAAGCCCACGGGTGATAGCTGCGGAGGACGGAAGCGAAGAATGGCGACTAGAGAATGAAGAGGTTCAAAAGTTATCTCTCGACTACATCGAGGAACTCCGAGATTTAGCTTCAGCCAGGCAAGAGGAGATCAAGCGCCGGATGGCAAAACATTTTGACAAAAATGTTCGCCTCAAACAATTCCAAGCAGGTGATCTGGTCCTGAAAAAGGTGGACGCAGCAGGAAGGTCTGCGGCCGTCGGGAAGCTCAACCCGAACTGGGAAGGACCTTTCATCATCCAGGAAGCACTCCTAACCGGAGGATACCACTTGCAGAACCGGGAAGGCGAGCTGCTAGGGAGCACCTGGAGCGGCGATGACCTGAAAAGGTTTTATCCCTGAGGGGGAACATGTATACCCCATCCTTGTAAATTCATTTCTTTGAATAAAATCTACACCTCCCTAAAACATGGGAGAAGGCAGCTTCTTTCACATCAACAAAGTTTTCATAATAAAGAAGTCAGGTGAAGTCAATCTCCACGCTAGGTTGGAAAAGGAGCCTCCGATTTAACCCTCGTAAAAACTCAGAACGGATGATGGGACAGTGCCTCGGGTGTGCGTTCCCTTAAGACCAAGCCTCTGCAATGACGGCCGAGATCAGCTCCCCCCTTGCATGTTGGCCGCGGTTCCCACCGACTGCATTTCTCGTCCGACTGTAGAGATTACCAGGAAGAAGTCTGGACGCCGACCTTCCGATTCGGCGAAGGGATGGTCGATTTCACTAGCTCAGGGGACCCTTGAAAACAAGCGTCGTGTACCCTCGAGAGATAAAAAGCTCTCCGCAAAGCATTTCATTATTGTGTTAGATCATATGAGTTATTGTGCCTAAAGTGTGCTTAACTCCCTGCTAAACTCATTAAGCAACAGGAAGCAGGTTCGATCCACATCCGGCATCCAAGTAGGATGGAGGCCTCGGGATGATGTGTCCCCTCGGATTTCCCGACTGCCACTCCCTGCTTGACGTCGTCCTACATCGACATTCGCCGCCGCAGGTTGGAAGACGAGCCTCCGACTTGACCCTTGTAAAAACTCAGAGCGGATGATGGGACAGTGCCTCGGATGTGCGTTCCCTTAAGACCAAGCCTCTGCAATGACGGTCGAGATCAGCTCCCCCCTTGCATGTTGGCCGCGGTTCCCACCGACTGCATTTCTCGTCCGGCTGTAGAAATTACTAGGGTAAAGTTTGGAAGCTGATACTCCAACTTGAGACGAGGAGGAGACCGACTCGACCGACCAAAAGACAAAGGCATCCAAGCATCCAAGTGATAGGATGAAGGCTCCTGGGTGTTGTGCCCCTGTGGGATCGACCCGACGGCCTTTCCTTACTTGACGTCGGCCTTTGAAGGTAGCAAGCATCCAAGTTATAGGACGAAGGCACTGGGAGTTGTGTCCCCGCGAGACCTGCCCGGCTGCCATTCCTTACTTGGCGTCATTCTCCGTCGACATCAGGTTTTAGAGTAGGGGGGAGGCCTCGGGATGATATTCCCCCAGGGCTCCCCGACTGCTAAACCTTACTCCTTCCTTCCCTTGAAGAGCTCCTTAGATTCTTGCTTAAAAACCTAATAACACTCGTCACTAGGTGCAGATCAAGGCCTCAAGCTGAAGTCTGCAGGTGCGAGTATGATGGTGCGAGTATCCATACTCGCCGAAATCCTAGGAGCCTAGCGAGCACTCAACCTCGCCTCGAACCTGGGAGCCTAAAGCAACATATAAGCAAGGAAGTAAAAGCACAGAAGGAAGGAATAGGCGAGTAAGAAACTTGTCAAAATTCCTTTTCATTTTTGCAAAAAATCTGTACATGCTGCAGGTGTACAAAAAGGTCGCCGGGCGAGCAAAAAAGGAGACCGGGCGACTAGGCGACATCCTCGCCATCAAATATCTGCGTCTGACTCGTCGCCATCGTCGTCGCCATCACATCGTCATCATCATCATCATCAACCTCATCATCGTCGTCCTCGGCATCGCTAAGTCGCGGCGATGATGCTCGCAGGGGGGAGGTGGACTCCTCGGCGAGTATGGCCGGGATAAGGTCTCCCACCGTCAATCCCATAGCCTCCGGCTTCAAAAGATCATCTGCCTTCAGCTGATTTAGGATGACCTCTCATGTTGCTCGCGCGATCTCCCGGCGAATATGGGGCATGTCGTCGCCATGCATCCTGACCTGCTTGACGAACCGATGAGGGCCCGACCCCGCCGGCTGTTGCTCGGCAGGCCGAGTTTCTAGCTCGGCGATGCGGATTTGGGCGGCTTCCAAGGCCGAGCGAGTATCCTCCAGCTCCTTCTCGGCCTGGGACAGTCTCTTCGCCGATTCCAGCTCGGCAGCCTATAGAAGACAAAAAGAAAGAAGGTAAGCTTGACATCGTATAAAGAGGCGAGTATTCCAGAAAGCGCGAAAAGTCGCAAAGACGAAGTACCTCGAACCCATTGATCCTCTCCGCCATGGCGATCATTTTCGGCCCCTGCACCTTGATCGCCTCCTCGTACATCAGCAGCCGCTTCGCCGTTGAATGTGCGAGCTCGGCAGTTCGCAGGATTGAGCGCGAGGTTTGATGAGCAAGATGCTCGGCAGAGGCCTCCTGCAGCAGCTCGGCGTCAGTACGACTATAGATCGCATGAAGCACATCGAAGGCCTCCCCCTTGTCCTCCCAGTCCTCGGACCAAACGGGGAGGTTCGAGCTCAGGGTCACCTCGTGAGCGCGATCAGACCAGGTCACCAATGGGCGACCAAAGTCGTCCTCGCCACGGGTGCCCTCGTTGAAGAAAGGATGGCTGCTCGGCTCGCCAGCCTCCGAGGGATCCGCCTTCTGTCCCAAATCCTTATGGGCAGTCTCCTTCTTCCTTCTCTTGGGCTCGGGAACCTTGCCCTTTACTATTCGCCTCTTCGAAGTCCCGGCGACATCCAGATCGTCGCCTCCTGGCGACAAGTCGATTGGGGAGGAGTCCCCAACCTCGCGCGCCGAGGTTCTCGCACCCCCTTGGGCGACAGCGGTCGCCTTCGCCACGAGAGGAAGAGCATCACGAGGAAGAGCCTGCACGCCTGTAAGAAGATCGAAGATTAGTCGCCAGAACGAAGCCCTAGGGCGAGTATGTCTGATGCTCGCACGAAGGATACCTTCCCCTGGGCGAACTTCCGTGAGCTCGTCTACTCGCCTCCTCCAAAGTATCACGTCGAAGCGACGATTCCTGAAGCAGGCGAGCAGCTTCACCTGGTCCTCGGTGAGCCAGGGAACCGTGAAGACGTTCTCCGAAGGTTGAATGGGCGAGCTGGAGACGCCCGCGAAGTCGCCCTCAATGGCGACTATCCGCTCGACCCAGCGATGGTTCTTATTTGAAGTCCCCGCCAGTGTACAGACGTGACTGCACAAGAAGATGACGCCCTCGCCGGTCGCCATAATGGTGAATATTCGCCTAAAGACCGAAAGGTCGAAGACGATGTTCTGCTCCCGAAGGTAGCACAGGAACCCCATGATCATCGCCACTCCGTTGGGATTAATCTGGGCGGGCACTATCCCATAGAACACGAGTATCTTCCGAAACTCGGGCCATATGGGAAGTCGCAGGCCGACCTCGAAGTGTCGGATTGGGAAGATCATCGCCATCTGCGAGGAGGTGTTTAGTCGCTCAGACGGGCGAGGAAGCCTGGCGACATATCCTGGAGTCTCGAACTTGGAGTTGAACTCGTCCAAGTCTTTCTGATTCGTGATCGGCTTCTTGAACGAGCTCTCATCGAAGTTCTTCGCATGGTTAGCTCGCCTGATGGCCGCCTCGTCGATCATCTTGGGAAGAAAGGGAAGAGAGCGAGTATCGTAGAAGGGCGAGGATTGGTAGCCTGGAAGATGCTCGCTCAAGGAAGCTAGAGATCGCTAAAGGCGTATTTAAGACTCACCCACCCCCCCCCCCCCCCCCTATTTATACTAGTCGGTTAGTCTGGCTTGTCGAACACGACGCCGCAAGCACGACTAGGGGTGGCGAGTATCTAAGGAAAGTCGCCCAAAATTCAGAGCGCGCCAACCGCCGACCTTCATCTAGCGAATACCTACATCACAGAAACACGAAGAAGCTCGCCAAAATATAGGCGACATTCAAACAGATACTCGGCAAAAAGGAGATAGAAGAAAAAGCAAAACAAAAGAAGATCGAGTAAAACAAAGACAAGATTGAAGTGCGAGTATTCGATTACTCGGCAAATCAACACTGCTTCAAATAAATCGTTCAAAAGATCCAAATAATGCTCGCGAGGAGCTACAAAGCTACATAAAAGATAAAGATGAAGAAGAGCAGCAGCTAGGGTTGCGCCTGGATGTTCGCCTGGGGATCCTGGATCTGAGGTTGTCGCCCGACCCATCCCAAGCCGCGAGCACGCTTGAAATGCTCGGAGGCCACGGACATCGCGTCCTCGCCTTGTCGCAGCTGGTCTTCGATCCTCGCCAGCCTCCCCACCGAGCCCATGCTCGCGCGCATCCCGACCAACTCGTCATGATGCAGCTGTTGCCGATGCTCGATCCTCGCCACCCTGCGCTCCAAGTCGCTGACAGACTGGAGGCGAGCTTCAGTACCCGACAGGCGAGTATCAAACTCCTCCAGCCGGGATAATCGCACCTCCAAGTCAGTTAGGCGGCGATGAGGGTCACTAGCCGCCAAGCGCTCAACCCGCGACTCCACCTCAGTCAAGCGGCGATGAGGTTCGCAGATCGCTAGCCGCTCTATCCTGGATTCCAAGTCCAAGATAGCGCGAGTAGCCTTTTCCTGGTACTCGCGAGGAGGGAGCCCAACGGCATCGATCAAAGCTCCCACCGGAGTATGCGCGCGACCTGCGAAAAAAGGCAAAAAGGGCCAGACCTTCAGCAGAATTCAGAAAACAGTGGCGACTATCGGAAGGCAGCGATCAAATACCTGGCCGAGGACTACGGGATCGTCGGCGAGGAGGGCTGCGAGATCGTCGGCGAGGAGAAGACCTTCCTCGGTGTGGGGAGGAAGAGCGATGGACGCCCTCTCGGCGAGTAGAGTGGTTGCCGGAATGATCCCGGTTGGAGGGCAGGTCCCCTCGACCGCGACCATCTCCTGGTCGCCCTCCACCCCTTGGAGCGAAGAAGGCCGAAGACCCTCCAGTCCCGCCCCTGCGCGAGGACTCCCCCTGGTGGGAAGAGGGAGCAGTTGAGGTAGAAAGACGTCGATCGCCTGGAGGATTCACTGGCGGCGGGAGTCCAGGAGGAGGAGGCGGAAGCACGATCACAGGCCGATGTGTGTTGTTCGCCGGCTCTGGTCGCGAGTTAGGTGGAGGAGGAGGCGGAGTAGGAGCGATGTTCGCCATAGGAGCCCCATGCTCGCTCATCGGCCTCTTCTCCACAGAGGAGCTGTGGAGAATCCTTACCGCGCGACCACTCCGAGACCCACCCTCAGGCGAGATCATCGTGGATGATCGCAGCGGTATGGCAGTCAAGGGCTCCTCCCGAGCCTCAGTATCCGGCGGATCTACAGATAGCAACAAAGACGTCAGAATGTCGCCGGAAGACAGCATAGATCGGAAAAGTGCGAGCAAGGAGCTCACCTCGGGCAGGGGGAGGGTCCGGTTGGGTTTGAGTTTGGGTTTCATCCCTACTCGCCTCCGGGGCGACCTCTGCCGAGAGAGGAGCAGGGGGGAGAGCAGGCGAGAGCCCTTCGTGAGAGAGGCCCAAATCCTCCAGCAGCTGCTGACGCTGCTCACTCAGAGGATCGGCGACGTTCTCCTTAGTCGCCTCCTTTTTTCTCTCTCTCTTCTTCTTCTTCGCCGCCCTCTTCCTCTTCTTGTTCGCGAGGAAGGCGTCTACCTCGGCGTCCATGCGAGGAGGAGGAAGGGGCACGCCGATCAGATTCGCAAGGTCGGCCTTGGCCTTTTTGGCAGCCTCAGCAAAAGCTAGCGACATTGTGAGCGAGTACAGAAAGGTGGTTCCATCAGAGACCCCCCCCTTTATATAGAGTCCAGGCGTCGGACAGTCAAGATCCGAGTATCTCCCTATACTCGCCAAAGCAGAAGCTCGTCGAATAACGGTTGGATGTTTCTTTCCGAGCAACTCCGTTACTCGCAAAGAGCGGGGATTGTGTACAACCCTTATTCTCCGAGGGTAGGACCCACTCAAGGCCACGTAGGCAAGTCAAAGTCAAAGAGGCAGGACAAATCAGCCAGCAGGAGCAAAAGAAGGTTGGCGAGTATTGGCTAAATACTCGCCAGAAGGGCGACTATGGTCGAAGATACGTATCGAGTATCCCGTATGTCGCCCCAAAGTGTCCGGCAACCACAGAAGACCTGAGCGAGTATCAGCCAGGCTTGTGCGAGCAGCAGCAGATACTCGCCAGATGGGCGACTATGGTCGAAGATGCTCGCCGAGTATCCCATACGTCGCCAGGTCAGGGCTGGGCTGTAAAAACCCCCCCTACCCCTAGGATTTCTCTATAAATAGGACCCCAGGGGTACTTGGATTGGCACCTGTGCTTGAGCTTCTGGAACCCCATTTCCGAATTCTTGAGCCCGTCACCCCTGCTTGCTAGCCAAGTCGGTGCCTTCCTCGTACCTTGCTCGGCCATTCTTGGTTGTGGAGGGGAAGACTCCTTCGAGCTTCCGGGTACGTGGTGGGACCTCCCTGCCGCAGCACCTGGGGTCCTGTCTGTTGCTCTTCTAGCTTCCTCGTCGTTGCCAGCCAAGCCATCTCGTCGGGCTGCTGGGCGAGTAGCCTCCGGCTGCATCGGTCCGAATCTTGAGGTCAGGATTTTCCTGGCGTCAACATGATATATAATAAAACATAGATGAAAACCCGCGAAGGGGTATATAAAGTCTCGCAGCGACAACCAACATAGACAAAAGACGACAAAATGTCTAATCAAAAGTGATCTCTCATCCTCTCCTCAGAGTAGTACCCTCACGTCAGCGTAAATCGTCCGAGCTGGCTCTGGGAACTCCTCGTCATCATGGGCACGTCTACGCTCGTCCATCCGCTCCTGCTCCATTGGTGGGCGCATCGGTTCCTAAAATGATAACGTACAAGAGTACGTTAGCCACGACGGACCAAGTAACTCCCACGCTCCTCCCCAGCCCCCTAATGGGTACCAGGAACAACACCTGCATGGAAAGTTAGCACAATAGCCGAAGCAAATATATATCTATCAGGGTTATATAAATGAAGCAGTAATCCGAAACAATTTATGAAGAGGGAAACACTAAAGTAGTAAGTTCACCCGCCATCGTATAACCTTCCTAACGGTGGTTATACGATGTCGGACCAAGGTGAGAGCATAAGTAATGTAAACATATGATATGGTGTGCATGTATGGTTGTCCTCCCTGTCACCCGAATGATGTGTCTCAATCACATTCCCCTATGTCGACATAGTGACCTGTTAAGAGAAGGAGCTCACTTCCCAGGCCTCACCGCCGTGGCCAGACGGTGACAGTGGGTCGGTCGCTCCCACTTCTAGGTTATGGATACACCCCAACTTCCTAGGCCTTCGTACCTCTATGAAGAATAGATACTCTCGGTGGGAACACATCCTCACCTCGTGCGGAGACCCTCTCGACACAAAACCAAATAGGTGTGAGACGGACCTGTGTGGAAGGGGTAGCTAGCCCCCGGTCCTCTTCACCACCAAAGCAAAGAGTTCTTCGGCGCAACTTATCCCATAGTGTATATTATAGGGAAGCCGACGAACTCGCCACATAGGTAACCATGCACCCTCCCACGCTCTCATGCACAAGGTGATAAATGAAGTAGTTATATATAACAATATTCAACTGGAGAAATTAATTTATGATTGCACCTTTAGGTCTGAATTTAATTTACCTGGAGTCTGTAAATAGGAAAGTACAAAACATAAAAGTTGTAGTACAGATATTTATCTACCATATCACATCTCACCAGCCTTTCCTAAAACAGAGCCTAAGATCTCCAAAACAGAGGGTGAAGTTAACTAAAAATAACTGTTTTCTGGCAAGACATGTTTTGAAACTTAGATTGCACTTTTCGGATGTAAAAATAAATTTGTTAAGTACTTTAAAACAGAAAACATATAACATGGAAGTTGTAGGGTAAATAAGTATCTACAACATTGTGTCTCACATCAATCTTCCAAATCTGCCTCTATGATAATTAAAAATTCTTTTTAAGAATGCTATAATTTCCGAGACTAGTGATAAGATTTCTGGGCAAAGGAAAAATAAAGGACCCGCGCACGATTCTTGGCACAGACCGGTGGCTGCATGCGAGCCGAACAATAAATACGTGCAGTGGGGAGTGCTCCGGTGGTCGGAGACGGCGGAGGTCGACGAGAAGAGATCTATGGGCAGGAAGGAGTCATAAGAACTTACATGTGTGCCGTTTAGGCGAGGGGATCGTCGCGCGGCCATGTTAGCGGAGGGGTTCGCCGGAATTCGTGGAGGAGGCTCGTCAGAAGGTCACCGGAGCACTTCTATGGCTGTTTGGGGGCTGTAGAGATGGGAAAAACGAAATCCCAATCCCCCAAGAGGTTTATATAGAGGTAGGGGTTGGTTTTAGGGTTTGGGGAGGAGTTAATGCCTCCACCCTTGGTGAATCCCCCCCCCCCCCCCCCCTTCAGTTTCCAACCGCCCAAACCCTTCCCAAAGCATTGGGAAGGGGAAAATTTACTCCCCCCAGCCGGCCATAGGCTTGGGGAGTGATGATGCGTTAATTAGGGGGGTTATACTCATTATTAAATACTTAAAAACGTAATAATTAATTAAATAAAATTTATTTTCAATTGAAATAATTATCACAGCATGTATGTGTCATATATTATTTATAGAAATTATTTTATAATTTTTTTTAATATCATTTTCTATTTTATTTTGTTTATTTGGTGTTTTAATTATAGTTAAATCAAAATAAATAAATTTTATATTAAATATTAGATTTTAATTAATATTACTCTTTTATATATTTATAGGATCTTATGATAAAAATTTTAGGAGAAAAAAAATTTTTTGCTAAGTCAATTCGTCGAGATGTCTCGTGAAGTTTCGATGAATCTCGACGAATCCAGACAGAAGTAAAAAAAAGCAGGCTTGTGAAGGAAAATGTGCGGCTAAGTCAATTCGTCGAATGTTCTCGAGAACTCCCGACAAATATCGACGAACGCAGACATAAGTCAAAGAAAAAAGACTACTGAAGGAAGATGTGCGGCTTATTGGGTCAATAATACCCAATAGAGTACTAACCTATCATTTGGGTGCTAACCAAGCCCACAAGCCCCTAGCGGGTCAATTAATCACAAAAGGGTTTAGAAATTCAAAAATTGGGATGTTACACGTGCGTTTTCCTGCAGGGTGTGTTTTTCAGTCGGGCACGAGTTTTTCGGTCGGGCGCGTGCTTTTCGACCGAACGTTCATTTTTCTCCAAGGCGGGCGTTTTTTCGCCCGGGAGCGCGATTTTTCGCTCGAGCGCGCATTTTTCAGCCAGGTGGGCGTTTTTTCGGCCGACCGGGTGTTTTTCGGCCTGTCAGGTATTTTTCGCTCAGACGCTATTTTTTCGCTCAGACGCGCATTTTTCACCTGAGAGCGCGTTTTTCGGTCGGGCGCGCGTTTTTCGCCCGGGCGCGCTTTTTTCGCCCGGGCTCGATTTTTTGCAACTTTCACTTTTAACTTGACGTCTTGATATTGATCAAGGCTTTCAGGAACCTTTGAATCAAACACCCATAAGGATTTGTCATATTCAAACATACAACATTGTCCTTGTAAGGAGCGCGATCTTTCCTCCCATAGTTAGATCTTCCATCTCTACAACCACACACCACAAGTGTTATATCCACTCATATCCTTGTTTTATCAAAAGTAGCAACCTTGAATAAATCTGAGTTGAGCTGCTTGGAGATATGGCTTCGCCAGAGTTGAGGGCTTGGTCGGCCAAATCTGGGAGGAGAGTTTGTGCTCTCAGATTTGGAGTGGAGGTTCACCGAAAAGAAGTGTGAAGCTCAGTTGCTTGGAGGGCTGCTCGGCCATGGATCTGGAGGTTGCCGGTCAGCTAGAGGAGGTTGGATCTGGAGAGTGAGAGGGAGAGATCTGGAGGTGGAGGAGCTCGCGGAGGCGTGGCCGCCGGAGTAGCTCGCCGTGAGCTGAGCAGCGCCGGAGGAAGAGGGCTTGGCGGGGATCTCACAGGAAATGGAGGAGAGCTCGCCGATCATGAAGTGGCTCGGTTTGTTGGTGGTCGGCCATGGCTCTTGAGGTCGCCGGACTGGAGGGAGAAGGTGGAGTTCGGCCATGGCTGGAGGGCTGCTCGGAGAGGAGCTCGCCGGAGAAGGAGGGCACGGCGGGGATCTCGCCGGAAATGGAGGAGGAGAGGAGGTCGGCCTTGGAGAGAGAGGAGATCGGCTGGAGGGGGAGCTGACGGCGCAAGCACGGGAGGTATCGGGCAAGGTAAGTTTTCTAACCTAAGTTTATGTATATATATATATTTATAATAATAATATTATTATTAATAATGATAGTAATATTATTAATATTAGAGTTTAAATGCTCGTACTCTGCCCTAGAGAACTAGGAATTCATCCCGGATGAGCTCGTTACGACCGTCTCGTCGACACGCATCCAACGAAATGATCCAAAATTAATTCCGAGTTCGTTTGGTCATTTTATGCTTGTCGGAGCGTTTGCGGCCAAATTTACGTAAATGCAAAAACCTTTCAAACGATGTCGGAATCGCAAACAGATAGATTCGTTGAACTCGTACTATTGTTACGAGTCTAACAAGACCGACTGGGGTTAATTGTGAGATCGTTTGGTCAATTTCACCATTTTGGATAAAAATGCTATTCGCAGACCACATTAATAAATTCGCCGATTCTCATCAGAATCGAGCGCGGACAGTTTTGTTGAACTCGTATAGGCTTCACGAGTCTAAAAAAACTGACTGGGGTGAATTCCGAGATCGTCTGCTGCATATCGCCTTTTGGATAAATACGCTATTCGCAGACCGTGCCATTTGAGCTAACGTACACACTATAATTCCTTTAAGGTGGTACGCCTCCTTCGAGTTTTATTGCTCAAATTATACTCTCCGGACAGCTCGGATCCCGATACAGCAAACATCGAGATAAGGAATAGAACTGGTACTCGCCGCATTCTTCGAGTGCACTTCCCCGGCTCAGGTGCAAGCCTGGCCCTCAGTACACCCCGAGCTCGAGTCAACTCGCTTGACTCAAAAACGCGCACAAGTGGTCTAGCCCGAATCGGGATGTTACACATGTGTTACATGATATCATGACAGCTTACATTATAATGCACAATATGGTTGTCGAAGACGAACGAGATGAAAATGAAGATGTCTATATTTCTGCGCCGCCACCGACCAAGAATGTGGAAGAGATGGACACAAGTGAAGCCGAAAGATTTCGTCAATTCCTAAGCCGACATAAGAAGATCAAAGACAGAGATGCACATTTTGCACTTCGAGATACACTGATTGAACATTTGTGGGAACGACATGGCAATGAAGCAATGTAGTTT
The DNA here is from genome assembly GCA_033032865.1 of Dactylorhiza incarnata. Lineage (NCBI taxonomy): Eukaryota > Viridiplantae > Streptophyta > Magnoliopsida > Asparagales > Orchidaceae > Dactylorhiza > Dactylorhiza incarnata. The sequence goes on from JAWHQI010000053.1 coordinate 9,065,543, forward strand.
TCAAAATATTATGCATTTTAAAGTTAATGTATTTTGGTGTATGCGCAATTTTAAGTAATAAAATATCTTATTCTGCTCTTTGTATGATCAATAATATTTAGAAAATATTCAATATTAGTCTCATTTAGTAGGTAACGGAAAGATAATTTTTTTGATATATTATATGTAAAATTTGGAGAAATATATTAGCGGCTGCGGGCGTTATAAAATTATACGCAAATTTAAAATAATACAAAATTTATTTTAATTTAAAAAAAATACAAAAAAAGGAGGGAGCGGAAATGCCGCTCCCTCTAAATTTGGAGCATCAAATGGCGCTCCGTTGGAGCCCACCGGACTCCATTTTCCGGAAAATGGAGTCCGGTTGGAGATGCTCTAAGGCCTGGATCTACTCTGCATCCCATATGAATCCTTAATTGGAAATATTTTGGTCCGTCGATCCGATCTAGAGGACCACTTGAAATTTGACTTTGCTATTACACATCAGACGACATCAAAATTCGTGATTTAAAAAAAATGATATCCGCTCGAATTTTAAAAAAAGCAATATCCAGCCAAATTTAAAAAAAAAATCATTTTTTATAAGAATATAAAATCTTAAAATAAAGATAAAAAAAAATCATAATTAATATTTTATTATAATTTATTTTAGAAAATAAAATAATTTTTAGTATGATTAAAATCAATTTTTGGGTGCCCGAGCGGACCTTCCTCAAGATCCGCATATCGGACCAAAAAAATTTCCTCTTGATTGCAGCTCTGTTGTACCTAAATCCTATGATGGCTATTTGTAGCACTAAAAATACTTTAAATGGCTATTCGCAGTCCTAAAAGCACTTAGGCTCTGTTCGTTTGATAGTACAAATTCATAGTTAATGCAATATAATATGAAGTTCTCAAACAACACAAATTTTTCATAACCATTTCAAATTTAAGGATGCTTATCAGTTATTTTCTTCTTTTTATTTCTCATTATTGGAGATTAATGCATCTTCAACTTCTTGTTCGTCTAGAGACAAGTTAGCAAAATATTAAACATAGAAAAATTCATATTAAACAAGTAGAAACAATATCAATCTGAAACATGTAATTTTTAAATATATAGTTAAAAAAATAAAATGATAAAATTTAAATCAAATTCATTATAGTTTAAATGAAAAAAAAGATTCTTAAATCTGAAGTACATTTTATTACTATAATAAATAAGCATTGCTAGTTGAATTTCTGAGTAATTTTTTTTCTTCTAAAAGACACGCATAAGTCTTTTATTTACTTCAGAAAAACATCCTCTTATTACGATATGCAGAACAATCGGTCAAGTCCAAACGTATCTACAGACTAGAATAACATGTGTATCCATAAGTATCAGGTACGTACCAGTATCAGATACTCGTATCCCTCAAGAAAGTATTGGTGCTTCATAGAATGAGTTGTTAATCTGGACCATCCGTTACCTATCTGAAGATCAATGGACCAGAATTCATTGCTAGTGTAAACATTTGAATAATGTTTTATGTAACAGCAGAAATCAAACCTATAAAATGATATGTATGCTCTGTTATTTTATGGCAATAAGAAATGCGACGATCTCCCCTGTTTTTCCATATTTTTTCTTCGTTTAATATCTTAAAAGAAGCCCACTTCCCAGAAATATTGTGATGATGGGCGCTCCCTGTGAGGAGGCGGAGCCGACGAACTCCTCTTTTCCTTCTTCCATTCCTTCATCCGTGTCCATACTCTCTCTCTCTCCCTCTCTAGACATCAGTTTCTCTCTCTCTCGTCATTACCTACATATTTAAAGATATTTGCAGAGATGAACAGAGATCGAACATGTGGGCGGCGGCCGCAAATGACGAATGCAGCGCCGCTGCATTCATTATGACGCGCCTTCTCTTCATCGTCTCCTTCTCTCTCTCTGAGCTGCAGTAAAAAAAGTAAAAACTGCTAAAAATGTAATTTTTTTAATCTCCACTATCACCTTGCTTGATTGCATTGCGCAGAGTTTTGCAGATAACAGGTAAGAGTTACTGCTGTTAAAATTATGAACTTGTCAGCATGTTGCTGTTGTTGGATCCCAATTCTGCCGCTATAGGCACAGTGTAATATTTACTGCATACTAGCTAGCCCGCCAAACCTGCTAGCAGCTGCAGATTCATTAATGGAGTCGTGCCTGCATCATGATTGCTGCACTAGGACAGAGAGAGAGAGAGAGAGAGATGAAGCAAAATTAATGATTTCTTTCCCGTTTGTAGATAGAATGATGGAAAGATAAGCCTGCGTCTGAATCCTCCTTAATTGCAGTTCTGCTGCTGTACCGAAGTTCCTACTTTCGCGCCTTTAAAGTTTTTTGAAGAGAAAATCAGAAAATCGATAGAAATCACGGAGAGTGGGAGGAGGAAGGAAGGAGGAGGAGGAAAAATTAATGGAAATTCTTCTACCAGGATCTGTGGATGGTTGATGTGCTGTCTATGAACCTGAAAGAGAAACGCTTTTGCTGTATTCAAAACTCTGATTTCAAAAGACGTTGGTTTTCACTAATTAGCTTTCAATTCAATGCTAATACACCAAGAAATTGGCATTGAGTTAAATTTCAATTTTGTTATTTGTGCACGATGATTTTCTATCAAAAGAATTAATATTTGTTATTTGTATTTGTTACTATTTTGCTTTTAAAAAAAAAATAAAGATTGGTTTTTTATTACTATATTAAAATAAGATATAACTAGACCAAAATACAAATCGCAATATTTAGCGAAACCAACCTCAAGAGGATAGCATAGATACAAATTCCGCCAAATAGTTGGAGAGCACCCTAAATAGAATTTCGCCGCTTAAGAAATAGAGCACGTAGCTGGAAAACCGCATGCCAAATCATGTGCGAATATCTACCATTTGGACGATCATAAACTTGAGTTAATAATTGCAAAGTTTGAGACAGAACAGGGTCCAGATGCCGCACCAACGGCAGTGAGGATGTCACGCATAGGGGGACCAAGATCCTCCATGCATGTTTGCAGCCCCACACAATGTCGACAGTAGGCATCCAACATCGTCGGCGAAGCTGAAGAAGCTCAGATTAAACAATCGAGCATGCGAGGTATAAACTTTGGGCGAAATTTTATTCCAAACCATAGTTAAAATAGAAATAATGCAGCAGGGAGACCAGATTAAATAAGGGCAATGTTATAAGCAGTCCTAGAATCACTAAACGCAGTCCCTTGATATTCGCAGTCCAGTGAAGAATAGCCAGGGCCTCATGTGACACTCCCGGATGGTCGGCTCGCCTCCTTACCGCGACTCATCCCCTTCAAGAACTCGCATTTCCGGCATTTCGGCCATAAGCTTCGCTTTCATCGACTTTTGGGTTTCAACGCCAGAACGACGATGTCCCAGAGGACGTTTCTTCAGCAGACTCATACGGCTAGCAGTCTTTGCAGTGAGTTCCTATTTATCTCGCATGAACTTGGAAAAGGGTATTCCAAAGAGGGGACCCCCCTATTTATAGGCATTGAAGAAACTCGCAAGGCAGCCCAATGCGAGGTTGGTTCCTCGCTATGGTAGCTCACCGAATAACGGGTTGGGTGTATCTTTTCATGCTCTCTAAGAACTCACAAAGAGCGGGTATTGTGTACAACCTGTATTCGTCGAGGGTATACTCATTTAGGCCACGTACGCAGAAGAGGTCAAAGTCAAAGATCGGGGGGCTACCAGAGTCAAGAGGCAAGTAGTATTGCTTGAAACTTTCCAGATAGGCATGCATACCTATCAACTCGCTACCAGTGTCGCTCGGTACTCGCTATAGCTGGGTAACTTCCCATAGTCGCAGAGTGGGCGAGCTAATTCCTCAAGTTGTAAGTCAGATACTTCACAGGGAGAGGTCATTTTTGCATTAATACCTCATACACGATTTGTCTATAAATAAGACCACATGGGTATCATGATTGACACCTTGAACCCCCGTATAAGTTATCTACTCATCAGTTTGTGTCTTCCCAATACCTAGATCAGCGCTTTGGTTTTGGAGGGGAAGCTCTTTTCAACTTCCGGGTACGTGACGAGACATTCATGTTGTAGCATTTGGGTCGTATTTTTAGATAGTTCGATTTTTTCACTCTTGCTCTGACCATTAGATCCGTGGCGTTCGACTGCGGGATCAGTAACCTTGAGCTACACATTGATATGAACATTTGGAACTAAGATTTTCTTGGTTCTAACATGACTGTTTCGTACATAAAAACAATAGTAAATTATTTAATTTCTCGTGTTCGATATGTTTACTAGTTTGATAACTTTAAAATTGTAATTTCAAATGCAGATGGTAGCTTGAGAGGCGGTGGTTTACCCGCATTAGATATTTTTGGTCTTTCTATTTGCACATTACGTGGGACGATTGATTTTTATACTACAGTTCGATTCATAAAGTTTAGGTATGCATTATACCTTTTAATTTCTCTTATGTTTAATATGTTTACTAGTCCAGTAATTTTAAAATTATAATTTCAAATGCAAATTTATAACAGTATTTTTTGTCTTCGTATTTGCACATTATGTGGGACGATTAATTTTTGTACTACAGTTCGATTCATGAAGTTTATGTATGCATTATAACTTTTCTACACTTTCTATACATATTTTAATGTAGATATTTGAATTAATAATTTTATTTTAATTGTTTGCATGATGAACCCTTACGAATGATTATACATTGGAATTTTTGTACCTAAAATGATCTGTTTTGTAATTTAAATGACAACTATGGACTTTATATTTGATTTTACATCTTAGTTAAATTGTTATTTTTTATGTTGTTCTGCAAATAATAATTTGGTTGGACATTAAAAATCTCGGTCTGACATTAACATTCTCGATTTGTCATTAACTTTGAACTACTATTAGCCAAAGTAGGGAGGGTCATCATTGACTCACTTTTGAAATAGTGTTTTTTGAAATCTATCCCAATTTCAGTAATGCGGGGTTCAATATAATTCACTGGATTGGAGAAGAAAATGCAAATAGATGCATCTATATCTTTGTATATACGAAGAAAGATAGATGATATTGCAGAATTTGAAAGAGAAAGAGGTCCTACTACATATATGTCATGCTTATGAGCATCAAGCCTTGTGTATGTTTCCAAGAATGGTTCATTAAATAGAAGAAAAATTGCAGGTAATTTACATTATGGAAGAAAAAAAGGTATATGTTACTGACTAGTTAGATAGGAATTCTCCCTTTTTTCTAGCTCGCTGCATTTAGAAGGATTCCAATATAACTCCTTTTTCTATTTTGTCTTTGGTTGTGAATTGAATGATAGAAGAGTTTCTAAGGAAGAGAACACAATGACTCAATGTTTCTTTACATAAAACTCTATCATGGGTAGAAACTAAAAACGTCAAACTAGTTCTGACAATTCAGTAATATTCTGAATTCCCTTTTTCATTTTTAGCTATTTCGACTCGATCCATTTTCACGAGAAAGATCAATCAAGAGAAGAAAAAAATAAGTTTAGTTAAGTGTAGTAAAGTAAATAGTCAAAGTAGAAGTAGAACAAGAAGTAGATAAAGATAAGTGATAATTTCTTAGTTGGTTGCCTTTTTTTGTGCGAGGAACTGACCATGAATCCACTGATTTCTGTTGCTTCCATTAGATTGATTGTAGGGCTTGTGACCTGGGGTTGGTCAAGGTACTACTGCGGGCCAAGCTGTAGAAGGTATTGCGAGACAACCAGAAGCAGAGGGTCAAATACAAGGTCCATAGCACCGCCCTTTATAAAAAAGAACGACTTTGTGTGCAAACCATTTTTATGTGCAAACCAACTTATTAAGTGCAAATAAAAAAAATATTAAAAAAATTAAGCATTTTTATCCTTGAAATCATGATAAATTGGTTCAAAAATGAGCATTAGTCCAAAAAATTTGTGCATCCAATTGTTCTGCAAAAGTTTGTTTCAACTTTCTTTTTTTTCAAAATGTCATTATAGAATTACTTGCTACCTGCAATTAAACATAAAATGATATTAGAGGACTCCCTTATTTCATAATTTGTTTCATAAGGAAGAGATGAGAGGGGAGAATATACAACATGCAAGAAATCTGGAATGGGAAAACTTAAGAAATCTGGAATGGGGAAATGGAGAAATCTCTAATGGGAAAATGAATACGGGAAGAAAAATAAAAACCGGCTAGGTCAAAACGAGAAGAAATCAAAATCTAGAAGAATTCTGAACGGTTTTGTGAGAAGATGTACATGTTTTGTGAGAAATCAATACGGGAAAATCTATGAAATCAAAACGGGAAGAAATAAAACCAAGAATAAATCAAAATGTGAAGAAATAAAACCAAGAAGAAATCAAAACGGGAAGAATTCTGAACGGGAGGCGAACTCGAAATCAAAGGGAAAAAAAAGGAGATCGGCCTGGTCATACCTCGACGGAGAGCATGTCACAGAGCTTAGTTTACCGGCAGTACAACAGGAACTCGCCGGAGGCTGGAGAGACATTCTCCGGCGACAATGGAAGTGTTCAGACCCCTAATAGGGGGCAGCTAGCACTTACTAATTCCGCAGAGGAACCTGACTGAAGACTTGGAACTAAATACCAACCCTTGGCTGCAGCGTGGAGGTCGCACCACACACCCGGAAGATCTTAGAGTGCTTCCCCTCCTAAGCCAAAACTGAAGTCGGGCACCTTGGAGAGCCTGAGGAGCTAACCAAAGATGTCCTAAGGAGGAAGAAGCAAAAGATCTGCCCTCCAAAGGTGCCCTCCAGGGTCTATATATAGTTTTTCTGTTCTGGTCTGCAAATAGCGTAACTCCGCCTTTTAGTTTTACTAATAGCACCACAAACTGGTTTGCTGACATTCAAACTCCGCTGTTCTGAACGGCTATTGGCAGTCCACAAAGGGTATTTGGGTAAATTCGTCCATAGACCCTTACTGGGCGAATGCCCCATGGAGGCGCCACTGGCCAGTCTTCTCGCGAGCGGGGCTCGCGAGGTCTCCCTATGCGAGCAGCCCGTGAAGGCGCCACTCGCTAGCCCCCTGACGCTATAAATACCGTCCGGGTCGCTTATGCGAGGCGACGAGCCCTCACTCGCATCGTCGTTGCTAAATGCACCCCAAAGCGACGAGCCTACACCCGCCTCGCCCTCGCACCACGCTCATCGCAAGGAGGTAAGTCTGACTCACCTCGCCTCGCCCTCGCGACTTGCTCGCCGCGAGTCGACGAGCCTCTACACGCTTCACCTATGCCTGAATCTCCATTCTACCTTCGACAAATACGGGGTTGTACATGAAGGACTTCTCGCCGGCGGAAATGGATGTGCAGGTCGACGGCAAAATCCAGGCGGAAGCGAGAGCGGAAGCGAGAGCGGGAGCGGGGGCTTCTTCGCGTACAAGGCAACCAACCGCTCACGGGAATAATTTTGAGAGTCTAATTTTAATATGTTTAGGGGATTAAATGTAACACGAAAATAGATTTATTTTTTTTCGATGATCTGCAAATAGCAAAAATAAGTCTGCAATAACACCGCTCTATAAAAAAATGATGAGTTAAGGCTATAGTGTTGCTGTAGGACTCTTGAAATTCCCTAAGGACTGCTGTAGGACTCCAGCTATATATAAATATATATAATCAAAATAAGAAGAAAATTAAATTTCAAGGAAATAGCCGCATCTGTATTTAACAACCAACAGCCTCCCCTGTTTCCAAAGACTGCAAAATTGTGTGAGCTGCCTCCAAAGTGCTCACATGGCGATTCTTTCATCTCATCTTGCTCCCGCAGTCATCATTATTTGTTCATGAGAGCTTCTTCTTCCTCCAAGCAAAGCAGCAAGAGTAGTGACGAGATAATGGAGAACCCTGACATCAAAGCAGAGCTTCCAGTCTCCTCCGGATACATCCGCAGCCTGGTGAGGCAGCTGAGCTCATCGCGGCCCCGAGAAGTCGCCCATCCGAATTCTTCGGTCGCTCCGTCGATCGCCGGAGATTGCAGCCCTGGCAAATCCCTTTCCGATGAGCTTCCTCCGCAGAAGCCCAAGAAACAAGTGAGGAGAAGACTGAACGCCACCAGGCCGTATCAGGGGAGACCACTGAACATGGCGGAGGCAAGAAGAGAGATTGTGACGGCTCTCAAGTTTCACAGAGCGGCCATGAATCAAGCCAGCGGGCAACTAAAACAGAGACCGCCGCCTCCGCAGATGAGGCCGGCGGCAATATCCGGTCATCATTCTTCTCTCTTGAACTTCACCTTCCCCACACGACCGTTAGGCCTCAATTTAAATTTCCAAGGATTCACCAGTGTTGAAACTCCTCTTTTCAGAGGCAGCGACTGCAGAACCAACAGACCTCTTACCTTGCACCAACCTTCTCCTTCTTCTTCTTCTTCTTCATCTTCTTATTACCCGTGTTCACCATCTACCGCCGTGACGCCGGCGACCCAGTCCGACCTTACCGTACTGCACCCGGCAATGGGAGACGAGGAGATGGCGGAGATCATATCGATGAGTGAGATGCATGACATGGAGTGGAACGACACGCTGAACTCTGCGTCGATGGCATGGTGGAGCGAGCTCTTAACGGCCATGGAAGCCGACGGCGACAGAAAAAACAGAGAGGGGGATGATTATTGCCATGGAGATTACCTCTTTGACAGCCAAATGGAAGATGATCAGCTGCAACCTTGGTGATCAGGGGATGTGCTCTTTCATGGAAAACTCATAAGCTGATCATGGATGTGTTCTTGGTTGATCATCATTTTAGCTCGGCAGCTGATTCTGTGATGATTCTAAAGAAAAGTTTTGAATTTTGATCAAACACTTCGGCACTGTTTGTTTGTGCATTTTTACTCCATTTGCGTTGGGAGGAAAACGCCGTTTCTTCTTTAAAAAATTGTTTGGTAAAACTCTAATTTCCTTGGGTCACTGAAAAACTTCATTTTTGCCCTTTTTTTTAGACCGCAGCCAATCTATCTCCCACTGCTCTCATCCTGAACGTGTCCATTCCCATCGCCCAAACAAAGGTGATTGTTAATCGCAACCTGATTTTGGCTTTTCGCACCACAATGTTAATCTTAATCCGGAAATTTTAAAAATTTTAACCGCAATCCGATATTTGACTTGCCGAACCCCGTTGTTACTCGAGGAAGGAGGCGTCGGGCAACTTCAACGGGAGGAAGGAGGAACCAAAGGAGATATGTGAGGGATTGGGCGTGATTGAAGACGGAGATACACGAGAGGTTAAGGTTTTAAGTTTTTGGTTGCGGTTAAGCGCAAAAAAGGAGGTGTTTTTTTTTAAATTTTTGGTTACGAATAGCCAAAGACAAGTTACAGTTAACAATCGCCCAAACAAATAGAGACGAAGAATATTAAAAAAAAAGTACTCCATTAGTTTCAACTTTCAAGGGGTTTGTAACTTGCAAAGAAAATGATATGAAAATGTAGGCAAATTAACTTTTGGTTTAATTGGCAATTTGTAGGGCTCCGTGTTTGGTGGGGCCGATCCACAGTGGTTGGGCGTACGGCACCGCCTGGCCACGGCCCTGCATCGTTTGGTGAGGCCTCGGCCGGGCGGCGGGGATTAGCCCATATAAACCGTGAATTTCACGTTGTTTTCATCTGCGCTGTGAGAACTGTGGTCGCGGTTGCACAGCGAAAATCCCGGCCAAACATGCCCAAGATCTTTTCAAAATCAATTCTTGAACTTCTAAGTGGTTGAAGTGAGTCTCTAAATTATCAAAACCAAGCAAAATTTTCACCAATCTAACATTTTCAGTTATAAAAACATAAGACTGCGTTTGTTTTGCAGTTTTTGAGAGGAATGAATTGGTTTTGGGTATATCAAAACTAATTTTTTTGTTCGTTTGACGTTTTTTAGAAAGGAATTGACATTCATAGAAAACCTATGAGTTTTGGAGGAAGGTGTTTGACCAAAATCAATTCTAGTGTTCTTTTGCTTATTTTAAAAGAGGGGATTGATTTTGGCCCAAAACTCATGAGTTTTGCTTTTTGAAAAATCCTTCTATCCCCAAAACTTACCTATTTAGATGGATTTTGGGATAGTTTTGACATTGTTCATCATCATTTTGACACTGTTCATCATCATTTTCTCTCAAAACCTTCTCCAAACGAATACAAGAATTTGTTTTTTGCCCATTTCCAAACCTCTGCGTCATAAGTTTTCGGCTAAAATCAATTCCTGTCTCTCAAAACCTACCAAACGAACATAGCCTAATATTTACTTATTTTTCTCTAAGTTCCACTCGATTTGTTGATTTTTCATTCTAAAACTCAAATTTTACAAATTATGCTCCTATAGGCTCGGTTCGTTTGCAAGATTTTCTTTTGAAGGTTTTTGTTTTGATTCAAAACGAAAACATATTGGGCCAAAACGAAAATTGTTCGTTTACAAAATAATTTTCTTGTTTGTTTTGAGCCAAAACCTATACTCCCCGGAGGTTGCCGCCAACTCCTCAGTCGGACGCTGCCGTCAACTCCTCCGCCAACATAGACAAGACAGCCGTCACCTCCCTTCTTGACGGCAAAGCCGAACACTGCTCCTTTCAAAGCTCTGGCGGCCTCTCACCTCCAAAAAGAAGACTAGCAATTCCTCTCAGCTCCTCTCTTTTTGACGGCAAAGCTCCTCCGACGAGTTTCCCCCTCCTCCAAAACCAGCAAACCGCCGGATTGCTTCCTTTCCGCTCCATTTTCCGCCAGTGAAACTCCTCCAGCGAGGTGCAACTCTCTCTTCCACCTCCCTCTCTCGTTTTTGGTGCGGGAGAAAGAGGTGCGGGAGAAAGAGGTGCGGCCGAGAACCTCAAGTGGTGCGGGAGAAAGAGCTCGGCGGAGAGCTCCTGCGCGATGTTCGTGCGGCGGCTGAGGGGTATGGCAGAAATCGAAGACCCATTTATTTGAAAACGGGAGAAAATCGAGCTCTGGAGGTCAGATTTGGTCCTAGGCAAAATTAAGAGGAGTTCAAAACAGACCGTTTTGAAGCAAAAATCAAAACAGATTAAAACCGAGCAAAATGAACACCTGTTTTACTTATTCCAAAAACTGAAAACGAAAACGAAGCACCGAAATCTTCCAAACGAACGGAGCCTTAAGGTTTTTGACGTCCTCGTGGCTAATAAAAAATTGATTTTTCAATATTTCACCTCCTATATCATATTTTCAAGTGCGACATTCCACCCTAAACCCTAAAAATCGTAATATTGTATCAAATAGTAAATAAAATTTCCAAGTCATAACAATGCGAATGAAAATGCACTCATTATGGTTGTATATGATTTCGATACAAACTGCACCTTAATGTGTAGATAATACTTAAGGCTCCGTCTGACACGGTTTTTTTGCTATGAGTTTGGACAAAAAATCAACGGTCATAAAACGCATATTTGGCAAGGCAATAGTTATGATCACCGCAAAGAAAATAATACTAAATTTGAGCATAAAAGTGGACCGAGGAGTTTCTTGGGTGAGGTCAGTGACGGATTCAGAAAATTATAAATTGGGGTGCACATAAAATTTCTAAACACAAATGCTAGCGGGGTGAGTAGGAGAGTCGTGGGTCACATGTTGAAAATTAATTGTGGGGGTGCACATAACTGAACTTGGTCTGCGAATAGCCAAATTTGGTCTATGAATAGCCAACTTTGGTCCGCAAATAGCCAATATTTGTCCCAAAACAAACTAGTTACGTGACGTGAGAACACTTTCATCTTATCGGAGATGTTTCTCCCTCATCTGGCCACCGTTTTTGACATATAAGTAGTCAAAATTCTTTGTCTCGGCGAGAGGAATTCAAATCCACTAACAATTTTGAAAAATAATGGGGGGTCAGTGTCCCTCGGGCCCCCCTCTGGATCCGCCCCTGGGTGAGGTCGAGCATTCAGGAACGATAATTCATAACCAAAATCATGAATGTTGCTTGATATCGTTAACTTATATTTGATTTTATGTTGATCTTTATTTTAAGTTTTATTTGTTTTTTTTTTTACTATTTATGTTTATGCATTAGATAAATTGTGGCTCCCAACATGCTCAAAAGAAAATTATGCGGTTATTGAAAGTATCATGTAAATGCATAGCACCCCAATTCCGACTCGGCTTGATATTTGGCCTCGAGTGAGTTTGCCTCACAAGATGGCAATGTATATTGATGCTAGATACTTATTATTAGGGCTGTTTGCAAACTAAGAATAAATTGGGAATCGATTCGTGGAGATTCAATTAAGATTTGTATTTTTTGAATTTGAAGTTGGATTCAAGTGGTGTTTGAATCCGAGTCCGAATAATACTATCTCTATTGGCATGATTCATGAATAGTTTGCGAATATTAGCAATATCTATATTATATATAAAGATGTTGATGGTCGTTCGATCAAAGTCTATTTGATCCGTCATTCGAATTCGAATTCAAATCGATGACCGAATCTGAATCTAGGATTTTGTGACGAATTTGAATTCAAATATTCGAACGAATTCAAATATAAATATGTGTTTTCTTTGACAAATTTGAATTAGATCGGAGAGCTATATATTTGATTCATGAACACCACTACTTACTACACAGAAATCACGACACATCAACATTCAAAAACTGCATTGTAGAAACTAGTATACAACTTTCCATACTAAACCGCAAAAAAAATAACAATTTAAAGAAGAATAAGCCATAAAGCCAGCGTATATTTTGGTATAAAGTTCGGTGCTCATAAACTGAGCATATATAGGGTCTGTTTGGGACAGTTGTTGCGGATTGAAAAGTTGTTGATTGAACAAAGCTCTTTAAACATGGCTCTTTTAGAAACTGCTTTGAAAAGCTGCAGAAACCAGTGCATTCAAACAGTTACAAAACGAAACAGCTCTAGCGGTTGAAAATTAGCTTTTTCATCCGCTGGAGCTGTCCTAAACAGACCCATAAACTTCAACTTTTATTAGACTGATAGACTAAACTCTCAAACGAGAAGATATGTAATTTACATTTAGGTGGCGTTTGGTTGGGCTGATAGGCTCCGGTGAGGTTGGACGAAAATGGAGGTTTGCCGAAAAGCTGTGTTTGGGAGAGCTTGTTAGCAAAACTCCGTTTATGAAATAAGTTGTTCGTAGGCTATTTTCCAACCACACCTCATTCTTCCAGTTCGACCGAAAAGCAGTGTGTCTACACAGTAATTTCTTCCTCCCGATATTCCCAGCGGCACTCTCGATCGCGAACCTCCCCGTCCATCTCCGACCACCATTTTGTTGATGGCCATCATTCAAATCTGCTCGCAAAGAAAGCGATTGTCCATCTCTGTTTGTCTTCCCAGAAGGAGATTGTTGATGGCCATCAAGGCTTGGGGGATCCGTTTGTCCTGTTGAAGCTTAGGGGAGACCGTTGCAAGCTTAGGGGAGACCGATTTAGGGTTTTGATTTTTTTTGGACCTGCTCGCCGAATAGCCATGATTGCAAAATGCTCAGATTTTTTTGTTGGGTTTTCGCTTTCAATTTTTTTTTTATGTATCTGTTTCAGATTTTTTTGTTGCAATTTTTTAATCTTCCTCTCATAAATTTTAGCACGACTTATATTTCTATCTATTTGGTGTTTGTGGTGATATACTGGCAACTGCTGTACATCATATATTTTGTTGTCTCTGTTTTATAATTGTTGGCAAGCTAAGCAGTCCATCAATTATTATGTTCTCGGTCTTTTTTGTGGCAAGCTAGCATTAATTCATTTCTCATTTTTTTAAGTTCTTTGAAAACTTTATTTTGCTAAACAGTTATTTGAAAATTGCTTCTTGAACAGCACTGTAAACTCCATTTCATCCAAACAGTTTTTTTATCAAAACTCTGTTTTGAAGAAGCAACACTTTTCTCAAACTCCATTTTCAATCAGCAGTTTTTCATCAGCAACAGCTAGAGGTGGGCATTAGGACCGGGCCCATCAGGCCGGCCTGGGCCAGGCCCGGTAAAAGACCGAAAGGCCCGAGCCTGAAAAAGCCCGATCCAGGCCCGGGCCGGGCTTTGGGGGCCTAACAAGGCCCCCATTCCTTCTAGTTGCCCGGCCTTGTGCCCAGCCCGGGCACTAGGCCCGACCTGGGACCAGGCCAGGCAAAGCCCGGGCCAGGCCTAGAAAAGCCTGGCCCGGCAGAGTGCCGTTGATCAACGGCTCTCAAAAGAGCCGTTGATCAACGACTCTCTTTTGAGGGTCGTTGATCAATGATCAACAATGATCAACGACTCTCAAAACCATTCCTGGCAGCTGCCAGGAATGATTAATTCCAGGCCAGCTGCCAGGAATTAATGGCAGCCTACGCCTAGGCTAATAATTTTTTTATTTTTATTTAAAAAAAAACTTTATAAAATCCCCCCTCCCATTATCCGAATTTTTCACTCTCTCATTCTCTCTCTCTCTCCTCTTCATCTCTCATTCTCTCTCTCCAAATCCCTCTCAAAATTAAGAGAGAAAGATGACATCTTCCTCCTCTATGCATCCGTCCTCCGCATCGACTGCGCATGAAATTGTGGAGCATAAACACACAGCTCCAGTTTGGCAGCAGACACTGAATTTAAGGCGAAGTGTAAACATTGTTCGAAGCTGCTAATCGTTAGCGGAAATTCAACGCTCGCCCGACATATCAAATCATGTCTGGCTAAGCAAGCCCTGGAGGTCACTCAAGCGCAAATTTCTGCAGACGGACAAATCTGGACGTATGATCAGATGCGTCAACGAGAGCTTCAAATGAGAAATGTCATTAGACGTGGATTGCCGCTCGGGCACTACGACAACGAGGAGGAAACTGAATACATACACGAAGGACTTCAGCCAAAATATCAACATGTAAGTAGATCAACACTTAAGTGTGATGCATTTAAATCTTATATGCAATCGAAACATGACTTAATTAAATTATTTAGAAACTTACGACGGTAGAGTTAGTCTGACGAGTGACGTTTGGAGTAGCAATATAAAAGCAGGAGTATCATATATATGTGTTACTTGTCATTGGATCGATTCCGATTCATGGAGTATCATATATATGTAAATGCACAAGGGCTTAAAATTTTAAAACCTGAATTTGATATGCCTATAAGATGGAATTCAACATATAAAATGATAAAAAGAGCAGTGCGACAAAAAACACAACTAATGGAATTTTATAGTATGTCCGAAGTTCATGATTTTCATGATTCTGATTGGGATGTAATTGAAAATTATATGGAATTATTAGAAGTTTTTTATAGATCGACAACTATTTTATCTAACGTTTATTATCCGACTAGTTCACTCGTTATCAAAAATTTTGTATTAATTACAGAAAAATTTAAAGCTTATAAAAATATGAAGGTTGGCGTCCGTTAATTCAAATAATGGAAGAATTTTTTTAAAATATTATAAAGAAATGCCAGCTATGTTTTCATGCGCCGCAGCTTTAAATCCTTTAATTGGCGTAGATGGCGTAGAAAATCTTATAGAAGAAATAAACAATAATTTAAACTTATCTGTAACCTATCAATTTTTTGATAATATAAGTGTTTCAAAATTTAATATTGATTTTACAGAATTTTATAATTATTACGATCAGTTATATGGATCGCGGCCTAGAGAAGAAAGCACCCAACCAAAAACCAAAGATATTCTAAAAAATAAGATTTTAGAGTTAGCCGCCCGGAAAAAACAACGAACTTCTTGTATTTTAAATGAATTAGAATTATATACGAAAACACAATTTCAAGATTTTATGAGTTCAAATGAGATAGAAAATTTTGATATTTTACAATGGTAGAAAAATAAAATTAATATATATCCTGTTATGGCCTTTATGACCAGAGATTTACTAACAATCCAAGCTAGTACTGTAGTTTCGGAGTCTGCATTTTCTTTGAGTGACATGATTCTGAATGACCTAAGGAGCCGCCTGAGCGACGAGACTTTGGAAATGTGCATATGCTACAAAGACCACTTGGATGCTATGAAGAGGAGGCAGCATGTCGCATCGATCGAAGATAGCTCATCTGAAGTTGAAGATGAGCTAGGCGGCCTAAATTTGGGCACAGAAGATCAAGCCTGAACGTCATTTTCGAGGGCTAACTCTCAAGTGCCAAGACTAATATTGTATTATTGTAGATTTTTTAAAGATCAAATATTAGTATTCGTATAAAAATATCTGGACGTATTTAATTTTTATTGTCGCATATTTTTGTAGTTAATAATTTTATCAATAATAAATTTTTTTTTCATTATCATTTTGTGTGTGTATTATAAAATATAGATAATATTATTATTATTATTATACTAATATATTTATAAGTATTTAATTATTTAAATATATTTTAATTTTTTAAATTTTTTTTTTAGTTTAAAATTTTGCTCGCCGAGCTCGTCGAGCTCAGTGGAGCTCGTCGAGCTCGGCGAGCTCGTCGAGCTCAGTGGAGCTCGTCGAGCTCGGCGAGCTCGTCTAGCTCACGGGAGCTCGTCGAGCTCAGTGGAGCTCGTCGAGCTCGGCGAGCTCGTCTAGCTCACGGGAGCTCGTCGAGCTCAGCGAGCTCGTCTAGCTCAAGCGAGCTCGTCGAGCTCAAGCGAGCTCGTCGAGCTCAATTGAGCTTGACGAGCTCAATTGAGCTCGACGAGCTCAATTGCCGGGCCAGACACAGGCCCGGCCTGCAAGGCCTTGGTAGGCCTCCTCCTCAAAAGGAGGCCTGGGCCCGGCCTGAACCTGGCAAAAACCAAGCCCAAGCCCGGGCTTTTTCCAAAAGGCCTGGCCCGGCATGACCGGGCCCAGCCTGGGCCTAGCGGTCTTTTTGCCCAGGTCTAGCAACAGCCCAACCAAACAGAGCCTTACTAATCTTCCGCCGCTGACCATCACGCATTGTCTCTAATAAAAAGCAAACAATCACATTAGTTAAAAGAAGATATGAGCATAAAATAATAGTATAGATTATACACATAAAGGAAAGTAAGGGTATGATATTATAAAATATACATGCAAGGGGGCCTCGATGACTACAACCTAACTAACTAGCAACTGCATTCGCACTCACTAAGTGCTTGTTTGGGAGAGCGGTGATGGTGGAAAAATGAGTGGTAGCAAATTGAGGGTAGCAAAAGGAGTTATTGGAAAATGTTTATTACAAATGAAGACATGTTTGTGTGAACTACGTTTGCAGAGCTTTTCAGAAAAGAGAAACACATTATAAACTATTTGGCAAAACTGAACATAAGTAAATAAAATAAATTCATAAATGAGCGTCGTGACGGAAAAAAGTGTGTCTGGGCCGAAAATGCGCGCCCGGGCTAAAAAATGCGCTCCAAGGAGGAAAATGCGCACCCTGGTGAAAAATGCGTGCCCGAGCAAAAAATACGCGCCCGGGTGAAAAATGCCGCCCGAGCCGAAAAATGCGCGCCCGTGTCGAAAATGCACTCCTAGACAGAAAATACGGGCCTGAACCCGAAAATGCGTGCCCGAGCCGAAATTGCGTGCCCGAGCCGAAAATGCGCGCTCATGCCGAAAATGCGCATCCGGGCACAAATGCGCGCCATGGACAAAAAATTGGCTCCATGGTGGAGAATGCGCGTCCAGGTCGAAAAATGCGCGCACGAGAGGAAAATGCGCGCCCGTGTGGAAAATGCGCGATCGGGCCGAAAATGAGCGTCCAGGTAGAAAATCCGCGGGCGGTCCCAAAAATGCACGCCCTAGCCGAAAATGAGCACCCGGGCCGAAAATGCGCGGTCAGGCTGAAAATGCGCGGTCGGGCTGAAAATGTGCGCTTGGCTGGGAAAATGCGCGCCATGACGAAAAAATGCTCTGGTGCGAAAAAATGCACACATGGGCGGAAAATGCGCGTTCAGGCGAAAAATGCACTTTATGTGGAAAAATGTGCGTCCGAGCGAAAAAATGCGCGCCCGGGCGAAAAAAGCGCGCCTGAGCGAAAAATACGCGTCCGAACGAATATGCACGCTCGGATGAAAAATGAGTGCACACATTTGAAATATGAAGCACATAAGTTGCAGACCTAGTCGTCATACACCATTCCACACGAGTTGAAAACACTATTCATAGGACACAGTATGAACGCCATATACAGTGTATGTAACTCCAAAAAACGACAGCCACACTATGAGCTCCACCGTAAACTATCACATTAGAGTCACAAGGTATGTTGCATCTCATACCTCCATTACTTGACAATTATAGTGACAGACCACTAACCATCACACCCACAATCACCTAGCATAAGCTACAGTATTAAACTCATTCATCTACTATCATAATGTATAGAGAAAACAACCTCAACCAAACCTCTGCAAGCCATAGATGTGCGCGCGTAAATCGGATGCGAACGAACCATGCTCTATGTGATTTATGATCAAACTATTCAACATGGACTCTCAATTCCATATGGGAGACTCCCGATCAACTTAATTGGAATAATTTCTAAAACACTTGCCCAATTAGGTCAAAGTCTTACACGAAATCTCATCTGTAGCGAACACGAGCGACGACAAGGAAAGTTACAAACTTGCAATTGGTGTACTCTCAAACTCAGGAAAGCAAACACTGAAATGCTGGAAAATGCGGCAATGGAGTGTCATCAAATTGTAGTTTTTGGTTTCGGATTTGATAGCGCGTAAAGAGAGACGGAGATATCGAAATAAAGAAGAGTTAATTGTGCGGGTTAACGATATGAAAATCCTTTTTAAAGCAAAGAGCATATTGGAATTCATAGTAAAAAAATTAATTTAAATATTTACCTACATATTATTTAATAAATATATATTTTGGCTAAATAGGGCAAATAAATGAGTATTTTTAAATAAATGATAAAATTCATCTAATACGTATTTTTTTCTAATTTATTTAAATTTAAATGCACTTTTTTTTGCATACTTTTTGAAAAGATAAAAAACAAAATTAAATAAATTTTTAAAATGAAATAAACATCATTATTTGATTACTTAAAAAAATTTATCTTGTTTTATTAAAAATATATATTTCATGAATTTATCATTTATTTTAGAAATACTTATTTATTTGTGTCATTTAGTCAAAATATATTTTTATTTGCAAAAAAACATGATAAAATTTGCCTACATTTTACTCTTGTGGTGGGATCCTTCCCCGGACCCTTGCTACGCGGGGATGCTTTTGTGCACCGGGCTGCCCTTTTTTTATACCACCAATTCTAAACAATGTTTTTTATAATACACATTTTTTTCAATTACTAAATATATTTTAATTAAATAATATGTAAATATTTAAATTAATTTATTTTATTATAAATTCTAATTAAAAATTTAAATAATTCATATATTTATTAATTACCTAACTATATAATATTATATTTGGGGGGAATACAACTATTTGTAAAAATTAGAGGAGTTAGAGTTATTGATTATGATTAAGAATATAATAGAGGATATACATTTATTTTTAAATATTAGGGAGTTATTGAGTATGATAAAAAAATATAAGGAAGATTATTGGCTATAGAGGTTATATTAAAATTTTTTTTTGAATTTCAGGCAGAAAATAGGATATTGGTTGGCCGCCGGCTCAATTTTACAAGATTTTAAAAAATGTTGAAAAAACCTATTTAATTTGAACACATTAGCAAGGCGGAGAGAGACGGGATCTGATCTGAGGGCCTTGTTTTGTTTCTTCCCAGCTGCAGGCATGGGGGAGTTCTTCTAAAACCCTAACCCTAGCTCTCGGCGATTCTCCCGCCACTGTACTCCGTCTGCTGTTGCCCGCGAGCCAGTTGGAAGAGCTGCGGTGGCAGCGGTGGAGGTGGCATGGAGAATCATAAGCGAAATGTTCTCCGACTTCGCGTTCGCGTGACGGCGAAGAAGAGAGGGAAGGAGCCGGAATCCTCCGCAGGGTCTTCAAAGAAGCCCAGGGAGCGAGACTGCGTCAATTTGGTCACCAAGCTCCAGCGGCGGGAGATCGGAGGTTTCCCTCGGATCGCGCGGGGCACCTCCTCGAATGCCCCCGAGAAGTTCCGGAACATACAGCTCCAGGTATGCACTGATTCTTCTCCGCCCTTTCGCTCCATATTATTTCGTTTCAAGCTGCTTGGAGGTATGTGTTAGTGTATGGGATTCCTAGATTTGCCCTAGGCCCTATGTGGATATTGGATTGACTCCGGGCATTCTGGGCTGGCATCATCCAGTGGAGGAGGTTATAAATGTCCTATTTGTGTTTGCTAGTTTGGTGGTTTAGGAGGATGTTTGGGCGCAGTATTAGGGTTTATGTTTTGTGACAATCAGTGTGTTATTGTGTTTGATTGGGGTGGCATTGTACGTAGGTTATCTTAATTTGGTTTATTTTTGTTCGATACCTCTGGACTTTGAGATTGACACAATTATGTTGTTCTGGTTGATACAATTAGACTGTTTTATCCCAGTATTTCACTATGTATATCCGTTGCATATAAAACTAGTAGCCAAGTGACTAATACTTTTATGGGATCCTGGTATTCTGCGCACTAGAAAAGAAAAATTCTAGGCCATATTGTAGCTTAGATTGGAACTGAAATGGGTTACTCCTAGTTGGAAAGTACACGGATGGGTTGACCATGCTATCTTGAATTTTCTTGGCCACTTCTTTATTTGCATGCAGTTTACCCGATACTGGTTTTTCTTTTGGGTTCAGTAAGATCATTCCTTAGTTAATATTGCCTGAATTTTTAGGTTTCTACAATAACATCAGAAAAGATGGTTACTTCTGTTGGAAAGTTTACTTCCATTGTACTATTTTCTTCAGCTAAAGTTGCAGTGTACAAATGAACACTTTTGAAGTATATCTACTCTTTAAGGGCTAAATTTTTGTTACACCTAATGTAACACCCAAACTCGGAGTTGGTTTGGATTTCTTTCTACACGCTTTTTGTATACAGATGCTTGTGGAGAAATACATGCGGATGACTTAGCCTGTCTTAAATGCCCATGCGTGATAGGGACAACAAATTAAACAACTTTGAAATTCTGTTGAATTTCTCAAAATGTTTTTTTTAAGCATTTACAGTTAAAATTTTGGAGTTTGTGCTAAATTTTCACTACTACACAGAAGGTACCTCAATGTTTAAACATTCAATTTAACTGTACTTGTAAGACCTCACAATATTGCTCCTGTGAAATTGTTGACATCCTACATAATTTGAGGAAAGAAGACCATAATTCTAATAATCAATCTTTTGGAAAATATAAATTTTATTCATGATAAGGTTTACTTTCAAATTTAAGTTCATTTTACATCAGTTTTTCTTGTGAAATTGCCCTGTATTTGTTTTTATTCATGCATTAATCCCTAAGTTAAACCACATTGTCCATCTTGAATGGCTAGAAGTTCATCTTCTTTAATACTCTTCATTCTTTGTATCCTTCAAGGACATGCTCTTAATTATGTATAATGCTCTTAAGATTAGCTATATTTTATGGATGTAAATTAGTGCTTACTAGATAGTTGAGACTCCGTATTCAGCTCCAGAAACAAGATTTGTTCAAATTTGGTTGTAGAACATTTCCTTTGTTAGTAGTAAATATGAAAGTTATATTGCAGTCTTCAAATTACTTTTTCACGATTATCATCTTAGTCGTACATTTTTTTTGTTTATACAGATGTAGTTCTATTATATATAGATGATTTCTATATTGATACAATATCACCTCCTCAACATTATTTCGAACCTCTACCTTCGCTCCAATATTTTCATCATCAAGGCTAATGTTTGTCATCTAAAGACAAACCAAACCTCAACCCCATCAAATGAAATCTCGGTAAGTAAATATCTACCTAAAATTTCCTTTATGTAGCCATAGATCATGCTCACTTATAGATTCATTGGGCCCGTAACCAAGCCTTTAGCCTCCATATTCACCCAGGATCTCGATTTCAACCACCATGTTCATTAATTTTCTATGCATCTAACCTTCAACTTCACATATACATTGCTTATTCCATGTATCAATCTTGGAAACTCTACAAAAGCGCTCATTGGTCTTCCCTTGTCTCAATGGAAGTCCTCTTACCACTCCTCAAATATAGCCGCCGAAACTGATCTCTATTCAAGCCCAGATTCAAAAATTCCTTCAGCCTCTCAAAATCCTCGCCCAAAAAATTATTCCTATACAACTGCCGAGATCTGTGATTCTAGGGGAACTAGATGGTAGCTCCTCTTGATCAAAACCATTTTGGTGATCCCCAAAAGGAATGATATGGAGTTAAAGATCCCAATTAAAGACAAAATTGCCATCTACGACATTGTAGTTAGCTTCTGGATGGAATTGCATCATCGCATACTAGAATTTTTGCAGATCGCAATAGAGTTGCTGACTTTTTTTTCATAGCATTGTTGTTGATCCTTACTAAAGATACCTTTTCCAACACTTCTTTATTTACTCACCCTCGCCAACACCAATTGTGGATGTTACACCAATTGTGGATCCAACATCGGCGACCTCAAGGTCATCATTGACCGTATCTTATTATTGCCGACCCCTTTTTCGTTGGTCAGTAACCCATATTTTTTACACATGCCTTTCTTTGTCTAGAATTGCTCTCAATTGTTTTCATCCGCTCTTTGTGGATCTCTTTCTTGATCCCCTTTACCACTAACGCCATTATAGACAGCCAGCTGCCCCAACAATCGCCATCTTTGATTCTCTTTTCCATCATCGGTCCGCTGGCAATCACCTCCAACTTGTTGTTGACCTCTATATCGTCGGCCTTTGTGTTGTTGGTGTTCATCCCGTTGATCTCTATCTCACCGACATAGATCTATAGCTCATTCTTTTGATCTTCAAACTCAAGATGACCATGCACCCCTTGACTTTGCGTGAGACTATTAGCATATTTAACTTTTTCATTAGTATTTTTAGCATAGTTAACTTATCTCATCTTTAGTATCATGCTATTATTATTGAGGTCTCTCATCATGAGGTGAGTTTATTGTATTATATACACAATGTACTAGTTGATATAAAATTAATCCAACATGATATCCAATATTTCAAACTATTTGTAATATTGGATATCATGTTGGATTAATTTTATATACACAATGTACTAGTTGATATAAAATTAATCAAATACTACAAACTATTTTTCCTAATATGTTGTATTCTTCCCAGCATCCCAACATGATATCATATTTTAAGGTTTAAAACTTGATTTTTTTTAACCCTGCTCTTCTTCTATTGGTGCCAAGGATCCTTGATTTGGCTCCTCATTGATGTTAAAACCTTGACACCTAAATTCACGCGAACCCCATCATGCTCGATACAAGAAGTCCTGACAATAAATAGGGTGCTTATATTTGCAGGTCTCAAATAGCTATTTGCAGCCCTTTGATATTTGCAACCCCTCAATCGCTATTTGCAGCCCCATTGAATATTTGTAGCCCCTTGACAAAAGTTTATAAAATTATTTTTTTTTCCTATAGTAATAAAATTATTAGTTTATGAATTATGCCTTCACAATCCCCACCACTGTTTCTTCCTTAGATTTGCGGTTAAACCATCCTGAAGATTTTGACTCCGCACGTAACCATTCTTCCTTTGAATGATGCCGCTGATTCCTCCAAAAATTTGATGACTCACAATGGATAATAATAGGAGAAGGGAGGTCTGGAATGGCTTCGAAATCGATTGCTCCAGGCTTCGAAATCAGAGACGGGGTTTGGAGGTCCGGAGGCAAGGAGTATGGAGGATTTCAAGCGGCGTATGGAGCTCCGACGGCGTATGGAGCTCCGGCGGCAAGGGGCGGCGGCGGCGGGGCGTTGGCGGGGCGTCGGCGTCGGCAGAGCGGAACTTGCGTGGTTGCGGGTTAGGGCAGAGACGAGAGAGAAGGACTCGGCTATGAAATGAGGGGGCGGCAATTAGAGGGATTTAGTTTCTTAAATTTTAATAAGTATTTAATGTTTTATGGGCTGCATCTAGCTATTATGGGCCTGCAAATATAAGCGTCCTATTAATATTTTCTCTTGAACTTTTGCCCAACTAATGAAACATTGTCGCTCTCCTACGAAGTTGGTACCTCCAATACTATTGCCTTAAAAATATGTGGAATTGCTCCTCGAGTGTTCTGGTGACATCTTCTTCAACATCCACAATGTTGGTCTCTATATGCAACTACACCTTTGCAATTCCCCATTTTCTTGGAGAGAAATCTTAACTTCTCTGATTCGGTATCTTTGTCCTCCTTCACACTCATTAGATTGTTGCTTTAGCTTATGTTTGATATGTTGTCTTCATGGACCTATGAAGATTGACAACCTTCTTTGCTGGCTTCCATTAACCCTTTGACACTAGGCGTCTGCCTTCAACATCCATCTTGACCCATCTTTTTGTCACACAAGGATAACGTCATTCACACTGCTCATCGTCATCTAAATGTGCTTGTTGTCATCCACAATCTTCAGTTGACTGTATGCAAATGTCATATCTACTCTATTTGTTCTTCTACGCTAACCAAAAGCTTTATTAACATCCACATAAAACTTGTGCCGCTAAGCTTCACTACATAAAGCGCGACAATTTTGTTTGCTGTCAGAAGTAATAAAAAACAACTCCCATATATTTTTCTAAAAATATTCATTGGAGATGATTTTAGCATATATTAAGCTTAAAACTTCTATTATTTATCCATGATACATATATTAGCCTTATTAAATCTTTCATATTCAACTTCTCCATGGAAATCATTACATACTATAACTCTAGCAACCTTTATCTTTGGGTATTTATACCTCTATCTTATTTTAATATTTATTGTTGACCTATATCTCATTGATCGAAATCCATTATCCACTCTTTTAATCTCCAAACTAAAGCCGGCCATGCCCTGTTGTGAAATATTTAACATCTAAGCCATCGAAGGTCATGACTTCACCTCCTTCGATCCCACATCATCTACATGAAACCATATTTGATGTTCCTTCGCTGAAAGGGTCTCTCACTTCATTATATCTTGTTTTTGTGATTTTAACATATCTCAAGTTGCTGAATGTACTCCCATGTTATAAAACCTCTCTCTCAGGATGTCGACCATGCTCGTTTCTTGCAAAACTTTTCTTTCAAGTTATTGACTATCATTCTCAAGTTATAGAATATTTCATCCCTAGTTAATGGACATTTATCTTAGTTTTTCAATATAATTCTCTTGTTATCAACCCTCGCTCGAAGGCTGCTAATGCTAAACCTTGCTACTTTTAGATTTTTTCAAGCAACATCTTTTTAATCGACAAAATCTACTCACCTTGTCCCTATCATTTCTAGCAATCACATCTCTAAATACTATTTGGCATACTATACACCTCCTTAAGTTTATCGGGGGAGTTTTAGATAGTAAATGCTAAAATCTTATTGTAACCCTCACACTACTACCTAGATGATTATATTAGCCCTTATATATTATATATACATGTATAATATTATTTATCTATTAAATAAAATACAATTTTCCCTCAGCAACCTTTATACAAAGTGTACTAATATTTATCGGGATCCTATTCAATTGACTTACACATTGCTTTATTGCTTTATAAAATTCATACATGCCATTGCATCTTTGTTCTTTTTTCTTTTCTAATTAATTTATTCATTTTCCTATGATTAACTTTATCAGGTTGCCCGTGTTTTGCTGTTAATCTTTACGGCCACGCACAAGATACTTAGTAATTTACTTGCCTTTTACGTTAGAGGAGGGTGCTAGACTGCTAGGTGTATAGTTATTTACATCAGACATGGTGAGAGTCATAAAAAGATAAATGTGATACCATATAAGTTAAGTCCATCTCTATCGTTATAATAAGATCACGTAACAGTTCAATGGTTTCTTAAATAAGATGCATTGCTAAGGTCCTGACAATAAACAGTTCTAATCTAATAGGGTAACTACTATCTGACCAATTCCAATCTTTTTAGAATGTAATGTAAATTTGGCAATAGCATCAGCCATACCATTCCCTTCTCTAAATATGTGCATGAGAAAGTGGTCGTCTCCTTTGTCAATTGTAAGATGTCTGAGACCATATGCTATTAATCACTTGAGTGCAATCAGAAAATATATCCACGGCCTGCAAGCCAGGCTCACTACATTTCCTAAGTCGATATGGCAACAATTTCAGCTTAATAAACATTCATGTTTTCCCTGAAATTAACCATTTTGCTATTACTCTCCAATAACACTCCATTGCAAGATCTGATAGTGTAGCCCAAAGCTGCCTTACCATTATTGAAAGAGGCGTCATTGTGTAAGAGCCAGGGGCCCTCGTAATTGTTATGCCACTTTTCAATATGACTCAAGAGGTGTGGACTCAGTGTAGTGCATGTGTAAAAATTTGATCAAGAATTTGTTTTGATGCTGATTGATATTGATTTCAGATTGTTTCGGCGTCTGTATAAATCAATGTGGATTTACTTGATGATGGTTTTGGTGTCTGTATATGCCTTCTTGGATCCTTCTACACCGCTCTCTCCACACGGCCCTCATGCAATTAATCGGGATTGCATGAACTATCTGTTATGCCCCCGGACGGATCCGAAGGCGACAGCGGGGCTGAACCAACTGGTTCAGCCCCCATTTTCTAATAACGGCCCTCGGGGGCTGAACCCACCCGGTTCAGCCCCAATTGGGCCAGCCAGCCCCCTTGGCCGGCCGGCCTTGGTCCGGGTATAAATATACCCGGATCCTCTTGTGGAAGGTATGCAAGGTTATCAAGGTAGTTCTAAACCATAATCTCTTTAGATCTAGTTTTCTCCCTCTCTCCCGACTAGATTCGTAACAATTGGTATCAGAGGCTTCGTCCTCCCAATTTTTTTTCCGGATCCACTGCGATTCCAGCGACTCCAGCGCCGATACGCGACTACGACTGCAACGTCTCCTTCCAGCGACGACTTCAGCGCCGATCCGCGACTACGACTGCAGCATCTCCTTCCAGCGACGACTCCAACGCCGATCCCGATCCCGACTCCAGTGTGGCCGCCGCCTGCTGCAGGACCGCCGCCGCCTGCTGCAGGACCGCCGCCGCCTGCTGCAGGACCGCCGCCGCCTGCTCCTCGGCTTCTGTTGCTCCAACGCTTTCAGCGTCTGGTTCCGCCGACCCCACGACTGTTTCCAGCCCTCGACATCGCCGTGTCCGCGCCCAAAAAAAAAAAAAAAAAGTCCCAATCCATGGTGACTCGCACCCAGGAGGAATCTACTCGGCTAGCAACTCTTGAAGAGAATTACATCGGGCTAGCCGATGCAGTGACAACCCTTGAAGGGAAGTTACAAGCCTCAGAAAAACGACTGGAGGGCAAATTGGATGACTGCATGGACGAAATCAAGAATATGTTGACTCAACACCTTAAGGGCAAAGGTGCTGTGAACGAAACCAGTGCAGTTCCAAATCCCCCTTTGCCCGCAACTGCGGGATACGCAGACGGTGGGGGAAGGGAGAGTCATGATCGGTCCTCCAACGTCACTGGGGGGATTGGGATCGACATCGAAAGGACAGGAGGCCCACGACGACCGCCCTTCGGGCCCGAGCCAACCCAGATAGGCCGAATTGACGACTTCCCCCTTATCGGGAGGGGCCCTAGGAGGACCGACGACTCAGAGGGGTGGGGTACCCACATCGGGATGGACTCCTTCCCATTCCAGGAGGACCGGGACACACCGAAGGCGGCAGAGGTGGATGCGGATGGGGGTTTAGGCCGCCAGTAATGGGAAACCCCTATGGAGAGGATTGGGGATACCCACACGTGGCCGCTGATCGACGGCGACCGCATGGACACGGGCAAGAGTACGGTGGACCTGAGCAACAACTACCACGAGCTTATATGGCGCCGAAGGTTACGCGCATGAACTATCCCAAGTTCAAAGGAGGAGATGCGCTCGAATGGATCCAAAAGGCTGAGTTGTTCTACAGTTATCAGGAGATTCCAGAGGCACAGTGGGTCAAGTTAGCGTCGTTCCACCTCGACGAGGACGCATACCTGTGGACACAGTGGTTCCTTCGGGGACGGGATCACGCGCCGTGGCCCGAGTTTGTCGACGGATTCACTGCCCGCTTTGGCCCACTCGAGTATGAGGACTTCGAGGCTCTTCTTCAGAAATTGCGCCAAAAAGGGACGGTGATGGAGTACAGAACAGTGTTTGAGAGGTTGGCCAACAGGGTGCAGTGGGGCGAGAGGACATTAACGAGTTGTTTTATTTCCGGACTGAAGGAGGACATCAGAGATGAGGTGCATGCCTATATGCCGCGCAATTTGACACATGCTATCAGCTTGGCCCGAATTCAAGAAGAGCGCCTCACTCGACAGAAGTTCAGGGGGGACACTAAGAGGACCGCTACACACCTTCCCGACACCAAAACGGATCAAGCAACTACAGAACGAGCGACAGTGAAGAAATTGACATGGACAGAGCTGCAGGCACGCAAGGAAAAGGGGTTGTGCTTCAACTGTGATGAGAAGTTCACCCCAGGCCACAAATGCAGATGATTCAGGTTTACATGCTGCAGGACGATCAGATGCCAGATGTAGAAGGAGGAGAACATGAGCACATTCTGGATACAACCGAGTACGGGGTATCGACCCTGACCATGTCAGGAGACACCACACCGCCCACTATGACTATTGCGGGGTGGATCGGCCAACAACATGTGTCCATTTTGATTGACAGTGGGAGTACACATAACTTCATCAGCCCGACAGTGGCACACAGGCTGGGGCATGCGATCATCCCGGACGCCTCTTCCCAGGTTGTGGTGGCAAGTGGACATGAGCTGCAATGTGAAGGAGTGCTTCAGGATGTGGGGATCAGTGTGCAGGGATATGCTGACAAGATGGATATCTATTTATTACCTATTCGGGGGTCTGATGTGATTCTGGGGGCCCACTGGTTGCGACAGCTGGGTAGGGTCACTCTGGATTGGGACAAGTTGACTATGAAGTTTTCTAAAGATGGGAATGAATATTGCTTGCATGGAGTCAGAATCTCACCGGTGACAGGGGACTCTCTTTGTTGTTTGGAGAGGCTGCGGGGACAAAGGGACTTGGCTTGGATCGGCCTGAAGGAACAGACGGAGCCACCAGATTCCCACCTTGAGGACAAGCTGGGTCTTGAAGGGGTAGGGAATGTTACGCCCCCGGACGGATCCGAAGGCGACAGCGGGGCTGAACCAACTGGTTCAGCCCCCATTTTCTAATAACAGCCCTCGGGGGCTGAACCCACCCGGTTCAGCCCCAATTGGGCCGGCCAGCCCCCTTGGCCGGCCGGCCTTGGTCCGGGTATAAATATACCCGGATCCTCTTGTGGAAGGGTTATGCAAGGTTATCAAGGTAGTTCTAAACCCTAATCTCTTTAGATCTAGTTTTCTCCCTCTCTCCCGACTAGATTCGTAACACTATCTTTCTAATTTTTGGGTTCAGTATGTACATTTGATTTCTTCAAACATTAAGCTTGTGCTGGATTGTCCATTGCGGCTTAGTGTCCTGTATTATCAAAATGATTCCAGGTTTCTTTAGCTAGCTCACTGTGGCAGAATATGTGATCATTTGTTTCAAGATTTGGGTTGTAGTAACAGGAGGTTTTTTAGGCCCTATGAATGCCAATACGTTGTATATTGGAATCAGTGGGTATCCTTTTTCTGAAGTCCCTCCCATGCTCAGTAGAGATAATATTATCCATAATAATGTTAGCACCATGCCAATCTTAGCGTCTTGTTGATCAATCATATTATTATGAGCTTCCATCAGGATATTCAAACCATAATCAGCCTTATAGAGCATGCTGTCAAATCTTCATTGTTATTGTTCATGTCAATCTCCTCATTTGCTTGTAATTCACATGTATTGTAGTCCATAACTACAGTGTTGTGTTTATCCAAATTCAGTGTTGTTATATCATCAACATGTGCAGTGGAATTTTGGTCCAGGCAAGCTAACCGATTCTGTTCATCAAGAGCATATTGATTCAGTCCCAATGTATTAGTATTTGTGTTCCTACTATCCAGTGTCATGTGTTCACTTATATCCACAGTCCCTCTGTCACTGATTTGTTCAATTAAATGAGTTTGAGTAGGAATGCTAGCATATCGGAATTATTGTTTGGCCGAGCTTGTGCTGTATGCAAATGTGTCTCCTTAAGAATGATTTTGTGATCCCTGGTCGCATCCCCTTTGGTAATTTTAATTTTGTTATTCTTCTTATAATCCTTATAAATGTGACCTTGTTGTGAGCAGTTGTTACAATAGACAATGCTCTTCTCAAAAGTATAATTCATAGATATGATGTTTTGTTAGCCTCTTGAACCCAGAAAACCATAATAGAGTTTGTCAAGGGATGCGAATTGAGGTTAAATTCAAGGCAAACTCGTGCCTTATCTGCTCTGGTACCGAGTTTTGTATTACCGTCCAATGCAATGAATTTTCCGACATGCATAACAATGCATATGAGCACCAAGTTGTTAAGCACTAAGTTCTCAGCCAAACCTTTTGAAAATCATATTCACAGGTAAACCTCAGGATTGGATGCTGACCATCTAATGGGGCAATAATACAGTCACCACAAAAACCAAACTGTTTAATAATGAAGTTTTTGAAAGATGGTATATTCGGCCTCCCATAAGAGCACTTGGCAACCAAACGGAAGCTTAAGATGGCAATAACCATTTTGATGCCTTCTTCCGAGAAAAAAAACATTAAGATCACCCCTAGGACCAAAAGGTGAGTTCTTTGACTTGAGCTGTAGGTCTGGATTTGGTGGGGGATTGTTTCCTGACTATCATTTTGGCATAAGAGAGGGCAGGAGCCCTCTCAACAGCAACAACCGCCTCCGACCTCCTCAAAATGCCGTCGACTGTCGCAACACTGCCTTCGCCCTAGCGCCGCTACAACACCGCCTTCCAAAATAATATTAGGTGGGTGCTAGTTGTAACTTGAAAAAGTTTAGTGCTTAATTGTGCATTTGTGATTTGTTATGGTAACACACTTGCTTCATCTTTGTACCTCTTTTTGTCTAATTGAAATAAACTTCATTTATAATGAGTTGATTAATTATTTTCATTACAATTTTCTCCTTTCTAGCTATCTAGTTTTGTAAAATAAACAATGTATTTTTTTTGGGGGGGGGGGGGGGGGGTATAAGTAGACCCTCTTCTTACATCTATTGCACTTGCTGGCTACTGAATAATTGATATTGTAACTAGTGTGTGAATGGGATGAACATAAAAAACATGCCATTGTTCGTATTTTGTTCATTAAGTTCATCATTGTTTGTGTTAAGCTAAGTTTTGTTAGTTTTTTGTTCTAGTTCATTTATTTATGATTTGACATGTTCATGTTCGGGTCGCTATTGACTCATTAGGTTTAATGAGTAGCCTAACTCAAACTAACATTGCCAAACATATAATAATTTAGATTAATATTAAATATCCAACGAATGCAAATAAATTTAAAATTCATAACTAATAAAAAATGTGTATAACATCAGTTAACTTCTTGTGTGCACATGTGTGAGTGCATAATTATGTATATATTTATATCTAAATATAATATTTAATGTGTTATTAACGACCCAAACATAAACGAACAAAGTTCAATTTGTGTGGGACAATTTATGATTCTAGCCTACATGTTATGTTATATTGGGTTCGGCCATTAACAAACGAGCCAACACGAGCTGCTTAACCTACTAAATGCGAGGTGCTTAACCAACTAAATTGACATCTATATATCAATTGGCATTGAGGCAAGTATTAATGACTATTTTATTACTTTGTTGGATATCTCTGATGGATAACATTGCCTTTTTATACCAAGGAATTTGTGTATTGAACATTGTAGCATACTTACCTCATCATTTCCCCTTTCTTGGTCCTAACTTGTAAAGGAACACGACCTATTATTAATTTTTGGGTAAATCGTATTTAACCAAAGACATTATGGAATCATATAACAGTACCTTAAGATTTGTATAATAATGAGAGGTATTTTACATACAACTATTATAATAAAGCCGTTGACAATTATTTATCCATGTTAGAGTATCTAGTGACACATGTTATGTGTTTAAGAGCATCAGTTCTAGTGTATAAAAGAGTCGGATGTAAAAGCGTTAGTGTGAGAATTTGAAATAAAAAATATATTATACCAAAAGACTAAAGAATTACATGGGAACTCCCTACTCTATATTAGAAGAGTAGTAAGAATCTCCACTTGGAAATGTGTGACGAAATACATGAATGAGGCAAATGTACAATGAATTTCCTTTTGGTCATTTACAAATCGATTTTAACACCACCTCAAGCTGAAGCATGTGTATCGTTATTTCCAGCTTGGTACAAATATCAAAAAAAGCTGAAGAAATAAGTTTGGTGAATATGACAATCATCTCTTTATTTGACGTTACAAACATAGTGCATATTCGTCTATTGATAATTCCTCTGTGATGAAATGACAATCTACTTCTATATGCTTTGTTCTTTCATGGAACATGAGATTTTTAGATATGTAGATGACAACTTTATCATCACAAAACATCAGTAAAAGATAGTTGTAAGTTTCACCAATATCTTTTAGAAGCGTCCTCAACCATTTTAACTCACAAGCAATCTGAACCATGCTTTTGTATTCAGCTTCCGCACTTGACCTAGGATCTATTTGGGGCGGCGGTGGCGGTGGAAAAAACAGTCGTGGGAAACCAGTGGTGGCCTTCAAGTTGTTTAGAAAGCTATTTTGAAAAAGCTACAGACTTTTTTGGAAAATATTTATTTAAGCGCTTTTCAAAAAAGTATTTTATGTTTTTTTGTTTGGAAAAATAACTTTTTGATGATAACTGTTGAGTGACTCTTTATGTGATGTTAGTGGGTGCATATTCGTTCGAGGATCCAGAAGAATCAAGTATTTTGGGAAAAACATACATGTTGTAATCTCTTGTTTTAACTATATATTTTGCGTTCACTAGAAATTTTACAAGCAAAATATGCACAATGTTTTGGATTCTGAAACAATTTTCAACATTATCGAGTGCAGACATCTGATATCAAGAATATTTGTTGTCAACCCCGTCGTGAGTCGCGACTGTTCCTAATCTTCGTCCATCCATCCGACATTCGATTTA
Source organism: Dactylorhiza incarnata (assembly GCA_033032865.1). NCBI lineage: Eukaryota > Viridiplantae > Streptophyta > Magnoliopsida > Asparagales > Orchidaceae > Dactylorhiza > Dactylorhiza incarnata. Next base: position 9,098,623 of record JAWHQI010000053.1, read on the forward strand.
AACAACTTTCCTAAACAACACCGCAAACTCTGCAGAGATTTACGATGACAAAAATTTGAAACCACACGTGGATGATTTCCATTGATGAATAGCTAATTAGTTACAAACTGACAATTACCTTTTCGGATAATATGATTGAGTGAATTTTGTATAGTGATTTTTATACCTATTTAGCTCGTATTTTCATTGTTTAGGTAGTGCATTTATAGATTTTCATTCCATATCACTTAGTTTTCATCAAGTTCTGATAGGAGCATCTTGTGAGCTAAATATGTCACTTTCCATTCATATCATGCTTGGGGGAGATTGTCTCTCCCCCTCATCTTTATATCTCCGACCCTTATTTGATGATTTTAGATATTATATTGATTTGTGGCAGCCTTTGGTAGCCTCGAGAAGTCCACGACGCGCTTTTGGGACTTTGTTGTGAAACGCGCGACCGTGCGAGTGTTATTCCGCATGATCGTGCGGCTGCACGATTGAAAAACATGGAAATCCTAAGTCCTCAAAACGCTCATATGTTTTGGTCATGCACGACCTTGCGTGTTCATTTAGGGTTTTGTTTGCACATGACCATGTGGTTTTGTTCGCACACGACCATGCATGTATATTTACTGTCGATCCTTAAGAAAACCAAAATTATGAAAATGCACATGCGTTGTAGCCTCGCACGGCCGTGTGAGGCTATTTGCGCACGATCAAATTCTGGCTGCTAGGTTTTCATTTCACGCCCATATTTCATTCCTTTACGCACGACTAGGCGCACGAACGCACGCCTAATCATGCGCGACCAATTTTCCTGACGGTTCATCAATATAGTTTTTGACAAAGATTTCGGGATCCTTCGGGATTTAGCTCCGTTTTCCGCCTGGTTTTGCCTCCTCAAGTGGGGTTCATCCCCATGGCCTTCTCCAACATTCCAAGGCTCCAAAGAAGAGATTCCTCCATCAATCTAGGCCGCCAAGCAAGGAAGACAAAGAGATCGACGTGGACAGCGCGAGCCTTCGAGAAGACGGGTAACGTTTTTGATTTGACAACCTCCATTTGACCCCGAACAACAGCCAAGGACTGCGTAGAAGACCCAGATTCATACTCCGGTGGCTCATCCCCATACCCGCGGAATAATCTCGAGCACTGTTTGTATCTTTCTCTTACTCTTCCGCCTCTCTTGGTTTAGTTGATGCGTTTCTTTATTATTATGAATGTTGGTAATTGCAGATTGTTGTAATGAACTCGTGTAATCATGTCTTGCGCTTTAATCTTCATTGATTTCATGATTGCTCTTTTGTTCATGGCTTGCAATGCTTGGTTTTGGTGAAGTGAAGTGCTTTGTTTGTGAGTGTGGAGTTGTGATGATAATGTGTTCTCGCGATAAGGTGAAGGTGACCTTCAAACTCCCCTAGTTTAGGTTTTCATTTTCATGCTTGTAGTGTAGGAAAACAAATCTCAAATCAACGATCCGCACCACCTTTGTAACTAGATATTCGATTCGATAAATCCACGTCTGTGTTCCTCGAGAGATTCGATACTCGGGGATAATTCTCTGCTTCTTTATTACTTCGACCGGTACACTGTAGACACCCTCTCCTCGTGGGAGTGGTGGTTGTAGGAAGCGATCATTGATATATAAAGTAAAACAACATCATTGAAGAGTAAAGATAATAACACTTGCCTTGTATCACTATTCCGATGGAGAAGATGATTTCCGTAGTAATCTCAGACAATCTTTATGCCCACTAATTGTTGATTTCCTTCAGCCAAGGGGTTAATAAATCCCCTCTTGGTCCAAACATTTGTCTCTTTTTGTAAAGCAATTTCCTAAAAAGATAACTACTCTCTCCTCTCCGCCTGAATTTTGAACTCGAGAGTTTTGCGTCTGGGGAGCTGGATCTGTTAGAGGTTGCGTTGAATCCATCAGGAGTTGAAGGAGGAAGGCTCACTGACGTGCGACTTCGATGGTGGAAAGGCTGCCAGATCCCCGACAGGCATTTGACGACGGCGGAGAGGCACAACAAGCAAGATCCATCGAGCGTATTTCCCTGGACACGAGATAGAAAGGGTATCGCGACAAGACGAGTCTGGGCTATCGCGATTCACTAATAGAAAGTTGAAAGCAGAGAAATCGATTTTTAGAAAGCCCTGTTGGCCTCGCTGCTCAAAAAGCTCCCAAAACACCTTTCTTGAAAAAGCTCTTTTGAAAAAGCTCCTCATCCAAACGACCTAAAAAAGGGCGGTCGTGGTGTGAATATGTATTTTCCCACTGCCACCATCGCCCCAACAGAGCCCTACAAACCACTATTTGTTTTCTGCGTCTCAAAGTGACAAGATTTTCTTTGACATTCGCGTAGTATCCAGATGTGGATTTTCTGTCTCTCTTATCACCTTTCTTGAAAAAGCTCTTTTGAAAAAGCTCCTCATCCAAACGACCTAAAAAAGGGCGGTCGTGGTGTGAATATGTATTTTCCCACAGCCACCATCGCCCCAACAGAGCCCTACAAACCACTATTTGTTTTCTGCGTCTCAAAGTGACAAGATTTTCTTTGACATTCGCGTAGTATCCAGATGTGGATTTTCTGTCTCTCTTATCATTTGCATAACTTGCATCTAAGTACATTTCAATATGTAAGTGATTATTTTCTCTCTACAGTAGTATTTTGCAATTTTGTCAAAAAATCCTTTAGTATATTTTAGTATCTTTAATGTTGCTTCATGTTGACACTCTCTGAGAGTCTACATAAATTGACTGATCTTTCCAACAATGAGAGAGGTATAAGTTTGATCACAGTGAGATAGATGAATTTACAGACCAAACACCAGTAACGAGTGATATCTTTAAGAGGAGGAGATGCTTTATTCCGAAGTCTGTCAGTGCCCATATACATTGTATTCCGAGTAGGCTTTGTGCCAATAAGATCCATTTCTTTAAGTAAATTTAGGTCATACTTCCGTTGGCAAAGAAGTACGTTGTTCTGCTTCGTAATTTTGATTCCCAAGAAGTATTTGGGACTACCCATATCTTTTATGGCAAAATGACCCCAAGATGTTTCTTTGTTATTTCTATACTTGAGAAGAATGACATCCACATATTCAACAAGAATAACTTGCTCTCGATCGAGTGATATCTTTAAGAGGATGAGATGTCTTATCCTGAAGTCTGTCAGTGCCCATATACATTGGATTTCTAGTTGGCTTTGTGCCAACAAGACCCATTTATGTAAGTAGATTTAGGCCATACTTCCGTTAGCAAAGAAGTACGTTGTTGTGTTTCGTAATTTTGATTCCCAAGAAGTATTTGAGAGTACCCATATCTTTTGTGGCAAAATGACCCCAAGATGTTTTTTTTGTTATTTCTATGCTAGAGAAGTCATTGTCGGCGAGAAGAATGACATCCACATATGCAACAATAACTAGCTCTCGATCGGTCTTTCATGTGGAGAGAGAGTGATCTGCATGACCTTAGGAAAAACCAATGGTTGAAATGACCTGAACTGTCAAACCATGATCTGGTACTTTGTTTAAGACCATGTCCTTATGTAGTTTACACACCCGAGACTCCCTTTGAACAATATAATCGGGACTCGGGAGGTTACTCCATATAGGCTACTTCATGCAAATCTTCATTTAAGAAGACATTCTTGACATCTAGCTGGAACATCTGTCAATCCCAGTTGACCTTATTGGAGAAGGCTCGTAAGAGTATCTAGATAGTGTTAATATAGACAATCAAAGAGAATGTGTTAAAGAAAGCAATACCATATGTCTGGGTGAACCCTTTAACAATCATACTAGCTTTGTATTTATCCACAATACTGCCAGTTAGAAACTTGATGACAGTTCCATGGGCAACCAACATTATCGACTCCAGGTGGGGTAGGATCAAGGGTCCAAGTATCCCATGAGTCTAAAACTGAGATCTCCTCCTTACTCGCTTTCCAACAAGATATACGAAGAGTTTCATGGTATCTAATAGGGACGTTGATGGTAGATATCGCCAAGTCAAATTGATTGCAAGAAGGACTGGGATTGACTTAAGAAATAACATTAGAAATAAGATGATGTGTACTCCCCCGTACCCCTTTCCTCGGAGCAATGTGAACATATTGACATGAGTCTGTCGATGTGAAGGAATCTTCCGAAGAGGAAAGAGCTGTCTTTAGAGCTGTTATCATGGAACCCAGAGTCAAGGGAGCTATGGGATTTGGAGGAGCAAGATGTCATTTATAATGATAAGAAAAAGTATGGTAAGAGAACTTATATGTCTAGGAAGTGGTGCAGGTGTGATATCGGGTGCATGAATCATAAGGAGAAAGGATACAAAGGTAGGTGGAGAGATGAAAGAGATATGACGAATAATCTCAAGAGAAGGGAACCAACATGCTTGGAGAAGTATGGAGTAAATTTGAAAAAGTGATATCATCAGAGACATACCCAATTTGTTGAAGATTGAGTCAAAACAATAATAAACCTTATGAGTATGAGAATATCCTACGAAAATACACTTGGTGATGCGGTCGGAGAGTTTGTTTCGACCAGACGCATGAGTGTGAATGAAGCAGTATACCCAAACACATGAGTAGTGAGGGAAAAAGAGATACCATCTATGTGAAAATTGAAAATAGTATCTTATCCTGAAGAGTAGAGGAAGACATATGATTAATGAGAAAAAAAGAATGAGAATCGCATGACCCCAGTTGGATCTGAGAACATTCGTTTGACATAAGAGTGTTCGGGCTACATCAAGGAGATGACAATTTTTCCTTTCGACCACTTCGTTTGTTGTGATATGTGTGTACAACTAGTCTGATGAATGATGCCATCAGAGGTACAAAAGGAGGAGAATTGGTAGCTCATATTCCATCACATTATCTGTCATACAAAATCAAATTGAGTGCGGACTTCATTATATTATTTATAAAAAAATAGTAAAGTGTTCAGAACGTTCTTTTAAGAGATACACCAAAGCACATCTAGAGTAATCGTTAATAAAAACAACAAAATATTGACTTCCTACAACAAATATGGAGGGACTATAACCATATATATCTGAATGAACAAGTTCAAAAGGACGTACACAACTCTTACAAAGCTTAGTAAGGAAATTAGTTCAATGATGCTTGCCATATTAGCAGACTTCACATTCTAAAATAGAAACTAACCAAAAAGATGACATGAGCTGGAGAAGAAGACGAAGTGGAGGATGACCAAGACATTTATGTCACCGAAGCAAAGAAGTCATTGCCGCAGATGTTGAGAGAAGGGGAAGTTCGTCCAGATTGTAGAGTTCTCATTGTTTAAGTCCCAATAACAATCATTCTCTTCGATTGAATGTCTTAAAAATAACAATGAGTTTGAATGAATGAGACAAAGTGATGCAGTGGTAGGCTTCGAAAATGGACACACTAAGTGCGAGCCAAGATGCGAATGATGCAAGACGGTTTGTTCAAAAATCAGCACAATAATTAATTATTATAAAGAAACAAGCAAGAGCATGAACGTTCACAATTTTAATTTAAAGAAGCTGGCATGATTCACAAACGAACGAGTTGCAAATAATTTAAGCACACGCCGAATAAACTCTACAAATTGTGCAGAGGGCGACACTGATAGCAAGACAAGATTAACATCCACTACAAGCACAAGCGCCAAATATTCAACAACAAAAGAAATTAACTCCAAACTAGACTTACATGTGTAAGCGGGGGCGGATGGGGCTAACGGAGGATTCCACGGAAGCGGAAGGCTGGACAACTGGCGACGGTGGCGGTTGGAGGGTCGTATGTGTAGAGGGGTAGGGTTTAGTGGTCCAAAGGCGTGGAGGGGAGGGAAAGGTGGCTGGCCTGGGACTGGGGGTGGGGCTGCAGGACGTAGGAGGGCTGGACGATGGAGTCACGGAGGGGGAAGAGGAGGCGGGGCAGGAGGTTGTTGCTGGAGGAGTAGTGAGGTGGTAGGATATACGTAGGTGGGGAGAGGGGGGGTGCTGGACGGCGGCAGGAGGGAGGGGGAAGGCTGGCGGCGGGCTAGCTGGAGGAGGGAGGGTCCGGCGACGGGCTGGAAGGGGGAGGCGAGGCTTGGCGGCGAGTGGCTGGGAGGGAGGAGGGGCTGCGAGTGGTTGGGAAGGCTAGGGTTCAGGCTGGAGAAGGGAGGGGGCCGGGGTTGGGAGGCTGGAAGGGGAGGAGAGGAGGTAGGCTTACCCTTGGAGTCACACCAACGGGAGGAGGAGAACGCCGGCGTCGCACCTGCGCGGAGAAGGACCGTTGGCTTGCGTCTTCAGCAAAACCCACGATACCCCCATCAGCCCCCAATACACTTATTTATAGCAAATAAAACTAGGGCGTCCCGAAACGGACGACTCATAATGCTCGGTTCGATCGAGCGCCAAATACAACATAAGAACATAAATAAATATAGTAATTTGACTCGCAACGACGATCCAGACGCATCCGTAGGCTCGGATCGATCGTCCGAGCGACGGTTCACCACCTCCTGCGGGAATAGACGTGTGTGGGTGGTCGCGCGCCGTCAACTCTCCCCGTCTTGAAAGCGCTCATCTCCGCTGAGTAAAGATGATCGTACTCTCGACGAAGTTGCGGGGCGAGTCTCTCGAGCTCTTCCGAAGACATCCAAGTAGCATCATGAAGCGGGCGGCCGCTCCAACGGACAAGATAGTGGACAGTGTCTCGTCAGTCAACAGTGTAGAAGTCGTGGCTGATGATCTGAACTATGTCGCCGGTAGGAGAGGGTGTCACCGAATGTAATGTATCTCCGTCAGACTGCTGGCTCGACGGGGCTGTCGCGGGCGTCAGATGGACCTCTCGGGGTGACTCCACAAGTAGGGATGGGGTGTGGGTCATAGGGGACAACGGTGAGATAGCCGTAGAGGTGGGTGAAAAGAGAGGGTCCCCATACACGCGCTCCTCATAATAGGGAGTCAAGTCTTCCACGTTGAATACTCGGCTGATACCCATACTATGAGGGATGTCCACCTCGCATGCGTTCGTACCGATCCTCCGCACAACCGTATAGGGGCCCCTTCGGCGAGCACTTAATTTCTTTGCAGGCCCTTGCGGGGGCCTCTCTGGTCGAATGCGAATCAACACATGCTCCCCCCTCAAATATTTGTTCCCGCCTGTGCTGATCTCCTCGATCTTTATAATAATCATTACTCGCTGCAATTTTTTTACGGACCGACTCATGAAGTGCATGCACATGCTGAATGAATGACTCGGCTGACTCACTGGGTCGAGATTCTAGAGGGATGTCGATCAGGTCGTTAGGCTTCCTAGGTTCATAGCCTAATATGATATGAAATGGACTCAAGCCCGTGGACCTATTGACCGAACTATTGTATGCAAACTCAGTTATGGGCAACACAGAATCCCACGTGGACGGGCTATCTCCAACTAAGCACCGCAGAAGGGTCCCTAAACTACGGCTGACAACCTCAGTTTGACCATCCGTCTGTGGGTGATAGGCGGAGGAAAACTTCAAAGTTGTACCTATCTTTTTCCGTAGCGTCTTCCAAAAATAGCTCATAAATCTGCTGTCACGATCGGAGACGATGGAGGTGGGCAGCCCATGGTACTTAAATACCTCCCTAAAGAACAAAACTGCCACATGAGAGGCGTCAGTAGTCTTCCGACACGGAATGAAATGGGCCATTTTGGAGAAACGGTCCACCACAACAAAAATCGAATCGAGCTTCCTCAATGTGCGGGGCAGCCCGAGGACGAAATCCATGCTAATGTCAGTCCAAGGCCGAAGAGGGAGGGGTAATGGAGTGTACAATCCGGTGGGTTGGCGGGACCCCTTCGCGGTCTGACAAACTCGACAATGGCGCACAACCCTAGTAACATCCTTCTTTAGGCTAGGCCAGAAGAAGCGATTCACAACTAATGCTATCGTCTTGTCTCGACCGAAGTGCCCAGCAGCTCCGCCTGCATGTAGTTCCCAAACGAGAAAATCTCATAGGGACGTCTGTGGAACGCAGAGACGGGATCCCATAAATAAGTACCCATCAGTGATCGTGTAGCCCTCCCGAAGATCGGGCGGGTCCCGCGATAGCGCGTCGTGTATCTCGCTAAAGTCGGGGCACTCCGGGTAATCAAAAACTAGGCGCTCAAAGCCCACTACTCTGGTACTCATGGTGTGAAGGAGACTGATGCGGCGACTCAAAGTGTCAACCGGTTTGTTCTCAACACCCGCTCGGTGTTTTAGAACATAATGGAACTCCTGCATGTACTCCACCCACTTGGCGTGACGGTGACCCAATTTTTTCTGCGAATCAATATCGTAGGGCCTGATGGTCAGAATATAGGATGAACTCCTTGTGGAGGAGGTAGTGGCGCCAGTGGCGAAGGGCCTGCACAATGGCATAAAACTCCCGATCGCAATTGGAGTACTTTTGTCGAGCGTCATTCAGTTTCTCACTAAAGTAAGCAACTGGGTGACCCTCCTGACTAAGTACTCCAATTCCAACGCCGGATGTGTCACATGCCACCTCAAAGGTCTTGGAAAAATCTGGTAAACGAAGAACAGGAGCAGACGACAATCTCTCCTTGATCTCCTCGAAGGCCCGCGTGCGGGCCTTCGACCATACAAAATCACCCTTGCGGAGGCAGCTCGTGAACGGGGCCATGATAGAACTAAATCCTCGCACAAATCTCCGATAGAATGTGGCTAGGCCGTGAAAACTCCGGGCCTCGTGGATATTCGAGGGGACAGGCCAATCACGAATAGACTTGACCTTGTCCGGGTCAACGGAGATACCAGACGCGGAAATGTTATAACCCAGGAAGTGGACCGACTCGGACAGGAAGGTACACTTCTTTAGATTGATATAAAGATGCTCTTTCCGTAGGAGATCAAACACAAGGCGAATGTGACGGAGGTGATCGGTGCGGCCCTGACTGTATATCAATATGTCGTCAAAGTAGACTACCAAAAACTTGCCCATATAGGGCCGCAAGACCGGTGTCATCACTCTCATGAATGTACTGGGCGCGTTCGATAGCCCGAATGGCATAACAAGCCACTCATACAAACCATTCTTCGTCTTGAAGGCCGTCTTCCACTAATCCCCTTCCCTAACTCTAATTTGGTGGTACCCACTGCGAAGATCGATCTTCGAGAAGATCTGGGCGCCAGCCATAGAATCCAAAAGATCATTTAGGCGAGGAATGGGAAAACGATACTTCACTGTGATTTTATTGATGGCACGGCTATCGATACACATGCGCCAGCTTCCGTCCTTCTTCGGGGTGAGAAAGGCCGGCACTGCACAAGGGCTCAAGCTCTCGCGAATGAACTTCTTTCGAAGAAGCTCTTCAACTTGCCGCTTTAGCTCGACGTGCTCCGTCAGATTCAAACGATAATGTGGTAGATTGGGCAAAGATGCTCCAGGGATCAGATCAATGGCGTGCTGGATGTCCCTCAAAGGAGGAAGCTCGTCAGGGAGCTCCTCAGGCATAATATCTCCGTAAGCGTCCAACAGCCGGACAACATCTGGGTCAGTGACCTCAGTCCCGCTAGGGGCCTCGGGTGCCATTGTGGCGGCTACCACAAACATAACTCCCGCGTCCAAACTCTCTCTGAGAAAATCACCCTTCCTCAGAACATGGAGAGGTCTCGATGACCCCGCACTAACAGAAGACTTGCCCTTGCCCTTGGGAGGATCCCTGGGCTGCGTCGGAGTAAGGGTGATCTTTCGACCTTTGTCGAAAAATACACACGTGTTGGACCGACCATAACATGTGGCATCGCGGTCGTATAACCAGGGTCGTCCAAGTAACACGTGGGCGACATCCATTGGGAGGACGTCACACCAAACCTGGTCCTCGGTAGAGGCTAAAGTAATAGGCACTAGGCACCGCTGTGACAAGTGGATGGTGGACTTGTCCACCCAGAGGACACGATATGGATGCGGGTGTGGCTCGACAGTGAGCTGCATCCTTTCTACTCCTTTCTTAGCGATAATGTTCACGCAGCTACCACTATCAATGACGAGCTTGCAGGGACCCCCTGCGCTCGGGAAATATGTAAAGAAGATCGTGGTGCGCCGCCAATCCTCCTCGGTTCGCGGTGTGTGTAAGAGGCGGCGGAGGACTCCTAACTATAGTGCTCTCTCGGCGTCGCTCTCCCATCCGTCCTGCACAACTGCCGTAACCTCCTCGACGGGAGCATCCTCAGCCTCCGTGCTGGGCTCACCGAATTCCTCAACTAATAAGTTTCGAGTAGGGCACTGTGCTGCAAAGGGCACCTCTGCCCAAACATCTGTAACATTGGACGCCTCCAGGTTTGGGGCCCCCAGGAATAATAGTTTTCCCTGCTCCATCGGCGGGGATGCGGGGAGGGGCCGTGGTCGTGGCAGGAGCGGGTCTCCTAGCTGTAGAGGCATCGGGTCGTGACGTGACCTGTCTGGGGCCAGCTGTGCGCAAATATTGCTCGTACTCGAGCGCGAGGTGAAAAACCTGATCTACGGTCTCAATCCAGTGGGGAATCAGTTCTCTACGAATGTCAGCCCTAAGACCGGTCCGAAAACGAGAAGCAGTAGCTATAGGCTCCTCATATATATCGTTGCGGACCACAAGCTCGTCAAAGCGAGACATGTACTCTGCAACAGAAAGGGTTCCCTGTCGCAGAGCATTCAGCTGATCGATGAGCTGGTCGCGGTATGAGGCAGGTAGGTACTTATCCCTCAGGCGATCCTTCATCTCAGTCCATTCGGTGATGGGGTAGTACCCCTCACGCTCAAGGGATCTCTCGACACTAGACCAATAAATCTTCGCCTGCCCAAGTAATTTCATTTTAGCGAAGCGCACACATCGTTCACCACTCATCTCAAACCAGTAAAAATAGTGATCCATATCCATGAGCCAATCACTAAATGTCTTCGGGTCCAGGTGACCGTCGAAGGTAGGCGCGTCAATACGGATGCGGCGAGTGATGTCATCCTCTTCGGGGGTCAACCCCCGACGCGGCTCACGGTGGTCGTCGTACTGGTCATCATCGTCGTAATCGTATCGCGCAGGAGGGGTTCGACCTCTCCTACGCGGTGGGGGTGGCGGTCTGGGGTTCCTTTCGGGGCCCCCACGATACTGGTAGCCGCGGTAGAAATTTCCCCTTGCAGGAGGGGGGTCTCTGCGAGGAATGTCTGCCACGCCTCTCACGAGGTGGTGTAGCGTCGCGGTGATCCTCGAGTGGCTCGTCATCTGGGGGAGGAGCCGCTCGATCTCTAGGGTTTTCTAACCGATCGACCCGTGTGTTGACTCTAGCTATGTCGGCCCTAAGGGTTTCAAAATGGGCTCCCATTTGGTCGAACCGATCGAGAACCATTTTTTGGAATTCCGCAGATGTCATATCGGATTGGGTACTGGTGGTCCTATCGTCGTGGACTGGACGGTGTGACATGGGTTGACGAAACTCTCTACCACTACGTAACATGCAAGTGGCCCTAACCTGGCTCTGATACCAATTTGATGCAGCGGTAGACATCGAAAATGGACACACTAAGTGCGAGCCAAGATGCGAATGATGCAAGACGGTCCGTTCAAAAACCAGCACAATAATTAATTATTATAAAGAAACAAGCAGGAGCATGAACGTTCACAATTTTAATTTATAGAAGCTGACATGATTCACAAACGAACGAGTTGCAAATAATTTTAAGCACACGCCGAATAAACCCTGCAAATTATGCAGATGGCGACACTGATAGCAAGACAAGATTAACATCCACTACAAGCACAAGCGCCAGATATTCAACAACAAAAGAAATTAACTCCAAACTAGACTTATACGTGTAAGCGGGGGCGGATGGGGCTGACGGAAAATTCCACGGAAGCGAAAGGCTGGACAACTGGCGACGGCGGCGGTTGGCGGGTCGTAAGTGTAGAGGGGTAGGGTTTAGTGGTCCAAAGGCGTGGCGGGGAGGGGAAGGTGGCTGGCCTGGGACTGGGGGTGGGGCTGCAGGACGTAGGATGGCTGGACGGTGGAGTCACGGAGGGGGAAGGGGAAGCGGGGTGGGAGGTTGTTGCTGGAGGAGTAGTGAGGTGGCAGGATATACGTAGGTGGGGAGAGGGGGGGTGCTGGACGGCGGCAGGAGGGAGAGGGAAGGCTGGCGGCTGGCTGGCTGGAGGAGGGAGGGTCCGACGGCGGGATGGAAGGGGGAGGCGAAGCGTGGCGGCGAGTGGCTGGAAGGGAGGAGGGGCTGCGAGTGGTTGGGAAGGCTAGGTTTCAGGCGGGAGAAGGGAGGGGGCCGGGGTTGGGAGGCTGGAAGGGGAGGAGGAGAGGAGGGGGGCTTACCCTTGGAGTCACACCAATGGGAGTAGGAGAACGCCGACGTCGCACCTGCGCGGAGAAGGACCGATGGATGCCGTCTTCAGCACAACCCACGATACCCCCATCAACCCCCAATACACTTATTTATAGCAAATAAAACTAGGGCGTCCCGAAACGTATGACTCATAATGCTCGGTCCGATCGGGCGCCAAATACAACATAAGAACATAAATAAATATAGTAATTTGACTCGCAACGACGATCCGGACGCATCCGTAGGCTCGGATCGATCGTCCGAGCGACGGTTCACCGCCTCCTGCGGGAATAGACGTGTGTGGGTGGTCGCGCGCCGTCACAAAGCAATGTAATTGTTTTAAAATTGCATTGGTAATAATGATTGCAAGGAAAATTCGGGACATATAAAGTTTCGTCCAATTTGAGAAAGGAGATGGTAGTAACAAGTTCTGCTCCATAAATTGGAACAAGTGAGTTATTAGCCACAAACGCCTGTGGTAACCGACTATGTTTCTCAAGGTGAGAGAATGCTAGACAATTCCTAATCATATGATTGGTGGCACTAAAATTGATGAGCCACTTACCTTGAGTACAGTTGGCGGCGTGAATAGAAATGATGTCTTATTCTGAATAATATAAAACATACAATTAATGAGAAGACAAGAAATGCGAATCACATATCTCCTAATAGGTCTGGGAACATTCATTTGACATATGAGTATTTGGGCAACATTTAGGAGATGACAATTTTCCTTTCTACCACCCCATTTTGTTTCGATGTATGCACATAATTAGTACGGTAAATGATGCCATGAAGGGTACAAGAAGAGAAGTGATAGACCTATTCTTTCGCATTATCTATCCATAAATTTTTTTGGGAAAGACCAATTTGAGTACCGATTTCATTGTATAATTTTTAGAAAACAGTAAAGAGTTCAGAACGTTCTTTTAAGAGATACACCCAAGTGCATATAGAATATAGACTTCCTCCACTAACAGACTTGGAGGGACTAGGAATCCATATATTTGAATGAGCAAGGTCAAAAGGACGTACACAACTCTTACAAAGTTTAACAGAAAAACTAGTATGATGATGCTTACCATATTGATATTCACATTTTAAAATAGACGCAAATCGAAAATGACAACATGAGCTGGTGAAGAAGATGAAGTGGAGGATGACTAAGATATAGATGTCATTGAAGCAAAGATGTTGTTGCGGAAGATGGTGAGATAGAGGGAAGATTGTCCAGATAGTAGATCCCCTCTTGTACAGTCCTAGTAGCAATCATCCTCTTTGATTGAAGGTCCTGAAAATAACGAGTTAGAGGGAATGAGACACAATAATGCAATTGTTTTAAAAGTGCATTGACGATAATAAATTGCAAAGAAATATCTGAATGCCTCAAATCTTTGGTATGAAAGTGAGAGGTCAAGTGCTTCTTGTTCATGAAGATACCATTCATACTATCGCCAATGATTATGATATCATCAACATTTACAAAGAGGATCACAATACCCTCTTTTTGATGATGCGTAAATAAGAACTCCATCGAGCTCCTGGTGGAGCCAAATGCCTAGACCACTTAACTAAAATTTTCAAACCATGTTCGAGGAGACTGTTTTAGGCAATAGGTAGATTTTTTTAGGTGGTATACAAGAGACTCCTTCGTGATCTCATATACATGAGGTTGTCAGATGTACACAGTCTCTGTCAGATCATCATTAAGGAAAACATTCTTAATATCACGTCCATTGGAGAACATCTTTTCATAGTCAATCCCATATTGTTGAGTAAATTTTTGAGCCATAAGATGTGTTTTTAAGTGCTCAATCTACCCATTTGGACAGTTTTTGACTATGGACACTCATTCACATCTAGCTTGGGACTGTCCAGGAGGAGAGGCATCAAAATTCTTTTTCCCACTAAGAGAAATAGTGTTGATTTGTAGTTCATCACGAACTTCAGGAAGAGGAACTGCAGCACGTGCCGGAAGAGAGGCATCATCTTCGACCATTGGAGAAAGCGACCAGAGGAGGAACGAAGCGACCATAAGGAAGATCAAAGCAACAACCTGTGTAGATAAGAGCCGCGACAAGAGGTCGCAGCTGCGGTCGAGCAGAGGAGCAACTCACAGGAAGAGAAAAAAACAATAAAGAGCTGGCTTGCAGTCAGGAGAAGTCGCTGCGAGCAGAACCAACTGCGAGCAGGAGCTGGCGGTCACTTGCGGTTAACATCAGTCAACAACTTGCGGTTACTTGGAAGAAGAGAGTCCGACAAGTCGAGTCCGACAAGAAGAGAGACCGGTAAGTCAAATCTAACAAGAAGAGATCGCAAGATGGAGAAGAAACCATGGTGAGCACTTGTGTGAGCACGTCAAGTGAGAAGTCACAGGAAATGGCAATTGCTAGCGTGGGCTTGGCAAATAAGGACAATGCCAAGAGTGCGCACACTGGCGCGGTCTGAGATTGTTGAGGAGCTCGCAGGCGAGCATTGAACAGGGATTAGAAGCAGTTGGGGTTTCGGGACCCACAGGGAGCAGGCACCGAGAAAGCTATAAAAGCACCAAAGGGGGACGGGAGGAAACGAGAAAGGAAAATGTATAAACGAACAAATATTGGGAGAAATTAAATATTAATTTTATTAAATCTTCATCATCTTGAATACACAAGCTGTTTGTACATTTATAGGAAGAGAGAGGGGAGAGGAAAACCTATTCTAAGATGTCGGACTAAACAAATATAAAGAAAGCTGGCTAAAACTGGGTCTTCATTATTGGGCCATTTTACATTGTTTTTCTAACACATAATATTTGGTTTAGATTAATTTGACTATCATATCTCTTTATTGACGTGCAAAATTTATTCGCTTCACATTTCAATTTCAGTGCACTCGATTAGTTTTGCAATTGTTGCATAATTACTACACTTGAATGTTTGTGCTTAATTGAGAATAAAAGCGCACGAATTTTAAAATTAATATTGTTTAATTAATTGCTCGTCGGTCATACTTGCATGATTGGGATGTGACATTTGCATTAAGATTTATGTTGTGAGTTGTTTTTGTTCATTGGATTGTGTGTTGCTTGTGTGTTTGCATTCATCCGCATTTTCATTTTAAGGTTCTAAAGTTCGTCATCGGTCCATTATAGCCATGACATGCTCTCGTGTGTTGCATTTAGGGTTAAGGCATCGTAAGTCCACATCCTATAGATTCGTCCTGCGTCACTGTGGACCCGGAAGTTTGAGTAACAAACTGCCGAAGATTCTGGAGTTCCTCCCGCAAGGTGTCAATTTTAAATTGGGACATACCGGAAGTATCGGTCGTAGAAAAACCTGGTGATGATGCTTTTGTTGTTGCGGTGAGAATCCATGTTTTCTATAGCAAGTTGTCTCCATGTGATATGCCTGGCCATAATAAATACATTTGTTAAGTTTACCTTGGGTTGAGCATATTTACAGAAGTGAATGCATTAATTAAAACCATGGAGTGGAGTTGGACAACATTGTGGAGTTTGGGTCTATTTGGACTACATTAGTCAATTTTTAGATTAGTTGGGTTTTGATGCACAACCAATGATTTTTGGAAGATAGTTTGCACATGAAAGTTGTAAAAGATTTCTACCCAATGTTGTAGAAAGCGTTCAACATGTCGGTCATGCTGACTGGCATATTGGTTATAAAGTGGAGAATGTCGCAACACCGTTTTTAAGTTTAAAAAAACTTGTTTTCCAATATACCACCCGATACATCGAGCACTATATATTACGCCGTTTATTACCTTTTTTAAAATAGCATTATAACTCATAACAATATGCATTATGCATTATAACTTATAGTGTATTTCGTATTATTTGTTTTGCTTGATCTAGCTGTTGATTTGCTCCTACTTATATCTTCTTTACCTGGTAGTCGTCGATGATGATGTCCTGATTCTCCTCTCGCTTCCGACGTCTAGCTATGGAATTCTCCTTTTCCTTCTCGTCTACGATCTCTTATTATTGCTTTTGTGGGTTCTTATACGACTCTCCCTCTATGCTGCTGCTTCCCTTCTGTAGTTCGATGAACTTCCAATTTTTTATTTTTCCTTGTCATGAACAATCTCTTCTATGAATGGATTTATTCCCTAACTTCCTGGTGTTGTCGGTGATTGTTGTTTTATGTCATATTTAGTAAGTAGCTTTGCCGTTGTCATCTTGTCAGGCTCATATTATTGATTTTTTGTTATTGTGGTTGTTCCTAAATCCGAACTGATTTACTGAATCGTCGTTCATTGAACATCGTTCGATGAACATTGAACTTACAGCATATTCATTTTTTGTATAAATCGCCAAACGTCGAGCGCCGTTTCAACGGTCGTTGAGCGTCAAGCTTATTCCATGGTTCTGTTAGGTTCTGTATGGTAAGCTACAAGAGCAGCTCGTCAACGCATGACCTTGTTGTCATGTTGGTATCCTGTTACTCATTTTTTCATTGCTATAATATTATTACAATTGTTGTTATTTATTGTTGTCCTTGTTCCTAATTGTGATTTACTGTTACCGTGGGCTGGTTGTTCATAGCTGTGATTAGTTGTTATTTCATGTTATTGTTCTTTGCTGTGATTAATTATTCTTCCCTAATCCCTATTATATTCCGCTTACTGTTCCTAGTGATTTACCATTACCACTTGCTGTGATATTGCTCTGTTTTTCTCTTGTTTTCTGTGTAATTATCTTTTTCTAGTAGATTTAGGCTTTGTTTATGTAACCTCTATTTCAGAGCCCCCGGGTGCAGTGAGAACTGCCAAAATTTTAATTTTGAGCTCCATTTTCCATCGAAGTATGGGAGTTCCATTTCTCACCGGATCCTCGGACACCACTCTCCCAAACGGAGCCATAGAAGCTAAATGCTAATATATCAATATATATATATAACATATGGTTATATATACATAACTTGAAATCAGATATTTGAAAATTCCTGATTTATCCCCGACACATGAAATCTGATTGTATGTGAAGACTTGATAAATCATCCTAATCATCTACAAATTTGGGTCACTCTTAGCTTAATTGATATCTAAACTGATTCCCTTAAATTTTCAGCTTCAGTTGCTAAATTATTCTTGCGTTAGGATCAGTATTTTGGCTATATTTTATCAATTATTATACTTTTTCAGAACATTTGTTCACCTTATTAGGTGTAAGTCCTAATACAATTTTATGTTTAAATCATCTTTCCGAAGTCGTTTCATGGTTGCACTAAACTCTGTTGCTCAACAAATTCACCAATTCATCCCAAATTAACCAAACAACAACCACACTCAAGCCTTTACCCACCATGTGTGGTTGGCTATATGGATCCTTTTTGTCGCCATTGCGCCCTATCTTTAGTCATAATCTCACTAATGCCTAAGTACATGATGCCTTTACTTATAGTTTCATTCCAACTCTTTTTTGGTCTACCCCTCCCCCGTTTAACATGTCTAGTGGCTAAATTCTCACAACGCCTAACAAGTGCTCTAATGGTCTCCTTTGTACGTGTCCGAACCATCTTAATTGAGCTTCTCGCATCTTCTCTTCAATTGGTGCCACTCTTGTCTTATCCCTGATACATTCATTCCTAATTTTATCCAATCTCGTGTGTCCACACATCCACCTAATCATTCTCATCTCCGCAACTCCCAGTTTTTGCTCATGTACATAATTCACTGCCCAAAACTCAGAATCGTAGAGCATCGCTGGTCTAATTGCAGTATGGTAAAACTTGCCTTTAAGTTTAACCAAACAACAAATCATTCCCACCACCAATTGCTCTGCAAATTCGTCAATTCATTCCAAGTAAATCGAAACTCCAGCATTACTAAACCCAATTGCTCTACAAATTTGTCCATTCATACCAAATAAACCTAAACTCCAGAAAATTAGCCAATGAACCCAACCGGAAACTAGAACCCAAGACCCTAGTTGCTCAGTTGGTGATGAGACCTGTTTGGAGAGGTCCTTATCAAGGGAGGTCGGGTGTTCGAAACCCTGCGTAGCCGTAAGCCTGCGCGCCTTCAATAACCCGCTGTGCATGAGAACAGTGTCGGAAATGGGTTAGGGTGTATGGGCCGCGGCCCTGGTACGGCCCCCCTGGGCCCCGGTGTGATCCACCGGGCTGACCTAGTTGGGGTTGGTCGTATCATAAAAGTACAAGCCGCGGCTCAGTTGGTGATGAAGAGGTGTGTTAAGACCTTCTTATCAAGGGAGGTCGGGTGTTCAAAACCCAGCGGCCTCACCCGTAAGCGTGGGGCCCCTCCAACAGCGCGCCCTGTAGAAGCTGAAGGGGAAATGCGTTGGGGTGTATGGGCCGCGGCCCTGGTACGGCCCCCCTGGGCCCCGGTGTGATCCACCGGGCTGGCCTAGTTGGGGTTGGTCGTATCAGGTTACTTCTCATCCACTTGCCTTGAATCTTCTAATTACAATCTTCTTAATGGTTAGCGTTTTAATGTTTATAGCTGATAGATGCCTTGTACTCTGGCTAGGTGAGACAAACAGCAAATCATATTTGAATGCAGTAATGATGAAATAAAATCTTTATCTACATTTTGTGTTACGATATGGAAGCAAACCAGTTTTTGTTTTTACCTGGCTAGGTGAAACAAACGTTTTTCTAGCTATCATATCTGAATGCAAATAGTTATGAAATTAAAACCGACTCACTCTACATTTTGATTTACAATAACCAAAGCTAACCAGTCTTCTTGTAAAGCTATTGAAATTGATTATGTAGTCACGTTTTTGGTTTACACAACCCAATTGCTATTCCTAACTTGCAAGGAATTATTGATGTTTGTTTTCTTCATATTCTTTTGGGAATGGCTCGCCAATAGCTAGAACAAGGTTAATTGAGTTTTGCTCTAGCTATTATGTTCATTCTCCTTTTTTGTTGTTTCGATTATGTTTAGCTAGTTATTCTGATATTTCAGATATAACCAGAAGCATTTTCTATCTTTTCTTACGGGATGTAAATTTTTTGAGCAGGAAATATTGCTGAATCCTGTGCTTTTCAGTACACTTCTCTTTCCGCCTTATTGAATTGGTTTGCTAGGCTGTTCTTCGTTCATTTTTCGTACTTTGTCATTATCAGTCATTGCTACTGCTAGTGATTTACTCTTTGTTAGAGTCCGAGTTGAAAGGTGAATATTAACACCACATTCCTGGCCTCACTAAAAGTATTATAATGTATACATTACATCTTCTATATTATAGAAATCTCTATACATGGCTCAGCTAGGAAGAGAATGTTTGTTTTGTTCTCCATCTAGCAAATTTTCATGTCATTGTGAAAATAGTATTGTTTACTTGATCTGCGCATGCAGATCAAATATATCATACACATTCAAGCTGCCTAAGTTGTTTAGTTATTTCTGATATGTAATGTATTATGAGTATCTCAGGCATTCTGCATTATCTATAAAGCTAAAATCCAACAAGTTCCTGGACATAACTACTGAGCTGAATTTTTTTTATCTTTCTGGTGATGTAGGAGGAGTTTGATACTTTCGATCACAATGTTCATTGGTTTTTAAAATTACAATTTCTCAAAAAGAGATCTAAAATCATAGAGATCGTTGCAGCAAAGGATGTCATATTTGCTCTTGCTCAGTCTGGTCTCTGTGCAGCCTTTAGTCGTAGTGAGTTGTTGAGGTTCTTATTTTGCTCTTCTGACTTTATTGATATCTGTTCTGATTGCCATTTTGTAATTTTTTTTGCAGCAACAAACAGGCGCATATGCTTCTTGAATATAAGCCCTGACGAAGTAATTAGGAGCCTTTTCTACAACAAGAATAATGAGTCACTGATCACAGTATCAGTTTATGCATCCGACCACTTCAGTTCCTTGAAATGCCGCACTACTCCAATAGAGTAAGAAGCTTGAATAAATTTCTTTTAATATTCTTGAATTCCATTCTGTTCTTTTTGTAGCATTTTTGTACTGCTCCAAACACAATCATCAAATTTCACATCAATCTGAATCCTAAGGTTAATAAAAGCAACAAAGTTTGTTGGGAATAATACATGAATCCTAGGTTAGGAAAATCCGAAACTGCCAGATCATCCATATTGAATCCAGTTTCACCAACTCTTATCCAATATATGTTTCGGGCGACATTTAGATTTTTTTTCATAACATTTCCTTGTTTTGCATGATTTAGACAAAAAGTTTGACTTCGTGCTGGCTTTGAATGGCTTAGGAGTGTATAGCTTAGGTGGCTTGCTACCATGCAAGTTAACATTATTTACATGTTATAAGATTAGAATTTTACTCCTTGAATTGTGGTCCACTTAAGTTAATGAACCTAAAGGAAGGAATATTGAAAACTGTAAATATTAAATGTTATTCAAATTTCTAAATACAAACAATTATTATTATAAACTATATGCTATACTATTTAGGATATCAAGTGCAATGCTCAATTTATATTTCTTTTTCTATCATGTAATGCTATTTGTGAATTATATAATAAATTTAAGTTAATAATTTCTTATCAATTGAAGTGATTATGATTTCTTATCAAATGTCGTGCCAAACAGAGCCTAACTCTTGAGTCACCACTCAATAGAAATGAATTGAAAATGAACCACTCAATAGAAATGAATTGAAAATGATAATTTAGAAATCCAGCCCCAAATTATTGGGATGGGGCTGTTGATGATGATAGTGAAGTTTATTGGTTATGAACTGTGTCCAGTCCATTATCAAATTACTTATTAGTTATTTCATAAATGAATTTTATCAGATACATAAGGAGAAATCAACTTGATGCTGGATTCCCGCTTTTTGAGACGGAGTCGTTGAAATGGCCAGGTTTTGTTGAATTTGATGATGTCAATGGCAAAGTTCTGACTTATTCAGCACAGGATGGGTAGGCTATATCTTCATCTGTTATAACTGCTGATGATTTATTTGATTGAGTCAGTCTGAATTGGTTCACTCTCATGCACAGAATATACAAAGTTTTTGACCTAAAGAACTACTCCTTTTTGTATTCAATATCTGACAAGGATGTACAGGAGATTAAGATCAGGTTTGACTCTTCCAACTATCCTCTATTGTGAACTTGATATGCCTTTGGAAAAAATAGTGGCTAAGGGTTCGTTTGGGAGGGTGGCGGCATTCCGGTGAGGCAGCCAACGCCGCCGGTGGGAGGGAGCTGGGTTCGGAGACCGAGAGATTTCTCAGTTTCCCATGGAAAACCGGGAGCAAACGCCACTAGTGGCGGAAAAACAAACGCCCCGGGGCGCGCCGCCGGTGGAGTTTGCTCCCGCACCGGAGCCCCAATCTGAGTGTCTCAATCTTACCGTATACCCGCACATCAAATGAAAGCTTGTACGCTCAGATGTTAATGTATATGGTAAAAAGATTGAACGTATATGCTCAAGTCGGGGCATAAAGAGAAAGCATGCGGGATCCATCGAAAACGAGTCAGAATTTTGTTGGCTCATAGCCAACAATTTTTCATGCTTTTAGGTGTAAAATCTGACATTCCATTAACTTCTCTCTATTGATTCTTGTCCACAGTCCAGGAATCATGTTGTTAATATATCACCGGACTCCTGGTTATGTTCCATTAAAGATACTTTCGATCGAAGATGGTACAGTCTTAAAGTCTTTCAATCACTTGTTACACCGTAACAAAAAGGTCGACTTCATCGAGCAGTTCAACGAGAAACTTC
Source organism: Dactylorhiza incarnata (assembly GCA_033032865.1). NCBI lineage: Eukaryota > Viridiplantae > Streptophyta > Magnoliopsida > Asparagales > Orchidaceae > Dactylorhiza > Dactylorhiza incarnata. The sequence goes on from JAWHQI010000053.1 coordinate 9,120,618, forward strand.
TCGTCAAGCAGGAGAACGAAAATCTTCAGATTCTCGATGTATGAATATTCGAAACATTGTGCGCTTTGCTTTTACGGCATGCCGCCTGCCGCATATCTAACCCTCCTAAACTTATTGCCAGGTTCGGAATTCCGAACTAACCGAAGTCGGCAAAACGCAGTTCATGACACCGTCCGCATTCATCTTCCTGTACGAGAACCATCTTTTCCTGACGTTTAGAAACAGGACGGTCGCCGTGTGGAATTTCCGAGGAGAGCTCGTCACCTCTTTCGAAGACCACTTGTTGTGGCACCCCGACTGCAACACGAACAACATCTACATCACCAGCGATCAGGATTTGATAATCTCTTACTGCAAATCCGAAGAAGGGTGCGAAGATGAAGGTGAAGGTACGCCTTTTTCCCGAAATTTCGCGCGCTGCGTGCTGATAATGCGCGATTAATGAAAAAAGCTCGTCTCTGCAGCCTCAGCGGTCGGTTCCATCAACATGAGCAATATCCTCACTGGAAAGTGCATTGCGAAAATATCGGCGAACGACTCTTCGATCCAGATAAGCCCTCGTAAAAGAGGGGATGGGAGTAGATCTTCGATTAGATGTTCGGTCCGCGAGGCCCTAGAAGACGTAACGGCACTGTTCTACGACGAGGATAGGAATGAAATCTACACCGGCAACAAGCAAGGGCTGATTCATGTCTGGTCAAATTAGGCATCGAAGCAAAATTAATTTACATGTAAGATAGGTGCCATTTTTTTTTCTCCTGTTCTGCTCGCGCCTTGGGAGAAGAACTAGGGCATATGCGTAATTGCTATTTTTGACTTGTGCAAAAGTCAATAGCTTTTTCTGCACTCTGTAATGGGGGCGTTGACCGTGTAATGCTATGTATGATATAGGCTTGAATTTGATAGGCTGATGATTGGTGCTCCCTCATTTATTTGTTATTAGGGTTTAGTTTTCTGGCTGAGCTGCTGTTTTTCCCATCAGGTTAGGTAGAATATTTTTATTTGCAATTTTTTGGAAGAAAAGTCTCGAGGATTTTATCATTTTTCAAATATTTCGGGTTTTATTTCTCCCTGAGATGCGTTTGAATTATATCTGAATCTACAGAGACACGCTGCTATTATTATATATATAAAATAAGCCTAATATTTGGAATAATAATATTGAGGCTTCTCAGTTTAACCATTATCAATAGAAAAATTTGTAGGTGAGTTACTCTCACCTAAGATCATGGTGAGAGGAGACCATCTAAGCTGTTGATCACAGATCATACGGTTGTATTTTTCCTAAATACTCCTGTATTTATAAGTAATAATAATGTCAGTATTTTATATACCGTCTGATCTGAGATCATACGGTTGTATTTCTCTCCCATCTAATTCTAGGTGAGAGTTACGCACCTAAGTTTCTCTCTTATTAATAAATAGCGTAGTGTTCAGCCGGCCTGCCAGGCCCAGGCCTAGCTTTTGCCCGGGCCCTCCGCCCTCCTTCAAAAGGATGACCTGAATGTCTAGCCTGACTCGGCTTGTATTTATATTTAAATTTATATTTTTAATATATACACTTTATATTGTTACATACTTTTATTTAAGTCAAAGTACTGCAGGGAGATAGCACAGCTCTTAGAGCAGCCCATTTCAGGCCCACTCGTCCGATCTCAACCCTAATCTGGCCCATCCCAAGCCCACGCAAGGCCAATCATAGGCCCACACCAGGCCCATCTCGAGCCCACGCCCGGCCCATATAAGGCCCATGACAGGCACAACCGGTCCATCTTAGGTACACGCCAGGCCCATCTTAGGCCAACATAAGGTTATCGTAGGGCCCATGCCAGTTCCATCTTAGGCCCACACAAAGGCCCATCTCAGGCCTACCTCACACTTGCACCAGGCCCATCTTAGACCCACACAGGCCCATCTCAGGCCAAAATTGGGGCCTAGGCTCCAAGGCCCAAGCCTTTTGAACATCTCTTCTGATATTGAATCAGTTTATTATGAGTTAAAGATAGTGTGATTGATTTAATTATAATATTGTATGTGATCTCTACTATATATATATATATATCAACGAACTACCAAATTATTGTTATGAAATTTGACATAAAGGAAAATAATGAGTTAACTTAAAAGCTGTATAAAAGAAAATAGGTAGATACCACGAGATAGATAAAATAGGTAGATACCACTTTAAAATTTATGACAGTATTAATAGTTAGCAAGTAAATATCATCATTTTAACGAGAGGATGAGGTATCGCAAGTCAATGACTTGCAAAAGTAAACATGATTATATTATGAAAAAAACAATATTGTATTGCAATAGCAGTAAAAAAACATTTATCATATCAAAATTTCCCAACTAAATACACTTACAAATTCAATTTCGATCCCGTGTTTTTTTTTTCTTAATATTTATCACAAAGATACGACATGATTATATCATGTGTTGCGGAACGCTTAGGGCTCTTGGTAGACCGGTTCACTTGAACCACCTTAGCTCGCGAGCGAACTAAGCGCGCAAACAGTCAATTAGAGATTCGTTGATTGCACTAAGACTTTTTAGCGTGGAAAACCCGAAAAGGGTAAAAAACCACGTGGTCGGAGCTGTGCCGACCAAATTCCACTATCTTCAGGGGGGTTACAAAGTGAGACTTAGAACTCGAGTGCGACAGGCCGCAACTCGTTACAGTAGTAGAGAGATAGAGAGATCCGAAGGCGACAGACCACCTCTTGGAAAAAACTAAGTCCTTTTCTCCTTCTGAGAAAGGTGGAGAACAAAAGTGAGTTGCTCCTGGGAACAAAAGTGAGCTGCTCCGGGGAACAAAAGTGAGCTGCTCCGGGGAACAAAAGTGAGCAGCTGCGTCGCCTTTCGGGATGAAGGAAATCTTCAAGTCCAGAAAGGAAATCTTCAAGCGCCGAAGGATAATTCCGCAAAAGTCTGCAAGGAGCTCTCCCGGGCCCAGAAGTCAAGGTCCTTTCAAATGAAGCCCCGGGGCCCTTTTTATAGCTTTTGCCGGGGGTAGTCTGGTAATCTTGTCGTTGGCAGTTTCCATAAATGCTCGGTGGACGAATCATATTTTCCGGTTTGGGGCGCACGGATCGCCATTTTTCGTAAATGACCACCTTGCCCTTCGGGCAGCTCGGGCGGCTCGGGCAGTTCGGGCAGCTCTGTTGGAGGCGAAAAAGGCGACTGGCCGTTCCTGAAAAGTGAGATACCTGAAAGACAAAATGTGAGACGCCTGAAAGACAAAATGTGAGAAGTCAGGAAGACAGAAAGTGAGAAGCCAGAAAGACAGAAAGTGAGAAATGCGCGCTCAGAAGCGTTCTGAGCGCGCAACGAGCGAGGGAGCGCTCTGAGCGTGTAATGAGCACGTGGGCGTTCTGAGCGAACGGAGTGGCGTTCTGAGCGCGTAATGAGCGCGAGAGCATTCTGAGCGAACGGAGAGGCGTTCTGAGCGCGGGAGCATTCTGAGCGAACGGAGAGGCGATTGGTCGCGATCCGTGAAGGAAAACGGGGTCCGTCATTCCTGGCGAGGAGCTCGCCCGAAAAGGCGCCCCCTGAGTCCCCCTGTCATAAAGGGAGGAAGGAGGGGGAGTGCGGCCAGGCCGCACCCCACTCGAGGGGGGTGCGGACGGGCCGCACCCCTCCAAAGGGGGGTGCGGCAAGGCCGCACCCCACCCGAGGGGGTGCGGCAAGGCCGCACCCCAAGGGGGGTGCGGCAAGGCCGCACCCCGCCCGAGGGGGGGGGGGTGCGGCGGCGAGGCCGCACCCCGGGTTCGGCCGCACCCCTTGCGGGCGTGCGGCTCGGCCACGCCCCGTGAGGTGGCGCGGTTGCGTAGGACGGCTTCAAGATGGGAGGCGGTCCCGTTGCCATTCTCGGCGTGGCTCCGTATGGCAACTCTGGCTTTATTTCCCTGGATCCCCTGCCAAATTGGTGGGGGGAGCACTTTTGGAAATATCTGCTGTCATTGCGGCTTATAAATAAGAGTCCGATATACGAGCCCCCATCATAAGCCCCCCAAAACCGTCGGAGTCCAGAACTTGTGAAGGAGTGCGAGGGTTTTTGAACAGTTGGCAGCGGATCTGGTCGTCATCTCTGCAGTGCGCGTCGAACGATGGCTGGGGTAAGTTGTCTTTGTTTTTTGTTTTTTCAAAATAAGAGCGGAGGGAAAAAATGGCCGGCGGCGGACGGGAAAGCCGGCGGCGGACGGGAAAGCCGGCGGCGGACGGGAAAGCCGGCGGCGAGGGGGCGCTTGGGAGACCGGCGCCCGGGCCCCCTTGCGCGCGGCCGGAGCGGGCGAAGGGGCGACGCTCGGGTGCGCTTGCGCACAGCCGCGGCCGGCGGAGGGGCGGCGCACGCGCGGGTGCTGTGCACGGCCGGTGGGGGACGGCGCGCGCCCGGGCGCGCTGGCGCACGGCCGGGGCCGGCAGAGGGGCGCCCGGCTGGCGCGCGCGCGCCTCCGTGCGCGGGTGCTGCCCCCGCGCGCTCCCGCGCGTGGGTGCTATTCCCGCGCGCCCGCGCGCGCGGGTGTCGCGCCTGCGCGCGGGTGCTGCCCCTGTGCGCTCCCGCGCGCGGGTGCTGTTCCCGCGCGCGCGGGTGTCGTGCTTGCGCGCGGGTGCTACCCCTGTGCGCTCCCGCGCGCCCGCGCGCGTGGGGCCGTATTTGAGCGCGGGTGCTGCCCCTGTGCGCTCCCGCGCGCGGGTGCTGTTCCCGCGCGCCCGCGCGCGTGGGGCCGCATTTGCGCCGGGTGCTGCTCCCGCGCGCCCGTGTGTGGGTGCCCTCGTGCGGCCGGTGTGCGCGGGCTCCCGCGCGCGGCGAAGGGGGGTGAGGGCGCAGACGGCCGACGCTCGTGCGGTCTTGCGCGTGGCTGGTGCCTGCGTGCCTCCGGGCGCGGCCGATGTCCGCGCGCCCCCGCGTGTGAACTTGCAATACTTTGGATTTTCTGACACGCTCGTTCTTATGTGCGTTTGCTTTTCCTTTCAAGTTTCGAAGCGGGCGGTCAGTCGAGGCCGATGCGTCTGCGCTCTTCTCTTGACGGTGCGCGAATTGAGATGTGGCGCAAACGGTTTGGACTGCCGCCTAATACTGAGGTGAGGATTCCGGGAGCGGAGGAGCGCGCCCAGAATCCGCCTACTGGCTTTATGACCTTTTCCGAGAGCTGCTTGAAGTCTGGGTTCCGCATTCCTCCATCCGAGGAGGTTCTTGAGATACTTCGGTTCTGCGGTGTCCCGATTACACAGTTTACGCCTGCTGGGATGGCGAATATCATGGGGCTGGTTGTATTCTTCCGGGAGCACAGCGCGCGCTTTTCGCTCGAGCTTTTCAAAGACTGGTGCGAGGTTTCCACCGACTCGGGTGGTCGTATCGAGGTCCGTAGCAACAAGACCTGGTTCCGCTTTGGCGAGAAGGCAGATTACCGTCACGGAAACACCCTCTATGGGTATGTCCGTAATCGCTGGGAGCTGCCAGAGCTTTGGAGAGCGCTCCCTGGTCGTTGCCGTCGGCTGACCGGGCGGGAAGACGAGTTCCTCCCCATTCCCGGTTTCCCTGGTCGGGAGGGCCCGTCGAAGGCTCTGTTCTGTATTCACAGCTGCGTGGAGGAGAGCCGACTACTCTCGGCGGGGCTTTCTTGGGATGCCGAGCGGGAGGCCGCTGTTCCCTTAGAGCGTGGAAGGAAGAGAAAGATTGTTTTCAGGAATGGAACTCCTGGTTCGTGTTCTGCTCCGCCGGAGCCTAGGAGCCACGATCATGAAGCCGGTCCGAGCCGCCGTCGGGGGGAGCCGATTGCTTCCGACCCGGAGGTCGAGATTCTGGCCTCCCCTACTGCTGAGCAGGTTGCGCAGGGAGGCTTGCCGCCACCTCCTCCTCATCCACCGTCGAGGCGAGTTTCCTCGTCCCTCCAGGCGATGACCTCTGCAGTAAGTGAATCTCTCCTTTCTTGGGTCTTGACTTGTCTTTGCTTTCATTATTTATGTTTCCTGATTGCTTCCTTCGTGTTTGCAGGCGAACGCTCTGACCAATGTTGCTCTCACGTGGAACGACTGTTACGTGGGCCTCAAGGACAGCTACATCTCCCTCCAGGAGGAGCTGAGCGTGATGAAGAGGGACATGTCTGCTTTACAGAAGAGGAGGGATCGTGATCTGTCCCGCGTCAAGCAGCTGGAGGCCGACCTCTCTTCCTCCCGATCTGAGGTTGAGAAGCTGCAGGAGGCGTATGGTGGAGACAAGGCGCTTGCCCAGGATGCGCTTCGTCAGTTGTCTGAGGCCCAGGGGGAGATGTTTCGTATGGAGGGGGAGCTGGGTTTTCTGCGGAGCGAGGTGGAGCGGCTGTCGTTGGTTGAGCGCAGCCTTGAGGATGCCAAGGCGGCCGGAGTGGCCGAGTTCCGAGATTCTCTTGCTTTTGTCGAGAAGCGGTTCCAGATGGCGGAGGAGATCCGTGCCGAGGTCATGACGAAGGAGGTCGAGCCCTTGTTGGAGGACGAGCGCGAAGTCGCCTTCCAGCGCGGTATTCAGAAGACTCTGCGCCTGGTGGGGAGGAAGTTCGGGTGTGATACCGCTGGTCTTGGAGCGGGAGACCTTTCGGAGGATGAGTGTTCGGACGCAGCCGAGGATTGACGTTGATCGCCTTCTGTTTCCTTGCTTTCCATGTCATTGCCTGTTTGTGCGTCGTTCTGAGTTGGTTTGTTTGCATTTTGCTTTTCCACTTTCCGTAGCGTCGAGCTGACGCGGTTATCGTGTTTATCGTATTCACTTCTTTGCGTGATCCTGTTAATCTGGTTGTTGGCACCTGCATAGTTTGTCTGTTTTCAAAATGAGTTTCGCACGAGATGGAGCCCGCGGCTTGCAGATGTATATATATATATATAAAGAGTTAGTATGCGCAAGTCTGTGCATGCGGCTTTCTTGCACGAGTCCGTGCTCGCGGCTTTGGTGCACGAGTCTGTGCTCGCGGCTTTGGTGCACGAGTCTGTGCTCACGGCTTTAGTGCACGAGTCTGTGCTCGCGGCTTTAGTGCACGAGCCTTTGCTCGCGACTTTTTTGCATGGTTCTGTGCCCGCGGCTTTGGTGCGCGAGCCTTTGCTCGTGACTTTTTGCGCGGTTCTGTGCCTGCGGCTTTGGTGCACGAGTCTGTGCTCGCGGCTTTGGCCGGTGAATAGCGGGTGTATTCAAACCGGGGGTGAACGCAGGGGGGCAGGCCCCCACGACACCGGGACTCGACGGCGGAGGAGAAGGGCGAACCTTCAATCGACGGCGGTGCAGAGTCCCCGGGGCAGGGCCCCGAAGCGGTACCTGCAGCAGAATAGATTGGAGCAAGTAGAATTTTATTAGAAAATAAATACTGATATATGCGCAAGTGTAATCTTGCGATCCCGGGGTTAACAAGTTTCTGAGACAGGCTTTATTGAGGGAGAAGATAACGTTGAGCTTCGTTTGCGTTGCGCTTGCTCGAGTCTCTTCGGCCGTTCAGCTTGGGGGGCGACAGTGGCCCGGCGGTTGACCCTCGATGGCCTTTTCCTGTGTTTCTGCGCGGAAGGCCTCCAGGTATCCTAATTGGACAAGGCGTTCGATTTCATCTTTCAGTCGGGCACATTGCTCCGTTCGGTGCCCTCGGCCTTTGTGGAAGTGGCAAAACTGAGATTGATCTCCCCTGAGCAAGGAGAGCTTTCTGGGCCAGTGGATGATCTTGCTATTACAGATTACGGACAATATGCGCTCGCGCGGTGTATTCAGCGGGGTGAAGCTCCGGGAGCCTTGACTTGCTGACTCTCGGAGGCGGTCTGCTTGGTTCTGAGCGGGCAGTTCGGCTTCCTCGAGCTGCTGCTGCTGCCCCTTTCTCTTGCGGCTTGTATCGAAGGGCGGCGAGCCTGTTAGCGTCTGAAGTTTATCTTTTCCAATTACTGCAGGAGTCGCTTGGCCTTTCCGTGCACCCTGCTTCTCGGACTTCGATCTCGGCGATGGGTTGCTGTTGATCCAGGGGAGCCTGGAGGCGGGTGTGTCGAAACCATGCATCGCGCTCCTGAGGATGTTTCCTTTGCTGGTCATGCGTCAGGACATGGAAACGTCGTGGTCCATGGCGTCCAGAAGGAGGCTCCCGAATATCGCGTCGTAGGGGGAGTCTGCTTCGGTGACGACGAACTGTACATCGTACTGGACTGGTTCTGCGTGCGCCCATACTTGGACGGGGAGGGTGATGATTCCTACGGTAGATACCGTAGTTCCATCAGGGAGCTCCGCTTTGCTGGCCTTAAGCTTGAGGTTCCCGCTTAGGAGCTTGAGCCGAACTATTGCTGCTAGGAATAGAACGTTGAATGAGATGCGGTGAGTTATCAATGCTTTCCTCAGCTCACAGGGGGGACTCCCTATGCTTGCGTCCAAGATGAAGTCCATCCATGCGCAGGGGCGCTCTTGGTGAAAATTTGTGCCGATTTTCTCCGATTGTTCGTTCCGCTCCTCCTCCCCTAGGAGGGGTGGTTTGCTTGCACCGGGCTTTTCTTCCCCTTGAATCTTTGTCGTGTGTGTCTCGTGCTGCTCAACGAACAGTTGGGACAACTCGGTGAAGTTGTGTATTGCTCCGTTTGGCAAGGATTGGTACCAGCGGAGGGCGTCTCCACGCAGTGTTTTGGTAAAGATTTTGCAGCTGACTGGGTCAGGAAGTCCGAGCCTCCGTATCGTATCATGAAATGATTAACGTGCTCATATGGATCTTCTGCTCCGTGGAACTCCTTGTCGTACGGGAGCTTTAGCCATGACGGAACTGGGTATTCCAAAATTGACTTGGAGAGGGGGGATCGCCTTTGTCCAGGCGTATCATCGTTCGGATCCTGTCCTGCCGCGAGAGGGGTCGGTTTGCCAGTCGATCCAGGCCAAGGGGGCCGGATGGGTGCAGTGATGAGCGCTCCTTTCACCGGGCTCTTTGGAACTGAGGAGCTGTATGCGTCGGATAGTTCAGGGGAGGTGTCCACTCTTGCTGGTTCCGAGAATTCCGGCGAAGCGGGTATTGCGCTCGGAAATGCTTTGCTTAGAATTTGGGAATCCATTCCCACAGACGGCGCCAAACTGTTGCGGAACGCTTAGGGCTCTTGGTAGACCGGTTCACTTGAACCACCTTAGCTCGCGAGCGAACGAAGCGCGCAAACAGTCAATTAGAGATTCGTTGATTGCACTGGGACTTTTTAGCGTGGAAAACCCGGAAAGGGTAAAAAACCACGTGGTCGGAGCTGTGCCGACCAAATTCCACTATCTTCAGGGGGGTTACAAAGTGAGACTTAGAACTCGAGTGCGACAGGCCGCAACTCGTTACAGTAGTAGAGAGATAAAGAGATCCGAAGGCGACAGGCCGCCTCTTGGAAAAAACTAAGTCCTTTTCTCCTTCTGAGAAAGGTGGAGAACAAAAGTGAGCTGCTCCGGGGAACAAAAGTGAGTTGCTCCTGGGAACAAAAGTGAGCTGCTCCGGGGAACAAAAGTGAGCTGCTCCGGGGAACAAAAGTGAGCAGCTGCGTCGCCTTTCGGGATGAAGGAAATCTCCAAGTCCAGAAAGGAAATCTTCAAGCGCCGAAGGAGAATTCCGCAAAAGTCTGCAAGGAGCTCTCCCGGGCCCAGAAGTCAAGGTCCTTTCAAATGAAGCCCCAGGACCCTTTTTATAGCTTTGGCCGGGGGTAGTCTGGTAATCTTGTCGTTGGCAGTTTCCATAAATGCTCGGTGGACAAATCATATTTTCCGGTTTGGGGCGCACGGATCGCCATTTTTCGTAAATGACCACCTTGCCCTTCGGGCAGCTCGGGCGGCTCGGGCAGTTCGGGCAGCTCTGTTGGAGGCGAAAAAGGCGACTGGCCGTTCCTGAAAAGTGAGATACCTGAAAGACAAAATGTGAGACGCCTGAAAGACAAAATGTGAGAAGTCAGGAAGACAGAAAGTGAGAAGTCAGAAAGACAGAAAGTGAGAAATGCGCGCTCAGAAGCGTTCTGAGCGCGCAACGAGCGAGGGAGCGCTCTGAGCGTGTAATGAGCACGTGGGCGTTCTGAGCGAACGGAGAGGCGTTCTGAGCGCGTAATGAGCGCGGGAGCATTCTGAGCGAACGGAGAGGCGTTCTGAGCGCGTAATGAGCGCGGGAGCATTCTGAGCGAACAGAGAGGCGTTCTGAGCGCGTAATGAACGCGGGAGCATTCTGAGCGAACGGAGAGGCGATTGGTCGCGATCCGTGAAGGAAAACGGGGTCCGTCGTTCCTGGCGAGGAGCTCGCCCGAAAAGGCGCCTCGTGAGTCCCCCTGTCATAAAGGGAGGAAGGAGGGGGAGTGCGGCCGGGCCGCACCCCTCTCAATGGGGGTGCGGCAAGGCCGCACCCCACCCCTAGGGGGGTGCGGCAAGGCCGCACCCCAAGGGGGGTGCGGCGAGGCCGCACCCCGCCCGAGGGGGGTGCGGCCAGGCCGCACCCCAAGGGGGTGCGGCGGCGAGGCCGCACCCCGGGTTCGGCCGCACCCCTTGCGGGCGTGCGGCTCGGCCACGCCCCGTGAGGTGGCGCGATTGCGTAGGACGGCTTCAAGATGGGAGGCGGTCCCGTTGCCATTCTCGGCGTGGCTCCGTATGGCAACTCTGGCTTTATTTCCCTGGATCCCTAGCCAAATTGGTGGGGGAAGCACTTTTGGAAATATCTGCTGTCATTGCGGCTTATAAATAAGAGTCCGATATACGAGCCCCCATCATCATGTATGTGTATAATGTGTAGCACTGTGAGATGAATGCGGTCACTAAATAATACACATTTCTAACAAAATTATTTGATGTAAGCCGCAGATTTAATGACATGATTACAGCTTCAACATTATATTAATAGATTATAAACACTTGCACATGTGCATAAATAGCAACTAGTGAAGAAGCTACAATCAATGATTAGGCTTATTTAGCAGGGGACAGGCTGCTATTTGTGCTGTTATTCCAGTTCCCTCATAACGTGAACTGAGGCTGCTGGGCGGCAAAGTCCTGCAAAACAATAGCAGGTGAGAAAAACAGTGCCGATTGTTTCTTTTTGAAGGCGCATCATGGTTTAAAATGAGAAGCGTGACTTTTACAATCGCCCCGTGAAATTGCGAGAATACAATGCATTTCTAAAAAATTGATTGTGTTCTGCAGGTACTAGTATTTCTTAAGCTCTGTTTGGGACCATGGATCTCCTGAGGAGTGGATCCGAAGAGCAGGAAGTCTGCTCCTGCCGAAAGAACTCGAAATGAAAATCTCGGATACCGTCTGCTTTGACATATGAATAGAACAAGTAGGAACAGTTTTGGCAAAGAAGATGAGATCATTAGCGAAGCATATAGACAGACTTGGCACGATATGGTCAACCTTTTCTGCCCGCAGCAGATCTATCACAAACTCTCAAACAATAGAAAAGAGAGTTGGTAAGGCCTTGTTTTATTCTCCCCCTCTTTTGAAGGAAAAGTCCAATCAGTGAGCCATTGAGTGAGATATGGATCGGGTGGAATGGGTAATCCGCGGATTTGGAGCGGTGGCTAACCCATGAATTTTGACTACGATTTGCATCCGCAGATTTGGGGTGGTGGCTTCCACCATGCAAAGCAAGCCCCTGATGAGGCTTATTTCACCACAGGCTTAAACTTGCTGACCTTAGTGGGGGAGAGAGCCAGAACCACATCAGTGGAAAGCCTCAATAATACCTCCCACTGGCCGAGCGGACTTAATATATAGATAAACTATAGAAATGCAACTAATTTTGATTTGGTTTGTACCATGTTTTTGTAGCCATCATATGCTTGAAGCAATTCAAAATGATTTTCGAGCTTGACACAATGGCTTGAAACCTCCCAAAGTGCATCCTCGGGCTAGCCCGAGTGCATGATGAGCTTTTTGGAGCGCGTAGTTAAACGGGCTTGGATTTCCCATTTGGATGTAAATGCTTGAAGGGCAGTGAGAAAAGTAATATATGTGACAATCAAGTTTTTTGCTGACAGCAACTTCATTCTTATAGGGGAGGGGAATATTAGTAACAAATGTTTCTTGATGCACAAAACACTTCCATTATAGAAATACTAGTAGTTGTTCACGTGGCACTCACCTACTCGTTCATGGTATATAACAAGGATGACACAAAATAAAATAGATTAGTAGAATAATTATTTCGTTATAATTTCAAACACACAAGATCGACCAAGAATGAGTGTTTTGGCTTCTGTGATTTGACAGAGAGTAGGGCAGCATACACCTTAATTTATGGTGAGGACTGGAAAAATATGGTATGGCAGAAGAACCGAGAAGAAAAGACTGAAAAGAATTGAAGAGGCGAGAAATAGAGAGAGAAGATAAGAATAGAAGTACAATTAAGGCTATAGCAAAGAAAGTTAGTCAATAGGAAAGCCATTTTTCAATTCATTAACAATGATTAGACTGACTGAAGCACAAGATTGTGAGCCCTATTTTTATTGAAACAGGCTTTTACTAATCCAAAACTATAAAAAAAGGGCAGCCCGGTGCACAAAGCATCCCCGCGCAGCGAGGGTTCGGGGAAGGGTCCCACCACAAAGGTGAAATGTAGGCAAACCTTACCTTGCATTTTGCAAGAGGCTGCTTCCAGGACAAATTAAAAAAAATTATGAAACTCGTCGTAAATGATAAATAAAGATCAATTTGAGTAAACATGCACAACTTATGCCCTATTATTTATAATTTCATCCTCAGCAATGTAAAAATATGTTATGCAATGTCTTATCTTCCTAGATTTTAACTGATTTGAAGGTCAAGGAACTTGAAAATTTTCTTAAGCAAGAGCGCAAATAAGGGACAAATTCTTTTACCTGGCCCAAATGAGCGCTTGCATGGAATGAATGTTGATGTAGAGCAGACACCGGAGAATCCTAGATTTCGAGAGAAAAAAATTTAATCAGCCTCAGCATGTGCCAAAATATACATGAAGTGTTCCAAAAATACATCACCAAGACTTACATGACTGAACTGGCTCATGCCATTAAACACCTGGTGATGAGCATATGATGACAAGGGAGCATTTATCACATTCGCAGTAGGAGATCTGGGCCCACATTCGACTAAAGCCATCTGATCGTCCTTCTTCCCAGTTTTTGCATCCTTCGTCCATCTCTTCAAAAAATATTTCAGCGGCAACTCTTTAATGTTTCTAAAATCGAGCACTTTCAACGCATGGCAACATTGGATTCCCATGAACTCGAACTTCTTGCAATTGCATGCAACAGAACAGTCACTTGAATCGAATCTGACGTAATGTTCTTTAGGTTTCTCAGTAACAACAACTTTGTAATCAGAAATTGTATCAACCTCACCACAGTTGAACAGCATGCAATCCATGAACATCTCAAACTCTCTCCGGAATATTTCGAAAACCACAGGTGTGTAGAGATTCGCAGCTTGCCTCAACATCTTTGAAGGAGGAATTCTCGGGAAACTTTGACTAGCATGGAAGTCAGCTTGTAGCTCTGAATAACGATGCTCATCCACTACTCTTTCGTAGTGTTTGAAAAATGACAAAAGATCAAGTTGTGGACTCAGGTATTTTTTGAGCACACTGCTCAAGCTTTCGTTCCTAAGCGCGCTCTTTATGTCGGCACAAAAAATATGACGATTATAAACCAAAGCCCATTTCTCTCGTTCCTCGAACAACTTCGACAGCCATTCATTGTTCCGTAGGTCATATTTCTCCAACATTGTTCTCCATGCTAACAAGAAGTCTTCCTCTTCTTCGTAATCATAAATACACCGACTAAAATCTTTTGCAAAAGTTTTTGAACTTTGAAAAACATGATTAAGGTGCTTGGAAACATTCTGATAAGCATGCCACTCGCAGAGCCGATGACTTGTCTCTGGCCACGCGGTAGCTATTGCGCTACTCAATGTAATCGATTGGTCTGTAATTATCGTCTTCGGTTGTTTTCCGCGCATCGCAATTTTGAAGGTCTCGAACAGCCACTTGAAAGATTCAACAGATTCATCGTAGAGCAAAGCTGCACCGAAGATTACGGTTTGTTTATGATGATTAACCCCGAGGAATGGCGCAAATGGTCGTCCATAAACATTTATTTTGTATGTTGTGTCCAAGCACACAACATCACCGAAGCAGTTAAAATCGACCACGGATCTCTCATCGGCCCAGAAAATATTGGTCATTTTATCATCCTCGTCAACCTGAATGGCGTGAAAGAAAGCTTGGTTATCGAGTTGCATGCTTTGCACATATTTCAACAGAGCACCTGCATCTCCCATCTGCATGGTTTTCATGCGCTTCGAGCTAAGATAATTTTTGTAATCTGCGGGAATAAAATTAATACTACGAAGACCACCAGTTTGTCTCCCCGTAGACTCAATGGCGGATCTTGGCATTGCTCCTGAATCATCTGACAGCTCTTCTTCAGTCGCTTGAACTTCCATTGTTATCCTTTGCGACCTTAGGAGGTGCGTACTTGATGGTGGAGCGGGTTGATGGTTATGCGCCGATATGAATTCGGTGACTCGGTAGTTGCCGGTGGGTGTGATTTTGATTGTCATGCGTGCTAGACAGCCAATCCTAGTCTCAGGCCGAGGTCTCTTCACTTCCTTCGCACCTTTCTTGTCCTTGCGAAAACCTTCCCTTGAGCAAACAAAAGTTCTAGATCTAGTGATATTTTCGGAGGACTTATCCGATGAACTTTTCCTAACACTGAAACCGACGAACCCTGCATATCTATTATAGAACTCATATGCTTTGTCTTCACTTTCAAATTCCATATCAATTTCTGGTGTGACTTGTGCATCCGGGTCTTCTCTGTGAATATCAGAATCGATGACTTTCCGCATTTTACCCTGTTTATTCAAAGTCTAGAATAACCATCATTCAGAATAGAATTAGACAAGGTTGTTATAATGCTCAAAATAGAATGTCATACTACATGAAAACTTTTAATAGAAGAATTATAAAATATCTTAAGATGCTTTTATTTTGTATCTCCGGTTCGACCACTGTAAAAACTTCGACCGCTTTACTGGTTTGATGTGGGCCGTGCAATTCAAATCTCAAATGAGCTCTTTATATGTCATTTAGACTAGAAAGTTCAATACTTAAATGCCTCCTTAGAAATTAATTGTATCAGGCAGTCGGAACTAGTTATGATTAAAATCTAACTAAATAAGATATTTTCATACTAACTGTAGAGAAAAACAGGAAAAGGGAGAAATAAAAAAAATTTTATTTATTCCTCTTTTTCTTACATCAATATACACAAGCATTTGTACACTTATATAGGAAAAGAAGTAGAGGAAAACTCATTCTAAGATGTGGGACTAAACTACTACAAAGAGAGTGGACCTTAACTGGGCCTTTGTTACTAGTTCTTTTTACATAGTCTATTCAACACTCCCCCACAAGCTGGAGCATACAGATCGTAGACACCAAGCTTGGACAAGAACTGATAATATAGCGGACATGGTAATGCCTTAGTGAGAATATCAGCTACTTGCCCAGCAGCAGGAACATGTTTTAGTTCCAGTTTCTTCAGTTGAACCTTCTCCCGAATGAAATGGCAGTCAACTTCGATGTGTTTGGTACGTTCATGAAATATGGGATTCTTGACAATATGTATAGCAATTTGACTGTCACAATAGAGAGTAGCCGGCGAGAGAAGTGTAACACCAAGATCATTTAGAAGACTCTCCAACCAGGTGAGCACGAACACAACAAAGGTCATTGAACGATACCCAGCTTCGGCAGATGAGCGAGCAACCACCGACTGCTTCTTGCTGCGCCAAGTGATAAGGTGACCGCCGAAGTATGTACAATATCCGAGAGCCAGCATAATCAGCATCAGAGTATGCAATAAGAGATAAAGGAGGCGAAGAAAGCTTATATACAAGTCCTTGTCCCAGAGCGGTCTTCAAGTATCGAAGGATGCGCTCCACTTCCTGGAGATGAGAGATTTGTGATGCATGCATGAATCGACTGACAACTCCAACAATAAAGGATATATAAGGTCTTGTAACTGTAAGATATATCAACTTCCTTACAAGACGACGATAATACTCTAGGTTTGGAAGAAGCAGATCAAAGTCTGAGGCATGAGCGCAGAGCTTGTGATTGACATTCATTGAAGTGTCAGCAGACTTGCATCCATAGTAGCCAGTATCACGAAGCAAGTCAAGACAGTACTTCCGTTAAGATGGAACAAGTCCATCAGGTCGCCGAGCAACCTCGAGACCAAAGAAGTACCGAAGATTTCCCAAATCTATAGTTTGAAAAACAGAGGCCAAGTGATGCTTGATCATGTGTATTCCTTTGGCATCATCGCCTGTAATCAAGATATCGTCAACATAGACCAAGAGAATATGCTTGTCTGACGATGTCGAGTAATAGAGAAAAATCAGTCGAGCTGCGAGTGAACCCAACACCACGAACAACCTGACAGAACTTGTCAAAACATGCTCGAGGAGACTTTTTGAGACCATAAAGAGATTTCTTGAGATGACATACAAGAGACTCCCCCCGTGGTCTCAAACCATGAAGGTTGTTGCATGTATACAGTCTCTATCAGATAGCCATTGAGAAAAACAGTTTTGACATCCAATTGGTGCAACGACCAATGTCGATGAACAACAAGGGAGATCAAGACACGAACAATGTTCAGTTTGGCGACAGGCAAGAAGGTTTCATCATAATCAAGACCCTGTTATTGTGTGAATACACGAGCCACAAGGTGAGCCTTAAGTCGTTGAACTGCCCCATCCGGACCATGTTTGACAGTAAAGAGACACTTACACCCCACACAAGGTTGGCAGGTGGAAGAGGAACAAGGGTTAAAGTCTGATTGGCCCAAAGAGCAGCCATTTCCTCATCCATGGCCGCACGCCACCCTGGATGTTGAAGAGCCTCATGTAGAGAGTTAGGGGTGGAAATAGACATCAAAGAGGATGCAAAGTGGTGAAGTACCAGAGAGGTGATGTAAGGACACATAATTCTCCAGAGGATGAGCAGTTGATGCAGGTGCCGAATCTTCAGGCCGCGGAATATCATTTGGAGAGGGTAATTGTTTAAGGGTATCGGAATGACGAGTGTATACACGAAGGAAAGGCAGTTTGGGAGGTGCAGTAGTGGAAGGGGGGGGGGGGGGGGGGGGGTGATGTCGGAGAGGTAACAGGGATGGTAGAATGTGGTAGCGGTGGAGGTATTGGAGAAGCTGGGTGGGTTGAGTGAAAAGGCTTATCTTCGAGAAAGGTCACATCTCCAGAGGTAACAATCTTGCGATCATCGGGAGAGTAGCTGACATAATCTTTTTAAGTTTGAGAGTAATCAACGAACATATATTTGGTCGCTCGAGGAGCAAGTTTATTGGTAGAGGAGCCAAAGAAGTGGACATAACATGTACATATAAAGATGTGAGGAGTGACTGGAAAGGGAGGTGTGGAGGGAAATAGAAGACTGAAGGGAGTCGCATAGTTGAGAATGAAGGAGGACATGCGATTAATGAGGTAGCAGGTTGTAGAGACCGCAAAATGTCAATAGAGTTTTGGAACCTGCATTTGAAACATAAGTGAACGAGTGACCTCGAGGAGGTGACGATTTTTTCCCTCAGCCACGCCATTTTGTTGGGGCGTATAAGCACATGAGGTTTGATGGATGATTCCCAACTCAGTACAGAGGGCATTAAATTCATGACTCGTGTATTCACGCGCATTGTCGGTGTGAAGAGTTTTAATGGGGCGTAAAAATTGAGTACGAGTTTCAGCAATAAAGGCACGGAACACACGAGAGAATTCTGAACGATCGTGAAGAAGATATAACCATGTCATTCGAGAGTAATCATCAATAAAGGTAAGGAAATAACGGTAACCAGAAACACTAGCCGTTTTATAGGGGCCCCAAATATCAGAATGTATTAAGTCAAAAGGAGCATCGCTCTGAGTACAATGAGAAATGAAAGAAGAGTGATGATGATTGCCCAAGATACAAGATTCACAAGTAAAGTCGGTGAGGAAGATATCCAGAAGAGCTTTCTTGAGAATTCGGAGAGGAGTATGCCCAAGGCGCCGGTGCCAATCAACAGAGGTGACTGAGGAGAGAACTGTGGGAGGAACAAGCAGAATGTAAAGCCCGTTGGACAATTTAGCTTCACCAATGATATTCTGCGTTTGTCGATCCTGCACAACAAGAGAAGAGAAAAGGTTATATTGCAGTCAAGATCTTGAGTGAGTCCACTAACAGAAAGAAGGTTGAAGAGAGAGCCCGGAACATGAAGAACCGAGCAAAGGGAGATAGAGTAAGTAAGTGCCACATCAGCAGATCCAGAAACTGGGCACCGTTAGCCACTGTGATGAACTTTGGATGCACCAAGTCCAAGTACTGAGGTGATTTCTGCGGAGTAATATGGTGGGTGGCACCAAAATCCACAATCCAAGTGGAGTTATGGGCGAGAGGAGATACCTTCATTGGAGATGGACGCAACATAGCCAGAGGAATGACTGATCACCCCTTGAAGATGTTGTAGCTGCGTGCGCATGGCATCAATGTCGGTGCTGGTGGTGGAAGTCGGTTCGACCGTAATGGAGGCATATTGTTGCGAGGGCCTACCATGCTTGTAGAAGCATGTTGCCTCAAAATGACCAATCCGACCGCAATGAGAACAGTAAGGACCAGTCCTTCTAGAGTGCCCCCGTCCACGAGAGCCAGTCCAAGCCCCACGAGCTGATAAAGGAGTTGGGAGAGATGGAAAGGGTTGTTGGAAGAGAGCTGGAGACAGAGTCCCGGGAGCATCGGGTGGCGGTGTGACTTTTAGAAGCATCGAGCACACATCTGACAGAGAAGGAATGGTGGAGGAAAGGAACTGGGCCCGGACGCTGTGAAGATGAGGCGGAACCCGGGCCATCATCATGGTAATGCCAACAGCTTCTTTCTGGGAACGTTGAGCAGCAAGGTCCGCAATGGGAGGCTGATGTTGAATCCATGCCTCGACTAGAGTTTTGGAACGCATAACAAAGGAGCTTAGGTCACCCCCCCCCCCCCCTCCCCCGGAGTCCAGAGATTGAAGGTCTGTGATGATGTCAAACAGGTGCTGCAAACTGTCTTTGCCAGAGTAAAGGGAGTGAAGTTCCTCCCACATGGTCTTGGCTGTCTCATGATACATGGTCATGTGATATGGTTCACTGTCCATAGAGTTTGAGGATCCAGGATTGGGCACGACCATCATCACGAAGCCATTCATCGGTGGGCTCAGTAGGAGTAGCCGTTGTGAGATGATGAAACAGGCTTTTGGTCTGAAGCACATGGCGAACAGAGTGCACCCACTCAACAAAGTTCTTCTTCCCACTGAGGGAGAGTGGTGATGCGGAGTTCATCGCGAACTTCAGGAGAAGAGACAGCTGGGCCGGAAGGGATGGAGCATCATTCAAGTCCATCGGAGGCAACGAGAGAGAGTGCGGCAAAAAAGGATGCAATAGGCGGCTAGAAGGAAGCGGCAAACGAACTGCGAGCAGAGGAGGCACCGGGCGGAGGATGTACCCGACAGTCAGAGGATGTAGCGGTAAATGAACTACTGCCACAGTAAAGAGGCAAACGAACTGCTGCCACAGTAAAGATAAGCGGCCAGAGAAATGCGACCAGAAGAGGCGGTCAGAGGATGTACCCAGCGACTAGATGGTTGTGGCAAAGATAAGCGGCCATAGAAGTCGTAAGAAGCGGCAGAGAGATCGTGGCAAGCTGCCGACGGTCAGAGATGCGATGAGTTGCAACGGTATAAAGTTGACGAGCAGGGAAACTTGCGGACAGACAAGCGCGCCTTCGTACTGAAGGAGAACGCGATCTGAGAGGAGGCGAGCAGAAGATCCTAGACAGACGATCGCTTCGGTGGACAGAGGACAGGGTATCACGCGAGAAGATGATCTCTTCGGAAGACAGAAGGAGACCGCGATTTGCGGAGGACAGAGGATCCATGCAAGGTTCCTGCGAACAGAGGGAGACCACTATCGGCTAGGCGATCTTGTCGGCAATCAAGATAGGCGATCTCGACGGCGGACTGGGGAACGGCGAGAGGAGCGACGAGAGGAGCTGAGGAGCAGCGAATAGCAGGTCACTCTGTTAGATCAGGCGCGACGGTCTGATGGACAGGGAGTTGGCAGCGGGCCCCAACAGAGGCGTGATAGAGTCTATAAAGGCAGGGGCTGGAGGCGTAGAAACACGCAGGGAGAAAAAATGGGAGGAAGCTGCGGGCAACAGGAAATGAGACCGCAAGAGATCTCTAGGCTGCAGGAACACGAGCTCGAACTGAGTGAAAGGAAATTTTAGGATTTGCGTTAGGCTCTGATACCATGTAGAGAAAAATAGGAAAAAGGAGAAATACAAGAAATAATTTTATTTATTCCTCCTTTTCTTACACCAATACATACAAGCATTTGTACACTTATATAGGAAAAGGAGGAAAACTCATTCTAAGATGTGAGACTAAACTACTACAAAAAGAGTGGGCCTTTGTTACTGGGTCTTTTTACATAGTTTATTCAACACTAACAAATTATTATTTTTTGCTTATTTAGATAATAACAAATTAAAATTTAAAGCATCTAACGAGATGTTAAAATTTGTGCAAGATAAGTATCATTACTGGCCGATTTGGATCCATCAAGTCAAGATAAGATTAGATATGGGTGTGGTATTAGTGTTACCGGCTCCCAATGGGGAACCACTTATCAGCGCGGGGGTGGGGGGGGGGGGGGGGCACGAAAAGTTTGAAAATATTATACATATATATTCACATTGTACTACGTTTATTTGCAACACTTGCGAATTGACACACATTGTTTACGCCTTGGTAAGGGCATTTTCATTATTTTGGAACTTCTAATCGCTTGCCTAATGCTAAGGAAGGAAATTTCCTATGCAATAAATAATTCCTCCATTGACCACCCCCTCCCCCTCTCTCTCACACGACACTGAGATAGGGAACGGGTACAACTCGGCTCCCTTCCGCAAGATCAGCCAACGAAACCTCCTCTCCTCTCTGATGAGACACTTCCCCCCCTCCACCATAGAGTTCTCACAATCCAAGAAGGGTCGAGCCAACTTACTCCGGGATTTCTCCCTCTCGCGGCCTCTCACCCATTAGCAAACAGTAGTCATAACACCTTGATATCAGAGCCACCAGTATCGGCATCCATCGACGACACATCCTTCGCCACGACATGCTCTGTCCAAGCGATTTCAACACTCAGTGACTGTTAAGGTTTCACGCAAGGGCTCGTCGACTGCAACCTGTCGTCGACACGCCATCCTCATGTTGCCTGCTCCGATGATCCCCCACGCCACTCTGGGGTCGACACTCCAGTCCCCACTGCCTCCCTCTGATTATCCCTCCCGACGATATTTTGGTAATACAACACAACCTAGGAGTACCTTGCGTATTTATGCATTGTCTTACAACTTATCAGAGGGGGATGGGGGGAGAAGCAGATCTAGGATTCGCCACCTAGGGGCTCACGGAGACGACACCGTGAGGTGGATCGACGACTCTGAAAAATATAAACTAAAGTGTAGATGCCCTCACCTCTAGAGTACGCGGAGATAAATATAGAATGAGGACTGGGGCAACCAATATGGATGGCTCATAATGCGCGTTCAAATTGGTTGCGATCAATACTAAATAAAACCTGAAATAAATAAACATATACATGATAAAATGTCGAAACAACCATCAAGACGCATCAGAGGACTCAAATCATTCAGATGGGGAGTAAATCAACACATCATGCAGGCATACACGTGAGTGGGCCATCGGAATTGTGGATCTCCATCACCTCCCTTCTCCAATAGGACGATACTTTATACGTCAAGACATTTCCTTGCAATCTATTATCCGACAATGCACTTTCAAAACAATTACACTGCTATGTCTCATTCTCTCCAACTAATTGTTATTTTCAAGATTTTTAATCGAAGGGGGATTACTACAGGGCTAAATGAGAGGTTCTCTACTACCTGGGCGATCATCCACTTTCTCAACATCTATAATAACGTCATCTCTGCTTCAGTGACATTACCATTTTGGTCATCCTCCACTTCGTTTCCTTCACGAGCTCCTGCCGTCTTTACAGTATGCGTCTATTTTAGAATGTGAAGCATGTCAATATGAGAATCATCATCGTACTAGTTTTTCTGCCAAACTTTGTAAGAGGTGTATGTCATTACATGCTTTTGACTCTTCAGAAGTCCTAGTCCCTCCAAGTCTGTTGGTGGATGAAGTTTGCATTTGTTATTTTTATTGATGATTACTCTAAATGTACTAGGTGGATGTGTGGTCACACGAGACAAAAAAGAGAGTTGAATGTATCAGGAGGGATAAGACAGGAGTGGCGTAAATTGCAGAGAAGATACGAGAAGCTCGACTAAGATGGTTCAGACACATACAAGGAGACCATTAGAGGCACTTGTTAGACGTTGTGAGAGTTTAGTCACTAGGCATGTTAAACGGGGGAGGGGTAGACCAATAAAGACTTGGAATGAAACTATAAGGAAAGACATGATGTACTTAGGCATTAGTAAGACTATGACTAAAGATAGCGCACAATGGCGACAAAGGATCCATATAGCAGACCCCACTATAGTGGGATAAAGGCTTGAGTGTTGTTGTTGTACTCTAGATGTATATCCCATCCTTCTCTTATACATATTCCTTATCATTATAATCGACATTCTGCTACTCCAGTTCTCATAGCTCCTTCCACTACTGGATTCCCGACGTCATCTCCCAGGCCAGCTCTCTACTCTTCGGATTGTTCCTTCACACTTGCAAACTCATATCAGGATGTTCTCATTGCTTCATGGAAGGGAGTACAGGGAAGTACACAACATCTTATTACTAATGTTATATATTAGGCAAATCTAAGTACTTTTGTAGTCAATTTACCTTGGCAATATCTACCACCACCGTCCCTACTACATACCATGACGCTCTTCGTATACCTTGCTAGAAAGCAGATGTGGACGAGGAGATCTATGTATTGGCATCTCAGAGTACTTGGACTCCCTAACGACACTGTGGACAAATACAAAGCTCATCTGGTTGCCAAGAGGTTCACCCAGATATATGGTGTTGATTTCTTTGACACATTCTTTTATGTTTCTTGTATCAATACTATCGGGGCACTCTTCTCCGTTGTGGTCAATCGGAATTGGCAAATGTTCAAGCTAGATGTCAAAAATATCTTTTTATATGGAGATCTGCACGAAATAGTCTATATGGAGCAACCTCTCGGTTATGTTACTCAGGGGGAGTCTCAAGTGTGTAAACTGTAGAAGGTCATATATAGTCTTAAACATAGATCAGAGCATGATTTGAAAACTTCAGTCAAGTCGTTTCTACCATTTGGTTTTTCCAGAAGCAATGCAAACCACAATCTTCATACAGAAGACCGATCGAGGACTAGTTATTCTTGATGTCTACGTAGATGATATTCTTGATGTCTACGTAGTTATTCTCCTCTGTAATAGAGATAACAAATAAATATCTTTGACACATTTTGTTACAAAAAATATCAGATACTTCTTGGGAATCGAAAATGTAAGATGCAATAACAACATAGCTCATTCCCAACGAAAGTATGCCCTAAATCTACTTGAAGAAACATGTCTTCTTATTATGAAATCTGCTCGAAATCCAAAGTCGGAGCACTGACAGACTTTGGGATGAGACATCTCCTCCTCTAAACGATTTCACTCGCTACATGGATCTGATCGGGAAACTCATTTATCTCACCAAAAGTAGACATGATATCTCTTTCCCTATTGAAAATGTCAGTCAATTTATGCAGGCACCCAGAGAATGTCATCTTGAAGCTACATTAAAATATTAGAATATATCAAGGATCTTCTGACAAAGGACTACTATTTAAAGAAGTAATCACTTACGTATTGAAGCATATTCAGATGCAAGCTATGTGGATGATAAAGTAGACCAAAAATCCACTTTTGCATACTGCACGTAGGTAGAAGGAAATTTTGTCACTTGGAAAAACAATTGCTGAGTTGAGAAATTTCCATAATCAAGAGTGATCTAAAAATTAGGAAGGATAATTACCTATAAGAGTGTGTGCCCATAGAAAATCATGACCCCATTTCTAAATAAACACTTATGCCCTTACCATGGTCAAGGAAAATAAATTTCTACACAACCAATCTACCTAATGGAAAAATAATTCTCAAGAGGGCTTGGTAAGTTGTCTCTCTTAACCATTAGTAGCTTGGAGCAAAAATTTATTAAATAAAAAGCTCAAGTACACAGTTTTCATTTTATTCTTTCTTTAAAAAAAGGAAGATGCCATGCAAAGTTTTAAAGATACAGTACATGAATATGTTCTGCATATCCAATCTACCTCAATGGAAAAATAATTCTCAAGAGGGCTTGGTAAGTTCTCTCATATCCACTAGTAGCATGAAGCAAAAATCTATTAAATAAGAAGCTCAAGTACAAAGTTCTAATTTTATTCTCTCTTTAAAAAAGGAAGATGCCAAGCAAAGTTTTTACAGTAACTGAATATGACAGAATGGATTAGCAAAGTGTTGTGTTCTGTTTTTAATTAGAATCAGGGAGGGGTATTTTTGTATTTAGCCCGGGATAGCTGGAGTATAAATACTATCCTGTCTTTAGGGCAGTTTTTATCGTTTTTCTGAAACTGAATGTGTGGTTTTGGGCGGCTGCTTTGGAAGGTCTTCCTGCACCGCAAGAATCTAACCGTTCAAGGCTGCTGCCTTTAGGTGAGATATATCCCCTGTATGCTTGTTGTTTCCAGCTTTTGTTAATTATTTCTCTGGCGAATGTGAGAAGGTTGCTGTGTTGGTTATCTGGAAGGTGAATCCCTCTGTTTTTACTGCTGTGTGGGTGATTGGAAGTGGTTAATTTACTCTTTTATTACAAGATTTTATCACAAAGATAAAAGAATTACATTAATCAGACACTGCATTTCCATGCAAAAAATAAACATACAACAGACTACCATAACTCAGCATATAGATCCTTGCTACATGATTATGAAATAATAATTGCCATTTTCCAATTATGCACACTTAGAAGAATCTTAGTATTAAAGAATTTAGAAATCTGTTACTAAAAATAAGTATAGAGGTGCATTACTCAAAATGTAAAATAAAATTGACACGAGCCAGTTTAGTGACTTATTTTAGACTATGAACTATAGAAAATAATGCGTCTGAAAGTAATCATTTAGCTCCATGCTCACATGAGGTAAGGAAAAAATCTTTAATTAACTTTCTATTGGATGTTGGACAGTTGTTTTTTGGCAAGTTTGCTGGAAACTGAGAACAACTAGGAAATTTAAGAAGAAGAAAACTGAATTGAAATAAAAGAGAGTTTAAGCATTTTACCAGTTTTGCTAGTATGACCTCCAGCGAGAGGAGGATAACTTACCATTTTCAGTGAATTTTCAAGAAATAAGAAAAAAACCCAGTAAAGTAGAATCCATGTTTTGACATGAAGTTTGTCATCCTACAATATATTGTTTAACTCAAGCATAATTTAAACATATACTGCTACAATATATACTTATACAGGGTGAATTGAAGTTAGCATCACAGATGAAGTTCTTAGAGAAGAAGATAAAGAAAAGAATACTTGAAAAGAATCTGACATTGCAATGTTGCTTCCAAGGCTGGTTGCATAATTCAAACTCTACATAAATAAGCTGACCATCAAAGGTTGAAACCATCCTCTTCATACAACACTTAGAAAATCATATCAGAAATATGTACCTTTGTCCATGCAATTCCACAAGCATTGCATAAGGTCCTCGGTCCTTCAGGGCCACGGCGCATGTGTGGAGTGGACTTCGAACTAATGCCGCAACGAAGACATCTGAAATTTAAGGTAGATAGTTACCAAAGAGTTGATAAAACGCATGTGCTCTAACACAATTCAAGTTGATAATTAAACCTAAAGTCAAGGCATACAAATTTTTGCATAGAAGAAGACATTGCAGTATTTCATAAAATAAAAAGAATTTTTTATTTTGGGGTGGAAGTTCAGAGAGTGCGACATGTTAAAAAATCTCAAATTATTTGAATGTTGCATGCCTAATTTACAAATCAATACATTTGACATCAAAACAAATGGAAATTGTATCAAGAAAGTGGAGAAACATAAGTATAAATCAGTAGACTGTTGAAATAACCGTGCAAATCAACCAATAAGGCAAAGCTAGGTAGGGTTGTCTGGGCGGGTTGGGCTGCAAATAAGCCCAGCCCTCTAACAGCCCTAATGGTTGACTGTAATGGGCATTGCCTTAAACAGTCTTAATTCTTATGAGCTCAAGAATAGCTTATGTGCCATTTATTATTTAATAGCTATGACAAGGCCCCATCAATAATCGCCGAATGTATCAAAATTAAAATTAAAATAATATATGGAATGTTTGATCATAATTTCTATGATCATAAACAAACCAATGCAATTAAACGATAGCCCTTTTCTTATATTGTGTATCAATTTATAGTATTATACATATAACTAAATTATTAATTTATGTTGTGTAATGCCCCGGTCTACTGTGGGTGCAGGTGTGCTACAGGTCTGCAGACCAGTGACCCCAACCCATCTCCACGGATCTGATCAGCCGCAGCCGCTAATTCCAGTGGCGGATTGTTGAGGCCCCATCAGCCACAGTAGACCGGGGCGTTACATAAAAAGTGCACTTTTTTTGTAACATCCCAAGGCCCCAGACTTACCATCGGGACAACGTCCACCGACAGCCTCGCACGGCGACCGTTACCGGGCTGCAGCCCAAGCACCCCAAAGCCTCCCCGCGCCTGTTTCTCGGCCGCGGTGCATTGTTGAGGCCGGGTCTCGAACCCGCAACCCCCTTGATAAGGAGCCTTCAGTTGGTGATGAGGAGTGGTTTGAAGGCTCCTTATCAAGGGGGTTGCGGGTTCGAGACCCGGCCTCAACAATGCACCGCGGCCGAGAAACAGGCGCTGGGAGGCTTTGGGGTGCTTGGACTGCAACCCGGTAACGGTCGCCAGGCGAGGCTGTCGGTGGACGTTGTCCCGATGGCAAGTCCAGGGGCTTGGGACGTTACATGTTGACTACAATCAAACTTTTGGCAAGCCATCAGAAATACCAAAAAATCAAATAATTTTGCGCTAAAAACGACACATTTTGGACTTTTTTTACAAAATATCCTTTTGGAATATATCAGCCTATATATTAGCTTATGACCGATATATCGGTCGGCATATCCCAATGGTATATCAATTGACTTTTATTTAATTTATCTATTTAACGTATATGGTTTAATAGACAAAACCAACCTGTGTCGGTCCCAAGCCTGGATGAAAAATGATGAGGGCTATGTTAGGTAGACGACCAACGTAAAATTTAGTCACCCTTATGAATATGGATAGCTGATCCCACTATAGTGGGATAAAGGCTTCAATGTTGTTGTTATATGGTTTAATAGACAACAAAACGAAATTGTTTTGTTGTCTAGATTGTTTTGTGGCCTAACTCTCGACACTCTTAATGTTTCAACCGACTCTATTCCTTGTGCCCATACGTCGTGGACGCCAATTATTCTTCGTCTTTGGATTTTGGACTAGGGATTTCTTAATCTTCGATCGTTGTCGACGACTTCTTGGCTTCCTGCTTCTTTTGGCTTTCTTCTGTATTATACTGTTATTATTTATCAGTGCTGTAGACATCGACCGACTTGTCTGACATGTCGGTAGATATACAGGTTTGACACCTAAAACGACGCGTTTCCGTTTTATTTTCATCTCATAACGGTTTGAAATAAACGGGCGAAATATCGGCCCAGGAAACAGCAAATATATCGCCTGTTTCGTTCTTTATTTACAGGTCAACATTTCTTTCTGTCATTTTGACGCGCCCGTTAATTAAGCCCTTTGCCGCTCTCATTCTTCTCGTGCCCTATTCCATCTACGGTTGTTCTCTCTGTGTCTGGCAATTTTCTCCCTAGTTCGACGACTCTCTCACTGGTATATAATATACGACTTATGCTTTTTCTCCCTCGCTCCTTGAATCTCTTGTTTCATCAAAGGCACTGCAAGTTTCTTTCTTCTCTCTCGTTTCTACGACATTTTGTGGTTTCTATGGCTTCTTTTCCTTGAATCTCTTGTTTCATCTCTTCTCTCTAAGCTTTCTTTTAGTTTCTGACTGCAAACTTTTTTAGGGCATCAGGGTTACTTCTGATGTCTGATTAGTGATGTTATTTATCTATTTTTGGTTTCTAGCTCTCATTTTGGCTGTTGATATCTTATTTATGATTCTAATATGGTTTGAGTTCTGGTTTAGGGTATGCAGGCACGGTTGCAGTGCACTATTTATATTTTTTTTAAAAAATTGGTGCATTCAAAGAAGAGGAATAGACTCGACAATAAAAGATTCAACGATCTAGTTTTTGTAAAGTTCACTTTTGTTGAAGTCGAAATATTCAGACGCAGCTCGAGATCCTTTGACAGGTAAAAGCTTAGATTCGGGGAAGCTACATGAGTGGATGGTGAATGTTGATGATGGCGATGAAGATGATGGCGATGATGATAAAGATGATGGTGACGATGAATTATTTCCTGGAGAGGCGTTAACGTGGGCGCAACATGGAGATATTATCGATACCGATCCGGATGCAAGGAAGCCTTCTAGAATAATGAAGAGCAAAGATGTGGCCATGAGTGAAAAAAAAGGAAGGGAAAGAGAAAAGTGTCTGAGAGGGACGAAGCGGATCTTAAGGTGTCAGGTTCATCGGATGATGATCATATTATATCTACAATCCCGATAGTTGATGATTATGTGACAAATGAAGAATAAAGTATGTTTGAAATATAATTTTAAAATTTTTGATGTTATAGAATATAGAAATAGTTGCGAACATCTTAAAATTACTAGTTTTATAATGTTTGTATCATTGTATGTTCAATGTTTTACTTAACGCATTATGTCGTTCTTATTTCTGTAACATAAATGTTTCATAGTGGTTTGTAAGATTTAGAAGTTCAATAAGTGTTAAATAATTAATATAACATATATAAAATAATAAAAAAAGACTATTAACATAT
Source organism: Dactylorhiza incarnata (assembly GCA_033032865.1). Classification (NCBI taxonomy): domain Eukaryota; kingdom Viridiplantae; phylum Streptophyta; class Magnoliopsida; order Asparagales; family Orchidaceae; genus Dactylorhiza; species Dactylorhiza incarnata. Next base: position 9,149,693 of record JAWHQI010000053.1, read on the forward strand.
AATTATATATATAATTAATTAAAATTTTAAACCTGATATATGAAATATCCCCAATAAAATATACAAAATATATATTAACAATGCAGAGCATGCAACATTTGAGGAGGCGCGCGCCTAACGAGGGCAAGACACGATCACATTCATTTTTCAGTTCATGTTCTTGATCAGATTCTTCATCTATTTTACTCATTAATCATGCATTACTATTATTTATCTCTTAAAAAATAGAAAAAATGTGGTCACTTGCATAATATCTATGTTTCAACGCTCGATTATGTTTCACAAACACTAAATCATGCAAAATTTATTGAGTTCTTATCTTATATCTTTCTTCATTTTGAAAAAAAAAATTTACAACTGAAATCTTACTCAGGTGCGCCTTTTATGCTCCAAAGGCGCAAAAAAGTCGCACGAAGACGAAAACCTCTGAGCCTGATGAGCCTTGAGCATTAGTCGCACCTTTAACAACATAGATAATAACCAGCATGAAAAACTCAAACCGACGTATCTCCGACATCCGACATCTGCAACCTTTTATCCAACTATTGAGGAGAAGATCAATTCAGGATCTAAACTATAATATGGTGTGTTGAGATCAACACATAGTCAACGATCAAATACAACAATTATAACATAATGTAGATGTGATTAACTCAACCATCTAGTTTTTTTGAAAATCTAACTATTAAGGAAATATTCAATCCAAGATAAAACTATAATAAGGTGGTGCTATGAGATTTACATAAACACCTAATCAACGATCAAATACTACAATTATAATATAATGAAATCGTGATTAAGCTAACCACCTAGTATGAGCATACTGAGCAAAAAGGCTTAGATAGTACCTATGTTGTTAAAGGCATGCTTAAGGCTCATCAGGCTCAGAGAATTGCGCCTTTGGAGCATAAAAGCGCGTTTGAGTGAGATTTCTTTTGTAATTTTTTTTTTAATAAATAAATAAATAATGTAAGCACTCAATAATTTTTGTATGATTAAGTATTTGTAAAACATAATCAAGCACTGAAACTTAGATATGATGCAAGTGACCGCATTTATTCTATTTTTTAAGAGATATAAATGATAGTAATGAATTGTTAATGAATAGAATAAATGAAGAATCTAATCAAGAAGGTGAACTGATATTTGATGTTAATTATTTAAAATGGATGTGGTTGCGCCTTGCCCACGTCAGTCGCGCGCCTGCGCCTTGAGACTTGCGCTTAGGCTCCAAGACCCCTTTGCGCCTTGAGTCTTTAATAACTAAGGATAGTACCCATAATATAGTGGTTCCATAATTAAATGCTTATTCATAAAACATTTCTGATATTCATAAAACATTTTTTAAAATCTCGTTAAGAAGATTTATTAACCACTCAATTCTTATATCCCTCGTAGCTCTCAAAATCTCTAAATATCTTATTGTCCAAACACTTTACCTTACTCACATTCTCCAAAGCTAACACAACTATCTTATTTTTCTCTTATAAATAAATTTCTTCTTTCATCAACACAATCCCAACTCTTTGGAAATGGCCTTGAGAATCATTCTACTGGATTTTTTCATTTTGAATACTAACTATTGAAGAGATATTCAACCCGAGACTTCAACTATAATATGGTGTGTTGAGTTTTACACAAACACCTAGTCAACGGTCAAACACAACAATTATAACATAATGGAGATGTCATTAACTCAACCACCTAGTGATGGAGATCGTCAACTTTTGGAAAATCGGATGGATGATCGGAGACCGATATCGCGTTCGTTGTGATTTTTCACATTTTTATGTATTTTATTTGATTTTTTTGGACCTGTATTTTGGGAGTTATGTTAAAATATCCATCGGACAATCGTGGTCGTTGGATATTCTTAACCTAACTCCCCCCCCCCCCCCCCCCCCCACCCCCCCCCACCCCACCACCCCATCCTTATATTCTATCCAACATCCATAATGTGGTCATCGAGAGTTTAGGTTTTGAGAAGAAACCGCGCGGTCTACGAAGGTACCGATGTCTCCCGGTGCCGACGCCGCGAGCCTTTACCGCTACCGCTGGTCCGACGCCAGCCTTGCCATCATGAAGGAGTCTGAGTCTCCCCCTCCCAATTTAGGTTTTGAGAAGGAGCAACTATGAATTTAAATGCCAGGAGAATAGGTCCATACATTGTAATGAAGGAGTCTGAGTCAAATTTTTCGAGCTTAATATTACTAGGAGTATGGGTGTTCATCCGGTTCTCAATGTTGAGGATTTTACTCTAGACGTGGAGCCACCTAGTTTTGGGCCTTTAGCCTTCCCTTTTAGCTTCAGTGTCCACCATCACTTTACCCTCTCTTATACCCCAGCCTCCACTACAACTCTAACCATTACCATTGTACTACCCTTCACCCTTGCAGCGGCTTGCTTACTACATGGTATGATGACCTTATGCAGAGACACTTCCTACCTGGAGCGACAGAGAGTCTTACCAGGCTTACTTTGAGAGCATATAGTCTCCATTCACCGGAGATGAATGTTTTGAGCCGGGGAGATTGATAGAGATCGTCGACTTTTGGATCATCGAATGGATGATCAGAAACCGCTATCGCGTTCGTCGCAATTTTTCATATTTTTATGTATTTTATTTGATTTTTTGGACTTGTGTTTTGGGAGTTATGTTAAAATATCCATCGGACGATCGTGGTCATTGGATATTCTTAACCTAACTCCCCCCCTCCTCTTATATTCTATCCAGCAGCCATAATGTGGCCATCGAGAGTTTAGGTTTTGTGCAGAAACCGCTCGGTCTACGGAGGTGTCGACGCTTCCCCTTCCCGGTGCCGACGTCGGGAGCCTCTACTGCCACCGCTGGTACCGACGCCAACCCCGCCACCAGCCGTCGTCTCCCTCCTGTGACCCTTTCGCCGCCTTCCACCTCTGTTCCAGCCGACAACCACCGCATCCCCAACCTTCTCCAAGGCTCCTATCGCCTTGTACGCCCACGAGAAGACTTCTAGCCAACTGCTTCCACCTCTCCGACCCTCCACCAACCTCCACCGACAATGTAAGCCCCGACCAGTCCCTCCCCTTCATTTATACAGCCTTCTCCACTTCTCCATCCCTCTACCACAGCCTCCAAAATCCTCTACCAACCACATCCATCCTCCTGCAACCTTTCCCACCCCAAAACCCCTCCTAATAACCATTGTCCTCACATTTTTCCCACTCCCAACAACTCCACAAACTCTCCCAGCAGCTGCCACTCCTTGCTTTACCTCCTCAGCCCTTCCCTCACTAAAATCCACCCCCAAACACCATCTACCAGCGGCTACCACCCTCCTACAGCCCATTTCCAACCAATACCAGCCCCCCCCCCCCCCCCCCAGCCTTCAAACATCACCTACCAATCACGACTAGCCCCTATTCCCCTCCTACAATTCGTCCAGCCACCCTAAACAGCCCCCGATCCCCTTCTTCAGCTCTAATTCAGCCCCGAACAGCAACGTCTACACTTCTGGACAGCCACTACCTCCGTCGACATCAACTACTTGGTGAGATTTTACTTTCTAGTATTCACTTCTTCGCATTACATGGATATCTTGTATTGTTAGTAATGCTTGACTTGAATTAATTTGATTTCCATATCTCTTTATTGAAGTGCAAAAATTATTCGCTTCGCATTTTAATTTCAGTGCACTCTCAATTAACTTGTAATTGTTGTCTGTTTACTTTCATTGCAATATGTGTAATCAATTGCGACGCTTGCATGAGATTTTAAAATTAATTTGTTTAATTAATTGTGCATCGGAAAGTACTTGCATGATTGAGTCATCGCATGTACATCGCATTAGGGTTGTCCTTCGTTAGTTCATTGGATTGTGCACTTGTATTCATTTGCATCTTCATTTTAGGGGTTGTCGTCGGTCAATTAGATTCATCACATGTTCACGTGTGTTGCATTTAGGGTTAGAGCATCGTAACTCCACATCCTATAGATTCGCCCTGCATCAAATTGGTATCAGAGACAGGTTCGGGCTTTAGTTTAATACGCAGTAGTAGAGTCTATAGGTTCCTTCATGGCTAGGTATCGTCACTATTCCTCTCCTCTATTTGAGGATCTCGAGTCCATTTACACCCGCTCACATAGAGTCCCTTCAGGGAGATCCTCACGTTACTACGATGATTACTCTCGATCGCAGCACATCACTTCCAGAGATCGCGTTGATCCATCGACGCGATCCCACTATGCTAGAGACGATCAGTATGATGATTATCACCGTCCATATCCCAGCACGCGAGCGGATTGTGTTGATCCTTCAACACGACTCGATTATCGTAGGGATGATTATCATGAGGATCGTCATTTTGAGAGAGATCTCGAGTGTCAGTTTTGTACTGTTGCCCCATCTTTTGACGACTCATCGAGTCCCAAGTCCTTTAGTTATTGGCTCGTGGGCATGAAATATTACCTCGATCATTTTGAGTTATTTGGTGAGCGTCGCGTAAAATTTACGAAACTTATATTAGTAGATCATGCGAGGGCATATTGGCTTAGCATTGAGAGGACCCATGAGCGAGAACGTCTTCATTGCAACACTAGTTTGGTGGATATGAAGCATATCTTATGTCAGAGGTATTTACCTGCTTCCTATCGGGGTTGCCTGCTCGAGAATTTATTCGTCTTTCAACAAGGATCCGCTTTCGTCACTGAGTATACGAATCATTTTGTTGAGTTAGGAGTGAGGAGCGATATCCGAGAGAAGTCAGCTATAATCGCTTCCCGATTTCGATCAGTGCTTCGATCTGAGATACGGGCTAAGTTGACCTATCACTACTCTGAATCTCTCGAGCAGACATTCCAACTCGCGCTTCATTATGAATAGTCCTTCAGATCCATTAGAGGTAATCGAGTGGATGACCACCTTGACCTCACCAGTATGAGCCCCTTCCATTCTGAGGCCACCACTTTTACTACTCTTGAACCATCAGACACAATAAAAATTGTACACGAGACTGATTTCTCTCATTCCCGTGAGGTACTGAGTCCGATGAGTGATCCACCCTTTGATTCTGACTCTTTTCTAAGATCCCGACTGAGAGCGAGCCTGAGCTTCCCCATATTGTCGTGGCGACTCATATCCAGAGTGAGGGTCGAGAGCTTAGCATCGACTTTGTGGTACCTGTCTCTTCCCCTCTCGAGGACGAGGACACTACTAGGTTCGATGAAACGCATCTCAAGGTTCACTGTTATAAATAAACTCTTTAAGCCCCCCATTAAGACTTTTGGAGAGCCACTTGAGGTGTTCTTTCTTTTAGGAGATGTTCAATCGACCCTGATGCTACATCCTTGTGTCCGTGTATCACACATCCTTTTAGATCATCACATTCACAATGAATTTGCATACGTACCACCAAATGAACCACCTGATTTACATCCTTATGTCGCTATCTACGACATTCCTTTGGGAGATTCCTTCCATAACGATTTTTTCTACCGACCACCCGGTGAGCCCCCTGATGATTCACGCCTCTTGAGGGATATTTGTCATGACACAATATTATATCTCATTACTGATGTCTCTATTAGGCATCTGGGTGCTCACTGTACACTCGACGATTGTTTCTACAACCCACCCAAGGAACCGCCAAATAAACCACCCATTTTTAGGAACTCCCACTGTCACGTAAAATCTGCATTTAGTAAGTCAGCTGAGTTTGTCATTTTGCATTTGCATCTGTTGCATGGTTTGCATGTCATATTCCGACGTAAAGTTATATTAAATAATGAACATTTTAAAACTTGCGTCGATAAGCACATGAGAAAACGAATATTCAAACAATATGGTTGGGTGATGATTTGCATATTATTTGAGATAGCATTGTGCAAAAATATCCGAAGAACCGAGAACCGGACCGAAACCGACCTGAACCGGACGGTTCGGGTCGGTTCCCACAGTGGTCGGTTCGGTTACGGTTCTTGAAAAAAAAGAACCGGCGGTTCGGTTCGGTTCTCGGGTCCCGTGTTTGGGTACCCGAGAACCGACCCGAACCATATATTTGAATAATTTTTTTTTAGTATCACAGATTCATGATTCACGCCATCACCGTAAGGTCCGTAACAACTAACAAGCTGCCTTTAAAAATAAAAAAATAAAAAAGTCATTTATGACTTAATGTGAATAACTGAATACTAAAAAATCAGAATACTTATTATTTATTAAGATTAGTAAAACAGGAACGTGGTTCGGTTCTCTGATTATCTCATTCTCCCGTGACTCACTCTCAAATCCTAGCGCCGCTACCCATCCCCGTTCCCTTCTCCCCGTCTCCCCAGCGAACAGGAACGGCACCGCTGGTCCGCTAGGCGCTAGAGTTCCCATCCCCTTCTCCTCCCGCCGGCGTCGATTACAATCACTGAATCACCCGTGGCTCCTCCTCCGTCGGCTGTGCATCGTAAGCCTTCTTCCCTTCTTCACTATTCTCTGTTTTTTTAAATTACTATCTTCTTCCGGGAAGTAGTGTGCGCGCACAGGGTTTTGAAATCATCACATCTTTGAGATCTAATACTGGCCCCTACCGACTTTTCTTTCAACGAGGTGTTAAATCCCTCTCTTGATTTTTTCAAGTTACTGCATTGTGGCTAAACACCTAGCTACCACATCTGAGTTTGTCCCAGTAGGAACCACTCACATACTCCAGGAGTTAAGAGAAATATAAGAACTCAACCAACTTTAAGCATCTCCTTCATGTTGTTGTTGTTCTGTTTATGAGAGAAGCTCTTTCCAGTGGGGTGTAAAAAATTACACTAAAGAAATTGGTCCATGCAAGATCCTACATCGCGTGTTGAGCATTCTTTGTTAGATCTATTTCGGAAAAAATGTATCTATTTTAAAATTTTAATGAATATTTTGATTCCAATTTTGCAAGCATTCCTCTCAGATTTTTCATTTATCTATTAGGCCTTTAAAATGTCCAGTGTGGGAGACACAAATGAAGTTATTGCCGCAACATGTGCTCCGATTGTTACAGATGAGCCCACTACAATTGTAGATGGGAGTGCCGTTCCTAGCACATCTAATGCGCAGAAAAGATATTACAAGTCTAAGTCCAATATATGGGGTCATTTTTCTAAGATTAAGAAGAAAGAGGGTGAGAAGTCTGAGGAAGCTGCATGTAACTATTGCAGTAAAGCGTATGGTTGTGCAAGTATTAATGGTACTAGTAATATGTGGAAACATCTAAAGAATTGCAGCAAATATCCGTATAATGCATTCGACAAAAAACAAAAATTGTTAAGCTTTGAGATGAAATGTGGGGAAGAGGGAAATGACATAACTTCTATTGAGTATCTACATTCTTGGAAGTTTGATCAGGAGTCATGTCGAATGGCCCTTGCTAGATGGGTTATCAAAGATGAGTTGCCTTTTAAAATTATTGAAACAGAAGGATTTCATTATCTTATGAGAATGTTGCAACCAAGGTTTAAGTTGATCTCCCGCACTACACTAACAAGAGATTGCATGAAATTATATGTTGTCGAGCACACAAAACTAAAGAAGACACTTGTAAAAATGAAAGCCGCCGCCCGTAAGTTTAACTACCGATTGCTGGACCTCCATACAAAATCTCTCGTACTTATGTCTTACTGCTCATTTTATTGATGATAATTGGAAGCTGCAAAAAAAATTCTTAATTTTTGTGGTATCTCCGGTCATAAAGGAAAAGAGATTGGCAAGGTCTTAGAATCGTGTATATTAGATTGGGAGATAGATAGAGTTTGTACTCTAACTGTAGATAACGCCACTGCAAACACAGTTGCAATTGATCACTTGAGAAGAAAATTAAATGAGAAATCATATTTGTCTTTGGGGGGGGGGGGGGGGGGGGGGCATTTTTCCATATGAGATGTGCATGCCATATTCTAAATTTAATTGTGAAAGATGGCATCAATGAGAAGATAGATACCGTTGCAAGAGTTCGTGACGCGGTGAAATATATTAGAAGTTCTCCTATGATATCACATCAATTTAAAATTTGTTGTGAAAAAGAAAAAATAGAGTATAAAGGTTCAGTTTGCATGGATGTCCCAACTAGATGGAACTCTACATATCAAATGTTACAAGTAGCCCTCAAGTTTCAGAAAGCTTTTGAAAGATTCGAAGATGAAGTTTTTGAATTTGCAATCGACTTAGAAAATGGACCTCCTCAAAGTTATGATTGGGAAAATGCTAAGTAATTGGTCTCTTTTTTTAGAGAAATTTTATATTGCTAGTAATTTATTCTCCGGTTCATCATACATTACTTCAAGTGTGTATTTTGAGCAAGTTTTTTTCATTGGGCATGCATTAAATGAATGGGTTGTTGTTACGCCGGGCGGCGCGTAACGATTCCGAGGGTACCAATACAAGCGCAGGTTGAAGGAGGCAACAAAGAAAGAAAGGGCTGAACCATCTGGTTCAGCCCACCAGCAATAAAACAGAAGGAGCGGGGCTGAACCGAACCGATTCAGCCCCTATGGGGGCCGGCCGGCCCCCTTGGGTCCGGGAGAGCTATATAAACCCGGACCCCCTTGATGAGAGGATTATTCAAGACTAATTTCAGGTTCATCTTCTTCCTAAACCCTAGTTTCTTGTAGCCCTAGCTCTCTTTCTCTCTCTTTTCCTCCGTAGATCGTATCATTTGGTATCAGAGCACCGCTCCTAAGGCTATGGTATCAACACGTTCCGAAGCCGAACTCGCTCGCCTAGCAGCCATCGAAGAGAACTATGTCGGGTTGACCGATGCGGTAGCAGCGATCGAAGATCAGATGAAAACAACGCAAAAAAAATATGGAGGAACGCATGGATGGTTGCTTGGAGGAGTTGAAAACACTGTTGGTGCAATCGTTAAGAGTAAAAACTGTGCCAAGCAGCGATTCGGAGGCGGAGGCGTCTCACGCGGCGCTACCATCCATGAACGGGGCCCCAGGAGGATCGAGCGTGCCCCCCCCCCTGTGCGGATTCGGACCCGATCTAGGCCGCACGGAACACGCGTGGACGGGATCGACCCTAGCGGCGAGATCGACTCAAATCGCAGGTGACGCGCCGTATGGGCAAGGGGGAGGCTTCACCGGGTCAGAGGGGACCGGCTACGGCCGGCCAGGTGGCGGCTAGCCGGCGCGGCCGGCTACGCAGCAGCCAGCACCGGCTGCCGCGCCAGGGTGCGGCCCTGGCGGGCTTCCAGCAGAGCAGGCACGGCCCTTTGCCGGCCCGTGGCGAGGTCGGGAGGCGCCGGTGGGTCCTTTCCGGCCACACGGGGCCATGGGTGCTCCGATCGGAGGAGGAGCGGGGCTATTGCCGGCACCACCAATGTTTGGAGGAGCAATGGGGATTCGAAATGGAGAACCGTGGAATGAACGACCCCCGTGGCAGGGTTTTCACGGCGGAGGACAACAAATGGGCGGCGGCCATGGGGGAGTTCCCTATCCGGAAGCGTGGGGTCGACAAAATCAGCCCGCAGAACAACAATGGCAAGGAGCGTATGGCCAAGGTCAAGGAGGGTATGGGGGGGGGGGGGGGGGCAAATCCCCGACCTTACAAGCAACCCAAGCGAACGCGCATGAATTTTCCAAAGTTCAAGGGGGGCGATGCTCTGGAGTGGGTGCAAAAAGCGGAACTTTTTGTCACTTACCAGGAAATTCCGGAGGATCAGTGGGTGCAGTTAGCGGCCTTCCACCTGGAGGACGACGCTTATCAGTGGACCAAGTGGTTCATGAGGGGCCGTGATTATTCCCCATGGGCAGAGTTCATGGGGGCCTTCTCGGCCCGATTTGGCCCCCTGGACTATGAGGACGTCGAAGCTACCTTACAGAAGCTGAGGCAACGGGGAACGGTGATGGAGTACAGGACCGAGTTCGAGAGGTTGGCGAACCGGGTCTCCTGGGGGGAAAAGACCATGTTGAGCTGTTTTGTCTCCGATTTGAAAGATCATTTACGAGACGAGGTCCATGCTTATATGCCTCAGAGCCTGAGCCATGCCATCAGCCTCGCTCGAATACAGGAGGAGCGGTTCAACAGACAGCGGAACAGAGCCCCCACCTGAGCCTCAGCCACCCAAATGGCAGCTCGGAAGGATCTTCCACCACCCGTCCGTCCAACAGTGACGAAGCTCACGTGGCCAGAAATGCAGGCGAGGAAAGAAAAGGGCCTGTACTTCAATTGCGACGAGAAGTACACTCGGGGACATGCTTGCCAGAAGGTCCAAGTGTTTATGCTTCGGGAAGAAGACGAGGTAGACGAGGAGCTCAGCACAGAGCTCGAGGAGGGGCTGGATCTGACAGGCTTTGGGGTATCTATCCATGCCATGGAGGGGTGCACCGTACCACTCACCCTATGCATCGCTGGTAAGGTGGGTCAGGCGAAGGTGACCATTTTGGTGGACAGTGGAAGTACACACAACTTCATCCATCCTGCAGTGGCTCAGAAGGCAGGGTACGACATCGACCGTGGCGCGGCCTTCCACGTCATGGTGGCGAATGGAAGCAAGCTGCAATGTGAGGGAGTCATCAAAGGGGTGGAGCTGAGGATACAAGGCTACGTCGGGCGGACGGACGTATATTTATTACTGATCCGGGGTTCCGATATGGTGTTGGGAGTACATTGGCTGCAACAGTTACGGCGGGTGACTTTTGATTGGGAACAGATGGCCATTGAGTTTAGCCAGAGTGGTAAAGAGTATTGCTTGGGGGGCCTTAAATCGTCCCCACTGAAGGAGATTTCCCTCCGCAGCTTGGAACGACTGGAGGAACAGGATAGGCCGATGGCCCTCGTCATGGAGATCAAGACAGATCCTACAGTCCAAACTGACGTGCCATTACAGATGCAGGGATTGTTGAGGCAGTATTCCGACTTATTTCAGGAGCCGCACACTCTCCCACCTCGGCGGTTCAGGGACCACCAGATCCAGTTGAAGGTCGGGGCCGAGCCGACAAATATCCGACCATACCGCTACCCACACATACAGAAAGCGGAGATCGAAAGGAGCGTCAAGGAGATGCTATCGGCAGGGATCATCCGACCCAGTACCAGCTCGTTCTCATCTCCGATCATTTTGGTAAAGAAGAAGGACGGGTCGTGGAGATTCTGCGTGGACTACAGGGGGCTGAACACGTCAACCGTCAAGGACAAATTTCCAATTCCAGTGATCGAAGAACTACTCGATGAGCTACATGGCGCCGCATTATTCACCAAGCTGGACCTACGGTCGGGCTACCATCAGATACACATACACGAAGGGGACGTTCACAAGACGGCCTTTCGGACGCACGACAGGCACTACGAGTTCCTCGTGATGCCTTTCGGCCTCACGAACACCCCCTCTACCTTCCAGGCCGTCATGAATGAGATTTTCCGACCTCTCCTTCGGCGGTCCGTACTGATCTTCTTCGATGATATCCTGATCTACAACGCCAACTGGGCGGAACACGTCGCTCACGTGGAGCAAGTTTTCACCATACTCCGCCAGCATCAGCTCTACGCGAAGCAGTCCAAGTGCTCTTTTGGACAGCCGGAGGTGGAATATCTGGGTCAAGGCGGACCCCAGGAAGATCGAGAGCATGGTCAAATGGCCGCGTCCTCAAACCGTTAGAGCACTTCAGGGTTTTTTGGGGCCCACCGGTTACTACCGACGGTTCGTCAAAGATTATGGCAAGATCGCACGACCCCTGACACAGCTGTTACAGAAGGATGCGTTCCAGTGACAGGACGACACCGAGGCTGCTTTTCAGGCTCTAAAAGGAGCCAAGACGACTACTCCAGTTTTGGCACTTCCAGACTTTACTAAGGAGTTTGTGGTGGAGACGGATGCATCCGGGGTGGGGCTCGGGGCGGTTCTGATGCAGGAGGGCCGCCCTCTAGCCTTCTATAGCAGGGCACTGGCGCCCGCACTCTGGGATTGTCGACATATGAAAAGGAGTTGTTGGCTATTATCCATGTTGTCAAAGTTTGGCGGCCGTATTTGCTTGGGCGACACTTCAAAATCCGCACCGATCACCAGAGCCTGAAACATTTCTTGGAGCAACGGGTGGCATCCCCTCTACAGCAGAAGTGGGTCACCAAATTGCTGGGGTACGACTATGAGATCATTTACAAGCAAGGCAAAGAGAATGTGGTCGCCGACGCCTTGTCTCGGTTGCCTGAGGGCACGCTTCATCAGATCTCAGGTCCGTTCATCGATTCCTTGGATGACATTCAGGAAGAGGTCCGGCGAGATACCGAACTTGGGATTATTATGGCAGCTCTTCAGAGAGGGGAGCTCACTTACCCAGGCTATCAGTTACGGAATAGGCGGTTGTACTATCAGGATCGAGTGGTCATTCCCCCCACCTCCCCATGGAAGACGGTGCTGCTTCATGAGTTTCACTCCTCACCTACTGGGGGCATGCGGGTATCCTTCGGACACTCCAGCGCCTTAGAGCAAATGTATTTTGGAAGGGGCTCAGACGCGATGTGCAGAAATTTGTTCAGCAATGTAACGTCTGTCAAAGGCAGAAGTATGAAACTACTGCTCCGGCAGGCCTCCTTACTCCTCTCGAGATCCCTCGGCACATCTGGGACACGGTTTCCATAGACTTTATCGAGGGGCTACCCAAGTCGCAGGGCAAGTCCGTCATTCTAGTCGTCGTGGACAAACTCTCCAAATATGGGCACTTCCTGGCCTTACGTCACCCCTACACGGCCGAGTCAGTTGCAGATCTATTCATCCGGGAGATTGTTCGGCTTCATGGCATTCCGCGGGCTATCATTTCGAATCGGGACCCGACGTTCGTAAGTAATTTCTGGCAGGAGTTGTTCCGCCTGCAAGGTACTTGCCTACGGATGAGCACGGCGCACCATCCCCAGACGGATGGACAAACATAAGTTCTCAACCGCGGCGTGGAAACGTACATTCGATGCTTTGTGATGGATGAGCCACGGACCTGGACCCAGTAGCTGCACTGGGCTGAGTACTGTTACAATATCGCATACCACTCCGCCAGCAAGATGACCCCGTTTGAGGCCGTCTATGGCCGTACCCCATCCACCTTGAATAGTTATGAGCCGGACAGCACGACCGTCCCAGCGGTGGACCGAGCATTACGGGACCGCGACCGTACCTTGGCTACTCTTCGAGACAATCTGCGTATTGCACAAGATCGGATGAAGCTACAAACCGACAAACACCGAACTGAGCGAGAGTTTGCAGTGGGCGATGAGATCTTCCTCAAACTTCAGCCCTACCGACAGTTATCCGTGGCCCGCCGAATGAACCAGAAGCTTGCACCTCGTTACTACGGACCTTTCCGCATCATCCGCCGGGTGGGTCCTGTCGCTTACACCTTGGCTCTACCAGAGGGGTCGCATATCCACCCGACTTTTCATGTCTCTCTCCTCAAGAGAAAGTTGGGTGAGTCCGTGCACGTCAGTCCCCTCCTACCGGAGGCCACTACTGCAGGCGAGCTACGGCCACTGCACGAGCAGGTTCTGGTGGTTCGCTGGAAGCAGCGGGGCACTGAGTATCGCCCCGAAGTTTTGGTACAGTGACAGCACATGACACCGGCCCACAACACCTGGGTTGACATGCTGGAGTTCAAGGAGCTCTATCCGGATTTCCATCTTGAGGACAAGCTGGCTCCTTATAGGGAAGGGAATGTTACGCCGGGCGGCGCGTCACGATTCTGAGGGTACCAATACAAGCGCAGGCTGAAGGAGGCAACGGAGAAAGAAAGGGCTGAACCATCCGGTTCAGCCCACCAGCAATAAAACAGAAGGAGCGGGGCTGAACCGAACCGGTTCAGCCCCTATGGGGGCCGGCCGGCCCCCTTGGGTGAGATTATTGAGATAAGGCTAATGTGGCGATACTAATACATGAAAATAAGAAATTTTCTTGTGCATGTATAATGAAAAAACTTTACAAAATTACTATTCCAAAAGACCAAATAAAAAACATCATCATCTATATAAATTTTTTGGGATCTCAAAAAACGTGAAATTGGTTTACTACATAGAAAAAATCTCCATGCATTTGCATAGTTTGAACGGAAATTAAGATCTTCACATGGATGAAAACAAATGCAGAACACACCTATCACACTTCTAATTTAGATCTAGAGGGAAATAGCAAGAAATTTTCTTCGGAAACCTATAATCAATCATAACACAATTTAGACATCATTCGAAGCTCACACACAATTTTCATTTGCTTACTTAAAACAATTAATTATGTAGATTTCTGATTATAGTATCTTTCAGCATACATTATGTAGTATCTTTAAGCATTGACAAAAAAATTGTATTACTAATATTTAACTTGAGCATTATATAGTATTATATAAAAAATTTAATCAAAATTTGTCTGGGTACAAAGTCCATAAAATTGTCCATTTCAATACTAGGGTTTGGTATGGGAAAGACCCCTCTTACAGTCACTTGCGGGTATTTGGCTGCAAAGCCTTTGTGCACGTCCCCAGGGACGAGAGATCGAAGTTGGATTCGAAGACCCGGCAGTGTATTTTCTTGGGGTACGGCTACAGTGGAGAGTTTGGGTACAGGTTCTTTGATCCAGTTGAGAAGAAGCTTGTACGTAGCCGTGATGCCGTTTTCTGTGAGGATCAGACCGTTGGTGATCCTGAGGAGACTGTTGAGTTTGAGGTTGACTCTCGCACTGCTGCAGAGTCACCTATGGTTGAAGATGACGACACTGAGGAGGCTACTGAGCCTGAACCAGCACAAGGTACTGATACCTTTCCGGATCATGATATCACCACTGATGGTGAACCAGGAGTCGCTGAGGACATTACTGATGATGTGCCTACACCGGCCCCTGAGCCTGCCTTGCGGAGGTCAGATCGAGTCAGGCATACTTCCGCCAGATATTCTGCATCAGAGTTTATACTGCTGACTGATGCGGGGGAGCCTGAGAGCTATGACGAGGCTGTGGAGAGTGCTGAGAAGCGCCAGTGGATGGCTGCTATACAGGAGGAGATGCAGTCGCTGCAGAAGAACCACACGTATGACTTGGTGAGATTGCCTAAGGGCAAGAAGGCCCTAAAGAATCGTTGGATTTTCAGGGTGAAGCAGGGAGACTCCTCCACACCTCCCAGATACAATGCCAGGCTGGTGGTGAAAGGTTTTGGACAGCGACAGGGCGTTGACTTCGATGAGATCTTCTCACCAGTGGTGAAGATGTCATCTATTCGTGTTGTCCTTGGCCTTGCTGCGAGGCTTGATTTGGAGATTGAGCAGATGGACGTCAAGACCGCCTTTCTGCATGGCGATCTTGACGAGGAGCTATACATGGAGCAGCCTGAGGGCTTCAGTGTCAGAGGGAAGGAAGGTCTGGTGTGCCGCTTGCAGAAGAGTTTATATGGCCTGAAGCAGGCCCCGCGGCAATGGTATAAGAAGTTTGATTCTTTCATGGGGGAGATCGACTTCAGGAGGACCACCCTTGACCACTGCGTGTTCATCAAGCAGTACGCTCCAGAGGATTTCATTATCCTATTGTTGTACGTGGACGATATGCTGATCGTCGGGAGGAACACTGCGCGCATTGCTGAGTTGAAGCGGCAGTTGAGTTCCACCTTTGAGATGAAGGATCTGGGTGCTGCGAAGACTATTTTGGGGATGCACATTCGCAGAGACAGGGGAGCCAGATTGCTTTAGTTATCACAGGAGCGGTACATCCGCAAAGTGCTACAGAGATTTGATATGGATCAGGCGAAGAAGGTGAGTGTGCCTCTTGCAGCTCACTTCAGGCTTACCACTAGTCAGTGCCCCAGCACACCCGAGGAGATCGAGGCTATGCAGAAGGTTCTGTATGCATCTGCAGTTGGGAGTCTCATGTATGCGATGGTGTGTACACGTCCAGACATTGCGCATGCGGTTGGGACAGTCAGTAGATTTCTCTCCAACCCTGGGAGAGAGCATTGGAGCGCAGTGAAGTGGATACTGAGATACCTGCAGGGGACGTCAGACTTGACGCTGAGATTTGGAGACAGTGAGCCAGAGCTGTTGGGCTACACTGATGCTGACATGGCTGGAGATGTAGACTCCAGGAGGTCGACGTCCGGGTACTTGATTCTGTTTGCAGGGGGAGCTGTCTCATGGGCGTCGAGATTGCAGAAGTGCGTTGCACTGTCCACTACGGAGGCTGAGTTTATTGCGGTTACTGAGGCTGGGAAGGAGTTGCTTTGGATGAAGAGGTTCATCAAAGAACTTGGTTTCACTCAGGACCGATACACACTCCTGTGTGACAGTCAGAGCGCCATTCATGTGGGGAAGAACCCCACATTTCACTCGAGGTCGAAGCACATCGACACTCGGTACCATTGGATACGAGATGTCCTAGAGCAGAAGGAGCTCTCTCTTCAGAAGGTGCACACTGATGATAATGGGGCAGACATGCTGACCAAGACTGTGCCAAGGGGGAAGTTTGAGCATTGCGTTAGAATCGCCGGGATGGCGGTTTCTTCCGCCTCGATGTGAAGGGGGAGATTTGTTGGGTGTGGTTCCCATCCGAGACGGTAAAAACCACCGGGCGCACGTCGGGTGCGGCTCGTGATTTCTTTTGGTGGAAATTATTATAAAATTGAAGTGCGGATATCCTAATGGGGGCAACATCAATCCGGACCGCTGTTTTTGGGTGGATTCATCCTAGCCTTCTATTTCCACTTATATATATATAATTAAATTAAAAATCCAATTCCCCACACCTCTCTCTCCCGTGCATTTAAAAGAGGGTAACAGCCATTCTCTCTCTCTCCTCTCGTGTATTCAAAGAAAGAAACAAAAATTGCCAGATTAATCTCTCCCTCTCTCTCGCCATTTGAGAAGCCGCCACGTACCATTTTCTTTTTCTTCTCTCCCGTAATCGACCGCCTGGAGTGCTGGGAAGGAGAAAACCGCCGGCTTCCTTGGAGGTGAGATCTCGCCGCCCTTTTGTTGGAGAAAGGAGATTTCGCTGCTGTTTGAGAAGGGGTGGTCGCCGGGTTGTGTTGGAGAGGAGCAGCCGCTGCCTGCACTGTTGGAGAGGAGGGCCGCCGCCTGTGTCGGAGAAGAGGCCGCCGCCGCCTGTGTTGGAGAGGAGGGCTGCCGCCACTGTTGGAGAGGTTGTCGAGTCTTGTTCGTGGCTTTGAAGATTGGAGAGCGGAGTTGGAAGGGGCTGCACATAGCCGTCCTTCTTTGTGATTTGGAGAACGTCGTCTTGACGTTGGGACGGATTTTTCAATCCGTCTGGGTAACGCTTCTCATCGCTTGTTTTTATCTTTTCAAACATTGTGCTTGTGTGTGTTTGTTGGAAGAGAAAGGTTGTGTAAATCCTTTGTGGATTGTTGTTGTTGTGGAGGAGTGGAGATCCTTTGTGGATCGGTGGGAAAACCTGTAATTCGTGCGTGTGATTTTTCACACACTTTTAGTGGAGGTTTTCCGGGTTGGACTCCGATCGTCCCGTGGTTTTTCACCCAATTGGGTTTTCCACGTTAAATTTTTCTGTGTGCTTTTATTTACTTGCATCGTATTTTCTATTTGCGAATTTGCATACCGCTCAACGCGGTCGCACAGGTGCTTGCTCAAATTGCAACATGTGCTCTGGTCGGGTTTGTACGCTCACATTCCCAACAGTTTTGTCCAACTGAACGAACTCTAGGGGAAAAGGGTAAGTGACCAGGGTAGATTACACTATAAGAAAAATGTAACAAAATTAGCAACACTCTGTTCACTCCCCTCTTCCATCCAAATTCCAACATAATAGACCCAAGCAATTAAGACTCACTACAATAATATCTCACTGAAGTTTTTGAATTCCCAATACATGGGGTGTTCCTGTGAAAACCAAGCAGTCCTGAAAGGTTGTCGTATAGCTCATTCAACATGAAAGGAAACTGATTCTCAATCAATACATTCTCAAGATATAGTTTATGTAGCATAATGCATTTAGGAGTAGGACCGGATTTATTAAAGATAAGCAGGCGTTCCTCCCAAAGTGGGAAATTTGTAAATTGAAGTTGAAAGAGTAGCAAGGAAATCAAGTTTATCTTTATCATGGAGATCAAACCTGAGTGGCCCATCCAGTACATCATCACCGTCGTTCTGGACCTCGGTGTCCTGCTCCTGCCCGTATTCCATGTGAGCATGGGCGCTTTCTCCGTAGTCAACTCCGACGTCTGGAATAGCCGGGTGCATGCCGACTTCTGCTGTATTAACTACTCGACTATCTCTATGCTTGAGAAGTATCGACCCTATCAGAAATCCAATGGCTCAAATCCTACCAGAAATATGTACTTTCGCGGTTGCTGGTTCATTGAGGATTAGGAATTTCACAGCTTATCGCCACCCCCATCTACAGTGCACGGGGTAAAATAAAGAGCGATGCCAATAAGGAAGAATCTGATTCTTGCCGAAAAGGGGGTTTCCGAATCTAAGAAAACGGATCGAACTTGGCAGACGGCTTCTAGAGTTCTAGGAACGAGATCGAGCTTGAAGATGGAGATTTGTAAAGACAACCAGGTAGGGCTTACTGGGATTTTTGCTGCCTAGCCTCGGAGACAGATAGAGGAATGACGGGGCGGAAGAAGAACGGATCAACTGCGGGGCTAATATTACCAAACACACAGTTAGAACCACCAGTCGCTTGCCACGGAATCCTAAGGACTTGGCTCCCGTGAGTTTGAACAAAAACGGACAATAGTTATTGGCGATTGCTAACCGCAACCCGATTTTGGTTTGTCTGAATAGCCGCAACCCGATATTTGGCTTGCCGCAACCCAAATTTTAATATGAAGAAGAAGATTATTATGGGGTTTTTATTGCTAACGTAATATGTAGAATGAGATTTCTACATAGCCGGCTATATAAAAGGAAAGAAACATCATTCTACATAGCTAGGGCTAGGGTTTTAAAATCCGGGTTGCGGTTAAACAAAAAAATAATTGATGTTTTTAAAATTTTAGTTGTGGATAGCCAAATACGGGTTGCGGTTAACAATCGCCTAGTTATAACCGCCATCAGGAAAAGAAAGCTAGTTTTGAACGTAAATGAGAATGAAGTTCCTTAGGTGAGGTCGGGTGTTCCTGAACGATGGTTCATAATCACCGTGTTCGTGACCGCTATTGGCGTGCCAAACAGAGCCTTAATGTTTGATTTCTTCAAGGAAGATTTCGTACAGACTGATAAAAACTTCTTCTGCACATAGATTTAAAAATCTTGATAATTCATTCTCAATTATCAAAAGTTAACACAATTCATCCAAATCTCAATACAAATCCCTCAAGTTCTTCTTTCGGTTGGGTCCGGTCGGAGTTTGAGTCGACGAATACCTCGGGATCGGCCAAAGAAGGATCGCAAACCACCTCCAAAGATACATTTTACATGTAGGCCCTAAAAATAGAGGGTGGTAGCGGATCGCGCTATGCGTGATCCACATGTGATCACTCTGTGTAACATCCCCAATCCTTCTAGACCCCTAGATGGTGTTAGGGCATGGGTGGTGTGCAGAGTGACCACTAAGGCCCTTGGGCCAAGTGGAGTGTGCTAAGTGCACACCAAGGGCACAAAATCAACATAGCCCAATACCACTCCCTTAGGCCAATTGACCCTCAATTCACCAAATTGACCTCCCCATACCACCCTAACCACTGAGGAAGACCATAACCATGGAAACTGCACTTGGGTGGGACCCAATTGCATGAAATTGACCAAAGTCAAACTTTACCCAATTTTGGTCAAATCTACACCCTTTGATTAAATTGAACCAATTGGAGCCCCACCATGGACCAACCTATGTTGGGTGATGTTAAGGGACCCATGACCCCCAAGTGGGGTCAACCCACTCACCTTGGTTGACCAAAGTCAACCATGGTCAACCTTGCCCTTTAAAGTGAATTTCAAGCCCAAATTGAATGGGACCCAACCCCAATTAATTAACCCTACTCATGGACCTAAGTCAAGCCATATCAGCCCTAGACTGAACCCTAGCTAAGCTTGATTAATCAAATGGAGGGGGAGGGGACCAAAAGTTAATCAAAAAGCTTAAAGCATAAAGCAAAAAGGAAAAGCAATCACCCCCTCCTCCACACTCCTCCCCCAATCAGTCTTGGACACTCCCCTGATTGCTGGGGGTCTGACCTTGACCCAGACGGAAGCAAGAAGGCTGGCAGCTGCAGGAGGGTGGCAGCCATGGGAGAACCGAGGAGGCTCAAGTTCAAAACCAACCAAAGAACCCTCCTCACTTCATTCCAGCCACACCACTAGCTTCAGGAGGCCGAGAGCAGACGGGAACACCCCTTGGAGCAGAGCTTTTGGTGGAGAATCACGGATGTGAGCAGGATCGCCGGAGCTAAGCTTTTCCATGGCCAACCGCCGTCGGAGCCGCCGCCACGCACCAGCAATGGTTCGTTTCTCCTCCCCTCCCCTCATGCTAGCTTCCCATCAATAAACGAGGAAGGATCGGGCTCAATTGAGCCCAGATCTACCTCTGAAATCCAAGGATTTTGCCGCAAAATGAGACCCCTGAGATCGCCGGAAACCGCCACCACCGGCCACCAGTCGCCGGTGGATGATAGCCCCGACCACCACGAAGGTGTCGGTAGTGTTGGCCGGTGGTGGTGGTGGCTGGATCGCCGGTAATCCCCCTCGCAATATCGCCCGGCGCGGTTGAATCGCAGCCGTTGGCTGGAGGAGGAAGATGATGCCGCTGCCGCCAGATCTGCTGTAAGATTCGTGCGGCCATCATTTTCTTTTAATTAATTAATTCAATGTATATGAATTTCTGACTCTAATATTCAGTCAACTTCAAATAGAAATTAAGGCCACTTAATGGCTGATTTAGAAAAAGTGCCCAACATGAAAGTTGTAGGCCTTGGTCTTAACTTTCATGTGGCCTTAAGTTTAGGTCATTTGGTGACCTACAGCTCCCTAAGGAGCTGTTTTACTAGGACTGGTCCTACACTAGGTCAGTCCATTAGAAAAATTACCTAGGTCAAACCCTTCAAGCTTTGGAGCTGTGACTTTAACCATGGGTTGGTATACCCTAGGGGCACCCCCTGCCAAAGGGACAGCCCTTGGTGGACACTTTTACCTAGGGTTTTTGTGGTAGTTGGAATATTTAAATTAAGTTGATTTTTGGAGCATATGATGTCCAAATGACACCAAACTTTGGTGGCATACTCTTTTGTACCTGAGTAGTGCCTACCTAAAATTTCACTCAATTTGGAGTTGATCTGATATGGAAAATTGGAAACCCTAATGAGGGCCTTTAAGGGTCAAATTAGGGTTTAGGTCATTTTGAGGAGTTGAGTGTGTTAGCCTCCTCCCATCATGTTGGATATGTGGGTATGGATATACTAATGCTTGTGTCACACCCTAATGGTCCATTTGGAGCCATTAGGGTGGTGTGACCTAAAACCCTAAGGGTAAACCCTTAAGGGTGAAAGTTGGGATTTGTGAAGGGCATAGGACCAAATGTTCTAGCCTTGGCTCAGAACTTTATGGATATGTTTGTAAGGGCATAAAATGTCTTAGGTAATTTAATGAGAATTTTTTTAGAGGCATATACTTTTCTTCCTAAAAATGAAATTGCCACCTTTTCCCTTAATAAAATAAAATGCAAGGTCATATGACCTTGTATGACTTTGATATACTATCAGTGGCTGTATTAGTATGAAATAAGGCTATGGTAATTTTGTTATGAGTTATGAAAACATTATTCCTTGTATAGGAAGTTTTAAGTGCTTGCTAGCTTAAGGGAATTTGATCCATTTAAAATATCAAATCATGGGGCAATGATGTGATACTTGATTATCTGTAGTTTTAGGTTAATATATGCCCATGATAATTGTTTGGAAGCTTGTTGAATTATATTTCTTGTAACTCATGTAGAAATTGGGATTTACACCCCTTGAGTATTAAATCCTTTTAAAATATCAAATCATGGTCAATGATGTGATACTTGGTTATCTGTAGTTTTAGGTTAATATATGCCCATGATAATTGTTTGGAAGCTTGTTGAATTATATTTCTTGTACCTCATGTAGAAATTGATAATTGCCACCTTTGGAAGTGTAATCATTTTAAAATATCTAATCACATGGTAATGACACAATGATTTGTCAGACGCCTCTAGGTCCCCATATGAACACTTGGTAATTTTTGTAGAATTTTCAGAAGTGAATTACTATTTTTCCTAATTATAGTGTCATTTTGGTAATTATGCAATTATGATGATATAGTAGGCCAAATGGCATCCTAGGGTCATGAAACTCATTGAACCACCTTGATATGGTATATTACCTCACTGATAATTTTCATGTAGCATGTAGAATCATTGTGATGGTAGTTCATGTGTAATTTGGCTTAAGGCCTTAACTACTTTAAATTATAATAAATACCAAATTAATATGTAAAATTGTGGAAATGGGAACATACCATATTGAAGTCAGTGGGATCCTAGGATAATTATACCAGACCCTGGTGATGAATTTTTAGAAGGGTTCCCTTATGGGGTTGATGGATAGTTCAAATTTGTGGTCTGCGTTTAGTAAAAACAGAATTTTGAGTTTTAGACAAGTCAGACCCCTAAGTAGTGTTTAGGAGGTATATCCAATCATTAAATGGGTTGTATCACACCATCATTCAAGGAGGGTCAATCCTAGGGTTACTTGTGGGGTGGTGCTAGAGTTAATGTAGAAGGAATGAAGGTACGTCCAACCTGATTGGGTGGGACGGGAGATGAGCTAAGTCACTTTAACTATATGAAATGATGAAGGGTGAATCAAATGTTAACCACCAACTAAAGTAATTGTCTTGAGGAGGATGGTGGGGTTGAGCCCATTGATCCGTAGTACCGTTAGGGGCCCCTTATGGAGTACAACGCGGGAAGTCCAGGACTCACCATAAATATAACACTAACTAAATTGTAGGCAAGAGTAGCCTAAGTAGGGATGCAAACTCGTATGGATCTCCTCCGGGAAGGAGATGGGTTGGGTCAGCTTGTGTGATAGTCCCTGAGCCGGAAGCTCGGGTGGACATTGTTAACACCTGTTACTTATTCAAATAGTGGCGAGTCTTCGGTACTAGGCTAGTCGTGTCACCGACGGTAGTACGTTGACTCAGGTGAGGGCGAGGTTTAGAGGGCCGGTAAGTTTGAGTACCGCGGTCTGGAGGACAATCCCTAATAACCCACCCCGACCTTAAAGTCTGGTGGATTCCAGCAAGAGTACGCAGGAGCTCCGCTGTTGTGTTCTTAGCGTTGAGGCGTACATGAGGTCTAGGCTTGGTAGTGACTATACCCACCTAGGATGTGGAGTGCCCGATCCACTACCACCGTGAGCCACGACGGTCGGTACCCGAAAGGTTGGCTTCCTTTCAAACAAATTGGGAACTATAAAGGTCTGTGCGCATAGAGTCGTGTGGGTGAGTCACATTGCATAAACTCATCAAAACATCATAACCATAGCATAGCATAACATACACATTAGCATACCCCCATCATATAAATTAGTATGAGCTCTTTTATATGATGGGTTGCCTGGACATCTTAACATATATGTCGTATGGGCGTTCATATAAGTTAAGGTACGAATCTGTGATGGTAGCTTAGATTTACTTACTGCACTGCATTTTCTTTCTATTTACTGCTTACTTCATTGCTCTACTTTATTGTCTTATACCTGCACTATACTGCTAGCTAGATTTTACTGCTTTACTTATACCTGCTAGAGTAGTGCCATGTCACCACCTTCTTGTTTACCCCTTGTTTGTCCTCCGCTTCTTCCTCCCGCTCGGTGCCTAGGAGTCGTGGAGGGAGGCGAGGACAAAACGACTTAGTCTTTATGACTAACGGTCGGTGTGACCACAGGAGTCCGAGGAGACGGAGTTGTCCCGCGCACAGCAGGACGAGATGGCAGGACCTGAGCAGCAGATGCAGCACACTACCACGACGCCATAGGTTGATGATTAGATAGCTAGTCTTCCGCATTTTTGAGGGTTTTGATGTAGTCTTCCGCATGTTGTAGAGAGAGAGAGAGATAGTACATTATTTTGGATATGTTTCGGGCATAAGCCCCTTTTTGCTTGTACTTCTCTTATGAACTTTCTGTTTTCATTATATATATATATATATGATGCTGTGATTGTGGACATGCCTTCTTTCATGTACTTACTTTTGGCATATTTTACTTATGATCGTATAGCCGACAGGGTTGGTGCTGAGCGGTGTTAGCCAACCCGAGTGTTGGTGACCCCGCAAGGCATGGCGATTCTGGGCGAAGATCCACCTCAACCGTGCGATGCGGGAGAGGTTCGAGTTTTCAAGTACCCGAACGAGTTTTGGAAAAAGAGATCTTACACTCTGGACGCTGTCCGAGAGGCAGATTCAAAAAAAAATCTCATGTACGCCGTCTTAGACATCTCCCTCGACGCCCTCCTATGTCTCCTTTGTTGGATCCGAATCCATTCCTCTCTACTCACCGACCTCATTTTCAATTCTACCTCGATATAAGCTATAAAAAAACTCCGATATAAGTATGTTTTGTTGTACTTATCAGATAGAAGAATTATTTGGACAAAAGATGATACGTCAAAGGTAGAAAATGGAGAAAAGTATGACTCGGGTAATGTTAATTGTATTAGGTTAAAATCATGAAGTTCGAAGATCATAGATAGTTTTATGCACAATTTCCCTTGAAGTTCTGTGCGCAACAATGTGGGCACAACAATGTGGTGAGCATATTGATTATCATGTAATAATGTCATTGATATCATTTGAGTTGCTTGTAAGTTGTTTATTAATCATCATAGCTCACTCATGTATTGGTGTATCCATATCTCTGTGCTTAGTTTCATTGAAGATTTTTGCATTAGCAATTGTATTGTTTTTTATTTTTCAAACATATGTATAGCATATGTTGCAATACAATGAGAAAGATCAAGTCGTAGCTAGAATTATCTACATCTGCTACTGTCGCCCGAAAAAGGTATAACATCCCACCATGACCGTCACAATATTTCTACTCTTTTCTTATCATCGGATAACATGTTTTGATAATAAGGATAACATATTTTAAAGTCGGCATCCAAAAAGTAAACATCTACTAAGCACTGTGTAAATGTAAAGAGAAATAAACAACAGTGACATATAAACATAAATAAAGTAATATACAACGCGTTCGATTTCATGACTATTCAGACATATCAACCTCACATACATGTGCTACTTATACACTTCAACATCATACACGACAGTCGACATAGGATGAACACATCTAGAAGATAACTAGACGTTAAACTAGGACATCTCCAAGACATTATGCATAACTACTCATTTCCTTTGCCCTTTTTATTATCTTCTATCTTCTCCAACATCACAGTGATAAATGTGAAGGACCCAGGGCCAGTACTTATCCTCTAGCATTAAACATTCATAGTTACAAGACAAGTAATTGAAAGTTACAAGACAAGTAAATACCAATAAACATTGCTATAAAACATTCATAGTTACAAGACAAGTAATTGAAAATTAGTTTAAATTATTCTATAAAGGTGTACAAATATTTAAAAGAATTTTAGAAACATTAAAGACATTAGGCATGTATTACAGTAGCATTGATTTATATTCATTTGTATTCTCATTCATATGCATTTCGTTGTACAGTAACATTTCTTTTTATAGTAGGCTTCTTTAGTTTCTCATTTCTTTGGATCACTTATTTTCTTTTATTTATCGGGCACAATTAAGGATAAATTAGTCTTTTTAGTAGTAATAGAATCAATAGATCATCAGTAGGATTTAGTAATAGTAGCACTAGAATCAATAGCATTAGTATGTGCACATACAAATCAGTAGAAAACAGTAGTGTTGTATGTTGATTCACACCCCTCATACGAGCTAAGCGTCAACCCTTAATTGTGCTCATTTCGTCTTATTTTTGGATTGATGCATTTTCCTTATTCTTTATTTGATTTCATGTTGTAATGTATTTTATGCTCCCTTCAGATTTTATGTCATATTCGTGTCACCTTCAGTGGACCTATATCAACCGGGCATCTAGAATATTTTTCATGTTTGGATCATTGGTTGCATTTTTCATAAATATATTAATACACATGAAACAAGAAATAAAAGAGATGAAAAAACTCAAAGAAGTTTTTCCCTCCCCCTTATTCCGTCTAGGATAAATATTTTGTCCTTCATTAGAGACGATCTTGAATATTCTACCTTTCTGTGGGTCTTTTTTTCTATAGCATCATTTATAGTGAACATAAGTTACATCAATTGAAGGGTCTAATATATGTCCTAGAAAGATAAAACAATAGATTTTGAAGGGTCTATTGCGATTTAGGGAAAAGTTACTTCTTATATCTCTCATCTCATAATAAAGCAAAACTTCTTTTGATCCTTCTAAGTGAGCCTTCATACCCAGAGCAATGTCAAGCCTAAAGCTCAAATGGCTAACAAACCCAAAGTACAATCTTGGTCAAATGACTTAAATATGCCCAATCATAATTATAAATGTCAGTCAATTCAAAATTTAAATCATATCAATCTAACACGAGCCAGCATCAACAAAATTTTGATCTGCTAAATCAATGTTAATGACAACTGACTACTTGATATTAAAAGCCAAAATTAGTTCAATTCTGCTAAGCCAATATCAGAAGAACCGATTTCATTTAAGGGGAGGAGAAAGAAGGGGTGGAAGGGATAGCAATTTAAGAAATCATATAAGCTCAGTTCTATTTTCCAACAGATATTTCAATTCAACATTAATCCCAACCAACTATAATATTTTAGAGCAACAATCATTAAATCAAAAATCTAAGGGTTCCTGTGATGTCGTCAATCATTACAGGTATTAATAATTTATGCATTTATGATAATTATTGCACATAAAAGTGGCGACGAAAAAATAATCGACGTGACGCAAGTTAATTTAAATTATATTAGGGCAAAATAACCATTTCAGTCCCCAGCCTTTACTGCCTTTATTATTTCAGTCCCAAAGTTTTTAATTTGCATAAACCAGTCCCTAACATTTGCTAAATTTTGCTTTAGTCATAAAATAGATGCCATTATCTTTTTCGTCATCTCTCTCGGTTGAATCAGAAAACACGCCCCTTCTCTGTTTTCCCACGCAACCACCTCGATACTGAAATCCTCGGCAAGTACCCACGGCGACTGCTCCGGCGACGACTCCACGCCACTACTCCACGACTGCTCCGGCGTTTCCAGGAGGTAATCAATTTTAGGGCTTAGGTTTCTAAGATGGATCATTTTATTTTCCTTTTGTTCCCCCTGTTTCCATGAGCCATTATGGTATTTTAGGATTCCTTTTGTTTCCCCGTTTCAACGATGACATTTTTGTTTCCCCTATTTCAACGATGACATTATTGTTTCCCCTGTTTCAACGATGACATTATTGTTTCCCCCGTTTCCTATATTTTTTCGTCTAGGGCGAGTTTGAGATGGGAGTGGTGGAGGCTTTAATAGATTTAGTGGTGTAGGGGAAGAACGGTATGAAATGATGTCGTGATTTCTTCTAGCAAAATAAGCCTGAAATACAGGAAACGGGAGGAGCAGGTTCACCACCAATTTATTGCTCTCCAATCTCCATGGTGATGGATGAGTCACAACTTTTCTTATTTTTTACAAATAGTAAAAGATTTATTGTTGTAAAAGAAGAATACTATTGGGAAAAGAGAGCAAAATTTATGTATCAATCTCTTCTTTGATGTTTAGAATTTTGTATCAATCTCTCCAATCTCCATGGTAACGCTCAACCAACACTTCCGTTATTTTTAATGGAAAAGTGTTAATAAGGGACTACAATGAAAAACTATGAATGGTTGGGGACTGATTTATTCAAAACAAAAGGTTAGAGACTGAAATATTAAAGGAACTAAATGTTAGGGAATGAAATAGACATTTTGCCTAATACTAGTGCATATTCTTCAGGAAAGAAATATTTCGTATTAAAGTGAGACCGACTAAATAACAGGATAAGCGTTTTGATCGGTCCAAATCTTGGTTTGATCGGTCCAAAGCTGGGTCACGGTTAGCATGTCAAGCAAAGGGGAAAGCGGTGCTCGCGGTCAAGAGGAGAAACATTAAACCTGATACTCCATTTCGCGCAGGCTACCTGTTGTACTGGTTTTTCTTGTATCAGATCTTATATGGAACACAATAGATTTCTTTTGTCATGCACATTTCTGTTGTACTCGATCTAGTATAGACAGTCGAGCATGCTTGAGGGAAGGGGAAAATGAATAAGACGAAATTCAGATATTTAAAGCAAAGTTTGAATCTAGTAAGAGAAATCTCTACTTTTATTCAGAAAACAGTAGCCGACATGTTCACCAAAAATTCAACAGAAAATAAATTTAAGAAAGTAAAACAACCACAAAAGACTCTTCTCAAAACCAACAGGAGCCGACCTCTATCAAAATCCCTAAAAACTATATAAACATGCATCAAACAAGTGCAAAGACTTACCTTGCACAGAATTCATCTCGAAACTTCAGCAAAAGCCAGCAATCTACGACACTTTAAAGTGTCTCAGACCAACAATACAAGAAAATTGATTTTTAGTGACGAAAATTTTGATCACTAAATATTGCAGGTTGGTCACTGAAGACATTTGGTGACCAAATTTAATCCGTCACAAGGTGGTTGCAAAAGGCCCGTCACTAAATGTATTTTGTGACCAAATCAATTTTCTTCACTAAATGTATATTTTTAGTGACCACTAATTTTCATCACTAAATGTACATTTTTAGTGACAACTAGTTTTTGTCACTAAATGTACATTATTAGCGACAACTATTTTTTGTCACTATATGTATATTATTAGTGATACCCTTTTTCACCAATAAATATATTTAGTGACCAAATTTATTTAGTCACTGGTTGTGCAATGCAATAATAATGACTTTTGGTGCTAAATTTATTATTTAGTGACCAAATATTTATTCTGTCACAGTAGACATGTCTTTAGTGTCGAAATATATTTCGTCGCTAAGTTTTCGTTACTAAATGTCAGTTTTCTTGTAGTGACAACAGGGTAAAGAAGAAGAGAGAAAAGAAGGAAGGGAAAAGGAAGAGAGATACACACAGAGTTTATGCTGGAGTCGTAGCAAAGAAGGCAATGCTTGTGTGGGAGCATAAAAAAAATATCGGGGTTGAAAACATCCCTTATATTCAGGTGTCGCTTACCGCTCGAACAAGTAGATCGGCCCAGCCACATAACAGCTAGTTCTCGTCACTTACCGCTAGTTATCATAATTACGGCTGCATAACAACCAATTGACCCAATACCAATTACTAAAAGCAGGTCGTTCCAAATCCAGAAAACTGATAATCAGTTCAATTATAAAATAGTCGGCTTTCCCCATATAAAAATCAATATTCTCCGAGGGTGGGACCCAGTTCGAGCCATGTAAGCAGATAGTCAAAGTCAAAGGTCAACACAGAGGACAAGAAAGTCAAAGACTGAAGGCAGCCCGACCAACAAGCAGAGACAACAGAAGGCCCGTGCGAGTATAGGCGAGCAAGCCCCTCATACTCGCCAAGGTGGGCGACCATAGGGCGATACTCGTCGAGCCAGGTGAGGTCCCCTCAATGTCGCGTAGTTGCCGCTCAGGGTTAGGGCTATAAATAGCCCCCCTTCTCTTTGATTTTCCTATAAATAAGACCTCAGAGGTACTTGAATGGACACCTTTGGCTGAGCTTTCAGAACCCCTTTTTCGAAGACTTGACCCCCTGAGTTCTGGACCGTCACCCTCGACAGTCGTCCTAGATACTCGCAAAGTTGGTGCGTTCCTCGTACCCTCCTCGACCATCTTTGGTTGTGGAGGAGAAGTCTCTTCTGAGCTTCTGGGTACGTGGTGGGACCTCCCTGCTGTAGCACCTGAGGTCTTATTGTTGTTGTTCTAGTCCCTTCGTTGTTTCCAAGTTAAGTCGTCTAGCCGGTTCGCTGGGCGAGTAACCTCCGGCTGCATTGATCCGAATTTTGAAGTCTGGGAATTTCCTGACTTCAACAGTGGGTCCGGCGGGGGTTTGAGTTGACGAATACCTCGGGATCTGCAAAGAAGGATCACAAACCACCTCCAAAGATACATTTTACATGTCGGCTCTAAAAAGAGAGGGTGGTAGCAGATCGTGACTATGTGTGATCCACATGCGATCACTCTGGACGATGCCCGAGAGGCAGATTCAAAAAAAAATCTCCTGTAAGCCGTCTTAGACATCTCCCTCGAGGCCCTCCTATGTCTCCTTTGTTGAATCCGAATCCATTCCTCGCTACTCACCGGCCTCATTTTCAATTCTACCTCGCTATAAGCTATAAAAAAACTCTGCTATAAATATGTTTTGTTGCATGTATCAGATAGAAGAATTACTTGGACAAAAGAGGATACGTCAAAAGGGGGAAATGGAGAAAAGTATGATTCGAGTAATGTTAATTGTGTTAGATTAAAATCATGAAGTTCGAAGATCATAGAAAGTTTTATGCACAATTTTCCCTTGAAGTTCTGTGCCCAACAATGTGGGCACAACAATGTGGTGAGCATCTTGATTATCATGTAATAATGTCATTGATATCATTTGAGTTACTTGTAAGTTGTTTATTAATCATCGTAGCTCACTCATGTATTGATGTACCCATATCTCTGTACTTAGTTTCATTGAAGATTTTTACATTAGCAATTGTATTGTTTTTTATTTTTCAAACATATGTATAGCATACGTTGCAATACATTGAGAAAGATCAAGTCGTGGCTAGAATTGTCTACACCTGCTACTGTCGCCCGAAAAAGGTATAACATCCCACCATGACAATCACAATATTTCTACTCTTTTCTTATCATCGGATAACATGTTTTGATAATAAGGATAACATATTTTAAAGTCGGCATCCAAAAAGTAAACATCTACTCAGCACTGTGTAAATGTAAAGAAAAATAAACAACAATGACATATAAACATAACTAAAGTAATATTACAACACGTTCGATTTCATGACTATTCAGACATATCAACCTCACATACATGTACTACTTATACACTTCAACATCATACACGACAGTCGACATAGGATGAACACATCTAGAAGATAACTAAATGCTAAACTAGGACATCTCCAAGACATTATGCATAACTACTCATTTCCTTTGCCCTTTTTATTATCCTCTATTTTCTGCAACATCACAGTGATAGATGTGAAGGACCCAAAGCTAGTACTTATCTTCTAGCATTAAACATTCATAGTTACAAGACAAGTAATTGAAAGTTACAAGACAAGTAAATACCAATAAACATTGCTATCAAACATTCATTGTTACAAGACAAGTAATTGAAAATTAGTTTAAAATATTCTATAAAGGTGTACATATATTTAAAAGAATTTTAGAAACATTAAAGACATTAGGCATGTATTGCAGTAGCATTGATTTATATTCATTTGTATTCTCATTCATATGCATTTCGTTGTAGCATTTCTTTTTACAGTAGGCTTCTTTAGTTTCTCATTTCTTCGGATCACTTGTTTACTTTTATTTATCGGGCACAATTAAGAATAAATTAGTCTTTTTAGTAGCAATAGAATCAATAGATCATCAATAGAATTTAGTAATAGTAGCATTAGAATCAATAGCATTGGTATGTGCACATACAAATAAGTAGAAAATAGTAGGGTTGTATGTTGATTCACACCCCTCATACGAGCTAAGGGTCAACCCTTAACCGTGCTCATTTCGTCTTATTTTTTGAAAGTGGAGGTTAGTTCTTATTATATGTTAAAACTCTTGTTTAAATTTTACTTTCAAAGTAAGTGATATATATAGTGTGTGCTGTTTGAGTAATAAAATCAAACAGTTAGAGTGCACAACATAAATAAGAAAATAAAACAAAGTAAACAAGAAGCAATCCAGAAGACACAAGATATATAGTAGTTCCTCAAAATCTGGGTACGTCTACTCTTCTATATACCCACTGGTAGGAATCCACTAGGAGGTTGTTGATAAGGTTCCCTCACACCAAGGTGATTTTGATAAGGTGTCCACACACCAGGTGAGCTGTTGATAAGGTGCTCTAACCAAGATGCAGGTTTTTGCTAAGGTGCCCTGCACCGGGAGTTAACTTTTGAAGGGAGTTATAACCCTGTACAAGATGGGAGAAATAAAGGAAAACAAAAACAGATATTGTTCTTCTTTTTCTAAGAAGACACTTGATGAATATGTTGAAGAGAGCTCCCCCTGTCTGATGTAGTTTGATGACAGCTTGTGAAGACTCCTTCTCTTGATTCCAAATCCTCTGTTCTTCTTCTTCTTGCAGTTTTAGATCCCTGAGCAAATGATAGTGTTTGATGTCTCAGGTTGTATATGATTTACAAGAGAATAGTTTAGCAAAAACAGAACAAGATAAGGTAATAAAGTTGTTCTCTGTTTTTGCCCCTGTTCTTCTTTTTCTCTTCTTCTTCTTCTTCTCTCTTTCCTGTACAGAAGGTGTAAAATATATTCTGTCTATCTCTATCTTTTCTGTTCAGCAATATATTATATATATAATCTGTTGTGTGAGAGAGCAGAATATATTCTGCCATATATATTAATCTGCTGCATATCTTCTGCTGTATAAAATCTGTTGTTGTATAAAAGTTGTTGTCCTCTTTCCTTCTTTTGCTTGTTGCAACGGCTATAGCAATTAATGCTTCTGCCAAACGGCTATAACATTTAATGCTTGCAAGCTGTAATGTCAGAACAACAATATATATAGCAATATATAAAATAGAATAAAGAAATATTGCTTAAATAAAGTCTGACAGCAAAATAGAATAGGAAATGTAATTCTGCCTAAATTTAGTCGAGCTGAGCTCAACTTTCGTCGACCTCAAACATTTCATTCGTCGACCTCAATATTAATATTACTGTTTCTGAAAAGCTGTTGGATTTCTTCGAGCGGTGTTCGCCATTCATCGAGCGCAGCTTCCTTGCTATAAATCTGTCGAGCGCTGCTTAGTATAACTTTTCGCCGAGCGCCGTCCGACATTTGTCGAGTGTCATTCGACGTTTGTCGAACACAGCCAACTGTATGTACATTTAATTTTTCTTATATTATCTTATATTAATTTCTTTTATAATATTTTTCTCTTATAATATTTTCTCTTATATTATTTAGCCTATTATTATATATATTTTTCTTATATATTATTTATATATATATTATTTTCAGCCTTTTAATTTAATAGGATTTTTAATCTAAGTTGTAATATGAGTTATGACATAAACTTAGATAACTTAAGGTGGATCCTAACTCAAATCAGACCTAAGGTTCCAACAATCTCCCCCTATTTGAGTTGGGATCCTAATCCAAATTAACTAGGTTCTAACAATCTCCCCCTATTTGGTTTAGGATTTCTAAGCATAAAAAAGTCTTGATCTGCTTAAGGGTTAGAGATTATTTTTAGATTTCTTTTATAACTGAGCAATTTTTTATTTCCTGAATTTTGATTTAAATAGGATTTTTTAAATGAAATGAATTGCTAGCTGTTAACAGATTCTAAGAATTTTTATAATCAGAAAGACAATATCTGATAGCTTCTTTCTATAGAATCCCCTTAATCAGAAGAGACTCACACTCAGAGCTCTGATCATTTCTGATCCATGCTACTTGAGTAGAATGCTCAAACTGTTTTTGGAGAAAATCTGTAAGATAGTGAAGTTATCTGATATTGCTTTTAAAATAGAAAAATTCAAAGAAACATTAAAACTGCTGTTTAATTTAAATAGAGTAAAAATATTAAAAGTTTTAAAATTTGCCTTATAGATAAATATTTTGGCCTTTTTATCTCATTAAAGTATAATTTTGAAAGTTTATTTTTATTTTGCTGAACATAAGAAATTTGTTTTTCTTTAAATTTCTGTTTAAAGTTATCAGCTATAATTAACTTGTTTTCTAAACAAATAATTTGTTTTTCTGTTATTTTAAAATCTTCTTTAGGTTTGTTATAATCAGAATTCAAAATAGTTATTTTTAACTCTTTTCTAATTTTATTTTCAGAATTGTAATTTTCAGCAATTATGAAATCTGTACATAATGAATTGAAAATAGATTTATCATCAGATTTTATTAAATCTGGGCATGATGAAGTAAAAACAGATTTATCATCAGAGGTAGAAATAAAATGTGAAGATACCTCTTTTACCTTTTCTTCATCAAATTCTGCATCAGATTCAGATTCTGATATGTAATCGGAACCATATATTACCATCATACAGAATTTTCTGACTTTTTGTTCTTCCTTGTCTTCCTCTTCACTTAGAGTGAATGATGGCTCTGCATCAAAAATGATGTTAGTAGAGGAAGAAGAAGATGGTTCATTTACCATCCTTGAGAGGGAGTGCCAGATGGCCTTTGCTGAAGTGCAATCAGCCATTTTTTGAAAAATGTCTTTTGACATCAGCACTGATCAACCTTTCTTGATCATCAGATGAAGAGATTGAAGATTGAGTTCCTGTCAAAACAGATTTATAGATATCTTCATCTATTGCATTCATATATAACTTAATTCTAACTTGCCACAAATCAAAATTATCCAAATTACAAAAAGGTGGATCTGAAATAGAATAATCTGATAGTGTCATTTGGAAAAACTTTTTTTTAAACAAATAAGAACTAAGGTGATCTTTGTGATTTCAGGTGTTAGCCTGTGTGAAAAATCAACTTTCTCTGATACCAATTGAAAGGAGGTTAGTTCTTATTATATGTTAAAACTCTTGTTTAAATTTTACTTTCAAAGTAAGTGATATATATATAGTGTGTGTTGTTTGAGTAATAAAATCAAACAGTTAGAGTGCACAGCATAAATAAGAAAATAAAACAAAGTAAACAAGAAGCAATCCAGAAGACACAAGATATATAGTAGTTCCCCAAAATTTGGGTACGTCTACTCTTCTACCCACTGGTAGGAATCCACTAGGAGGTTGTTGATAAGGTGCCCTCACACCAAGGTGATTTTGATAAGGTGTCCACACACCAGGTGAGCTGTTGATAAGGTGCTCTAACCAAGATGCAGGTTTTTGCTAAGGTGCCCTGTCACCGGGAGTTAACTTTTGAAGGGAGTTATAACCCTGTACAAGATGGGAGAAATAAAGGAAAACAAAAACAGATATTGTTCTTCTTTTCTAAGAAGACACTTGATGAATATGTTGAAGAGAGCTCCCCCTGTCTGATGTAGTTTGATGATAGCTTGTGGAGACTCCTTCTCTTGATTCCAAATCCTCTGTTCTTCTTCTTCTTGCAGTTTTAGATCCCTGAGCAAATGATAGTGTTTGATGTCTCAGGTTGTATATGATCTGCAAGAGAAGAGTTTAGCAAAAACAGAACAAGATAAGGTAATAAAGTTGTTCTCTGTTTTTGCTCCTGTTCTTCTTTTTCTCTTCTTCTTCTTCTTCTCTCTTTCCTGTACAGAAGGTGTAAAATATATTCTGTCTATCTCTATCTTTTCTGTACAGCAATATATTATATATATAATCTGTTGTGAGAGAGAGCAGAATATATTCTGCCATATATATTAATCTGCTGTATATCTTCTGCTGTATAAAATCTGTTGTTGTATAAAAGTTGTTGTCATCTTTCCTTCTTTTGCTTGTTGCAACGGCTATAGCAATTAATGCTTCTGCCAAACGGCTATAACATTTAATGCTTGCAAGCTGTAATGTCAGAACAACAATAT
The DNA here is from genome assembly GCA_033032865.1 of Dactylorhiza incarnata. NCBI lineage: Eukaryota > Viridiplantae > Streptophyta > Magnoliopsida > Asparagales > Orchidaceae > Dactylorhiza > Dactylorhiza incarnata. The sequence goes on from JAWHQI010000053.1 coordinate 9,185,403, forward strand.
ATATAGCAATATATAAAATAGAAAAAAGAAATATTGCTTAAATAAAGTCTGACAGCAAAATAGAATAGGAAATGTAATTCTGCCTAAATTTAGTCGAGCTGAGCTCAACTTTCGTCGACCTCAAACATTTCATTCGTCGACCTCAATATTAATATTACTGTTTCTGAAAAGCTGTTGGATTTCGTCGAGCGGTGTTCGCCATTCGTCGAGCACAGCTTCCTTGCTATAAATCTGTCGAGCGCTGCTTAGTATAACTTTTCGCCGATCGCCGTCCGACGTTTGTCGAGTGCCGTTCGACGTTTGTCGAACACAGCCAACTATATGTACATTTAGTTTTTCTTATATTATCTTATATTAATATCTTTTATAATATTTTTCTCTTATAATATTTTCTCTTATATTATTTAGCCTATTATTATATATATTTTTCTTATATATTATTTATATATATATTATTTTCAGCCTTTTAATTTAATAGGATTTTTAATCTAAGTTGTAATATGAGTTATGACATAAACTTAGATTACTTAAGGTGAATCCTAACTCAAATCAGACCTAAGGTTCCAACATTTTTGCGTTGATGCATTTTCCTTATTCTTTATTTGATTGCATGTTGTAATGTATTTTATGCTCCCTTCAGATTTTATATATGTCATATTCGTGTCACCTTCAGTGGACCTGTATCAACCATGCATTTAGAATATTTTCCATGTTTGGATCATTGGTTGCATTTTTCATAAATATATTAATACATATGAAACAAGAAATGAAAGAGATGAAGAAACTCAATGAAGTTTTTCCGTCTAGGATCAATATTTTGTCCTTCATTAGAGACGATCTTGAATATTCTACCTTTATGTGGGTCTTTTTTCTATAGCATCATTTATAGCGAACATAAGTTACATTTATTGAAGGGTCTAATATATGTCCTAGAAAGATAAAACAATAGGTTTTGAAGGGTCTATTGCGATTTAGGGAAAAGTTACTTCTTATATCTCTCATCTCATAGTAAAGTAAAACTTCTTTTGATCCTTCTAAGTGAGCCTTCATATCCAGAGCAATGTTAAGCCCAAAGCTCAAATGGCTAACAAACCCAAAGTACAATCTTGGTCAAATGACTTAAATATGCCCAATCATAATTATAAATGTCAGCCAATTCAAAATTTAAATCATGTCAACCTAACACGAGCCGACATCAACAAAATTTTGATCTGCTAAATCAATGTTAATGACAACTGGCTATTTGATATTAAAAGCCAAAATTAGTTCAATTATGCTAAGCCAATATCGGAAGAACCAATTTCATTTAAGGGGAGGAGAAAGAAGGGGTGGAAGGGGTAGCAATTTAAGAAATCATATAAGCACAGTTCTATTTTCCAACAGATATTCCAATTCAACATTATTCCCAACCAACTATAATATTTTAGAGCAACAGTCAGTGACTGTTAAATCAAAAATCTAAGGGTTCATGTGATGTCGTCAATCATAACATGTATTAATAATTTATGCGTTTATGATAATTATTGCGCATCAAAGTGGCGACGAAAAAATAATCGACGTGACGCAAGTTAATTTAAATAATATTAGGGCAAAATAACCATTTCAGTCCCCAGCCTTTACTGTCTTTATTATTTCAGTCCCAAAGTTTTTAATTTGCATAAATCAGTCCCTAACATTTGCTAAATTTTGCTTTAGTCCTAAAATAGACGACATTTTCTTTTCCGTCATCTCTCTCGGTTGAATCAGAAAACACGCCCCTTCTCCTCCGTTCTCCCACGCAACCACCTCGAGACTGAAATCCTCGGCGAGTATCCACGGCGACTGCTCCGGCGATGACTCCACGCCACTACTCCACGACTGCTCTGGTGTTTCCAGGAGGTATTCGATTTTAGGGCTTAGGTTTCTAAGATGGATCATTTTCTTTTCCTTTTGTTCCCCCTGTTTCCAGAAGCCATTATGGTATTTTAGGGTTCCTTTTGTTTCCCCCGTTTCAACAATGACATTATTGTTTTCCCTGTTACAACGATGTCATTATTGTTTCCCCTGTTTCCCATATTTTTTCGTCTGGGGCGAGTTTGAGATGGGAGTGGTGGATGGCTTTTATTGATTTAGTGGTGTAGGGGAAGAACGGTATGAAAATGATGTCGTGATTTCTTCTAGCAAAATAAACCTGAAATACAGAAAACTGGAGGAGCAGGTTCACCACTAGTTTATTGCTCTCCAATCTCCATGGTGATAGATGAGTCCCAACTTTTCTTTAGAAATAATAAAAGATTTATTGCTGTAAAAGAAGAATGCTATTGGGAAAAAAGAGAAAAATTTATGTATCAATCTCTTCTATGATGTTTAGAATTTTGTATCAATGTCTCCAATCTCCATGGTAACGCTCAGCCAACACTTCCGTTATTTTTAATGGAAAAGTGTTGATAAGGGACTGCAATGAAAAGCTATGAATGGTTGAGGACTGATTTTTTCAAAACAAAAGGTTAGAGACTGAAATATTAAAGGAACTAAATGTTAGGGATTGAAATAGACATTTTACCTAATATTAGTGCATATTCTTAAGGAAAGAAATATTTCATATTAAAGTGAGACCGACTAAATAACAGGATGAGCGTTTTGATCGGTCCAAAGCTGGGTTTGATCGGTCCAAAGCTGGGTCACGGTTAACGTGTCACGCAAAGGGGAAAGCGGTGCTCGCGGCCAAGAGGAGAAACATTAAACCTGATACTCCATCTCACTCAGGCTACTTGTTGTACTGATTTTTCTTGTATCAAATCTTATATGGAACACAATGGATTTCTTTTGTCATGCACATTTCTGTTGTACGTACTCTAGTATAAACAGCCGAGCATGCTTGAGGGAAGGGGAAAAGGAATAAGACGAAATTCAGATATTTAAAGCAAAGTTTGAATCTAGTAAGAGAAATCTCTACTTTGATTCAGAAAACAGTAGCTGACATGTTCACCAAAAATTCAACAGAAAATAAATTTAAGAATGTAAAACAACCACAAAAGACTCTTCTCAAAACCAACAGTAGCCGACCTCTATCAAAATCCCTAAAAACTATATAAACATGCATCAAACAAGTGCAAAGACTTACCTTGCACAAAATTCATGATTTTCAGTGACGAAAATTTTGATCACTAAATATTGCGGGTTGGTCACTGAAGACATTTGATGACCAAATTTAATCCGTCACAAGGTGGTTGCAAAAGGCCCGTCACTAAATGTATTTAGTGATCAAATCAATTTTCATCACTAAATGTATATTTTTAGTGACAATTAATTTTCATCACTAAATGTACATTTTTAATGACAACTAGTTTTCGTCACTAAATGTAAATTATTAGCGACAACTATTTTTCGTCATTAAATACACATTATTAGTGATAACCTTTTTCACCAATAAATATATTTAGTCACCAAATTTATTCAGTCACTTGTGCAATGCAATAATGACAACTTTTGGTTACTCAATTTATTATCTAGTGACCAAATATTTATTCCGTCATAATAGACGTGTTTTTAGTGACGAAATAGATTTCGTCACTAAATTTTCGTCACTAAATGTCAGTTTTCTTGTAGTGACAACAGGGTAAAGAAGAAGAGAGAAAAGAAGGAAGGGGAAAGGAAGAGAGAAACACAAGGAGTTTATGTTGGCGTCCTAGCAAAGAAGGCATGCAATGCTGGTGTGGGAGCATAAACAAAATATCGGGGTTGAAAACATCCCTTGTATTCACGCGTCGCTTACCGCTTAAACAAGTAGATCGGTCCAACCGCATATATAACAGCTAGTTCTCGTCGCTTAGCGCTAGTTATCACAATTACCGCCGCATAGCAACCAACTGACCCAATACCAATTACTAAAAGCAGGTCGTTCCAAATTCAGAAAACTGATAATCAGTTCAATTATAAAATAGCCGGCTCAATTAAAAATCAATAGAAATAACTAAAAGCAGGTCATTTTTCTTTTAAAAAGATGATTATCATTAAGAAAGATAATCTTAATCAAAGTGACAGTGATTTAAGATATATTTTCTCTCTGATATATAGAGCATCAAATGATCATATAATTAGTGTATAGTAATTAAGATATTAGTGGAAACACTCGCAAAAAGAGAGTGACAGTTCTCGTCCGAAGAGAGCAGGAGTATTCGCCATAGGAGAATGGAAGTTCTCGCCAGAGGAGAATGACAGTGCCCGCCATAATGCTACAAGTATGTATACTTCATGGGAGGCAAAATAGACGACCTTGCTGGAGGTGTTCACAAGATTGATGTGAATGTGTGCTAGGAGATCGTGCGAGCAAGATATGGACCGACGAGAACTATATATGCAGGTTTTGTTTTGGGTTTTAATAGAGGAATATAGACACCATCTACAATGAGAATGACCTCCATTGATGTTATATATGATACTGTGTGGAGCTTATATTAATTTCAACGTGTTAGTGCGCTTACAATTGAACATGGAATAGATGAAGGGAATTGTTTTGTTTTTTCACATTTAGTGAAATATCCATAGAGAACTACGATACTTCAAGATGTAAACTTTTCGTGATATTCCATCTAGGGAGTCGATCGTAGGGTGGAGATTTTATTGAGGCCAATCTTGAGACTATTGTTCTATTTTTATGTAAATGTTGTGAGGCCTCATCTAAGTATCTTTTCAAGCATTCGTCACAGTATAAAACAAGTATATGCACATGAGTAACAAATAAAACACATAAACAGAACTTGTATTCCATTATAAGCTTTTATACACATATACAAAACTCTGAGCATTGACTCTAATACAGTTAACATCTAACACATCAAAAACTTACAACTAGTTTGCTCGCTAGACCCAAACCTATCTATGTTGAAACCGACTACTCGGTCTCTGTGGAGTTCGGGGCCCTCAACGAGGCTGAGGGGCGACCAACCCTTACTTCCCCCAAGGGAGAGCTCTAGGTTGAAGGTGTCGGAACTAAGAACTGGACCAAGGGCTTAGCGGGGAGGTCCCGCCACGTACCCGGAAGTCCCCTTGGAACTTCCCCTCCCAAGCCACTACTAAGCTTGGGCACCACTGGAGCCTCTCCTCACCCCCTAGAGAGACTTGGGGAGGGAGAGGGAGAAGGAGAGAGCTAGCCTAGGATGAGAGATCTCTCCAAATGGTGCCCCCTTGGTCCAATTTATAGGATTTTTGAAGTTGGGCTGCAAATAGCCAAAAACTGGTCTGCCAGATTACCAGAATACCCCTGAATTGGGCTGCGGATAACTGAATCCCGCTGTTCTGAAATGCTAAATGCAGACCACTGGACTGCGAATAGCCAAACTGGACTGCGAATAGTAAACTGGATGAGGGGGGGCCGAGTTGGCCTCTCCGCCGAATGTTGGGCGAGAGGGGGGGTCGAGCTGGCCTCTCCCCTCTCCGCCGAATGCAGGGCGAGAGGGGGGGTCGAGCTGGCCTCTCCCCTCTCCGCCGAATGCTGGGCGAGAGGGGGGGTCGAGCTGGCCTCTCCCCTCTCCGCCGAATGCTGGGCGAGAGGGGGGGTCGAGCTGGCCTCTCCCCTCTCCGCTGAATGCTGGGCGAGAGGGGGGTCGAGCTGGCCTCTCCCCTCTCCGCCGAATGCTGGGCGAGAGGGGGGGGGGGGGGGGGGGTCGAGCTGGCCTCTACCCTCTCCGTCGAATGCTGGGCGAGAGGGAGGTCGAGCTGGCCTCTCCCCTCTCCGCCGAATGCTGGGCGAGAGGGGGGTCGAGCTGGCCTCTCCCCTCTCCGCCGAATGCTGGGCGAGAGGGGGGGTCGAGCTGGCCTCTCCCCTCTCCGCCGAATGCTGGGCGAGAGGGAGGTCGAGCTGGCCTCTCCCCTCTCCGCCGAATGCTGGGCGAGAGGGGGGTCGAGCTGGCCTCTCCCCTCTCCGCCGAATGCTGGGCGAGAGGGGGGGGGGTCGAGCTGGCCTCTCCCCTCTCCGCCGAATGCTGGGCGAGAGGGAGGTCGAGCTGGCCTCTCCCCTCTCCGCCGAATGCTGGGCGAGAGGGGGGTCGAGCTGGCCTCTCCCCTCTCCGCCGAATGCTGGGCGAGAGGGGGGGTCGAGCTGGCCTCTCCCCTCTCCGCCGAATGCTGGGCGAGAGGGAGGTCGAGCTGGCCTCTCCCCTCTCCGCCGAATGCTGGGCGAGAGGGGGGTCGAGCTGGCCTCTCCCCTCTCCGCCGAATGCTGGGCGAGAGGGGGGGGGGGGGGGGGGGGGGGGGTCGAGCTGGCCTCTCCCCTCTCCGCCGAATGGTAGGCGAGAGGGGGGTCGAGCTGGCCTCTCCCCTCTCCGTCGAATGCTGGGCGAGAGGGGGGGTCGAGCTGGCCTCTCCCCTCTCCGCCGAATGCTGGGCGAGAGGGGGGGTCGAGCTGGCCTCTCCCCTCTCCGCCTTCCTCCGGAGCGGGGGGCGAGAGGAGCTCGCCCCCTTCCTTTGCTCGCTTCCTATATGAGCTGGGCGAGCGGAGGTCTCCGCCTCCTACCGCTCGTCCTCCCTCTCTCTATCCGATGGAAAAGCACTCGACAAATACTGGGTTGTACACAATCCCCGCTCTTTGCGAGGTTAGCTTAAGCTCGCAAAGAATCATCCAACCCTGAGTGTTCGACGAGTGTCGCTGGAAATCCGGCTAACGGTGCTATCTCGGAAAAACACGTAGCCTCTCCGAAGAGGTCCTCCAACCTTGTCGGCTAATGAGAGCCCGGCTAGGGAGTCTGCTCGGGACTGAGCGCCTCCGGGAGTGAGCTCCACTAGTGGTCGACAATGGGTCGACACACTCCTAGGAGCGAGCTCTACTAGTGAGAGCCACCCAACTAGTGAGAGCCACCCAGCTAGTGAGAGCCTGGTCAGCGGAACCATCCAAGGGGAACATCTCTTTTCCTCCCTAGGAGGTCAACCTGGCCTGCCGTCTAGTGAGAGCCCGGTCAGCGGAACCATCCAAGGGGAACATCTCTTTTCCTCCCTAGGAGGTCAACCTGGCCTGCCGTCTAGTGAGAGCCCGGTCAGCGGAACCATCCAAGGGGAACATCTCTTTTCCTCCCTAGGAGGTCAACCTGGCCTGCCGTCTAGTGAGAGCCCGGTCAGCGGAACCATCCAAGGGGAACATCTCTTTTCCTCCCTAGGAGGTCAACCTGGCCTGCCGTCTAGTGAGAGCCCGGTCAGCGGAACCATCCAAGGGGAACATCTCTTTTCCTCCCTAGGAGGTCAACCTGGCCTGCCGTCTAGTGAGAGCCCGATCAGCGGAACCATCCAAGGGGAACATCTCTTTTCCTCCCTAGGAGGTCAACCTGGCCTGCCGTCTAGTGAGAGCCCGGTCAGCGGAACCATCCAAGGGGAACATCTCTTTTCCTCCCTAGGAGGTCAACCTGGCCTGCCGTCTAGTGAGAGCCCGATCAGCGGAACCATCCAAGGGGAACATCTCTTTTCCTCCCTAGGAGGTCAACCTGGTCTGCCGTCTAGTGAGAGCCCGGTCAGCGGAACCATCCAAGGGGAACATCTCTTTTCCTCCCTAGGAGGTCAACCTGGCCTGCCGTCTAGTGAGAGCCCGGTCAGCGGAACCATCCAAGGGGAACATCTCTTTTCCTCCCTAAGAGGTCAACCTGGCCTGCCGTCTAGTGAGAGCCCGGTCAGCGGAACCATCCAAGGGGAACATCTCTTTTCCTCCCTAGGAGGTCAACCTGGCCTGCCGTCTAGTGAGAGCCCGGTCAGCGGAACCGTCCAAGGGGAACATCTATTTTCCTCCCTAGGAGATCAACCTGGCCTGCCGTCCAGTGAGAGCCCGGTCAGCGGAACCGTCCAAGGGGAACATCTCTTTTCCTCCCTAGGAGGTCAACCTGGCCTGCCGTCTAGTGAGAGCTCGGTCAGCGGAACCGTCCAAGGGGAACATCTCTTTTCCTCCCTAGGAGGTCAACCTGACCTGCCGTCTAGTGAGAGCCCGGTCAGCGGAACCGTCCAAGGGGAACATCTCTTTTCCTCCCTAGGAGGTCAACCTGGCCTTCCGTCTAGTGAGAGCCCGGTCAGCGGAACCATCCAAGGGGAACATCTCTTTTCCTCCCTAGGAGGTCAACCTGGTCTGCCGTCTAGTGAGAGCCCGGTCAGCGGAACCATCCAAGGGGAACATCTCTTTTCCTCCCTAGGAGGTCAACCTGGCCTGCCGTCTAGTGAGAGCCCGGTCAGCGGAACCATCCAAGGGGAACATCTCTTTTCCTCCCTAGGAGGTCAACCTGGCCTGCCGTCTAGTGAGAGCCCGGTCAGCGGAACCATCCAAGGGGAACATCTCTTTTCCTCCCTAGGAGGTCAACCTGGCCTGCCGTCTAGTGAGAGCCCGGTCAGCGGAACCATCCAAGGGGAACATCTCTTTTCCTCCCTAGGAGGTCAACCTGGCCTGCCGTCTAGTGAGAGCCCGGTCAGCGGAACCATCCAAGGGGAACATCTCTTTTCCTCCCTAGGAGGTCAACCTGGCCTGCCGTCTAGTGAGAGCCCGGTCAGCGGAACCATCCAAGGGGAACATCTCTTTTCCTCCCTAGGAGGTCAACCTGGCCTGCCGTCTAGTGAGAGCCCGGTCAGCGGAACCATCCAAGGGGAACATCTCTTTTCCTCCCTAGGAGGTCAACTTGGCCTGCCATCTAGTGAGAGCCCGGTCAGCGGAACCATCCAAGGGGAACATCTCTTTTCCTCCCTAGGAGGTCAACCTGGCCTGCCGTCTAGTGAGAGCCCGGTCAGCGGAACCGTCCAAGGGGAACATCTCTTTTCCTCCCTAGGAGGTCAACCTGGCCTGCCGTCTAGTGAGAGCCCGGTCAGCGGAACCGTCCAAGGGGAACATCTCTTTTCCTCCCTAGGAGGTCAACCTGGCCTGCCGTCTAGTGAGAGCCCGGTCAGCGGAACCGTCCAAGGGGAACATCTCTTTTCCTCCCTAGGAGGTCAACCTGGCCTGCCGTCTAGTGAGAGCCCGGTCAGCGGAACCATCCAAGGGGAACATCTCTTTTCCTCCCTAGGAGGTCAACCTGGCCTGCCGTCTAGTGAGAGCCTGGTCAGCAGAACCATCCAAGGGGAACATCTCTTTTCCTCCCTAGGAGGTCAACCTGGTCTGCCGTCTAGTGAGAGCCCGGTCAGCGGAACCATCCAAGGGGAACATCTCTTTTCCTCCCTAGGAGGTCAACCTGGCCTGCCGTCTAGTGAGAGCCCGGTCAGCGGAACCATCCAAGGGGAACATCTCTTTTCCTCCCTAGGAGGTCAACCTGGACTGTCGTCTAGTGAGAGCCCGGTCAGCGGAACCATCCAAGGGGAACATCTCTTTTCCTCCCTAGGAGGTCAACCTGGCCTGCCGTCTAGTGAGAGCCCGGTCAGCGGAACCATCCAAGGGGAACATCTCTTTTCCTCCCTAGGAGGTCAACCTGGCCTGCCGTCTAGTGAGAGCCCGGTCAGCGGAACCGTCCAAGGGGAACATCTCTTTTCCTCCCTAGGAGGTCAACCTGGCCTGCCGTCTAGTGAGAGCCCGGTCAGCGGAACCGTCCAAGGGGAACATCTCTTTTCCTCCCTAGGAGGTCAACCTGGCCTGCCGTCTAGTGAGAGCCCGGTCAGCGGAACCGTCCAAGGGGAACATCTCTTTTCCTCCCTAGGAGGTCAACCTGGCCTGCCGTCTAGTGAGAGCCCGGTCAGCGGAACCATCCAAGGGGAACATCTCTTTTCCTCCCTAGGAGGTCAACCTGGCCTGCCGTCTAGTGAGAGCCCGGTCAGCGGAACCATCCAAGGGGAACAATACTTCAAAAAGCTTTCATTTCATTAGTCATTCGGTTACATGCAAGAAAAACTAAGTAGGGAAACACTCTCTCCTACTACATGGACTCAAAGAAAAAAAAAATGCACCGAGACCGGGACTCGGACTTCTATTCCCCGGCATGGTCCTCCCCGACCTCCTCTGGTTGTCGATGCTGCGGCCTCGGGCCCCTCGCCTCCCTCATTTCCAAGAACTCAGGGCAGGCGGATGTCGCGTGGCCTTCCTCCTGATGGAAGTCACAGTAGGGTAACTCCACTCGGACGCCCCTTCTTCCTCCTCCACGATTTCTTCTTCTTCTGTGTCCTATCACCATGGCTTGCTGGGGTGGTGGAGAGGGTGCTTTCGGTCCCTGCCTCCATCCTGGGAGGTCGGTCCCCTCTTCTTCGAAGTTGTCTTCCTCCTGGTCGAACTTCCTCTTGGGGGCCTTTGCTCTTCCCCCCTGCTGCCTTGCCTCCGGCTCACTCAGCTTGGCCAGCCTTCTTGTGAACTCCGGGTTGGCCTCTTCACTTTCAACTTCTTCGGCCACCCTTTCCATCAACTCCTCAAAAGACAAAGGAGCCCTCCTCTTGAGGTCCACCTTGAAGAAGCCCTGCCGCAGCCCCAACGTGAATGCAAGCTTGAGGGTGTACCCGGGAACCTCTTCGACGAGGTGAACCTCTTCCCTGAACCGTTCTAGATATCGAGCCAGCGACTCCTCTGGCTCTTGCTTGACCTTGAAAAGTGCTTCGGCATCTTTCTTCCTCTTCCTTGACGTCGCGAAGCGTAGCAAGAAACCTCGACGCAAGTCTTCGAAGGCATAGATGGATCCCGCAGGGAGCTGGTGGAACCACTCTCTAGCCTTTTCCTTCAGGGTTGTCGCAAAGAGTCGACACCTAAAAGCGTCCGACATGGGCATGATGGAGACCATGTCCTCAAACCACTGCAGGTGCAGGACGGGGTCATCCTTGCCGAAGTAGTGAGACATCTCTGCTCCCTTGAACCCCTCCGGAATCGGGGCTGAGAGGATCATCTCAGAAAAAGGACCTCCTCTGCTCGCCCCCCTTGGGGGCTGGGCGAGACGGGGTTTGACACCTTCCCATTCGCCTACTTGGGTCTCGGCGAGTGGGGGTCGATGACCTCCCCACCCGCCCACTTGGGTCTCGGCGAGTGGGGGTCGAGGACCTCCCCACCCGCCAACTTGGGTCTCGGCGAGTGGGGGTCGATGACCTCCCCACCCGCCAACTTGGGTCTCGGCGAGTGGGGGTCGAGGACCTCCCCACCCGCCAACTTGGGTCTCGGCGAGTGGGGGTCGATGACCTCCCCACCCGCCAACTTGGGTCTCGGCGAGTGGGGGTCGATGACCTCCCCACCCGCCCACTTGGGTCTCGGCGAGTGGGGGTCGAGGACCTCCCCACCCGCCAACTTGGGTCTCGGCGAGTGGGGGTCGATGACCTCCCCACCCGCCAACTCCTGGCACCTCCTCTCTGGCTGGTTGGTCGAGAGGGATCTCACCCTCCTGTCGGGGAGAGACCTCCGAACCACTTCCTCTCCTGCCTTCGCCTCCCGAGGCGAAAGCTACCTGCAAGGTCTGCAGGACCTCCTGCCTGAAATTTTCAAACATCTCCAACATCATCCCAGCCACCGGGGGCTGCGAGTGACCTGGGTCGGAACTTCCTCCACCTCCATCCATGGAGCTCATCTTGAGGGTTTCTTGAATCGGTCACACTCCACGCTCACCGCACCATAAATGTTGAAACCGACTACTCGGTCTCTGTGGAGTTCGGGGCCCTCAACGAGGCTGAGGGGCGACCAACCCTTACTTCCCCCAAGGGAGAGCTCTAGGTTGAAGGTGTCGGAACTAAGAACTGGACCAAGGACTTAGCGGGGAGGTCCCGCCACGTACCCGGAAGTCCCCTTGGAACTTCCCCTCCCAAGCCACTACTAAGCTTGGGCACCACTGGAGCCTCTCCTCACCCCCTAGAGAGACTTGGGGAGGGAGAGGGAGAAGGAGAGAGCTAGCCTAGGATGAGAGATCTCTCCAAATGGTGCCCCCTTGGTCCTATTTATAGGATTTTTGAAGTTGGGCTGCAAATAGCCAAAAACTGGTCTGCCAGATTACCAGAATACCCCTGAATTGGGCTGCGGATAGCTGAATCCCGCTGTTCTGAAATGCTAAATGCAGACCACTGGACTGCGAATAGCCAAACTGGACTGCGAATAGTAAACTGGATGAGGGGGGGCCGAGTTGGCCTCTCCGCCGAATGTTGGGCGAGAGGGGGGGTCGAGCTGGCCTCTCCCCTCTCCGCCGAATGCTGGGCGAGAGGGGGGGTCGAGCTGGCCTCTCCCCTCTCCGCCGAATGCTGGGCGAGAGGGGGGGTCGAGCTGGCCTCTCCCCTCTCCGCCGAATGCTGGGCGAGAGGGGGGGTCGAGCTGGCCTCTCCCCTCTCCGCCGAATGCTGGGCGAGAGGGGGGTCGAGCTGGCCTCTCCCCTCTCCGCCGAATGCTGGGCGAGAGGGGGGTCGAGCTGGCCTCTCCCCTCTCCGCCGAATGCTGGGCGAGAGGGAGGTCGAGCTGGCCTCTCCCCTCTCCGCCGAATGCTGGGCGAGAGGGGGGTCGAGCTGGCCTCTCCCCTCTCCGCCGAATGCTGGGCGAGAGGGGGGTCGAGCTGGCCTCTCCCCTCTCCGCCGAATGCTGGGCGAGAGGGGGGGGTCGAGCTGGCCTCTCCCCTCTCCGCCGAATGTTGGGCGAGAGGGAGGTCGAGCTGGCCTCTCCCCTCTCCGCCGAATGCTGGGCGAGAGGGGGGTCGAGCTGGCGTCTCCCCTCTCCGCCGAATGCTGGGCGAGAGGGGGGGTCGAGCTGGCCTCTCCCCTCTCCGCCGAATGCTGGGCGAGAGGGAGGTCGAGCTAGCCTCTCCCCTCTCCGCCAAATGTTGGGCGAGAGGGGGGTCGAGCTGGCCTCTCCCCTCTCCGCCGAATGCTGGGCGAGAGGGGGGGTCGAGCTGGCATCTCCCCTCTCCGCCGAATGCTGGGCGAGAGGGAGGTCGAGCTGGCCTCTCCCCTCTCCGCCGAATGCTGGGCGAGAGGGGGGTCGAGCTGGCCTCTCCCCTCTCCGTCGAATGCTGGGCGAGAGGGGGGGTCGAGCTGGCCTCTCCCCTCTCCGCCGAATGCTGGGCGAGAGGGGGGGTCGAGCTGGCCTCTCCCCTCTCCGCCGAATGCTGGGCGAGAGGGGGGGTCGAGCTGGCCTCTCCCCTCTCCGTCGAATGCTGGGCGAGAGGGGGGGTCGAGCTGGCCTCTCCCCTCTCCGCCTTCCTCCGGAGCGGGGGGCGAGAGGAGCTCGCCCCTTCCTTTGCTCGCTTCCTATATGAGCTGGGCGAGCGGAGGTCTCCGCCTCCTACCGCTCGTCCTCCCTCTCTCTATCCGAGGGAAAAGCACTCGACGAATACTGGGTTGTACAATCTACATATACACAGACACTCACACAACCACATGCACACAATACTATACTAGCCCCATCGAGTGCAGTCTTCATTACATACCTAACACTGCATCTCCTCACACTTCTCCTTATGCCTCACCACGGCCTCCTCCATACCAATAAATATTCTTACACATACTTTTGCTCGCTCCTCAGCTAGCCTCTTCCTTTCTTCTTCAGTCAATCGAGCTTTCTTCGACGCACTCCGGGTCGCTATCGCTTCCTAATTTTTTTTGACAACAACGGGTTAGTCATAAAGAATATGACTAAGCGAGTAACTTATCTCCTTAACTGTTGTACATGTAAACAAGAAATATAAGTATCAATATACATAAGTATTTAAAAAGGTGCTGCAAAAAAATGCAGTATAAATAGGAAAAATGCAGTATCAGTAATAAACAGTAAAAGAAAGTACCGTTTATCAGTAACATTTTGATATTCTGATTTATTTCCTATATTCTAAAAATTTCAACTCGTTTGATTCTTTTGATTTCATATCTTCGAATTTTCTATTCATAATCGTTTATCAATTCTCGTAATTGTTCTGATCATAGCTCAATCAAGTCATCTTAAGTTGTCAAATTCATCGCTTATTCTTAATTTTCTGAGTTCAAATTCTCATTTGATTTTTAATTAAGATAATTAGGAAATCATAAGGATATCTATAAATTCATCTTTTCATCATCATGGCCTTCAACAGCCTCTTGGCCTTCAACGACCTCTACTCATATCACCTTGGCATTCAACTGCCTTTTTCTCCGTAAGGAATTCACGCCCCCCCCCCCCCCCCCCCCCCCCCCCCCCCCCCCGCTACGTGGGTTAAACCCTAAACCCATTTCTTATGCATCGATGCATGATTTCTTTTATTCGCCTTATATGTTTTCTTTCTGTCTAACTAGGTTATTACTTACGCGATTCATCTTCAATCTCATATTATTATCAAAATGTTCGAATGCTAGTACGCATGTTTTTATTTAAATATTTCCCTCAGAATTTATTAACATCGCTTCATTCTTGTTATACCCTATTTAGCGTTCTTAGCGATTTTCCATCTGTATCAGTGACTCGAAATTCGAACTCTTTAAATGCAATGCAAATACTCAACCACAAAAACACTCCGTATGAAATATAACTAAGCATGTGTATACTTAAAATATTTGAAAACTAAGCATAATTAAAGAAATATATAAGTGCTCACCACTGATTTTCTCTTGCCTTTATCGTTACCCGAATTATCATCGTGCTTCTCACCGGTGGCCATCCTTTACTTTATGGTTGCGCTGCTAAATAGCTACGACTTAACTCCCACGACGACAACTACTATGACTCAAAAGGAGTTGTCTAAGGCGAAAAAGATGTAGGTGAAGTCAATATTTCAATTTCAATTTTCAAATACTAATAATAAAAAAATTCCCCAAAACCCAATCTAAGTCTTTGACAATAATAGGAATTCCCAAATCAACTAATAGGACAAATAACACACAAAACCCCACTACAAACCAGCCGGCTTAGCACACTAACATCACCCTCTTAAAAAATCAAAAACCCCAATTGTAACCAATTATTGTGGTGATTGATAATCGTTCGATCGTCTTCTTTATGATTTTCATGCCAATGTGTGTCTGTAATTGCTCCAACGAATGCGGATTCTGCATCAAATTATGTCGGAAGACATCGGGAAACTCAGCTCCGGCCATCGAAAATGGAATCGACAGATATTTCGCATTTAGATAGGTTAGGAATGAGCGTCGTATGGTAAACAAATTTGGGCTGCATATTTTATTTACTAATGGTTAATATTTTCATCTTCTTCGTACATCTTGAGTATTCCTGTCCATCAGAGGGTTTCTTCAGTGTTCATTTTGGTTTATAAGTTATACTCAGTTCCCATATTTTTGATTATGATGGATGTGATAGCAATCAAATTTCGAAAGAATTATTCATTTATTGGAATGCTATTATTCTAAGTCCACCTCAAGTTATTTTGTTAGAAGGAAGATTATTATGAATTTGATCTTATTGATTTTGGGTTGAATTCACATTCATTATTTAGATGACAGGAATTTGCTCTGAGTTTAGCCGCCAGTAATGATGATTTTTGCAGATGTCAGGATTTACTCTGGCTTTAGATATCATGAATGATGAATTTTGCGGACGCCGCGATTTCATTCAACTTTCTAATTACACATGTGTATGACTATAGTTAAGAATTTAAGTTTTTTTTTCTAATGTGTGTTAGTGAACACTTGCGTGTCTGATTTTAGGTTTAGAAACTCAAACAACCAAGAAATTATATTAGATACGGGTTTTCTTAATTAGATACTACATTTGGTTGCAAGCATTTTGCTTCCCATAAAATTTCATAACATCTCTTTACAACATTCATTACTAGTTGCTATAATTTCATCGCCATATCCCAATTCCAACAGGTTCTACGAAAAAAATATAATGATGAGCGTAAAGAAGAGGAAAGAGAGGAGGAAGAGAGTAAAATTCAGAATTTCATCCATAGCCCTTTTTAAAAAACCCTAAATCCCTAAATCCTTCACCAAATACTGAAATTAAAATCATATATATTCAAGTCCTTTAACTAAGTAAGAAGCAAGCAACTATATTAGCCAGAATCCAGGACCTTGGGTTCGACCAAGACCTTCTCTAGGATACAAATCGACCCAACAGTGCATCAACCAATCCCCACCCATAAATCAACCGACCAGCCCAAGTCCATAAACCTTTAAATCAGAAATAAATCAACCCAGTGTCAGTAAACACTAAAGGTGCGTGTCGCTACGAAATTGTATTATCGAAAAATTAAGAATAATTAATTTACTGAATGCAGCGACAACAGATCGCACAAGGATCGTTCTTATCAAAATATTATTTGTTTCAAGTGGAATTTTTAAAAGCAACTCCGCACTAACACCTGCTACTGTCCAGAACCTGAGGCATTCAAAGAAAGAACACCTCAGAAGCAAGTTACAAGTGATGCGAAAAACAAGAAAGTAAGCAAACCTCCGCGAGACCGGAGGGAAACGGTATCTGCAAGGATTAGTGATGACAAAGCTAGCAGCAAATAGTCACAGGAAAAGAAACAGCAGAAGAATCTAATAACCAGCCGAAAAGGAAGCAGCAGCAGAAACTAAAAAGTCAGCGGAAAAAGCTCACCAAACAAAGGTGAGAACACAGGCGATGACGAAACTCGCCATAAGCAAAAGAAAAGAACCATCAACTTTCAAATTATTAATTATGTTACTCTTGTTCAGAATTATAGAGACTGATCAGCTCATCAGACAGACAAACAGAAAAAAGAGAAGTCGTGCGGGGATAAATCCCTATCGCATCGTCACGACCCTCAGAGCACCGCACCGGTGGCGCTGCCAACATCGTGTACGACCTTCAACAGAATTTATTAAATTAAAAGAGCATCGCACCGGTGGCACCGCCAACATCGTGTACGACCTCCAACGGATCATTCACATTTTTTTCATGGTTCTTTCAAGGAGCATTGGGTGAGGCCCAACAGATCATATCACACTAAATTGCAAGCGGAAATGGAAAATACAAGTAGATATAATGCTAACAAAAGTCTTTTTATTAACTGGCAAAATGTTCAGTTATTAGCAGCAATAATTAGAGGATAAAGGAATGGAGATATGGCTCAGTTAGATCAAGAGCACCGGCTTGGAGCGGTTATATGGCAAAGAGAAAGAGCAAGGGCAAGAACACCACTTGCCTTAGGGTTTGCTGGAAAAACTCTCCGAATCGCTCCCCGTTGTAGATCGGGTTACGAGAAGGCTAGAGGAGTCAAGATCTACAAGAGATCGGGCTAGAAAAGGTTAGGGTACAAAAGACCTAACGAAAAAGTTTCACGAAAAGGAAGGAAATTACCACGAGGACGAAGCTCTCGTCGAGAGCTTTCCGAATCTATGCTCGGCTCGCGATTTCGACCACCGGAGCTCCGTCGGCGGCGCCCGGAAGATTTTAAGAAAACGCCACTCCCGACGCGGCGTTCAGACAGAAAGAGGAAGAAGCTGGGTTCGTTTTCTTTTTTTTAGGCAACATCACATAGTTTTAATAATAATAATATTATTATTATTATTATTATTAATAAAAGAATGAAGGGGGGTCGACGCAAGGCTGGAGGAAGTCGACGTAGGGCTGGAAGAAGAAATCGACGCAAGGGTTGGAGGAAGAAATCGACGCAGGGGCTGGAGGAAGAAATCGACGCAAGGAAGGGAGGAGGAATCGACGCAAGCATTTTTCATGAATGCATAAGTATATAAATTTTGATATTTTTATAATAATAATAATAATATTATTATTATTATTATTTTATCACTAAAAATAACGAACGCCTAATCCAACGAAAATTTCGCCTAAAGTGAACGGCGGCGCTACGAATCCAACGGCGAAGTTGGAATCAAAATCCGACGTGCCGTTTTCGAGATACGAATGGCGGAAGTTACGGCGAGCTTTAAATATATACAAAACTTCTAAAATGCGCCGAGGCTCCAAAATGGCTCGGATCGCGACGAAACTTGATAGACAAGTCTAAAATTAAATAATCTAATTTCCTAACGTAAAATTTTTCAATTCCGGGTCGTCGCAAATTTTGGTCGACTTGACCCAAACGGACGCGAAAACGCGCAAACGGCAACGCGCCGCTAACTTGACGTTAAAAGTAACGCCCCGACATCATTAACACGCCATTACTGAACTAAACAAACACCGTAAAAATCAGGGGCGTTACAGTCACTCCCCCTAAAAGAAAGTTTCGTCCCGAAACTTGACATATGGGCAGAAAACAACATTAAGATAGGTACATGGTGTAGGAAAGGAGATTTAAGATGAACAATTAATTGCGCAGGAACAACACTTGGGCAAGACAAACAGCACAGGAAAATAAATCCATCTGAGCTATTTAAATGAGAAGATGAATGGTGCAGGAAGAAGATTTACTTGGGCTAATTAATTGAAAAGGTGAGGATGAGACTCTCGCATTGCTGACTCCAGCTCCCATGTTGCGCTCTCGACGTCATGATTCCGCCAAAGAACTTTCACCATGGGAATGGATTTCCTACGCAACACCCGCTCTTAGGTTTCCAAAATGCGAACAGGCTCCTCAACATAAGATAAATTGGGCTGAATCTGAGGCACCGAATCGAGACCTTGACGATTGCTGCGGACACACTTCCTTAACTGACTCACATGGAACACATCATGGACGCCAGGGAAGGTAGCAGGTAACTCCAATCTATAAGCGGACACTCCGATGCGCTCAACGACCCGAAATGGCCCAACATATCTGGGATCCAACTTGTGGTTCTTCCCAAATCTTTTAACGCCCGGCATCGGAGAGACCTTCGGGAAAACACTGTCCCCAACCGCAAACTCCAGATCCGCCCTTCTTTGATTGGCATACTCTCCATACCACTCCTGAGCAACACGGAGCTTCTCCCGAATATTAGTCACCGCCTCTTCCATTTCCATCAAAGCTTCCGGACCTAGCAACGATCTCTCACCGGCTCCGGCCCAAAACAAGGGAATCCTGTAGTGCCTCCCATACAACGCTTCAAAAGGGGTCATCTGCAGACTTTCTTGAAAACTATTATTGTAAGCAAACTCCATATATGAGTCTGAGGCGCTCGTCCCAAGCTCCACCATGCTCCATTATGTAACACCTGATCAAATCTTCCACGATCTGATTAACTTTCAGACCCTGAAGCTTCCACCAACTCAACTAGATACGCGACACAAAAAAAACAATTCCTGGGGTTTCGATCTGACTCCAAACTTAAAGGTATATTTTATCCATTTATTCACGATAGCTCACACAATTTGTGTCTTCGGAAATACCTCATCAAACCGATAACAAATCTAATACTAGCAACAATATGATTCAAATCTCTACACATCCTAGTAGGATTCGGGTGGTAACGAATGCCAATACCAGAATTCTCAATATATTTTATTCATTTTCTCTGGCGCAGAATCAACTCCTTCTGAGCGAAGATATGCTTCAATTCTTATGCTCCGTAAACCTTACACAATACGTCATACCAAAATAATCTCCAAGGCTCAATGCCTAGATTATTGGGGTAATTCCAAATCATGCGCACTATAATTCTCGTCATGAATCTTCAATTGACTCGAATCGTATGCAATCACATTTTTTTTTGAGACATACCTGGGCTCAACGTACAACTTATCTACATAAATAGTACACCACTCCTTCGGTAGGTATGATCCAAAGCTGGAGCAGTGCTCATCTTGGCAAATGAACTTGCGCTCTCACAACGTAGACCGCACCCAATCCCAAATGCTCAGCACGATCCTCTGCACTCTTAGAGTGTATCAAACATCATTTCTAAGGACGGTCACAAGATTGGTCCGGAAATTTTCTTAACACTCAATTCATCGAATTCATGAAGGCAGAGGAGACATTAGCTAAATCAAAGGTCGCCACTAAGATCTCAAATAAAGCTCACAACGGGAAAGAACAGGCAGTCCGTAGGACATCCAACTCACGGATCCTTCACAGATATAAATCTAAACAAAGGCCAATCTCCGAGAATACGGATCTATCTCGCAACTGATCAAGCAAATCATCTATTCGAGGTGATGAACATTTACCTCGATAGTCACCTCATTCAACTCTGCACAATTTGTTCACAATCTTTTAGAAACATTCGTCTAGCTCACGCAGGACCATGCGGCAAGGTGCCCTCGCAAAAAGACAAGTATCTGGCTCAAGACCTAAAACAAACTCCGCCTCTTTCTCAAGGGGAAGACCGAGAAGACTAGCTGGAGAAACATTTGAAACTCTCACACAACAGAACACGCGGCACAATGAGAGCAATTTCCAGAACATAACAGAAATGAGAAAAGACTCGCTGCCAGACTCTAAGGATGGACGAGTACGAACTGCATAAATAACCAGAGAGTCTGAACACACTCAAGGGTTGGTTAATATCCAACGAGAAGACTATGCTCTTATCCTCACACTTGATCACGACATCTTACCTGGAAAATCAGTCCATTCCAAGAATCACATCGAAATCTGCCAGATCTAGCATCTTCAAATCCGCTAGAACCTGGACACCACCCAAAGAAATGGGGCACTCCCGGATACCCCGATCTGACGCAACCTGGTCTACAGATGGAAACTTAACGGACAAGGCATCATCCAATCGATCAATAGACCATCGGTGCTTATCAACAAAACTCCTAGCGACAAAAGAGTGAGACGCTCCCGAATCAAACAGGACACGCGCCCACCTATTCTTCACCTTGAATTCACCTAACAAGCATGCATCACTAGACAACTAGTAAGCTAAGTCTAGGAGAAAGAGAACAAGTTAGGAGGGAAGAATCTAACCAGATATCACGGGCGCTGAGGTTTGAGCTTCCTCTCTAGTCAGCACACTGAGCTTGCCTTTAGCCTTACTCACGGACTGAGGGGCGGTGGCAAGGTCTGCAGAGGAACTGCTGAGGTCACGGTCTGAGAGTTCAGGCAGTCGGCCTTACGATGTCCCTTTTGTCCACACAGGAAACAACACCCAAAATTCTTGAAACATCGGGCCACCTCATGCCCGGGCTTGGAGCAGAAAGAGCACACTGGGACCGCCTTGGGTGCGTCTTGAATTGCACTAACCTTTAACGGCTCCAGCGCCTCGAGCTTCTTGAAACACCTCTCGAACGGGTGGCCCCGCTTGCCACAAAAGCTACAGTGTCCCACACCCCTCTTCTTTGAGTCCGAGTGAGATGCCTTGGAACCCTCCCGATCGTCTAACTTTCTCTTATCACTCTTCGCCTGCTGCCCACGACTCTTTGCCTTTTCAATTGACTCGGCCTTCAATGCGACCTCCACCGCTTCAGCATGAGTTGCTGACCCATAGGCGCTAGCCCACTGCTGGACATCGCCAGTGAGGCCACCCAAAAACTGCTTCACCCTTCCTTCCTCCGAGGCGACGAAGTCTGCCCTACCACCATAGGTAGGAGGTCCCAAACGCTGAAAGTGCAAAACGAAGTTCATCTCCGGTGGCAATGCCACCGGAGGCACTAGGGGAGCAGGAACGGCTGGACTCACCATCGGTTCTTGCACAATAGGCTGCTGCACCGAGGTAGCAGACACCAAAGACTGAATCTGAGCCTGCATCGCAACCAACTGTCTAGTCAAAGCCTCGTTGCTCTGTCTCAGGCTTTCGATCACGTACTCACTCTGACCACCAGAAGACTCTCCCTCGGGCAGGGGAGTCGATCGTGTCACTCTCCTACGAGACATGTCTACAAGAATGATGGACATTCAATCAGAAACAGGCTTACAAAGCTTAAGCCAAACAGACTCGGAAAAATTCACGGATCGATTCAGAACAGGAAAGAAAACAACCTGCTATTGCTGTTACCTTGTTCTGGAATTTCATGAAATAATGCCATGATTAACTTAGGATGATGCACCATCATCCTATTGACTCTTGTGATATGACATGAGTGCATGAACATTTAAATTTCTTTTCAAATCATGTGTGTACATATGTCATCTGGTATGTCTTTAACTTGGCACGCGTGCTTATGCGATGATATGAATGTATGCAGTGTTATGCATTCTAGAAAGAGGCCTTAATGCATGTTATGAGCGGCGTACACATGTAATGTTATGCATCCCATACTACATAACATTACATGTAACGAAAAAAGAAAACGTGCTAACGGGCATCCATGTAATGGTGGTTATGCATCCCATACTACATAACCGTCACATGTTGACACCTATGGTGGATCCATATACAAACACATATTATGCATCCCATACTACATAATATCCCCGTATACTTCTTATCATGCTATGAGTGTTGTGTCCATGCTTCAGTCAAGACATATTGATGACATATCGGTGTGTATACAATGCAATGGTCTTATGAGGTTCTGCTTAGGATAGCGGTTGTTTGGCTCACACGCCAAACCACCCAACTACCTTTTCCACAGAACCTCCCTCTGATACCAACTGTCACAACCCGCATTTTCCCAATATTTAAAATGCTATCAGAGTAGGGAAAGCTACGCGTTGTGATGCCACGTCACGTAGGGGACGCCTACTGACGTTAAGGCAACGTATCCTTCATCCCAGTTCAAGCAATTATTATTATCAAATCAAAGTGATTCAAAAATGATTTATGCAGAAAATTAATAAACCGCGTCCCTCGGCTAGGTGGATCAACTAGTCCACACTTTTAAAATATAGTTTTACGCAGCAGAAATAAAATACTTGATTTAATTATATAGTGGCCTAAGTGAACATGAAGACCTAGTGAGGTGCACCATGCAAGATTGAATGTGTGAATTTACTATATATAAAGGTAGATTTATCACGCGCTGAAATTAGTGAGCTTAACATTTCAAATCATGATGCACAATGCTACAAATGCCTTAGCATATCTAAGCAAGGGGCTATAAAGCCAACCCGCAATTAACCATTCCAGAACAAGTGTTCAAAAGTGAACAATAAATAACAGCAGTAGTGAAACAAAAGTTTAACCAAACGGCACCACGGGCGTCAACACCTGACACGAACCTATGGGCCGGCAAGACCACAGAATACCCTACCTCAAGAGGGTCAGAAGACAGCAACTAAAGCAACTCCGCACTAACACCTGCTACTGTCCAGAACCTGAGGCATTCAAAGAAAGAACACCTCAGAAGCAAGTTACAAGTGATGCGAAAAACAAGAAAGTAAGCAAACCTCCGCGAGACCGGAGGGAAACGGTATCTGCAAGGATTAGTGATGACAAAGCTAGCAGCAAATAGTCACAGGAAAAGAAACAGCAGAAGAATCTAATAACCAGTTGAAAAGGAAGCAGCAGCAGAAACTAAAAAGTCAGCGGAAAAAGCTCACCAAACAAAGGTGAGAACACAGGCGATGACGAAACTCGCCATAAGCAAAAGAAAAGAACCATCAACTTTCAAATTATTAATTATGTTACTCTTGTTCAGAATTATAGAGACTGATCAGCTCATCAGACAGACAAACAGAAAAAAGAGAAGTCGTGCAGGGATAAATCCATATCGCATCGTCACGACCCTCAGAGCACCGCACCGGTGGCGCTGCCAACATTGTGTACGACCTTCAACAGAATTTATTAAATTAAAAGAGCATCGGACCGGTGGCACCGCCAACATCGTGTACGACTTCCAACGGATCATTCACATTTTTTTTCATGGTTCTTTCAAGGAGCAATGAGTGAGGCCCAACAGATCATATCACACTAAATTGCAAGCGGAAATGGAAAATACAAGTAGATATAATGCTAACAAAAGTCTTTTTATTAACTGGCAAAATGTCCAGTTATTAGCAGCAATAATTAGAGGATAAAAGAATGGAGATATGGCTCAGTTAGATCAAGAGCACCGGCTTGGAGCGGTTATATGGCAAAGAGAAAGAGCAAGGGCAAGAACACCACTTGCCTTAGGGTTTGCTGGAAAAACTCTCCGAATCGCTCCCCGTTGTAGATCGGGTTACGAGAAGGCGAGAGGAGTCAAGATCTACAAGAGATCGAGCTAGAAAAGGTTAGGGTACAAAAGACCTAACGAAAAAGTTTCACGAAACGGAAGGAAATTACCACGAGGACGAAGCTCTCGTCGAGAGCTTTCCGAATCTATGCTCGGCTCGCGATTTCGACCACCGGAGCTCCGTCGGCGGCGCCCGGAAGATTTTAAGAAAACGCCACTCCCGACGCGGCGTTCAGACAGAAAGAGGAAGAAGCTGGGTTCGTTTTCTTTTTTTTTAGGCAACATCACATAGTTTTAATAATAATAATAATAATATCATTATTATTATTATTAATAAAAGAATGAAGGGGGGGTCGACGCAAGGCTGGAGGAAGTCGACGCAGGGCTGGAAGAAGAAATCGACGCAAGGGCTGGAGGAAGAAATCGACGCAGGGGCTGGAGGAAGAAATCGACGCAAGGAAGGGAGGAGGAATCGACGCAAGCATTTTTCATGAATGCATAAGTATATAAGTTTTGATATTTTTATAATAATAATAATATTATTATTATTATTATTATTATTATTTTATCACTAAAAATAACGAACGATGAATCCAACGAAAATTTCGCCTAAAGTGAACGGCGGCGCTACGAATCCAACGGCGAAGTTGGAATCAAAATCCGACGTGCCGTTTTCGAGATACGAATGGCGGAAGTTACGGCGAGCTTTAAATATATACAAAACTTCTAAAATGCGCCGAGGCTCCAAAATGGCTCGGATCGCGACGAAACTTGATAGACAAGTCTAAAATTAAATAATCTAATTTCCTAACGTAAAATTTTTCAATTCCGGGTCGTCGCAAATTTTGGTCGACTTGACCCAAACGGACGCGAAAACGCGCAAACGGCAACGCGCCGCTAACTCGACGTTAAAAGTAACGCCCCGACGTCATTAACACGCCATTACTGAACTAAACAAACACCGTAAAAATCAGGGGCGTTACAGCAGGAAACAACGAGATTTGGGCTTCTTTTCCCTCGGTTTCTCAAGATCTGGAGCGATGCGGTGCGCGAGAAGGAGGAAGCCAACGGATTCCTAGAGGCAGCGGTTCCACTCGCGATGGCCGGCGTCGGGGCGGAGAAGATCAAGAACCGGCAGTTTCTGTTAGGGGTAAGGCCTAACCCGTACCGGTGGGCAATACCAGCTGCTCAAATACCGCACCACGTGAAGCGGTCCACGGCAATGATCCATAGTATACTGGCCCCCAATCCGGAGCCCCTAACAGGGCCGCGGCCCCCACACCCCAACCCGTCTCCTCGACCAATTTAATTGAGGCGCGTTGTTGAGGCTAGGATTCGATCCCCAGACCTCTTTGATAAGGAGCCTTCAACACGACTCTCATCACCAACTGAGCCGCGGCAAGAGAAAAGAGGGAGAAAACTAATGACGGCTAGAGAAAGATTATGGTTAGGAGGAAGAAGAGAGAATACCTTGATCATCAATTGCATAAGAACCAAAAGAGGGGGTCCGGGTATATTTATACTGGACCCCGGACCGGCCAGCAAGGGGGTCGGCCGGCCCCAATGGGGCTGAACTGAAATCGGTTCAGCCCCCCTTGGGCCGATTTTAGTAAGAGGGGGTTGAACCGCTTGGTTCAGCCCCGTTGTCGCCTTCGCCGTGCCTTTGCCTTCGCTTGTAATGACGCCCAAATAGACGGGCCTCGTCCGGGGGCGTAACATTCCCCTCCCCATCAAGAACCAGCTTGTCCCCAAGCTGGTAGTCGGGGTAAGCTCCCGAAACTCCAGCAGGTCCACCCAAGTATTATGCTCGGGAGAAAGATCCTTCCATTTGACCAATAGCTCTGGACAGTACGCCGTGCCTCGGCGCTTCCACTTGACCACTAGAATATCCTCAGGAATCGGGCGCAGCTCGCCCCCAGTAGTAGCTTCAGGCAACACCGAGCTCGCCTGAACAGCATCGCCAATCTTCCGTTTCAGCAAGGAGACATGAAAGGTGGGGTGAATCCTCGACCCCTCTGGTAAAGACAGACGGGTTGGGGTGTGGGGGCCGCGGCCCTGTTAGGGGCTCCGGATTGGGGGCCACTATGGATCATTGCCGTGGACCGCTTCACGTGGTGCGGTATTTGAGCAGCTGGTATTGCCCACCGGTACGGGTTAGGCCTTACCCCTAACATAAAAGTGCACTTTTATGTTAGGGGTAAGGCCTAACCCGTACCGGTGGGCAATACCAGCTGCTCAAATACCGCACCACGTGAAGCGGTCCACGACAATGATCCATAGTGGCCCCCAATCCGGAGCCCCTAATAGGGCCGCGGCCCCCACACCCCAACCCGTCTCCTCAACCAGTTTAATTGAGGCGGGTTGTTGAGGCTGGGAATCGATCCCCAGACCTCTTTGATAAGGAGCCTTCAACACGGATCTCATCACCAACTGAGCCGCGGCTCAGTTGGTGATGAGAGTCATGTTGAAGGCTCCTTATCAAAGAGGTCTGGGGATCGAATCCCAGCCTCAACAACCCGCCTCAATTAAACTGGTTGAGGAGACGGGTTGGGGTGTGGGGGCCGCGACCCTGTTAGGGGCTCCGGATTGGGGGGCACTATGGATCATTGTCGTGGACCACTTCACGTGGTGCGGTATTTGAGCAGCTGGTATTGCCCACCGGTACGGGTTAGGCCTTACCCCTAACAGTTTCACCTGTGCGAGAGAGAGAGAAGGAAAAGACAAGCTTCCAAAAAAACTGATCGGGATTTCACCCTAGTTCACGGCTCAAAGATGTTCAAAGAAATGAAATTGGGAATTGACTATTAATAGGAGAAGTCACCCAAAGGAGTTACAAATTAAGATTTCAATAGAATTAAAATCTCAACCAAAGTGTAACTCCTAAAACTAAATCAATTTCATAACATCTAATTTATGCCTAGGATGAGACCGAGTCCGCGCATGAAGTTACGAGACGATCTGGCCCACCTATCACAGACTTCGATCGATCGCGCGACTGAAATAACGCGCGCTCGAGAGAGTCTGAACAGGCTCTAATTTTTCGCGCACGATTTCATCGGGACGTCTCGGCGAACCTAGTCCACCTCACGGAAAAATTTCTAACATTCTCCCACTTGGACTTGTATTCACCGTACCTCAAGACGTTCCATATGAAATCTTCACTAGACTTAAGGGTACCACTAGCAAATGCGACATTAAGAGTCTACTCTCACGTCAATCCGGTCCAACCAAAACCTTCACTCCGAATCATGACGGCAACCACATCATTGAGCGACACGGGACCTTCCATGGTCACAGTAGCTTCCAGATTCAGTTGACATGGACAAAGCGCGGTTATGATTTAGGATAACATTATGAAGAAAGTGTGCACACATAATTGTTATCCTAGTTTGGTGGTCAACCAATTTCTCGAATGAATGCACTAAACCATGCTTTGAGAAATTCTTTATGTGCTCAAAAGAACACGTATGTCACTTTCTTAAGAATTCATTTAATGTGTCATAATGGACATACAAAGGCTTAATTAAAATAAATGAAGTGTCCATAAGTCTTATGCTCAGACTGACACTTGTCCGAGTCTTTTGAATGAAGTGTGATATATCACAACGCGTTATGAGTATCGCTACTTAATGATACTCAACACGAAAATTTTATTAATGTTTGATATCAAACTATTATATACAAAGTGCTTAATTAAATAACAGATGCATGAATTGGAGCTTCACGCAGCCTCCCACTAATCTAGCATATCAATCGACTCCTTAAGCCCCATACTGTAGACATGTTTTTGAAACACGTTGGGGCGAAGTCCCTTAGTAAGTGGATCGGCTACCATGTCATCTGTTCCTATATGCTTCATCGTAATGTCAGCTTTCTTAACCATTTCTTTAACGGTCAGAAACTTAATTTCCATGTGTTTAGACCCTGTGATACTTTTATTGTTCATCGAGAACAAAACTGCAGAAATGTTATCACAGTGCAACCGGATGGGTCCAGCTATAGAATCGATGACCCTTAGCTCGGTAATGAAGTGCTTGAGCCATACAGCATGAGTAGAAGCTCCAAAAAGAGCGACGAACTCTGCGTGCATGGTTGATGAAGTAATGAGTGTATGTTTGACACTCTTCCATGAAACGGCTTCGCCAGCAAACTTAAAGATATAGCCCGAGGTAGACTTCCTATCATCCTCACACCCAGCAAAATCAGAGTCTGTATACCCTACCAATTCGAGATTCTCAACCTTATGGTAGACCAACTTACAATCTTTCGTCCCCTTCAGATATCTTAGGACCTTCTTGGCAGCCACCCAATGACAAAGCCCTGTGTTCGACTGATATCTGCCTAGAAGTCCTACTGCGAAGGCTATGTCCGGTCTGGTACAGACCTGAGCATACATCAAGCTACCTACCGCACTAGCATAAGGAATGTCTTTCATAGACTCTCTCTCAGTGTCGTTCCTGGGGCATTGTGACAAGCTAAGCTTATCACCCTTAATCACAGGCACGTCACCAGGCTTACAATCGAGCATGCTAAATCTCTCAAGTACACGCTCTATATAGGCTCTCTGAGAGCGTGCTAATATATGGTGAGATCGATCCCTAATGATCTCAATTCCTAGGATGAAAGATGCTTCACCAAGATCCTTCATATCAAAGTGCTTTGACAAAAATGGCTTAGATTCATGCAATAATGCCAAATCACTGCTCGCAAGTAAAATGTCATCTACATATAAAATCAAGAAGATGAATTTACTCCCACTGATCTTGAGATATATGCAACGGTCTACCTTATTCTCTTCAAAAACAAATAAAGTGACTATCTCATCGAATTTCAAATACCACTGTCTAGAAGCCTGCTTCAGACCATATACGGACTTGTTAAGCTTACATACAAGTTGGTCACTATGACCGGACTTGAATCCCTCGGGCTGCACCATATAGACTTCTTCGGCAAGATCGTCATTCAATAATGCGGTCTTAACATCCATCTGGTGTAACTCCAAATCATAATGAGCTACAAGCGCCATTATCACTCTGAAAGAGGTTTTAGAGGAAACATAGGGAAAGGTCTCGTTGTAATCGATACCTTCTCTCTGTGTAAATCCTTTGGCAACCAGTCTGGCCTTAAACCGCTCGATCTTCCCTTTGGAGTCCTTTCTGGTCTTAAATACTCATTTAGAACCAATGGGTTTGCAACCTTTAGGCAACTCAACCAACTCCCAAACTTTATTCAGCTTCATAGACTCCATCTCGTCTTTCATCGCTTCCCACCACAGATCAGTTTGAGGTCCAGAGACAGCCTCATTAAATGTCACTGGGTCAACCACATGACCAATGTCAAAATCGCTCTCACTCAAGTAAACTTCATAGTCAGAGGAAATCGCTGGCCTTCTTTGCCTAACGGATCTCCTAGCAGGCGGATGATCCTCCTGAATCTGTGGAGGAATTTCAATTGGAATCGGTGGTAAAACCGGCTCCACTTCCTCTACAGGTTCTATCCTAGGTTTAGGCACCACCAGGTTCTCCAATAAAGGCACAGATAGATTAATGGGCACGATTTCCTCGACTTCACTAACTGGGTGAGAACAACTTGGCTCATCAACAACATTTAATTCCAAGAATTTGGTTGTTTGTGACTCTACTATTCTGGATCCTCCTAGAGGGGAATAAAACTGAAATCCCTTCGAATGATCTGGGTAGCCTATAAAGTAGCAACGACAAGACCTGGGGGCAATTTTACTCTCCGATGGATTATAAAGACGGACTTTTGCAGGACAACCCCAGACACGCAAATGATTAAGGCTGGGTCGCCTACCAGTCCACAACTCGAACGGTGTTTTGGGTACTGACTTTGAAGGTACTCTATTGAGGATATACACTGCAGACTTAAGTGCCTCACCCCACAAAAACTCAGGAAAATTCATCCTACTCATCATGCTCCTCATCATTTCCTTAAGGGTGCGATTGCGCCTTTCGGCCACACCATTTTGCTCAGGACTACCCGGCATGGAGTACTGGGCAACAATGCCGCAACTCTCCAAGTATCTGGCAAATGGACCTTTATGTTGCCCGGAGGCATCATGTCTACCAAAATACTCGCCACCACTGTCAGACCTAACAATCTTGATGACTTTCCCTATTTGCTTTTCAACTTCAGTTCTAAAAATCTTGAACTTGTCAAGAGATTCATATTTTTCTTTAATTAAGTACAAATATCCGAAACGGGAGTAGTCATCAATGAAGGTAATGAAGTAAGTGTTCTTACAGGGGTAGAAGAATAAGGGCCGCTAATGTCTGTATGAATAACCTCCAATAAATCTGAACTACGAGTTGAGTCTTTCTTTTTAATCTTGGTCATCTTACCTCTACAACAGTCAACACATGTCTCTAAGTCACTGAAGTCAAGGGTAGGGAGAATATTTCTTTAATTAGTCTCTCTACTCTTTCCCTAGAGATATGGCCTAATCTTTTATGCCATAACATGAAAGATTGTTCCTTAATTAGAGGTCTTTTACTGACAATATTTTCTACATTATAGGAAGTAGCACAAATGTTCATAGGAGATAGACATAAACTATATAATCCGCCAGATAATAAACATTGGCCTATAACTCGCGATTCAAATGAAATATCAATAGAACCATCATTAATGTTAAAGCCAAAATAAAGTTTATATAAAGCAGATACAGAAATCAAGTTCCTTCTAAATGAAGGAATATAGAAAATATCTTTTAATAAAAGTTCAAATCCAGAAGAAAGAACTAAACGTAAAGAATATGCGATGAAGTAGAGAGGCAAGGAGGATTTGAGCAAAGGAATTGTGTTACTGTTATTGAGTCACGATCCATATATATACATCAATTACAACGATGACACCATTAAATCATGCCATAAATAGTCTACGTAATTCATGTTATTTACAAGCAATAATGAGCAATCTAATTACAGCTAATTAATGCATACAACTGTACTATTTCCTAACGGAAATTTGGAGGGAATAAATGGCAATAATGCCGAATCTTCAAATCCCGGTAATTAATCCCAATACCCTCCCTCAAGGTGGAGCAGATGGATTATGAATGCCCAACTTGGGAAGAAAATAATCGAATTGCTTCTTTCCCAAAGCCTTGGTGAAGATGTCTGCGAGTTGAGCATGAGATGGGGTGTAGCTTGTTGTGATGTTGCCTTGCAAAAGTTCATCCCGTAGGAAGTGACAATCAATCTCGATATGTTTCGTGCGCTCATGAAAAACAGGATTAGCAGCAATATGTAATGCAGACTGACTGTCGCAATAGAGCTGCATAGGTCGAGAGTGTTTAATGCCCAAACACAATAAGAGTTCTTTTAACCATTTGAGCTCGCATGTAGTTGTGGCCATGGATCGATACTCCGCCTCTGCTGAAGATCGTGACACTGTATATTGTTTCTTCGTTTTCCAAGAGATAGGAGAGGTACCCAACAAAACAAACCACTCAGTGAGAGATCTTCTAGTTAACGGGCAACTGGTCCAATCCGAATCGCACCAGGCATATAGCTGCAGATCACAATCAGCACGCAAGAAAATTCCTTGTCCCGTAGACCCCTTCAAGTAGCGCACAACACGAACTGCAGCCTCCCAATGTTCTTGTCTAGGACTTTGCATGAATTGTGCAAGCATATGCACACTATAAGAAAGTTCAGGTCTGGTAACAGACAAATAAATCAATCGTCCAACCAACCGGCGATAACGCTCGGGATAAGAAACAAGTGGCCCATGAGCCAAAGGAAGATGGTGATTTTGTTCCAAAGGAAAACCAGCCGGTTTGGTTCCTAAAAGTCCCATTTCCGAGATAATGTCCAATGCATATTTTCGTTGACATAAGAAGATGCCTTTGGAGTTGCGAGCCACTTCGATGCCCAAAAAATATTTTAGAGCTCCGAGATCTTTCATATGAAAACATGTGCTCAAATATTTTTTGAAGGCTTGTATTGCATCACAATTATTACCAGAGATAACAAGGTCATCAACATAGATTAATACATGAAGTTGTACGCTGCTGCGGTGCAAAGTGAAGAGAGAATAATCAGAGGAAGACTGTTCAAATCCATATTTTTTCAAGGCGCCAGCAAACTTGGAAAACCAACATCTAGGCGCTTGTTTTAAGCCATACAATGACTTCCGAAGACGACACACTTTGCCCGAAGATTTAGAGTGAAATCCCGGAGGCAACTTCATATATACCTCTTCATCGAGGTCACCATGCAAGAAAGCATTATGAACATCCATTTGATGTAGATCCCAATTTTTAGCAGCGGCAACAGCGAGAAAAGCGCGTACAGTTACCATCTTTGTGACCGGAGCGAATGTTTCATTATAATCAAGTCCTTCGATCTGATTATTTCCCAAAATTACGAGCCTAGCTTTGAGTCTTTCAACTGAACCATCTGAGTTATACTTTATTCGATAAACCCACTTGGATCCAATACACTTCTTTCCTGAAGGTAATGTTTCCATAGTCCATGTTCCATTATTTTCTAAAGCCTGCACTTCCTGTTGCATGGCATATCTCCACCTTTCATCTTTCATAGCTTCAGCAAAGGATCGAGGCTCTTTTTCTGCAGTTATAGCTGCCAAGAAATGCCCGTGGTGCATAGAAAAATTATTATAATTCACAAAATGCGCTATGGGATAGGCCATACCTGAGGAGTGTGATGGTTGAGATGAACTTGGAGAGGGGCTCGTCTTACAAGTGGTGTTTGTCAAAAATTCTCTTAGCCGAGTGGATGGCATTTTGACACGTTGTCCTCGACCCAAAGTTTGTTCGTTCATGACACCAGTTGTGTTGCTATTAGTATTGGATTCAACTGCTTCAGGCTGGTCATGCTCATGTCCTTCTTCTTGCTGACCCATGGAACCACACCTTATGTCCTCTACCTCATAATGGTCATCGATGTTGCCTAGCCTTTATTTATGTCTGCTTCATTGGCGATTTGTGTAAAGACTGGAGTTCCTGTTTTAGCATAAGGATACTCATTTTCACAAAACATCACATCCCTGGATACAAGAAATTTACCCAATTTTATGTCATATACTCTCCAACCCTTTTTCCCATAGGGATACCCCAAAAAAAATGCACCTTCGACTACGACTAGCAAATTTGTCTCCTTTATGATCTTGATTATGCACGTAACACAAACATCCAAATACGCGCAAATGGTCGATTAACGGTGGCTTGTGATAAAGCGTTTCATATGGAGTTTTGCCATCTAAAATATTAGAAGGTGTTCTGTTGATTAAGTATCCCGCGGTTAGAACACACTCCCCCCAAAATTCAATAGGAAGATGAGCCTGAAACCGCAATGCTCGAGCAACATTGAGTATATGTCTGTGCTTTCGTTCCACTCGTCCATTTTGTTGTGGAGTACCCACACATGATGTTTCATGCACAATGCCATGATTTTGAAAATAATTTTCCATGCATATAGACTCGGACCCATTGTCACTTCGAACAACTTTCACTTGTTTATCGAATTGACGCTCCACCATAGCGATAAACTGTTTCAAACGTTCAAAAACTTCTTTCTTGTCGATCAACAAATAAATCCACACAGCTCGTGAGTGATCGTCAACGATAGTTAAAAAATATCGAGCACCACAGAGAGAAGCCGTTCGATATGGCCCCCATAAATCACAATGAATCAACTGAAAATTGTTCACTGCTTTATTGTTACTAATAGGAAAACCTTCTCTAGTTTGCTTAGCTCGAAGACAAACATCACAAAGCTTATTGTGTATACTACTATCTTTATCAAAGATAACATTTGGCATAAACTTCATAACCTTGAATGACGGATGTCCCAGACGCTTATGCCACAAATAGAAGGTCTGTATGTCTTTAGTTTTGGTCCTTACAGCTGCTGCGACAATCGCACCTTGCAGGTAGTAGAGCCCCTCTCGTTGTTCACCCGCTCCAATCACCATCCTCGAAGTGCGGTCCTGCATAACACAAAATTTGTCGGTGAATTGAACAACACAATTTGAATCATCAATAAGTTGCGAGACAGAAATAAGGTTGCACTGCAAGCTTGGCACATAAAGAACATTGCTCAGCTTCAAAGTGCCGCCAACAACCACTGTTCCTTCCTTTATAGCAGTAGTTAGCTTCCCATCCGGAAGCCTTACATGACATTCCATCACATCTCGTACATTAGTCAAACATCGCAAACACCCTGTCATATGGTGAGAGGCGCTAGTGTCGATAATCCATCGCATAAAACTCCGCTTACCAGACAGTTTTTCAGCATCTCCCGTCTTGGCGTTGTTCAAGAGATTAACTAGCGTTTTCCACTGCTCACCACTGAGTCCACCACCAACAGCTTTGTCTGCATTTGTTACAGTGGTGTTAACTTCCATCCCATGAGTAGAGGTTTGCGCAGCATTAGCTCGAACCATTCCGCCACATCCTCTGCCAGTAGAGCTTATTCTTTGGTGTCCTCCTTTTCCACGCCCAGTTCCTCGTCCATTTCCATGAGGCCGTTCTCCCCACCAATCTGGATAACCAATTATCTGGAAACAATTTTTTGATTCATGTCCTGAGCGGTTGCAAGTGTTGCATACTGCGTTCAAAAAAATTTCTTCTCCTTTGCCGCGAAATTTATTTCCAGTCTGCGCAGCGAAGCTCATTACTTCATTGCGCTCTTCCTTTCCATGAGTCACGGTGCGCACACGTTCTTCTTGCACCAAGATTGAATAAGTTTTATTCAAACTTGGCAAAGGATCTTGGGCAAGTAAATTTGATCTCACCGTGCCATAAACTGTTTCATCCAGTCCCATGAGAAATTGGTGAATTTTCTCTTCTTCACGGTTCTTTTCCAGCAAAGATCCAAGATTAAAAGTACACAATCCGCACTTGCATGTTGGCCTTTGTTCATGATTTGCCAATTCTTCCCATAGTTTTTTCAGCTTTCCATAGTAAGCAACAATGGCATACCTCTTTGTTTGCATTCGGCGAGTTCGGCTTTTAGTTGTTGTATGCGTGGCCCATTTGCCACGGAGAAGCGCTCCTTTATGTCTTCCCATAGGTCTTGTGCAACCTCCATATGTGATATTGTTGAGCGCAACGTGGGCTCAATGGTATTCATTATCCATGAAACCAGCAGCGAGTTGTTGGTCCACCAATCTTCGAGCTCCAATGATTTCTCATCAGGACGCACGATTGTTCCATGCATGAAACCAAATTTCTTCCTTGCTCTCAACGCAGTTCTGAGAGAGCGAGCCCATTCATCATAATTTTCTCCCCTCAGTTGAACATGCGTGAGCAGGCTTCCTGGATTGTCGTTTGCCGTTATGTCGTACGGCGAGATTGTCTTTCTCAACTTCATTTCATCGACACCGTCTTTGCTCTTGTCTCCAGCCATGACGAAGACAATGTAAGGCAAAAGATATCAATCAACCCGAACCTAGCTCTGATACCATAAAGAATATGCGATGAAGTAGAGAGGAAAGGAGGATTTGAGCAAAGGAATTGTGTCACTGTTATTGAGTCATGATCCATATATATACATCAATTACAACGATGACACCATTAAATCATGCCATAAAAAGTCTACGTAATTCATGTTATTTACAAGCAATAAGGAGCAATCTAATTACAGCTAATTAATGCATACAGTTGTACTATTTCCTAACGGAAATTTGGAGGGAGTAAATGGCAATAATGCAGAATCTTCAAATCCCGGTAATTAATCCCAATAAAACGAACATCTCCTATGAACTCCACCTCAGCGTTATTGCCAACTGTCAGTCTGCACTCACCCCTGCTTGGCCTCCTCCTTTTGATGAACCCCTGTAATGTGTAAGCAACATGATTAGTTTCTCCACTATCGAGCCACCAGGAACTTGACGGGGCTTCGATCAAATTGGATTCACAAAGGACAAGGGCTGAAGGATTACCTGAAGGTGCAAAACCGCGTTTCTCCATCCAAGACTTAAACTTCAGGCACTCGTTCTTCATGTGTCCCTTCTTCCTGCAGAAGAAACAACTCAGAGGCTTCTTTCCATCAGCGCCCTTGCTAGAGGAAACGGGCGTATCATGAGCTTTAACGGGAGCTTTGGACTTCTTCTTCTTGGTTTTCTTAAATGCGGGCTTGGAGACAAGAAGAGCAGTATGAGTCTTCTCATTTTTGAGCTTTTCCTCTTCAGCGACACAGCGAGTGATTAAGTCATTTATCTTCCACGCCTCGTCCTGGGAATTGTAGGTGGTCTTTAGTATGCTGAATTCTGCAGGGAGGGTGTTGAGCGCTTGATGCACTATCAACGCTTCAGGGAGACTGATCTCCATCTCCTGCAACTTGGTCTGAAAGTAGACAATCTTCAGAATATAATCACGGACACGGCCTCCTCCCGAATACCTCATGGAGAAGAGGTCCTGTATCAGCGTCCCGATCTCAGCATTCGAAGACACCTTATATCTCTGTCCAACGACAGTCAGGAAATCCCTAGCGACGATCGTGTCAGGCAAACCACTCAACAAGTGCTCCGGGATGGAACGCTTCATAGTCAACAAACATATTTTGTTAGACTTGTTCCAGGCAGCATAAAGGTCTTTATCAGCTTGAGTGCTGGTCGCTGTGAGCTCTGCAGGCTAGTCGGTACTCATGGCCATCTCAATATCAGCCATCTGAAGAGCGAACATTATGTCAGACTTCCATCTCTTGAAGTTCGACCCAGTGAGCTTCTCTATGGTCGACATGTTGTTATGGACTGTAAAGGTGACTGGAAGTAAAGAGAAAATAAAACGGATCAGATTAATAGAGCAACAGTGGCTAAAACCCTCAAATAGCACACTAGACGAAGAATCCAGACGCGTCAGCGGGCAACACCTTTGGGCAGACTACGCGCCACGCAATTAGTAATTCTTCACACACGAACTGGCAACAGTTACACTTAAGCTTTTCGTAAATTTACCACCTTTGGGCGTATAAATTACTAGAGCCCGTGCTACCGTCCAAATGTTCGAGTGTATCCCTCTGAACCTATTGCGCAAGCACCTCCTTTGGGAGAATGATTGTGCACTAGTCTCAGAGAACTCCCTAAAACATGTGAAACCGTAATCTCACAAATCGACTTGAAAAGGCCTCTTTGGCTGCTACAGTTCTTATCAATCCACGAGACTCTTTCACACCGGGATATCTGAATATTGCTTTAAACTTAATGTCGTTTCTTCTTATGAATGACGTGTGGGCACTTAATCGCCTCAAGAAGACACGACGACTGTCTTAGACTGTTTCGATAAATGCACTTTTAAAAATAGTTCCGTATTTTATTTCCCTCAAGATGAATAGGGTTTTATATTTGGTGTTCTCACTTAATTCAATTAGAAAAATTTAAAATTCCAAATAATTAAGGAGACAAATAATTTTGAAATAAGTTAGCTCTGATACCAACTGTCAGTAAAAACTAAAGGTGTGTGTCGCTACGAAATTGTATTATCGAAAAACTAAGGATAATTAATTTACTGAATGCAGCGACAACAGATCGCACAAGGATCGTTCTTATCCAAATATTATTTGTCTCAAGTGGAATTTTTAAATGCAGGCGATGTTATCTAATTGAGAACACAAATTGAGAAACGCACAAATATTGTAAACTAAAATAGAACGGTAAAATTACTGAAGTGCGGAATTAATTTATACTTTTCTTGGATTCCTGCTCGTGCTTCATTATGGCGGAGACTCGCAACAATTGCGACGTGTTGTTCTTTATGAACTCCGCAGCGTTGACGGACCCCGTTAGCATGCAATAATTATCTGCTATTTTTTTCACTAAACAAGGGACAATTAGCACGGCATATATAAAGAGATAATTCAACCATCCAATCCGAAAATCAATGAAGCTTGAACACCCTAATAAATCTTAAAATAAAATCTCTGGTTAATGCTGAAATATTAGCTTTGCAAGAGTGAAACTCAAATCTGGATTCAGCAAAATTAATTTCTGCAATTTGAAACCAACTGCTATTAGGATTACCTTGAAAACGGTGACGACAACAGCCAAAAGAAGAGGTGAGCTGCTCTCCTTTTCAGATCTGCGATTCTTAAAAGCTGCAGGAAAAGGATCAGTTTTACTGTATTCAAACGTCACTTGGGTTGTCGGCAAGATCAAAGCGGAGATAGCAGATTTTGGTTTCTTCAGGAGTTGATCGGTCGAGGTCTAACTCTCCAGATTTATTCCTATTCCTCGCCCACGGCCTGGAGCAAGAAACGGCGAGATTTTGGCTTCTTTTCCCTCAGTTTCTCAAGATCTGGAGCGATGCGGTGCGCGAGGAGGAAGCCAACGGATTCCTAGAGGCAGCGGTTCCACTCGCGATGGCCGGCGTCGGGGCGGAGGAGATCAAGAGCCGGCAGTTTCACCTGTGCGAGAGAGAGAAGGAAAAGACAAGCTTCCAAAAAAAGTGATCGGGATTTTACCCTAGTTCACGGCTCAAAGATGTTCAAAGAAATGAAATTGGGAATTGACTATTACTAGGAGAAGTCACCCAAAGGAGTTACAAATTAAGATTTCAATAGAATTAAAATCTCAACCCAAAGTGTAACTCCTAAAACTAAATCAATTTCATAACATCTAATTTGTGCCTAGGATGAGATCGAGTCCGCGCATGAAGTTACGAGACGATCTGGCCCACCTATCACAGGCTTCGATCGATCGCGCGACTGAAATAACGCGCTCTCGAGAGAGTCTGAACAGACTCTAATTTTTCGCGCACGATTTCATCGGGACGTCTCGGCGAACCTAGTCCACCTCACGGAAAAATTTCTAACACCCATCACTACATAAGAGCCTCTAAATTATACATTTAAATATATATATATATATATGTATCCAAATATGTAGGTACCAATTAGGGATGCAAATTTGGCCTGGACCCGATTGCCCGGTTAGGCCCAGGCCAGACCTAAGAGGGCTCAAAAGTCTCTCTTATTAGCCAGGGCCCGACCTTGTGCCCTGGCCGGACCTAGGCCCGTCCGAGCAGTAGGCCCACCCGAGAAGTAAGCCCGCTTATACCCGATATTTAAATGTTGGGCATTGAGTCCAACAATAATTAAATGCTAGGCTCAAAAGCCTATCAATAATTAAATGTTTGGCTCAAAAGCCCAGCAATAATTAAATGCTGGGCTTAAAAGCCCATCAATAATTAAATGTTGGGTTTTTGCCCAACATGTTGGGCAAACGCCCAACATTTATTAAATGTTGGGCAAACGCCCAACATTTATTAAATGTTGGGCGGCCATGCCCAGCATTTAATGTTGGGTATGGCCGTCCAACATTTATAGCTGCTACTTTTGGGGGTCTGTTTGGGCCCGGTCAAGTGGGCTCACGCAGACCCTCTATACTAAGGTCTTAGCCAGACCCAGTTTGAGCAGGGCCCGATAGAAAAAAGTCTGGGCCCATGATGACTCGAGTCCACAGGGTTTCTAGCTTTTGCACGTCTAGTACATATATATACATATATATAATATAAATTGTATACAAAAAATCAAAAATAGAAGTGCGGCGACGAAAGGACACTGATTTTAATTATTTTCATCATCGGGAATGATGATGATTACCGGCAAAAAAAACCGGCACCGAGCAAATGAAGGGCTGGATTAAGCATGAGTCAATTAAAATTGAAAGTCGACTTTGGAAATTAGTGGTGTTGCGGGTCGCTTAGGGCTCTTGGTAGACCGGTTTACTTGAACCACCTTAGCTCGGGAGCGAACCAAGCGCGCAAACAGTCAATTTGAGATTCGTTGATTACACTGGGACTTTTTAGCCGGAGCTGTGCCGACCAAACTTCCACTATCTTCTGGGGGATTACAATTAGAGATTTAGAAGTCGAGCGCGACAGGCCGCTGCTCGTTACAATATCAGAGGGAGAGAGAGAGAGAGAGAGAGAGAGAACGTTCCGAGGGCGACAGGCCACCTCTCGGAAAAAACTAAGTCTTTTCCTTCTGAGAACGGTAGAGAACGAAAGTGAGAATGCCTTGTCCGCTTTCGTGGAGACGAAAGTGAGAAAGCTTTGTCCGCTTTCGTGGAGACGAAAGTGAGAAAGCCTTGTCCGCTTTCGTGGAGACGAAAGTGAGAAAGCCTTGTCCGCTTTCGTGGAGACGAAAGTGAGAAAGCCTTGTCCGCTTTCGTGAAGACGGAAAACTTCAAGTCCGCGAAGGAGATCTTCAAGCGTCGAAGGAGAAATCCGTGGAAATCTTCAAGGAGCTCTCTGGGCATTCAGGCCGGATCCCCTCAAATGAAGCCTAGGGGTCCTTTTATAGCTTTGGCCGGGGGTAGCCCGGTAATTTTGCCGTTGTAACCACCGTAACCACCTGGGAGGACGAA
Organism: Dactylorhiza incarnata; assembly: GCA_033032865.1. Taxonomy (NCBI): domain Eukaryota; kingdom Viridiplantae; phylum Streptophyta; class Magnoliopsida; order Asparagales; family Orchidaceae; genus Dactylorhiza; species Dactylorhiza incarnata. The sequence goes on from JAWHQI010000053.1 coordinate 9,225,499, forward strand.
TCATATTTTCTGGTTCAGAGCCCACGGATCACCATTTTTTGTCAATGACCATGCTGCCCTTTGAGGAAAGGCGACAAGCTGCTCCTGAAAAGTGAGAAACTGAAAAGACAAAAAGTGAGCGAGCCGAGTCGGAAAAGTTTGTGAGTCGGAAATGTGAGCGTGCTAGAAAGACAAAAAGTGAGCGAGCCGAGTCGGAAATGTGAGAATGCTCCGAGCGCGCTCAGAAGCGTTCTGAGCGCGCGACGAACATGGAAGCGCTTTGAACGCGCTTAGAGGCGTTCTGAGCGCGGTGAATTGAATAATATTCCGTAAGAATAATATTCACGTGAGAATAATATTCATGCGAGAATAATATTCTGGCGTGCAGTTTGGTCAGCGTTCTGAGTGCGGTGAATGCGAAGATGCTCGATGCGCGATCGTGAGAAGACCTCGAGGCCGAGGCGACCGGGAGCACTCCCTAGTTGGGGAGTTACGTGAATAATATTCACGTAACTCCCAAGGGAGTTACTATTCACGCAACTCCCTCTTGGGGAGTTACTATTCACGTAACTCCCCAAGGGGAGTTAAGTGACTCCCCAATTGGGGAGTGGGGGCACTCCCCAATTGGGGAGCGCCACATGGGCGTTGACCAATTGGTCAACGCCCATTGTATTGGGGGGTGCGGTAATGCTGCACCCCCCAATGTATTTGGGAGGTGCGGCAATGTCGCACCCCCTTTAATTGGGGGTGCGGCAGTGCCGCACCCCCTTTTAGGGTGCGGCAGCGCCGCACCATTTTGGTGCGGCGGGTGCCGCGCCGTTTTGGCGCGGCGGGTGCCGCGCCGTTATGACGCGGCGAGTGCCGCGCCATTTCAAAGCGGGGAGCGCTGCACCCTTTTGGCGCGGCGAATGTCGCGCCCTTTTGGCGCCGTAACGGGTGCATCTATTGGCGCGATGATTGATATGTGTCGCTTGCCGCTTGCCGCTTGCCGCGTGGCACCTTTTGATTTTCACGCCACGCGTGGCGCTTGCGTGCTCGGCGGTACCCGTCCAGATACGTGATACAAGACCGCATCCCGTATCATTTTTACGGGTGCACATCAAGTGGTGAAATGGTTCAATTTGGTTCAGTTTTTGAGCAAAATTATAAACCGAACCACCCCTATATGATTCCAGAAATCTGGAACAGATCCGAACTACGCAACTCAGTTCGGTTTACATGATTTAAAAAATTAAAACATAAATACATAATTTAAAGCCGAGCATAAAAATTAAACGATATACATAATATTTGTTGGAACTTGAAAACTGAAACATAAATACATTTTTATATTAATCAGAATTAAAATATTTTCTATAAATAATCTATATAGCATATTATTATTATATTATAGATATACAAAAAAAAATTATATTATCACGGTAACCGTCATCACCTAACCGAACCGTCAAGTTCGATCGAGTTGGAAATATAAGAGGAAGATCGGGCCCCGCCAATTTCAGAACTGAAATTGTCAAAGTAGGACCCGCTCAATGTTGACCGCTCATTTTTTTACATATAAGCAGTAATGAACTGATGATGTAATGAAGTGGGTGGTGGGCTCCACACACCAAAAGAGACAGATGGCCCACGTGTCTATTTACGGGTTCAACCCGGATATATGACAGCTTGCCACGTGCTTTATCCTCAAAATATTAAATTTGTAGGTAATATTTAGATTTTATGGCTCAATGGAGAGAAGTATTTGAATGTACCGTTCAGATTGTGACACGTGTATTTGAAGGAAAGTGATTTCCGTTCCGAAATTTAAATTCGGGAGAAATCCTAATTTGCCGCGCGGAGGAAACCCTAAACCCTAAATCAAATTAAAACTAAAAACCAAAAGAGAGATTTTTAGGTGCGTCCTCTCACCTAATTTTAATGTATGATTTGGTATTCTACGACGGATTTGTTTTCGCAGAATACTAACAGTATTTTAATTGACAAATACGATAGTGTTTTGATCGATCACAGAGAACCAACGGTTTGATGCGCGCGATCATAGGTGAGAGAAACCCACCTACAATTTTTTTAAACCAAAAAGACATAAAAAACACGTTCTGAATCGCACACGATCATTCACAGTCGTTCGTCCGGGCACCCGGACCAAAAAACTTCGCCAAATGGAGAGGTTCCTCACATGCATTCACTTCATTTTCAAGGACTAGGAGTGGATTCACTCACCATGAGCTGTCCACGATCGAGACAGTATTCATAGCATTAATGCTTGATAAAGCTCCATGAAAATGATATGCACTAATGACAATTTAATATAATATGTTAATCATACTAAATTAATTATAAAATTTATCAGAAACTTTATATTTAAAATATAACTATAATATTATAGCATTTATATGTTGTTTGGCCTATAATTATTAGGGTATCATATTGTTGTGGGTCGATGGACGCTCTTATGGACCGGCCAAATTGAATCATCTCAGCTCGAGAAGGAACCGAGCGTGCAAACAGTCACAGAGAAGACTAACAACTGACAAAGAGACTTTGAACGTAAAAAAAAAAACAACGGGACCGGTTCGGTCCCGACCAAGTTCCACTATTCTTTGAAGTGTTACAAAAGTTATCTCTTGAGAGTGACGGTTCAATTTTACCGGTCCATAAGAGGGTCGAGCGACCACAAATATTTATAGTTTGTAGCTGTAATTAAATATTATAATTAATAAAAAAAATTATCTAAAAGATTTCTTTAATATATAATGTAGACATTATATTTTATGGAATACATAAATTTTATTATTTAGTGAAACATGATCTAAATAATTTGAGAAAACTTAAATTTCAAGGTAATAAATTTTGTGAAATTATCGAAACAATTAGAACTTAATTTGTGAAAACTTGGGCTTGAACGAGATTCATTTATAATTTAATATATTTTTTTGTAAGCATGTTATTAAAGTTTCTAATATGCATAGCAAGTTTGTTTAATCTGAAAAATCAAGATGAAAAATAAGAGATGTTACAAATTTTCATCATTTTCAAGTTGAGATATTTAATACAGTAATTGATCGAGTGTTGAGTTAGTTATATGGTCGTTTTGATGAAGTAAAGTTTGAGTTGGTTCTTTGTGTTTCATGTCTTGATCACCCAAGCGATCAATTTACTTCTTTTGATTAACAAAAATGATTCTCTAGCAAAATTTTATCCTTCCAATTATGGTACAATAGATTTGTTGGCAAAGCAAATATCTATATATTTTATATATGCGATCAAATAACACATTTTTTTATGTTAAAAGAATTAGCGAACTTATTAAAAACCAACGGAGGTGAAAAACATAATTATTTCAAGTGGTATTGACTTGTAAAGTTAATGTCTTTTACATGTTGTAACTGCTATTGTTGAAAGCAGGGGGATCACCTAGGCCCAGTGCGGCGAGCTGCCCATACAGAATAAAAAAAATCAATAATAGAAATTAAAATTATTTTTGACCTTTTACTTTTTTTTAATAAATTAATACTCCGTCCACACAAAAAATATACATGCATCCGCCAATGTATTTAAGAGGATGTTCTAAGCAATAAAGATGATAAAAGGTCGTTTGTGGGGCAGACTGGGATATCAATGGATGAACGATGCTTAATCACATATATTGAGAAAGATATTGTGGAGACCATTAGTAATATTGAGTCAATCATCGCACGCTTCTAAAATATATACATTTTTATAGTTCCGATCATGCTTGTTGAAGGTAAGAAAAAAATAGTAATACTTTTCATTTATTATTAATGCTGAGGTATATTGAACTATCGGGTTAACGGATGCTTAGCGGTAGGTTAGGACCCGTTAGGGATCCACGCACCAGCCGGGGAATTAGGGTTTGCCTATAAATACCCTGCTAGGGGCAACGAGTAGAGTATTCCAAACTAGACACTCATCCGGATGCTTCGAGCACCATTATAACATTCTCGAAGATCTCACGCTCGTTCCCGTGCGTTTTCCCGTAACTGCCTCCTCCCCTTTGCGATTCTTCATGGCTGCCGCTTGTAACCGCCCATAGAAGCGACGAAGTGGAAGCCTTCCAGTTGATCGCTTGTGTAGGAGGAAGGATTTGCCCGCTCCCTGCGTTTCCACCATCGTTCCCATCGTTCGAGCCAAGGAGGAGAACCTTGTAACCGTCTCTCGCTGCCGTCGAGGAACCGCCCCGTCGCTCCCTCTCGCGAACGGCCGCCTGCCTCACTCCCGTGCGGTTATTCCGTCGTTCCAAGGAGGAAGGTCGCTCGATCGTGAAGGAGTACGCTGCTCTTGCGATCGGAGATCGCCTCTCTGTGCGGGAAGAAGGAGGAGGGGGCTCGCTCTTCTGCGCGCAGATCCCCGCCAGACCTGTGCGCGAAAATCCCCGCCGCCGCCCTGGTTTTTCTTCCCGATCGACGGTGAAGCCGCGAAGAAGAGGCCGTGATTTGTCGTTGCTGCGAAGGAGGGTTCCTACTCCCTGCCGTTCACTGTCGTTCACTGTTGCTGCCGTGAACATCGCTGCATGCAGTTGCCGCGCCTGAAGGAGCCGCCTCCCTTCACCTCTGCTGCCGTTTGAAGGTTTAGGGCAGAGCCGCCTGTTTGTGAATAGCGCCGCCCCAGCCTCGCCGCCGCAGTCGCTGAGGAAGAAGGGTTACACCAAAGCCGCCGCATCTCGCAGAGGAAGACGAAGCGCTTCCGCACGCGTTAGCGTTAGCCTTCGCTACCGCCAGGCGCTAGTGGTTAGCGTCGGCGCTAGTGCCGCTTGTTCGTGGCCTCTCCTTGCCTCCGTGGGTATTGTTCCTGTCAATTCCAGACCTGGTCTTCGACGACATTGTTCAGTAGGATAAGCGGAGCACAGTTTTTTCTGGATTGGATCCGAAGATTTTCTCGCCTCTACTCGTTTTAGGTGATCTCTCTCTAGTCTTCTACTTGTGATTTGTCTGCTAGTGGAAATCTACTGTTTGTAGAGAGAGAAAATGTCGAAGGGCTCTACTCCTGTTTCGATGATAAAATTGGAGAAATTCTCCAATTCTGAGTTCTCTGCTTGGAAGAGGAACACTCAGTTTGGCATGAAGTACCTGAACGTGTTCTACACCATTCAGACTGTACGTGCTGAGGTTCTTGGGACAGCTGGAGAGACTCAGTGGGTGGTCGATGAAGATTTCTGCCGTGACTACTTGTTGAACTGCCTTTCCAACAAGCTTGCTGAGACGTACAACAAAATGAAGACCACCAAAGAAATCTGGGATGCTCTGGAGGAGCAGTTCAAGGAAGAGGAAAATATGTCCAAGATGCACCTCGTGGACAAGTTTATGACTTTCACCTTCACTGAGGAAAGGGAAATCCTTCCACAGGTCGTGGATTTTGAGAATCTGGTAGACAAGCTGAACAGTGAGAACATTCCACTGCCAGATGGATTTGTTGCAGGAGCTATTATCTTCAAGCTCCCATCGGCGTGGTACTCCTTTAAAACGGAGATGTATCGGAAGAAAACGCAGGTCAGTCTTAAAGACCTCAAGCGCTTCATTTGCATTGAGGATGAGAACATGACTAGACACGCTAGGGAGACTATTAACAAGCAGTCCTCTGCTGCCAACATGGTCACGCATCCTAAGCGGAAGTTTAAGCCAGGCAAGACTAGACCGTTACCCAGTGCACCCGCAGTTGTGGACACGAGCAAGAAGGCAAAGAAATTCAAAGGCAAGTGCTACAATTGTAACAAGTGGGGTCACTGTGCTTCCGAATGCAAGCAGCCCAAGAGAGGAGATCCTAGTACACAAAAGCCTGATAATAGGGCCAATATGGTCCATCAGACTGCGCCCACCGACTTTGTTGCCATGGTCGGTAACGGACAGGCCAGTACATAGTGGTGGCTAGACTCAGGTGCTATATGTCACGTCTGCAACAATTTTGCACTTATGGAGGATGTCACTGCAGTCCGAGAGACTGTTACTGTTGCTGATGGAGGAGTAGCTGACGTGCTGAGGGTCGGCAATGTTACCTTGATGCTCTCCTCACGTAAAACTCTTACTTTGAAAAATGTTAAATTTATACCATCATTACCTGCTAATTTAATTTCAATTAGTTTGTTATGCGATGCGGGTATGTCCTTTAACATTAGTGGTGGTGGAGTAACGCTTATGGTTCACTCGCACTACTTTGGTTGTGCGTATGTCGTCAATGGAATGTATAGGTTGAGTCTAGCCAACGAGGTAGTAAATCAAGTTAGTTCTAATTTGATCGATCCTACGACCTTGCATGCAAGACTAGGACGCGTCAATTATAGAAAACTACTCCTGCTAGCTAGAACTCACAACATCCCTTTAGACACAAAAATCAGATTTGACAAATGTGAAATCTGTGCTCAAACTAAGATAACTATAACACCTTTTAGTCAGGTTTCTAGGAGCACACATTTGCTAGAGTTAATACACTCTGACATGTGTGACTACAAAAGTTTTGTCACACGTGGAGGTCGGAAGTATCTGATAACTTTTATCGACGACTACTCTAGATTCAGTTACATTTATCTACTTAAATCCAAAGATGAAGCTTTTGAAAAATTTCGTATATTCAAAAATAGGGTTGAGAATCAACTTGACATGAAAATCAAACGGTTAAGAAGTGATAGAGGAGGAGAATACGTCTCCGGGGAGTTCAGAGATTTCCTTGCCAGTAATGGCATCATCCCTGAAACGACTACTCCTTATTCCCCCCAATCCAACAGTATTGCTGAGCGGAAAAATAGGAATTTAACAGAAATGTTAAATTTCATGTTGTTTACTGCTGGCATGCCTGCGGCCTACTAGGGTGAAGCTGCCCTCGCGTCTAATCACATTCTTAATAAAGTTCCACGTGCCAAGTTGACTAAGACACCCTATGAGCTTTGGTTTAAGAGACCTCCTAGATTTGATAATCTTAAGACCTGGGGCTGTATCGCTTATGTTAGGATACCTGACCTTAGAAGAGCTAAGATTGGACCTAGGACAAATACGTGTGTCTACTTAGGATGTGCAGAGGATAGTGCTGCAGACAGATTTCTAGATCTTTCAACAAATTCTGTCATCGAATCTAGAGACGCTGTCTTCTTTGAGGATAAGTTCCTTAAGGATAAGAACCTGACGCTTCCAGGTCTGCCAGCCACTAGTCTTGAGCCTCCTGCTGAGCCAAGTCAACGTCACTCTGACACTGAGCCTGTAGACACGAGTGGTTTAGATACCAGAAGGCTATCTAGTCGAGAGAAAATGCCTAAAAGCTTCGGTACAGACTTCGTGACTTACCAAGTTGAAGCTGATCCATCCACCTATAAGGATGCGATGCGATCTCGAGACTCTCTATTATGGAAAGAAGTCATCGATGAAGAGTTAAACTCTCTCATGCAGAACAACACGTGGACATTGGTTGACTTGCCCAGAGGGGCTAAGACCATTGGAAACAAATGGATTATGAAGAAGAAACTTCATCCTGATGGGAGTATTACCAAATACAAAGCACGTCCAGTTGCAAAGGCTTCACTCAAGTGAGTGGAATAGACTACTTTGATATATACTCACCTGTTTGTCACTATGCGACAATTATGATACTTCTCGCTATAGCATCTATTGAACACTTTACAGTTCATCAGATGGACGTCAAGACTGCATTTCTTAATGGAGATCTGACCGAAGAGATCTACATGCACCAACCTGAAGGGTTTGTGGTAGAAGGTCTAGAAAATAAGGTATGTAAGTTGATTAAGTCACTATACGGATTGAAGCAAGCACCTAAATTGTGGCACGAAAAATTTGACACTTGTGTTAAAGCCTTGAGTTTTAAGTCCAGCTTTTCAGATAAATGTCTGTACGTTCGTACACGTTCAAATAAAGTTGCAATTATATGCTTGTATGTTGATGACATGTTAATTCTGGGCACTGATCAGTCTGAGGTGAAAGACGTGAAAGCTGCCTTGACGACACAATTTAGCATGACTGACTTAGGCGTGGTGAAAACCATCATAGGAATGGAAGTGAACTTCACTGACAAGGGTATTACCATCAGTCAGCGTCACTATATTAGAAATCTACTTGAGAAGTGGGGTTACGTTCATAGCAAAGGTAGTGAGACTCCATACGATTATAACAATAGACTGAAACCGAATGAAGGTTCATCTATTAGTCAGTTGGATTACTCCAAACTCATAGGTAGTCTCATGCATGCTACAACCTGCACTAGACCTGACATAGCATTTACGGTCGGCATGTTAAGTAGATTTACGAGTAACCCTGGGCAGGACCACTGGAATGCCTTAGAAAGGCTTATGCGATACTTAAAGCACACTGAAAAGTATGCTTTATGTTACAGTGGACATCCTCCTGTACTTGAGGGGTATTCTGACGCCTTCTGGTGTTCAGAAATTGCTGACAGTAGATCCACTAACGGTTTTGTATTTACCCTAGGAGGAGCAGCAGTAGCTTAGAAGTCAAAGAGGCAGACGTGCATTGCACTTTCCTCTATGGAATCGAAACTCCACGCCCTCGCTTCAGCAGAAGAAGAAGCTGAGTGGATAAGCGATCTGATTATCGACATTCCAATGACGAGTCTAAAAATGAACTCTATTTCGCTATATTGTGACAATCAAGCCACAAAGACCATTGCAACAAATACGTTGTTCAATGGGAAGCGAAGACAACTAAGGATGAAACAGGCCTGGTTGACCCATCTCACCAGTCAGGGGATAATCTCCCTATTGGACGTGAGATCAAAGGATAATGTAGCAGATGTCCTTACCAAGGGCTTATGTATGGTTCTAACACATAAAACATAGGGGGAGATAAGCTTAAGGTTCATTTAGTATGACTTAATACCATGCTTATGTTTTAAATCTTAGAACCGTAGTCTGCTTACATTCGAGCATCTAGAGTGTGCACACGGAAGTATTCCAGATGCTATCTGATGAAAGCCAGAGATGGATAGTTGCCAGTTATTCCAAACTTGATGACTTACGCAATTATTTTTTAATTCAAAGGCTGATTTGGGTATCATTCCAAAAACGAATACTGAAGTTGCTGATATGCGTCCTGATATTATGATCATTACTTATATCATTCCAAACTTGATGATATATTGGTCACAGTTTGTTGTATCATTCCAAACTTGATGATATAATACAATTGTGAAACGTTTGGTAATAATCTTAATACTCGAAGGAACATGGTGTGATTCTTTGAAATCAATTGTCTAATTTTGTGTAAATTGGATAGAGATGCTGATATGTGATTCTTTTCTTCCTGGTTAGAGTATTACGTTCTTTTACTGCTAGAACTATTCACTTTACTCTTGATTAGCAAATGTTAGAATTCATAGAGATTTGTCTCATGACATTCTTATTATGTCTGTTTGCAGATCACATGGAGATTTGACATTCTTATGATGATCTATTGTTTGCATAGATCACTGTTCATTTATCTGTTCTTTGAGTGTTTTTCCAGCTTTGCTTACTGTTTTTCTTGTTTGGAGCCTTGTGTTTGAGTTTAGATATTGTGTATTCTAAAACTCACATTTATGTTTCTGGAAAACTCATGTTTGTCGTTATTAACTCTTGTTTAAAGTAATCTGTGATGTGACCCCGATATTTACAATATAGGAGGAGAACGTTGAGGTATATTGAAATATCGGGTTAACGGATGCTTAGCGGTAGGTTAGGACCTGTTACGGATCCACGCACCCGCCGAGGAATTAGGGTTTGCCTATAAATACCCTGCTAGGGGCAACGAGTAGAGTGTTCCAAACTAGACACTCACCCGGATGCTTCGAGCACCATTCTAACAATTAATTTATGATATAAATTTTTTAAAATAAAAGCCGCAAATTATGGAGATACTATTTAAAGAAACTTGTTATAATCAAAATTGTCTAAATCCACAAATTTTTACTACATCATAAAAGACTAATTACTATCATACGCACACAAGTAAAAACTTACAATAAATATAGTGACTTCAAAATATAGTGACTTCAATAATAACTCTTTATAAGTTTGCCAGAAAGTGCAATAAAGCAAAATTAAATAAAGAAATTGAAAACTTGCATTTTTTTTTTAGTACTTAAATTATTATGTAGAAATTTGATTTGCGATGAAGAATATTTAACTCAAATAATTAAATGGTTAGATATTTAATTTGCGGAGAGAGAATTTTATTTTGCTTATAACAATTCTTTATTTAAAACCCAAGTAAACTTGTAAAATATCTTGTAATAGTGGATAACTAGAGGTGGTAGAAATTTGATCAAGCAAATAAATAAATAAGTAAATATTTGAAACGATATTATCAATATTTGTAGATAATATGTATTTTTATGATATATATACTAAGATAAACCTCGTAAATTGGCATGTTCACACTTGAAATTAATAATATTAGTGCATTATTAGAGGTTAGAGTTTTACACCCATGTCCCACCAATATATTTAATTTCATTTTATATATTATAATTTAAATATCTTATTCCTCATATTAAATTAAGATTGAGTGTCTTTTACTCTCTTTTTTTTTTTAAATTAATTTAGAGCGAAGCCTACTTGAAAAATGAAAATCAAGTGAGAACTTAAACAAATGAATTTTATTATGCGGAGGAGAAGGAAGATGCGGCTCTGTTTGGAAGAATTGCGAGGCCGCTATGAGCCAACGAAAAAGGCTTTGGTGCGGCTTGAATGAAGCTCGGTTTCGAGCAGAGCGGTGGGAAATCAGCGGTTTAAGTGCTGGTAGAAGACAAGATTGAGGCTCCGTTTGACGCATTTTTATTTTGCTTTGGATAAAAACTTCACAGTCATATAATGTATGTTTGGCATGACAACGGTTATGAGCGCCACCAAGAAAAGAAAACTAGTTTTGAACATAAAGTGGATGAACTTCCTTTGGTGAGGTCCGGGGTTCACGAAAGACGGTTCATAACCACTGTGTTCACGACCTCTACCGTCGTGCCAAGTCTCTGGAGACAAATGGAACGGCGAAACACCGAAAACCTGAGCGAGCAAGTACTCTCAAACCGCCCCTGCATCTTCGATGACAAATTAAATGCAATTCGCCGCACCGGAGAAAAAATCGCCTCCCAACCGTGGCTGAAAAAAATGGGCCACAACACAATGTGTCTCTTATCACTCGAGTAAATGCCACCACATTTCTCTCTCTCGCGCGCTCTCTCTCTCTCTGCTGCTCTGCATCAGATTATTCCGCCCCGAGCGACGACAAGGCTGCTCTTCATCTATCATGATGCCGGACGCAACTATTCCCGAACAGCCCCGTTCGTGTGCGACCCGCCTGATTACGGGTCATGGCCCACTCCATCTCCACGCATAAATTATGTTTTTTTCAAAAGATAAAAAAGATAAAAATATTTAAATTAGAAAAATATTTGCACAGCCTTGTAATAGTATTTATGTATGACCTTTGTTCCGTATTCCGCACTCTATACGACATCACCGGTCAAAAATATTGTCATCATCCAGTTAAAATAAGGTGATCTAAGGACAAAAACGTCACAATCATAGAATGTATGTTTGACCTGGCAACCATTGAAGTTTCTTAGCTGAGGTTGGGCATTCACGGACGACAGCTCGTAACCACCGCGTTCACAACCACAACAACTGTGCCAAACAGAGCCTTAATTAGATTTTAGGGTCACGGTTATGAGAGCTATGTAGGTGCGCTCACGCACATAGAGCTGTGTGCACAGTGCAAGTGATCCATCGGATGTGTGATCCAACGGTTAAAAAAAATGAGGCTTTAAAGAAAGAAAAAACCCAAAAAAAAAAAAAAAAGATTTGATGAACGGCTTGGATCTCTCCTCAGCACACAGCTTTTGTTGCCCGCTGAATTCAGGAATCAATCATCACGCACTAATATGCCGTTGCGTCTCCGCAGAAGAAGAATAATCATCATTATTATTTACTAATATTGACTAAATAATTATAATAATAAATAAATTAATTTGTAAAAATAAAACATGGTATTATATTTAATTATTATATTATAAAAAAAAACTAAAAAAAAAAATCAGAGGAGTTCAGAGCTTTAAAAGCAGAGTGGAGAAGACAGTTTTAGACCTCCTTTTCTATCATCCCCCCTTTCCTCTCTATCCATCCCCACTCCCGCCATGTTGGCCGGCCAGCCTGCCCGGATCCTCCTCGCCCACATATCAACTTCCGGCAGGCCGGCGCCGGCCCACGACTCCTTCCCGAGCCCTCTCGAGCGGAACCCGCAGGCTTCCAAGGGATGGAAGAAGAGGGAGGCCGACGGCGTGGGTCTCGCCATCGTCGCCGCTCTCCACAAGTCCGGCCCTATTTCCCACCTTCCATCAAAGATCGCCATCACGGAGCAGAAGTCGCCGCCCCCAAGATCGGTTGCGTCTCGGCCTGTGAATCCATCGGCCGCCGCTGAAGAATTTCCCGTCGCGGATTTTCTCAGCTCCTGCAATTTGTGCAGAAAGACACTGCACGGCAAAGATATTTATATGTACAGGTATAAAATTGCCCGATTCTTCACCTTCCTCCCTTTTTTCTCTGTAGGAAGGATTTCCCAAAGTTTTCCCTCTTTTCGAAAAACCTAATCCGATCTTCTTTTGCTTAAGAATCTGCGGTCAGAATGTCTCCATCGTCATCAATTTGGCCCAATTATTTAGGACTGATATGATTTAATCTATAATTTTCCCAATTTATCTTCAGAATCTGGTGCGAAACTATTTATCATGTTGAATTGATGCGAGACTATTGTTTGTAATTGCAGAGGGGAGAAGGCATTTTGCAGCATGGAGTGCAGGTATCAGCAAATCGTGAGCGATGAGTGCATAGAGAAATGCGTCTCCGGAGTTCTGATTAGACAACCTGAGATCCCGAGCTCGCCGTGCTCCGGCGATCGCCGCCTGCTATTTTCTGCCGGCATCATGGCGCTGTAACTCTATATATGTTGAAGAGATTGAAGAAGATGGCTGCGGCACCGGCAGATGTAATGGCGATAAGCCTATCTATATAAATATATAGTTATATACCACGTGAGGATGCAATCGGTGCATGAAATTTTTGCCAATATAATCCTTTTTTGATCGAAATTTTGCAATTAAATCGAGTTTATAATTAACCAAATAGAACTTGGTCGGTAATCGGTGCATGAGAATTATTACTTTAAATTGAATAATTAAAATAAATTTCTAAGCTCAAATTATAGACAATAACTGATGAATTAATCTATTTAAAATCAGTACTCTGTGATGAATTTAATATTGAGCTTGAAATCTGCTAAATTATAATATTTATATGCATTTTTTTGCCTTTTAGAGAAACACTGAGGAAAGAAAAACACACACGTGTGAGTGCTCATCTATATATTTGATGAAAAAGATATTTTCATCAAATATTTATCTTTTCTATTTTAATCTTGTTTTTAATTTTTATAATTTTTAAAAGTAAGACACTAAATGAAAAATGTTTAGTGTGCTTCACTTATAACATAATAAATTATGTTGCGTCTAAAATATCATGCCGGGTAACAAAAAAAAAATGAAGTAGACAAACATTTTAGATTCATCATGAAATATATATCACCGACGACAAATCATTCATTATATCAAATTTACATGCGAGTTTTCCTCTAAAATGCGCTCAATATTGACCGAAAAACACTGAATTTGAGGGAGCACTCTATAAACACATGCATGCATGTCCTACTCTCACTCAAGTCATTGTTAATTCCCTGGTCTTCTAATACACAAGTAGTTGAGGTACAAAACTCGCTTCAACCATCACAACAGAACTGTTCCACCGTATTTCCGAACACGCATTTCAGTAGTGAAGCAAAATGATAATTAGGTGGAGCTCTACGCAGAGCCACCTGCGGTGCTGCAGGCGTAGTGTAGGCCTGCAAATAGTTCGGTTCTGCCCGATTTTAGGTGAAGCTGAAACCGAATCGAATATCATCGATTTTTACACACCTCGAATCGAAACCGAACTGAAACTGATCGGTCCAATTTCCCCCGCATAGTTTTCATTTATTGTATGCATTGAATTGACATCATCATTTTAGGAGTCTTGAGTACATTTATTGCGCTTCAATTCCATGTTATTATTTGACCGGATGTAGTTACACTGAACCTAGTTGTATATAAAATAAAATTAAACTACGCTACAAATAGAATAGAGACCAACGGATATTCGAGCATCCGTCTTGCTGTTAATTTGTTTCAATACAATTGATTATATACTCTGCCTTTGCTTGTTCTAATTTCCTCGAAATGATTTCACATTTCATTCTCTTTACTTATGGTTGTAAATACAACACAAATAAAAGAATATTTCTCCATATATTTGGATGAAGTTTTAGTAAATGAAATGGATGGCCGAGATTGTATCCATGAGATCAAGGAGAGAGCTAGAATGGTGTTTTTTTTTGCATGGCTCTTTCTCTATGGAATGTAAAACCACATTGATTTTTCATTAATATATATGATTTACAAGAAGTTTGCTTTGTGCAATCTTAATATATAGTGCATTGAAAATCATAATAAAGGCAACTAATCATTGCTGGCTTGCCGCACGCCTACACACATGCCGCACGAGTCACGCGACTCACTTCGTCACCAGCAGTCGGTTCTTTATTAGCTGCATTTTCAACTGGTTATTTATCAACCACTTAAAAGTTTTTTTTTTCTCCAAAAACTACCAACAGAGATATTAAGCTTAAACAAGATAGACTTAAAATATACATGTTTGTAGACTTATTATGCTCTATGAATAAAATAAAATTTTAATAAAAATATATTTATATCAAAATAAATATATAAATGTTTGTTTTCTTCAATAATAGTGGAGGAAATTGACAAAGCCTATCCTTTTGCTATCTTCTTCCTAGATGACAACCCATCATCCACTCTGAGATAATATAATTTTTTGATGTTAAGCAACCACACAATAAATAATAATGATAAAAGACTAATTCTTATTTTTAAAATAGGGAAAATAATGAATATAAGAAATAAGGAAGAAGGAGAGAGAGAGAGAGAGAGAGAGAGAGAGAGAGAGAGTGTGAGAGTTGAAGAATTTTTATTTTTCTAGTTCTCTTACACCTACTTAAATAAAGATTTAGGATTCTCTCCATTATTTATTTCACGGTCCATATCTACTTACGGCTGAATCGACGGGTTCACTAATTTCATCCTATTTTATTATTATTTTAATCAAAAAATTATACACCATTGATCAAATGTGAATGCATCCAGATCATAAAATGGACCTCCATTTGGGTCTCCAAATAGAGAGGATCCCGATCCTTAAATAACTACGGTCTGGACGAAGAGGAGACTTGACGAGGAATGAAATTATTTATTTATTTACAGGGTCTTTTACTTTCATTTTTATCTATAAAATAATGTTATAAATATTTTTTTTGCTTCATTTTCTAATTAGTCTGATTAGCGAGCGCACGGTAGAGACAGAGCAGCCATGAATAATTGCTTGTATATATTAAAAAACATAGGTTTAGCTCGTTCATAATCCACAATTAAGACTATAAATACAAGTCGTCGGATCAAATAGGGACAAAACTTTTCTTATACAGCCCCTTGTTATGAAAATCGGATCCGAGTGCAGATGAAAAATTCTGTTCCAAAATATTTTTCTAACGACCAAAATTGCGAAGAGCGATACGCACAAATATTAGAGAGAAAAATACTAGCAAGCACCGCAATCAAGAACACCAGATGTAAAGTGGTTCCCTGAAAAAATTGAAATGGGTACGTCCACTGTGCATGCAGAGATAAATTTACTATTTATTTCTCAAACATACAATACGACTAAAAATGGAGGAGAAGAATAGACCGAGAAAAATGATGGAAATCTCGAATCCTCCAAGGTCCGGTCATACACGTTGCGACGAGAAAATAGTTTCGACGGCGAGAGAAGAAGCCGACTGGAAGAAGAACTCCAAAGAGGAAGCCGGCTAGGCGATGGCCGAATGTCAGCCGAAATCCGCTGAACCACCGAAGAAACTCTGTTGCACTGCACTCTCCTAAGGGTGGCCGACCACACCTATTTAAGGAGGAGGAAACCCTAAGAGGGTAAGGAGGATGAGTCGGCTCAATAATGGAAGTAGATCAATCCCTTCCAAAAAATAAATCTTCCATCAATACCGGAATAATGAGGATGACAAATTTGGAGCGATATCCAAATAATAGTGAGGCCGGCCAGGTGAAAAATTAGGCGGAATATAGGGAAAAGCGGCAACAATGGAAGGAGATCAAAGATCCCTTCCCAGAAATCCTCAATCAGTGGAAGGAAATATATTCTGCCACTAATGCTCCTCCATAATTGCTGGAATCTGGGAATTCCAAAAGGAGGGGCCACAAATTGAGCAGTCGCCAAAAAAAGACGCCAGCCAAGAAAGGGAAGATGCATCATTATCGCAACAATCTCCACCTTGACGCCTCTTCCATGACATGCTCCACCTGGCTGAGATAACTCCTAAATGCCATAACGGCCACCAAGATCCAAAAAAAAGCCAAACAGAATGACTGAATGAACTTCGGCCGAAAACGGATCATAAGAAAGAAACTCATCTGATTCTGAGTAGCACACCAATTGGACTGACGTGGCTGACCCAAAAAAATGCTCCACCTAGAGCTAATAAACAACTGCTCCACCTCCAGTGGTGGTCCCCCATAGCAAAACTGAACCTGTCAAGACTTCTGGCCTTTGATGTGCGCGCGGGAGAGAAATTAATAAATGCAGACACACCAACAAATAATGCAAAACAAACTGACATCATCATGGAAATAATTAACCCCTATGAGAACTAATCAAAAAAGATTGATTAGACACACTCTAAGCTCATGAATGAGGAGTAACAATGAAAGAGCTTAGGTAATAGAGGGTGACCAAACTGCATTCACAAATAAAGTTCTTGACCAGGAAAGATAACTCAAAAATAAGAGTTACGCGAAAACAAACATAGAAATAGCATGACCCCAAAAAAGGGAAAAATTGGGTGTAGAAGATGCCATAGAAAATCAAACAGAGGAAATCTGCACTGAGACCGAGGCGACCAGATAAATTCACGGATCAAGATTGGGAAGATAGGGAGCAGACCGATGTCGTCACCTATCGTTGACCCAACTCGAAACGGAACATCCAAATGGTCGCCGATCGAACCTACCTGTGATACCACTTGTTATGAAAACTGGATCCGAGTGCAGATGAAAAATTCTGTTCCAAAATATTTTTCTAACGACCAAAATTGCGAAGAGCGATACGCGCAAATATTAGAGAAAAAAATAAAAGCAAGCACCGCAATCAAGAACACCAGATGTAAAGTGGTTCCCCGAAAAAATTGAAATGGGTATGTCCACTGTGCATGCAGAGATAAATTTACTATTTATTTCTCAAACATACAATACGACTAAAAATGGAGGAGAAGAATAGACCGAGAAAAATGAAGGAAATCTCGAATCCTCCAGGGTTCGGTCGTACACGTTGCGACGAGAAATAGTTTCGACGGCGAGAGAAGAAGCCGACTGGAAGAAGAACTCCAAAGAGGAAGTCGGCTAGGCGATGGCCGAATGTCAGCCGAAATCCGCTGAACCACCGAAGAAACTCTGTTGCACTGCTGTAACACCTCCCCTGTAGTGACCATATAATATGGGTCCGGCCGGGACCCCACAACATATAACCGCCACAGCTTTGGTATTAAAAGATGATATTAACTACCCAACTCAAAACTCAGATAACACACAGGAAACAACCAAAAAAAACACAGAGATTGTCCACAATACATATGAGTCCAATTGGCCTTAAGGCCTTACAAAATAGCAGTCCAAATCACCAAACATTCAACACGACAGGACATCCCAACAAAAGGGGAAAATAGTAGTTTTACCTAAACTACCTCGGCATGCAAGCCGGTTAAAACATAATGCAATAATAGAAGTGCATGGAAATAAAGACAAGCACTTCATGAGGCTCTAGGCCTTTTTGGCCGGCGCGCTAGGTCCAGCCTGCGATTCTTGCCCTGCAACCAAATCACAAAGAGCGGTAAACGAGGGTCAGCTATGGCTGACCACAAACGGTGTAACAACATCCCTCCTCCCGGCCATCCTAGCGGACCCCGGGGAACTACTTCACTCTGCAAGTCAGCACTTCGTATGCAAATGTACATATAAGAAAACAGCATAAACACAGGTGTGAGTGTCACATACATCATCCACGTTTCTATGTTGAGCAGATAATAAAAAGGGGCCTACCAATGCAAAATGAATGCAAACCCGGGTTTCACCCAAGGCACCCTAAAGCGTATGAATCTATCACATCATCATACATCATCATCACATCACAAACACAGGGGTACTCGTCATTTCCCCGCAAGGGCATCGTAGCCCAAGACCAAGAGCTCTCGCTGAGACCCACCTCGCCTGGCTCGCCATGCCATCGGGCTTGTCTAACAGCTCACACGCTCGGGCCGCCAACAACACACAAGACCGATACTAAGAATTCTGGCTAACAAAAATGTCCCAAGGCCTGGACTTACTCTCGGGACAACGTCCACCGATTGCCTCGCCTGGCGACCGTCAACGGACTCATCCGTAGCACAGACATTCTCGTCAGTCAACAATCGAAGGGACTAATCTTGTCGGGACACTCTCCATACGTGAATCTCAGTTTTCACGGGATAGCCAGCCGACCACAAAGACCAATCGCGCCTTCGCACAACACTAGGCATCACAAGCCCCATATTCCGCACATTACTTCTCCGCCCTAAACCCAACGTTCGTTACCACACGAAGCTACAAGGGCATCACAACGACGAGTTCGCCGTATTCAGATTTCTAACAAAACCCTTAAAATGCGCGTAAATCAACATCACCGAATCGGACCAACGACCACAAATCCGGCTTCACCCACAATGCCTAATCCGCTAACGGAGCGGATCTCTACTGCAAATCATGTCGGGGACGGACTCAATCAACCCGATGGTTCCTTTTGAACCAAGGCGACCCGGACCCCTCTCACTCGACGGATCCGGTGCCAAAATGCAGAAATTAAAGGGATGCCATGCACGCATCCTAAAGACCGGGAGGAGAAATATCGTTACCTTTTGAGATATCCTCCTAGCCATGAGAAGCTTGCAAACAAACGGTGGAGAAGAAGCGCCTCGTCGCCCTCTACGCGTTGCCGGTCTCGGATCGGCGAAAGGAGCTCCGAAGCTCCGGCAATGGCGGATTCTCCTTCTTCTTCCTCCTTGCCTCCTCCTTCTTTCTCCAACCTAAGAGAGAGAAAGTCTTGGAAATAATGAGGGTTTAACTCCTCTACCAAGCCTTAAAACCCCCCAGCCATCCGTCGCAGCCGTTGGATCAAATCCCAACATTTTTGGACGGCCGGATCATCTTCCCCGTCACTTTTCGCGGAGCAGAATAAATAGTGCGCACGAGCAGCGGCGCACGGTAAGTGATCGTGCGCGGCCAACATCCCCTGATCGTGCGCACTACACGATCAGCCGACCTTCAACCCTTGTGAATTAACGCACGATCAGGCGCACGACCACTGGTCGTGCGCGAAGGAGGCCAGTGAGCGTGCGCGAAGAACCTGCTATAGAATTTTTAGCCTATTCCGAGCGCGACGCTACCACTCCGCCTACCTCGCTGGACTACAATTTTTGGGGTGTTATAACTGCACTCTCCTAAGGGTGGCCGACCACACCTATTTAAGGAGGAGGAAACCCTAAGAGGGTAAGGAGGATGTGTCGGCTCAATAATGGAAGTAGATCAATCCCTTCCAAGAAAATAAATCCTCCATCAATACCGGAATAATGAGGATGACAAATTTGGAGCGATCTCCAAATAATAGTGGGGCCGGCCAGGTGAAAAATTAGGCGGAATATAGGGAAAAGCGGCAACAATGGAAGGAGATCAAAGATCCCTTCCCAGAAATCCTCAATCAGTGGAAGGAAATATATTCTGCCACTAATGCTCCTCCATAATTGCTGGAATCTGGGAATTCCAAAAGGAGGAGCCACAAATTGAGCAGTCGCCAAAAAAAGACGCCAGCCAAGAAAGGAAAGATGCGTTATTATCGCAACAATCTCCACCTTGACGCCTTTTCCATGACATGCTCCACCTGGCTGAGATAACTCCTAAATGCCATAACGGCCACCAAGATAAAAAAAAGCCAAACAGAATGACTGAATGAATTTCGGCCGAGAACGGATCATAAGAAAGAAACTCCTCTGATTCTGAGTAGCACACTAATTGGATTGACGTGGCTGACCCAAAAAAATGCTCCACCTAGAGCTAATAAACAACTGCTCCACCTCCAACGGTGGTCTCCCATAGCAAAACTGAACCTGTCAAGACTTCTGGCATTTGATGTGCGCGCGAGAGAGAAATTAATAAATGCAGACACACTAACAAAGAATGCAAAATAAACTGACATCATCATGAAAATAATTAACCCCTATGAGAACTAATAAAAAAAGATTGATTAGACACACTCTAAGCTCATGAATGAGGAGTAACAATGAAAGAGCTTAGGTAATAGATGGTGACCAAACTGCATTCACAAATGAAGTTCTTGACCAGGAAAGATAACTCAAAAATAAGAGTTACGCGAAAACAAACATAGAAATAACATGACCCCAAAAAGGGGAAAAAATTGGGTGTAGAAGATGCCATAGAAAATCAAACAGAGAAAATCTGCACTGAGACCGAGGCGACCAGATAAATTCACGGATCAAGATTGAGAAGATAGGGAGCGGACCGATGTCGTCACTTATCGTTGACCCAACTCGAAACGGAACATCCAAATGGTCGCCGATAGAACCTACCTCTGATACCACTTGTTATGAAAACCGGATCCGAGTGCAGATGAAAATTTATGTTCCAAAATATTTTTCTAACGACCAAAATTGCGAATAGCGATACACACAAATATTAGAGAAAAAAATAAAAGCAAGCGCCGCAATCAAGAACACCAGATGTAAAGTGGTTCCCCGAAAAAATTGAAATGGGTACGCCCACTTTGCATGCAGAGATAAATTTACTATTTATTTCTCAAACATACAATACGACTAAAAATGGAGGAGAAGAATAGACCGAGAAAAATGATGGAAATCTCGAATCCTCCAAGGTCCGGTCGTACACGTTGCGACGAGAAAATAGTTTCGACGGCGAGAGAAGAAGCCGCCTGGAAGAAGAACTCCAAAGAGGAAGTCGGCTAGGCGATGGCCGAATGTCAGCCGAAATCCGCTGAACCACCGAAGAAACTCTGTTGCACTGCACTCTCCTAAGGGTGGCCGACCACACCTATTTAAGGAGGAGGAAACCCTAAGAGGGTAAGGAGGATGGGTCGACTCAATAATGGAAGTAGATCAATCCCTTCCAAAAAAATAAATCCTCCATCAATACCGGAATAATGAGGATGACAAATTTGGAGCGATCTCCAAATAATAGTGGGGCCGGCCAGGTGAAAAATTTGGCGGAATATAGGGAAAAGCGGCAACAATGGAAGAAGATCAAAGATCCCTTCCCAGAAATCCTCAATCAGTGGAAGGAAATATATTCTGCCAATAATGCTCTTCCATAATTGCTGGAATCTGGGAATTCCAAAAGGAGGATCCACAAATTGAGCAGTCGCCAAAAAAGATGTCAGCCAAGAAAGGGAAGATGCGTCATTATCGCAACAGCCCCTGTCTCCAGATTTGAAGACGGCGTCGTCGCGATGATGACACAGGGTACCAACTAACTTAAATAAAGCGCGTCTTTGCGAATTTAATTTCTTTCACGCTCAAGGTTTGTCGAAGAGGAGAACCACCTCTTTAGTGGCTGAGAGATTGAAATCTGGTTCGCGCTCCGTCCTTCTGATCAACTCTAACTACATCTTCTCGACATTGTTGGACTGCAGGCCGGAGCATTGTCGGCACGATAATGACGGATAGTGGTAGAGTTGAGAAGGAGGGAACGCGAACCAGATTTCGATCTCTCAACCACTATAGAGGTGGTTCTCCTCTTCAACTAACTTTGAGCGTGAAAGAAATTTTCGTGAAAATAGGTTTTATTTATATTAGTTAATACCACGTGTCATCATCGCGATGGCTAGTATAAAAAAAAGTTGCCAGGACATGTCCTGATTAACTTTTCCCCTGATTTTGATCCAGAACAAAAAGTGCTCTCCACCTGTACCAGATGCTTTAGGCTTCATTTGGTTAGGCTTTTGCAGTCGCCGTTTAGGGCAAACACAGGAGGAAGGCGGGTAAACAAATGGAACGACGTTCCGTTTCCGGCGTTTCCTCCAGCGCGCTATGGAAAACGGGGGCCAAAACCTCCTTTTCGAACTGCAGCCTCGCCCCTGCAGTTCTTCCCGCCGCTTCTCCTCCCGCCGGGCGTCTCCTCCCACCCAAACAAACGAAGCCTTAATCTAGGCTCCTTTTGGCACGGCGGTTTCGGTCAGAAATGCGGTGATTATGAACCGTTGTTTGTGAACGTTCGACCTCACCTAAGAAACTCCATCCACTTTTGACATTTTTGTCCAAACTCACAAAAGCAAAAACGCCGCGCCAACCGGAGCCCTAGTCTACTTCTTTAATCTTTAAGAGAATAAATTAAAAAATATATACATCACAGTTGAAAAAATATGCTATCCACCTGTGACCTGACTCCTCAAGCAAAGAACAAAAAAAAAACAAATAATTTTAAAATACTCGGGGTCCGTTCGAATTGCAGGTTTTGGGTTTGAAGAATTGAGATTCAGTCAAAACCAAAACCGGCAGGTTTTTGGTTTTGTCTGAATTCCAATTATGTTGTTCGGCTGCAGGAAGATTTTGAGCTGCAGGAATTGGTTTTGGGCAATTCAGCTGTTCAGATTGCAGGTTTTAGTTTTGGCCAAATTTTTTAAAGTCTTTCACAACAACATAACACAAGATTTTTGAAATACACAAGATTTTAAAGCATATTTATAATTCACCAACCATTGATTTATGTGAACGGAATAAAAAAAATCTATCTTTTAAAATTATATAAATCTTCCTTCTAAGTTCATATTTTATACCATATACCATAAAATACTCTCGCGGAATTTTCTTCCGAGAGATATTTTTTTGCATACGTGTTATTATCCTGCAATTTTTATAGGAGTGATGTTATAGGCAGTTCTAACAGGTCATTTATTTCGCAGTCCAAAAAAATATTCGCAGTCCAAAAAACAGAGGGTCTTGTATCGTCCTTTCGTCCAAGTCCGCATCTTTCTGGGATTCGTGAGCTGCCTGCTCCAACCTCCCATGGCTCGTCATGATCCCAATTGTGTTGCGGTTTGTCGCCTTCTCCTCTACCGCAAGGCCCACTCTCTTCTCCAACGCAAGATAACCTTCTTCGCAGTGCTAAGATTAGTAGCTTGCGGAAGAGGAAGGGAGACGGTGTTGCGTAATCCGTGTGCCGCCTCCTTCCTCGGATCTCCAAAATTCCGCCAGAATTCACTCCTCCCCAAATTCAGTAGGAATTCTCTTTTATGGGTTTTCTCTTTGATTGCTAACATGGCAACCAGTTTTGGAAGGAGATATTTCTCCTTCAATAGTGATTGCCGGACCCATCTCTCATTCCTAACCTGACCTAAGGTTTTATCCTATTTAAGGAGAGGTATGATCAGCTATCTAAGAAGGGCAGTGCAGAGGGTATCGGCAGCAAGGTTGAGAGCACGTTCTCCTTCCCGGCGGGTGGCTTTGCGGGTTCTTCGTCTCGGCGACATCCTTTTCTCGGCCGGCGAGCTTCTCTCGCGACCGGGCGGTTTTGCGGGTTCTTCGGCTCATCTTGATACGTGTTGATCATGCTGACCCCAGAGAGAGGGTCGGGGGTAGTTTTTTCCGGAGGGAGGAGATCCAAGATGCAGTGGAGTTTATCGTGCGAGGCGTCAAAGTGGAGATTGTTGGGATTGGTGACACCTCACCGATCCGTGTGCTTATGTGATTCCTAAAATATGGTGAATCCTATTATTGGAATATCATTATGGAGAGAATATTTTCCAGGGCTGATTCTCCTATTTTGGTTGAAGCCTAATATGACCACATTCCTTATTTCTGCTCCTTCAATTTTGGCAGCACACCTCATATATATATTATCAAGGATGAGAAGAACATGAGATTCACGTATCAATCAAGCAAGGTGGCAGCGGCAAGGTTCTTGTCCAGGCGGCGGTTCTTGGCAGCGGCAAGGCTCGAGGCGGGAGCTTGGCTCCGGCGATCCGACGTCGAAGAGGTAGGAGACTGTTGGGATATAAAGCGGAAACAATCCCCTAGGCGCAACCAAATAAATACAGGGTATACAAGAACTGAAATCTGAGCAAGAAACTCTGCATATATAATAATATAACTGGAATACAAAATATGAAGAAATATAATGATGTCCGTTGCAGAATACGCGGCGGAGGAGCCGGACTCACTCGATCTACGGGAGAGAGAATAATCTGGACTGCAATCCGCTAGCACAGCGGACGCACAAGGTTCACCGAGAACCTTCGTCGTCGGATGACGACCAAACCACCTGTCATCATCGGAGCAGCACTGTCAAGGCCAACTGCACCCGTGCACGTCATCGACACCAAGCCGCACCACCGAAGAGAAACAACATCAAGGCCACTGCACTCCCGCATGCCTTCGCCGCCACACCCGCACCGCCGGAAAGAAACTCCATCAAGGCCACTGCACTACCGCAAGCCTTCGCTGCCACGCCTGCACCACATCATCTCCTTCAAGACCGGTAGAGATCCTCTCCTCCAAGACCGGCGGCTATTTCCTCCAAAGTCGGTGGATGCGTCGAGAGTCTCGCACGAGAGAAGAGAAGAGAAAAACAACGCTCCGTACCAACGTCTCCGCCACCAACGCACGGTGTTGCACCAACGGCAACCACCGGCGGCATCCTACAGGGATCTTCCACCCCTTGCGCTACCAAGATCAAGACGGCGGCGGCTCCTCCCCCTTTTTTTTTCAGGTGAACCATACCTCACATCTGCATATATATATACATATATATATATATATATATTTATATATATAAATCATGGCTCTAATTTTAGGCAAGATATAGAGCTCTCTCTCTCTCTCTCTAAATTAATGTCATTAATAGGCCCGGGTGATTTCCTTGCATGGTATTTCCATGCATGTCATTTCTAAAAAAAAGATCCGAACCAAAAATAGCAATCACCACCTTGGTTCGGGATCTAGATCCACCACCTGCACGAAGCACTTACTGCACACAGTAACAACTGCACCAAGCAACTCTGCACGTAGCACCACTTCAGTACGAGACATCAGCCGACCTGCTCCAGTCGACTCATCTCTGCACTGCCTCAACCTGTGAACGTCGTCGCAAACGGATCATAGAAAATGACTCGCAAACCCCGAGTCCCAGAAGGACGATCCTCTACACCACCACGACAATCCACCATGTCGACCTCAGAAATTATGGGTACACCACCACACATCGTGGTCCCTATCAGCCGGTACAAACTACCGTGCTGCACAGCTCTCCTAAGCATGGTACGCCCTCACTCCACCATCAGGTCTCCTCCTCAGGCCACCCAACTGTAGTCACTGGAATCCAATCCGCTCAGTAATGTCAAACATCTAGCTGTCAGAGTCGCACAGACTCCTAGTGATGGTGAGGACCTCATCACTCTGCACCCTGACCCAGCTGTCACCCTGTTCGCACCCTGGTCTTGAGACCCTTTTGCACGCTGTGAACTCGCTCTCCTGTGTGACTGCACTGTCTGCAATGGTAAAATACCATACCCTCCTTCGGCCCGGATCGAGATCGTGATCCACTCAATCTCTTGCCAAACTGCCTCACCTTACCCATCCGCTGCTGCCAAGATGTGACCTCTCTTAGGAGTAGGGCCCACTAACATCTGTTTGGATAGCACTGCGATCGTGACCTCCACCAGCTCCACCGTATCCTTCTCATACAAGAGCATCGTCACTAAGGCTGGGTAAAAAATATGTCAGCGAGGTAAGAAGTGAAAATGGGTCTTCACGTCCTCCTCCGTCTCTGCACCAGCTGTAAGACCCCCCCTCCCCAAACTGAACCGGGTTCAGGGAGGGGGGATCTTACTGCCCAAAGATGACCACTTAGCGCTTCCCGGGTGGCAACGTCCCATCCTTTTAAGCACCGAGCGGTCTCCTTGTCAGGCACAGGAATCATAACATCACATCAGAACGCATAGCGGAAGCAATCGAATGACAGAAAAACAAGCACACAGCTTATATTCACATATTTAAACAGGGCCGAAGCCTAATGTTTACAACTACTGCCTCGCGGGCTACATCGACGAAACAAAAGATCCTAGTCTAGTCCTATATTCTAGGACTCACGTCGCGGAAGATAGGGGCGAGGCTGGGGTAATCGAACGGGCCATCTCCAAGGCTGGCATCTCATCCTGTGGTGCGAGGGCTTAGCGATGTCCCATCTCCTGTGATTGGTTATAAGAAATAACCGTTAGTCACAGAGCTAAGTAGAAAATACATCCCCTCCCCGGATCCATATCCAGGGGGCGGCTAAAGGACAGAAGTAAATAGCCGAAGCAAGGAAGAGAGTTAGCAACAGGTATGCATATATATATAAAGGGGCTCCCGCCCTATTGTCCATAATCGCGCCGAATAGTAAATACACAACACTATCTCGCGCCTATACGCACCCAGGTATTCAAACCTGTACACACACAAAAACCCTGTGTCGACACAGTTTAGACCGCTTTATTTCAAGCAGGGGAGCTAACCCCGCGGGCCTCACCGATGTGGCCATCGGTGACAGTGGTCAGTCTTGCCACTTCTGAGTGTAGTCGTACCGTATCACTCAGGCCCTCCGGTACAACTTGGTGTACTAATTGGATGTGAGCGATATCCGGCGAACCGATTTTTAGGCCGACCAACGGAGGCAATATTGCGGGTTCGGAGTGGAGATAACCCGCTGCGCACATCTCCCTGTCGCCATGAGTCGTCAACCCTCCCACACTGGTACGAACGGTCTGTGGGCGTGACCGACCCGCCACTTTCAAACAATCTTCAAAACTTAAAGCGAGCGCTTTAAAACTTGACGCGGCATTCTTACTCAACCGGTCACGCAACTTTTGACCGGGAGGCTCGGCGGTATGAGGGCTCCTTATTTGAGGCTAACCTGGGAGGAGGGGCTCAACTCTGGGTTTTCCCCCAACTAAGGCCTCGCAGAAGGGAGGATAAGCACCGCTTGCCAGCGTAGGGCTGCAGTTAGCACCAAAATATGGATAAGTGCAGCAGCAAAAATAGGCTGAAAGCAGATGTCATAATATCAGCAGAAAATTAGGCCGAAAGCAAAGGCCATGATATTAAGCAGAAAATTAGGCCGAAAGTAGAGGCCACGGTATTAAGCAGAAAATTAGGCCGAAAGCAGAGGCCATGGTATTAAGCAGAAAATTAGGCCGAAAGTAGAGGCTGTGGTATTAAGCAGAAAATTATGCCGAAAGCAAATGCCATATTATCAGGACCAGTGCGAGACTGGAGAATTAAAAGTACCGAAAGTAAATGCAGGGGACCAGTACGAGACTGGATTTAAAGAAAAGTACAGAAAGTAAATGCAGGGGACCAGTACGAGACTTGATTTAAATAGAAGTGCAGAAAGCAGTAAATAAGTAAATAGTTAGTAGTCCAATCACTCCATCAGAGGAGGCTTCAACGTCGACTCCGTTTATAGGAGGAGGTTCTGCTTTCTCCCCGTTCATAGGGGTTCTACTCCGTCTCGGGAGTTTATTTACATTTCATGATATTTTTAGTAATTCCCCCCCTTTGTCGCGGATTCGTTCTTTTATATTTATTCCGGCATTATTGGAGTGCGGCGTCGCACCGCGATTTCGTCCCGAGTTTTGCGTCGATATTCTTAACTTAGTCGATTCCTTAGATCGATACGCGTAGTCTTTATTATGCGTTTAAAAATTATACGTCGAGAGGACGTCGATTTATTTCGATGAGTTTCGCTCCTTTTCGGGCGTTTATTTTGCTTGCAAAAATACTTTTGGAGTACCAAAATAAGAGACCACACCTCCCAATTTTAATAGTAGTTGTAAAAACACCTTTAAGTAGGGCCTATAATTTTTGGTGATTTTTTCCAACTCTTTTGGGCTTTTATTTCCTTAAAATAAAACTTATAAATAGGTTTAAAATAGTAAATTTAATCCTAAAATTCCCAAAAAAATACTGGAGGTGCCCCTTAGGGTGAGGCACATTTTTCATTTAGGAAGTTTCTTCCCAATCTGCCCCATTTTTTCTCAAAAAAATGAGGAAGGGGAAAGGGAGGTTGGGGTGCGGTTAGGAAAAAGGGGGGGTTGGGTGCGGTTAGGGAAAGGAGGAGGCGCAGGGGGTGCTGCACCGCGTGCCATCCCGCGGCTCCCACAGCGGATCTGCGGCGGATCCGCTATGGGGGGCACACAAGTGGAGGCGGGAGGCGGGAAACGAGAAAAGGGGAGCCGCCCGATTTCCTGGGGGAGATCGGGCGGCTCCCGTTAGCATTAACGGGAGGCGGCCGCTGCCACCGCCGGGCAGCGGCCAGCTGGGACCGGCGCCGCCCCGGTCGGTGCGCCGGGGGCCGGCGACTTCTCCCGGGGTGGTCTGGCGGCCCGGCGCCGCCGGCTACCACCGGGAAAACCGACAGAAGGGGCGGGAGGCGGTGGCGCGGCCTGCATGCGCCATGCAGGCTCGCTGCGCCGCCGCCTCCGCTGGGAGGGTGCCGTTGCCGCCCCCCCCCCCCCGGCCGGTGCGCCGGGGGTCGGCGACCACCCCGGTGGTGGTCCGGCGGCCTGGCGGCGCCGGACCCCACCGGGAAACTGAGCAGAAGGGGGCGGGGAGGCGCGGCACAGCCTGCATGGGCCATGCAGCTGCTGCGCCGCCGCCGCCTCCTCGGGGAGGGCCCTCCCTGCCGCCCCTGGTCGGGGCGCCGGGGAGGGGGCAGACCTCCGGCGGGGTCCGGCGGCCTGGAGCCGCCGGCCGCCACCGGGGGTGGCAGTTTTTCCCTACAGGAAAACAGAGGAGGGGGAGGGGCTTCGGGCGCCGCCGGGGCTGCGTCCTCCGGCGGCCCTGCCGCCTCCCCTTCGTCGGCGCCAAGGTCCCGGAGATGGGACCTGCTCCCCCGGCGCCACCACCGGCGCTGGGGGGGTTGGCTTCCACGGCCAGCCTCCTCCCCGAGGCTTGCAAGCCTCGGGGTGGTGCTGGCGGCGCTCCGGCGACATGGAGGGGGCGGCTTGCCTCCGGGAGGTAAGAAGGAGGAGGGGGAAGGTTGTTCTACCTGTGAAGGAGGGGGAGCTCGGGAGGTAGAGGGGCGGCCGGCCATGGTGAGGAAGGTGGTGGCGGCGGTTTGGTTGGGCAGGGCTCCGGCGAGGGGGTTGGCTGGTCTGCTGGCAGGGGAGAAGGAGGAGGAGTTGGGGGGGGGGGGGGGGGGGGGGGGGGGGGGGGGGGGTTGAGCTTCAGGGAGGGGCCGAGCCCCCCCCCCCCCCCCCCCCCCCCCCCCCCCCCCCCCCCCCCCCCCCCCCCCCCCCCCCCCCCCCCCCCCCTCCTTATATAGGGAAGGGGGAGACCTCCCCCCTCTCCTTCTTTCCCCACGTGGGGATAAGGGAGGGTGAGTAGGGGGGAGATATTTTTCTCTCCCTCCCCTCCTCTCTCCTGCCCCCTTGCCCCAATAGGGGGCTGCCTATTCATGGGCAGCCCCCTTCCCTTGGGGGAGGGGCTTCTCTCTCTCCCCCCCCCCCCCCTTTCTTTCTCTTCTTTTCCAATGTGTTTTAAGTTGGGGGGGGGGGGGGGGGGGTTGACCGAGGTCAATCTAGGACGGGGTCTTCCATGGTCCCGGGGTCCATTAAGATTTGCCGGGGCTGATGCCGGGTTCGTGCGCTTTATATTTCGTGTGTTGTACTGAGGTGGTCTGCATAGCCCTAAAATGACATACTCTCCATACGACCTTGAATCGAGGCGCAACGAATTCTGTTGCGCTCGTATTGTTCATACGAGTCTAACGGAACTAACTGAAGTCAATTCGGGGTTCGCATGGTCACTATTCATAATAATGAGGTAGTGACGCGCTACGACACCCGAAATGGTCATTTTCTCCATACGACCTCGGATCGAAGTGCAACGAATTCCGTTGCGCTCGTAATGTTCATACGAGTCTAACGGAACTGACAGAAGTCAATTCGGGGTTCGTACGGTCACTATTCATAATAATGAGGTAGTGGCGCGCTACGACACCCGAAATGGTCGTTTTCTCCAAACGACCTTGGATCGAAGTGCAACGAATTCCGTTGCGCTCGTATTGTTCCTACGAGTCTAACGGAACTGACAGAAGTCAATTCGGGGTTCATTTGGTCATTGTACCCCAACGACTTAGTTGCGGTGCGCAACACCACTTAAAATGGTAGTTTTCTATCGCTCGGGCCTACTTTTATTGGGCTCACTAGGGCCTAGTGGCCCAATAAAAGTCGGGATGTTACACCAGCTACCTCTAACTGGCACAGAAAACAATTTGAACATGTCTTGTGTTCCCACAGATAATCACCTCCCTGTAACAAATCCGCGGTTATCATGACCATCTTATGCAGTACCACTTGTCATAGGTCAAACCGGCCACTATCGCACTTCTTCAAATAAACACTATCCAGATTCACATTCTTCACTGTCATGGTTATCCTACGACACAATCAGGAGACCTGATTATTTCAAAGGCCAGATTTGAAAAGATGGGGAGCGGACCTAGTCGTCACCCACCGCAGTCAAACCATTCCTCGAATGTCCAATCAGTCGTCTACAGGACCTCGCTTTGATATCACTTGTTGGGATATAAAGCGGAAACAATCCTCTATGCGCAACCAAATAAATACAGGGTATACAAGAACTGAAATCAGAGCAAGAAACTATGCATATATAATAATATAACTGCAATACAAAATATGAAGAAATATACTGACGTCCGTTACAGAATACACCGCGGAGGAGCCGGACTCGCTCGATCTGCGGGAGAGGGAATAATCTGGACTGCAATCCGCTAGCACAGCGGACGCACAAGGTTCACCGAGAACCTTCGTCGTCGGATGACGACCAAACCACCTGCCACCACCGGAGAAGCACTGTCGAGGCCAACTGCACCCGCGCACGCCATCGACATCAAGCCGCACCACCGGAGAGAAACACCATCAAGGCCACTGCACTCCTGCATGCCTTCGCCGCCACACCCACACCGCCGGAGAGAAACTCCGTCAAGGCCACTACACCACCGCAAGCTTTCGCCGCCACGCCTGCACCACATCATCTCCTTCAAGACCGGTAGAGATCCTCTCCTCCAAGACCGGCGGCTATTTCCTCCAAAGCCGGTGGATACGTCGATAGTCTCGCACGAGAGAAGAGAAGAGAAAAACACGCTCGGTACCAACGGCTCCGCCGCCAACGCACGGTGTTGCACCAACGGCAACCACCGGCGGCATCCTACAGGGATCTTCCACCCCTTGCGGCACCAAGATCAAGATGGCGGCGTCTCCTCCCAAAACCTATTTTGAATAGGCGGCTCCTCCCTTTTTTTCACATGAACCATACCTCACATCTACATATATATTTATATATATAAATCATGGCTCTAATTTTAGGCAAGAGATAGAGCTCTCTCTCTCTCTAAATTAACGTCATTAATAGGCCCGGGTGATTTCCTTGCATGGTATTTCCATGCATGACATTTCTTAAAAAAAAAAGATCGGAACCCAAAATAACACAGACCTCAGTGTTTTTCGGCGGCGAGCAGGCAGGCCAACTCTTCCACGGACGCGGAATCCTCAGGTGGAGGGTTCTTTCTGGCGGACGGCACCAGCAGCATCGAGGAAGGAGACGACACTGTTTCGCGTGATAGCCCCTGGCGCTATTGGCTACCGCGGGCGGTAGCCTTCTGTACCTGTTTTCAGTTCGTCTCTCGGCGTATCTTTCCGCCTTCGTTCGTCTCAGTGTAAACTCTGTAAACCCTCTGATTATTATAGTGGATCTTCTCCGGTGCTCTCCCTGTGGACGTAGGAGCTTCTCTCCGAACCACGTAAATCTTTGTGTCGTCTGTGTGTGCTTGGAATTTTCTCATTTTATTATTTTTGCATAATTATTTTGCTCGATTTATTCCGTTGCGCTACCGCGATACTCGATCCGATTTCATAACAAAAAATAAGATCTCTTGGCCTAAGACCTGCTTCTACTTTACAGGGGTTTAAGAAAGTCCGCTATATCACCTTTTTGTTGTAGTGATTCTACGTCACGTGGTAAATTTTTTTGCTTTGATAATTTAGCAAGTTGAATTATCCCTCATATCCTGTTTGATTGTTTTTTCTTCAATTTTCTTCTTATGGAATTAGGAAGAGGCTGAGACTAATGAAGTTTATGCACAAATTACTTGACTTCCAGAGGCTGAGTACCAAAAACAGAGCGTCTCGCTATCCACTCTCTTCCTCTGATGTTCCCCAAAAACTCTGATTCTAGTCCAATTCTCCCGTTGCCTAAATTCTAGTCGTAGTTCTATCGATCGCATCATTTTCCCCCTCTTAGATTTACCTTCAAAAGGAAGGTTTGCATGTAATTTAACTTTGTTTAGAGTTATTTCCTCTATGCATACCATTTAACTTAGTTTTTCTACTAGATTTTTAAATTATTTTAGAGTTTTTAGGATGTTTCTCTACGCTTCTAGTACTTAATAAATCAGCAAAGTGTTTCACTTATTTGGGATGAGAGTGAGGTGCAAATATAATTTTGGACTACAAACATAACTTATGGACTACAAATAGTGATGGACTGCGAATAGTCAGTTCAGGACTGCTAATATCAACTCTCTAAATTAATATGTTTAAATGTTTAATCATTCGAAGAATATTCTAAAAATCCATTGCAAAATTTCTATTTTTTAAAATAAATAATTAAATAGAAATTGACGCCATCACAAGGTATGGTTTGCAGAGGAAGGCGCACGTGGCGTATTCTAGGCAACTACGTACAGAACTCTTGCACTCCACCATAATTTAAATTTGTTAGGCATTTGCAAATATAAAAAAGTAAATTAGTTGAATATAAATGTCTCAAAAAAATGTTATTATTATTATTATTTATGCATTCCATTGTCTATGGAAGAATTTTCTAGTACAATTTGTAAACAAGGAATAGATTTATAGCGAACAACTATTTCACTCGACATTGTGGGTCTCTGTCTGTACCCGTGAAAAAATAGTGGTAGGAAAAACAGTAGAAAGAGAAGCATAAAAATACGAAAAGCTCATTTTAGCTTCTCAGAACGTGGCGGGGTTCCTTGCTTTCCCAAAAAAACTCCCAAGACACTTTTTGAGCACAAACATTTCTACCACACCAGAAAAACAAACATCTCCAAAACAATGAAAGCATTGAAAAGAGAATTTTTCGCACAACCACCGCCATCCCAAACTGAACCTAAAGCTCTAATTATAAAACTGAAATAGCACATGAATAAAAGTGTAATCTCAAATGCTATCCTTCTCCCTAAATAATGTTTTAGATCAAAATGCAGCGACAATCTCGCAGGCGCAGTAAAGCGTTGGTGAAAATTAGGACCAAAAAAAAAAAAGTTGTCCTTCGGTCTTCAAATGCGGAGTGTTAATATCACCGATTCACACCGACACTGCTCAACACAACGGCTCTCGCAAACAGTTCCCAAACGCGACTTCAACCAGTGACAAATAACAGAACAAAAATCTCATGCACAAATTCTCCAGGCTCTTATAGTTTCAGAAGATAGAAGGGTGAAACCTATAATCAATGCTACCTCACTAGAAAGATATACATAATGAAAAGTTACATGATACTAAAAACATAACAATTTCTGATTAAATTGATGTGCAAATTTCACCCAAACAAAAAATTTAATTAAAATAAAACAGGGTTTAAATTATATTCAAAGCATAAAAGAGTACAATCTCCTGATAAAAATACTAATCTCATTTTTATATCAAATCCATACAACCATAAAAAGAAAAAGCATAGGGGAAGAGTAACCGAGGACTACAATATCAGGGAATTAAAATAAAATAAAATAAAAATATATAAAAACACGGCCGAACCGAACCAACAGAGGAAGCCGCGAAGGAACCCGATAGGCCAGCACATCGTTGATTTCAATTATTAAAAGTAGAATTGCTGGGCCTGGGCGGGAGCCATACTCTGAAATCCGGCATCATAGATAGCCTGGCTAGCTCCAGCACCCAACGGAATACCCGCCTGCTTCAGGGAGGGGTTGCCCTGCCCGGGCATCAGCGCCTGGCCCATTCCCATCTTGCTGAGCGCAATTGCTCGCTCGTAGGACAACAGGTCGGCGGCCGACAGCGAAGGAAAGGGGATTGCGGCGGGCGGCGGCAGGGGTTTGGAGGCCATTCCGGGCGGCGTGGGCTTGCTTCCCCACGAACACTGCGAGAAATCGAAAGATTCGATGTGATTTAGAGCTGATTGGTGAATGAACGGGTGGATTAACGCATTAAAAGACCGACCTTGATTGGCTTCCCGCCGAGAATCCGGCCGTTCGAGACCTGGATGGCAAGGGCTGCTTCGGAGTGATTACTGTACCTGATAAAACCAAAGCCCTTCTCGCGCTGAATGCGGACTTCCTCGATCTGTCCAGCGCCGAGGGTGTGAAAAAGTCTGTGAAGGTCAACTTGGGTGACCTGAAAATTTGTCCATTTCAGTTTATAGATGCGAAAATAGACAGTAAATGAGATTGAAGGAGGAAAATCAAATGAAAAAATGCCCTTCTGTCGAACATTCACCTTCCATTTTACTCCTTTTTATTAAAAAATTTCTAATTTTTAAAATCTGTGTTTTTTCTTTTATTTTAAAAAATGTGTTCGCATATAGACAGTCCCCTACCTACAATAAAAATGTGCTCTCACAGCCGCTCGCAAACCCCCATGCACACGGCAAAATGAGCGATGAGTGGAGTATAACGCTTGGGGGTTTGTGAGCGGCGGGAGTTGCGTGGCTCCGGAGCAATGTCATGGCCATGGCCGGGGTAATGTCGCGCAGGGCACCGGGGGCTCTCGTGCACTATCACAGTTGGCCATAGGGGAGGAGCCCATGTCACTCGTATGTATGTATGTATGCATATATATATGTATATATATATGTATATATATAATATATTCATGTGAGAAATAATAACAGTGGAAGAGAGGATGGAAGTTCACCTCTGGAGCAAGGTTTCCGACGTAGACAGTGGTGAATTGTGGGTTGTTCTCCGGAGCATCATCTTTTGCACTATCCATACCATCTTCTGCTGTCAAAATCAAATTTTAGTGGTCTGATTAATAGCCTTCAAACTCAAAAATATTACAATTTTGGTCAGCTGATATTACAATAATAATAACATTTGATTACAACAACAACAATAATAATACTAATAATGGTCCACGGTGGTTCCCTAATGCGCAGCGTGCGGTGACGCCACTATCTCACCGTCACTCGAGCATTAGCCAAGTACTCTAGTCTCCCGACACTGCGCGGTAAGAACACCTGCGACAACCAGAATACTTGCTGGTGCCGGCCAGATGCTGTGCAAATTCAGCTACCAGGTTTAAAAGTAAGAATGTGTTTCAGCCAGAACTGGTACAATAATGGTTTCTATCAAGTGCGGTCATCATATAGTTAATATTCTTTTTGAATAATATTTTATATTTGCGCATTTTCAGTTTGTTGCATGGTTTAAGCACACATATAAGATCTACATTAAAAATTTACACCCCAGGACGGCCTAAATCACAGAACTGAAAAATATCCATATAATATTTTCTAAGTTAAACAATAATATTCAAACCCATTTCTGTAAAATATATTCCATGATACTTAAAACACATCATGGCCACTAAAATTGATTTAATAATTATTCCGTTAATCTTAAGCCCTTATCTTAGAAGATAAATATATTGCTACAATTTTGGAATCGGCTCAAGAAATGTAATAAATCCTAAATGTAAGCTTGAACAAATCATCTATATTAAACCAGAAATATTTGACAATTCCATGACTACTTATCACTTATCCATAATCCATCAGAAGTACTCTTTTAACATGCCACAAATTAATTCTCATGGTACTTGATAAAATCCCTACCCAGGATCTATAAAAAGCATATAAAGATGATATAAACTTTTGAAAATTTATATTAATAGTAAAGCACGATAATCGTCTCCACAATAGCTCTTCATAGGTATAAAGCTATATATAGAATCCGTTTGAAGCCTCAATAATGACTGCTACCGAACGGCGGAACGCGTTAACGGCCACCAGTGGCCTTGCGTGGTTGCATCTGCAATTTTGTGGGCGATCAAATGGCAGGCACCCCAGGGAAACGTTGTCAACTTCTAGACACTATAAGAAGCGGCAATATTATTCAAATTCGGAGTTCTTTCACTTGCATTTAAATAGATTAAAAGTCATCTCAAAGCCATTTTGAGTAATCTCTAATAAGATTGTTGCATTGAAAAGAACTTCAAAACATTTTTTAGCTTAGGGTAGCTAACTGGTTTTTTTAGAAAAGAAAGGTTTTAGGTTGAGCAGGACAAAGATGGAGTATATGGAGCTTAAACTTAGCAGTGCAAGAAGGACGGATGACTTTGTTATTAAGTTGGGTGATCAAGATATTTCCCGCAGTGAGTGCTTTAAATATCTTGGATCGATAGTTCAAAAAGATGGAGGTGTTGATAAAGATGAGATACATAGAATCCAAGCAGGTTGGTTGAAGTGGAGAGGCGTGTCAGGGATCTTATGTGATCGTAAAGTACCATTAAAACTTAAAGGCAAGTTTTACCATACTGCAATTAGACCAGCGATGCTCTATGGTTCTGAGTGTTGGGCAGTGAATTGTGTACATGAGCAAAAAATGGGAGTTGCGGAGATGAGAATGCTTAGGTGGATGTGTGGACACACGAGACTAGATAAAATTAGGAATGAATGTATCAGGGATAAGACAGGGGTGGCACCAATTGCAGAGAAGATGCGAGAAGCTTGACTACGATGGTTTGGACACGTACAAAGGAGACCATTAAAGGCACATGTTAGGCGTTGTGAGAGTTTAGACACTAGGCATGTTAAACGGGGGAGGGGTAGACCAATAAAGACTTGTTGGAATGACACTATAAGGAAAGACATGATGTACTTAAACATTAGTGAGATTATGGCTAAAGATAGGGCACAATGGCGACAAAGGATTCATATAGCCGACCCCAGTATAGTGGGATAAAAGCTCGAGTGTTGTAGTGTCGTTGCAGTTAAATACACAACTCTTAATACAATTGTAATTTGGGTTGTTTTATATATTTACTATTATTTTCTAATTGATAATTAACATTACACAATTACATGGAGATTTTCTACAATATATTGCATCATGCCATCATTTCACCTCATTTTGTGGGGGATGTTGTATGTTTTAATCAATAGCATGCAATCTATAGTTAGCATCGTCATCATTTAACATTAAATTATCTGGGGTGGGTTTTCTTAAATCTCATTTTCACTTGTTCTGATTAAGAGCTACTGGAGGTGTTAAATCTAATGTATATCATTTTGTAGGACATTTATCTATTTTACTTGAGGTCTATTCCTCTAATTTTTTATCTTCTTGTCTAATGGGTGCATTATGTACCTTTCAATGTACATGCACAAATCACCTAAAGTTAATTTCAATACCTAATTTCCGACAAATTTTCCTCAAACAGTTCAAAAAATATCATCACCTATCCTCCCAAGTTGTACCACATTTACGTCGTAACATTCTTATTTTAATTGCGTTTATATAAGCAGACCACGAATCGCAATTCGCAGCCCATAGATAATAGCAGCCCAACAAAGCGATATCAGTAGCCCATAGATAATAGCAGCCCAACAAAGCGATATCAGTAGCCCACTGGATATTGGCAACCCAAAATTTAATTTTTTTTTAAAAACATATTAATTTCACGTGCACAATTATCATTTCATTATCATACTAATTTCACATGCACAATTATGTAATTCAAACCATTCTGTGCAGATGTTTTTCAGAACCAGTAAAAATAGCATAGTCCAAAAAATGAAGTAGAATCTAGGATTAATACTCCACAACTCATTACACCTTCATTTGAACCATAATTCAAAACTGAATGATGTAATGAAATAATTACATTGACTTCACACATGGTTAAATAGAAGGAGCTAAACTACAATAATTTTCTTATAATTTATGTGTTTTCACGCTCAAGTTATCTATTGTTTTCTCATCTCGCTCACTATTAACAAAGAGCTCGTAACAATCTATATAGAAGACATCAAAATAATACAGTGAAGGATGGAGCGAAATAATTGCAATGCCTTCACTCATGATTAAATAATTGCTGTAATTTTGTCGTGTTTTTGCTGTAATTTTGTCGTGATTAGATGTGTTCTCTCTCACTCACACATCTCTATCCCCCTCACTCACTAGTACAGGGAGGGTACCAAACTTCTTAAGCTCTCCACATGGAGACGGACTCTTCTCAATATCAAGCCGTTCCTGATGATCCTCATTAATGAATTAAAATCTTCATAGGGCCATTTCATCAAACAGTACAAGTGCACAACTGACTGTAAAATCAATATGAAATTAAGAAATTTACCAGACCCAACAAAACTCCAACCTAGTAAAGCTGCCCCAAGAAGCGGGTATATACAATTGGCACCGGTCCCGTTGTCGAACCCTCTAATTCGGGCATTTGATCCATGTATTGAGGAGACAGGCTCGGAAGACAGGAGGTCATTAATCCAATGAATATAATTCGATCGATTTGGCACCGTAGGGCAAAGTTGCCCATTAGGAATCCACTTGAAAAGCAAAATGATTAAATTCGCGAAGAGCGAATCTGCGAATGGAATGGGGGAGTACCAGTTGACGTCGTGGTCGTTGAGAAGGAGAATGCGAGTGAGCTCGCAGGTGGCGTTGAAGTCCTTCCAATCGATGGTGGGGGCGACCATAAGGCTCCTCTGGTGATCCGGTGCTGCCGAAATCATTTTTGTAGGCGGCGGCCATAGGACTCCTCTGGTGATGCTGGCATAGGACTACTTTGTCAATAAAGGTCTCTCCGACCTCTAAGGAGGCTTCGTCGGCATCCTTCACCGGCTGACGGCGTGGTGGATCGCAGGTTTCAGGCCGAAGATGTTTGGGGGCTGCATTTAGAAGGGGAGTTAGATATTTAGGGTTTAATTTAGAGTGGTGCTATGGGCACACCATAAAATAGGAGTAATACCTCTAAAAACCCTAGATTCATTCTATTCTTCCTTCCGCTAAGTACAGCCAACCCCAACCACGACCTCCCTCGCGCGCGACACCAGGGTCTCGTTCCCATCCGCTCCCTTTCTCGACGAAAGCCCCCCACAATCCCCCTCTTGATCTCCGATATCTCCATCTCCAGGCCGACCTCTGCCATTCCAAGCCAGCTGTTGTTCTCACCGAAGGGTTTCACACACCATATCTCTGCTTTTCCAGTCCCAACTGCAGGCGCCAAAGGATTTTTTGTTTCCAGATCTGCGTTTCTTCCCTCCAACTCCAGTTCTGCGTTTCTTCTCTCCATCTCCAGGTGCCAAAGGATGCTGAGTTTAAGGTTCCAGATCTACGGTTCTTCTGCATTTCCAGATCTGTTGTTTTTCTGCATTTCTCTGCTTTTCCAGTCCCAACTGCAGGCGCCAAAGAATTTTTTGTTTCCAGATCTGCGTTTCTTCCCTCCAACTCCAGTTCTGTGTTTCTTCTCTCCATCTCCTGGCGCAAAAGGATGCTGAGTTTAGGGTTCTAGATCTGAGGTTCTGCATTTCCAGATTTGTTGTTTTTCTGCATTTCCCCCATTACCAGTAAGCTATTTTCCCCCCATTACCAGTAAGTTATTTTCCCCCCATTACCAGTAAGCTATTTTCCCCCAGTACCAGTAAGCTATTTTTCTGCATTTCCAGATATGCTATTTTTTAGATTGAGCTCTTTAGAGAAGTAGTATAGAACCTGAAATCCTACGTTTTCATTCAAGGCATTCAAAACAATATTTGGTAAAATTCAGTACCAAGCCTCTGCCTAATACTTGGTAAAATCCTACCATTGTTTTTTTTGTTAGTGGTTGTGCACTCTTTATTTATATTATACATAATCTCATTTTTCATAATTTCATTTTATTGCAAGAGGAGGGGATTGACACAAGAATTGAGTTTTGAAGATCAATCGCAAACTCACTTTGGACTTGTTTAACTTTTTCTTTGATTACTAGTGTTTTTTGACTTTTTTTTTCTTGTATGAGACTGTTTAAAATATTTTTTGATTATGCCAAAAGACTTATTTTAAAATTTCTCATTTTTCTAGTGAAAAAAAATATTTTTAATAATTGGTGTCCATAGCCGGTAGGTGTGTACATAGCTCAATTTGGTTGTACATAAATTTTGGCTGTCCATAGCCATATTAAGTGTGCCCGTAACACCACTCTTATTTTAAGTTTTAAGGGGTTGCGAATAGCTATTCTCGG
Organism: Dactylorhiza incarnata; assembly: GCA_033032865.1. Lineage (NCBI taxonomy): Eukaryota > Viridiplantae > Streptophyta > Magnoliopsida > Asparagales > Orchidaceae > Dactylorhiza > Dactylorhiza incarnata. The sequence continues at coordinate 9,266,045 of JAWHQI010000053.1, forward strand.
GCTGCTTATATAAACGCCTTAAATCTAATGTATATCATTTTGAAGGACATTTATCTATTTTACCTGAGGTCTATTTTTCCTCCATAATTTTTTATCTTCTTGTCTAATGGATGCGGAAAGATATGATGTACTTAGGTATTAATGAGGCTATGATTTAAAGATAAGGCGCAATGGCGACAAAGGATCCATATAGCCGACCCCACTATGGTGGGATAAAGGCTTGAGTGTTGTTGTTGTCTAATGGATGCATTATGTACACAGATCACCTAAATAATTTCAATATCTAATTTTAGACAAATGCTCCTCAAACAGTTCAAAAAATATTATCACCTATCCTCCCAAGTTGTACCACATTTACGTCTTACCATTCTTATTTTGATTGAGCTAACATAAATTAAATTTAATGTTTAACTCGAACTGATTTCTAATGAGCCCAAAATCATAATAATTAAGAGTGTATGTAACTCATTCAAGACATAATTTCAGTTAAAGTTGATTTTAAGTTTAGATTGAACTTGAGGATTGCAAGTTCGAACTTACACCAGCTCTCCTGAACTCCAGTCATCCTTACTCTAGCACAATATCAGCATGTTTTAGACATGCTGCACAAATAAATGAAACACCATTACGAGACTTATGATGCCATTTCTTATTTAATAATTAAACGACATTATGAAAATATGATTTACTTTTGTTTGGCATATTTGATTTAAAGTTTATTGTAGTTCAGTAGTTCTAAAGAATATATAATGTTGTCTTCAACTTATATCTTTTCATACATTTTAAGAATTATTTTCCCCATGTGAATGTTGCACGGTGTCCTCATATTAGTGTTAATACATCATTGTTGGTAAGGAAGCAAAGTAAAATGAAATGAAGCATAAAGTTGAAAAACATCTCATACACCCTCACACAACTCACCGATCCCAAAGGACAGACAAAATTCTCAAGATATAGCATCCCGTACATTTCATTAATGCAACAACTAATCCCTTTTGAGGGGTACAGTGCAACTTACACAATTTATTGGAGCTCTACAAAAGTGTTGATGTTGCTCCCTCTGATTTAAATCAACATTCACTTGTAATGATAATAAGTTAGGTTGACAGTTTATAGATTTAACTAACCATTGCATTCCGACCTTGGAGTAGCTAAAATCAATACCAGCAAATATTAATCGGTAAAATTAAACATAATTCTTTATACCGGTATTTATGTTCCTAATAAAAAAAATCCTACACTTACTTTTTGGAGCTAAAGAAGTTCTATGATTCTTATATATTTATAAACCGGCAAATATTGTAAAATATAAATATTTAGCACACATGAATAAGGCCTTGAGCTAAATAAGAACATTGCAAATGAAAATTTTCATCAAAAATCATCCACAAGACATGCTTCTTTTACAGCAGACGAAATCCAAAACTAAGGCTACATTAGGATTCACTTATGTTGCTTGCTGACCTCTTTATGAGTTTCATTTGTTTTGAAAAAACAAGCTACCTTGAAAAATGAAAACTTATAGCGGACAAACTCAAACAAGAAGGCAGCACAAAACACAGATTTTGAAATGCTAAAGGCACATGAAGCCTTTCAGAAAGCCATCCCGAACCGAAGGAGCTAACGACAATGAAGCTGGAGGAATGAGTTTCAGACTAACTACCAACGAATGGGCTTCAAACAGCATAAAGAGGTCAGCATTTACTTTGAAATGATATTTGGCAACCAAAACAAGCCATGAGAAGGGGCACAGAATCTGTACTAGTTTGAGGATTCAGGACATTCACGTTTATAACTCAATTATCAATAAAAACTATATTTTTGAACACTGAAGTACAACATAAAACAAGCACACACCTGTTGAACCATTTGTTAACTCCACAATACTCTTCGACTCAGTAAAAGGTTTGTCCTCACTAGTACCAGCACCCTTTGTCGCCCAGTTGCAACGAATTTGCCTGTTGCTTAACCATTTGCCTGCAAAGGAAGCCAAAAAAACTAGTAAGTCCATATAATCTACACAGAAAGCAAGAAAATAGACTTAGATGGAACTTACCAGTTAAATCATTGATTGCACTTTGTGCATCCTGCCAAGGAAAAATCAAAACACACCAGATCAACTTAAACATGTTTAATATAATAACAATAAACTTAAACATGTTCATAAAATAATAGAAGGGTCATAATTTCACCTGTTGACTCCTAAAAGACACAAAGCCAAACCCCCTTGAACGTCCAGTCTTTTGATCCCACATAACCCTTGCATCACTGCAACAGAGTTGGGCAATAATAATGCATCATTACTTATGGTAAAATAAAAAGCTTAAAGTATTTGAACTAAATCAGCTGTTCCCTAATCCACTAAGGTCATGCTTGGGAGAGCGGTGACAATAGTGAATAAAGGTAATATTTGGGTAGGTGTTGTCACGAACGCTATTTTCCCAAAATGGAGTTAGCAGTTGTGAATACCCAAACTAGAGAACTGAAGGCATAAAAAACTGCACACACGTTCCCAACGCAGTCAAATCACCATCATTGCGTTTACTACCACAATTTCAAACTGCCATGCTCAAACTCCACAGCTTGTCCCAAACAAAACCTAAGACAACACCTAATAAATAAAGAAATACAAAAGCAATCTAAAACTTACGAGATGCTGGGATATACAGAGAAGCAGGCAAACAATGCAGCATCTGTAACCTCGGGACTAAGATCACCAACAAAGATATTGAAATGACCTAAAAAATAATAAATGGTTTTATAAATAACAGGTATTTAAGAAAGAACTTATAACTAAATAACAAGCTTTGATATCTGCATGCATATATAACCTGAAGTGTCTTCTCTCTGAGTACTGGCATATGCCCAATTAACTTTAATAGGTTGACCAAATCTGCAGTTTATAAAATTTAAGAGTTCAATAAAGCTGAAGGACACCAGTAAAAGGAAAAAAAGCAACAGAAATAAATAAAGTTTTCTTACAGATGCCTTCCATTTAGTGTAAGTATAGCAAGGGCAGCTGAACGCCGATCAAAGTAATCTACAAATCCGTACGAGGACTGCAAAAAGAGGACATGTCAAAACTGGTAAGTTAACGAGCTAAGTTATTGGATAACAAAAGCAATTTCATCATATTGGCAGTAAGCCACGCCTATCCTTGAATCACTTCTAAGCATCCCAAAAACCAATACAAAAGAATATTGACCCAATCATGATTATTCAAACAATAGAGATCAAATGGATTTTTTTTAGACAACAATTCCTAATGCACACCAAATCAATTGTTGTGTACTCAGATCATGTCTTCTTTAGATTAATAGTATCAAGTGAAGATCCTTTATCTGCCCTATACATTTTTTCATCCATTGTCTTAATAGACTTGATACAAAATTATTAATATTGCAGTCTCATCCTAGCATGAACAAATTGAATTATTGAAAATAATGTAAATTCTTCAATGTATGACTCGTGCGTTTGATTCCTATAAGGTTGTGAAATATTTTTTGTTCTATCATTTGACATTATCTAACACTTCAAAATTCCACTGAAATTTTTGATAAACAAATATTTATAGTATCCAATAAGGGCATAATTCTCAAAATTTCAACAAACATCTTGTTATGAATCCTCGGAACGGCCGGTTCGCAAGACAGACATATCAGAGACGGCGAAAGGATGCGGCATCAAGCGGGGTTGAACCATCCAGTTCAGCCCTCCCTAATTAAAACAAGAAGGCGGTGGGGGCTGAACCAAACGGAGAGCATTTGTCTTTACTAATTCCTCATAATAGAATTTTGATCTTTCTTTGATTTCTTCATCTTTAACTAAGAGCATTTGTCTTTACTTCCAATGACTTTAAGTTGAAGACATCTTACCTCTTTCTTATATATATATATATATATTCCAAAGTATAAATCCTATAATATAAACTATCAATAGTTGCATCTTTTATTTTGCTCACTATAACATCTTTCTCTTTATCGTATCTAATTAGAAATCAACAAATGAAACAAGATGAGCATCTTATGTTGATTGATTTCATCATCGTTATGGTAGGTAATGAGAAAGAAAACCCTATAATCTCATTTATCGTAGGTACTGTGGGTCGCGGACCTGTTACAGTACCTGGGCTGGAAATCGTGGGAATTTTCCAGGAGGAACCAGCCTGCCTGGGGCCCAGCCCAGTTTTGGGGGCTACGACCGTAACATAAAAGTGCGGCGGAGAGGTATGGGCCACGGCCCTGCTACGATACCCTGGCCAAGAATTGTGGGAATTGCCCAGGAGGAACCAGCCTGCCAGGGGCCCAACCCAGTTTTGGGGGTTACAACCATAACATAATGAGAAAGAATCTTTTCATTTTTCTCTTTCTCTATATCATCGATGTTAGCATGTATTAGTTATTATTACCTGTAATTCTCTATTTTTATGTGTTTCTCCTCTCTACTCCTCACTCCTATATATTATATTGAGGCTCATTGTAACGAAGTAATGCAAGTAATTGAACATCTCAACATGGTATCAGAGCCACCTTAGAGCGAACCTCCCCGTCTCCCGCTCGTGTTCGACTCCACCTTCCCGCATCCCACAACTTGTCGACTCTGCCTCCCAATCCTTCTGCTCCAACTCCCACAGGCGTCGTCTCTTCTTGCGCGCGTCTCATGTGTGTCTCGTGCGCGTCCCGCGAATCCTTCAGTCGGCTGTCTGCCGACTCTTCTACTGGCGCCGAAGATGAAGACCTAGCCTTATTTTCGATGTCATTTTCTCTTCTTTTTTGCTAGGTCGATTCTTCATGGATCTTAGTTCTCCCCTTTTTCTATGAACAACCCCTAGAAGTTCTTCTCTTGGTTATGATCACAATACGCCTCACATTACTACTACACGCCTACATGACTCTAATTCCCTTATGTGGTCTCGATCTATTACTCTTGCTTTGAAGAGCAGACAAATGTTTGATTATGTTTGGGGTATTACACCGAAGCTTGCACAGACTTCTACAGATTGGTTGCAATGGGAGTCTAAGAACTCTTTAGTAATTTCTTAGCTTACGAACACCACGACAGATATTTGGAAGTTGAGGCCACTTTACTCGTGTAGAGGGAATGTGATGTAAACTCAAAATAGGCTTTAAAATTAATTATGTTTTAGGCGAACGATTTCATTTATTATAAAATAAAATTAGGATTTGAAAACAAAAGTTGATTTTATTTTTAAAGTTTGAAAATAGGCCGAGCGGCCAAATCGAATTTGACGCGCGAAATCACTTTCCAACGTTGATGTTCGCAAATCCGTTAATCGTTATTTGAGAGAAAACTCTTTGAGCGTTTTATGAGTTGAACCGTTGCGGGGTTCGCACATCCACAAGCAAACACACGGATAATAATTTATGAAATAACGGTAATAAAAAAGTAGTGAGAACGTCGAAGGCAAGCTCAGATTATTTAGTGAAAGACAAAATTAAGCCAATAAATCAAAGCACGAGGGTTGAGATTACTGTAGAGGAGGCAAGCCCAGCCCAACTTCACAGAGCACAGCAGAGCGGGTCTGATGGAACTTGGACCGGAACCAGAGTAGGTTTGAGGTCGATGGTTTAGACTCCGGGTCGTCGGAATGGGGAATCGAGGTCGACGACGACCTGATCTTACTCACCAGGCGGGAGGGCAGTCAGTATGGGGCTGACTGGGCGCCGGTGGGAGGAGTTGGGGCAGTCGACGGTGGGAGGCTGTCGGAGTGGGGAGTTAAAACCCGACTGGTGACAGGCTGGAGTCCAGAGTGGCGGCGGCGCCTGCTGGAGCGTCGTGGAACAACGGAGGACGTCGACGACCACTAGGGCAGCGGTAGAGGACGAGTGAATTGATGTCGACGGGAAGACTTGGCGCGGCGACGGGTGAGCGGCTATACAGGGATGGGAGTTACTGGCAAGGCAGAGAATCGAAATTTTATTCGATTCCCTGCTGTCCAGTCCATCCTTTCTTGTTCACGGGGCAATTTTTATAACAGCAATGTTGTGGATAAATTTGGTATTCCAAACCTATTTGGCAAGTGTAATCAAAGCAATTATGGAAAAAGAAAAACTGATGGGCCGGCTCCTCCATTGGCATTTTAATTTTGGCAAGAGATATTTATGTCAGCTCAAAGAAATACTATTGCTCAATTAATTTTATGTGTTCCCTAAAATAATCTAAGCTTGTCTTTAACGTCCTACTACCAAAATTACCGAACCTATTTATTCAGGGCCTTATCGGGCGGTCAAACCGATGAGCCAAAACAAGTGCATAAAATGAGGACGAGTACATGAAAAGGAATACAAAAATAAATATAAGTGAAGGACTATGATGCGATGAAGGATGCATCAATTCTCCCGGGGTTGAAAGAGCTCGACCCCGACGAGACTTCGCAAGAACCGGCAATGGAAAAACCTGACATCGTCGCTGGTGGTATATCTGGGGTCTTGACGGGTGGCTCAATCGGTGGCTCAATGCGATGTTGAACATGAACTAGACCAACCCTCCTGCAATAAGCAATCACCAGACCTCCCTTTGAAAAGTACAACTCATGGCGATAACGACCGACCGTGAGTTTGTAATGTTCAAAGGTTGCTCGGAAAATATTAGCAGTAATTTTATGCAGTTCTTTAAAATAATTAACATGAGCTTGCGCATCGAGAGAAATACGTTCATGAAATGAAAAATGATGGCGGTCAGGTGGGCGGGGCAACACATAGAAAATCTCGAAAGGAGATATATTCAGGGGGCGATGTTTAGAATTATTATATGTGAATTGTGCTTGTGGAAATACATGATCCCATTGCGTTGGATTCTCAATTAAACGCCTAAGGAAGTTCCCTAAACTCCTATTAACGACTTTGGTCTGTCCCACGATCAGAGAGTGATAAACGCTAACAAACTCGAATTTGGTTCCCATTGAACCCCATAGTGTGTTCAAAAAATTGGATAGAAAGCATTTATTATTTTGGTATAGTACCACAAATCGGTTTATTTCCAAATGATAATGAGGTGAAACAAAAGCGCAATCTCTAAAAATGTAATCAACAGAGTGAGGCGAGCAGGGTGAGTATTCATCTGAGATCGCATGAAAAAACTGAGAAATAGCACATCGAAAATCGATAAATGGGGGTTTGAACCTAGGTCAAGTGGGGTGAGTGGCATACTTAGATAGCGACTTACTTCATGGAATGGGGGTTCAAACGGGAGTGCGGTGAGCAGTAATGTGGTGGAGGCTACATGATGTGAACTGGAAGACGGCGGGGTCCTTGGAATAAGACAATTCTTCTGGGGAAGAAGAATAATCTTGCGTCCGTGGTGCTCGAAGGAATGAGAATTTCTCGTGTCGTCGTGCATGACACGTCGATCGTACTGCCAAGACCTTCCCAATAGGATGTGGCAGACATCCATGGCAGCAACATGACATAGAACTATATCCGAATATGTGCTCCCTATAGAAAACTCTACTAGGCAATAGTGGGTAACGGGCATAGTCAAATGACTATTGACCCCAGATAAGTTGTAGGGTTGTTCTAACGGATGTGTCTTAATCCCCAATGTGTCGACCATACGTTGAGAGGCGAAATTCTCCATACTTCCACCATCGATAATAATAGAACAAAATTGTCCTTGCGTGCAGTGGTGCGGAAAATATCGTGCCTCTGATGGTCATCCTCAGTAGACTCACTAGGGGTGATCAGGCTATATCGTAAGACGCAGACTAAGTGTTCGGCGTGCTCGCCTTCCACTTCTACGACATCCTCTGACTCGTGCTCAGGCTCTGGGTGAGACTCATTTACGTAAACTCCATACTCTGGCTCACGTCCATCAGGGGAATCGATAATAGCGACGAAATGGCGCCGCGGACACTCAGATGATTTGTGCCCGGGCTCCATGCACTTGAAGCATCGGAATACTCCAGTGTTGGGCTTAGCCCCAATAACCTCCTTACCCTTGGGTGGGGTTGGAGTTCCGCAGTGACGGGAGGGTGAGGGGAATCCGAGAACCTAGCCGTGGTAGTAGTGGTGACACTCGATGTAGATCTATCAGTAGATCTGACTCCAGTTGACCGTTTTTGTGAGGACTCCACTCTCCGTGCACAACTCGATATTTCTCCTAAGTCTTTGTAATCAAATAACTCTAGTTGGTCTCTAATGGAATAGCGCAATCCGTTCAGATAACGAGAGACAACCATGTCATCATCCTCTCGGAGATTGAGGCGAGACTGGAGTACTAGGAATTCATTCGTGTATTCGTCCACCGATAGTTTGTCTTGACGTAGGTTGTGGAACTTACGATATAGAATTTGCATGTAATCGGGAGGCACCTACCGTTTTCGAATTTGTTCTTTAAACCTTGCCCATGTAGTGATGGGTGGCATGCCTAAATTAAACCTAGTTCGCTCTAGTTGTTCCCACCAAACTAACGCTGGACCTTTATGTCTCATAGTGGCGTACTCAACCTGCCTAGCTCGGGGCATTTGCTTCCAAGCCAAGTAGCGGTCCATCCTGACACACCAATCTAGACAACGTTCGGGTTCCAAGTACCCCTCAAAGTCACCAACGTCTAACTTGACTCCCATATCCCAACGAGGACGGTCATGAGGTTCGCCAAGTGGCTCGGGTTCGAGTTCGGGCTCAGGTGGTGCAAGCTCTAGCGGCCTAGGGTTCGGGTTTACTTCGTTCACGGGTGCGCGGTTTATGTGTATGGTGGCTTCGATATTATTAACCGAAGTACGCAACCCATTCATAACGTGTGTGACACTACCCATACCCGTGGTGGTCGTCTCTACAGCCATTATTAGTTCATTCATTCGTTGGGCTAAGTCCCCAACACTAGTTTCTAAATGATCGACACGCTTATCCATTTAAAAAAAAAATTTAATTTCTAAAAAAAAATTTGTACTTTTCGAACAAAGAAACAAAATATTAGAAAGTTATTTTAGATTTTTTTTTTAAATGAGATTTTACCCGAGCGGGTAGAAAACAAAAATTTATTTATATATATATATATATTTTTAAAGAAAGTAAAAAAAAATTGAAATGAAAAGGGCAATAAATTTTCTTTAAAAAGGTTATATTTTATATATATATATATATATTTTGAAAAATCGGATCGCTTGATTCGCGATAGAAGTGAATCAAATTTTGCTCTGATACCAAACTGATGTAAACTCAAAATAGGCTTTAAAATTAATTATGTTTTAGGCGAACGATTTCATTTATTATAAAATAAAATTAGGATTTGAAAACAAAAGTTGATTTTATTTTTAAAGTTTGAAAATAGGCCGAGCGGCCAAATCGAATTTGACGCGCGAAATCACTTTCCAACGTTGATGTTCGCAAATCCGTTAATCGTTATTTGAGAGAAAACTCTTTGAGCGTTTTATGAGTTGAACCGTTGCGGGGTTCGCACATCCACAAGCAAACACACGGATAATAATTTATGAAATAACGGTAATAAAAAGTAGTGAGAACGTCGAAGGGAAGCTCAGATTATTAAGTGAAAGACATAAAATTAAGCCAATAAATCAAAGCACGAGGGTAGAGATTACTGTAGAGCAGGCAAGCCCAGCCCAACTTCACAGAGCACAGCAGACCGGGTCTGATGGAACTTACCGGAACCAGAGTAGGTTTGAGGTCGATGGTTTAGACTCCGGGTCGTCGGAATGGGGAATCGAGGTCGACGACGACCTGATCTTACTCACCAGGCGGGAGGGCAGTCAGTATGGGGCTGACTGGGCGCCGGTGGGAGGAGTTGGGGCAGTCGACGGTGGGAGGCTGTCGGAGTGGGGAGTTAAAACCCGACTGGTGACAGGCTGGAGTCCAGAGTGGCGGCGGCGCCTGCTGGAGCGTCGTGGAACAACGGAGGACGTCGACGACCACTAGGGCAGCGGTAGAGGACGAGTGAATTGATGTCGACGGGAAGACTTGGCGCGGCGACGGGTGAGCGGCTATACAGGGATGGGAGTTACTGGCAAGGCAGAGAATCGAAATTTTATTCGATTCCCTGCTGTCCAGTCCATCCTTTCTTGTTCACGGGGCAATTTTTATAACAGCAATGTTGTGGATAAATTTGGTATTCCAAACCTATTTGGCAAGTGTAATCAAAGCAATTATGGAAAAAGAAAAACTGATGGGCCGGCTCCTCCATTGGCATTTTAATTTTGGCAAGAGATATTTATGTCAGCTCAAAGAAATACTATTGCTCAAAATTAATTTTGTGTTCCCTAAAATAATCTAAGCTTGTCTTTAACGTCCTACTACCAAAATTACCGAACCTATTTATTCAGGGCCTTATCGGGCGGTCAAACCGATGAGCCAAAACAAGTGCATAAAATGAGGACGAGTACATGAAATGGAATACAAAAATAAATATAAGTGAAGGACTATGATGCGATGAAGGATGCATCAGAATGCAACTAATATCTTCTAACAACGATGTAAGATCTTTCTCCCGAGATAGGGTGATTGTCCTCCTTCTGTCTAATACTTAGAGTTCACTCAGCTTTATCGGGAATATGACCACTTAGACTCGCTCACCCTAGTATCTCCTGAAAATGAAGTTCTTGTTCGAGTCCGCGAAGAACGCAACAGTGTCTTTGTATTTCTACATGGCCTGCATTGGGACTTAGATCAAATCAGTGTTCAAATCCTTAGGCGCTCTCTTACTCCCTCTCCTCCAGAAGAGTATAGACTTGTCCAACAAGAATTTGATCGACGACAAACTTGGATACCTGACTCCGTTTTCGAGGGCTCTGCCCTGGCTACTCAGTATGGTTCTTGTAGTCATGCTCCAAGATCGAAGCCCACTGACAAGATCATCTAATTTGTGACTATTGCGGGAGTCACTCAGGACATGTGTTTCAAACTTCATGGCTTCCCACCGCTGAGAGGTGGTTCTGCACCGAGAGGGGGTCAAAACTCTGGTCGCTCTCAAGGCCGATCATCTCAGTCTAGATTTGCTCACCTTTTTGATGCCTCAAAGGAGGCCTTGCCCAACGTTGGCTCTAACATTGCGGGTCTTCCAGTGCCTCGATCTGTTGATGAGATACATGGGTTCCGCCGCTTGATGCAAGAACAATCTACTGAGTCGTCCACCTCTTCGTCCTCATATGCACATCAGGGACTACCAGCACTCATGATGCATCTACTCTCCCTTCTCACCCACTGAATCATTGATTTTGGAGGATCGATCATATGACCATTTCTGCCACAAGTTTTGTGTCCTACCTTCCCTTGTCTGGTAGAGATAAGGTGAGTATTGTGGATAGATCTTTCTTTCCTATTGCTGGGAAAGGATCTCCATCCCTTGCTCCTCTCTTACACTTTCTTTTGTTCTTCATGTCCTTAAATTTACTCGTAATCTTCTCTTCATTAGTCACTTAACAAATTCTATGAACTGCTCTATGATTTTCTTTCCCACCAATTGTGTTTCAGGATCTAAGGATGGGAATAGTGATTGACTTAACAAATTCTATGACACCTCCATCCTTGCTTCACCACTACAAGCTCTTCATGCTGATTAGTCTTCTGTTTTGGATTCCTGGCATTGTCATATAGGGCATCTGATGCATCCAAGGACGCATCAGTTTGACTCACGGATCTCTTTTTCGTTCTCATTATTGTGTCTTCGTTTTACTCATTATTGTACTTTAGTTGGAGTGGCAGTTTATTTTCGGCGTGTTGAATCGACCGTCCAACACGACCTTGAATAAAAAGGTCCGGTAACAACGAAGGCTACGTAATGCAAGCATAACTCCACATTTTAATTGCATGCAATTCATTTAAAATAATTAATTCTGAAAATAAAATGAAATTAAGTTGCTTAAATTCGGAATTAATTATCTTGGGGAGTTTTCTCTTCTCTAATTTTCCACAAGACCTTTAAGTTCCCAAAACCCCCCTCTTAATTCATCCTCAAATGCATTTTCATAACCCCCACAAATTAAACACCTTTTATAACCCCCCCCCCCCAATCCCACTATTTGGGGAAAAAAGGAAAACGACGAGACTCTCAATCCTCGTCGTTTCGCTCATCGGGCGCCTTTATTCCCCTGTCTTCTTCCCATCGCCCACTACAAGCCTTTCTGTTATTGGACGGCCGCCGAAGAGCTCCTCTGAGGCAGACCTGCCTCCGACGAAACCTTCCCAGTCGTTCAGTGACAGATTCTAGGAGCCTGAGTGTGCTGATCGTAGATCTCCGTACCTTCCACCGCAAATCCTGACGACGTCTACGACGCCTCTGCCTGAGGGACGGTCGACCAACGACCTCACTTTCCCGGCCCTCCACCGATGGCCACATCGTGTTCCCCGTCTAAAGTTGATCGAATCCTCTACTTGCTCGTCTCCCCCCCCCCCCATGTTGTAAGCCTTCTTCCCCACGAACCTAGCCACTTTCAGTCGTCGGCCCCTACCAAAGCTCTTAACAGTCTCCAGTCAAGGACTTGAGCCCCTGAGCCTTTCTGTTAGCCGATCAACCAACCCAAGGTTACAGCAACTTGATTCCAAAAGGCGAGGCAAGTATCCATCTCGCTCCCTCTTTTAGCGTAAACGCATGCAATTAATTTTAAAGTGATCATCAACTGAAATGCTTGTTTACGTAATACGTTCCATTTGTTGTTGTCGTTATTTTTTTTTAAGGATCGAACTTTGCAGCTAGTCGGCGCGAAAACACTTGTGATTCGTTCGGGGCACGGGTTTTGGCATTCTAGAATTGATATTGGGTTTCAGAAAACCAATTCTTCTGTTCGGCGCTTCAGAAATTTCCTGGTATTGGCTTTGAAACTTACAGCCATTGGTTTTAGATTAAAACTAAAAAACAACTCCTGTTAAACTTACCTATTGCAGCCGACTTTCGTTGATTTCACTCCAGACGTCTCCTTCCCGATAGTTACGCGACTTTCCGCTCCAAATGTCTCCTCCCCGAGAAGATACAAGACTTCCGTTCCCTCCTGTTGCTCCCGTCGGCCTCCATATTCAGGTACGTTTCTGGAATCCTCTTCCTCCTCTTCTTCTATTTCTTCTTCTTCCTCTTCTTCCTCCTCTTCCTCTTCCTCTTCTTTTTTCAGATCTACCATTTTAAGCTCTATCATTTTTCAGATCTACCTTTTTTGGATTCCTCTTCCTTTTTCAGCTCTAAGGCAGACTTTTTCTTTTTTTACCCAGATTTTTTAGGAAGTATATATTTAGGTTTTGTTCTAGTGTGTGTATCCACAGAATGAAGCCTGCTATATAGATTTAGGTTTTGTTCCAACGTATAGATTTAGGAAGTAAAGATTTAGATATTTCATGCTCATACCGTCTAAGAAATACATTTGATTGGGCAGGCAAACCAATCTTGCATTCTCAAATCCTTGATAATATTTTTAGATTTAGCATATTGATAAGACATACATTTGATTGAGCAGGCAAACCAATCTTGCATTCTCAAATCCACTCTTCCACACTTGTAGATTTAGCATTTTTCATAGATTTATTTAATCTTATATAGATTTAGATTTTTCGTGCTCACACCGTCTTGATTGAGCAGGCAAACCTGTCTCATATGGTATTCTTAGATTTAGTTTTGTAACATTCTCAAATCCTCTCTAAGACATACATTTGATGTAATTCCAGAATCAGAAGCCTGCTCGATCAATTTTTGTGGTTTTGTTCCAGCGTGTGGATCCTCTTCTTCTATTTTTTGTTTTTTTTACTGTAAGTGTGGTAGGAACATTGGCTATAAGCACCTTGTTATGACTAACATTGGCTAAATTTCTTATCAATATAAATTCCTTGATGGCACATGTTGAGCCATATGCTTATGTTTTTTCACTGGATACAGATTTTTGTCATATATGCATTTGGTACTTTATCAAATTCAATTTCAGCCATATGTATATTTTTTTAATTTTAAGAACACTGAAATGTACGGTTATATGTTTGTAGTTAATAGAATCACAGTTTTTTTTTCGACTTTAGGGGCTATGGATAATAATGAGTTGCACAAGAAACGTAGGAGAGATATCATATCATCATCAGTCGCAGCGACTCTAGGGGCAGCTGTAGTTGTATTGAATTCCATTCCTAGGCAGCCTACATATGATGCAGACAAAGATGCCCTCCATAATATTTTACTAACACGCTTATTTGCTGGACAAGAGGTAGATTGCTTCAACCAGTTACGTATAGGTAAAGCACCGTTTAATGAGTTGTGTAATATTCTGCGTGCGAAAGACTATGTCTGTGACACAATCTGTTTCGACCAAGGATTTTTGTACGTATTAGGGCAAACAAAAAGTTTCGAGATGTTGGACATACATATATGCGTTCTATTGATACTGTTAGTAAACACTTCAATATTGTTCTTCGAGGGGTTTTAAAACTTTCAAAAGATTATATCAAATTGCCTGAATCCAGAGTAGAACCAAGGTCGAGATGGTTTGTGGCATGTATTGGTGCATTAGATGGAACACATGTTGAAGTGACTGTTCCAATTGAAGATCAGGGTAGATATCGCAATCGAAAACAGACTATCACAACAAACGTACTCGTGTTTGTGACAGCGAGATGAAATTTCTATATGTATTGTCAGGCTGGGAAGGTTCAACATCTGATTCTAGAGTATTAAGAGATGTTTTGGAGCGACACGATCGCCTTGAAGTTCCAAATGGTAAAATTAGTCAATTTATCCTTGATAATATTCTTAGATTTAGCATATTGATAAGACATACATTTGATTGAGCAGGCAAACCAATCTTGCATTCTCAAATCCACTCTTTCACACTTGTAGATTTAGCATTTTTCATAGATTTAGATTTTTCGTGCTCATACCGTCTTGATTGAGCAGGCAAACCCGTCTCATATGGTATTCTTAGATTTAGTTTTGTAACATTCTCAAATCCTCTCTAAGACATACATTTGATGTAATTCCAGAATCAGAAGTCTGCTCGATCAATTTTTGTGGTTTTGTTCCAGCGTGTGGATCCTCTTCTTCTATTTTTTGTTTTTTTTACTGTAAGTGTGGTAGGAACATTGGCTATAAGCACCTTGTTATGACTAACATTGGCTAAATTTCTTATCAATATAAATTCCTTGATGGCACATGTTGAGCCATATGCTTATGTTTTTTCACTGGATACAGATTTTTGTCATATATGCATTTGGTACTTTATCAAATTCAATTTCAGCCATATGTATATTTTTTTAATTTTAAGAACACTGAAATGTACGGTTATATGCTTGTAGTTAATAGAATCACAGTTTTTGTTTCAACTTTAGGGGCTATGGATAATAATGAGTTGCACAAGAAACGTAGGAGAGATATCATATCATCATCAGTCGCAGCGACTCTAGGGGCAGCTGTAGTTGTATTGAATTCCATTCCTAGGCAGCCTACATATGATGCAGACAAAGATGCCCTCCGTAATATTTTACTAACACGCTTATTTGTTGGACAAGAGGTAGATTGCTTCAACCAGTTACGTATAGGTATAGCACCATTTAATGAGTTGTGTAATATTCTGCGTGCGAAAGGCTATGTCTGTGACACAATCTGTTTCGACCAAGGATTTTTGTACGTACTAGGGCAAACAAAAAGTTTCGAGATGTTGAACATACATATATGCGTTCTATTGATACTGTTAGCAGACACTTCAATATTGTTCTTCGAGGGGTTTTAAAACTTTCAAAAGACTATCAAATTGCCTGAATCCAGAGTAGAACCAAGGTCGAGATGGTTTGTGGCCTGTGTTGGTGCATTAGATGGAACACATGTTGAAGTGACTGTTCCAATTGAAGATCAGGGTAGATATCGCAATCGAAAACAGACTATCACAACAAACGTACTCGTGTTTGTGACAGCAACATGAAATTTCTATATGTATTGTCAGGCTGGGAAGGTTCAACATCTGATTCTAGAGTAATAAGAGGTGTTTTGGAGCGACACGATCGCCTTGAAGTTCCAAATGGTAAAATTAGTCAATTTATCTTTTCAAGCATAAGTAATACATACATGTATATTAATTTAAGTTTTGCACTACCTAGGAAAGTACTGCCTTGTAAATGCCGACTATACGAATGGACCAGGGTTTCTTGCCCCATATCGATCAACGTGTTATCACCCGAAGGAGTGGTCACATCAGGGTAATAACTCAACAAACTACAAAGAATTATTTAATATACGACATGCTAAAGAAAGAAATGTCATAGAGAGAACTTTTGGTTTGTTGAAGAAACGATGGGCTATTCTGCGACAACCATCATTCTTCAACATTGAAGTTCAGATATGCGTCGTTACACTTTTTGATAGTTATTTTATACGACAGCCAATATAAATATACCTTTAAATGTAGGTCCAGATTATAAACGCATGTTGCATATTGCACAATTTTTTGGTGGAGAAGAGATTAGAATGTGATGCGAAAAGGTTGGACGAGGTGGACTCAAAAATACTAGAGGAGAACCCTGGTGAAGAGTTCTATGACTACGTAGACGTTGTTAGTCCAATCCAAGCGACACAAGATTGGACAAACTTTAGGGACACTAGCTATAGATATGTTCAACGAATATCAGAGTCGTCATTGAAATATAGTTTATGTTGAATTTTAATGTAACTTTTTGCCTTTGGTGATTTTTTCAACCAAACATTAGTTTAGTTTTTTATGTTAAATTTTCTACTGCTCTTAATGATACCATTCTCGTCTTTTTCATGCTCATACCGTCTTCATGTTAATTATTCTATTGTTACTAATGATAATATTCTCATATATTTCATGTTAATATATGTTCATGCTAATTTTTCATTAGTTCATATATTATGGAGAAGAGCTCAACAAAGGTTGGCGGTAGGACCGAGCGGTCGTACATGCATTGGACATCCGAAATGGACATTACTCTTTCGAATGCATTGTTGGAACAACACAGTTTGGGCCATAAAACTCCAAACTGGTGGAAGAGCGTGGCTTTGACAGCTGCTATTACAGCTCTAAAAGATATTTGCGGCGTTGAAACAAGCAAAGAGAAGTTAACAGCTCGTCTCAAAACTTTGAGCAAGTACTACGTCGAGGTCAGTGCGATGCTGGACACGTCAGGGTTTGGATGGGATTGGGAAAGGAACGTGGTGAAGGTGGACAGTGAGGAAGTGTGGGCAAATTATGTGAAGGTAAATTATTTTATATTAATTGATATATTTACAAATTCAATGTTAGTGATAGTTTTGATTGGTATTATAGCAGGCTCATCCTTCTGTGAAGCATTATAAAGATAAAGTTATTGTGAATTGGTCATATTTGGCTATGTTATGCGGGAATGACAGAGCAACTGGAAGTCATGCTACGACCACAATAGAGGCGACAAAGGAGATAGATGCGGAGTCTATGGCAGAAAAAACTACAAATACACAAGAGCAGACTAGAGTGGAAGGAGAAGGAAGTAGTAGAAGGAGGAGAAAGCGGGCAGTAGGAAATGACGCAGTAGCAGTGGCCATAGAAAAATTGGCCGACTCCGTGCAAGGTGCAGTGGGAACCATGTCTACTAGCGATGTTGATGACATCTATGTCGCACTTACTCAGATGACTGATTTAGAAGATCATGATTTTACTCAGGGCCATGAATATACTGTGTCATGATAGTGTCAAGCGTGACATATTCAAGAGACTGCCTAACAAGTTGAAGGGCACATGGCTCTGAATGCAGTTTGAACGCTAGTTTGGTGTTTTTATATTCAAGAGACTTTTTATCTCGATCATTTGCTATTTATGGACAATGCATATGGATTTTATTGTTTGCAATGTTTCTGTGAACTTCAATTACAATTTATCCTTTGATTAAATGGTTAAATTTTAAAAAATATATATTCTAAAAATTTTAATTCCAGAAAGTCAATTCTTTTGCGCAGCCGAACAGCTTTTAGATATCAATTCCAATTTTGTTCACTGAATACCATCCTGCAGCCGAACAGCAGAATTGGTTTTCTGCATAAAGCCAATTCCTGCAGATATTGGTTTTCTGACCAAAGTCAATTCCATAAAGCCAATACATGCACGTTGAACAGACCCTTGCGAAATATTGCACGTTTGTAATCTTGCTAAATAATTAAGAAGAAAACGCAAAAGCTCACATTTGCTAATTCAGAGCCCACTCTCTCAGGAAAATAGCGGCGGCTAAAGTTCTCAACAAACTTCTTAATTTATTACAAAACCGTTTTCCAAATTTAAGGTTACATCAGCATCCCTCTATCCCTTCTATGAAACTTATATTCCCTATTATATCGCCATTGTTACTGGAAAATTTTCACCGTGATGTATGTGAACTAGGAAAACCCCGTCGAACTTCTTTTAATAATGTTTATTCTCCTAGCTCTACATTGTTTGCTATTATTCATAATGTGCCTCGTTGCTTCAATTTCTGGGTGTTTCTAGTATGTTACTTCCATTGATTATTTTCCCGCACAACTTGGGTATAATTAATGGAAGCAAAAAATGAAGTGTTTTTGTTATTTCAACAGTTTCAAAAATTGATAGTCACCAAATTCAATATCACCATTAAAATTCTTCGTACCGACAATGGTCGTGAGTGCACTGATTCACAGTTTGACGATATCTCAATGAACTTAATATTATCCACCAAACATCATGTGTCAACCCACCAGCTCAAAATAGTGTGGCAGAATGCAAGAATTGTCATCTTCTAGAGGTTGTCAGGTGATCTTACTTACGATGCACCATCCAAAATATTATTGGGGTGTGATGTTCTCAAAGCAACTTACCTCATTAAATGTATGCACGGGTTCTCAGGAATAAAACACCCATCCATACCCTTCACACTCCTCCTACTACCTTTCATCCTTGTGTCTTTGGATCTGTGTGCTTCGTTCACATACATCAAAAAGCTAAACTTGACTCATGTGCCCTAGAATGTGTTTTCATCAGGTATTACCCAACTCAAAAGGGTTACAAATGCTTCGACACTATAACCAAGAAGGTTTCTATGACCATGGATGTCACCTTTCGTGAACCTGAGAGCTATTATGGGACCTCACTCTAGGGAGGGCCCTCTCGCATATTGGAAGCGAGTTTCTTACCTCTTCTAGAGGAGTCCTCACCTACACCCTTACCCATTCTTCCTCTATACCAACCTCTTCCAGCTACTACTCCTGTAGCTACCACTTCTCCTGTTTCCCCTAATGGCCAGGAGACATCTCATGCTCCCCCTTTGCAGGTTTACTCTCAGAGAAATGCTCCCCCTTTGCAGGTTTACTCTTAGAGAAATAGAGGTACAAACACACAAGCTATCAAACAAAACACCCAGGGAATTGTTGAGAGATACAAGGCAAAGCTGGTTACCAGAGGAAACACTCATATTGCTGGGATCGAATATCAGGAGACGTTTGCACATGAAGTAAAGATGAACTTCATTTAGATTACTTACCATCATCATTACATTGTATCTTTGTTTATCTTACAAATCATGCAACATTGTAAATTTATCTCTTGAGTTTACATACTTTTGTTGTCCATTCTTATTAACTTAGAAGAGTTATCCTATCATGTGATGTCTATAAGTGATGGAACCTCAGCCAACTCGATGTGAAGATTTCGTTCCTTCATGGGGACCTAGAAGAAGAAGTGTATATGTCCCTACCTCCTGGACTTGCCCCTGAAGGATCTAAAGGGAAGGTCTGCAAGATAAAAAATGTTTTATACTGCCTCAAATAATCTCCTAGAGCTTGACTTGGGAAATTTCACAAGGCCATGACGACATTTGGATATACTCAGAGTAACGCGGATCATACTCTTTTCATCAAACACAAGGAAGGAAAATTACAGTCCTTATAGTTTATGTAGATGATATTGCTATAACAGGAGATAATCTGGGAGAAGTTCAAACTTTAAAAGAAAGGCTGGATAGAGAATCTGAGGTAAAGGACTTGGGGAACCTCAAGTATTTTCTGGGCATTGAAGTCGCCAGGTCTAGGCATGAGATTTTCATCTCGCAGAGAATGTATATTCTTGATTTACTTGAGAAATCAAGGATGAGTGGGTGTAGACCTGCTAACACCCCTATCGAATCCAACCACAGGTCAGGGAGAGATGATGAAGAAACTGTCTAGGACATCCCTATTTTTCAGAGATTAGTAGAGAAGCTGATTTACTTGTCACATAAACGTCCAGATATCTTGTCTGCAGTTGGAGTGGTCAGACAGTATATGCACTCCCCAAAGACTCACTATCTTGATGTTGCTCGCCGTATTCTCAGATACCTCAAGTCCTCTCCTGGGAGTGGTATCCTATTATCATCGAATAATGAACTAAATATTGAAGTTTACACAGACGCAAACTATGTTGGATCGGTTGATGATCAACGGTCTACCTCAGGCTATTGCACTTTGGTTGGTGAGAATTTGGTTATATGGCGGAGCAAAAAAACATGTGGTGGTTAGATCCAGTGCTAAAATTGAATTCAGAGCCATGACACATGAAATATGTGAAGGACTATGGATTCAAACTATTATGAAGGACCTTAGCCTTGAGAAAAATGATTCAATCAGACTATATTGTGATCACAAGGCGGATATTAGCATTGCTCATAACTTTGTTCAACACGATTACACCAAACACATTGAGGTTGACAGACACTTCACTAAAGAAAATATAGTGAGAGAAATTGCATGTACTCTGTTTGTTTCGTCTGAACAATAATTGACAGACATGCTCACGAAAGGATTGAGCATAAGTATTTTTGGAAGGATCATTACCAAATTGGGCATGGTCAACATTACACGCCTAACTTGTGTGTGGGGGGGGTGTTACGGGCTTGGTTCGTTGCCGGATTGTTGGAGGCGGAGATACAAAGGGCAAGCCCTAGAACGGTGGAGGAGGGGATGAGAGAGGAAGAAACCTTAGAGGGTGGAGGAAGGAGAGAAGATCTTAGAGAGTGAGGGAGAGGAATTTAGAGAGAGAGAGAAGGAAACTCATAATTCATTTCATAAATTCCAAATACATGACCGGGTCTAATATATAGAACCCCCGGGGGCAACCCCGTAATTACATCGGACATATAAAATATTAAAAATGCATAAATACTAAATTACTAATATAATAAGACTTGACCCACTAAAACACCTAAAATACTCTAACTTGACTCAACCATAATAAAGACTCAACCTAATAAAGACTCGATACAACATACTACTAATATAATAGGATAACTGACGGTGGACCCGTAACACTCCATCCGTCCTTGAGATCGAGCTTGACCTCAAGCTCGAACTCCATGTGGCTGGTCGGAACATCTGGCATCTTGATCTCCCGCCAGAACAATGTTTGATATCGCGTAGTGGCGGAGGCGGCGGCGAGTAGCGGCGGCGATGTCGGAATGACCGGCGACAGAAGTAATGGCTTCGGTGGGGTCGGTAGGGTGGCGGTGAGCAGCAACGGCAAGGAGGTGAGAGGAACAATGGACGGTAGCAGGGACGGATTTGGCGGTGACGGCGGTGCAAGGCCTGACAGAGCAGCGGCAGGCGGAGCAAGGGCCAGTATAGGCGGTGGAGAGATGACCGGAGGCGACGGCGAGATGACCGGAGGCGACGGCGAGATGACCGGAGGCGACGGCGAGATGACCGGAGGCGGCGGCGAGATGGCCGGAGGCGGCGGCGAGATGGCCGGAGGCGGCGGCGAGATGGGCGGAGGCGGCGGCGAGATGGGCGGAGGCGGCGGCGGCGAGATGCCGGCGGCGGCAGCGAGATGGCCGGCGGCGGCGGCGAGATGGCCGGCGGCGGCGGCGAGATGGCCGGAGGCGGCGGCGAGATGGCCGGAGGCGGCGGCGAGATGGCCGGAGGCGGCGGCGAGATGGCCGGAGGCGGCGGCGAGATGGCCGGAGGCGGCGACGAGATGGCCGGAACAACGGAGGACGGTGGTGGCACCATCATTGGAGGGGAAGGCGACGAGTATAGCTCCGGTGGTGGTGGTGACAGAAAAACCACCAACGAGTCGCGAGACATGCGGAGGGCGTCGAGCGTGAGGTCGAGTCGAGCATCGACGTGGCCGAGTCGAGCCTCCCGATGAGCAATACGACGGTCCAGCTTGGCGAGGGTGGCGAGGAGCTCAATGCGGTCGGCAACGCTAAGCGACATGGTAGCAAAGCGGGTTAGGAAGGCGGGGTGTGGTTAGGAAGAGAGAAGGAAATGAAATGAAATAAAATAATGGAGGGTTGCGGTTAGGAAGAAGACAAGGAAATGAAAGGAAATAAAATAAAAGGAGGGTTTCAAATAAAAAAATAAAAAGAGAAAGCAGGAGGTGGCTGAGTATGAAAGGTGTGGGATTAGAAAAGTTAAAAAAATATGTGAAAAGGCGTGAAAGGAGGCGTGCGGTGTGGGGATCAAAATCAGCGGCGTGCGGATCGAGAATGGAGCGTGCGTGCAGGCGAGTTCTGGCAATTGGCGAGAGGAAATGACGATGAAGGGTGCAGGCGAGTTTATGGAAGTTTCGGCGGAGTAGGCGGTTGGGTACAGTGGGGTTGGCGAGGGAGGCGGCTCGGACGGAAGAAGACGAGGAAGATGAAGGTGTTGCGGCCCTCTGATGGCAGCGGACGAGGAAGATGACGCTCTGGAGGCTGTGGCTTGCGGAAAACAGTGGTGGCGGTGGTGGGGAGCAGCGGAGAGTAACGCCGAGGAAGGATAGCTCTGATACCAAGTTGTTACGGGCTTGGTTCGTTGCCGGATTGTTGGAGGCGGAGATACAAAGGGCAAACCCTAGAACGGTGGAGGAGGGGATGAGAGAGGAAGAAACCCTAGAGGGTGGAGGAAGGAGAGAAGATCTTAGAGAGAGAGGGAGAGGAATTTAGAGGGAGAGAAGGAAACTCATAATTCATTTCATAAATTCCAAATACATGACCGGGTCTAATATATAGAACCCCCGGGGGCAACCCCGTAATTACATCGGAAATATAAAATATTAAAAAAATGCATAAATACTAAATTACTAATATAATAAGACTTGACCCACTAAAACACCTAAAATACTCTAACTTGACTGAACCATAATAAAGACTCAACTTAATAAAGACTCGATACAACATACTACTAATATAATAGGATAACTGACGGTGGACCCGTAACAGTGGGGTGGGGTGGGGGGGGAGGGGTAGCTTGTATTAGTTGTTATTACCTGTAATTCTCTATTTTTCGTGTTTCTCCTCTCTTCCCCATCACTCCTATATATTAGAGAGAGGCTCATTGTAATGAATTAATACAAGTAATTGAACATCTCAACAATCGTAGGTAATTCTCAATCAAATTCAAATCTTACCTACGTCACTAAGAGACTGGAAGAAACCTCAGAAATGGAAGAAACAAAAGAAATGGAAGAAGGGGGAGAAAGAAAGCAAGAAAGCGATGATGTAGAAACAACTAATGAAATGAAGGAGACTAACAGGAACAAGAGGGATCCACCAAAGAAAACCCTTCTTTTTGTTCGAAAGAAGAGGATCTGGGCAAAGATAAATTTTACCTTTTGCACAACTTATAGCCTTCTTATAATCATTATAAGAATTTACAACGTTCACTTTTGGTAATCATTTTCTTAAAATCTTATCCACTTTACTTCACAACACGTTATACATCCTTGCTTCACTTATCAATATATGATTGATCTGTTTCTAAACTCTCTCAAACTTCTAGTGATCTATTTTAAGGAGAAAATCATCCTATCCTACATCTAGTTTGGATCAACTAAAGAACTAAGCGTGTTAACCTTTATCAATATATCCTGAAAGATCAATAATTCCTCACCTTACAAATCCCATTATCTTTGTCTAGACTTACTTCCCATTTGATCATTTTTCATAATATTTAAATATGCATCCATATACTCTCTGATGTGTGATCAAAATTGATCCTAGAACAATCTTACAATATTCAAAAAATTCTTTCCACCAGGTAAAATGAAATTTATTGTGAGTTTGTGGCTCCACTTATTTATGCAACTGCTCCAAGGGAGATCCGGATCGTGTTCGCAAACAACAGTCAGACCACTCCTACAAGGTCAAGCTCGAAAACGGAGGGAGAGAACTGAGCCAATTAGGTTTGCATGGGGTTTCCCTCTCCAGGAACGCTCATGCCCAGGCACACTTCTTCTCTTCCTACTAACAACGTGGGAGTGGAATAATTGAGAAGAGAGCCGTGGCGGGCGGGTATTGCGGGTATTGTAGAGAGGTGAGCTCGGCATGACGGCCGGTGGGTTGGGAGTTTGATTTCGTGGAATATGAAATAGTGGGAAGCGAGTAGGGTGCTAGTTCTTGACTGAAATTAATCCAACGCCTGATAATGTTTTTATGGTGTTGATCTATAGGCTATAAATGTTCTGATGGTGTGGCAGAGTCTAGCCTTATTAACTATAAAGATGTCTTCGCTATAACAAGATAAAAAACACCTTTAAATCATGTATTGCCTCTCTAATCACATCGATCTCACATTACATATCCATCATGGATCCTATCATAGTCCATCTAACTAAAAATGTATGCCATTTAAGTCACATTCACAAATATTCGTATCCAATTATACATTGTAATTGTTAATTCATCTCTTGCAAAAAAGTGATTTTTTAAAGTAGTTTCTAATCCAACTTAAACAAAAGCATTAAGCACATTACAATGTTCTCATCTACAGCTATCTTAATTGTAATAACCCTATCACTACACATATGCCTCAATAAGTTATCTCAGATCTCTGTTCAACATCCTAATGTACTCAAGAATTTTCCCCTTCCCATTTTGTTTTTGTGCACCAGTTCACTTGTCGCACTGCTCAAAAATCCCTAATTAAACATGGCAAAAGAAACCTTAGTTTTAAATCTAGTAAACTAGTGCTTACTTTTCACAACCTAGAAAAATTGTGCCCCGCCTCTTACTAGTGATGCCTGAGTCAAATATAAAGTACTTCAACCAATTTTTTTATTGTGTATGCCACCTAATTTCTTGTGAAGTGCCTTCTATCAGGATAAAACATATTTCATTCAAGTTACTAAATTTGAGGGTCATAAACATGACTCAATGAGATGTAAATCAATTAGTAAATTTTAAGGTGCTGCATAGGCGTTTGATATGGCAAAAATTTTAATGTAGTATGGGAATGAGTCTCCTTTTAAAAATATCTTAAATAATGTCCATTTTTGGCGGTATATTGTCATTTTTTCCATTTACTTTTCCATTCCCTTTAAGATTTAAGAATAAGCAAACTTTGACCATCATGGATTATATTATTTTCCCATTGAATGTGGAAGTGAGATTTCTGCATTAATTATAGACATTAAGTTTCCAGTGACTCGGGGAGAATCAGATTGATACATACTAAAAAATCAGACAGTACCTATTAAAAACCTTATATGTGCATCATGAATATAACCAAACAAGAAAATGCATGATGTGCATGAACAAGAATATGCTTAACAAGTTATCATGAAAATGAAAATTTGTTAATATATGGCAAAGTCAGTTATTAAGGCATTTAAAAATGATGAAAGTTGCTCAAGAAAGATTTTGAAGGATTCTCAACTACATGTAAACTTGTAAGAATAGTCTGTGTTGTGATCCTAAATGCATATCACTATCTTTAAAATAACTGTTGTAAACCTAACACGATTAATTGATTATTAAATAAACCAGCAAGATCATACTTCTATAAAGATGAAACGGAGATGCCATATGTTTAAGCAGTCATTTTCATAAAAAAATTATCTACAAAATTAGAAAAGTAAAAAAACAACAACCAGAATTTCCAAGCAATCTTAAACTCATTGGACTTTCACTCATGAAATTATATAAAAAATATAAAGGGCAGCCCGGTGCACAAAGCATCCCCGCGCAGCGAGGGTCCGGGGAAGGGTCCCACCACTGGGGTGAAATGTAGGCAAACCTTACCCTGCATTTTTGCAAGAAGCTACTTCCAGGACTCGAACCCGTGACCTCAAGCTCACACGGCGACACCTTAACCGGTGCGCCAAGGCTCCCCTTCAAATTATATAAAAAAAAATATAATAAAATAAAATCAAGCTTACAACTTATTTCTTATTTTCCATTTAATACATTGAGTGATAAAAGCTTCACAGCACCAAAGTTTGGGTTTAAAGATGCATGCATGATGATAGATGCAAAGAGTGTATGTGCGTAAGTTTGGAGGTGGGTGATGAAAGTAAATATAGGTTATGTTGGTAAAACCTTTTCCTTCCTTATAAGCTTGCATCCTTCGACAGGACCAGTACTTTGGAAAACCTCTTGAAGAAGTGCGTCGGTGACTTGAACATGAATATTTCCAACATAGCTGCATAAACTCATAAGCAAGCAGCGGTACAAAAGTAAGTAATGGTATATATTTTTTGGTGCAAAAAGGAATTTAATTTAAACTCAATGATATCATGACGCAGAAGAAAATAATTTTCTAAACTATGCATTAAGCCAACGAAGTCAATAAATCATAGAAAATTAAAACCTAGGAGGATCTTAATGAAGTTCTACATCACAAAAAGGAAAAAAAAAGATGAATTTCCTAGAAGTACTAGAAGGAATGCAAACATAACTTATAAAGAAAAAAGGACTAAAAAGTTCCTATTAACACTCACACACTGCGGCATGTACTTGAATCAAATCCAGGGGGAAGATTTCCACTTGGAATCGGCTCTATCTGCAAAAAGAAAGTGTAAAAGAACAAGAAAAATAGTAAAAAAAATCCCTACTAAAAACTATCCTCCTAACAAAGAATCACTCAAATCCTGAGGTCAGAAACACCTTGCTAAAAGAAATAGAAGAACAAGGAAAGGTCTGTTACACCTGAAAATTTCATGTTTCAATGCATAGTTGAATACGTTGAGGCCAAGCACCCACAACAACCGATCGACATAATAACCCAATAGCTAATGAAAGAATGACATCAAACAAGATACTATATAGGGGTATAAGGTCTCCGAATAACTTTTAGAAATCAGAATTCCTAGTTGTACAAGATCTCATATGGAAGTAATCATCTCCCACCTAATGTCTACCCATGCTCACCATCTTTATACACACTTAGAAAGTATCAGAGTGGTCAAAAACTAATCTCTTCTTCTGAGCTTAGAATTCCTTGAATGAAACTGTAAGGTTCTTGTGACTCCACTCCACTATCTAATTAATCGAATTAAAAAAAATCGCACTTTAACAAAAGACAGACCATTAAAATGGGAAAATTTAACAATGGGTTGAAGGGAAGCAAATTGTAAAGTATCTACTACTTTTAAGAAAACGGACCTTCATCTACAACAGTAATAAAATCAGACGAGGAGAATCACACTCTCAAACAAGCAAAAAACCCTAAAACAGTTCATAAAACCCTAACTGCATGAAAACTCCTTTTATAATGGAAAATTAAAACTTAAAAAAACTGAGAGTACGCAGAAAGCCTCGATTCCACAAGCAGAATATTTTCGAAAATCTTAATAATGGAAGAAAAATCACGAACGAAATGAACAAGAAGAATCACACGGATAGCCAGCGAGAGTCCTTAAAGGATCGTCAGTGAAGAAGACTCAATACCTGAGGGGGAGCTAAGAGTCCAGGGTGTGGATAGAGAGACTGCTGCTGCTGCTGCTGGGGGAGGGCCTGCTGCATCAGAGCCTGCTGCATCAGAACCTGCTGTTTCAGCCTCTGCTGCTGCTGCATCTGCTGCTGCTGCTGCTGCATCTGCTGCTGCTGCTGCTGCATCTGCTGTTGCTGCTGCATACTTCCCGAGCCTCGGACTCGATCGATTTCGATAGATGGCTGGGAGAGCAGCTCCGATCGGGCCGGAAGAGCCCTAAAGATTAGGGTTTACGGAGCTGTGAAAAAGGGTATATAGGACAAGCGACGGGCAGGCAAAACAATTGAAAGAAATCGGAAGAGGAAATTGAGAGGGGAGAAGAAAAGGGGAAAAAAGGAAGAAAAAAAACCCTCGAAATCGAGGGAAGAAGAGGAGCGGAGCAGTGGTGAGAGCGGGGATGGGAAACCAGGAAGAAATGGTCGATGGGGGAGGTGGACAGTTCTCCGAAGTCTTCTTTTTGTACGACACGATATTTATATTTAATTAATGAACAGATATTTATGTGTATTGTTATTCGCAGAGTACATTTTTCTATAGCAAATCAATAAAAATTCTCTTAGATATTTATTTGAGTTTATGATTTTTTTTCTTTTTTAGATTTCTCTATCCGAAAATCAATTTTTTTTTAACTTCGGCCTCGTTTGGCGCAGCTTTTTCCGCGTTTCGTTTTCATGAAACGCAATCGTGGCCTCGTTATACTGTTTGTTTTTCCGCATCAGGCTCGAACCGCTAGCGTTTTTTCCTCGTCATAATTCCGCCGCGTTGAATCGGAGGGTGGAGGGCCGGTTTTTACGCGTTTTGGAGGAGAACGACTTGTGCGGCTTTGGGCAGACGATTTTTCTTCAGGGCGCGGCTAGGGCAGACTTTTCCCCTCGTCTCCGTTGACAACCACTTGTCTCCGTCGCGGTTTTTGGGGCTAGAACGCCGACGACAACCACTTGTCTCCGTCGCATCCAGGGACGACGACGACAACCACTTGTAATCCCGAGCCATTGTTGGAGAGGTCTTGCCGCTGCTCTGCAACCCCACAGCAGGTACATTTCCCCCTTGTTTTTTTTTTATTATGGATCTGTAGCTTTGCTGGAGAATCCCCAATTGTATATGTGTGTGTGTGTGTTCACGGTATGTGTGCCGGGTATTATGTAGTGGATGTCGGGTATCCACTACAACGTGAGTTTTTAAAACCATATTCAGGCACACGATATCATTTACCGGATTTTAGACGGGGCAGTAGGCCAATACAAGGGCGACGGGAAATATTCAACCAGGCTCACTCGTCACTACGCAGTGTCATAGAACGTTCGTTCGGTGTATGGAAGAAGAAGTGGAAAATACTGAGAGATATGTCACCGTACAGTTTGGCAAAACAATGGGACATTGTCATTACAACAATGGCTTTACATAATTACATTCGAAGGCATCCATCCCGCTCAAACACCCATTTTCGTGTCTGCGATGAAGACGAGAACTTCATTTACCTGGTTGGCCTTCAGAGAACAACAGGTCAGATTAATGAAAGTGAGGGTGGAGACCATGTTAGAGGGGTTCGGGTATGGGTGGATGAGATGATGGCATTGCGCGACTCCATTGCCGAACAACTACAAAGAGCTTGAACTGATGTGGCCGCTGATGCGTAGTAACTTGTTGTATTTTGATTATTCACCATTTGGTTGTTTACATCTTATTAGAAGTATTTGGAGTTTTTGTATATGTTTGAACTGTGGCATGTGTTCTTGTATATGTTTGAACTGTGACTCGTGTATATGTTCTTATATAATTTTTTTTTTAAATTAATTATAAAATAATTTTTTTTAAAAATTTATAAAAATTATTAACAAAACGCCACCACAATTTTTCCAAATGCTTCTCTGTTTTGAACAGCTCTGAAAACAGAGATTACCCAAACAGATCTCCATTTCCACCAGCCAGTTTTCAATAGCTCCATTTACAAACCTCACTTTACAACAGCTCCTTTTACAACCGCAACCGCTAAACCAAATGAAGCCTTCATCTGTTCGGAGCAGGACGACCCCAATTTCGTGTTGGTATGTCTTCGAAATGAAAATCCTTTCTTTCTTCGAGAAGCATAATTTTTTTCATCATTTTATGATTTTTGGCATAAGCAAATCATGACAGAAACAGCTTCTCCACATCCTTTAAGGGTCTGTTTAGGAGAGCTGCTGCGGATTGAGAAGCTGTTGATTGAATAGAGCTCTTTAGACAGAACTCTTTGAGGAGCTGTTTTGAAAAGCTGCAGGCTGTTTGGATGATCTGTGGATAAGCGCTTATTGAACAAAGCTCTTTCAAAAAAAAACTGTTTGGTAGAACAGCTGTTTTGAGAGCTGTTTTTTTAAACGAAAATATTAATATATATTGTTCTCAAATATTAAAACATATCAATAAAAATAAATATTGTTCTCAAATATAACATCAAATGGTAGGTTCTCCGGTGCGTTCGTTTCACTTTATTCAATCATTCTTCGTCACCTGCACAATAAAAAAATTTGATATTACTCATACTTTTGTTTAATATGATTTCAAGAATTTGTTAAAAAGATGATCTGAAATTTTACATGCGGGTGTTGTACACTCTTCAGCAATACTATCTCGTATAACAGACATAATCAGATCCCCCGTCATCAAACATATCAGTCTCAATATCATCCTCTGTCGTATGATCATCATCCTCTGGTGGTATGAATGAGTCATCAGCATCGCAAGCATTAAATTCTGGGTCCCATCGAGATGGATGTCTACGAATGAAGTTATGCAATGCCATGGTCGCTAGTACAATTGAACGTTGTTTCTTGAATTTGTACTGTGACATTTTTTGAAGAATGTGCCACTTTTTCTTCCAAACTCCAAACGTCCGCTCTATCACACTTCGAAGAGATGAATGTGCCTTATGGAAATGCTCATGTCTGCCATGGACGGGGCGACTCCCACGTGCAAAATCTGTCAAATGATATCTTGTTTCTGGATATGGTTTTAAATAACCCGTCTTTAATGGATATCCAGCATCCACTAAATAATATTTATCTGTAATTACTTGTTATGTTAAACATAAGAATATTGTAGCGAATGATTAAAGCATATACAATCATTTATTACACAAATTACCTTGAGGAGGATGCGGAAAATGTAGCCTATCGTCTGACAATGCGCACGCGAAGATACGACTATCATGACCGGATCCTTCCCACCCAGCCAGTGCAAATGTGAAGCACATATTGAAATCACAAACAACCATCACATTTTGCGTTGTTGTGTCATGACGCCAAATATATCTAACTTGATCATCAACAGGTATCCTCGCATCTACATGTGTTCCGTCAATTGCACCAACGCAGTCCTTAAAAATGGCATGTAACGGGCATCATATCTTATTTCTGGAGGTGTTTCTCTAAATTGACGATTAATTGGTTTTATAACATCAACTGACAGTAGCAATAATGATCTAAGTCCTTTTGAAAAAAATCTACTTATAGTTTCAGTTGAGTGTTGAAATCGCTCTTTTGTCAATCTCATAGAGCCTCCATGTGCTAGGATGTACAATGTAATTCCTAGGATTTCTCTTGAGGTTGTGCGTTGTGATCCATGAAATTCATGATCGTTTTCTAGCTTTCTAAGCAAATCAATAAATATTCGCTTTGACATTCTAAATGCGTCATGAATTCTATCCGGGTGCTCTTCAAGCAACTCTTTCAACCAAAGCTCCCTGGTTTGCTTAGACGTCATGCATGGTCTCTTCTCCCGTATGCAATTATTTATCTCATCTATTGCTGAGATAACTTTATTACAGTATTCAATATGATGTACCCTTTCTGGAGAAAGACAAGGCGAATTTCCGGAATCGTCACTGTTCGAGTCATATGCTTCCATTACCTAAAAGAGACAACACATAACATGAATTTAGATTAAGATATAAAAACATCATAGTATAAACATCATAGTATAAACTCCACAGTATAAACATCACAGCAAAAAAATATCACAGGATAAAAAAGACATCACATAAAAGTCTTACTAAAATAGTTCATTATAGAATAGTTTTAATAATAAACAAACAAGATAAAAAACATCACGTAGTCTTTTGAAAAACCAAAAACACATAACACAGCACACAACAGCCTAAAATGACACGATCACTGCATCATGTTCTCAAAAGCACTTCTGATCCACCATACTCTATCATCCTCCGGTATGTTAATGAAAATTTCTCTATTGTTTTTGTCTTTGATATGGTTCAAAGCAAAGTAATATAAACTCTGATCATCCCGTATCTCTTGCATCTTGCATATCAAGTCCACTGCCTCCTTGATTGTGACAATTTTTTCAGAAATGTGCTCCACATCAGGTGGAACGCTGCCAATTGATGGAGCCCAAGAATCTTCACCTGTAGCAACAACCTGACTGAACATAATATTCAGTTTCTCCTCTAACTCGGGTGCAATACCAGCAAATCGAAATTTTTTGGCAGCAGGAACAACCTATACATAACAATTATAATAATATAAGAAAATATTAAAAAAATATAATTTTGTTTATATTATTTGATTTTTAGGTTACCTTGATTTTATCCTCCCACCACTGATCAGAAGCTGCAATGGTTCTCTTTTCCTGGTCCCATCCCAAACCGGTCTCTCCATGTTTAAGTTCTTTCCACAACTTCCAGTCTTTCTTGAGATGGTCCCACTTATTCTTCATTTGCATTCGATCGTAGTTTTTTCCAGTCCGCTGTTTAAAAGATCCAATCAAATTTTTCCAAACATCCTTGCTGAAGTGGGTGGTAGGCCGATTTCTCAACCCTATCTCTATAATGCAAAGATCGCAAAAGATCAAAACATCATTTGACTCCCATGTTGTTGTGCTTCCTCCGGCCTTTGGGTTTCCCATTAAACTGTATACCCAAAACACAAACAATCATTCAAACATACACAAACATATACATTCAAAACAAAACAAATCCAATACAAAACAAATCGAAAACAAAACAAATGCAAAACAAAACAAATCGAAAACAAAACAAATGCAAAACAAAACAAATCGAAAACAAAACAAATGCAAAACATATACACAACCAAACACACACACACATCCACACACACACAACCACACACACTCATCCAAACACACACTCATCCAAACACACAACCATACATAAACACACACTCATCCAAACACACACACAGACCCAAACACACACAAACATACACACACACAAACACACAATCAACCACACACAAACACACAAACATACACACACACACACACAACCATACACAAACACAAACATATACACACACACACACATTTTCAAACACACACAAACACAAACATATACACACACACATTTTCAAACACACACAAACATACACACACACAAACACAAACATATACACACACACACACACACATTTTCAAACACACACATTTTCAAACACACACACAAACACAAAGATATACACACACACATACACATACACAAACATACACACACACACAAACACACACAAACACACACAAACACACACATTGTCAAACACACACAAACATACATTTTCAAACACACACAAACATACACACACACAAACACATCCAACCATACACATATACACACTCAAAAAAAAAACCATCCACCACATACACATTCATCCATACACATACAAACACACATCAACACAAACAAAAAAAATACATCAACACACACTTATTCCAAAAACACACACACACACACATCCACACATACACCATACACTCATCAAAAACACACACACACACACACACACATCCAACCATACACATATACACACATAAAAAAACATCCACCACATACACACTCATTCATACACATACAAACACAAATCAACACATACACATACACACTCATCCAAACACACACACATCCAAAAACACTCTCACACATACACATCCACACAACAATCACACACACATCCACACACACTCATCCAAACACACACAACCACACACACTCATCCAAACACACACTCATCCAAACACACACACACACACACACACACACAACCATACACAAACACAAACATATACAATACACACACATTTTCAAACACACACACATCCACACATACATCCATACACTCATCCAAAACACACACACATCCAACCATACACATATACACACTCAAAAAAAACCATCCACCACATACACATTCATCCATACACATACAAACACACATCAACACAAACAAAAAAACATCCACCATACACATATACATCCTAGCACACATACACACATCCAACCATACACATATACACACATAAAAAAGCATCCACCACATACACACTCATTCATACACATACAAACACAAATCAACACATACACATACACATACACACTCATCCAAACACACACACATCCAAAAACACTCTCACACATACACATCCGCACAACAATCACACACACATCCACACACACTCATCCAAACACACACACACACACAACCATACACAAACACAAACATACACACACACACGCACACACACATTTTCAAACACACACAAACATACACACACACACAAACACAAACATATATACACACACACACACACACATTTTCAAACACACACAAACATACACACACACAAACACAAACATACACACACACACACACACATTTTCAAACACACATTTTCAAACACACACACAAACACAAACATACACACACACACACATACACAAACACAAACATACACACACACAACCACAAACAACCACACACAAACAAATGCTGAATGGACAAAAAATTCTGCACCAAATGCACCAAATGCTAGAATGGACAACCAAAAACTGCTGTTTGAAGAAGAAGAACTTCAACAAATGCTGATTTTAGGGCAGATCAAATAGTGGAAACGAAAAAAAAATGACAAAAATTCCGAAAAGAGACAGATCTACAACTTCGGAAATACATAAATTGGTGAAGAAGGGGGTTAGTGTAAGAACCTGTCGGCAGGGGAAGATCCTCAGAGTACCCTTGCTTGGTTTTCACTGGAAGAAGGAGGAGGATGAATCTTATAAGCGAGCGGAACAAATATTTTCACGAAGATGGGAAATAGGGAGGAAGCACGGAGCTTGCGAGATCGGAAATAGAGGACTTACGAGCGGCGAAGAGCGGCGGCGAAGAGCGGCGGAGAAGAACCAGGCGCGATTTGGAGGAGATCGTCCCTCCTGTCGCCAACGAATCGCGCAGCTTTCGGTTGTCGGGCTCGGGAGCGAAAATAGAAGCGCGATTTTTAGGGCGCCGGACGCGGGGTAGCAGCCGCTCCCCTAAAACAGCCAAAACGCTATTTTTGGATCCGCACTTCTCGAAAATCAGAGCATCCAAACGGTTACAAAACAGCTCCAGCGGTTGGAAAATAGCTTTTCCATCCGCTGGAGCTGTCCCAAACAGACCCCAAGGCTCCGTTTGGTACTTTTGCGGTCTACTCAAGACTCCTAAAATCGGTTCAGAATGAACCTTCTTAGCCCGGAGCAGTCGAGCGCGCAATCAGTTACTGAGAGACGAGACGAATGTCAAAGAGTCTTTTTAGCGTGGAAAACCCTGGAAAGGGATAAAAAACCACGTGGTCGGGACGGTGCCGACCAAACTTCACTATTTGCAGCTTCTTTACAGGGCTTTCTTGAAAGACCGAGGGAGACATGCCGCTCCTCGTTACAACTTTGGGGGTGAGAGAGAGAGGCGTTCAGAGGGTGACAGGCCACCACTCTCGACGCTTCGACTTCTTCTTTACAGCGGTGGGAGCACCGTGCTCTGGGACTTGTGCGCGCTCTAGAACTTAGCGTTCTGGAGCTTGGGCATTCTGGAACTTGGGCGTTCTTCGGAATGCTTGGAGAGGGACGGAGATCTTCTTTTATCTTCGAGGTGCTTGAAGATTCCTTCAAGCACGACTTTGAAGAAGAGGGAGATCTTCAAGAGTGCTCTCTCTCTCTTAAACTTAGGTAGAAGGAGAAGAAGAATATAATGGAAAAACAGAGAAGCCTTTTGGTCCTAGGAGAAGAAGAATATAATGGGAAAACAGAGAAGCCTTTTGGTCCTATTTATAGGCCTCAGGGATGGTTATGCTGGTTATGCGGATAATCACAGACTGTAACCACCATAAATACTAAAAGCAGACCAATTATATAAGAATTACGATGCGCATTAATTAGACATTTCTCTAAGCGCAAACTAATGTGATTCCGGAAATTTGCACCCGACTACTATGGGTGGTTACACTGGCGGTTGCGCGGGTGATTACCGGCTAATCGGAAGGTAGAGAACGCAAGCGGGCGATCGGACGGCGGCGGACTACGGCCGACGAGAAGATTGGACAACGAGGGGAGTTGGCCGGCCGGCGAGGGGGAAGGCCGGTCGGAGGGGCGACCGGCCCGGGGCGGCCGACCGAGCAGGCGGACGGCCTCGGGCGGCCGACCAAGAAGGCGTCTGGCCTCGAGTGGCCGACCCCATGGTCGGAAGGCCCTTGCGGCCTTGCGACCGCGCTACCGAACTGGCCGACCACTTGGTCGGCTGGATCGCGAGGCGGTTCGGGGCCGCGCGCCAAGGGCGCGCAGAGGCCGATCGGGAGGCCGGGTTGTCGGACGGGGGGAGCGGCGGTCGCGCGCCGCCGGTGCCCGGTCCGAGGCAGTCGGCCGAGGAGGGGCGCCGGTGACGGGATGCCGCCGACGGCCGTCCGGATGGCGGATTGCGTGATGATCGCGTGCGCTGATCGTGCGTGCGACGGTTATGAGATTCCGGCTATTCGCAGCCCGGAATTCCTATAAAATGGGTCACCCTCATCAGGTACGGTGGTGACGGTTGTGAACGTAGTGGTAAAACCGTCATTCATGAACGCCCACCTAAGTAACTTCATCCACTTGGAACATAAAAGTTGATGAAATTCCTCAGTTGCTCGTTCACAAATGATGGTTTTACCACAACGTTCACGACCGTCGGGAAACGGGAGGTGGCGATGCAAACTCCGAGGGCGGCCAAAATGGTAAAGTAAAATACACATTCAAACATATACACTGCAAGGAGAGCATCAAGAGGCAAGTAGGTGTTTTTCTTCTTCTCCATCAATCCCGTCCTCACCTCGCGAAGAAGACGATTGCCATTTTCTGGAGAATCGAAAGCCACAGTCACTGCTCACAAGATTTCACATGCAAGATTAACCTTCAATACCCAGAAGAGTTTTTTTTTCTATAAAAAACAATAAACCATATCAAGATTTGAAGAAAACAGGGTGTCCGGCTAAAACAGAATAGAATTCCTTACTCTTAAGGATGAAGATCCAGTCTTTATTGACTGTTAGTCCATCCATCCAAGTAAAATCGTTCTTACTAGATTATGTGTGGTTTATAAATGTAGATCAACGTCGATGACACCCTCGCGCTCAGGGACCTCGACGAGGACGTCGGCGCCCTTGCGGAGCTCAACGGATTGAAGAGGGGTGAGAATCCCGGGGAAGCAAGGAAGGAAGCAGGAGGAAGGGGAGGTGGGCGGGTGTTTGTTTCCGCCCCGGAAGAAAGATTGGGCAACGCCATTCCCCCAAAGGAGAAAAGTTTTTGTTTGCTCATACCAAATTTGTTTACGGATATATTTTTAGAAATTATGTAGTGCGGATATCAAATAGCTGTGAATAGTCATTTTTGTAGTGCGAATAACAACCGCCTGAAGAAATTATATAATATGATGTGGGGGTATAGGCTTAGATATTTTTGCATATGCTATGACGTAAAGTGTGTACTTTAAGGCTCTGTTTGGGAGGACGGCGGCAGTTGGAGGAGCAAACGCCGTCGCAGGTCGGGACCAGAGGGGGAGGGGTGCGGATGGGAACTGCGTCTTTTCTCCGTTCCGCAGAGGGAGGGAGGGAGCAAACGCCGCCACGCGCGCCTCTGAAGCATTTGTTTTCCCATCTTGCAGCGACGGCTGCTCCCGCAACGGCATCCCGTCGCTGCCCAACCAAACGAAGCCTAAGATGTTGCATATATTAGGCTGAATGATTGCAACGCTACATGTGCTCAACGTGGCATTAGCAGGGAAATTTTTTTGGTACACGTAATGTACCATTCTCTCGTGCCTGTTTAAATATCATTTTACCTCATGGGGCCCACCATCCTCTTTTTTGATACAGAAAAAAATTTCCCTCGCTCGCTCTCTCCTTTCCCCCTCGACGCCGGAACGTCATCGCCATTATTAGGGTTTTCTCAGCACAACAGAAGTTCCTTGGTCGCTCCCTCCTGGTTCAAAAATCTAACATTTTCTCAGCTAAGTTTTCATGTTTTTCGCAAGCCATTGTTCTTCCGTCTAACTTTTTGTCATCTCATTCTCATCATTTATCTGCAGTTGCTGTTAACACTGCCAAGGTTTAACAAATCAGAACGAAATGCCAAACCCCCTAAATAATCATGCAGCAAGCGTACGAGAAACCAGTGGTTGATAGTTTTGGCAATGTGATTCTTTAATCTTTCTTTTCTTGTAGCAATATTTATTGCCTTTTACAACTGGAATTGTAGCAATGTTCAATGTCTTTTACAACTGGAATTGTTATGTTTACTGTGCTTTATAACTGGAATTGTAATGTTTACTATCTTTTACAACTGGAATTGTTTTTTCTAATTGACAGAAAGGGACAGTAACATTCCCAACTGTACACAATGAGGAGGAAGCATATGCTATGTACTGTGACTATGCTCATAAAATTGGATTTAGTGTTAGAAAGCAGCATATTGTTTGTTGGACACATACGAGGATTATTAAAGGACGAGGTTATAGTTGCGCTAAAGCTGGTCTAAAGGTTTCAAAACCGATGATTGACGAACAAAAAAAGTACCGTAAATTGGATACTCGCACAGGTTGCTTAGCTTGCATACACTTCAATGCTGACAAAGAAGATAAAAATTGGGAGGTTACGAAATTCGTCGAGGAACATAATCACCCACTTGCATCCGAAAATGACACGCATTTGTTGAGGTCTCATCGCAGCATATCTAATGTCCAAGCTAGCCTTTTGAAGAATATGACCGGTGTGGGTATTAGATCAGTCGATGCATACAATTTCCTTGCAGATGAAGTAGGTGGTGTTGAAAATGTAGGGTTTTGTAAGACTGACGCTTATAATTTTGTCCAACGAGAAAGAAAAGCTCTAATAGATAATGGAGATGCTAGAAGTTTGTCCAAAATATTGAAGGAACGACATTCCGAGGACAATATGTTCTCCTATGATATCCTAACAGATGAAATAAATAGGCTTATCGGTTTTTTTTGGATCGACGGGCGGAGTAAAATCGATTATGATTGTTTCGGTGACGTTATCATTTTCGATACAACGTATCGATTAAACAAGTATAATTTGGCATGCGCACCATTTATTGCTGTTAACCACCATTGACAGAATATTTTTGTAGGTGGGGCTTTC
Organism: Dactylorhiza incarnata; assembly: GCA_033032865.1. NCBI lineage: Eukaryota > Viridiplantae > Streptophyta > Magnoliopsida > Asparagales > Orchidaceae > Dactylorhiza > Dactylorhiza incarnata. Next base: position 9,305,072 of record JAWHQI010000053.1, read on the forward strand.
ATAGCATCGGAGAACATTGAGTCTTTTTGTTGGGTGTTCGAGACATTCTTGAGGTTTGTTGGTGGAAAATAACCCACCACGATATTTACTGATCAAGACCAGGCGATGGTTGTTGCCATTGAGAGAACTTTACCTGAAACTCGACATCGGTTGTGTCAATGACATATCTCAAAGAAAGCGCCGTCAAAGGTACCTACATTTAATTATGATAAATCTATTATATCTCTTTTCTACCATTGCATGAGTAAATGTGATAGTGAGATTGAATTTGAGAAGTGTTGGACTGATATGGTAACAAGAGGAAACTTGGACGATAACAGATGGCTGCGGGACTTATATAAGGTTAGAATGAAATGGTCGACCGCTTTCAATAAAGAGAGCTTAGATCTTGGCATATTATCGACACAAAGAAGTGAATCGGCCAATAATATTTTGCATGGCTGTTCTAAAGCAACCAGTTCACTGGTTGAATGTTTTCTTGGGTTGGATAAATTGACCTCAAGTTGGCGTCGATCCGAACATGATGAAGACTTCCGATGCAAACATGGTAGTATAACTTTAAGATTTGCGAATTGTTTACCACTCAAACAAATTTCAAAGATTTACACTCGTAAGAGTTTTTACATGTTTGAGCAAGCATATATGGATGGTGCTCTTGGTGTTTGTGTTGTAGAGGAATCAAGGATTAATGACACTCATACCTTGTATGTTACACAACATTTTGATAAAGCCGAGGATGTTAAGCAATGGTTTGTTACAGTTGATTCAACCAATTACGATGCCGATTGTTCATGCAGGGGTTTTCAGACCAAGGGAATGCTATGTAAACAAATATTAAGGGTTTATAATTGCAAATATGTTAAACAGATTCCAACTAAATACATACTCAGCAGATTTACTCTAAAGGCGAAGAAGGGTGTGTATCTTTCCAAAGCCGCTAGCCCGAATGACTGTGATTCTAATTTAGTCTTTAGAAATCATATGATGCGGTTTTCTTATGACCTCGCCCGTCGAGTAGAAGAATGCAAGATTGCCAAAGAGTATGTACTGACAGCTGATGACGCATATTTTGACTTACATTTGCTTATCACTATTACTATATTTTTGATATAAACTCTATATATTTCTCCAAATTTTAGTATAATTATCTACTTATTATTATTTTTATAATTATTCGAACTAATGTTAATTTATGTGTTGTTTGACAGGCCTGGGGGGAATCGTTAGTGCCCGCTGTCAAAGCGTCGTCGCAACATATTTTGGTGACGTGATGCGGCCCGGCCACTAAGAGATTTATCAATTCAAGCTCAATTCATGTCCAAGTTTCAAGTCAAGTATAGGCTCAAATCAAGTCAAGAAAACACCAAAGGAAATTCAAGCCATGCCCAAAGCTAATTAAAGTGAAGAATTGGTGCAGCCCATTCAATCCGAGCCCTTGTTATGAAGCAAACCGAGCAGCCCCCTAGCTGTCTACTTGTCAAAACCGAGCCCCCCTAACATGGTGCAGCCCGAGCTCAAGCCAAATCAGCCCAACTCAACATGGTGCAGCCCGTGAGCTGCTCTCCAACCCCCAAAACCGCCACCTTTGCATGAATTTTCATGCATGGCCCCCATAAATGCTTGGCCGAACTCCCCCTTTCTCTCTCTCTCTCCCTCTTTTTATTTTCATCCCCATTTAACTCTCATACATCCCCCCTCTCTCTCTCTCTCTTACTTTTCTTTTTATATATTTTTTTTAAATCATATGCATGCATGAAACCCTTCTCTCTCTCCTCCTATTTAAATCATGCATGTATTTTCCCATGCATGAATATTTCTCACTCCTCCCATTAAATGAAATTCAACTCCCCTCTCCCATGCATGTGGCCGGCCACCCCTTGGTCTCCCTCTTCTCTTGTGATTTCTAGAACCTTCCCCCTCCATCTATAAATAGAGCCCATGCTTCATGCTTTTAAAAGGACTTTTGGCAAGAGAGCAAGAGAGAGATCAAGGGAGAGTTAGTTTCAAGCTTTTAGTTTTCCATGCTTTGTATTTCTTTCTCCTAAGAATTGTTATTGTCATTTTATTATTGTACTTTTTTATAACTAATGAAAATGCTTTCTCTTTATCTCATTGTTATTTCCTTTTCTAATATGCGTAGCTAAATTCTCTCTTAGTGCTTGATTGGTTAGTATTGTGATGAAGATTAATCTATAATTTATCATCTCTAACTCTTGGATTTTTCGTTTCTATTTATTTCCGATTAAATTTTGGTTGCGAGTTTATATTGCTAGTATATAAATTTCGCTATCCGATTTGGTATTCTAGTTGGCCGAGAGGCTCGTGGATGCTTTAGATCTCTCGGAAATAAAAGGTTTACTGTATTTTCTTTGAGAATTGAAAATATCGCTGCTTTTGGATTCGGGATTAACGTTCATGCAATTTTAATTTATTTCAAATTTTAAGAGATTATGTTTGAAGTATTATTAAAATTAGGCGGTAGTTGTCTCTAGCGAGCCTCTATCGTATTTCTTCAATCCTCCAATCGAAACGGAATTTTTAAGAATTAGAGCGCCTCTTTTATAATCGGATTCCCAAGAACACCCAATCAAGTGCTAAGTCTTTTTAAAATCGTGAATTTCTCTTTCGTAAATTCTTCGTACTTGCAATTTTTAATTTCAAAAACCAAAATCAACTTCCGTTCGGTAGGATAATAGTAACGGCATGAGTAGTAGTAATTGACAACCCCGAGTTTAAATACGACCTTGGTACTACAACTGATAGGTACACTTGCCTTTTCGGGTTGATAGTAAATTAATTATCAAGTTTTTGGCGCCGTTGCCGGGGACATTTGTCAATATTAAGAAAACGCCATCGCTATTACTTCTGCAAAAATCCAAAAAAATTTATTATATATTATAATCAACCCACATCATCGTTTTTCTATCCCACCTAAATTCCTGGAAAGGACGCTTTGGGCTTGAATTCTCATCACAGCCTCTAGTATCGTTGCAAACCCCTCACAGGGCAGATCTCGGGAAGTCCAGGATTAACTTAATCCGCCTAAAAAGAAAAAAAATTAGTATCATTTTTTCTTTAATCTTGATTTTCCTTCACTTTCGTTTATTTTCCCCTATTTCCCTTTTCTTCTTTCGAGTGCATGACCCGTAGTAGCTCTTCGAGTAATCCTGATATTCATTTTGATCCAGAGGTCGAGCGCACCCTTCGGCAGCGCCTCCGAACTCGTGATCAGGATTCACATATAGATCTCGAAGAGTCGATCGGAGATACAACCACATAAATTATGGGTGATCCCAATCCAGAAGTTGACCAGCAAAGGACAATGTCCAATTATGCTCGGCCAAACCTGGAGGGTACAGAAACAAGTATCGTTCGCCCTGCTATTGCGAACAACAATTTTGAACTAAAACCTGCTATAATACAGATGGTGCAGCAGTACGTGCAGTTCGATGGCCTACAAGATGAGGATCCTAACCTTCATCTTTCTAGTTTTATTGAAATTTGCGATACCTTTAAGATTAATGGTGTGACTGATGATGCGATTATGCTAAGACTTTTTCCGTTTTTTTTTACGCAATAAGGCCAAACAATGGTTAAATTCTCTCCCCAGAGGATCTATCCATACTTGGGCCGAGCTTTCTGAAATTTTTTTGTCAAAATATTTTCCTCCTTCGAAAACTTCGAAATTGCGAAACGAGATTACTTCTTTTGCGCAAATCGATTCTGAAACGTTTTATGACACCTGGGAACGTTTTAAAAATCTTCTACAACGCTGCCCACACCACGCACTGCCCGTATGGCTTCAAGTTCAAACTTTTTATAACGGATTAAACGTGAGTACTAAGCAAATGATCGATGCAGCTTTCGGTGGTACTTTAAACCGCAAAACACCGGAAGCCGCAATCGAACTTTTTGAAGATATGGCTATGAACTCTTATCAATGGAGTACACCCCGGGCACTTCCAAATAAGTCAGCAGGGTTGTACGAAATCGATAAGATAGCCCAGCTCGCGTCTCAAATAGATCTTTTAAATAAAAAATTTTCTGCTATGTCTCCTTCTTCCTCTGCGAACGCTATTTTGGAAAATAATTATAATAATAATAATTTTTTCGCGGAAGAACAAGTGGATTTTATTGCAAATCCGCCTCGGCCTTCAGCAAATTTGGGCACAACTACGTTTGGAAACACTTATAACCCAAATCTGCGGAATCACCCGAACTTCTCATGGAGTAATCCGGGGAATGCGGTTCGCCCTCCTAATATTTTTCCACCTGGTTTTCCACCTCCTGCACCTCGTGCACCCTCTTTTGAGGAAATTTTTTCAAAATATGTTGCTAACACTGATGCCACTCTACGTAACTTGACCGGCTCGGTTCGAAATCTCGAAAATCAAATCGGGCAGCTCGCCAAATTTTTAAATGAACGCCAACCTGGAACTCTACCAGGAAACACGGAGGCGAACCCGCGGGACTCGGTCAACGCTATCACGCTTAGGAGTGGCAAGGAGGTAAGTGAACCCACCCATGTAGAAGAAAAATAAACTACTGTAAAAGGTTTTGAAAAAATTTTGCCTTCTTTTGAAAAAGGTTTTGAAAATGTTTCATCTCCTCCTCCACCACTTTCTTCTTCTTCAAATATTCCAAAAACATCTCTTCCTTATCCCTCAATGTTAAAAAATCAAAATGATGAAAATTATCACAAATTTTTAGAAGTTTTCAAGCAAATCCAAATCAACCTGCCATTTTGTGAGGTCATCTCACAAATGCCCAAGTATGCGAAATATTTAAAAGATTTGCTAACTAACAAGAAGAAACTAGAAGAATTTTCTAGTGTAACGCTTAATGCTGAATGCTCGGCGATTTTGCTTAACAAATTACCGAAAAAACTAAACGATCCGGGAAGTTTCTCTATCCCGTGTCTCTTCGGTGATTTGCTAGTCAAACATGCCTTGGCGGACTTAGGAGCGAGCATCAACCTCATGCCTTACTCATTATTTAAAAAGCTAGGATTAGGTACGCCAAGTCCAACTAGGATTAGTATTCAACTCGCCGATCGTTCAATCAAATATCCAATGGGCGTTATCGAGGACGTTTTAGTGAAGGTCGATAAATTTATCTTTCCCGTTGACTTCGTCATATTAGATATCGAGGAAGACGCCGAGGTACCCCTTATCCTCGGTCGTCCTTTTCTAGCCACTTCTAAGGCTATTATTGACGTAAGCAATGGAAAGCTTGTACTTAGAGTCGACGATGAGGAAGTCACGATTTCAATCAACTCTTCTTTAAGAAATTCACTTTCAAATGATGACGCAGTTTATTTCTTAGAAACCTTTTCTGAAAAACAATCAAGTATGGATTTTATAAACCCTTCTAACGATTCACTCGAAGTTTTAAACACCTTATCCAATGATACACCTATCTTAAATACTCAAAATTTTGAAATTATTGAAAAAAAGGGAGATATTTTATCTACTTCTTATGAAATTCCTCCCAAACTCGAATTAAAACAATTGCCCGAGCATTTAAAATATGCTTTCCTAGAAACTGGTTCTCAACTTCCGGTTATTATTTTTTTCTTCTCTTTCTGATTTTCAAAGTGAAAAATTAATTAAAGTTTTAAAAGAGCACCGTCACGCCATCGCTTGGCAAATTTCTGACATCCGCGGTATCAGTCCACATTTTTGTACGCAAAAAATATTTTTGGAAGAAAATTCACGTCGTTCCATTCAACCCCAACGCCGACTTAATCCAAATATGAAAGAAGTAGTTAAAGCGGAGGTTATAAAATTACTCGACGCAGGAATTATCTATCCGATTTCCGATAGCTCGTGGGTTAGTCCAGTCCAGGTCGTGCCGAAAAAAGGCGGAGTGACGGTAGTTTTTAATGATAATAACGAACTAATTCCTACTCGAACCGTAACGGGTTGGCGTATGTGTATAGACTATAGAAAACTAAACGACGCTACTCGGAAAGATCACTTTCCTCTCCCGTTTATGGATCAAATCTTAGAACGACTTTCCGGACATGATTTTTATTGCTTCCTCGATGGTCTATCGGGTTATTTTCAAATACCCATCGCTCCCGAAGACCAAGAGAAGACTACTTTCACGTGTCCTTTTGGAACTTTCGCTTATCGTAGAATGCCTTTTGGTTTATGTAACGCGCCGGCTACATTTCAAAGATGTATGCTGGCTATTTTCGATGAACTTGTAGGAGATATAATGGAAGTATTCATGGACGATTTTTCGGTTTTTGGGGATGATTTTGATGTTTGCTTAAATAATTTAAAAGGGGTTTTAACAAGATGTGAGGAGACCAACCTTGTCCTAAACTGGGAAAAATGTCATTTTATGGTCAAGGAAGGGTTAGTTCTCGGTCACAAGGTTTCTAAGAATGGAATCGAAGTCGATCGCGCTAAAATTGATATTATTGAAAAGCTTTCTCCCCCTTCTACGGTTAAAGCGATTAGAAGTTTTCTCGGTCACGCCGGTTTCTATCGACGTTTTATAAAAGACTTTTCAAAAATTTCAAAGCCGCTGACCCATCTGCTTGAAAATGATGTTCCGTTCTCTTTTAATGATGATTGTCTTTCTGCTTTTAACATTATTAAGGAAAACTTGTTAACTCTCCAATTTTAATTGCTCCTGATTGGAATTTACCTTTTGAATTGATGTGTGATGCGAGTAATTATGCTGTAGGTGTTATGTTAGGACAGCGAATAAACAAACATTTTCATCCTATTTATTACGCTAGTAAAACTTTAAACTCCACTCAAGCGAATTACTCCACTACGGAGAAAGAACTTTTAGCAATAATTTTTGCTTTTGATAAATTCCGCTCGTATTTAACTTTATCTAAAGTCATAGTTTTTACGGATCACTCGGCGCTTCGTTATTTACTTGCCAAACCCGACTCCAAGCCACGGTTAATCAGGTGGATTTTGCTACTCCAAGAGTTCGATTTGGAGATCAAGGACAAGAAGGGCGCGAAGAACCTAGCTGCTGATCACTTATCCAGACTTGAGAGCCCGGATGCTGATGCTGCTGAAGAGATCGATGACACATTCCCTGAAGAGCACCTTCTTTCCTTGGCGAAGGTAAATTCTCTCCCTACCCCTTGGTTCGCAAACTTTGCTAATTTTCTTGTAGGAAAGGTAGTCCCAAAATCTTTTTCAACTCAGCAGAAGAAGAAATTCTTCTATGATTTGAAATTTTATTTTTGGGAGGACCCTTTCCTCTTCCGGATTTGTGCGGACCAAGTGGTAAGGAGGTGCGTCGGCCAAGAAGAAGGACTGCAAATCTTGAAGCATTGTCATGAAGGACCAACTGGTGGCCACTACCAAGCAAGCCGCACTGCAAGGAAAGTACTGGAGGCCGGCTTTTATTGGCCAACAATTTTCAAAGACGCACACCAATTTGTAAGTTCTTGCGATGCTTGCCAACGGACAGGTAATATCTCTGCCACCTCTGAAATGCCTCAAACTTATTTTAGAGTGTGAACTTTTTGATCTTTAGGGTATAGACTTCATAGGACCTTTTCCTCTTTCTTTCGGAAATCGTTATATTTTAGTTGCGGTAGATTATGTTTCTAGGTGGGCGGAAGCCCAAGCTTTTCCAAAAAATGATGCTAGGGTCGTCCTAGGATTTTTAAAGAAATTATTTTCTAGATTTGGCACTCTACGAGCCTTGATTAGCGATCGGGGGTTGCACTTTTGTAACGCCCAACTTAATAAATTACTCACACGTTATGGCGTTACACACAAACTATCCACTGCCTATCACCCTCAAGCTAATGGTCAAGTGAAAGTCGTAAATAGGGAACTAAAACGAATCCTAGAAAAAACTGTTTCTGCGAATAGGAAGGACTGGTCGGTCAAGTTAGATGACGCGCTTTGGGCCTACCGTACTACTTATAAGACGGCGATTGGTTGTACACCATATCGTTTAGTCTATGGCAAAGCGTGTCATCTACCAGTTGAGTTAGAACACCGTGCCTATTGGGCACTTAAGTTTTTAAATCTTGATCCGACCATATCTGCTGACTTGAGACGATTCCAACTGAATGAGTTAGATGAGTGGCGAGCGAATGCGTATGAAAGTAATTTCCTTTATAAAGAAAAAGTTAAGTCTTATCACGATCAACGACTTAAACACCCTAAAAATTTCAAGCCGGGTGATCTCGTGCTTCTATTTAATTCACGATTGCGACTTTTTCCGGGCAAACTTAAATCCCGGTGGTCCGGCCCCTTCGTTGTTAAGGAGGTTTGGCCATACGGGATGGTGCTTCTAACACACCCAGAAAAAGGCAAATTTAAAGTAAATGGCCACCGCTTAAAGTTGTACTTTCCGGGAGACGAGTTCGAGCGCGAGAATATTTCGTTTCATTTAGCTAGTAGTTAAAGAAAAAATATATCGCTAAAATATATATATATATATATATATTATCTATTTCTATAAATCTATATATTAAAAACATCTTCTATTTAGCTTCTTCCCGTCTCTTTTTTCAAATAAAACATCGAGGACGATGTTTTCCTCAAGTTTGGAGGAAATATTGGTCTCTTTGCCCTCTTTCTTATTTTTTTTACCTTCCTTTATGTTTCCAAAAAAAAAAAATCATAATATATATAAAAATATTAGGTATTTTAAGCTAATCTTTACAAAATCATTAGTACCCTAACTTGTGTTTTGTTATTTCCAATCTCTTTTATGCAAATTTAGCTAGTTTAAATTTTCCTAATCCTGCCTTTTGGTTATCTTTCACGAGTAATATGTTGACTCGCGCAGTGTTCTAATTCCAAGTAGCATGTTAGTTCTGAATTGTTTATCAAAAATTAGCACTTCTTCGTGATTTTTATATTTTATTCTCTTCACTAATTTTAAAATTTCCATCCACTGTTTTTCTTCCGTCTTTAAAAAATCTCTGTGATGTTAACTCATGTCTAGTGTAGTAGATGTGAACAATTCTAGACGCTCATTATGTTTATTTTCATGATAATTTCAATCTTCTTTATTTCCTATCTAAGACTTGTACCTTTTGAATTTTGTTCAAAGTCTAGCTTTAGATAAATCTATGAGCATGAAGATGATTTAGGCCATTTTTGAATCGTTTGTGCTTTCTTGCCTACCAAAAAAAAATTAATCCCTAGTTAACCACTTTTGGGCTTTTCCATGGTTTCTTTGCTACCTCCACCTTCCTTTTCACCAAAGCCAACAATCCCAACCTTGTTATCACACTAAACTTTTGAGTTTTATTGAAAAATTTCACTGTGTAAGAGGTTCATCTTGTGAAAATGTGGAGAATTTCAAAAGGAAAAGCAAGCTGCAAAAGAAGAATGTAACAGAAAGAAAAATTATTATGTGAAAATTATGTATTGGACAAAATTTTCAAAATTCTTATGGCCTTATGTTGAAGAAAAAATGTTGTTATGATTGAAAAAGTTTGAGTATTTCTTATGTTGGATTTTTATAAAACTCTTATCTTGGTTTAGTGTGATCCTTAGTCATCATGTTTATCTTTTAATTGTCAATTCCTAATATTATACCTAAGCCAAGTTTCAGTCCTAATGAAGCCCTTTTGATTCATGCTTCTAGGTTTATTTTTTAGTTAGATAGTGAAGAAAAGTAGATTGGTTAAGCTTTTGGATAGGAATTTAGATTTTTGATTTTAGATTGAAGTATAATTTGTCTCTTAGAGTTTAGTAACAACTCAATGCACTTTTTCATTTGTTACGTTGCTAGATTTCTTTACATAATTTTTGCTTAAACCTTGGATGATCATTTTTGTTAGTGAAGTTTATAAAGTTTTAAATCATGATCAAGTAAAAAAAAATTCGGTTCACTTTTCATTGTTTTCCCTATTTGGAATTTTGCATCGTACTTGTGTTTAGCATAACCAAGTCGTTGGATTAGCTATTTTTAAGTTTGCTAACTTGCATGTCTTTGCTTGGGGACAAGCAAATTGCTAAGTCTGGGGGAATTTGATGACGCATATTTTGACTTAAATATGCTTATCACTATTACTATATTTTTGATATAAACTCTATATATTTCTCCAAATTTTAGTATAATTATCTACTTATTATTATTTTTATAATTATTCGAACTAATGTTAATTTATGTGTTGTTTGACAGGCCTGGGGGGAATCGTTAGTGCCCGCTGTCAAAGCATCGTCGCAACATATTTTGGTGACGTGATGCGGCCCGGCCACCAAGAGATTTATCAATTCAAGCTCAATTCATGTCCAAGTTTCAAGTCAAGTATAGGCTCAAATCAAGTCAAGAAAACACCAAAGGAAATTCAAGCCATGCCCAAAGCTAATTAAAGTGAAGAATTGGTGCAGCCCATTCAATCCGAGCCCTTGTTATGAAGCAAACCGAGCAGCCCCCTAGCTGTCTACTTGTCAAAACCGAGCCCCCCTAACATGGTGCAGCCCGAGCTCAAGCCAAATCAGCCCAACTCAACATGGTGCAGCCCGTGAGCTGCTCTCCAACCCCCAAAACCGCCACCTTTGCATGAATTTTCATGCATGGCCCCCATAAATGCTTGGCCGAACTCCCCCTTTCTCTCTCTCTCTCCCTCTTTTTATTTTCATCCCCATTTAACTCTCATACATCCCCCCTCTCTCTCTCTCTCTCTTACTTTTCTTTTTATATATTTTTTTTAAATCATATGCATGCATGAAACCCTTCTCTCTCTCCTCCTATTTAAATCATGCATGTATTTTCCCATGCATGAATATTTCTCACTCCTCCCATTAAATGAAATTCAACTCCCCTCTCCCATGCATATGGCCGGCCACCCCTTGGTCTCCCTCTTCTCTTGTGATTTCTAGAACCTTCCCCCTCCATCTATAAATAGAGCCCATGCTTCATGCTTTTAAAAGGACTTTTGGCAAGAGAGCAAGAGAGAGATCAAGGGAGAGTTAGTTTCAAGCTTTTAGTTTTCCATGCTTTGTATTTCTTTCTCCTAAGAATTGTTATTGTCATTTTATTATTGTACTTTTTTATAACTAATGAAAATGCTTTCTCTTTATCTCATTGTTATTTCCTTTTCTAATATGCGTAGCTAAATAATTCTCTCTTAGTGCTTGATTGGTTAGTATTGGGATGAAGATTAATCTATAATTTATCATCTCTAACTCTTGGATTTTTCGTTTCTATTTATTTCCGATTAAATTTTGATTGCGAGTTTATATTGCTAGTATATAAATTTCGCTATCCGATTTGGTATTCTAGTTGGCCGAGAGGCTCGTGGATGCTTTAGATCTCTCGGAAATAAATGGTTTGCTGTATTTTCGTTGAGAATTGAAAATATCGCTGCTTTTGGATTCGGGATTAACGTTCATGCAATTTTAATTTATTTCAAATTTTAAAAGATTATGTTTGAAGTATTATTAAAATTAGGCGGTAGTTGTCTCTAGCGAGCCTCTATCGTATTTCTTCAATCCTCCAATCGAAACGGAATTTTTAAGAATTAGAGCGCCTCTTTTATAATCGGATTCCCAAGAACACCCAATCAAGTGCTAAGTCTTTTTAAAATCGTGAATTTCTCTTTCGTAAATTCTTCGTACTTGCAATTTTTAATTTCAAAAACCAAAATCAACTTCCGTTCGGTAGGATAATAGTAACGGCGTGAGTAGTAGTAATTGACAACCCCGAGTTTAAATACGACCTTGGCACTACAATTCTATAGGTACACTTGCCTTTTCGGGTTGATAGTAAATTAATTATCAACAGCCATGAATGAAATTACTAAGAAGGCAGATGACATGTTATATGATGATGAGAAGATGAAAAAAGGTATATTTGATGAAAATGGCAAGGGATTGATTCGGGATCCACCGACAATGCGACGTAAGTGTTGAAACCGATTTCTCGGTCTCTGTGGAGTTCGGGGCCCTCAGCAAGCTGAGGGGCGACCAACCCTTACTCCCGCCAAGAGAGAGCTCTAGGTTGAAGGTTGAGGAACTATGGATTGGACCAAGGGCTTAGTGGGGAGGTCCCGCCACATACCCGGAAGCCCCTTAGGAACTTCCCCTCGCAAGCCACTACTAAGCTTGGGCACCACTGGAGGCTCTCCTCACCCACTAGAGAGAGAAAGTGGGGGGAGAGAGAGAGGGAGAGAGCTAGCCTAGAATAAGTCTGCCTCCAAATGGTGCTCCCTTGGTCCTATTTATAGGATTCTGGATTTGGGCTGCAAGTAACCAAAAACTGGTGCACGAAGTTACCAAAATACCCCCGAAAATGGCTGCGGATAGCCAAATCCCGCTGTTCTGAGGTGCTAAACGCAGACCGTTCCCCCCGGAACTGGGCGAGAGGGGGCATCTCGCGGGGCTCGGCGAGCCCCTTAAATGGGGTGGGGTGAGACCCGGGGGTCGGCCCCCCTGCTGGTCTCGCCCCCCTGCTGGGGCTGGGCGAGACCCAGGCAGGGGCGGCCCCCCTGCTGGTCTCGCCCCTCTGCTGGGGCTGGGCGAGACCCAGGTAGGGGCGGCCCCCCTGCTGGTCTCGCCCCTCTGCTGGGGCTGGGCGAGACCCAGGCAGGGGCGGCCCCCCTGCTGGTCCCGCCCCTGCGGCCCCCCTGCTGGTCCCGCCCCTGGGGCTGGGCGAGACCCAGGCAGGGGCGGCCCCCCTGCTGGTCTCGCCCCTGGGGCTGGGCGAGACCCAGGCAGGGGCGGCCCCCCTGCTGGTCTCGCCCCCTTGCTGGGGCTGGGTGAGACCCAGGCAGGGGCGGCCCCCCTGCTAGTCTCACCCCCCTGCTGGGGCTGGGAGAGACCCAGCCAGGGGCGGCCCCCTTGCTGGTCTCACCCCCTACTTGGGACGGGGGCGAGTGGAGCTCGCCCCCTACTTAAGGGTCTCTCCCCCTCCTACTGGGGGCGCGGGGGGTGAGTGGAGCTTGCCCCCCCTGCTGGGGGTGGGGGAGCGGGAGGCCTCTACCTCCACCGCTCGCCCTCTTCTCTCCCTACCCTGGATCCTGCTGAGGAACGATATTTCGAAATGCCTCTTGGCTCGAGTACCTACTCGGCGAATACAGGGTTGTACACAATCCCCGCTCTTTTCGAGCGAAGTACACGCTCGGAAAGAAATGTCCAACCCTGCATATTCGACGAGTGTCGCTGGAAATCCTACTAACGGAGCTTCTTTGGGAAGAAACATAAAGCCTCCCCGAGAGTTCCTCCACCCTGTCAGCTAGCGAGAGTCCGACTAGCGGGGCCACCTCGGGGGAAGAATTTACTTTGACAATCTCCGACCACCGAGCGGTTCCCGGCCCTGCCAGCTAGGTGGAAGCCTGGTCAGCGGGCCAGCCTCGGGGATAGGTACCTTGAGCAACATCCGACCACCGAGCGGTTCCCGGCCCTGCCAGCTTGGTGGGAGCCTGGTCAGCGGGCCAGCATCGGGGCTAAGTACATTTGAAACATCCGTCCACCGAGCGGTTCCCGGCCCTGCCAGCTTGATGGGAGCCTGGTCTGCGGGCCAGCATCGGGGCTAAGTACCTTTGAAACATCCGGCCACCGAGCGGTTCCCGGCCCTGCCAGCTTGATGGGAGCCTGGTCAGCGGGCCAGCATCGGGGCTAAGTACCTTTGAAACATCCGGCCACCGAGCGGTTCCCGGCCCTGCCAGCTTGATGGGAGCCTGGTCAGCGGGCCAGCATCGGGGCTAAGTACCTTTGAAACATCCGGCCACCGAGCGGTTCCCGGCCCTGCCAGCTTGATGGGAGCCTGGTCAGCGGGCCAGCATCGGGGCTAAGTACCTTTGAAACATCCGGCCACCGAGCGGTTCCCGGCCCTGCCAGCTTGATGGGAGCCTGGTCAGCGGGCCAGCATCGGGGCTAAGTACCTTTGAAACATCCGGCCACCGAGCGGTTCCCGGCCCTGCCAGCTTGATGGGAGCCTGGTCAGCGGGCCAACATCGAGGCTAAGTACCTTTGAAACATCCGGCCACCGAGCGGTTCCCGGCGCTGCCAGCTTGATGGGAGCCTGGTCAGCGGGCCAGCATCGGGGATAAGTACCTTTGAAACATCCGACCACCGAGCGGTTCCCGGCCCTGCCAGCTTGATGGGAGCCTAGTCAGCGGGCCAGCATCGGGGCTAAGTACCTTTGAAACATCCGCCCACCGAGCGATTCCCGGCCCTGCCAGCTTGATGGGAGCCTGGTCAGCGGGCCAGCATCGGGGCTAAGTACCTTTGAAACATCCGACCACCGAGCGGTTCCCGGCCCTGCCAACTTGATGGGAGCCTGGTCAGCGGGCCAGCATCGGGGCTAAGTACCTTTGAAACATCCGGCCACCGAGCGGTTCCCGGCCCTGCCAGCTTGATGGGAGCCTGGTCAGCGGGCCAACATCGGGGCTAAGTACCTTTGAAACATCCGGCCACCGAGCGGTTCCCGACCCTGCCAGCTTGATGGGAGCCTGGTCAGCGGGCCAGCATCGGGGCTAAATACCTTTGAAACATCCGACCACCGAGCGGTTCCCGGCCCTGCCAGCTTGATGGGAGCCTGGTCAGCGAGCCAGCATCGTGGCTAAGTACCTTTGAAACATCCGCCCACCGAGCGGTTCCCGGCCTTGCCAGCTTGATGGGAGCCTGGTCAGCGGGCCAGCATCGGGGCTAAGTACCTTTGAAACATCCGACCACCGAGCGGTTCCCAGCCCTGCCAGCTTGATGGGAGTCTGGTCAGCGTGCCAGCATCGGGGCTAAGTATCTTTGAAACATCCGCCCACCGAGCGGTTCCCGGCCCTGCCAGCTTGATGGGAGCCTGGTCAGCGGGCCAACATCAGGGCTAAGTACCTTTGAAACATCCGACCACCGACCGGTTCCCGGCCCTGCCAGCTTGATGGGAGCCTGGTCAGCGGGCCAGCATCGGGGCTAAGTACCTGAAAAACTTTCATAACTTTGATTGTCATATTACATGTAAGAAAAACCAAGTCTGAAAGTAGACCGTCATACTACATAGGCTTAAAGAAAAAGTTAAGCGAGAAAACTAAAATTTGGTCTCCTACTCCCAAGTCTGGACTTCCTCGACCTCTTCTGGTTGTTGTTGTTGTTGCTTCCTCGGACCCCTCGCCTCCCTTAGTTCTAAGAATTCAGGGCAGGCGGAAGTCGCGTGACCCTCCTCATCATGGAAGTCGCGGTAAGGTAACACAACCATACCCCTTCTTTTTCCTCTTCTTTCTGCCTTCCCGGCTCTCCTCCTTCTCCCCCAACCGATTGTCATGGTTTGCTGAGGTGGTGGAGAGGGTGCCTTCGGTCCCTGCCTCCACCCTGGGAGGTCGGACTCTTCTTCCTGGAAGCTGTCCTCTTCTTGGTCGAACTTCCTCTTGGGAGCCTCTACCCTCCCACCCTGCTGCCTTGCCTCCGGTTCACTCAGCTTGGCCAACCTTCTTGTGAATTCCGGGTTAGCTTCCTCACTCTCAACTTCTTCTGCCACCCTTTCCATCAACTCCTCAAAGGACAAAGGAGCTCTCCTCTTGAGGTCCATCTTGAAGAAGCCCTCCCGCAGCCCCAACGTGAAGGCAAGCTTGAGGGTGTACCCGGGCACTTCTTGGACGAGGAGAACCTCCTCCCTGAACCGCTCCAGATAGTGAGCCAGCGACTCCCCTGACTCTTGCTTGATCTTGAAAAGTGCTTCAGCATCTTTCTTCCTCTTCCTTGACATCGAGAAGCGCAGCAGGAAACCTCGACGCAAGTCTTTGAAGGCGTAGATAGATCCCGCAGGGAGCTGGTGGAACCAATCTCTTGCCTTCTCCTTGAAAGTTGTCGCGAATAGTCGGTACTTAAAAGCGTTTGACATGGGCCTGATGGAGACCATATCCTCAAACCACTGTAGGTTCAGGACGGGGTCATCCTTGCCGGAGTAGTGAGACATCTCCAACCTTCCGAACCCCTCTGGAACCGGGGCCGAGAGAATCAGCTCACACAATGGACTTCCTATGCTCGCCCCCTTTGGAGCTGGGCGAGACGGGCTTTGACACCTTCCCATTCGCCCACTTGGGTCTCGGCAAGTGGGGGTCGAGGACCTCCCCACCCGCCCCCTTGGGTCTCGGCGAGTGGGGGTCGAGGACCTCCCCACCCGCCCACTTGGGTCTCGGCGAGTGGGGGTCGAGGACCTCCCCACCCGCCCACTTGGGTCTCGGCGAGTGGGGGTCGAGGACCTCCCCACCCGCCCACTTGGGTCTCGGCGAGTGGGGGTCGAGGACCTCCCCACTCGCCCCATTCCGGCACCTCTTTCCCGGATGCCTGGCCGAGGATGCTCTCGCCCACCTGCTGAGGTGAGGCCTCCGGACCACTTTCTCTCCTGCCTTCGCTTATCGTGGCGAAAGCTACCTGCAAGGTCTGCATGACCTCCCGCTTGAGATTTTCAAACATCTCCAACGTCACCCCAGCCACCGGGGGTTGCGAGTGACCCGGGTTGGAACTTCCTCCACCTCCGTCCATGGAGCTCATCTTGAGAGTTTCTTGAATCAGTCTGAAAGTGGAGGTCAGATCTTAAATTACTCTAGAGGGGGGGTGAATAGAGTATTAAAACTTTTCCTTACTTTTTATAGTGGAATTAAAATAGTATTATATATAAGTGTAAGTTGTGTGAGAATTATATAAACAGAAAAATTAAGTAAATGTAATCACAAAACAAACAGCACAAGCACAGAAAATAATCAAACACAGAAGACACAAGGAGCTATAGTAGTTCCCCAATAAATCTGGGTACGCCTACTCTTCTACCACCTTTGGTAGGAATCCACTAGGAGGTTATTGATAAGGTGCCCTCACACCAGGTGAGCTGTTGATAAGGTGCTCTAACCAAACTGCAGGTTTTTGCTAAGGTGCCCTGTCACCGGGATTAACTTTTGAAGGGAGTTATAACCCTGTACAAGATGGGAAGGAAAAAGTTTATAGTGTTCTTCTCTGTCAAGATGCTGAGAGAAGATTCTAGTGGATGTTGTTGTAAAGCTCCCCCTGTCAGATTGAAATATTTGACAGAAAATGAAGAAGCTTTCTCTTGAAAACTAAGATCTCCTGTAGCAGTTTGATCTGGAAGAACAGGTTCTTCAGATTGCTTGTTGCTCTTTTAGAAGATCTGAATTTGCAGCAGATTCTGAGTGAATGCTCTTGAGGATGATGTTCTCAGAAGTTTTTGTTTGCTGCTTGTAGAAGAAGAAGATGAACAAAAATACTTTCTAAGATGTCTGTCTATTGCCTCTTCTTCTTTTTATGATGTATATATATCCTTTTTTATTCTGTAATAGAACGACGTTTGAATTCTGTCAACTCAAACGATTTTGGCAGGTCCTTTTATTTTTGACTGTGAAAAGATTCCTTTTCATTAAATGTCAACGGCTATTGCTGCCTTGGAAAAAGGAAAGAAGGGAATATATTAACTGAGTTTAATATCCTTCCTTATCTGTCAGAATATGTCCAAAGGATATTAAATAGATCCGTTATATTCGTCGTTTTGCTGTTAGGATAGATAGAATATAGTTGATAACAAAACTGGGCTTCAATAAATGATCTGTCGAACGCTGGCTATAATCTGTCGAGCGCTGTCCAGAAGATGTTGAACGCTGGCTGGAAAACTGTCGAGCGCTGTCAATAAAAACTGTCGAACGCTGGGAGCCATCTGTCGAGCACTGCTAGCCATTTGTCGAACACTGATCAGAGAATGTCGAGTGCTGGAACTGGCTGTAATACTTCAGTCTGCTGAAAACAATATGTCGAACGATGCTAGACATTCGTCGAACGCCACTTGCCATTTGTCGAATGCTGCTAGCCATCTGTCGAGCGCTGAGAACCTTAGATTTAATCTTAAGTTCTAGCTAATTTATCAGCCTACAGACTTGACCCTTAAACTATACAATGAGGTCAACTGAACCTAATTAGTACATAGTGATCCTAGCCCAAAACAGTAAAAGGGTTGTTCCAACAATCTCCCCCTATTTGGGTTAGGATACTATTTGACAAGAAAAATTAAATAGATACAGCAGAAAGTATAATCAACAGAGCAACAATGAAATGAAATATATCTGATAGATTAAAATAGATCATCAGATAAGTTAAAAATAAATGCTCTGAGTTTAGAAACTTTACATTCATAACCAAGCAATTTATTTAAGGCTTTTTGTCCTGAGAAGGTGGCTTGAATATGATTTTCCTGTTGGGGTCTTCTGATTTCTTTTTGCTGATAAACAAATCTTGAGCACCAATGATTTTCTGTTCTTTGACATGAGGGATAAATGCTTCTGGGTGCATATCAATATATTCCTCAGAATTGAATGCTTTAACTGTTTTGTACTTTTCAAGTTCTTTTCTTCTGTATTCTGACATGGTTGAGAAACTTGAGAAGTTTTTGCCTTCTGCTTTAGCCTTTTTAATCTGTGCATATGCAATTGTTTCTTTCAGTCTTGCCATCTGACAGATTTTCTCTTCTTCTGGATCTGGAAAGTAATAAATATCTTCTGAATCATTTTTGTCTTGAGTGACCTTTTGAGGTACTCTATCTCTGTGAAGAGATCCATCAGAAATGTGAAGTTTGTATTCTGAAGATATTTGAGAAGAAGAAAAGGTTTGACTTCTTTGAAAGATAGGAGCACTGGCTGATTTCTTAGAGGAAGAAGCACTGGCTGATCCAGAGGCTTGAGAACCACTAGAACTACCAGGTCTCCTTGAATGTTGAGAGCTTGGCTTCTGAGAGGAAGATGATACACCTGCTGATCCTGTTGCACCAGCTGCTGGAGGAGGAGGAGGATGATGATTATGCTTGATTGGTTTGTCAGGGAAGTAGCCAGTCTTCTTGAATTTCTTCCTCCTATTGTTCTCATTTCTGGAGAGCTTCATCCAGTGAGGAGTTTTCTCATCAAGAGGAACATTATACAAAATGTACAGAGGAATGTCATTATTTGGATTTGGGGGCTTGGGAGCAGCCTTTGACTTAGCTGTTCTTTTCTTTCTTTTCTTTGATAGTGTATCACCAGAGTCACTGTTGTCATCATCATCATCAGAGTCAGAAGATGAGATAGGCTTATTGTATAGATCATCAATTCTCTTGATTGCTTCACGAGCCTTTAATCTTTCTTCTTCAGCTTTGTCAAACTCTGCATCTGCTTCTCTCCAGATTTCATCAAAGCTTGGCATTGGTTCTTCATTCCATACATGAATTAGAGGTGAAGAAGTAATTTGTGGGGCTATTGTATCATCAAGGAATTCTGCAAGATCATCTTCATATTCTGCAGAATGATCCTTTATTTGAATGTCTTGAACAGTGGATGAAGGAATAGAGGATATGTAATTTTGTATGATATCAGAATGAGTTTTCTGAGGAAGGCAAATCAGAGCCTTTGATAGATCCTCTATGTATACCTTTGGTGATACCCTTGAAGTATATGTGACATCAAATTTTGATAATAAGCTATATAGATCACAGGATGGATGAATGCATATATTATTTATTTCTTCTATAACTTGTGTAACTTCTGTATCTTCTTCTGGGGTTTCTTCTGTTTCTGGAGCTTCTTCATAGGACATCTCCCCCTGCCTAGCTTCAGGACAACCTGAATCTAGGCCCCTAGTAGAAGGGACAGCAGTGGAGGAGGAAAGAGAAGCTATCTTAGTAGATAAAGTAGAAAGTGCCTGAAGAACTGGAGCAAGTTTTGCATCCAGGAGCTGGCTCATTTTAGGAAGGATAAGATTACAAACTTGATCAGCAATAGAGGAGAGGTTGAGGGATGGATAATCTGGTGGACGGCTAGTGGATGGTTGTGAAGTGGATGGAGATGATATTGGAGGAATGATATTGCTGATGTTGGTGGTATGTGTGGAAATGTCTAGATGGATTGGACTAGAAGAATGAATAGGTGAATGATATTCTTTGTGTATTGGAGAGGGAGGTGTGGTAGGTAGTGGTTCTGAAGATAGGGGTGGAGGTGGAGCATCACTGATGTGGGCAGTTGAGAGTGGAATATCATTGATGGGTGATATTGCAGTTGAAGGAGGGGATGAAGAATGAGAATGTGCAGGAGATTGTTGAGCAGGTGGAGAAAGGATATGAGAGGAAGGAGGAACTGAGGAAGGATCTTCTAGAAGGGTAGAGGGAGTGACTTGATCAGTCCTTGTGTCCTCATAAGCTTTCCTTTTTCTGGAGGCCTCAGCTCCTGTATTCTTCTTGGTAATCACTCTATCCCATTTAGCAAAGAGTGCTGAGGTCAGCCTCTTGCTGACATTTATTGTTACTTTTGGTGACACCAGAAGCTCTGGATGCCTTTCCTGCAGAAAGATTCCTAAAATTCTTCCAAAGCATACATTCTCTGTAGAGTTTTTCTTTTTAATTAGGTCAAAAAGAATTGATCCCCAGTTGACTTTCTTCTTCTCCATTAAGGCCACCATTAACATAAATTGGTGCCTACTGATATAGTCATGCCCAGAAGTCTTGCTCAACAAGACTTTTCCAACAATATCCGCTAAGAACTTGTAGTCCTGAGACAGATTCTTTTTCAGAATGTGGCCAGGGTTTCCAGTCAAATGGCCCATTTTGACCAAAGCTTCATCAAATTCATTTGAGCTTATGTCTAACTCATCTTCACCATTTTCAAGACCAAAGATTTCAGAAAGGATGGTGGGAGAGAGAGAGAGACATGATGACCTGAGATTGTTCCTAACAAGCTTTCATCGACTGGTTTTGCAGTGAAAACCCATTCTTTTATCTCTGCAACAACTATCTTCTGCCTGGTGCTTAGAAGCTTCCTTAGTTGTTGTTCATCCAACGTATGAAGAATATCCTTGAAGATTTGGTCTGACTGTGCAAACGAGTCCATGTCAATGTCAAAACCTGCGTCAAACTTCATTAGGTGCAGAGAGGCCTGAGGAATCGCCATTGTTCCTGCAAAGAAAGTTGAAGATCAAGTGCAGAGGAGAACTGGAGGGAAAGACGATTTCTGTAGGCGCAAAGCTTAGAATAAGATAAAATAAGTGTTATATAGTCAAGAAAATTGGGAGGAGAATTCGAGGAGCGATGTTCGGCAAAACCTAATTAAATCTGAAGTCGAACCGGCTTTAAAATTTTGTCGGACAAAAAAAAAAAAATCTTTTTCGTCGACCGCCGTTCGACAAACGAGATTTTCTTCACTGGCTCTGAATATGAAGGTTTTTGTCGACCATCGTTCGACGAATAAAAATTTGTCGTTCTTCGTTCGACAAAAATTTTGGATGAGATAGAAAATATAATTTTCAACAAATTGAGTCTCCATCTATCATTCCCAGTTGATTCATAAAGAAGATATGTTTCTTTTCATCCAAGGGTTTGGTGAAAATATCTGCTCTTTGTAAATCAGTGGAGATGAACTGTAGGCAAATTTTATTTTTATCCACATTATCTCTGATAAAGTGGTGCCTTATTTCTATGTATTTAGTCCTACTATGGAGAACTGGATTTTGTGCTATAGATATTGCACTAGTATTGTCACAAAATATAATTGATTGATTTAAGTTGATACCATAGTCTAGAAGTTGATTTTGTATCCACAGTATCTGTGAGCAGCAACTGCCTGCAGCAATGTATTCTGCCTCAGCTGTTGATGTGGACACAGATGTCTGCTTCTTACAAAACCAAGACACAAGCATATCACCAAGAAACTGACAAGTTCCTGATGTGCTTTTTCTGTCTACTCTGCATCCAGCATAATCTGAGTCTGAGAATCCAGTTAACTCAAATTCAGATGCTGTTGGATACCAGAGACCTAGATTAGGACAGCCCTTTATATATCTTAAAATTCTTTTTAATAAAGATAAATGAGATTCTTTAGGGTTAACTTGAAACCTAGCACAAATACAAGTAGCAAACATTATATCAGGCCTACTAGCTGTCAAATAGAGTAATGAGCCAACAATTGCTCTATACACCTTCTGATCAACAGGTTTCCCTGATTCATCAGCATTAATGACAACATTAGAAGCCATGGGTGTTTTCATGGGAGAGGAATCAGTCATTCCAAACCTTTTTACTAATTCCTTAGCATACTTGGATTGTGAAATGAAAATTCCTGATGAGGTTTGCTTCACTTGAAGACCAAGGAAGTGTGATAATTCACCCATGCTACTCATTTCAATTTTAGATTGCATAAGTTTAGAGAACTTTTTGCATAAATTTGAATCAGTAGAGCCAAAAATAATATCATCTACATATATTTGAACTAGCATTTTTTGATTTTTATGTATTCTGAAAAATAAGGTTTTGTCTACTAAGCCTCTACAGAACTTGTTTTCCAATAGAAAATTAGCTAAGGTCTCATACCATGCCCTGGGAGCTTGTTTGAGACCATAGAGAGCTTTATTAAGCTTGAATACATAAGAAGAGTGAGTTGGAGAGATGAAACCTGGTGGTTGTTCCACATAGACTTCTTCCTTGATATCTCTATTTAGGAATGCACTTTTTACATCCATTTGATATACCTTAAATTGTTTGTATGCAGCAAATGCTAAAAATATTCTGATAGCTTCAAGTCTTGCCACAGGTGCAAATGTTTGATCATAGTCTATGCCTTCTTCCTGTGAATATCCTTGAGCTACTAGCCTTGCTTTATTTCTCACAATATTTCCTTGATCATCAAATTTGTTCCTGAAGACCCACTTGGTGCCAATGACTGGATGGCCTCTTGGTCTTGGAACCAAATCCCAAACTTTGTTTCTTTCAAACTGGTTGAGTTCCTCTTGCATTGCAAGGATCCAATTTGGATCTTGTTCTGCATCTTTTATGGTTTGAGGTTCAACTTGTGATAGAAAGCAAGTATGCATCTGATTTTGATGTAGTTAATGTCTTGTCTGAACACCTGCTGAAATATCACCAATCACTTGTGAAATTGGGTGATCTCTAACTGTGATGTGATCAATAGTTGGAGTTAATTCTGCAGTGGTATTTATTTGGGGACTTTGTTCAATAGTTGTATCCTGTGGAGGATGTTCTGCTGTTGCTTGATTCTGATAATCAACAAGATCTGGATGATCTTCTTCTTCACTATCTTCAAGGTTTTGAGCTAATGGTTGCATTGAATCTCCTGACTGTAGATTTAGTTCATTAAGCTCTTCACATAGAGCTGGTACCTGCAAAACATTCTTGGTAGAAGAGTTCTTCTCCTTGTAAGACATGTTAGTTTCATCAAAGAAAACATGCATGGATTCTTCTATCTTAAGAGTGGATTTGTTAAATACCCTATATGCTTTGCTAACTATTGAATATCCTAAGAAAATTCCTTCTTCAGATTTTGGTTCAAATTTTCTAAGATATTTCTTATCATTGTTATGAACAAAACATTTACAACCAAAAATTCTGAAATAGTCAATTTTAGGTTTCTTCCCTTTAAGTAATTCATAAGGAGTTTTACCCTTAAGTTTGTGTATCAAACTTCTATTCAGAACATAGTTTGTTGTGCTAACAGCTTCTGCCCAAAAGGATAGTGGCAAATTAGCATCTGCAAGCAATGTCCTTGCTGATTCAATTAGGGTTCTATTTTTACTTTCAACTACCCCATTCTGTTGAGGAGTTCTAGGAGCTGAGAAGCAATGCCTGATACCTTCCTTCTCACAGAATTCTTGCATAAGAAGAGACTCAAACTCAGTGCCATGATCACTTCTGATCAATGCAACTACAGTAGAGTATTCAATCTGTATGCTCTTAAGAAAGTCTGTAAGAACTTTAAAGTTATCTGACTTTTCTCTCAAAAAGAATACCCAAGTGAATCTAGAGAAGTCATCTACAATAACTAGAGTGTAAGACTTCCCTCCTAAACTCTTTATTGCTATAGGTCCAAAAAGGTCAATATGTAGCAAAAATAAGATTCTAGGTGAATCACTTTTAGATAAGGATTTAAAACTGTTTTTGGTTTGCTTACCTAGCTGGCATGCCCTACATAGACCTTCTTTCTTATATGATCCTGATGGTAGACCTCTAACAAGATTATCTTTAGATAGTTTGGCAATTGTTCTAAGATTTACATGCCCTAATCTTTTATGCCATAATTCACTAGGTTTGCTTAGCTCATTAAACAGGCAAATTTCTGATTTAGAGGAATTGAAATTTACTAAATACATATTACCCTGTCTAATACCTGATAAAACAATGACATTATCAGATGACTTGATAATGCATTCTTATTTATTAAAGGTTACCTGATAACCTTCATCACATAACTGACTTATGCTGATGAGGTTGTGCTTCAGACCCTTCACATAGGTGACTTCCTTGAATGTTACTGCTCCAACCTTGATTTGACCAATGCCTTTGGTTTGACCATGGTTGGAGTCTCCAAAGATCACTTTGGGTCCAAGCTGTGCCTTGTAATTTTTCAGATTGGCCTTGTTTCCTGTCATGTGCTTTGAGCAGCCACTGTCCAAGTACCATTTTTGATTTGATCTAGGATGGGCGTGTACCTGCAAAGACAAAAACATAAACTAGTTGTTTTTGACCCAGACTACCTTGGGTCCTTTTGTGTTACCACAAAATTCAGAAATAAATGACATTTCAGGCTGGTCCTTATAGCCTTGTGGATGATATCTCCTTGGAGGTATTATCCATTCAGTGAAAGGATTTTTAGTTTGTTTGGATTTAAGATTTCTAGTATTTCCTGTATAGTATCTGTTCGACAAATTTGGATAAATTGGTCGACTATTGTTCATCTGATAACTATACTGAAAATCTGTTTTCAGACTTCGTCGAGCTCCGTTCGACAAATTTGAACTTTTTTGTCGATCTCCGTTCGACGAATTCTTTTGAATTCTTTTATCCTTAACAGACTTGCTTGAAATATCTTTATCTCTTTTTGCAGCTTCTTTGCCTTTAGCAGAAATAAATTTTATAGGTGAGGAGAGGATATTTCTCTTAATCAGAGATGGCTCACTTGATGAGGCACCCAGGCCCAGTTTGCTATTATTAAGTCTAACATTGACTAAGCTTGTGATGTCCATCAGTTTGATACTTCTCCCATTTAGGGATTCTTCAAATTTCTTGGCCTCAGAAAGTTTATTCTCAATGAGAACAATGTGTTCTCTGGAGGCAGCCAGATCTTTCTTAAGATTTGCATTTTCTTCACTCATCTTTTTCATTTCAGCTAACTTACATCTGAGTGAGATTATTTCTTTCTCAGAGTTGAGTAAGTCTGAGCAAAGGACTTTGAATTCAGCCTTGAATTCATCTGAAGTAAAATCAAAACCAGATATTACCTGATCTGCATCATTTTCTTCTTCTGATTCTGAATTTTCTTCATCAGATTTGCTGGCTGAGGCATTGATTGCCATCATGCAGAAGTTCTTTTCTTCTTCATCATCACTGGAGCCTGATGAAGATTCATATTGTGATTCACTGTCTGAGTCATAAATTGTCAGTAGACATTGGCTATTCTCTTTTGTTTCTTCTTCATCAGAAGAACCAGATGAAGATTCTGATTCAGATTCTGTTTCACTCCAGGATGTTGCTACAAATCCTCTTCCCTTCTTTTTGTGTGAGTGGGAGGAAGATTTGCTAGAACCTTTCCTTTCTTCCTTTTTGTTTTGATTCTCTGGACATTCAGGAGCAATATGTCCTGGCTTCCTGCAACCAAAACATATAATTTCATTAGAGTGATTTTTGTCATACCTTGGCTTGTCATAGCTTCTGGATGACTTCTTCTTGAAATCTTTCTTAGCCATATTATAGAATCTTTTGGCTATGAAGCTCATCAACTCCTCTTTGGTAGGAGTTGGTCCTTCTTCTTCTGCAGCCTTGAAGGCTATGCTTTTCTCCTTCTTGATTGCTGGGGATGAAGTGGATTCTTCAGCTTCCCTACTTTTGACGAGCTGCTCATAAGATTTGAGCTTGCCCAACAGGGCTTCAGTGGTGATCTCATTTAGGCTTTTGGCTTCTTTGATTGGCCAGATTCTGGAGTCCCATGTGCTGGGAAAGCACATAAGAATTTTGTCATTGATCTCTGTGAGTGAGATCACTTTGTCCAGAGACTTCAGCTCATTTATTATGAGGCTGAGCCTATTATACATATCAGCAACATTTTCTGATTCTCCCTTCTTGAAGTTCTCATATTGAGAGATCAGGTGAGATCTTCTATCTTTCCTTTCATCTGCTGAGCCTGCCACCATGTTGTTGAGAGATTCCCAGATTTCTTTTGCTGAGGTGCACTCAACTACTTTCTGGAATATGTCATCTGACATAGTTAAGGCTAGAATGTTCATTGCCTTTGCATCTGCATTTCTTTGCTTCTTCTGAGCCTCAGTCCACTCAGGAGGTGGAATAGCAGTGTTGTCTGTTGTTGCAGTAGTGCTGGTTGTTGCTGTAGGTGCTGGAGGTCCTGTAAGAATAACATTTAAAATCTCCTCATCAATAGAGTTCATATAAAGCCTAATCCTTGCTTTCCATAGTGCAAACTTACTGAGATTGCACATAGGAGGTCTTGTGCTAGAATATTCCTTGTTTTGTGCCATGAGTTTTGATATAGATTTCTAGGTTTTGAAATTTAGTGAAAGATTGAGATTTTCTCCAAAACTATATCTGATAAAGGCAAGTGTACCTTATCGTCTATAGTATAGGATATTTGGAAACACCAAGGTCGTATTCCACGGGGCGCGTTGATTACTTCTACTTCGAGGAAAATCACTATTATCTTATCTAATGATATTTTGGAGGTTTTGATTACTTAGTTAAAAAGAGACATTTTGCAAACTTAGTGAATGATTAAAACGATAATAAAAAGACTTAATGCTCAACATAGTGGAGGGGAAAAAGGAAAGAAAACTTAACGTTGCATGAAAGGAGAAGTACTTAAGGAGAAAGAGCAAATGAAAGAGAGCAAGCTAATTTTTATTGAAAATCAAAACTATTACAATCTTAAAGAGAGATTACCAAGCTAGGAAAATGAAGATTACAAGCTTAAAAAGAGCTAGTACATGAAAGTTAAACTAAAACATTGCATGAATTGAAAAGGAAGACATGAAAGCTTGAAGACATGAACAATTGCATTGAAGAACTCACTAACAACTCTAGCAGCACCTCCCCCACTCCAAAATTCTGAACCCTGGACTCAAGGAGAACCTCTGAATTTATAGGAAAAAATTTCAGATTACACGCCCTTGGTCACGGGCGTGACCAAGGGCGTGAGTGACTGCACTATTCACATCGGATCCGACAGCGGCGTGGGCTTTCTGGACGGCGCGGCGAGAAATGACATGTCACGGGCGTGACATGTCGGGTCACGGTCGTGACTTTGGACGGCTGCATTAAATGCGGCGTGGGCTGGAATTCGGCGCGGTGGCGAAGCAGAGATCACGCTGGAAAGTCACGGTCGTGACATGTGGGTCACGGGCGTGACTTAGGTTGACTTCTCGACAGCATCTCCACGTCTCGACGGCGGCTCCACGTGGAAGATTCTAAGTTTACACGCCCTTGGTCACGGGCGTGACTTTGGGTCACGGGCGTGACCTGGGGCGTGACTTGGTGTGGGCTAGCTCAGACAGCGCGACATCATTCTGGACTGATCTTTAGGTTACACGCCCTTGGTCACGGGCGTGACCGAGGGCGTGACATGTCATTTTTCCCGATTTGTCCCAAAATTCTGCAAATATTGAAATTAAGCTAAGTTAGAATCAAAATTACAAAAAGAACTACTTATAACCTAAAATTATCATAAAAAGGAAAAATCATATTAAATATTTACAAAATTTTCTATTAAAAAGTAAAAAAAATACTACTTATCAAATACCCTCATACTTGAGGTTTTGCTATTCCAGAGCAAAAGTGTGAGACATAATTTATAAGACATCCTTAAAAAATTTTTTAATTTAAAACTAAAATTTCATTTAACCAAAAGTTAAGTTAAGAGTAAATTCAAGGGGGAGTTAAGTCCTAGATTATGATGATGATTTGAAAAGAGGGAAAATGTTTAGGCAAGAACTTCTCAAGAAAATTAAGTAGTTTGACAAAATTGTAGAAATTATAAAACTAAATTAAATTAAAATTATAAGAACTCTATCTTAAAAGAATCTTAAGGAAAAGTAAATTACTAAATATTGCTCTCTCCATAATTTTCAACTAAAACTAGAACAATGATAATTGGCTAAGGGGGATTTCATAAAATTTGGCATAAGAAGAGAAATTTTTGAATGGAGGAAATGGAATTTATCATGAAATTTCCTTTTTTTTTCTTTCTTTCTCTTTTTTTTTCTCTTCTAATAAAAACCCAAAATGTACATGGTTTAGGAGTAATGAATTTTATCCTCTTACTCCATGCCATATAATCTTTTCAAATATTTTGGGTGCATATGTTTTAGGGAATAATGAATTTTATCCTCTTATTCCCATGACATATGATCTTTTAATACATTTTTTTTATGCCATCAAAGGGGGTATGGTAGGGGGAAAAAATCTAGCTAGCTTTAAATTATATTGAGAGCAAATTCTAGTAAAATTAAAATTCCTAAGATCTAAGAAGTTAGAAGAAAATATAATTGAAATCTAAAGAGGTTTAGGAAATTTACTACAAAATGAAGCCATTTAAAAATAAAAAGAGAAGTCATGCTAACAAAATTCTCTAATCAATTTAAAATCATAAGATGATTCTTAAATCAAGATTACCTCAAATTTAAAATTAACAAACTATGATAAGCAAAATTTTAGCCAATTAAAAACTTAAACATGCTTATAAACATTCTCAACTAGATTTCTAAGAAATCACAAAAACAACAAGGAGGGATATAAGAATTTTTGGAATTTTTGATATTATTTTTTTTTTAATTTTTTGATATTATCTTTTTTTTTTGAATTTTTGACATTAAAAACTATTTACAAAGAAAGGAAACTAGCTTTAAAACTTAACAATTTTTGCAAGTCTTGGACTTCCCAAGGGCTACCCGGTGAAGGGTTCGCAAGGTACTAGGAGGTGTGATGGGATGAAATCCCAAACGTCCCTTTCCAAGATTTAAATTTTCGATTTTTTAAATTTTTTTTGAGTTTTTGGATTTTACAAGTGCTTAAATAAAGGAAATCATAGAAACAAAATTATTATTATTATTATTTTTTTTGAAAATTTTCTTTTTAAAACTATTTACAAATATTTACAAAGGGCTATTTACACCCCCATACTTAAAGTTAAACATTGTCCCCAATGTTTAAAAATAAGTATGAAGTAAGAAAAGGTAAAAAGAAATGCAAAAACGAAAGAAGAGAAGGAAAAAGGGCTTCCCTGATTTTTTTTTGAAGCTTTTGTGGGGAAGCCGCGATTACCTGCAAAAGTTGTTAAAGAAGAAAAGAAAAGACAAGAGAAAATAACAAAAGAAAACTTTGGGGTGCCTCCCAAAAGCGCTTTGTTTAAGGTCGCGTAGCTTGACCCACTTGCCGATCATATTATTGGTTGAAATACAATCGAATCACTCTTTTCATTAGTTAATTCTCCCGGAAGATATAATTTAAGTCGGTGGCCGTTTACTTTGAAGGTACCTTTTTCCGGGTGGAAAATTAAAATTGTCCCATAGGACCAAACCTCTTTAACAATAAAGGGTCCGGACCATCGGGATTTTAGTTTTCCCGGAAAAAGGCGAAGGCGGGAATTATAAAGGAGGACGAGATCGCCCGGCGAAAAAGTTTTTGGAAATTTTATATGCTTATCGTGATAAAACTTCGTTCACTCCTTATATAATTTATTGCTCTCATACGCATTCGCTCGCCACTCATCTAATTCGTTCATTTGGAATTTTCTTTGTTCTCCCGCTAGAGTGGAATCGAGGTTTAAAAATTTAAGCGCCCAAAATGCGCGGTGTTCTAATTCGACCGGAAGGTGGCAAGCCTTGCCATAAACCATTCGATACGGTGTACAACCGATAGCGGTCTTGTACGCCGTTCGATAGGCCCATAGCGCGTCATCGAGTTTTATTGCCCAATCCTTCCGATTGATAGAAACTATTTTTTCTAAAATCCGTTTTAATTCTCGATTAACAACTTCGACTTGGCCGCTCGTTTGTGGGTGATATGCGGTGGATAATTTGTGTGTGACACCATATTTTGCTAAGATTTTTGTGAATTGAGTATTGCAAAAATGGGTGCCCCGATCACTCACAATAGCGCGCGACGTGCCAAATCGAGAAAATAATTTTTTTAAGAAATTAACGACGACTCGCGCATCATTGTTGGGGAGAGCTTGCGCTTCCGCCCACCTTGATACGTAGTCGACCGCCACTAGAATATATTTATTTGAAAAAGATGGAGGGAGAGGACCAACAAAATCGATACCCCAAAGGTCGAAAATTTCGCATTCTAAGAAAATGTTTTGGGGCATCTCATCCCGGCGAGAGATGTTCCCCGACCGCTGGCAGCTGTTGCAGGTACTCACAAGGGTGTGAGCATCTTTGAAGAGCGTGGGCCAATAAAAGCCCGCCTCCAACGCCTTCCTCGCGGTTCGGTTCGAATGATAATGACCACCGGTGGGTCCCTCATGACAATGACGTAAAATTTTAAGGCCTTCCTCACTTGAAACACATCTTCTCACAATCTGGTCTGCGCATACTCGGAATAAAAAGGGGTCCTCCCAAAAGTAATTCTTTAAATCAGAAAAGAATTTCTTCTTTAGCTGACTCGAGAATTCTTTTGGCAGGACCCGGGCTACTAAATAGTTAGCCAAATCCGCAAACCATGGGGTAGAAGATGAATTAAAATTTTCGAGAGCTAGGAGGCGCTCTTCGGGAAATTTATCGTTGATGTCGGCCTCTATTAATGCTTCCGAGGAGGGATTTTCTAAACGAGAAAGGTGATCGGCCGCCAAGTTTTCGGCTCCTCTTTTGTCCCGGATCTCTAAGTCAAACTCCTGCAAGAGGAGGATCCATCGCAAAAGACGAGGCTTGGCGTCCGATTTGCTTAAAAGATACCTAAGTGTGGAGTGATCCGTGAAGACGATAACTTTCGAGAGGGTGATATACGACCTAAACTTATCGAAGGCGAAAACGATTGCTAGAAGTTCCTTCTCGGTCGTGGTGTAATTTGCTTGTGCCGACGTGAGTGTTTTGCTCGCATAATAGATAGGGTGGAAATACTTACTCACCCGTTGGCCTAAAACGACACCAACCGCAATGTCACTCGCGTCGCACATGATTTCAAAAGGGAGCGACCAATCCGATGCGACTAGAATCGGGGAGTTTATAAGTTTTTCTTTGATAAGTTTAAAGGCCAAATGACATTCATCGCTAAAAATAAATGAGGATTCCTTTTCAAGAAGATGGGTTAACGGCTTTGTGATTTTGGAAAAATTTTGTATAAAGCGCCGATAGAACCCCTCGTGGCCTAGGAAACTCCTAATAGCTTTTACGTTTGTGGGAGGGGGAAGTTTTTCAATTACTTCAATCTTGGCCCTATCGACCTCGATCCCCTTGCCCGAAATTTTATGGCCAAGGACTAGTCCTTCCTTGACCATAAAATGAAATTTTTCCCAATTAAGCGCTAAATTCGTTTCCTCACATCGCTGCAACACGCGCTCGAGATTTTTTAAACAGTTTTCAAATGAACTCCCGTACACGGAAAAATCGTCCATAAATACTTCCATCACCTCCTCCACTAACTCGTCAACAATTGCCAGCATACATCTTTGGAATGTAGCTGGCGCGTTACAAAGACCAAATGGAATCCTTCGATAAGCGAAGGTGCCAAAGGGACAAGTGAAAGTGGTTTTCTCTTGGTCGTCGGGCGAAATCGGAATTTGGAAGTATCCCGACAAACCATCTAGAAAACAGTAGTAGGAGTGACCCGAAAGGCGTTCTAAAATTTGGTCGATAAATGGTAGAGGGAAGTGATCCTTACGGGTGGCATCATTTAATTTCCGATAGTCGATGCACATCCGCCAACCCGTAACAGTACGGGTTGGGATCAATTCATTATTTTCGTTCGCAACTACCGTGACACCACCTTTCTTTGGCACGACTTGTACTGGGCTAACCCAAGTACTGTCCGATATCGGGTAGATGATTCCCGCGTCCAGAAGTTTTATAACTTCGGTCTTAACGACTTCTTTCATGTTAGGGTTTAATCGTCGTTGAGGCTGGACTGAATTTCGAGAATTATCTTCGAGAAATATTTTATGAGTGCAGAAAGATGGGTTTATACCCTTAATGTCCGATAATTGCCACGCAATTGCGTGGCGGTGCTTTCTTAAGACTATTGTCAACTCAGAAATTTCTGAGTCGCTAAGATCGGATGAAATGATGACGGGTAGCTTAGACTCTTTTTCCAAAACAAGTATTTAAGGTGAGGGGGAGTTGTTTCAACTCCAATACGGGTGGTTCTTCATAAGAAGTCTTGATTTTTAATTTTTCTAAAAATAATGGTTCGGGTGGTGTGGGGTGAGAAACTTCTTCTTCATCACAAAAGAGCTCTATGGGCTCGGAATCACTACTCGCCGATGAAACTAACTCGAGGGATGAATCGAACTCACAACACTCTTCTAAGTAAAAACATGAATCGTCATTTTCTAGCGTGTTCCGCATCGAGGAATTTATGTCGAAAGTAACTTCATCGTCTCCAACCCGTAGGAGGAGCTTTCCGTTACTTACGTCGATAATAGCGCGGGAGGTGGCAAGGAAGGGGCGACCGAGTATGAGGGGTACTTCGGCATCCTCTTCGATGTCAAGAATGACAAAATCCACTGGGAAGATGAATTTGTCAACCTTGACGAGCATGTCCTCCACTATTCCTATCGGATATTTTAAAGAACGATCTGCTAATTGGATACTCATTCGAGTGGGCCTTGGATTTCCTTGACCTAGCTTTTTGAACAAAGAAAACGACATAAGGTTGATGCTTGCTCCAAGATCCGCTAAGGCGTGTTTTACTAACGAATTGCCAAAAAGACATGGGATGGAAAACCGTCCCGGGTCATTTGCTTTTTTCGACAATTTGTTGAGTACAACCGCGGAGCATTCTGCGTTTAAAGAAATATGCGAAATATCTTCTAACTTTTTCTTATTGGAGAGCAACTCCTTAAGATATTTCGCATATTTAGGCATTTGTGAGATAGCCTCGCAGAAAGGTACATTAATATGGATTTGTTTTAAAACATCTAAAAACTTTTTATAATTTTTTTCGACGCTTTCATTTTTAAATTTCGATGGATACGGAATATTAGAAGTAGGAGCGCGCGGATTTAAAATAGAAGAGTGTGGAGCTATCGTAGCGGGCAAATTCGAAGATGAATTAAAAGTAGGAGGAGGAGGAGAGGAAATTACCTTGGGTTCGTCCTGTTTTTGAACCACCTCCTTCCCGCTTCGGAGTGTAATCGCGTGCGCGCTCTCCTTTGAATTTTGCTCGGTGTTCCCCGGTAGTGCTCCTTGTTGACGCTCAGAAATCATCTTTGCGAGTTGGCCCACTTGATTCTCTAAATTTTTGATCGATCCGGTAAGGTTCCGGATGTTCGTTTCATTTGTAGCAACATATTTTGCAAAAACCTCTTCAATCGGAGAGAGTTTTTGCTGTTGCGGTGGAAAACCGGGTGGATTATAATTTTGAGAAATCAAATTTGGAGACGGAGTTAAGTTAAGAAGTTGATTAGGGGGAGGTTGATTTAAATTCATAGGACGCTGAGCATTTCCTTGGTTGCTCCATGAGAAATTCGGATGATTCCTATAACCCGCATTGTAGGTGTTATTATACGGAGCGGTGTTCGGGTTATAGGAAGGCCGAGGTGGATTTCCCATGTAGTCAACATGTTCTTCAATTAAAACGTTATTAGCCCAAGGAGGAGTGGCGGAGGAAGCAGACATCTCCGCCACTTGCTTTGTAAAGCGCTCAACTTGTAAAGCTAAATTTGCGTATGCATCTATTTCAAAAATTCCGGCCGGCTTATTAGGCCGTGCTCGGGGCATGTTCCATTGGTACGCATTTGTGGCCATCTCTTCGAAAAGCTCTTGAGCGGCGATCGGGGTTTTATTATTTAATGTCCCCCCGGCGGCCGCATCAATCATTTGCCTCGTTTGGAGATTTAAGCCATTATAAAATATTTGCACTTGTTGCCAAGTGGCAAGTGCATGGTGAGGGCATCGACGTAAAAGCTCCTTGAAGCGCTCCCATGTGTCATAGAGAGTCTCCGAGTCGATTTGCATGAACGATGCAATATCCGTGCGCAATTTAGCGGTCTTTGAAGGCGAGAAATATTTATTAAGAAATTTTTCCGCCATTTCGGCCCATGTAGTGATGGATCCCCTAGGTAGGGAGCCCAGCCACTGCTTGGCCTTCGACCGCAAAGAAAAAGGAAAAAGACGTAATCGAATGGCGTCATCGGTGACGCCATTGATCTTAAAAGTGTCGCAAATTTCAAGAAAGTAAGAGATATGTGAATTTGGATCCTCGTCCGGTTGACCATC
Organism: Dactylorhiza incarnata; assembly: GCA_033032865.1. Lineage (NCBI taxonomy): Eukaryota > Viridiplantae > Streptophyta > Magnoliopsida > Asparagales > Orchidaceae > Dactylorhiza > Dactylorhiza incarnata. The sequence goes on from JAWHQI010000053.1 coordinate 9,339,424, forward strand.
AAAGGTCACCGATTGTTGCACCATTTGTATGATGCTGGACTTGATCTCAAAATTATTGTTCGCCACCGTGGGGCGAACAATACTCGATTGTGTGCCTTCCAAATTCGGCCGCGCATAATAGGACATGGTCCGTTGCGCGTCCTCATTAGGATTTGGCTCGTTAAGATTAGGAGGATTAAGATTATGATCCATATTTGCTGCGTTAGTGTCCCCGATCGACTCTTCGGATTCTATTTGATTTCCCTGATCACGAGAACGGCGGTGCCTCAAAAGGGTTCGCTCGATCTCCGGGTCAAAAGGAAGAATCGAAGTGCTACCTCGGGTCATACACTAAAAAGAGAAGAAAGGAAGAAGAAAAACTATTTTTTTTTCTTTTTGAAATTTAGAAAAAGCAAAGTAAAATAAAAAAAAGCATGATAAAATTAATAGCTATCCTCTTTTCAAAATATCTACGCAAAGTCCCCGGCAACGGCGTCAAAAACTTGATATAGATTTCTCGGTTTTGAAATTTAGTGAAAGATTGAGATTTTCTCCAAAACTATATCTGATAAAGGCAAGTGTACCTTATCGTCTATAGTATAGGATATTTGGAAATACCAAGGTCGTATTCCACGGGGCGCGTTGATTACTTCTACTTCGAGAAAAATCACTATTATCTTATCTAATGATATTTTGGAGGTTTTGATTACTTAGTTAAAAAGAGACATTTTGCAAACTTAGTGAATGATTAAAACGATAATAAAAAGACTTAATGCTCAACATAGTGGAGGGGAAAAAGAAAAGAAAACTTAACGTTGCATGAAAGGAGAAGTACTTAAGGAGAAAGAGCAAATGAAAGAGAGCAAGCTAATTTTTATTGAAAATCAAAACTATTACAATCTTAAAGAGAGATTACCAAGCTAGGAAAATGAAGATTACAAGCTTAAAAAGCTAGTACATGAAAGTTAAACTAAAACATTGCATGAATTGAAAAGGAAGACATGAAAGCTTGAAGACATGAACAATTGCATTGAAGAACTCACTAACAGCTCTAGCAGCACCTCCCCCACTCCAAAATTCTGAACCCTGGACTCAAGGAGAACCTCTGAATTTATAGGAAAAAATTTCAGATTACACGCCCTTGGTCACGGGCGTGACCAAGGGCGTGACTGCACTATTCACATCGGATCCGACAGCGGCGTGGGCTTTCTGGACGGCGCGGCGAGAAATGACATGTCACGGGCGTGACATGTCGGGTCACGGCCGTGACTTTGGACGGCTGCATTAAATGCGGCGTGGGCTGGAATTCGGCGCGGTGGCGAAGCAGAGATCACGCTGGAAAGTCACGGTCGTGACATGTGGGTCACGGGCGTGACTTAGGTTGACTTCTCGACAGCATCTCCACGTCTCGACGGCGGCTCCACGTGGAAGATTCTAAGTTTACATGCCCTTGGTCACGGGCGTGACTTTGGGTCACGGGCGTGACCTGGGGCGTGACTTGGTGTGGGCTAGCTCAGACAACGCGTCATCATTCTGGACTGATCTTTAGGTTACACGCCCTTGGTCACGGGCGTGACCGAGGGCGTGACATGCCATTTTTCCCGATTTGTCCCAAAATTCTGCAAATATTAAAATTAAGCTAAGTTAGAATCAAAATTACAAAAAGAACTACTTATAACCTAAAATTATCATAAAAAGAAAAAATCATATTAAATATTTACAAAATTTTCTATTAAAAAGTTAAAAAAATACTACTTATCAAGTTTTGAATGATATAAGATTCTTAGATAAAGGAGCTCTTAGACAAATTAAGATATGGTTGATCTTTGTGATTCAGATGTTAGTCTGTAAAGAATCAACCCTTCTCTGATACCAATTGAAAGTGGAGGTCAGATCTTAAATTACTCTAGAGGGGGGGTGAATAGAGTATTAAAACTTTTTCTTAGTTTTTATAGCGGAATTAAAATAGTATTATATATAAGTGTAAGCTGTGTGAGAATTATATAAACAGAAAAATTAAGTAAATGTAATCACAAAACAAACAGCACAAGCACAGAAAATAATCAAACACAGAAGACACAAGGAGCTATAGTAGTTCCCCAATAAATCTGGGTACGTCTACTCTTCTACCACCTTTGGTAGGAATCCACTAGGAGGTTGTTGATAAGGTGCCCTCACACCAGGTGAGCTGTTGATAAGGTGCTCTAACCAAACTGCAGGTTTTTGCTAAGGTGCCCTGTCACCGGGATTAACTTTTGAAGGGAGTTATAACCCTGTACAAGATGGGAAGGAAAAAGTTTATAGTGTTCTTCTCTGTCAAGATGCTGAGAGAAGATTCTAGTGGATGTTGTTGTAAAGCTCCCCCTGTCAGATTGAAATATTTGACAGAAAATGAAGAAGCTTTCTCTTGAAAACTAAGATCTCCTGTAGCAGTTTGATCTGGAAGAACAGGTTCTTCAGATTGCTTGTTGCTCTTTTAGAAGATCTGAATTTGCAGCAGATTCTGAGTGAATGCTCTTGAGGATGATGTTCTCAGAAGTTTTTGTTTGCTGCTTGTAGAAGAAGAAGATGAACAAAAATACTTTCTAAGATGTCTGTCTATTGCCTCTTCTTCTTTTTATGTTGTATATATATCCTTTTTTATTCTGTAATAGAACGACGTTTGAATTCTGTCAACTCAAACGATTTTGGCAGGTCCTTTTATTTTTACTGTGAAAAGATTCTTTTTCATTAAATGTCAACGGCTATTGCTGCCTTGGAAAAAGGAAAGAAGGGAATATATTAACTGAGTTTAATATCCTTCCTTATCTGTCAGAATATGTCCAAAGGATATTAAATAGATCCGTTATATTCGTCGTTTTGCTGTTAGGATAGATAGAATATAGTTGATAACAAAACTGGGCTTCAATAAATGATCTGTCGAACGCTGGCTATAATCTGTCGAGCGCTGTCCAGAAGATGTTGAACGCTGGCTGGAAAACTGTCGAGCGCTGTCAATAAAAACTGTCGAACGCTGGGAGCCATCTGTCGAGCACTGCTAGCCATTTGTCGAACACTGATCAGAGAATGTCGAGTGCTGGAACTGGTTGTAATATGTCGAGCGCTGGGAACCTTAGATTTAATCTTAAGTTCTAGTTAATTTATCAGCCTACAGACTTGACCCTTAAACTATACAATGGGGTCAACTGATCCTAATTAGTACATAGTGATCCTAGCCCAAAACAGTAAAAGGGTTGTTCCAACACAGTCACACTCCACGCTCACCGCACCAAAATGTTGAAACCGATTTCTCGGTCTCTGTGGAGTTCGGGGCCCTCAGCAAGCTGAGGGGAGACCAACCCTTACTCCCCCCAAGGGAGAGCTCTAGGTTGAAGGTTGAGGAACTATGGACTGGACCAAGGGCTTAGTGGGGAGGTCCCGCCACATACCCGGAAGCCCCTTAGGAACTTCCCCTCCCAAGCCACTACTAAGCTTGGGCACCACTGGAGGCTCTCCTCACCCACTAGAGAGAGAAAGTGGGGAGAGAGAGAGAGAGGGGGAGAGAGCTAGCTTAGAATAAGCCTGCCTCCAAATGGTGCTCCCTTGGTCCTATTTATAGGATTCTGGATTTGGGCTGCAAGTAACCAAAAACTGGTGCCCGAAGTTACCAAAATACCCCCGAAAATGGCTGCGGATAGCCAAATCCCGCTGTTCTGAGGCGCTAAACGCATACCGTTTCCCCCCCGGAACTGGGCGAGAGGGGGCATCTCGCGGGGCTCGGCGAGCCCCCTAAATGGGGTGGGGCGAGACCCGGGGGTCGGCCCCCCTGCTGGTCTCGCCCCCCTGCTGGGGCTGGGCGAGACCCAGGCAGGGGCGGCCCCCCTGCTGGTCTCGCCCCTCTGCTGGTGCTGGGCGAGACCCAGGCAGGGGCGGCCCCCCCTGCTGGTCTCGCCCCTCTGCTGGGGCTGGGCGAGACCCAGGCAGGGGCGGCCCCCCTGCTGGTCCCGCCCATGGGGCTGGGCGAGACCCAGGCAGGGGCGGCCCCCCTGCTGGTCTCGCCCCTGGGGCTGGGCGAGACCCAGGCAGGGGCAGCCCCCCTGCTGGTCTCGCCCCCCTGCTGGGGCTGGGTGAGACCCAGGCAGGGGCGGCCCCCCTGCTAGTCTCACCCCCCTTCTGGGACTGGGCGAGACCCAGCCAGGGGCGGCCCCCTTGCTGGTCTCACCCCCCTGCTTAGGGCGGGGGCGAGTGGAGCTCGCCCCCTACTTAAGGGTCTCGCCCCCTCCTGCTGGGGGCGCGGGGGGTGAGTGGAGCTCGCCCCCCTGCTGGGGGTGGGGGAGCGGGATGCCTCTACTTCCACCGCTCGCCCTCTTCTCTCCCTACCCTGGATCCTGCTGAGGAACGATATTCCGAAATGTCTCTTGGCTCGAGTACCTACTCGGCGAATACAGGGTTGTACAGTAAGGGTCTATCAAACAACCGAGCTAAGAGTCACTGAGAGAAACCGACAAAGAGGAAAAATAATATTTTTAAGTAATATTTTTTGCATTTATTTTTTTCGATGATATCTAGTAATAATCTTGTAGATGTTACTTTTTTTAGAGGGCAGAGATGATTTGAAGGGTAAAGCACCTATCGTTGATAACGTGAAGAAAAAACCCAAGGAGTACAACTTCATAGAAAATTTGTCTGTTGAGAGAGACTCGGCTCCAGTTGATCCGGCTCCTTCATGCTTGAACCTAAACGACGAAATCATTTCGGAGGACAAAATTTTTACATTTCCAGCAATTCCTGATGTTTTTAAATGGTGAATGTTGAATCAAAAATGGTGAATGTTAAATTGAGTCAACAACAGTTATTAAATTCTCAAAATTTCATTCAATTACATTCCAGTTGATGTTAAATTTCATTCAATTTCACGCCGCAAAAGCAATTTTTGATAACAGCTGCTGAGAGGAATTCGTCGAACGGCGAACGTCTGGATTTAGTCGAACGGCGAACCTCCAACAAATCGAATGTCTGGATTTAGTCGAACGGCGAACGTCTGAAAATTGGAATTCGTCTGGAATTCGTCGAACATAATAATGTTAAATTTCATTCAATTTCACGCCGCAAAAGCAATTCCTGATAACAGCTGCAATTTTGAGTAAATGTAATGATTATTTTCAGCAATGGTGAATGTTAGACAATTATGTTAAATTTCATTCAATAGCTGTTGTTACATTCCAGAAATGGTGAATGTTGGACAATTCAGTTAAATGTTTAATTTCAATAGCAGCTGCAGTTACATTTCAGTCAAACTTTGGATGCCGACAAATTAATCCCAACTAAATAACGTATCTCAGATCTATCCAGTTTCTACAAAACAGCTAACATTCTAGAAAAATAAATTAATTCCAGATAAATAAATGTCCAATATGCAACAGATTATGCAATTAAACTACAAAACCATGTTCTTTAAGCAGAGAGTTATGGAAGGTTTGGAATAATTCAACTACTATTTCAGCCCTGAACCGGTGCATGTATTTTGGCCAACTCTTATTACTCTTCCAATCAACCAGCTCCTTCACCAAGCTCGCCTGCATGAACTTCATAACAAAAATTCCACAATCATTGCCATTATCCTGAGCCGGGATGCCTTCAACAATGTGTGTTGGCCAGTCCGAGATATCTCCGGGAAGGGGAAGTACCTCAGGTCTATCCTATGAAGAAATTTAATCTGCATATAATTACAGAAGGTGAGTTAATATAAGTAAATATAATCAAGAACATAATTATAGAGTAACATACATGCTCCCGAATACAAGCTCTGTGCATGGCACTTGGCAATGAGTCATAGAAATCTCATCGTCGCTCTTTCAAATTGCCTACCAACAGTATCCAATGACTGCTAACATGGCAAGGCATCAGGATAGCATCGGCAGCGGAAATTGATTGACGAGTTATATGTTCAACAAGTCGTAGACTTGTCTTACCACATCTTTTATAGTACTGCATGTTAGACATCAATTAGAATAGATGATCAATACATTTGAAGCATCTATGTATTTTACAAAAAAGAAATTTCATCACCGCGTGGTTAGAAGATACAAACAAAAAATTAATCATTTTGTTTACACCGGCGGCTTTGTGGTTGTTGAGAACATATGCATACGCATCTAAATGTGCATCGCACACCCACCCGTCCCCTAAGATATCATTAATACTCGATCGATGAATATAAATATTTTCACTTTCGATAACAATAGAGTCACTGCAAAAAAATACAAGTTGTAAATATTAACAATACATAAAGTATATTAAACATAACAAAATAACATACCCATCGGGGTATCGGGCCAAGACGAAATCAATCATGCGGCTGTCTGGTGGAGCAAGATCATCCCTCCCGGGGTATTGATATCGGTCAACCCTTTGGGCATCTATCTTCTCCTTCTTCTTCTTTATTGCCTTTACGGGGGTGAATTGTCTGGTTTTCTTCGGAGAAGTCAAAAGAATAATTGCTGACGATGGTGGTGGCGAAGGTGGCGGCGACATTTTCACATGATGAGAATGACTGGCACATGCTCTACTTTCCCCAATCAGAGCTGCCAAAGCGTCAAACTTTTCTTGAATAAAATTTTTGAGCTGCCCGACGACTTCGTCTACATAACCTCTGAACCTCTCCTCCCTCTTGTTCTCCTTCCTCTCCCTCTCTTCCCTCTTCTTCTCCTTCCTTACCTCCTTCTCCTTCCCTTCCTTCTCCCTCTTCTCCTCCCTTTTCTCCTCCCCTTTCTCCTCCTTCTCCCTCTTCTCCTCCCTCACCCTCTTCTTAGCCTCCTTCTCCCTCCTCTCCTCCCTCACCCTCTTCTTTTCCTCCTTCTCCCTCTTCTCCTCCCTTTTCTCCTCCCTCACCTTCCTCTTCTCCTCCCCACTTCTACTATCACCCTCAAAATCTGAGGACTCCTCCCCATCTTCTTCCCCTAGTAAGTCATGCTCCTCAACTGATATATATACAAAAGCCCTCCTAACCTGCATACCCAAAAAATACCTCATGTAACGAGTTTACGGATCTATTAATACAACAAATAATAAAGTAATACTTACGGCGTCAGGCTTCGATAGCTTAGCACGTAGTTTTGAGCATTGAGTAGCACTAATAGTGAGCTTCGAGGACCATCGATGCAAGCGGGGTCTTGCTAACTCAGACGTTGCCGCTGCTATAGAGGTGTGCTCAAAAAACCATATCTACAACAAGAGTTATACAAGATTATACAAGAGCAATTAAAATAATATTTTATTTTACAAAGTAAAATAGTAGGTGTTTATTTCTTACCACTAATACAACAGAACATCCCTCAAAGTAACCCAAATTCGTCACTCCATCACTAGTAGCAATCCGGCTCATATGATCAAAATGAGAATGGAGGAATTTATGTATGGCCTTCGAAATCCATCAAGCCCTTCGAAATCCATAATACACTTAGGTACTTTCAATCCTTTTAGAGGGAAGAAAAAAAACCGCCAAGACATACTTAATCAAGGCATTCACTCTCCTGAGCTCTAAGGTTGGTGAGTTCTCCTCAACTGTGAGGTCAGCTAACTCCTGCACCAAATCCTTATGCATACAGTTCGCAAGCGGAGTTCTCTCAAAATGAAATTCCCTTCCGCGATTTGGAAGACCCAGAATAAGTGCAACATGATTAACAGTCAGTTTAACATAAAATCTACCTAATAAAAAGGCATTTCTTTTCGTAGAATATTATCTAAAAATATAATATAACAGAGGAATATTCTGTTGAATATCAGACATATTCAACAAATGTAAGACATCAATACTATGTAAAGCTTCTTTCGAGTCCTCAGATAGAACATCCAACAAGGGTGTTGCATGTTTCTTGAAGGTTTTGATAGCACATCAGCAATAGAGGAATAAACATTTCTAGGACTGGAAACGGGGATTTACGACTGGAATACACATTTCTAAGACTAGAAACGGGAATTTACGACTGGAATACACATTTCTAGGACTGGAAACGAGGATTTACGAATGAAAAACTAGATTAATAACTAGAAAATACATTTTTACTGGAGCAAATATTTTATTACTGGAGAATAATAACTGGAAGTACCTTGATGCAGCCGGATTGAGGATAACAAAAGAAAACCCTAGTAACTTCCGATAATGACGACTTCTTGTCTGTGCGGCCGAAAATCTGGAGCTAAATCACTAGAAACGCCGTCGTGGATCTGGCGGGATGAGTGGAACGGGCGGAAGTGAAGCAAAGATTTCAAGCCCTAGTAATGGTGCACCGGACAGCTTCCGAGCGGGGAGGAAGTTTTCGAAATTTTCAAGTTTCAAAAAAGAGGATGGTGGGCCCCATGAGGTAAAATGCTATTTAAACAGGCACGGGAGAATGGTACATTACGTGTACCAAAAATTTTTCCATTAACAGTGAGATGCTTGAGAGGATGGTGTGATGCGAGTGTAAAAATAAAACTCATAATGAATTTAGAATCATTATAAAAATGATATAACGGAGATATCATAAAATAATTTTGTAAATGTAATTTCAAAAGATATAGGGGTGCAACCTGTAATTATGCAAACTCCCAGGAGAGATTTCGGTAATTAACCCTACATATTTATCACATAAAACTGATAGGATGTAAAGATTCGAGCACAATTATTTGAATTCACAGCCTCTCAATTATTTCCAAATTAATATCGTATCACACACACGTGTGACAGTGCACAGTCCCGTGCCCCACGCGTCAATACCCCCCCGATCGGCGGGCTTATTTTTATTTTATGGTTTAAATTTTTTTTTTTAAATTATTTCAGTTTTTTGCATTTTTTTTAATTTTTTAAAATTTTTTAAATTATTTATACTGTATTTTATAAAAAATTTTACGCAGGTAGTCTGCGAATAGCCAACCGACGCAAAACTGTTTGGCTATTCGCATACTACGGTGGTCTGCGAATAGCCAACCACCACAAAACTAAAAGACTATTCACAGACCACCTGCGAATGAATATGATCATTTTGATCTTAATCCGAAGGCTCGTATTCGTTTGTCGACCATGTTACGTCATATGGTGATATCTTTATATAATAATATAGATACACACAGGAGCAGCTCACGGGCTTCGCCCGTGCTCACTGACTCTTAGTGGGATGCGCTAATGCGACATACAAGCACTTACCTTTTATTCAAAAAATATATATATATGAGTACTTAAATGACCGTAAAAAAAATATGAATCAATATTTCTATTTTTATTTTGTAAGAAAATGCTTGTTTTAACCCAAAAAATCAATTTCTCTCTCACTATCTCTTCTCTCTCCCTCTCCCTCCTATTCATAAATGTAGGTATAGGAGGGCTATAAAGATTCCCTCCCCCCCTCTCTCTTCTCTCTTTTTTTCTCTCTCTTCATTGGATGGTTGACATCAAAAGCTTGTCACATATTGGATGGCTAAGATTAATTCGGCAACTCGAAACTACTTAAAGCTAATGTAATTAAAGATGTATATATGTATAAATTTACAAAGGCTTCAGCCATAAGAGAAACTCACCTCAATACAGAGCAACAGAACGGATGATCCGATATCAAATTTTAGAGATCGTAGTCAATATCGCTGGCATTCTGGGACGAGGAGCGCATCACCAGCCGCCCTTTTTCATCATAACGGTCGAGATTCTCGCAAGGAGCCGGGAAGACGGAGCCCATCGCAGCTCCGCGCACGAAGGAACACTGGAAGACATGCTTCTTTTTGTGCGTGAGTCCGATTGATATGTCGCGGAAAGTGACGCCGCTCACGGGGATCTCGTCGCTGCCTTGGATCCTCACGGGGACCCGCACACGCTCGCCATGGATTCCGTCGTAGGTGATGTTCGCGATGACGGGGAGGGCTTTGGGATCGAAGTCGCCGTCCGGGTGCTCATTGTAGTCCGTCTTGATCACCATCCCGACACGCACGTTAACCAAGGTGATGTTATGGTAGGTGATGTTCGTCACGTAGCCGCCCCTTCCGGGGGCGGTTTTTATCCGGACGCCCCGCCTGGAATCCCAAATGTATGTGTTTTCGACCGTGATGTTGGAGACTCCGCCGGACATCTCGCTGCCGATCGACACTCCGGCGCTGCATATCATGACGAGGAAAGATCATTTGTTGCAAAAGAAGCAAGTTGGAACGATGAATTCATATTAAAAGGACGAAAAACTATTAGTTACCGCGGCAGGTTTACTGAAGAAAATAGTTATTGAGAACACAGCAAGAAGAGAAATTTATGAATGTCGGATTATTTACTGACAAAATAAGATGTATAACTACATTGATTTGCTGGGATATGCGGTTGAATATTCCAGCAAGGTGGTTTAAAATTAAACTGGTTTCTTACAGATTTCCAGGCACTTTCAGCAGGTTGATACCTAAATAAACAAATTTATTAGCAATAATTTTTGGAAGGAAGCGCGATCCAGTATTTGTTAACGCAAAATCCTTCATTCGAGATTCTTACGGTCGACACAGGGTTCCATTTTTGAACAGGTCTGCAGGTCGTACACCCCAACTCATCTCCTCACACAGAGCGCGGTCATCCATGTGCGGCGGGTTGTTGAAGTGGGGTCTTGAACCCGCGACCTCCTAGATAGAGGGACTTGGCGCCGACCCCCAACACCAATTGAGCTGCACTTTTATGTTACGGTCCACGCAGGGTTCCATTTTTGAACATGTCTGCAGGCCGTACACCCCAACCCATCTCACACGGAGTGCGGTCGTCCATGTGTGGCGGGTTGTTGAGGTGGGGTCTTGAACCCGCGACCTCCTAGATAGAGTGACTTAGCGTAGACTTCCATCACTAGTTGAGCTGCATCTCAGTTGCTATGGAGGTCGGCGCTAAGTTCCTCTATCTAGGAGGTCGCGGGTTCAAGACTCCACCTCAACAACCCGCCGCACATGGACGACCGTGCTCCGTGTGAGGAGATGGGTTGGGGTGTACGGCCTGCAGGTCTGTTCAAAAATGAAAGCCTGCGTGCACCGTCACAGAGATACAGTAGACGAATTTGAATAGCTAGATATAATATAGCTAAAATACAAATTTGAACATCTATCATTTAGCTACAGAAAAATATTAGTCTCTAAAATTATTTATATATATAATAGCAATAATAAAAGAATAGAATAGACTATTCACTATGAAGATCCTACATGGGGTGCTATTTTTGAAATATTGGCGCATGATCAAACCATTTAGTACTTACATGATGATGCTTAAGACCAATTAGATGCTGCATCATTGAATAATAAATTTAGTAAATTGATTGAGAAAATGTACTGTTATACCTTATTAGCTCTGAGAAACATATTATTGCAACCAATGCACACCATGAATTCGGTAACTAAGGGTGCGTTTGGCGCGGCTTATTTCCTCCGGTGCGGCAGAAAAGCAATGGAGGTTTAGGCAAAAGCACCGTTTGGCGCGGCTTATGGAACGAAACGGAGGTTATTAATAACCTCCGTTTCTTTGTTAAAGGCTGCCGATGTTTTTATCCCCAGTCCAGCCGCGCCGAACTGAGAAACTCCTCGCGTGAAGCCTTTTCTGCGCGCATCAGCCTCGCTGTTCTTCTTCGCCGCAGGAGTGGTTCCCCGCACCTCTGCCCGTCGATCGCTTTGCTTCTTCGCTGTTCTTCTTCTTCGCAGGAGAGGAAGCCCGCAGCTGAGATAGCTATGCGGTCCTTCCTTGCTGCCATTGATGCAGGCTCCCCCACCTCCACCCCCCCCCCCCCCCCCCCCCCCCCCCCCCCCCGCTTCTCGAGCTCCAGTATGAACGTCGACGCCATTGATGTGGGATCTCCTTCCTGCCCACTGGTTCAGATCTCCAACCCCCGCCGCTAACACTGTTTGGGTGTTAAAATGTTTTTCCGGCATCTTACTGTAGATACATAGGTTAATATTATTATATTATCATTACCATTAGTTTAGTTTTTATTATTATTCGTTTTATTATCATTATTACTTTTATTATTATTCGTTTTATTATCATTATTACTATTATTATTATTCGTTTTATTATCATTATTACTATTATTATTATTATTATTATTCAGTGCGTGCGAGCAGGAGGTCGAGATGACGGGATAAGTTCACAGGGGATGAGATAACTATTATAGTAACTATTATCAAGATTGTGTATTTGATGTGTATCAATTTTTTTTTTCAAAAACTCCATTTGACCCAAACAAAATTTATAAAACTTCATTTCAATAAGCACTGAAAACTTCATTTCACCCAAACAGTTTTCTAACAAAACTCCATTTCTCAGAAACAGCTCTTTTTCAAAACTCTATTTCTGATCAGCAGCTTTTCATCAGCAACAGCCCAACCAAACGCACCCTAAGCCTCCATTTGGGAGTTCCGTGTCAGTGGCTCCAACGAAACATACTTGTTAACTATTTTCAGTTATTTATAATCAATTGTGATTAATTAGGAAAATTCTAAAATATACCTATGTTGGTTGAAAACCAGCCGATGCCGGTCCCAAGCCCGGATGAAAAATGGTGAGGGTTGTGTTAGGTAGACGGCCAGCGTAAACGCGAAACTGGAATCTTGGCGAGATGATATTGTTTGCAGATGATATTGTTTTGGTCGATGAGACGCGCGAGGGTGTAAACGCGAAACTGGAATCTTATTTGCAGATGATATTGTTTGCAGATGATATTGTTTTGGTCGTTGAGACGCGCTCTACATACTTATTTGCAGATGATATTGTTTTGGTCGATGAGACGCGCGAGGGTGTAAACGCGAAACTGGAATCTTGGCGAGACACTTTAGAAAAGAAGGGTTTTAGGTTGAGCAGGACAAAGACAGAGTATATAGAGCTTAAATTTAGTAGTGCAAGAAGGTCAGATGACTCCGTCATTAAATTGGGTGACCAAGATATTTCCCGCAGTGAGTGCTTTAAATATCTGGGATCGATAATTCAAAAAGATGGAGGTGTAGATAAAGATGTGATTCATAGAATCCAAGCAGGTTGGTTGAAGTGGAGAGGCGCGTCTGGGATCCTATGTGATCGTAAAGTACCACTAAAACTTAAAGGCAAGTTTTACCGTACTGCAATTAGGCCTGCAATGCTCTACAGTTCTGAGTGTTGGGCAGTGAATGGTGTACACGAGCAAAAAATGGGAGTCGCGGAGATGAGAATGCTTAGGTGGATGTGTGGTCACACGAGACTGGATAAAATTAGGAATGAATGTATCATGGATAAGATAGGAGTGGCGCCAATTGTAGAGAAGATGCGAGAAGCTCGTTTAAGATGGTTTGGACATGTACATAGGAGACCATTAGAGGCACCTGTTAGGCGTTGTGAGAGTTTAGTCACTAGACATGTTAAACGGGGGAGGGGTAGACCAAAAAAGACTTGGAATGAAACTATAAAGAAAGACATGATGTACTTAGGCATTAATGAGACTATGCTTAAAGATAGGGCGCAATGGCGACAGAGGATCCATATAGCCGACCCCACTATGGTGGGATAAAGGCTTGAGTGTTGTTGTTGTTGTATACCTATGTTGGTTGATGTGATTCCAGCATGTTGTGTGGAACCAATTTATATTGGGATTATCCCTGGTGTGGCACGGTCTGAGGTTTAGTCTTACATTGTCTATCGCGCATCACTCGCATGTGCCTATAGGTCCTAGACCCCTACTTTCACCTCGGGGTTTGGGAAGAAAGTTGCAGGTTTCCAACATGGTATTCGAGTTGGGCTTGACCCACTGCGGGAGTGTTTTGGTTGGCGTGATTCTAGCGTGTCGTGTGAGACCGATTTCTATTCGGATTATCCCCGGGGTGGCCCGGTCAGAGGTTTTGTTTCACAATGCCAACCGCGCATCAGCAGCATGTGCTTACAAGTCCGGGGCCCCTTCTTCATTTCATCTCGGGATTTTGGGAAGGAAATTGCAGCTTTCCAACAACCTAATTAAATAATTGAGAATTAGGTCTTGCATGTTCCCCATAATCTAGCATTCCACCTAAGACCATACACATACATATAAAAACAACAATCTAAGTATATAACACCATTGTTGTGTGTATGCTTATACCTATCATTTGAGTGCATAAGTAGGGTGATGCAGGACGGTCCTACAAGGGTGACTCAAACTTATAAGTGGACATAATTCCAACGAATACTTGCTTGCAATTGAATTGCTTTTTATAAACCAAATTTTCTTTGATTTGCCACAAAATAAAAAAAAAAACTTTAAAATAAGAAAACAAGAGATGAAGTATAAGTGTAAGAGCATGCAAAAACAAATAACTAAATAAATAGGAAATTACAAAGACTCAAACAACTAAATTCAAAGTTTACAAAACAATGTCCCTCTCAAGTAGAGAATAAACACAATATTCAACTAAGAAAATGACAAACCAACCTTAGACTCACACAATATTGAGGGGAGGGCTGGAGGTGTGTTTGGAGAGCTGTGGGGAAGCCGAAATGACAATCTGGTATTGATTTTAGACCTCCAGATGAGGGCCCAACTGTTGGACAGCGACAATGATTGCTGGGAATGGACTCAGGATGCCTGGAACTGGACAGGAGGGGCTGGAATCAGCAAGGAGTTGCTGAAAATGGCTGTCCTGGAATCAGGACAGCAACCTGGGGTGTTGTTGGACGGCTGAATGGTGGCTGGACAACAGTTTCGGGAATGTGGTCAGTTAGGTTGCTTGTTTTGAGGCTCCACGTGAGAAGATAACTGAAGGGGGGCTGCTGATCTGGTTTGAACCGTGAGGGCTGCTGTTTGTGGAGAAGTGGTGGGTGGGGGGGGGGGGGGGGGGGGGGGGGGGGGGGGGGGGGGCGTACAAGAGTGGGGGAGAAATGTGAGGCGGGGATTAATCCAAGGGAGTTAATTAGGAGATAGTGGATGGTTATAAATGATTTAGTGGAAGTAGTGGGGAGTTATGGAGGTAGTGGTGTAGTGAGGAGAGGTGGTTATGGTAGTTATGGGGGGTAGTGGGGTGGTGGTTATGGGGTAGTGGGGTGGTGGTTATGGGGTAGTGGTTGGTCGGAGGTGGCCGGAGATGTTTTCTGGCAATCGCCGGAAAACTAAAAATGGAGGAAATGATAAGGGGATTGGAGAGGGATCACCGGAGGTGGCCGGAAGTGATTTTCCGGCGATCACCGGAGGTGGTTGAGAGGGGATTTTGGGGGTTGTTTTGGGTGGTGATTGGAGGGGAATTGTGGAGGTGGTCGGCTATGTGGAGGGAGGTGGTTCCACGACAAGAGGACGTTGAGGGTGGCCGTCTATGGGGTAGGAGGAGGGGCGGTTCACGACAAAGGGGAGATATGGGTGGCCGGCCAAGGGAGTGGGGGAGGGGGAAGGAGGGGCCAGCCAATGGTGAGGGGAGGGTGGGTGGCTTCACACACACACGAGTCCGGCTTCGGCACCAGAATGATCAAAAGAGGGCTTCTGCACTTAACTTTCAATGCCCAAATATGAACCCTCTATCCCTTTAAATAGACTACGGGAGGGACCACCGGACCATGGAAGGTCGAGATTCTTCGATCTTTGTAGCTTTCAAAAAACAAATACATAAAATAAGAAAAAAATGCTAGAACAAAAATTCCTACGATCGGTGATTCGCTCGTGATGAGCGGCTCCGATCGTCACTGGGCCCAAACGGACCGTGTGGCCCGATCCGCATCAACTCCCCCCGTCTCAAAAGCATTCATCTCGGAGGAATGGAGATGGTCATAATATTGTCGTAGAGCTGGGGCAATTCTCTCGAACCCTGCTGCGGAAATTCAAGTGTCGCCAATCATCATGCGGCCCCGCAAATGGACAGGGTATCTGACGTTGTCTGGTGCTGGTACGTGCTCATGGGTTACGATCATACTGAAGATGTCGAACGGTACGGTGTCAGTGGACGAAGCAACTAGTGTCGAGGGAAGCGGGACTACTGCTGAAGAAATGGGAACTGTAGCCGAATCAATGATGTCGTCGAACGGTACGGCGCCTGAGTACGGTGGAACCTGTAGCGGATGAGGTGATACTGCGGTTAAAGAAGTTGTAGGATCAATCGGTGTCGAGGACTCTGGCTACAGTGGAAGGAGAAGAAGTAGAAGAAAGTTGGGGTTGTAGTGGAGTGGTGGACGAAAGGCTAAGGTGCTGGGGTAGTAGAGTGCGAAGGGGACATGTAATCGTGTGGCTCAAAGAATGGAGTCAAATCTTTTATGTTGAATACGGGTGAAATTCCCACTCTGCGGGATACCTAGCTCATAAGCATTTGTTCTAATTTTTTTGAGGACTGTGTAAGGATCCATTCGCTTAACATTCAATTTTTGAGCAGTTCCATTAGGGAACCTCTCAGCGCGTATATGCAACATCACTTGTTCTCCCTTTTTAAAGATTTGCATTCTCCTGTGACTATCCACATATGATTTATAAATTTCATTATTACAAGCAACTCTTCGCCGGACAAACTCATGCATGCTACACAATGATAATGAACGACGGTCAACAGACTCAATGAATCTCATATTCAAAGGCTCTACAACCCTCCAAGTTTCATTCCAGAGGGGCACATGGTCAGGGGGTTCAGTAGGTGGGGTGTAAAAAAAATTCATCGAGTGTGCGATGATCATTTAAATAATCACCTGATAGTTCAACACTAATAATGATGGAATCGATCCCAAGACCATCGAGAGCACTCACTCTCAACTGCCCCCTAAAAAGTGGTGGTTTATTTGGAGGCTCTCTAGGTGGGGTGTAGAAATACTCATCAAGTGTAAAAAGACTATATAAGACTTTGACACTGAGATGTCACTCTATGATGTGTAGAATGTCTCCATAAAGTGAAAACTCATCAGGTGGCTCACCGGGAGGGGTATGAAATTCATCGCAAATGTGACGAGTACCAATATAAGTCCCTAAAATATCAGGAGTGACCTTAAACGTAAGAGGGGACAACATTAAGTACGCAACACTAAATTCGAGATCCTTCGGGATAGAGTGACTCGGAGATATGAATTGAGGAGGCGTAAAGAATCGTGTGCTCAAAAAAGGATCACTCACCGACATCTCATCCTCATCAAAAAAAGTGTAGGCAATAGACAGTCACTCATGCCTAACTCAAGTGCTCTTGTCGTGTCACTCTCAGAAATAATCTCAACAGACGTGATACTATCTCCCTCACCATAAACTATCGAGTCATGGGTAGGCTCATACTCACCACCGAAGAGTGGACTCCTCGTAGGGCACTGGGTTTCCGGCAGTGAAAAGTCTCTAGTGGTGGACTCGGGCTGAGGAGGACTCTGTAAAGTGGTGCGGTCAAAATGCGAGCTGATTTGAGTAACCCTAGCGGATCTCAAGTACCGCTCGAAGTGGAGGGCGAGCTGAAATGCCCGCTCAACAGAATCTATCAGATGACCATACAATGCGACGTAGATCGCTGACCGAAGTCCGGAACAAAATCTTGCCACGGCTGCGACTGGTTCATCATGAAAGTCACTCCTCACCGTTAACTCGTCAAAATAAGCTCTATACTCAGTAACAGACATGGAGCCTTGCTGGAGGGAAAATACTTGCTTGAGGAGACGACTCTTATAAGATGTCGGTAGATACCTGGGACACAATATATGCTTCATCCCCACCCAACTAGTGATTGGGCGAAGATAATCTCGCTCAAGGGTTCTCTCAATGCTATCCCAATATTGCCTCGCCTGCCCTAACAACCTAAGCTTCGCAAACTTGATGTGAAGCTCACCGATTAACTCAAAGTGATTAAGATAATGACCTATGTCCAAGAGCTAATAACTAAAGACCTTGGAACTTGACAAACCATCAAACGGTGGGGCGACTTTACAAAACCTATATTCAAGACTACCCTGAAAATGAAGGTAGGGGATGGGGATACTCATAATAGTATGGGACCTTCCCGAGGGAACTCAGTGTTTGAACATGGGTGGACTCCGGTTCCTCAAATAGAGGATAGAGTAGCAATTGCTACTATGATATGGCATGGGTGAAACATATGGGTACTAGTCCCGCGTATTTTAAACTAAGTCTGAATCAGGGTCTCTGATACCAATCTGACGCAATACGGTCCTATAAGAATGACTTGGAGTTATAAGCGAACACAATTCCAACGAATACTTGCTTGCAATTAAATTACATTTTATAAATCAAATTTTCTTTGATTTGCCACATAATAAAAAAAGCTTTAAAATAAGGAAACAAGAGATGAAGTATAAGTGTAAGAGCACGCAAAAACAAATGACTAAATAAATAGAAAATTACGAAGACTCAAACAACTGAATTCAAAGCTTACAAACTAATATCCCTTTCAAGTAGAGAATAAACATAATGTTCAACTAAGAAAATGACAAACCAACCTTAGACTCACATAATATTGAAGGGGGGGGGGGGGGGGGGGGGGATTGGAGGTGTGTTTGGAGAGCTGTGGGGAAGCAAAAATTGCAATCAGGGACTGGTTTTAGACCTCCAGATTAGGGGTGTAAACGAGTCGAGCTCGAGTCGAGCTTGGCAAAAATCCCAAACTCGAGCTCGAGCTAAATATTTCGAGCTCGAGCTCATCTTGCTTGGCTCCAGCTCGAGCTCGAGACCAGTACATTGAGCTCGAGCTCGAGTTTTTGAGCTCGCGAGCTTGAGTCGAGCTCGAGCTGCTCACGAACTTTTTGCTCATGAGCCTATTTTTCTTTATATTTATGTATATATTTTTTAAAAATGACCCAAAAAAAGCTCGTGAGCCGGCTCACGAGCTCATGAACAAGAGCAATCGAGCTCGAGCTCGGCTCGCAATCAAGCTCGAGCTCGAGTCGAGCTTTTTTTCGAGTCGGCTCATCGAGCTCACGAGCCTGCTCAACTCAACTTGCACCCCTACTCCAGATGAGGGTCCAACTGCTGGACAACAATGATTGCTGGGAATGGACTCAGGACGCCTGGAAGCTGGACAGGAGGGGCTGGAATCAGCAAGGAGTTGCTGAAAATGCTTGTTCGGAGGTGATTTTCCGGCGATCACCGGAGGTGGATGAGAGAGGATTTTGGGGGCTGTTTTGGGTGGTGATTGGAGGAGGGGAATTGTGGAGATGGTCGGCTATGTGGAGGGAGGTGGTTCCACGACAAGGGGAGGTTGAGGGTGGCTGGCTATGGGGTGGGAGGAGTGGGGTGATTCATGGCAAAGGGGAGATATGGGTGGCCGACCAAGAAAGTGGGGGAGGGGGAAGGAGGGGCCGGCCAATGGTGAGGGGAGGGGAGGCGGCTTCACGCACACGAATTCGGCTTCGGCACCACAATGATCAAAAGAGGGCTTCTGTACTCAACTTTCAAAGTCTAAATATGAACCATCTACCCCTTTATATATAGTACTGGAGGGACGAAGGACGGTCGAGATCCTCCGATCATTGTAGCCCTCAAAAAACAAAAAATACCATAAAAAAGAAAAAAAAAATGCAAGAACGAAAATTTCTACGATCGACGATCCGCTCGTGATGAGCGGCTCCGATCGTCACTGGGCCCAAACGGGCCGTGTGGTCCGATCCCCATCATAGGGCATGCAAATGCACATAGACACAAGTTGGAAATCCTAGGAGTCAGTGCTTCTAATAATTGAAAAATCAGGTGGCTGACAGAATTTGCAAGGCCGTAGGACCAGTGTGCACATTATTTAAAGACAAGCCTACATTCTACAAGCTCTTAGAGAACAGGTCAGTCAAAGAAAAATTATGAGGGATAGTTCATGCTCTCAGATATAGGAAAACATCTTTAAAACATTTTCAAGTATTACTGTCTATTAGTATATAATATATGAAAATTTTGTGATGCGACAAGTTAAGAGAAAATAATGATAACTGCAGGAAAGTAGCTCATAGAAATTTAAAGGGACATGCATACGTGCATAATCTGGAAAGAAGCGCCTCACCTAACCAAAGAGCGAATAACAAGATTTCGAATTACAATATTGGTGGATGGTTTCCCATATTTGATCCCATACTGGTCCCAACCGCTCTTAATAGCTATTCCATCATCACCTACACTTATGTAGCAATTCTCTATCACCACATTCTCACAAGAATCTGGAATAAAATATACACAAGAAAGATCAAAATTATAACTCATTTTGCACACCTCAAATTTTAGATAAAACAAAGAATATTGTTCAGCAATTTCTATTTGATACGAGGAACGTATAGATATTTTTTCCTTTTTATACTTAAATGCTTTACCTTTAACCTTCAGAAACCAGTTGTTATCATTAAGCTGACCAAACTACTACAAACTATCAACAGTTTTGCATAGTCGGCATAGGGTAGTTCAAAAAGCATTCTAAAATAACATTGAAAAATGTTCTTAATGGTACTGACAAAAAATTATAATTCTTGGTCTGCCAATAATATTAACAGCTAACAGCAGAAACAGGAAATAAACAAAGAAACTGGGCTGAGGGAGCATACAATTTTTTTTAACAAAGACACCACCCAAAATAAACTGTATATTTCATTCTACTACAAACATATGAACTTGATGAGCTTTTACTGCCGCTGTTATCCTATTCAATAAACTATATTTCCTATCAAGATTCTAAATTGAATGACTGTGTAGTATCTATATTACAAATACATCATGTATATAGAAATCATGTTGCTTTGTTTTTACTCATTTTATTGTGCAGCAGAAATCACTACTTTTTCAGGGAGTTCTGTGAAGGTCTGATGAGTATGAATTCAATGTCAAGATCTACTACATCTAGCCAATATTGAATTTGACAAATTCCTGTATTTTATAAAGGATGTTTTCTAATTTCAAGTACAAAATGACTCTAAGACCAAGTGATTTCACTAGATGAGACTACCATAAAATTGGTTAACATGCCCAGGGAGCACTTCCTGTGTCTCTAACCTAGTCTATGTCCAACCCTACTTGTTCACACAAGCAGTCTCAATCAAGATTATCAACATTGAAAAGTAGCCACAGCATAACTAATTTAAATATATACCAAAGAAACAGTATCTTTAATACATAGAGAGCATTGCAAACCAATACAAACAGACGGACAATAAATAATAATGGAATTTTCCAAGGACTGTTCATAATCTCAACCTTGATCAAATTTCTAAGAAAATAAACATAGATAAAAAATAGAAAATATAGATTTGCAGCAAATTACGAGCATTGAACAAATAAGAATAAATGAAGAATTCAAAGTGTGAGAGTTATTGTTTACCTGGATCTATTCCATCTGTGTTTGGAGCTTCAGAAATTGGAGCCAAAATTGTGACGTTCGAAATATAAATATTCTTACAGTCATAGGGATGAAGTGTCCAGAATGGTGAATTTCGAAGTGTTATGTTGGAAATCTTTATGTTCTTTGACCACATGAACTGTACAAGAGGACCTCTCGTGTAATTAAGACTTTTGTGTTGAAATTTTGTCCACCATGATTTACCCTGCCCATCTATAGTGCCATTGTGACCTGCAGAAAAAATAAGATAACATTTTTAATAAGGTAATATATAGTTAATTCACTTTTTCATCTATTAGGGGTGGTCCTGATGATAGACATTGGAGTGAGGCTTTTCATCATTAATGCTAGAAAAAATTGAATGTTTGAGATACAATGGGTTTGACTACTAAAAGTAATGCAATTATAAAGTTCCATCAAAATAATATAAGTTTGACTATCATGACCGTGCATTCACTTCAACCACTATGTAAGCATGCCACTACGTCTTTGGTTTTTTCTAAACATCCCGACTATTCAACTTCAATGTCAATTCCCTAGTGTTCTCCTGCCATTAAACGACTTCAACTTTGTTCTCTTTTGCTTCCAACAATTCTACTCATAAGAAGTTTGTCGAGTGCAAAATGCTAACTATTTCTAATACTCAACCATAATATTTGGTCTCTCTCACACATGGCATGCTTCCGCACCTTTTTTCTCAGCGAGGAAATGACATAGATTATTTTGAAATGTGGAGAATTTCCCACAGGTTCACATTCAGATATTTAGGTACTATTTGTAGTTGATCAATTTAAATTTGACCATATCACTCTTATTAAAATATCAATCAAATCTAAGAGGTGAGAATTTAATTAATGGCTAAAATTTAGGTCAATTTTTGTTGGATAAAATAAGACCCGCCTATCTCGAGTTTGTAGCCGAACAATTGTTTATTTAGTAAGGAAATTATTAAGCTCCAAATCTATAAAATGGGATTATGTAGAGAGTATAGCATAAATCAATACCCTTCGATATGCAACTAGCTCCTAGTTTGCTTGTGTGAGTCTTGAGATGAGATTTCTTTCATTACCCTTAAAGGCTTATGATTTGAAAAGATAGATGAAAGGAAGCTATAAGAATGTGCAAGGGGGCTTTCATCGGTCAACTAGTCAACAACAGCGATAGCGCTACAGGCAGTGGTGTGTCAGTGTTGTGGCGGGTTATAGCATCGAGTGTTGTAGGCATCAACACAATGCTCAGTTTTCTGCAGGAATTAATGGGAGAAGTTATTAGAGGAGTGGGGTTCAGTTTTCTGCAGGAATAAATGGGAGGAGTGGGAAGTTAAGTGTAAGTATGAGTAGCAGGGTAGTTATGATAGTTTTCAATGGAGTGGGTAGTTGAGGAATGATAAGTGGGTAATTGTGGTATCTTACTCATACGAAACTATTCTTTATTTAAACTGCAACGGCACACTAATTAAGGAAAATACACTTTCTTAAGTAATTGCAATAAAAGGGTAACACATTATTTGATCTATAATAATAATCTAATATTCTAATTATTCTTTCAAATATATGACACCTAATAATATTCCCTAATAAAAAACAATTTTTAAATAAATGACTCGTATCTCAAAGTGTCTCCGCATCTACTAACAAGATTGTATACATCTCAGTACAAGGCCAAGCGTTGCCTTGTAGGATGGACACGTAAGATGCTTTTGCCCCATAACAAAAAAGGAGACCATAACAAAAAAGGAGATGACATAGAAGAATATAAACTTTGGGTAGAGTTCATTAATCTATACCTAGGGTTTATGAAAGATTTGCATTAGGCTCGGACTGAGGAGAAGAGTGAGAGCCAAATAGTGCTCAAAGTTATGATCGTTTATAATTTTGATTTTGTAGGTTTGTCGACTCAAACTATTATCATCATGATGTATTTTTGATTATCTTTTGATGTATTGACTCTAGATGATGAAATATAATATTTAATGGCTTTCATGTTCATGTTGAAAATGACTTAACATTCAGATGCACATTTTTACAAAAGAGTAGTAGGACTCTAATAATTTACAAAGTTAAATAAAGATAATAATTATTTTCAATACTTACACTCAAACAATATACTCCTCGTTCTCTAGAGGTGCCCTCCTTCAACGACACCGACCCCTTGGGTTGGATCGCCCGTGCCGAACAATTCTTCGACATTCAGCAGACACCGGAGACACAAAAAGTCAGTACGGTCATGATTGGCATGGAGGGCTCCGCACTCCATTGGGTTCGTTGGCTCCGCCAAACCAACCCGGCCCTGCAATGGCCGGCCCTCCAGCAAGCACTCATCAGTCGTTACGATACACGCTACTCGGGCACTGCCGTCGAGCGGCTCTGTGGCGTTCGCCAGACAGGCTCTCTTGACGACTACATCGAAGAGTCCATCGCCCTCGCCACACATGTTCCCGGCCCTACCACCGGACCACTACCTCAGCTTCTTCATGCATGGTCTTCGGCCCCACATTCGGGCCCGGATACACACCCATCACCCCCCCCCCCCCCATGACAAAAGCCATGGATCTCGCCCGCTTGGTCGAAGCGGAGTTTCAGACCCGCCCCACGGACACAAGCCGACCACCTCCAGCACCGGCGCCGCGACAGGCACCCCGACCTCTTCCTCCCTATCGTCCGCCACAACTTGAACTTCTCTGGGACCCTCGACGGGCCGCACCTCCTCCTCGGCCTCTGGCCCACCCCTGGGTTTCCAACCAGGAATACAATGATTCGCGTGCTAAGGGCATGTGCTTCCGCTGCAAGCAACCATATACCCTCACGCATGATTGCCCACTGAGAACCCTTCGGGTCCTCATCGGCGAGGAGGAACCCGAGGTGATTCTTGCGGACTTTGAGGCTCTGGAGCTCGAACCCACCACCGAGGATGACCCGACAGCCACATTTCACCGCCTGGACCTCCCCCTCTTTGCCGTCGTCGGATTTTCGGGCCCTCAGACAATGACGCTTCGGGGATCGCTTCACGGGACCTCCGTCGTGATCATGATTGATAGTGGTGTCAGCCATAATTTTATTTCCCAGTGCCTAGTGGATCGCTTATCTCTTCCAGTACGAAGCGTCGACCGCTTCACGGTGTGCTTGGGGGACGGTCGCCGGCGCGCGACTGGTGGCTTATGTGCGGCGCTCACTCTTACGCTCGGCCAAAGCTCCTTCCAGGCCGAGTTCTATGCCTTCCCTCTGGGCGGGGTGGATATGATTCTCGGCGCGGCTTGGCTTCAGACTCTTGGGGACGTCAGCATCAACTGGGACCGCATGACGATGCGCTTCCTTTGCGGGGGGACACCGTGTGCTAGAGGGCGCGGCCTCCTTACTCCGCCGACCCGTCTCTCTTCGCCCTTTTAGAAATCCACCGATGTCGAGTGGGCGACCACCTTATGGCACGTGGCGGGACAGGCCGGGGTCGTCCCTACCCCCGCCCCAGCCCTCCTTTGGGCCATTTTGGACAGCTTTCCGGACCTCTTCGCCGACGGGACTCGTCTTCCCCCGCCTCGATCTACGGATCACCGCATTCCACTACACGAGGGGGTATCTGCCATTTATGTTCGACCATACCGTTACGAATGCGCTCAAAAGGGCGTGATAGAGACTTTGGTTAGCGACATGCTCTCAGCAGGCATTATCCGTCCCAGTGCTAGCCCCTTCTCGAGCCCCGTCCTCCTGGTTCGCAAAAAGGACGGCATCTGGCGTTTCTGTGTCGACTATCGGGAACTCAACAAGGCTACCGTACTGGATAAGTATCCAATTGCAGTCATTCAGGAGTTCTTGGACGAGCTGCGGGGAGCGTGTTCTTCTCGAAGCTGGATCTGCGGGGAGCGGTGTTCTTCTCGAAGCTGGATCTGCGGGTCGGCTACCACCAGATACGGGTACGGGAGGATGACATTCCCAAGACAGCATTCCGCACACATGATGGCCATTATGAGTTCCTAGTCATGCCCTTTGGCCTAACTAACGCCCCCGCCACCATTCAAGCTACCATGAATGACCTGTTTCGACCGGTCTTGGCAGGTATATCTTGGTGTTCTTCGATGATATTCTCGTTTACAGCTCATCATGGCAGGATCATTTGGACAACATTCGAGCCACCCTCGCCACTCTCCGGGAGAACTCCTTCTGTGTGAATCCCAAGAAGTGCGTCTTCGGTCAAACGGAGGTTAGCTACTTGGGACACACCATCTTCGCCAATGGGGTGGCAATCGACCAGGAAAAGGTGCAGGCCGTGCTTCAGTGGCCCATGCCTCGCTCCCTCCGCGACATCAGAGGGTTCTTGGGCCTCACAAGATACTATCGTCGTTTCATCCGGGACTACCGAAAGATCGTCAAGCCACTCTCCAGTTTGCTGAAGAAATCCGAGATGGGCAACTTCCGGTGGACACCTTCCGCGACGGAAGCATTTCGGGCTCTTCAGCGGGCCTTGAGCACCGCCCCAGTCCTGGCCATGCCAGATTTTTCGCAGCCGTTTCCGGCTCAGGAGTTGGTGACGTGTTGATGTAAGTCGGTCAACCCATCGCCTATTTCAGTTGGACATTCGCGGCCACCGTTCGACCCCGCTCCGCCTATGAGTCCGAGTTGACGGCCTTGGTCAAGTAGACCAAAATGGGCATCACGTAGAGCAAAGAAGAACCTGTCGTGACTATAATATGCCTTATCGGGGAGGGGTACAATTCAGTATTACTAGACCCGCAGTTGAAGCTAATAATTTTAAAATTGATTCCATGGCCATGCAACTTGTTCAAAATAACAAATTTGGGGGTTTAAATCATGAAGATCCTAATTCCCATCTAAGAACGTTCATAGAAATATGTGACACATTCAAGATTAATGGCGCATCTGAAGAAGCCATTAGATTGCGATTATTTCCCTTCTCCCTTGAAGGGAAAGCTAAAGATTGGTTGAATTCGCTGCCTCATGGTTCTATAACTACTTGGGCTATTTTAATTGAAAAATTTTTGGCCAAATATTTCCCCCCATCCAAAACCGCTAAGTTAATGCGGGATATCTCTACGTTCATGCAAATGAATGGAGAAACTCTCTATGATGCTTGGGAGCGATTTAAAGAATTACTTAGAAAATGTCCTCATCATGGACTAGCTATTCACCAACAAGTATGGACTTTCTATAATGGCCTCCAGACATCTACTATGATACAAGTAGATGGAGCTGCAGGAGGTTCTCTCATGAACAAATATCCGGAGGATGCTTACGGTATTTTGGAAGACTTATCTTCTAATAATTACCATTCTATTGAGCGTCAAGCACAACCTTCCACCACGGCCGGATTATATCAAGTTGATCAATTTACGTCATTTGCAGCACAAATGGCATCTCAATTTAATTCGATTAATAAAAAATTAGATGCGTTGACTGTAAATCCAAATCAAATGAATCCTCAAGTTAATAGCTTAACCACTCCCATGATCACCTCTAATCCTACTTTAACAATAGAACAACTTGTAGGTGGGAGTGAAGAAGTAAATTACATAGGAGGCCAATTTAAACAAAACTCAAACTCTTATCAAAATCATTATAACCCCGATTGGAGAAATCATCTTAATTTCTCTTGGAAAAATAGTGGTAATGGTTCAACACCAACTCAATTATTTAATTCAAACTCAAACCCTCACCAAAATCATCTTCCAAATCAAGCGGGAATTTCTAGGAAAATAACTGACGACTTTATCATGGAGTCAATACAAAAAAATGAAGCCCGTTTCACTAGTCTAGAAGGATCCATGAGGATGATTGAGTCTCAATTAGGACAAATAGCTGCGACTTTAAGTATGAGAACACCGGGCGCACTCCCTACAGATACTACTCCTAATCCCAAGGGAGAAAATCATCAATGTAAAGCTGTAACACTACGCAGTGGAAGGGAGTTGGATGATAAAAGGAATAATCCTTTAGAAAATATTAACATCAACACTGAAAGGACTAACATCTTGTTGAATAAATCTAATGAAGAAATAATCTTAGAAGGAAATAAAAGTGGGGAAGAAATAGAGAGTCTAGGAGGAAACCTGAAGGAAAAACATGCTAAACATCCAATAGAAAATAGAATTATTTATCCACCCCCACCTTTTCCTCAAAGATTAAGGAAGAGTAAACTTGATCAACAATTTCAGAAATTTGTAGAGGTTTTTAAAAAGCTTCAAATTAACATTCCCTTCGCCGAAGCTTTGGAGCAAATGCCAAGCTACGTGAAATTTATGAAGGATATTTTAAATAAGAAAAGGAAATTTGGCATAAATGAAACGGTGGCATTAACACATGAATGTAGTGCGATCCTTCAGAAGAAATTACCACCTAAATTAAAAGATCCGGGAAGTTTCACTATTCCTTGCTCCATTGGAAATCAATTTGAAGGGAAAGCTTTGTGTGATTTAGGTGCAAGCATAAATTTAATGCCGTTATCAATCTATAAAAAATTGGGGTTAGGAGAAATAACTAAAACATCTTTAACTTTACAACTAGCAGATAAATCTCTTACTTTTCCAAAAGGAATTGT
The DNA here is from genome assembly GCA_033032865.1 of Dactylorhiza incarnata. Lineage (NCBI taxonomy): Eukaryota > Viridiplantae > Streptophyta > Magnoliopsida > Asparagales > Orchidaceae > Dactylorhiza > Dactylorhiza incarnata. Next base: position 9,367,168 of record JAWHQI010000053.1, read on the forward strand.
GGAGGATGTTTTAGTCAAAGTAGAAAAATTTATTTTTCCGGCAGATTTTGTAGTTCTTGATATGGAGGAAGACAAGGAGGTTCCTATCATAGTAGGTCGGCCCTTTTTAGCAACCGGGAGAACGTTGATTGATGTTCATAAAGGAGAACTCACTATGAGGGTGAATGATGAGCAGGTCACATTCAATGTCCTCAAAGCCATGAAATTCCCTGATCTTGAGGACGATAGGATGGAAGAGGTAAATAGTTTAACGCTTCATGAATTTAAGAAAGGTTATGAGAGTAATGATGAAGAAATGGAACTAAATTTTTTCTCAGATTTTGTTGAATCTTTTGACGATGGAGAAGAGTGTTTGGAGTTGAATGCTTGCCAAACGGCATTCTCCCGTATTCCTGAACCATTAAATATGAAAGAGGGGCCGAGCATGTCCGAGCCATCAGTAATAACCCCACCAATTCTTGAATTAAAACCTTTACCGGCACATCTTTCTTATGCATATTTAGGAGAAAATGAGACGTTACCGGTTATAATTAACTCAAACCTATCGCCGGAACAACATAGGCAATTAATAAACCTCTTAAAACAATATAAATTGGCCATAGGTTGGACTATAGCGGATATTAGAGGAATCAGTCCTTCGTTATGTATGCATAAAATTCTTTTAGAAGAATCGTTTAAAGGATTTATAGAGCCTCAACGACGTCTTAGTCCACCTATGAAAGATGTAGTAAAGAAAGAAATAATAAAATGGTTAGATGCTGGAATAATTTATCCCATCTCCGATAGTCCTTGGGTCTCCCCGGTTCAATGTGTACCTAAGAAAGGGGGAATGACGGTAGTCAGGAATGATAAAAATGAATTAATTTCGACTAGGACTATCAAGGGTTGGCGAATATGCATGGATTATCGGAAGCTTAATAAAGCCACTAGAAAGGATCATTTTCCATTACCTTTCATAGATCAAGTCCTCGATAAATTATCCGGTAATGATTTCTTCTGTTTCTTAGACGGGTATTCCGGATATATCAAATCACTGTAGATCCGGAAGACCAAGAAAAGACAACCTTCACTTGTCCCTATGGAACATTTGCATTTAGAAGGATGCCATTTGGTTTATGCAACGCACCGGCCACTTTTCAACGTTGCATGATCACTATATTTTCCGATCTTATGGATCATGCTATAGAAATTTTTATGGATGATTTTTCCATCTTCGGAAAAACATTTGAGGAATGTTTATGTTGTTTGGAAAGAGTGCTTTCTCGTTGCGTGGAAACTAATTTGGTTCTAAATTGGGAAAAATGTAATTTTATGGTGCGTGAGGGAATAGTTCTTGGACATCATGTCTCGAAAAATGGGTTAGAAGTTGATAAAGCAAAAATTGAGGTAATAGAAAAATTACCGCCACCAAAGAATATAAAAACCTTACGAAGTTTCTTAGGACATGCAGGTTTTTATAGGAGATTTATCAAAGATTTTGCTAAAATCGCTAAACCCTTAAGCAGTTTATTAGAAAAAGATGTTAAGTTTGATTATAATGATATTTGTCTATTTGCGTTTAATCAACTTAAAACCCGATTGACTACAGCACCTATTATAGTGGCTCCCGATTGGGGAGAGCCTTTTACACTTATGTGTGATGCTAGCGATTTCGCCGTCGGAGTTGTATTAGGCCAAGTTCGAGAGAAGATATTTTACACAATAGCCTATGCTAGCAAAACCTTAGTAGAAGCTCAAATCAATTATACCACTACCGAAAAAGAATTATTAGCCGTAGTGTTTGCTTTTGAAAAATTCAGATCTTATCTCCTTTGTACTAATGTGATTGTATTTACGGACCATGCGGCTATTCGATATCTCATGGAGAAGAAGGATGTCAAACCGAGGTTGATTCGTTGGGTTTTATTATTACAAGAATTTGATCTTGAAATCAAGGATAGGAAAGGGGTAAAAAACCCAGTAGCTGATCACTTATCAAGAATAGAATCTACAAATCCTCTACCACAATTAGAAATTAATGAAAGATTTCCCGATGAAAAGATTTTAGCTGTCCACGAATTTCCAATACCTTGGTATGCTGATTATGTAAATTACTTAGCAAGTAAAATCATTCCTTCTGATTTTAATTTTCAACAAAAGAAAAGATTTTTGCACCAAGTTAAATCTTATGTTTGGGATGATCCTTACTTATTCAAAATTGGGGCTGATGGGATGATAAGACGGTGTGTCATGGAAGGAGAGATAAAGTCTATTTTAGAGAAATGTCACAACTCCCCTTACGGAGGACATTTTATGGGAAATAGAACAGCCATGAAGGTATTAGAAGCAGGATTCTTCTGGCCCAATTTATTTCGTGATGCTAGAGAATTCGTCAAGCAATGCGATCATTGTCAAAGGCATGAAAATATCCAGAAAAATGGATCTTTACCAATGAACACAATTTTAGAGGTCGAACTATTTGATGTTTGGGGTATTGATTTCATGAGACCTTTTGTCAATTCAAATGGTAACCTTTTCATTCTTCTAGCTGTTGATTATGTTTCTAAATGGGTTGAAGCAATTGCTACTACTAAAAATGATGCAAAGATAGTTCTTCATTTCTTAAAGAATTTTATTTTCAATCGTTTTGGGACCCCAAGAGCAATTATAAGTGACGGAGGAAGCCACTTTTGTAATCACCAATTCACTAAGCTTCTAAGGAAATATGGGGTCAATCATAAAGTAGCTTTAGCATATCATCCTAAGACCAACGGACTAGCGGAAGTATCTAATAGGGAGATTAAGAATATCTTAGCAAGAACTGTTAGTGTCAATTGTAAAGATTGGGCCCACAAGCTTAATGACGCTTTATGGGCATATAGAACTGCTTATAAGACGCTGATTGGTCTCACCCCTTACAGATTAGTGTTCGGGAAAGCTTGTCACTTGCCTTTGGAGCTAGAACACCGAGCACATTGGGCTATCAAAAAGATTAACTATGATTATCAAGATGCTGGGAAACAAAGAATATTACAATTACATGAATTGGAGGAGATCAGGATGAATGCGTATGAGAGTTCTAGGATTTACAAAGAAAAAATGAAAAAGTGGCACGATCAACGTCTGAGTGATAAACAATTCGAACCAGGGCAATTAGTTCTATTGTTCAATTCTCGCCTCAAACCATTTCCTGGAAAATTAAAAACACGTTGGTCAGGACCGTTTAGAGTGAAAGAAGTATATCCTTACGGCGCGATCACTTTAGTAAATGAGATTGACAACTCAGAATTTAAGGTAAATGGCGAACGTTTAAAAATTTATCGAAATGGAGACAACGAGAGATTGGTGTCATCCTTTCGATTAAAATGAAGTAGAAATGGACAAGGGTCCAGCCGGGACTTGAAATAAGGCGCTTCTTGGGAGGCAACCCAAGTTTAATATTTAGTATTACTTTAAGCAATGTTTCAAAATTCTGTAGTTTAGTTAAATTCGTGGCGAAAATAACAAAAATCTAATCCAGAGCTATTCACGGAAATTTTGTTATAACAATTTTTTTTTAATGCAGTAACATCGTACTTGAAATCCATTCTTGGGCCAGCACAAGAATCAAATTGGACATCCTTAAATCGTGCACACAAACCGCGCCACTCCTTAATTTCCGCCTGATCAAATATTATCGATTAATTAAATCAAAACTTAATTAACGGCTAATCAAAACAAGCCGTTTTATTTATAAAAAAAAAGAGAAAACGCGTATGTTTTCATTCCAACCTAAACATCCCCTTTCCCTCTTGGCCTCTGCAACCTCGTAACCCGCCCCCGACCTTCTTCTCGCTGGACAACACGGCGCCCAGACTGCGTCGACGGCGAGCTTCAAAGGCTTTTGTCCTCGTCCCAAACTCTCCGATTGCTGGTAAGCTTCCTCCTTTATGCTCTATTTCGTTTCATTCCACACTAGGGTTAGATCTTAGCAAACCCTCTTTTCCCATAGACGTCATGGCCTCAACAAAAAAAGAACATGTCAAGAGGGTTGCTCGGAAAAACTTGCGGTTTGTTAGCGACGAGGCACAAGCTCTCTTCGAAAAACTCAAGAAGAAACCAGTGATTTATGAGCGGGGCTTTGTACTGGAGCGACAACAGTGGAGCGACACATATACTGCACAAATCAACAAAAAGAGCTGGGAATCGTTTTGCACTCCACGAACAGAGGCTGTCCTACCATGGGTATATGAGTTCTACTCAAATGCTAGATTTCAGAAACACGACATAACCATGGTCAGGGGAAAAGAAATCAATTTTTCAGCACGTTATTTAAACGAATTTTTTGAGACTAGGATCAGGGGTGTTGATGGGTACGCCTCTTTGAAAACAACCATCTCACCAGATGATGCCGCCACGGTTTTGTGTGTGAACAAGGACGATCCATGGGCGAATCCTGCAAAATATGTTTTTAAGGCCGCAAGTTTTACAAGGGAGGCTAAGGTTTGGCTGCTATTTATCAATTCAAGCCTCTTACCAACCAAAAACCCCAACAACGTTTCTTTCGACCGCGCACTATTGATCTTCTGCATTATTCAAGGAAACCCAATCAATATCGGGAGATTAATCTGTGAGCAGATTCGAGCCAAGGCAGCCTCCGAGAAGGGGAACCACTTATGGTTTCCTACTTTAATCACTGCGCTTTGCCAGCACTTGGGAGTAGGCATGGGAGATGGGGATTTGGTGACCTCTGTTTCACATCACATTACTCAAACCGTGATTACTTCAAATGTAAAAGTACTGGAGGACCCCAGAAATCCTCCAAAGCGTGAAGTTGGAGCTCCCTCAAGCAAACGGCCAAAGACTAATGAAAAATCAACTCCGGATCAAACTGGTATGGAAATTTCTTTGGCGAATTTACAATACATGAAGGAACACCAGAGGAAGCATCACATGGTGGTTGAAGCACGCCTGTTAACCATTCTTCGAAATCAACAACTGCTTCTTCGACATAATCTGCTTCCAGTGGGTAACCAAAGTTTGCCCTTCCTAGGACCTTTTGATGATAATGGATATTTGCTGAATACCAGAGGAAAACAAGCGGATCCTTCACTACCTGAAGCTAATGCAGATGATTCCAGTGATGATTCTGATGATGCTTATGTGTTCAACGATGACGACGAGGACGACGAAGACCAAGGTGGGGACGATCACGCGGATGATGTCGCGGACAGTAACGAGGAAGAATAGTGTTTTCACAAAACACTCTTAGTTTTTATTTGCACTATCATTTTGAAAGACTTTTTATTTTAATAGCTTGATGCTTTATCTTGCATATGAACAAACAATTATCCTCTGATGATAGAGACTTTGGTTAGCGACATGCTCTCAGCAGGCATTATCCGTCCCAGTGCTAGCCCCTTCTCGAGCCCCGTCCTCCTGGTTCGCAAAAAGGACGGCATCTGGCGTTTCTGTGTCGACTATCGGGAACTCAACAAGGCTACCGTACTGGATAAGTATCCAATTGCAGTCATTCAGGAGTTCTTGGACGAGCTGCGGGGAGCGTGTTCTTCTCGAAGCTGGATCTGCGGGCAGCGGTGTTCTTCTCGAAGCTGGATCTGCGGGTCGGCTACCACCAGATACGGGTACGGGAGGATGACATTCCCAAGACAGCATTCCGCACACATGATGGCCATTATGAGTTCCTAGTCATGCCCTTTGGCCTAACTAACGCCCCCGCCACCATTCAAGCTACCATGAATGACCTGTTTCGACCGGACTTGGCAGGTATATCTTGGTGTTCTTCGATGATATTCTCGTTTACAGCTCATCATGGCAGGATCATTTGGACAACATTCGAGCCACCCTCGCCACTCTCCGGGAGAACTCCTTCTGTGTGAATCCCAAGAAGTGCGTCTTCGGTCAAACAGAGGTTAGCTACTTGGGCCACACCATCTTCGCCAATGGGGTGGCAATCGACCAGGAAAAGGTGCAGGCCGTGCTTCAGTGGCCCATGCCTCGCTCCCTCCGCGACATCAGAGGGTTCTTGGGCCTCACAGGATACTATCGTCGTTTCATCCGGGACTACCAAAAGATCGCCAAGCCACTCTCCAGTTTGCTGAAGAAATCCGAGATGGGCAACTTCCGGTGGACACCTTCCGCGACGGAAGCGTTTCGGGCTCTTCAGCGGGCCTTGAGCACCGCCCCAGTCCTGGCCATGCCAGATTTTTCGCAGCCGTTTCCGGCTCAGGAGTTGGTGACGTGTTGATGTAAGTCGGTCAACCCATCGCCTATTTTAGTTGGACATTCGCGGCCACCGTTCGACCCTGCTCCGCCTATGAGTCCGAGTTGACGGCCTTGGTCCTCGCCGTTCAGCATTGGCGGCCATACCTGCTGGGCCGCCACTTCACCGTCCGGACGGACCACCACAGTCTGCGTTATCTCCTCCACCAGAAGATCGTCACCCCGACACAACAAACCTGGTTAGCCAAACTCCTTGGGTACGACTTCGACATTGAGTTTCGGTCTGGGGCGTCCAACCGAGCGGCTGATGCGCTCTCCCGCCACCCGCCAATGGCCCGCCTGCGACTATTTCACGGCCTTATTGGGAGGAAGCCAATATTCTTCAGCAGGAAGTGGTCGCCGACCCCGCGCTTCAGACGATCATGGGAGCTCTCCGGGCAGACCCTGCAGCCCGCCCAGCGTACCGCCTCGTGGGCGATCACCTCTACAACCAGGACAGCTCGTACTGCCCGCCTCTTCACAGTTGATACCACGTCTGCTCATCGAGTTCCATGCCACTCCAGAAGGCAGTCACGCTGGTGCTTTCAGGACATACCGCCGCCTCGCCGCCTCCTTGTATTGGCCCGGAATGTTCCAGAAGGTTAAGGCCTTCGTCGCAGCCTGCCTACCATGCCAGTGGGCCAAATACAATGCGACTTTTCCGGGGGGGCCTTCTCCAGCCCCTCCCCATTCCGACGCAAGTATGGGAAGATATTTCCATGAACTTTATTACTCCTCTACCCCGCTCCAAGACCTGGGATTGCATCTTGGTGGTGGTGGACCGTCTGTCCAAGTATACTCACTTCATCCCGCTCCGCCGCCCATTCACGGCCCCGGGGTAGCTGTCGCCTTCGTCGATGGAGTGGTCCACCTACATGGGTTCCCTCGTTCCATTGTCAGCGACCGCGACCCGCTTTTTCTCAGTGCCTTCTGGCAGGCGCTCTTCCGGATGCAAGACACACAACTCCGCATGAGCACAGCATATCACCCGCAAACGGATGACCAGTCTGAGGTCATGAACCGCTGCCTTGAGACTTATCTGCGTTGTTTCGTGTGCGACCAACCGCGGGTTTGGGCCGAGTGGTTATTGATAACTTCTCAAAAGAAGTTATCTTAGTATCACATTCTTATTATTTTATGATCATAATTCATATAATCATGATTAAAAAGTCGCAAAATGTTAAATATTTAAATTTGCAATCAAGTTTGAATATAATTCTCCTTTTATGTGATTTTATGTTAGGAAAGGAGAAAACTTTCATTAATCATGGAAGTTGAAGTTATCATCAAGGCTACGAAGAGGATTCAAGAAAATTTCAAATTGCCAAAAGCAAAATTTTGAGGAAAAATCCCGAAATGATATTTGTTGCAACAAATTCTGACATTTGTTGCAACAAAACCGACAGTTACAGATTTTCAGCAATTCGAAATTATTCAAATTGGGTCGTTACATTCTTTTTGGGAGGCATTTATTCAGCAATTAAGACCAGCAATCAAGGAACGCCTGAGTGGAAATCTAATATATAATCTCCCCCACGATGGAAGGAAAGATACACAAGTTTTGGGGAGGAAATTAAGGAGTGGATTTCGGCCATTGGAGAAAGAAGGAGGAAGTAACCTTCCATTTGCAGGAAATTTAGGGAGAAATTCCGAAATTCCCTCAATATGCTTTGTAAGATCTTTCTAATTTTGGGTTTCTTCTTCTCTAGTATGAACTAAATCTCTCAAGTCTTGTATGATGAGAGTATGTCGATTTTTGTGATGGAAAATTACTTTTAATCTTGTTGATTGTTAATGGATTATCTTATTTGTATTATGAATTTTGTTGTGGAATTCTTGATTTATGAATTTTAAACTCTTTTCGCTTAGAGAATCGAGAGATGAGAGACGAGCTTTGAGTTAAAATTCTATTTTCTTGCATCACGAGAATCGAGAGAGGAGTGGTGTAAAATCCTTAATCAGAATTTCTTTTATTTTCACTAACACTTCGAGAATCGAGAGAGGAGGAGTGTGAGTTTTATAATTCTAATTTAGTTGAGAAGAGAGAAAGTGATTTCCTTTCCTCGCTAAGTGACTACGGTTGTTATTTCACACAATATTCTTAAATTCATTTACGTTAGAGATAACTAGAGGGATTAGGATATTGAGATTTCCAATATCGAGAGATCAGAATTTCTCCGTTTAAATTGTCACAAGATAATTCGTAAAACATTCACATAAGATAAATCATAAAATTCCATCATATTAATCGTCAGAAATCGGAATACAAGACTGTTTTCCTCAACTGGTTTCAACAAGTATTTTTATTTCCATTAAAAAGAAAAAAATAATCTAGTTTTTCATTTCATTTCAATATTGTTTAATTTTCTAAGAACTCATCTGTTTTTGATTCGCTTGAATTTAAAGAAACGGTTTAGCTAGTACTTGCGAACACTAGATTTATCACTTCTCCGTGGGAACGATCTCACTCACACTTTATTACTTGATCGGCACGTATACTTGCATTTATAGCTCTATTTTGCGCGCATCAGTTATCCTGGGCCGAATACTCCTTCAACACCCCATTCCACTCCAGCACCGACACTACACCCTTCGAGGCAGTCTACGGTCGACCTCCTCCAGTTCTGAGCTACACTATTCCTGGCGAGTGTGCAGTTGCCGCGGTGGACAACTTACTCTGTGACCGTGACACCATGCTTCAGCAGATGCGCCAACACCTCCAGCGGGCCCAAGAACGGATGGTGGCCGCGGCCAACCGCCATCGTCGCGACGTCCAGTTCAGCGAGGGGGACTCTGTCTTCCTCAAACTCCGACCACACCGCCAGGTGACGACGGTCCCGCGAGTTCACTCCAAGTTGGCGGCCAAGTTCTACGGGCCATTTGAGATCGTCGCTCGGGTGGGCACCCAGGCGTATCGCCTCCACCTACCTCCGGAGAGCCGCATCCATCTCGTGTTCCATGTATCACAGCTCAAGCGAGTGATTGACGATCATCCCGTCGAGGAGACGCTTCCACCGCCAGGCCCTGGCGGCTCCCCTCTGGCATTTCAGCTACAGCGCATCGCGGAGGCGCGCACGATACAACGGGCATCACAACCAGTGGAGCAACTCTTGGTGTTATGACAGGGACTTCCACCCTCGGAGGCAACGTGGGTAGATCCCGCCGACGTGCGTCACCAATTCCCAGACTTTTGCCTTGAGGACAAGGAAAATTTCCCAGACGGCGGAATTGTTACGGAGATCGAAGAGGGAGACGAGGGCGAGGGACAACCTCCGGTGTGGAGAGTTTACCAACGCCGGGAGCGCGGCGGGCGAGCCGTTCCGACGTAGTTGACGTCGTCTCAAGGAGGCGCTTTCTTTTCTGCATTGCTTTTGCTATTTCCTTTATTTGCTTTGTTATGTCCGTATTTGTCTGGCACGTATATAAGCCGGGAGACTAGTGTATTTTGATATGCTTGAATATTATGATGAAATGTTTCTCTCTCTACCTCTTCTAAATTTTCCCTCTCCCTCTCTCTCTCATTTCCCCTCCCCTCCTCTAAATTTCCGAAACCCTAACAGTAGTACACAAACTAATCACATACAAAGTCGAGTTAGCTGCCACTTAGGCAAAGGGAAGAAGAAATATTTATACAGCCAAGTCAGGCATTAACATCCACTGTATTATGCCCTTATTCCCCACCTAGTGTTATTGAATTTTTTCCCTTTCCTTTTGGAAGTTATGTTACTTCTAATTGATTGTTCCATTTAGTTTCTGTGATTGTACCATACAGTTTCAACATGCATCAATAATTAAAACAACAGCATTTGTGGATTGCCAAAGTATTCAGGTAATCATATAAACAGAAGCTAGTCTCACTTGAATGATAATAAGTTTTCTCTTGCAAGACAATTTAAATTTCTGTTGTTGGAAACTTGTTTTGGATATAGTTCGGCGCTTGCATTAGTATTATTGCATCAATCTTTTCATTGATTTTAATATTCTATGTACAACTGTAATCTCATGGGTAATTAGTTCTCTTGTAATTAGATAACTGTCAAAATATTCTTATTTGAGTCTTTCTAATTCAACCGAAAAAAGTAAAAGTACTACCGAATTGTATGTTAGAAGGTTGTGGACGGGCGGGTAAACCGCAGCCGGGAAGGTGTCCGGAGGAGCGCCAAGGAGAGACGGCGACTCGGTGGCGGAAGTGGAGGGGCGGACGGCCAGCAGGGAGTCGAGTTTGGAGTCCATGCAGAGGACTAGGGCCTGCAGGGAGGCAATCGAGGCGTCGTGGTCCTCCAAGCGGCGAAGGATCGCTGGATCAGCGGCCGGAAGAGAGGGCGTAGTGTCCGGGGTGCCCATGGAGCGCAAACGCGGGGGCATGCACGCGGAGGACGGAGAGGGTAGCCGGCGAGGGTGGCGCGGCGGTCTGGGGGGGTAGATCTGGCGACAGCGAGGCCGAACGATGCGGAATGGCGCAGGTAGAGTTGGATGCGGATCAACGTTGAACGATGTAGGGCGCTGGATGCGGAGCGCGCGGCAGGCGGGATGTGGATGCGGGCTCTGGGTCCGGGATGCGGAAGCAGGATGCGGATGCGGATTGACGTAGATCGACGACAGGTGGGATGCGGATCGACTCTGGATGCGGGATGCGGAAGGAGGACGGATTCGGCTCTAGAGGCGGGATGCAGATCGGCTCTGGATGCGGGATGCGGAAGAAGGACGGATGCGGGATGCGGAGCGGCTCTGGATGCGGGACGCAGATCGACGGCAGGCGCTGGACGGATTCGGGCGGCGGAAACCGCGGTCGGAAGAGGGCGGGTCGGACAACTTTGTTAGGGTTTCGGAAATTTAGAAGAGGGGGAAGGGGAAATGAGAGAGGGAGAGGGAGAGGGAAAATTCAGAAGAGATAGAGAGAGAAACACTTCACAATAATATTCAAGCATATCAAAATACACTAGTCTCACAGCTTATATACGTGCCGGACAAATACGGACATAACAAGGCAAATAAAGGAAATAACAAAAGCAATGCGGAAAAGAAAGCGCCTCCTTGAGACGGCGTCAACTACGTCGGAACGGCTCGCCCGCCGAGCTCCCGACGTTGGTAAACTCACCACACCGGAGGTTGTCCCTCGCCCTCGTCTCCCTCTTCGATCATCGTAACAACTACACTGCTACTTTATATCTGCATTCTTTTTTGTCTACTATTCGATTTACATTTTATTGATATGTTTTGTTTAGAAATGAATATAAAGACACGTAATTAAAAAGAAGCTATAATATGATTACCAACCTGTTATAACTACATCGACAATGTTTTGACCATGAATTAGGCTTCCATATCGAGGTCCTTTATGCTCCCTTCCATATCCATATGATGGCAGTGGAGGCATCAACGTCCACAGATTCTCGTCCTGTACATAAAAAAGGTTTAGCCTTTTTCCCAGGAAGAGGAAGTTGCCACTAACCTATTAGTCACTAGTATCTATAAAATACAAAATTTTCAAGTTCAAATAATCTACAAGAGAAAATCATATGATTTTTTAAAATCTGAAAACTATCAGTGTGGAGGCGTCATACAATTGACAAAGATGACCGGCACTTCTTTAGGTGGCCAGTTAAAATTTTGAAATGAATTACCATCCAGAAGAAGATAAAAGTTCTCCAAGGCCTGAATCTTTCTTTCCTTGAGTCAGTTCTAGCCAGCTATAAAATCAAGACTGTTGTCTTATATTTTAAAGTTAAAAATCTAACTGAAAAACAAAAACGTGATAAATAATTGTATGAAATGTGCAATAGTGATCCTAATAGAAACCAGCATTACAATAAATCTGCATGTGACATGTCTTGTTTGGGTTGTGTCGTTTCCCATACAAGGGAGCATAGTTTGTAAGAAGATAAGAAATTGTCGAGTGGATTGGTGTTTCCACTTTGCTGGTTATGATAGAGTTACTGAGGGCCACAGTTGGAAGAGGAATGCCATTGCAGATGTATCAAAACAACAAAATAATTTGGAGGGAGAATTGTGATATGTGTGGAATTCTAGTGATAGCTTAAAGAGAGGAGTTTTTAGTCAAAGGTGACTGGTCCCAAGTTTTGAAGCTATTGAATGGCAAGGACGACGTCCACACCATGCCAGGGAAGAACGCACATGTCGCTAAGAATTTGTCGTTGCTGATTGATAATGGAAACTGAGCACAATGGATGACCAAAGCTTAAGGATTTTCCATTCTCAATTACGAGAGCAAAGCATGCACTTCTATTTATGGTGAAATGTGTGTGTGTGCTTAGCAACTCTTTCGTGGATGAAATTATGGGTAGCTAATTGATGCGGAGCAGAGACGAGGACTTGTAGTGGAGGACGAGTTTTGATCCCGTTCGGGGCCAATTTGGCGACTTTCCATATATGGCGTGCCCGGATCGACGATCGGACTCCGTAGATGTGTTCGAATTCGTGTTGCGAATCAATTTGATATATTTGTTTATTATTTTTGCATTTGTTTTGATGTATTTGAGTGGTCCCACCTCCGGCCAATCATAGCCGTTGAAGGTGACATGCCCTAGCCTTTATTTTATTATAAATAGATAGGTAGTGGGCTGATGGAGGCTATTGCAGAATTTGGTGAAAAGTATTCCCGGATTCCCGCGACCCCGCCACGGTGCCAACTCCGTGGAACCCTAGGTGACGACTCCTAAGCTTGTATCTCCCTCCCCAAGGTTTGCCCTAACCCTAGGCTCCTTCTTCCCCCTCCCACGCCCTCTCTCTCAGCCTCCACAGCCCCCAAACAGCAGTCGTTCCCCCCCCAATTCCAGCCACTACTCCTGCCCAGAAGAAATTCCTATCTCTTTATATCTACTGTTGATTAATGAAATTTAATGTTCATTGCTATAGTTTTTTCCCCAGTGAACCGGCGGCCTGAAAACCTCCAAGAGATCTTTGCCGCCTACTTCTTCCCCCTGCCCTCCGCCTGCCCCTCAGCCTGATTCCCCTCACAAAACCGACCACTCCTTAGTCCTAACTCACAACCGCCACTTCCTCCCTCCAGATCTACAGCCCCACCTCCCTCTACAGCCTCCCTCCCAAACCGCCAGTCCACCCCCTCCCGTGGATCCACCTGTGCAGCCCCTCCCGCACCCTAGCAGCCCGGATCTAGGCAAATCCAGCCCGGATCCGGCTTTCTCTCCATCCATCCACCATTCCCTAACCCGGATCCGTTATCAAATCATCGGATCTATCCACCCCCGTCCGGATCTCTACCCATGTGGTTGGATCCATCCATTTCCGGTCCGTTTTCATCTCCCATCGCCGAGGACAGCCACCGGCATCATTTCCACGCCACCGGTTCCACATTCGATCGTCGTCCACGTATCTCCGGCTCCGAAATCTTCAGTGTCTTGATCAGCCCACTACTTGGTGAGTTCTCGTTGTATTGGATTATTATTTTCAGCATATTTATATTGGATTGGATCTTGTACTTGTTTGAATATCTTGCATGGTAGTGGTTTGATAGATTATTATTGTGATTTGCAGGGTTTATTCGCCGCGCGCTTGTGCTTTGGTCCTCTGCGTGGAGGAAAGCCTCAGCTTATTTTGCCCTAATAAAATTATTCTGCCTTGCTGTGAATTTATTTTTGCGTGGGATGTTAGAATCCGTCAGGCTTTGTATAGCATGTAAGGTTAGGTCACCGTTTATCCGCCGCCTATAGATTCGTCATGCGTCACTAGCTAACACTTGAATTTAGAGATGAGATATGCACCCGAAGAATAGAAGAGCACGCGTTAAAGATTGTGCACAAAGGCATGAAAGTAGATCTTTGAAAGTGGTTAGATGGTTAGATCAAGAGTGAGAGTATTACCGCTCGAAGAAGATCCGGCAAGGGAAGGGCCGGCGGAGAGGAAGAGAGAAGAAGGAGGCTAGGGTTGAGAGGGAAGAAACAAGGGAGCAACCCTTTTTCAATTCATATCTCAGACAAAAACAATACAAGGTCCACATGTCCTCTTATCGTGGCGAGCAGCGAATACAAAAGAAAATAACGGAAATAGAAAATAACGGAAATAGGAAATAAACCAAACATAACAACATATTTAAATAGGAAATAAACCAAACATAGCAACATATTTAAATAGGAAATAAACCAAACATAGCAACATATTTAATTTTAAATATTCTCGGCACTTGCCATAGCCGGCTTCTCCTCGTTGCACCAACCGGGCCCGCCTTCTCCACCGACGTCGGTTCCCGCCACTTGTAGACCCGCCATGTTCGCGCCTCGTCGTGCATATCCGTAACATTGTCGCCGTCTGGAAAATTTGTCTTGTCCTCAAGGCATAAGTCGGGAAATTGACGGCGGAAATCATCTCGCAGCAGCCAAGTGGCCTCAGACGAGGGACGGTGGCGCCACGCCACAAGAATCTCCTTCGGGGCTGCATCTCCGGAAAGGTGGTGGCAGCGTTCTAGAATGTTGTGCGGATATATTGCAGCGAAGTCGGAGTAGTCAAGATCCGTCAGAATGTGATCCAAAGCTGGATGGTCGCCGATGACGCGGCGAAGCTGAGAGACATGGAAGACTGGGTGGATGCGGCTCCCCTCGGGAAGTTGGATCTTGTAGGCGACGACACCAATCCGGGTCATGAAGGTGAACGGCCGAAAGAAACGCGGCGCGAGTTTGGGGCAAGGGCGCTTGGTGACCGTGAGTTAGCGGTAAGGGTAGAGCTTGATGAAGACCTTCTCGCCGACTTGGAAGGACAGATCTCGACGCTTCCGGTTGGAGAAGGATGCCATTTTTGCTTGGGCCCGGCGAAGATGATGCTTGAGACTGTCCAGAATGATGTCCCGGTCTTGGAGGTGGTCGGTCAAACTCGGTACGACACACTCTCCGGGTACATGGCGCGCTATATCTGGTGGTGGTCGGTCGTAGACAACTTCAAATGGCGTTGATCCCACTGCATGATGGTAGGCGGTGTTGTATGAGTACTCGGCCCAACCCAACCATTTGGCCCACGTGCCCGGTCTCTCGTCAATGAAACAACGTAGGTATGTCTCCAAGCAACGGTTGAGAACCTATGATTGGCCACCCATTTGCGGATGTTATGCGGAGCTCATGCGGAGGTGTGTGCCTTGAAGGTGGAATAGGGATGTCCAGAAAATGCTCAAAAAGAGGGGTCGCGATCGCTCACAATCGATCGTGGGAACCCATGGAGTCGCACGACTCCGGAGATGAAGCTGTCGGCTACACCCATTGCCGTGTACGAATGTCGGAGAGGAATAAAGTGTGCATACTTGGAGAGTCGGTCCACCACGATAAGGACGCAATCGAATCCGTTGGACCGGAGAAGTCGTGTGATGAAATCCATAGCAATGTCCTCCCAAATTCGATCCGGAATGTGTAGGGGCTGAAGTAACCCGGCTGGAAACATTGCCTCGTACTTCGCCTTTTGGCATGGGAGACAGACGACCACGTGGTTTTTGACTTGCTTGAACATGTTTGGCCAGTACAGGGAAGCCGCCAAGCGTCGGTAGGTGCGCAAAGCTCCAGCGTGGCCTCCAGTTGGTGTAGCATGGAACTCAGCGATAAGGCGCGAAATGAGAGAGGAGGTCGCAGATAGCACTAGGCGGCCCTGGTAAAAGAGTCGACCGCCCACCAGGGAGTAAGGAGAGTGGCCTTCCGGGTTGGCGATGAGGGTCGTTCGGATAGCCGCAAGGTGTGGGTCGTTCTCGACGTCGTGTTGAGTTAATTCTACATCCTCCCAGACCGGCCTGGAGATGGCCCGGAGTTCCGGGGAATGTACTTCCCGGGAGAGAGCGTCTGCCGCCCGATGGGTGCGTCCTGGTCGGAATTCGATGGAGAAGTCGTACCCAAGGAGCTTTGTCACCCAAAGTTGTTGTGTTGATGTGGCGATCTTCTGCCGAAGGAGGTACCGCAAGCTATGATGATCGGTGCGGACAACGAAGGAGCGGCCCAGAAGGTACGGACGCCAGTGTTGCACTGCCAGGACAAGTGTCATGAGCTCGTTCTCATACGCCGAACGGCTCCGAATGGTGGTGGAGAATGTCCGACTGTAGTAGGTGATGGGGCGGTTACCCTGCATGAGGGCCGCACCCACCCCGGTGCCCGAGGCATCGCACTCCATGATGAAAGGTTGAGTGAAGTCGGGCATGGCCAGAACTGGTCCATTCACAAGAGCCGCCTTAAGGGCGGTGAATGCGGACATGGCCGCTGGAGTCTATGAAAACGGTCCCTCCTCTGTAAATTTGAGCAACTGTGTGAGGGGCCGAGCAAAGGTGTCGTACCCCTGAATGAAACGTCGGTAGTAATCGGTGAGGCCCAAAAAGCCCCGGACATCCCGAAGAGAGGTGGGGGTCGGCCAATATAGAACCGCCGTGACTTTGTCGTCGTCCATGGCCACTCCCTGGGCTGAGATCGTATGGCCCAAGTAGCTAACGGTGGTTGCCCCGAACGAGCACTTCTTGCGGTGGAGGACCAGATGATACTGACAAATTGTCTCGAGCGTTTGGCGAACATTACATAAATGCTCCTTGCAAGATGAGCTATATACCAAAATATCATCAAAAAAAACAAGGACGTGTTGTCGGAGTACCGCTCGAAAGATGTCGTTCATGGTGGCTTGGAAGGTGGTTGGAGCGTTGGTTAGCCCGAAGGGCATGACCAGAAGCTCGTAGTGCCCATCATGCGTCTGAAACACTGTCTTTGGTACATCCTCCGTCCGCACCCGGATTTGGTGGTACACCGCCCGGAGGTCAAGCTTCGTGAAAAAGGCGGCGCCGTGGAGCTCGTCCAAAAGCTCCTGGATGACTGGAATGGGGTATTTGTCTGGAACTGTGGCCTTGTTTAATTCCCGATAGTCGACACAGAAATGCCAACTCCAGTCTTTTTTTTCGCACGAGGAGGACCGGGTTGGAGAAAGGGCTTGCGCTGGGGCGGATGAGGCCGTCCATGAGCATCTCCCGCACCAGGCGTTCGATCTCATCCTTCTGGGCATGCCCATAATGGTAGGGCCGGACAGATACGGCCGCGGTGTGGGGCTGGAGCGGAATGGCGTGGTTGGTGGCCCACACCGGAGGTAGGCCCACAGGAGCCGTAAACACGTCGGAGAACTCCTCGAAGAGAAGACGGAGGTCTGGTGAAAGCACCGGGGTGGCCGTCGGCTCGGCCTGTAGCTGCCAAAGCCACGCAGAGAATGCCACATCAGTCGTGCGTTGGATGGCACGGAAGGAAACCGGTGTTCGGAGCAGAGTGGAGTCGCCGACGAGGTGGCAGGGTGACCCCTCCCGGCAAAACTGCATAGACATCTCGGCCCAGTTGACCCGAACGTCGCCCAACGTTGCCAGCCATGCCACGCCCAGGATGATGTCAATGCCACCCTGCTCGAAAACGTAGAAATATGTCATCACAGCACAAGGTCCCATGGTGACCCTTACGGCGGAGTACGAGCCCGCGGTTGGGTGGTGGCGGTCGTCTCCTAGACAGACGGTGAAGTCCGGCGAGGGCGTATATGGGATGGAGAGGTGGTGCACCAAACGATGAGAAATGAAATTGTGGTTGGCACCATTGTCGATCATAATGAGAACTGGGTGCCCCTGGACGAGGCCCGCTAACTTCATAGTCCGTGGTCCGGTAAGGCCGCCTACCGAGAAACAGGGCAGGTCCAAGCGGTTGAAGGTGGCCCCCGTCGGATTCCGGTAGTTGCGGCTCGTCGGAGAGCTCGTCGCATGGAACTCTTTCACGACGCACACATGAGTGGGAGAATACGGTTGTCGGCACCTGAAGCAGAGCCCCTTCCGTCTGAGCTCGTTGTAGTCCCCGTTAGAGATCATGCGGGGGGTCAGGGTGCGGCATGGGCGAGGACCGCTGGGTGGAGGTGGTCGTGGACCGAAGTCCCACAGTGGTGGTGGTCGTGGCGGCGGAGGCCCGGTTGTGACCGGCGGGCGCGCCCCAATATCTGCTTCCACGGCGCGCGCGAGATCGAGCGCTTCAGAGACCGTCCGTGGTTGATGGGTGCGGAGGCGCGAATGGATGGTCGGTAGGAGGCCTTGCATGAAGAAGCCCAAATAGTGATCGGGCGGAAGGCCGGTGACATGAGTGACCAAGGCTACGAATTCGTCGATGTAGGAATCGAGGTCGGTCGTCTGGCGGATGCTACAAAGGCGCTCGACGGCAGACCCGGCGTAGCGGTGGTCGTATCGGCAAATCATTTCTTGTTTCATTTCGGCCCAAGAGATGAGTGGTTGTGATTGGCGTAGCCATCGCGCCCAATGGTGAGCGGATCCGTCTAGGCCGACCATGGTTGTGTCGACCTTGTCCGCTTCCGGCGTGAGATGGAGGTCGAAGTACTGTTCTGCCTTGGTGATCCACCCCATGGGATCGATGCCGGAAAAATGTGGAATGTCAAGGGAGAGGGTCGAGCGACCGGAGAGCAACACGGTGGTTGCGGGCTGGGGGGTGTGCCGAGCAGTGAGCCCCCATCGGCGAGCCCCCATCGGCAAGGCGGGGCGGGATTCCAGTCGCGCAAGGATGGCCTATAGCGTGGTCTGGATGGAGGCGAACTGGGAGTAGTGGCCGTCGAGACGACGCTGGACGGTGTCTTAGTGGCCGTCGCCGGCAGAAGTCTCAGGATGCAATCGAGTCGTCGGAGCCATGGACGATGGAGAGGCCACTGCGGTGCGACGCGGCCGAAATCGAGTGGCAAGACGGCTACGGGCGACACGTTGGCGGCGAGAGTGGCAGGGCGAGACCGAGCGAGACGTCGGCATGGGGGAGATGTCCGGGCGAGATGTCCGGCGGCTACAAGAGCGGACGGACCGACAGGTCGGACCAAATATTACCGCACGAAGAAGATCCGGCAAGGGGAGGGTCGGCGGAGAGAAAGAGAGGATGAGGAGGCTAGGGTTGAGAGGGAAGGAACAAGGGAGCAGGCCTTTTTCAATTCATATCCAAGACAAAAACAATACAAGGTCCACATCTCTTCTTATAGTGGCGAGGAGCGAATACAAAAGTAAATAACGGAAATAGGAAATAAACCAAACATAGCAACATATTTAAATAGGAAATAAACCAAACATAGCAGCATATTTAATTTAAAATATTCTCGGTGTTTGTCATAGCAGGCTTCTGCCCGTTGACACCAACCGGGCCCGCCTTCTCCACCGACGTCGGTTCCCGCCGTTTGTAGACCCGCCATGTCCGCGCCTCGTCGTGCATATCAGTAACAGAGAGTGTATGAGTCTAGCATAGGTTGAGATTCGAATAAGAGGTCCAAGTGATATATGAGGATACAAAATTGGGCTTTGCGATGAATACAACACTCAAGCCTTTATCCCATTGTAGTGGGGTCGGCTATATGGATCCTTTGTCGCCAATGTGCCCTATCTTTAGTCATAATCTCACTAATGCTCCTTATAGTTTCATTCCAAGTCTTTATTGGTCTTACCCCTCCCCTGTTTAACATGCCTAGTGACTAAACTCTCACAACGCCTAACATATGCCTCTAAGGGTCTCCTTTGTACGTGTCCAAACCATCTTAGTCGAGTTTCTCACATCTTCACTGCAATTGGTGTCACTCCTGTCTTATCCCTGATACATTCATTCTTAATTTTATCCAGTCTCGTGTGTCCACACATCCACTCAAGCATTATCATCTCCGCAACTCCCTCTTTTTACTCATGTACACAATTCACTGCCCAACACTCAGAACCATAGAACATCACTGGTCTAATTGCAGTATGGTAAAACTTGCCTTTAAGTTTTAATGGTACTTTACGATCACATAAGATACCTGATGCGCATCACCACTTCAACCAACCTGCTTGGATTCTATGTATCACATCTTTATCAACACCTCCATCTTTTTGAACTATCGATCTAAGATATTTAAAGCACTTACTGCGGAAAATATCTTGATCACCAACTTAATAACGAAGTCATCCGTCCTTCTTGCACTGCTAAATTTAAGCTCCATATACTCCGTCTTTACCCTGCTCAACCTAAAACCCTTTTTTTCTAAAGTGTCTCGCCAAGATTTAAGTTTCGCGTTTACACCCTCACGCATCTCATCGATCAAAGAAATATCATTCGCAAACAATAAACACCAATGTATTGCTTGTTGGATATGTTCGGTGAGCTTATCTAAGATAAGGGTAAAAAGATAAGGGCTTAAAGCTGAACCTTGATGTAAGCCAACAGTGATAGGGAATTTATGTGTTAATCCTCCAGATGTCCTCATCCTCGTCACTGAATTTGTATACATATCTTTGATTATGTCAATGTATAATACATTTACACCTTTCTTTTCTAAGACTCTCTGTAAGATCTCTCTTGGAACCCTATCATAAGCCTTCTCAAGATCGATAAACAACATATACAAATCTTGCTTTCTTTCTCGATAGTTGCCAATGAGTCTCCTCAAGAGATGTATAACTTTCATGGTCGACCGCCCTACCATGAATCTAAATTGATTCTCCGAGATACTAGTCTCTCGTCTTATTCTTCTTTCTATTACTCGTTCTCATAGTTTCATGGTATGACTCATTAATTTAATTCCTCTGTAATTAACACAATTTTGTATATCTCATTTGTTCTTATACAAAGATACCAAGATACTTTTTCTTCATTGGTCTGACATGCTCTTTGACTTCAGTATCTTACTGAAGAAACTTGTAAGCCACAAATTCATTCTTTCCCTAAACATTTTCATACTTCGATGGGTATATCGTCTGGCCCACATGTCTTTCCCTTTTTTATCTTCATTAGGACATCATTTACCTTCAATACTTGAATTTTACATAAAACTTTATGTTCTTATACTCCTCCAATTTAATTAACTCTTCCAAGTTCAGTTCATTGTCTTTTGTTTCATTATAGAGTTGATAAAAGTATCTTTTTCATCGCTCGTTAATAGCCACATCATTCGACAAAATTGTATCTGTTCCATCCTTTATGCATTTAACTTGACTTAAATCTCTTGTCTTCCTCTTTCTAGCTCGAGCAATTTTAAATATGTCACGCTCTCCATCTTTGGTATCTAGTTGCTTATAAAATTCTTCATAAGTTTGACTTCTTGCTTTACTTACTGCATGTTTAGTTTTTTCTTGGCGATTTTATACCTTGTCAAGTTTTCATCATTCCTACAAGCTTATCTTGCGATGAATGTGAGAAAAATTTCATCACAATCAAAGCATAGACTCTTATCTTGACGAGCTTGCCTTTCATCGGGCGTAAGGTGATACATGACAAATCAATATGTGTTCGTGCCAACAGAGATGATGGAAGTAGCAGTTTGTTTGGAGTATTGAGGACCATTGGTGGTTTAAGTTAAACTGCGTAGTTGGTAGGGAAAGCGACATGAGCCATTGATCTTGTCTTATTGGAACTTTGAATCTCATGGTTTGCGCGAGGGTGGTCAATTGAAAGGCTTGGATTTCACAACAAATTTCAGGTCGATGAGTAGAACGATAGCAATTTAGCATGATTTGTTGGGGAATTCTTCAAAGGTGGTGTATGCAAGTATGGAGCTGGTATGAGTGAGTTTGGATAAGGTGCCTTAGTGATCGACGTAGTGCAATGGGCGAAGCAAACCTCCAATGCTTGATAAAAGCATCCACGAGATAGAAATATTGTTTGGGAAATTCCAACGGAACAATGCAAGGCCTTGCTCACCCATATGCAATGAAGAAACTGTAAAGTGTCGCTCATCTAGCATGTGATAGTAGTACAAAAATCAATTTACTTTGAAGATCCAACCAAGAGGGTTGCATCCACCAAAGGGAATCAAATTTGAGATGGCTAGAGGAGGGAGTGAGGTGTGCGAATTTCTCTTGTTGTTTGAATTTGTTATTGATGAGGCGGAATTATTCTAGCTTCCCACCAAGAATGATGGATACAAGGGTGACGAGTTGGTCGATAATAACGACAAACTACTTGTTATGGTTAGTGATTGTTTATGTCAAAAGCGTGGAGGCAGTTTCTTCTGCTATGGCTATGGTAGGGCAACGAGCACACCAATGATAAATGTTGAATTATGTTGCTCCCTCTTCTTTTCGATGAATGGCCCAAAAAAATTGAGAGATGATTCTTTAGCTTTCTCTATATGTACTAATGGGTTGCCTTCATGAATCCTCCAATAAAATCACATATTTCCCTTTCGAATAGGTCCACCGAATATCACATGCCATCTAAGTTTTTTTGGATGCACTTACAAACTCATATTCATTCTCATAACCATGGCAAACTTAATCATCAGCTACTAAATATATGTTCATTAGTTGCGCTTTCTCTCATAAGGATATAGATGTTATGACTCAATCTCTAGTTCGGCGTTTGTCTCTGTGGAAGTCCCTCCAAGAGCATGGATTATTCAGTAATCCTTCATCTTATGCAAAGAAAATCTAATGAGATTCGTAATCTCATTCCTGCAACTCTGAAAGAACTTGTGATATTCTCACCCCAACATCTCGAAATAAACCAAAGATACACCCATAAACAAATCTACCTCCAAAAACAAATCTCACATAAAAAACTCAAAGTCACCCAAAAATTCTTAAGACGTACTTAATAACACATCTTACCAATGGGCATCATGCATTCTTATCCCGGAGCTATTACTGCTTCCATGTTCATGAGTGTACTAAAAACACAGTTTCTCCAAACATGCCAATTGCATTCATAACCACAGTTTCCAACAACTGCGTTCACGACCGCCGCCGCTATCCCAAACAGACCCTAAATGTCTTAAATTACCAATTTGTGTTCCTCTGGTAGGTAAGTTGAGAATGGCTATTTTATACTCCTTATTTTGAGGAGGGCAGGGGGAAACGATTAATGTTTCCATGGTCCTTTTATAATTATCACATATATAGGCCTATATATAATTATGATTTTTTGCTCCTATTATGCTAAACCTTCAATGGAAGTGCCAACTTAGGCATAAAAATAAAAAAAACACAAATATAACAAAGATAGACGAGCAGAAAGTACATCATTTTATATATTTTTCTTAAGTATGGATTATATATAATATATAGCACTAGAAGGGCGTTCAAGTCTGGAAAACGCCTTTTGTCATTATGTGAATCTTCAAATTTGTCTATTGTTTGCTTTAATGTGAATCATGTAGTTATTCATGTGATTCACATGGGAGGATTTAGTCTCATATTATCAAGATGAGTCAAAGTCAAGCGCTTATATATTTGTTCATCTTTTTTACGATTTGAAATATTATTTGTTCGTGAGATCACACTATTATAACCCACATGCTATTGTGTTGCTTCCCAAACAATTATTAAATTTCGATACGGACAAATTTAGCACCTTGTATGCATGTCGCAGGCGCACATGCATGCGAGCATCATTTTGATTGTGTATTTACATGAGAGAGGTTGAAAATTTTCGGACATGCATAGAGGAAATATCTTATCAAATGTTTAGAAAGTTTTAAGTAGATATATTATGCGCTCAAAAGGGAACAAAATGTTACTTTCCTTCCTCGTAGTTCCTTTAAAAAAATCTTCTTAGATTTAAATTAAAAGAATGTTGATAAATAGCTCAACTCGCCGTTGTGTTTACTATGGAAGAAAGCCATGTTATGGGACCACAAAAGGGGTGACGACGTGTGATCAGGGTCGCCTGTATCTATATTTCTCACATAATATTTTCTATTATTTCTCGCACAATTATCTTTCTTACGTACCTTATAACTCAGGTGAGGGGTAGGGGTGTAAGTAAAAACCAACTGAACTGTCAAACCGAACTGCACAACCGGTTTGGTTCTCGTAGATTGCGGTTCGGTTCAATTCTCGTAGGCTGCGGTTCGGTTACGGTTTCAATTTTAAAAAACCACATGGTTCGTTTCTCTTTGTATAGCTTACGTTAATACGTTATTTAGTTATCACCAATTTAGGTACTCTTAAGTCTCTAACTCTCTGAGGATTAATAAATAATAATATCCCTCATTCGGTCATTCCATTTCTCTCTGTCGGTCTGTCCGCAAGCCGCAAGTCGCATAATCCAGAAGCAACGCAAGCCTGCCGCAAGCCGCAAGTCGCATAATCCAGAAGCAACGCAAGCCTGCCGCAAGCCGCAAGTCGCATAATCCAGAAGCAACGCAAGCCTACCGCAACCCGCAAGGTGAAGTTAGGGCCTCTTCACACCGGCCGACGCTTATTCACTCGTGCTCGACTCCTGGATTATGTGAGGGAGAACATTAAGATTTTCTCTTAGATTGTTTTATGTTTCTATTTTTAAGCCACTAAAACCAAACCATTCAGAATGGTTCGGTTCTGTTCGGATCTAATGGTTTGCGTGGGCTCGGTCGGTTCCAGATTTCTAGAACCACATAGGGGTGGTTCGGTTTGCAGTTTTACTCAAAAACCGAACCGTTACACCCTAGTGAGGGGCATAAATATAATATTTTGGGAATCTTCTCCTCTCACTATGATAGGTGAGCAAGGGGCATTTTAAGGTATGAATAAAATTATATCTTAGTCTCCTCTCATTCTCATCTTCTCAAGTTAGGGTCGGGGTTGAGCAAGACTACCCTCTTCCTCTTCCTCTCTTGGTGAAGCTCGGCTCTGTCAATCTCGTACACCTAGCCTTCCCAATGATGGAGGATAAAATGAGAACCGAGCTCGACTGAGAGAGGAAGAGGAAAATGGGGGGCATTGCTCAACCCCAGCCCTAACTTGAGAAGATGAGAAGGAGAGGGGACTAAAGACTAAGATATATTTCATCCATACCTTCAAATGCCCCCCCCCCCCCCCCCCCCCCCACCCCCCCCCCCCCCCCCCCCCCCCCCCCCCCCCCCCCCCCCCCCGCTCACATATATATAGTCGATACCTAGCATTCCCAATGATGGATGACACAATGAGAGTGAGCTCGACCAAGAGAGGAAGAGGAAGACGAGAGTCTTGCTCAACTCCAGCCCCGACTTGAGAAGATGAGAAGGAAAGGAGACTAAGATATAATTTCATTCATACCTTCTACTTCCCCCTTTTGCTCACACCTATATATAATGATGAGAAGGTTCGCAAAACATTACATTTATGCCGCTTACCCGGGCTACAAGATGCATGAGAAAGTATAGTAATGCAATAAATAATAGAAGAGACTATACGAGAAATAAAGATGCAGGCGCGCGTGACCACACGCCGTCACCCTCTTCTTGGGCCTATAACATGTCATTTCATATTTGTATCTAGGTGTATACCGCCATCAACCCTCTGTGAGTTGGAATTATACCCCAAGAAAATCATCCAAGTATTTAAAGTCATTGAGATTGTTTTCTTTTTCTCATTGAATTTTTCATTGCATACTTAAAATATTACCAACCCATTTTGTTACGTATATCTTTATCTGACTACTTAGAACTGAAATGTCATGAGAACTGACACAAGAAGTGTGGTTGCACTGCTACCGCGGTTCATATGCTCAAATAATCTTCCAATATGGTCTATGAAAACGCATGAAAGTAACTCCAATGGAGAACGCATTCAAGTTCGATCTTAGAATTGCTTACCTCAGCCCCTAGAATAACAGCGCCCTCCGCGAGGAAGAGAGTCATATGACTGGTGAGATTAAAGGGGGCGGTAAGCCAGCGACCAGGCTGCACATTCAGCTGGGCGCCGCCCTTCTTTTGAAACTTGGAGATAGCAGCCACCGCTCGATTGAACGCCTCCGTGTTCATCGTGACGCCGTCGCCGACCCCTCCAAAGGCCGTAAGATTGAAAGCCACTGGTCGAAGCCTCGGAAGAGCCGTGCCCGGCGGACGCCGAGCCGACCATAGGAAGATCTGAATTCCCTCGACGGAGTTCCCTTGCCAAAAAAACAAGGAGGAGAACCCAAGAATCCAGAGCAAAGTAAAGAGAGTCTTGTGAGCTGACACCACCGTCAAAACACTCCTCCTCGGTTGCTGACACTGAAATCTCCCACTGGATGACGATATTTCCATCACGATCCAGAGAAGTGTCCGATTCTAAAATCAGCACAGAAATGTGCTTTATCCTCTCGATTTCAAGGTGGTGGAAATCGCGCCTGGGGCGCCGAAGCGTAGTAAGATCGGGATTAGAAAAGAAAGGTTATAGATCCGCAGATCGAATGCTGGTGTCAAGTCTAGGGTTTCGCCCATGGGGGTGGTTGTTTTAAGAAGACCAGGACGTCGGAGAAGACGGGGGTAGACTGGAAGGGGAGTGGGATCGAGATGTAGGTGAAGTTGGTTGTTACTGGTGAGGGGTGGATGTCAGAATTTGCTTTTGATTTTTGAATGTTTAATTATTTGGTTAATTATAAAAAAATAGATTTATATAAAAAGACAATTTGTTACTCAGACCATAAATGTCTCTTCCCAAACTTTTTTTCACTTTATTTTAGCTTAGAAATTATTATTTGCAGATCAATTTTAAACTTGAGCAGTCAATCTCTTTGTTCTCCTGAGCAGGGCCCCACAACGAAGGAACATCTCTGATGACCTGCGCAGTTCAACGTGTGCACGGATCGTGATTCATAAAATAAATGCGCGGATAAATACCGAGTTGAGGAAGAAATACGATTTCTTCGAGGTTCATGCGATTTCGATTTATTTGAATGTTTACTCTATCCTTGTGGTGAGGAAGGCGAGGAGGAAGATCAATTTTTTTTAATTTTCTTTGTTAATCTATGGATAACAAAAATATGTGCGAATAATAAATTTAACTTTCTTTAAAGTTACGAGTAGACAAAATCTGTGAATAGACAAATCAATTTGCGAATAACAACTGTCTATACAAATCATATATTTAGAAATGAGTAATTATCTGTGTGAAAATAAATTAAATAATTATTTTTAGAGAGTTTAAGGAGCTTTGAGAAATCAGAAGTTTGAATTTAAAAATAATGCCTAATCACATTCAATTTTATAGTAAATTTAACTGGTAAATTGTTGATAACCCCCTAAATTTTTTCATTATTGTCAATAGCCCACTAAACTTTTTCATCATTATCAATAACCCCCCTAATCTGTATAAATAGGTGGATAACCCTCGTTATTTTTTACTTGTTCAAACTTATAGGGGGTAATGCGCTTATTTCTAAAAATTAGAGGGGACATCAAATAAACTTTTGAATGTTTTCATAGCTCCATATACTTCATGTCTGGTGTTTATTGAATGATTTACGAAGTTTAGTGAATGAATTATTGATTTCTATTATGTTGATCATGGATTTGAGATGCATAGCTTCAAATAATGTTGCATATGATAATCTGAAATTTATGGATTTTCTCAAATTCTCTGCACATTAGTTTGATGCATAGAAATTTACAATTAAAACACTAATACATGAATGATCTTGCAACAACAAAAACTTTGCTTCAATTTCTTACTTGTTTTTGATGATTCTTTGATTGAAAATGAGCTTAGAATGACTAGTTTGGATATTTTGGTTTCTTAAGATGAGCATCAACACTTTCTTTGACTTTGACTTCGTTTGACGCGGTGGTGGCGGTTGTGAACGTGGTGGTTATGAACTGTCGTTCGTTAACGCCCGACCTCACCTAAGGAACTTCATCTGTTTTTATGTTTACAACTAGTTTTCTTTATTGGTGGCGGTCATAGTCTGTCATGCTAAACATACATTCTATGACGGTGATGTTTTTGTTCAAACTCACCGGAGCAAAAACACCACGCAAAATAGATCTTTAACATTACCATTCTATAGTTGATTCATTTGCATCTCGTGGGTAATTCACATCACATTCAAAAGTTTATTTTCACCTGGAACAGAAAGCCCTATATATGCCCCGGGAGAGTTGGAGAGGCGAAAGATGCTTCATTATTTTTAGTCCTAACCTAATAATACACAATAGGGGTGTCTCTTTCTACAGATGGAGAGGGCAACAAATATTTTAAAAAATAGCATGTCAATATTTGCATAATCACACACAACTTATACCAAAAAGCATTTTTAAAGAGGACTGCGAATAGCCATTTTAGGTGAGCATGGGTTTGAGTGGAGAGGACCCAACTAGGAAGACCTCACTTAAAATCATCACAAAATGATCGTGCAAAGTGATCGTGAAATGATCTTACATGACCGCGATAAACAATAGTATGTTGGAGATGTGGAGTCTGAGCGGGGGGTTTGGGGGCAGTGCACCCGAAGCATTTTTTGAGCGATGATAATTATGCAATTTTATTATTACTGTAGTCCTAAACTTCAAATATAAAGAGTTTCCTTTGCATTTCGCCCTGTAACGGAAAAAAAGATAGTGAGAAACCTCAGTGCGGCCGTGGACGTAAGCAGATTGTCGAACCACGTAAATCTGCATGTCTTAGACTTATTTTCTTGCACCACATAAAATTGCTCAACTCCTCTCCAGAATCAATTCAATCAATATGAGATTTATGGTTTGAGACTTATAAACTAGAGTTACACCACTAAGAAATAATCTTTAGAAATTAAAAGTTCTCACAAAAGTCTTAAATACTAGCCATGCGGGCAAGGTCAAGCGTTGGCGATCGCTAACTCGGAGACACCAAAAGTAGAAATGTTATTCGTCATTGCCTTTACTATCACAATTTCAGACCGCCACCGCGCAAAGCCAAAACTATCCCAAACAGAGCCTAAATTGTGGTTGATTAAACACATTATCTTATCAAACATCATGCCTTTCTGCTCAAGAAATTTTTGGGGCAATTTATCACACTCATGAATCCTAATGGCTCAATAGTATTTAGTTTATTTTTCACTTAATTCCTCTTTTATACACATTAAGAAATATTTGTTATATGATAATCTACAATTCTACACAACATTGTTGCTCTGTTCAACCTAAAAAAGGTACAAAAGCAAATGAATATATGCACATGATTCATCCCCTCGGAAAAAGAAATTGAGACAATCTTTTAAAGCGCAAAAAAAATGTTAAGAAATTTCACATCCACAAGCGCAGCCTCCCTGCCGGAGAAAGAACCAACAACGAAGGGAAAACGATGACATCCTTCGCCCCGGAAACCATAGCCGATTCGCCCTGTGAAGTTTTCTGGATCTAAGGACATCAAGACAAGCACACCAAAAGATGAACAATAACCTGCATCTATTACTTAGCACATGATTACACTTTACAAGAGACAAGACTGAATATAAGTTGCATACAACTTGATTCACAACAGCCATAAGATATAACTAAGAACTTGGTCGCAGACAGTGTCCGCTCTCCTCTACTTCTCGCTACCGCCAGCGCTAGCTCGCGAATGCTCCCTCACACCTCGCACTCGATAGCTCGCACTCGCAGCTCACTAGCCGCACCCGCACTCGCTAGCTACACTCGCTCTCGCTACCGCCAACACTAACACTACCGCCCGTGTTGAGTTTGTGAAGTGAGCTGTCGCCCGGCGACAGTGGTTGTCGCCCAGCGACAGTGGGCGAGTATCATACTCGCCGCCGAGTAGGCATCTGCCTATAAATACAGGGGTACCCCCCCCCCCCCCCTAAAGAGCATCCATTCTGAAAGTGGCGAGTAGAGACTTCAGAAGTGGCGAGTATCATCAACTCTGAGCGAGTTAGAGATACCAGAGCGCTACCCGGCGAGCATCGGACTTGGAGTAAGTTCGGTAGGCGAGCATCGGACTTGGAGCGAGTTCGGCGAGCTCTCTAGAGCGAGTAACGAGTAGAGGAGATATCACCCGGCGACAGTGGATATCGCCCGGCGACAGCGAGGAGGAAAGGAAGCGCGCGCGGCGAGCGTGCGAGTATCCTGGAGTGCGAGCAGTGAGCTTGCGAGTATCTGGAGCGCGAGCAGCGAGCTTGCGAGGATCTGAGCTATCGCCCAGGCGACAGTCAATATCGCCCGGCGACAGCGAGAAGCGAGCTTCTGTGGCGAGGAGCGAGTATTGGAGCGAGTATCACCATCCTGGTGTGCTCGGGAGGAGGAGCGGACCTTGTCCGTGACCAGAGTGTTACTTCTTTTGGCTGTTGTGATTCAAGTTGGATGCAACTTGTATTCAGCCGTGTGAATTTGTAATTGATTGCCTAGTTGAGAAATATAAATCTTCCTTGTCCATTGTTGGTTCACTTGATCGATAGCAGACCCAAAAAATTCAACATGGTATCAGAGGGAGGTTGCTGAAGCAGCGCCTGCTATCGGAGTTCAAGGTTATCTTCCAAGATGGACGGCGGAGGAGGATTTGCGAGAGGACTAGGAATCGAGCTGCTCACCCAGACCAACTACAAAAAGTGGAGATCATGCATGGAGAGCTACCTGCTTGGAGAGGATCTCTGGGAGGTAGTTGGTGGTGGAGAGCAAGAGGAAGTTGTAGCTGCCGGGGATAATGGTCCAGCTGTGAGAGCTTGGAGGAAGACCAACGCCAAGGCGGCGTTCACCTTGAAGAGAGCCATATCACCTGACTTGTTCGACCACATCATTGGTTGCCAGTCAGCGTCTGCGATTTGGATAGCCCTCGATGGGTTATTCAACAAGAAGAATGTGGCTCGGCTACAATTCCTGGAGAATGAGTTGGCGAAGTCGACTCAAGGCGAGATGGCTATATCCACCTTCTTCCTGAAGGTGAAGAACCTATGCGGGGAGATCTCGGCCTTGGATCCTGAAGAGCCAATCTCAGAGGCGAAGCTGAAGCGGCACATACTCCGAGGTTGGAGGAGGGAGTATGTCGCTTTCGTTACTTCCGTGCAAGGATGGGCTATTCAACCCTCCCTTCTAGAGCTAGAGAACCTGTTGTCGTCACAGGAGAGCTTGGCGAAGCAGATGGCGGGAGTATCCATCTCAGGAGGAGATGGCGAGGCGTTGTTCTCAGGAAAGAGGAGATCCTGGGACAAGAGAAAGAAGAACTCCGGAGATGGACCTTCAACGTCCTCTCAGGGAGATGGGGGGAAGTTCCTTCCTGCCCGTGACGAGAAGGGGAGATACCTTTGCTTTGCCTGTAAGAAGTACGGGCATATGGCAAAGGATTGTCGGTCTAATCTCCAGGCCGGTCATGTTGCTGAGAAAGGTGGAGACCATTAGAGAGGTGGAGACCATCGAAGAGGTGGAGGAAGAGGTGGAGGTCACCAGGGCGGTGAGAGGGGGGACAATTGTTTCCTGGCAGAGATGACGGCAACGTCAGTCGATGTCTTAACCTCCATCAACCTCGAGGACGACTGGATAGTGGATTCCGGTTGCGGGCATCATCTCACTGGAGATATGTCGAAGTTTGCCTCCTCGGCAACATATGAAGGATCGGATGCTATCATCACTGCGGATGATACGGTGCATCCAGTGGAGCGAGAAGGGAAGGTGTCCCTTGGGAGCAGAGAGAAGCCAGTGACACTGAAGAGTGTCTATCACGTGCCTGGCATGAAGAAGAACCTCTTCTCAGTGGCGAACGTCGTGGATGCTGGATACCACGTGCTGTTTGGACCAAAGGAGGTGAAGTTCTTGAAGAACCTCTCGTCTGTCGATGCTGACGTCACGCTCACCGGGAGAAGGGTGAAGGACTTGTATGTTCTGTCTGCAAGTGCCTACGTGGACAAGCTGAAGACAAACGACAGCGTTGTGATCTGGCATGAGAGGTTGGGTCATGTGGGTATGGACAAGCTGAAGATGATGGCGGAAAAAGGGCCTAGTGAATGGCCTGCCTCATCTCACTTCCTACGGCGACGGCCATGTGTGCGACGGATGCCAATATGGAAAGTCACATCGACTTCCATTTGACAAGTCAGAGACCAGGTGTAAGGCACCTCTTGAGTGCGTGCATGCTGACATGATGGGGTCGTGTACCACCCGTACTTATGGAGGCAATAAGTATGCGCTGGTTCTGGTGGATGACTATACCCGCTATACGTGGGTATACTTTCTGAGAGAGAAATCAGAAGTGTTCAGCAAGTTCCTCGAGTGGAAGGAGCTTGTGGAGGGGAGGCTGAACCGCAGAGTCAAGAAGCTGAGGAGCGACAATGGAGGGGAATTTACCTCCAATGAGTTTGCTTCTTTCTGCAGGAGGTTCGGCATTCGGCGGGAGCTCTCCTGCGCTCACACCCCTCAGCAGAATGGGGTGGCAGAGAGGAAGATCCGCCATCTGGTGGAGACTACCAGGAGTTGGCTACATGCCAAGAGCATTCCCAAGGCCTTGTGGGCGGAGGGAATGGCGTGTGTTACTCATGTGATCAACAGGCTACCTCTGAGTCCTAACAGGATGGTGTCTCCACACCAGCTCATGTTCGGGGAGAAGCCCAATGTGGGTCACATGAAGGTGTTCGGTTCTACCTGCTTCGTGCACGTCCCGGACGCTCAGAGAACAAAGTTGGAGCCGAAGGCGAGGAAGTGTATCTTCATCGGCTACGATGAGCGGAAGAAGGGGTGGAAGTGCATGGATCCACAGACTCACAGGTTCATCGTCTCGCGCGACGTTGTGTTTGACGAACTGGTCTCATACCAGGGAGTCTCTTCTGTGGAGCTGCCGGAGAGTGGAGAAGCTAGCAGGGAAGAGGAGTGGGTCGCTGAGGACCCTACTGTGGAGATGGAGTTATCTCCAAGTGCTCCATTGCCATCTGGCTCAGGAGGAGCTTCTGGCTCAGGGGGAGCTACGAACTCAAGTAGCAGGGAGAGCACCGCTATAGGAGGAGTTCTGAGAGGAGCTCAGAGAGGAGCTCAAGCAGAGGAGTCTACCGGAGTGGTAGATAGTGGCCAAGCCTTGAGGAGGTCGAAGAGGACGATCGTCCCGCCTGCTCGTTATAAGGAGGGGAACTTCGTGAGTCTGGTTTCCTGCTTCTTCGCAGGACCACTCGATGAGAGGGAACCTGCCTGCTTTGAGGATGCAACTGGCATCAAGGAGTGGGACGCGACCATGATCGAGGAGATGGAGGCCCTAGAGAAGAACGAGACATGGGACCTGGTTCCCATGGTGGAGGGCATCAAACCTGTCACCTGTAAATGGGTGTACAAGGTTAAGAAGAGGGCTGATGGAGAAGTGGAGCGGTACAAGGCGAGGCTTGTCGCTCGAGGCTTCTCACAGACCTACGGAGAGGACTACGAGGAGACCTTCAGTCCTGTAGCGAAGATGACGTCAGTGAGGACGATCATTGCTTTGGCAGCGTGCCGAGGATGGAAGCTGTGGCAGCTTGATGTGAAGAATGCGTTCCTGTATGGAGAGATCGACAAGGACATATTCATGGTGCAACCGCCTGGATACGTGTCCAAGTCTCAGCCACATCATGTCTGCAAGCTGAAGAAGGCCCTCTATGGTCTGAAACAGGCGCCGAGAGCCTGGTATGGGAAGATTGCGGAGTACTTGCAGTTCTGCGGCTACGATGCCTCAGACTCGGACTCCAGCATATTCGTGAAGAAGGATGGAGGTCTTCACGTACTGGTGCTGCTATACGTCGACGACATGATCGTGACAGGGAACAACCCTGAGGAGGTCGCGGCGCTGAGAGAGCAGCTTTCCATACGCTTCGAGATGAAGGATCTTGGTGAACTGCACCATTTCCTTGGTCTCCAAGTAGAGAAGAGAAGAGGCGGACTGGATGTTTCCCAGAGGGCATATGCCGAGAGGATCGTCGAGAGATTCGGCATGAAGGAGGGGAAGAGCAGTTCCGTTCCTCTGGAGGCGGGGCTGAAGCTTCGGAAGGAAGAGGGGAGGATTCTTCCTGATCCCAAGATCTTTCGGGCTCTGGTAGGGAGTCTTATATACTTGACTATCACAAGGCCGGACATCGCCTTTGCTGTCGGCCGAGTTAGTCGATATATGCAGGAGCCGCGGAAGCCTCATCTGGAGACAGCCAAAGGGATTCTGAAGTATGTGAAGGGCACCCTTGAGATGGGGTTGTCCTATGAGGAGAAGTCTATCTTCAAGCTGCACGGGTACACGGATGCAGACTACGGAGGTGACGCTGATGATCGCAAGTCGACATCAGGTTACGTGTTCTTGTGTGGAGCTGCTGCTATCTCGTGGTGTAGCAAGAAACAGGACTCTATTTCCCTTTCTACCACGGAGGCCGAGTACAAGGCGTCGTCCTTAGCAGCTCAGGAGTGTGTCTGGCTAAGGAGACTAGTGGAGGATGTGGACGAAGAGGTCAGCGGATCTACTGTGCTGCGTGGGGACAACGATGAGTGCATTGAAACTGGTAGCCAATCCAGTTTGTCATGCAAGGACCAAGCACATTGAGATCGAGCATCACTTCATCAGAGAGAAGGTGTTGGGAGGCTTGATCGCTGTGGAGCATGTGCGGAGTGAAGACAACCTTGCGGACATATTCACAAAGCCCCTATCTGCGGGGCCGTTCCGGAGGCTTCGCTCCTTGCTTGGTGTTGTTCCCGGAGTTCACTTCAAGGGGGAGTGTTGAGTTTGTGAAGTGAGCTGTCGCCCGGCGACAGTGGCTGTCGCCCAGCGACAGTGGGCGAGTATCATACTCGCCGCCGAGTAGGCATCTGCCTATAAATACAGGGGTACCCCCCCCCTAAAGAGCATCCATTCTGAAAGTGGCGAGTAGAGACTTCAGAAGTGGCGAGTATCATCAACTCTGAGCGAGTTAGAGATACCAGAGCGCTACCCGGCGAGCATCGGACTTGGAGTAAGTTCGGCAGGCGAGCATCGGACTTGGAGCGAGTTCGGCGAGCTCTCTAGAGCGAGTAGCGAGTAGAGGAGATATCGCCCGGCGACAGTGGATATCGCCCCGGCGACAGCGAGGAGGAAAGGAAGCGCGCGCGGCGAGCGTGCGAGTATCCTGGAGTGCGAGCAGTGAGCTTGCGAGTATCTGGAGCCGTGAGCAGCGAGCTTGCGAGGATCGGAGCTATCGCCCAGGCGACAGTCAATATCGCCCGACGACAGCGAGAAGCGAGCTTCTGTGGCGAGGAGCGAGTATCACCATCCTGGTGTGCTCGGGAGGAGGAGCGGACCTTGTCCGTGACCAGAGTGTTACTTCTTTTGGCTGTTGTGATTCAAGTTGGATGCAACTTGTATTCAGCCGTGTGAATTTGTAATTGATTGCCTAGTTGAGAAATATAAATCTTCCTTGTCCATTGTTGGTTCACTTGATCGATAGCAGACCCAAAAAATTCAACAGCCCGCGCTAACTCGCGAGTGCTCTCTCTCCTTCTCGCTCAAGAAACTCTCTTTGAGTTCTCTCTCACTCTCTAACTCTCTAACATATATATGAAGGGGGGGGGGGGGGGGTCTGCGCTCATATTTATAGGCAGGGAGAGACCTTCTAGAAGTTGAGCTAGCGTCTGGCGGTAGCGCTAGCTCAATTCATAAATCTAACAGCCCCAGCCCAGACTTGGCTGTGCATAAGACCTTAAAAGACGATCTACTACAACAAAAGCCTAGATTTGGGGGAAAATCAAGAGAGAAGATAACTTACAACGTGAGGAAGGGCAGCGCGGAGGATCCTGGCCTGCTTGGTTTCGTAGCTGCTTCCTATTTTTGCCGTGTTGCTTCGCTTCTTGTGGGTTACCCCATCATCTTCTCCAACTCCCGGAGATGGGGTTTCTTGATCCGACTGCTGCTGCTTATGGGGGGGGGGGGGGGGGGTTCTGAGGAGAGGGGGGAATATATGACGCTGTCGGCGGAAAGGCGGAGAGAGGGGGTTCTGAGGAGAGGGGGGAATATATGACGCGTCGGCGGAAAGGCGGAGAGAGGGGGTGATGCGACAACGTGATCTGCGGCTGTGCTGAAGGAAACGGTATGCCACCGATCGGATCATCTCGGGTTAGGCATCGGGTGCAGGCATGGTCGGAGAAGAAGATATAAAGAGAGAGGGAGAGAGAGAGCAGAACCCCCATTCAGGCTGCTACAGCGGTGACACAAAGATGAGGAACGGAGAAGCACTGTGAGTGACGAGAGGCGAGGAGGCGCATGTAGCGTAGCCACCACTCACCAGGCGCATGTCGAACGGCTAGTTAGCTACTACTATGACCGGGAAACTTTAATTGATTCATAATTAATTTGTATGTTTTACGGGCGGGTTTTAGGTCCCGTAGATATTTTTTTGTCACGCAATATAAAACTCAGTGTAAATGGAGGGGTAAATAAAAATACAAATTTAATTTATTTACGTAAAATTTGCAATAAAGTAGAGTAAAATTTAAAATTAAATAATTTAGGAAAGAGTGTTTTTTTGGTTATATATAGACAAGTAACTATGCATGAAACTGAAAGTCGTAGCTTGGGGAAAAATAAGAGTAATAGTAATTTTTATTTTAAGAGAATGACTAATATTATTATTATTTTCGTTAAGAACATCAATTTTGATTTAAAATGAATAGTCACGATAAAGCAGATGATGATGCACATCATTACACCTGATGGGGTTTCCCTAAAAGGATTCAGTTTGAGTCGGACCGAGCAAGCATTCTCATTCGTTTGTCCAAGAATCAGCATGACGCAGTTACCAGAACGTCTTCCTCAAAACTATAAAAGAAGGGTTAGACCTCCATTTGAAGGGATCTTTGGGCATTTGAGACAAGAAGGGTCTCTTAGGTTTTCTGACGAGGACACTTGGAAGATCTTCATCGGCCTTTAAGCTCCCCCTTGAAGATCTCCCTCATCGTTCCAGCTTTACTTTAAGGACTTATCGAAGATCCCGGTTGAACTCCAAACTCTCCAGGGTGGCCCCCCTTGGCATCTTTGCTCCAGACCTGCTGTGCCGCGCTGTGCTCTAGGCCGCTCCGCCGCGCTGTGCTCCGGGCCGCTCCACTGCGCGCCGCTCCGGGCAGCTTCGCTACGCGCCGCTCCAGGCCGCTCCGTCGCGCCCCGCTCCGGGCCGCTCCGCTGCGCCCCGCTCCGAGCCGCTTCGCCGCGCGCCGGTCAGCTCCCGAGGACTTGAAGGACTTAATAAACCAAATCTCTGTAATGAGTGGTGGTCTGTCACCCTCGAAAAACAACTACATGTACTCTCAATATTAGTGGATCATTCAGAACTGGGCTAGGCCCCGTGATTTTTTACCTTTCCGGGTTTTCCACGTAAAAGTCTCGCTATCTACTGTTGGTTCTCACTTTTGACTGTTTGTGCGTTCGGCTCATTCTCGAGCTAAGACGGTTCAGCTTGACCGGTCTAGGAGAGCGTTGAACGAGCCACAGTAACACCATAAGAGATATATTTGTATATTATTATAAATAAAATATGGAGCAGTTGCAACAATTGTATTCCCACCATATTCTCGTTTATATGAAAATTAAAATAAATGGTTATCCTATCATATAAAGTAAAAATTATTTTCATTTTTGAGATGTTAAATTTGACACATGATGTTTTATTGTGTCAATATTATCTTTCCGGTCATCTCCGATTTTTCTGACGAAAAGTCGGTATTTTTCTGACGAAAAGTCGGTATTTGACGAGAAGATATTGTTGTAGTATGATCGGAATGATGACATTATCATTGTTAAGGTCCGCGTAGGGTTTTATTTCTAAACAGGCCTGCAGGCCGTACATCCCACCCAACTCATCTCTGCACACGGAGCGCGGTCCGTGTGCAGCGGGTTGTTGAGGTGGGGTCTTGAACCCGCGACCTCCTAAATAGAGGGACTTAGCATCGACCTCCATCACCAGTTGAGTTGCAGCTCAGTTGGTGAGGGGTAGGGGTGTAAGTAAAAACCAATCGA
Source organism: Dactylorhiza incarnata (assembly GCA_033032865.1). Taxonomy (NCBI): domain Eukaryota; kingdom Viridiplantae; phylum Streptophyta; class Magnoliopsida; order Asparagales; family Orchidaceae; genus Dactylorhiza; species Dactylorhiza incarnata. The sequence continues at coordinate 9,404,972 of JAWHQI010000053.1, forward strand.
ACTGTCAAACCGAACCGCACAGTTCGGTTTGGTTCTCATAGGTTGCGGTTCGGTTCGAGCAAGCTGCGGTTCAGTTCGGTTCTCGTAGACTGCGGTTCGATTACGGTTACAAATTTGAAAAACTGCATGGTTCGGTTATCTAAGGATTAATAAATAATAATATTCATCATTCGGTCATTCCATTTCCCTCTGTCGGTCTGCCCGCAAGTCGCATAATCCAAAAGCAACGCAAGCCTACCGCAACCCGCAAGGTGAAGTTAGGGCCTCTTCTCACAGACCGACGCTTATTCACTCGCGCTCGACTCCTGGATTATGTGAGGGAGAACATTAAGATTTTCTCTTAGATTTTCTTATGTTTCAATTTTTTAAACCACTAAAACCAATCGAATCGAACTATTCAGAATGGTTCGGTTCTGTTCGAATCTAATGGTTTGTGTTGCTCGGTTCGGTTTTAGATTTTTGGAACCACATAGGGGTGATTAGCTCCGATGAAGGATTCAGAGTGGATGGAGATGGATGAGCGTGCCACCAGCGCTATCAGGATGTGCGTCGACGACAAGGTGCTGTTCAACATCGGTGTTGAAGATTCTGCAGTTAAGCTATGAGAGAAGCTTGAGGGACTATACATGAGCAAGTCGTTGACCATGAGGCTGTTGCTGAAGCAGAGACTGTACGACCTGAAGATGCAGGAGGGTGGTAACCTGCAGGAACACTTCAATGTGTTCACTGGCCTTTTCAGCCAACTGCATGTGGTTGGTGTGAAGGTGGACGAAGAAGACAAAGCCTTATTGCTTCTTACCTCGCTCTCGGCGTCATATAAACATATGCATACCACTCTACTGTATGGAAAGAATACAGTAGACGTGGAGCAGATCACATCTGCGTTACTGTCCAGTCAGATGTTGTCAGACTCCACTCCTGGGGGTGAGCTGGCGTTGCCAGTAGATAGACGAGGGAGACATCTCGAGAAGGGATCTGAGAGTGCACGAGCCAGATCCACTTCGAGGAAGGCAGTGACGTGCTACCACTACAGGCAGAGTGGCCATATCAGGAGGCATTGTTTGTAGCGTGCGCAGAGTTCTGGGGACGTTCAGGGTGCGGGCAAGGCGGCGGTAGTCACGTCAGATGATAGTGATGTGTCTCTCATCATCACTGAGAGTCCATGTCACTCTGATAGCTGGGTATTAGATTCTTGTGATTCGCAACACATTTGCTCAAATGCGGCGATGTTCAGTTCACTGGAGGTGACGATTGGGTAAGTCTTTCGGGTTGATGACTCTGTTATGCAATCAGATCAAGTACCGCGATAGCACAACAGAATAAATCGAGCACAAGCAATAGCGCAAATAAAATACGAGCGAAATTTCAAGCACACGCAGACGACAGGAAAAATTACGTGGTTCAGAGAGAAGCTCATACGTCCACGGGGAGAGCGCGCCGGAAAATATCCACGAACAAAATGAGGAGTTACAGAGTATTACAGTGAGACCGTAAAGGTCAAAGACGGGCCACAAAGAGAACCGTCTTTCCTCCTGAAAACGAAATGTCAGAATCCGACAGTGATGTTGCCGGGCGACACTGGTCTTCTCCTTCTTCACTGGATCCACCTCCTGCACAGGGCCGCCTGAAACCGATCCCGCCTGGACCGGCCGGAGTCGACGCCGCTAGCTCGGCCAAAAGTCGATCCTGCCTGGACCGACTGGAGTCGCCGCCGCTAGCTCGGCCAGATGTCGCCGCCTGAGCTTGAAGCCGCCGCCTGGACAACTGAGAAACCCCTCCCCTTTCTCTCTTCTTCTTTTGATTTCACGTAAATGGCATATATGTTTTACCCTAATATATATAGCCATAATTATAAAGGCTGGGAGGAAGAGAACAAATGGCAGCCACACCATTAATGGCATCCCAAAACAAAACTGCCATAAAAGGAGGACCAATGAAACCATTCCAAAAATAGGACTCCTCCAAATCAGGAAATACTTAGGCACACGGATCGGTGAGGTATCACCAATCCCAACATGACTCATCGTGTGAGGTCACGGGGACAAGGACGGTAGACATCTGGATGCATGATGAAGCAGTGCGTAGGCTTGAGAGGGTACACAGTACCCAAGCTGTGCAAGAATAATTTGATATCACTGGGTAGACTGGACTCCAGAGGATGCAGTTTTTGCGGTGAAAGGTGGAGTTCTGAAGGTGACGCGATGGCGTACTGTGCTCATGCGAGCTATGCAGTGTGGCAGTCTGTACCGAGTGATGAGGACCACGATGCGAGGTGGTGTGCCCATGATTTTTACGGCCGACAGAGTCGATGGTCAAGGTGGTGAAGGGGATCGTCCTTCTGAGACTCTGACTAGACGAGTCCGATTCAGCGATTCGATCCCATCGACATTCAGGGGTTGAGTCGGAGCAGAGATGAGTCAACTGGAGCAGGTCGGCTGACGCCTCAGACCTTTGGGGTGGTGCTTAGGCAGTATTGCTTCGCACAATTGATGTCATGTGCAGATAGTGCCTAGTACAGTTGGTGTTTCGTTGCAGGGAGTGCTTAGTGCAGGTATTAGCTTCGGATCCCGAACCAAGGTGGTGATTGTTGGATTTGTTAGTTCGGATCCAAATCCATTTTTTTGAAATGTTTTTCCAAAACCTTGGCACCTAAAATCAAGGGAAAAAATGGAATTCTTTTGTTTGTTTTTTTCCTGTTTTGTTTTCTCTCGTGAATTTCTAAAAAGGAGAGAAAAATGTTTTCCTTTTTTGTTTGTGGGGGGGGGGGGGGGGGGGGGGGGTACGCATGGCTAAAATAACCACCATATCGTAGAATATATGTAGGGGCCTGAAGCTTTGTGAGATCCAGCAGCTGTAGCAGGTCTTGGAGGTGAGCCGCCAGCGTTGGAGATGGAGTTATCGTCGGGCTTGGTGGAGATCGTCGTAGACATTGAAGGCTCATGGTGCGCGAGTGCAGTTAGCCTTGACGGACTTTGGTCTCCGGCGGTGGCGTTGGTCTTTGGTGGTGGTGTGGTTGAACGTCGGACATCGACGTTGAAGGATCCGGTGAACCTTGTGCGTCTGCTAGGCGAATTGCAGTCCAGATCTTCTACTTTTTCGCGGATCGTGCGCGTCCGACGCATCTTGGTGTTTCACTAGACGGTCTTTTCTTCTCCTGTTATTTTATTGTAATTGTATTTATATATTGTTTAATTTAATATATATTTGAGATTGTGCGCCGGCGGGTTTTGCCGGACTCAAATTTGGCATGTTTTGTGTTCTTATATTGTCTGTGATTTTATAGCCGTGTGTCTGCATTTGTACCGAATTTTACAACAATAGACGAGTGACAAATGGAATTTTAAAATTGGACTAGGTGAAACTTGTTGTCGTAAATGAAGTAAACTGTTTGGATAAACTTCATTTGAAATATTGTTTAGAACGAAGAACAAACTTAGGCTCTGTTTGGGATGATTGTGGGTTTAGAAAAATTGTTATGTGAAACAGTGTTAAGATTATAGATATCAGAAAAACAATGGTAGGAAAAGTTGTAGGAGTAAGAGGATGTTATCATATGAGAATAGATGCACGAAAACCCCAAAAGCTCTTTCAACTTTTTTGAAAGTGTGAGAATTCACTGCTTTCTGAAAAGTTCCAAAAGCGCTTTAGGAGGCAGAATCGGGCACTAGATAGCAAAACAATAATTAGAGCAATCACAAAACATTAGGAGGCAAAATCAAGCACTGAATCACAAAGAAAAATTTGATCGCAGATGTCTTGCCATTGCATTGGAGTGCTCGAATGCCATACACAATGCCTACACAAAAAGGAAGATACAAACTATTTAATATCATCAAAATCAACCAAAGAATAAAAATTGAGAAGTCTAGTGCTCATAATTTTCATCAACTTCGTCGTAAAAACACGTCTGATATTGTCTTATGGTGAGAAGTACAGAACGATACAAACAATTGACTATAAATTTCCCATCTTTCTGAGAGATCATTTTTGCTTGACCGAGATATCATTTCTACTCGCCGAGAGAGCTGAAATGATATCCCTGGTGAGCAAAAATGATATCACGGGATAGCAGAAATCATCTCTGTCAAAATAGATGTCGTGTCATTATCACAACGGATCCATCCCCGATCTTTCCGTCTCCTATCCCGATGTATTTCAAGGGCTCTGATTTCTGAGAGGGTTGCTCGAAGCATCCGGAGGTCCATCAAGGTGGAATGAACTCTCTGTTGCCCCTAGCGGGTATATATAGTCAAATTCCTAGGAGTGTCTACGGGTGTCGGGTATCCGTGTACTCGACCGACCCGTTTAGCCTCCGAACAATGTTATTTATCCAAATATACATTAACAATCTCCTCCTATATTTGTGACAAATAACATGGACTTTTCGAAGTGCAGAAAGTAGTAAATAGCATAAAAGGTGTTTTCGACTTAACATAATAACAAAAGAGTTAGCACAATAAGTAACAGAAGGATTTTACACAGAAATATAAATCATCAAGAATAAAAGTGTTACTCAGTAATATAAGTCTGAAAACAGAATGACAAGGATAAACATATGATAATTCTACTCGTCTAGTAGATCATCAACATCCATGTCAAATACTACTTTCTCTCCTTCATCTCCACCATAGCCTGCAAGGAATTTCATGAGTTAGAAAACTCTATGAATTCATGAACATATGCAGTAACGTAGAAAAAGAACTAGTTCTTACCTAAGTGAGCTTAGAACCTGTAGCAATGGTGAAGTAACACTGTCAGCATCTCTATCCGGTCTAGCAGGAACCAGTCTAGTGTTGATTTTATAAATCAACCGTTGTTATCTTATTCATTAGTGATCATTATGTACCTCATCATCAAATGTGGAATGATGTGGCACAACAACGTTTGCAACATTATCAGTGTAGAATAATGTGCTATGATCATTAATGTTAGATTAACCGACTACAACGCTTTCCAATTCCCAGTTGAATAATTTTCAAATCAACTTACAATGAGAAAGATGCTTAGTTATCAAATGTAGAATAACATGCATCTAACCATCTTGGGTTTTCATCAAGAAATTATTTGGGTTTTCAGTCTGTTATTAGATGCTTGAATGTTGCGACTATATAGGTTCTCACTATGAAAACATAAACAACGGAGGGAAGTTTCATATTTATATGAACTTTAGTCCCATCTCCCCCGATGTTTTTATTGTGAGAGCTCTATTCAGGCCTTTGGTCAAGACGTCTACAACATTATCTTTAGATATCACATCAATCAGGGTCATAATCCCTTGACTTGTGAGTGAGGTCAACCAGGATTGTTTCAGCCTTAGTTGTCTTCTTTTGCCATTGAACAAAGTGTTCATAGCAATCGTTTTAGTAGCCTGATTGTCACAGTAAACTGTAACAAAACTCATCTTCAGGCTCGTCAGAGAAATGTTCATCACCAAATCTCTTAGCCACTCTGCTTCTTCTCCTGCTGCAGCTAGAGTGTAGAGTTTGGATTCCATAGAAGAGAGAGCAATACATGATTGCCTCTTGGACTTCCAGGCTACAGCTGCTCCTCCTAGTGTGAATACGAACCAACTAGTGGACTTGCTGTCATTTAATTCTGAGCACCATGATGCATCAGAATATCCTTCAAGAACTGAAGGATGTCCAAAATAAAATAAATCATACTTTGGGTGTGCATTAAGTATCTCATTAGCCTATCTAAGACATTCCAGTGGTCTTGGCCAGGATTACTGGTGAATCTGCATAACATGTCGATCGTAAAGGCTATGTCAGGTCTAGTGCAGACCATAGCATACATGAGACTACCAAGCAGTTTAGAGTAATCTAATTGTCTAACCGTATCTCCTTCATTGGGCTTTAGGTGGTTAGTGTAGTCGTATGGAGTCTCAAATGCTCTACCGTCACTGTATCCCCACGTGTCCAACATGAACTTTATGTAGTGACTTTGACTTAGGGAGATGTCATTCTTCCCAAAGCTCACTTGCATGCCTAGTATAGCGTTAGCTACACCTAGGTCTTTAATGCTAAATTCTTTTATTAGGTCTGACTTAACGTCATCCACTTCGGATTGATCAGACCCTAGAATGAGCATATCATCTACATACAAGCATATTATGGTGACTTTATCCGATCTATTATGTATGTAAAGAAATTTATCCGAGTGACTTGACATGAATCCCATGTTTTTTACACTATAGTCGAACTTCTCATACCATAATTTCGGTGCTTGTTTTAGTCCGTATAAAGATTTAAGTAATTTACAGACCTTTGTTTCGTGACCGTCTACAATGAAACCTTCAAGTTGACTCATGTAGATCTCATCGGTCAGATCTCCATTCAAGAACACAGTCTTAACATCCATTTAATGAACAGTAAAGTTCTCAATAGACGCAATAGTAAGGAGGACCCTAATGGTCACTAAGTCACACACGGGTGAGTAGACATCAAAGTAATCTACTCCGCTTACTTGTGTGAAACCTTTAGCCACCAGGCGTGCTTTATAGTTAGCTACGCTACCATCAGGATTCAGTTTCTTTTTCAGAATCCACTTACACCCTACGGCTTTAGCCCCTTTTGGCTTATCAACCAACGTCCAGGTGTTATTCTGAAGTAGAGAAGCATTGGTTTCTGCAATAAGTCCATGTTGGGAAAGGAAACATTTGAACTCACTGGATATATACTCTCCTCCTCTATCACTTCTAAATCTCTTGATTTTCATGTATAATTGGTTTTCTACCCTGGTTTTAAAAATATAGAATTTTTCAAACGCTTCGTCTTTAGTTTTAAGAAGATAAATGTGACAAAACCTAGAACAATCATCTATAAAGGTGATCAAATACTTCCTGCCTCCTCTAGTGACAAAACTTTTGAAGTCACATATGTCGGAATGTATCAGTTCTAAGGGTGTTGTGCTCCTAGTAACCGCACTAAAAGGTTTCCTAGTGATCATAGTCTGAGCACACACTTCACATTTATTAGTTTTGACTGTAGTGTCTAAAGCTATCTGGTGAGTTCTAGCAATTTGGAATATTTTCCTATAGTTTACGTGTCCTAGTCTCTCGTGTAGAGTCTTATGGCTAACTAAGTTTGTTTGAACTTGTTGAACTATTTCATTTACTAGACTTAGTATGTACATCCTATTTTGGACGTAAACGCATCCAAAATAGTGTGAGTTAACTTACAGTGTTACTCTACCGCTACTGTACAACCCTGTATTCGCCGAGTAGGCTCCCGGGACCCAAGTAGTCTTTTCAGACATTGTTCTCCAGCAAGATTCAAGACAGGAAGAGGGAGGCCAGCGGTGGAGGCGGGAGCCTTCCGCTCGCCCATCCAAATAAGGGGGAGAGGAGGAGGGGGGCCGACCCCCCCTCTCTCCCCCATTCCTGTAGAGGGGCAAGAGGAGGAGGGGGCCGACCCCCCCCCCCCCCCCCCCCCCCCCCCTCTCCCCCATTCCTGTAGAGGGGCGAGAGGAGGAGGGGGGCCGACACCCCCTCTCGCCCCCATCCCTGTAGAGGGGCGAGAGGAGGAGGGGGGCCGACCCCCCCTCTCGCCCCCATCCCTGTAGAGGGGCGAGAGGAGGTGGGGGGCCGACCCCCCCCCCCCCCCTCTCGCCCCCATCCCTGTAGAGGAGCGAGAGGAGGTGGGGGCCGACCCCCTCTCTCGCCCCCATTCCTGTAGAGGGGCGAGAGGAGGAGGGGGGCCGACCCCCCCTCTCGACCCCATCCCTGTAGAGGGGCGAGAGGAGGAGGGGGGGCGACCCCCCTCTCGACCCCATCCCTGTAGAGGGGCGAGAGGAGGAGGGGAGCCGACCCCCCCTCTCGCCCCCATTCCTGTAGAGGGGCGAGAGGAGGAGGGGGGCCGACCCCCCCTCTCGCCCCCATCCCTGTAGAGGGGCGAGAGGAGGTGGGGGGCCGACCCCCCCCCCCCCCCCCCCCTCTCGCCCCCATTCCTGTAGAGGGGCGAGAGGAGGAGGGGAGCCGACCCCCCCTCTCGTTCCCATCCCTGTAGAGGGGCGAGAGGAGGTGGGGGGCCGACCCCCCCCTCTCGCACCCATCCCTGTAGAGGGGCGAGAGGAAGAGGGGGGCCGACCCCCCCTCTCGCCCCCATCCCTGTAGAGGGGCGAGAGGAGGTGGGGGGCCGACCCCCCCTCTCGCACCCATCCCTGTAGAGGGGCGAGAGGAGGTGGGGGGAGGACCCCCCCCCCCCCCCCCTCTCGCCCCCATCCCTGTAGAGGGGCGAGAGGAGGAGGGTGGCCGACCCCCCCTCTCGCCCCATCCCTGTAGAGGGGCGAGAGGAGGAGGGGGGCCGACCCCCCCCCCCCTCTCGCCCCCATTCCTGTAAAGGGGCGAGAGGAGGAGGGGGGCCGACCCCCCCCTCTCGCCCCCATTCCTGTAGAGGGGCGAGAGGAGGAGGGGGGCCGACCCCCCCTCTCGCCCCATCCCTGTAGAGGGGCGAGAGGAGGTGGGGGGCCGACCCCCCCTCTCGCCCCCATACCTACAGAGGGGCGAGAGGAGGTGGGGGGCCGACCCCCCCCCCCCCCCCCTCTCGCCCCCATACCTACAGAGGGGCGAGAGGAGGAGGGGGGCCGACCCCCCCCCCCCCTCTCGCCCCCATACCTACAGAGGGGCGAGAGGAGGAGGGGGGCCGACCCCCCCCCCCCCCCCCCCCCCCCCCCCTCTCGCCCCCATCCATGTATAGGGGAGAGAGGAGGTGGGGGGCCGACCCCCCCCCCCCCCCCTTCTCGCCCCCATCCCTGTAGAGGGGCGAGAGGAGGTGGGGGGGCCGACCCCCCCTCTCGCCCCCATTCCTGTAGAGGGGCGAGAGGAGGAGGGGGGCCGACCCCCCCTCTCGCCCCCATCCCTGTAGAGGGGCGAGAGGAGGAGGGGGTCCGTCCCCCCTCTCGCCCCCATCCCTGTAGAGGGGCGAGAGGAGGAGGGGGGCCGACCCTATTGGAGCATGCGTTCCGCACTCGTCCGATTTGAGAATAACAAATCCCGAATGTATTTGATCCTATTTTTTTATTAATGGCGTGCAGATAACAGGTGCAAGGATAACATGTTTTCAATTGGAGCAAAATAACGATTTTCCAGAAATTGGAGATATCGGATTTCCGATAGCAGTATCGGAAATTCGACAGCGCACGATTTCAGCCATTTTCCGAACTCTACTCGACGGTTAAGAGCTATCGGATTTCCGACAGCAGTAACGGATATCTGACAGTGCACGATCTTCCCGCAACTCTACGACGTGCAGCAGTTACGCAAGCTAACGGATTTCCAATAGTGATATCGGATATCCGACAGCCCACGTCTCAACAACGGCCTCCACTTCACACAGAAACTTCGAATTAGTTGGACACGTGGCAGCCTCTGGAGATATCAGATTCTGGCGATACCTAGCTAACGGATGGCGACAACTCTTTTTTATTAAAAGGGTTCAGAACTTCATGGATTTCATGCCTTCAAATTTTCAAGCCTTCTTCCTGAGTGTTATCGTCCAGAGAGCTCCAGAGAACGAAAATCCCCATCCTTGAAGAAGAAAAGAGAGAGCGAAGCCGAAGATTGTATACGCGTTCCAAGGAGACTTTCTCAAGGGTTCTTCGTTGCTTTGGTCCAGAAATTCTAAAGGGGGTTTTTTTAATTTGTATTTCATTTATATTTACATTCATCTTGTAATCGTTGTAGAAATCGTCGTCTTGCGTGCGACGTCTAAGTCCGTGTGAGGCTTAGGGGAAATCATCACCTTGTGTGTGGTGTTAGATCCTTGTGTGGTCTAGGGTAAATCATCGTCTTGTGTGCGGTGTCAAGTCCTTGTGTGGCTTGGGAGAAAATCGTCGCCGTGTGTGCTGCGTCTAGATCAAGATTTGATTTAGGGGGAGGCTAGTGTCTATATCTGGGAGATATAGGCTATAGCCAACCGGTCCTTAGGAGAAGGACCGGTGAAAAGAGATAAGAGATTTTATTAATTGTAAGCCTTTGATTCCAAGCTTTATTGGAATCATTTCTACTCATTATCTTTGATGAAATAAAATCTTGTTTTTAAATTCAATTATTTGTCTCTATATTCATATATTGTTTCGTTTTTACAAAAATTATCAAAGGTTTAAATTGCACTTATTCACCCCCCCCCTCTAAGTGCGCCACAAGATCCAACAAGTGGTATCAGAGCTAAGTTAATTCCTTATAAGGTTTAACCACCTAGAATTATGGCGCACCATGATCATGCATTTTCCGAGGGGCAAAGAATAACTAGACCACCATTATTTACGGGTTTCGATTATAATTATTGGAAAACTAGGATGAGGTGTTTTTTAATATCATTAGATATTGAAGTATGGAATATAGTTGAAACAAATTATACTCATCCTACTTTTACAATTGGTGATGTTGTCATGGAGAAACCCAAAGATAAATGGGATGACCAGGACAAATTAAAATACAAAAATAATGCAAAAGCAATGAACGCATTATTTTGTGCTCTTGATAAAACTGAATTTAATAAGACCTGCGCATGTCAAACTGCATATGAAATTTGGAATTTATTGGAAATTACTCATGAAGGTACCTCGCAGGTGAAGGACTCAAAGCTTTTCCAATGGGAGTCAGAATTCGAAAAGTTCAGGATGGAGGTAGATGAGGATGTGGATACCATGTACATAAGATTCACTAAGATAGTAAATGACTCAAAAGTTTTAGGAAAAAATTTCTCAAATGGTGATTTGGTAAGAAAACTTCTTAGATCTCTCCCCCCTAAATTCAATCCCAAAGTGACGGCTATTTCTGAATCTCATGATCTTAAAGCTCTTAATATTGAAAGCCTGATTGAGAACTTGAAAACTCATGAAGTTGAATTGAAAATTCAACAACAAGAGTATATGGAGCCAAAGAAGAAGGGATTGACTCTAAGATTTAAGAAGGAGAAAAGTAGTGATTATGAGGAGGAGGAAGAAGAAGATGAGGAAAGTTTATTTGTTAGAAAGTTTAGAAAATTTATGAAAAATCCAGAGAGGAGGAATTCATTTAAGAAGTATTTTAAGAAGGAGACGTTTAGAAAGAAAAAAAGGAAAGGAAGACGATGAGGAGGAAGAGAGACCGCCACCGGAGTGCTATCACTGCAAGAAGTTAGGACACATCCGAAGCAAGTGTCCAAAGTACTTAAAAGAACTTAAAGAAAAGAAGCACAAAGGGACGAAGAAGGTGATGAAGGCGGGAAACATGTGATGATACTACTTCTGAGGATGCAAGCAGTTCAAGCTCAAGTAAAGAAGAGGAGGCCAAAATGTGCTTAATGGGAAAGAGCGTCATATCTGATGACGAATGCAGTGTCCAATGTGACACTGAGGTAACTCCTCCAATCTACGATGAATTATTTTCTGAATTTTTAAAGACTTGCAAATTTTTTGAAAAGAGTTTAAAAGATAATGATCTTCTTAAATCTGAAAATAAAATTTTGCTTAAAGAAAACAAAAAATTGTTAAATGAAATTAAGACTATTGTAAAAAGAGAAATTTCTTGCCAAGAGTGTGATCACTTTTTGGGAAGAATTAAAGAACTTGAAGAATCTCTTTCCAAATCTCATTCTACAATAAAAATTCTTACCAAAAAGAATGAGATTTTAGAGAGAGATCTGAAATCTTCAATTTCCAAAGTTCATGAGGGAAAGAAATCTTTTGAACGTAGATGTGTAAATCTAGTATCCGAGAATACAGAAATGAGAAACCAGATTCATGACTTAACGCTAGCCATGAAAAAATTTGGAATGGGCCGAAGATCACTGGATATGATCTTAGGATACCAATGTCATGGATCTGAAAGGTTTGGACTCAGATAAACGTCAGGAAGCTATCGCCCGGCGACAACGAAAAGTCCAGAAATTCTGTTTTTAAAAATTCTGAAGTTAGTAAATTGTCTAATACTGCATCCTCATCCAGTAAAAGTCCAGAAAAGTTATACTCTTCTCAATACATTACATGTGCCAAATGCAATAGATTTGGTCATACTATGGACTCTTGCTGGAGGAAAGGAAAAAGTAAAATTAAACAAATCTGGGTGCCTAAGGCTTCTACCTATACTATGGGTGGAACCACTTGGGTAACCAGATCTTTACTCACCTCTTCATTCTAGGTGTGTTGGCAGGCTATGGACAAAGAAGACGTGTGGTACTTGGACTCGGGCTGTTCAAAGCACATGACGGGAAATAAAGAGAAGTTCCTTAGCCTGGAGATGAAGAAAGGAGGAGTTGTTACATTCGGAGATGATGGAAAAGGAAAAATCATCGGCATCGGAGTTGTGGCTAACAAAAAATTTTCAATTTCAAATGTTTTATTTGTAGAAGGATTAAAGCATAATTTGATTTCTATTAGTCAATTATGTGATAAGGGGTTAGATGTTTTATTTGAATCTTCTACAAATTTTGTGCAAAATTATTAATTCTAAAACAAAAGAAATTGTTTTTACCGCACCTAGATGTCATAATGTATATATGATTAAATTTCTTGATTTTTCAAATTCTACTTTAAAATGTTTTTTATTAAACAATGATGAATTAGAATTATGGCATAGGCGACTTGGACATACTAGTGCCAAGTTAATTACAAAACTTTCAAAAGATAAATTAATTAAAGGTTTACCATTGTTAAATGGAAATTTATCTTCTTCATTATGTGTGCCTTGCCAAAAGGGAAAATTTTCAAAATCATCTTTCAAAAGTAAAAATATTATCCCTACCACTAGGCCACTTCAATTAATACATATGGATTTATTTGGGCCAATTGGAATTTCTAGCTTAGGAAGTAGAAAATACACATTTGTATTGATTGATGATTATTCTCATTTTTCTTGGACTTTATTTCTAACCTCCAAATCTGATGCATTTTCAGAATTTTCAAAATTATGTTTGCGTATTCAAAATGAATTTGAGTTAAAAATTAAACGCATACGATCGGATCATGGAGGAGAATTTGAAAATGAAAAATTTATTTCTTTTTGTACGGAGTTAGGAATTAAACATGAATTTTCCGCTCCACGGACACCACAGCAAAATGGTGTAGTGGAGAGGAAAAATAGAACTCTTCAAGAGTTAGCCCGTACGATGCTATCTGAATTTAAATTACCAAAATCTTTTTTGGGCTGAAGCGGTTAGTACGACATGTTATGTAATTAATAGAGTAATGCTTCGCCCTATTTTAAAATTAACTCCTTATGAATTAATTTTTAATAAAAAACCAAATGTTTCTTATTTCAAAGTTTTTGGTTGTAAATGTTTTATTTTGAATTCTAAAGATTCCTTAGGAAAATTTGATGAAAAATGTGATGAAGGTATTTTTATTGGCTATTCTTCAACTAGTAAAGCTTATAGGATTTTTAATAAAAGAACAAAAATAGTTGAAGAATCTATTCATGTTAGGTTTGATGAGTTTGTTTCATATATAGAAAAGAAAATTATAGGAAAAGAAGATGAACCCCTTCCTTCGGTGGAGAATGATGATGAAGAACTTGGAGAAAATGAAGAAGAAAAAGAAGAAGAAAGAGAAGGAGAAAGAGAAGAAGAAGATAGAGAAGAAGAAGAAAGAGAAGAATATGTGTCTCCAAGTGAATTGAGATTTTCAAAGGATCATCCAAAGGAGCTTATCATTGGAGATCCGCAAAAAGGGGTTAGTACTCGTTCATCGTTATATGTTTTATTTTCAAACCTTTGCTTTGTCTCTGAAATAGAACCAAAAGATGTTTCCACCGCTTTAAATGATGAATTTTGATTTTTAGCTATGAATGAAGAACTTAATCAATTTGAACGTAATAAGGTTTGGAATCTTGTAGAACGACCCAAAAATCGTCCTGTAGTTGGAGTTAAGTGGATTTTCAAAAATAAATTGGATAATGAATCTAGAATTGTTAGAAATAAAGCCAGATTAGTTGCAAAAGGTTATGCACAAATTGAAGGGGTAGATTTTGATGAAACTTTTGCACCCGTAGCAAGATTAGAAGCGGTTAGGATATTTCTTGCATTTGCTTGTTTTAAAAGATTTAAATTATATCAAATGGATGTCAAAACCGCATTTTTAAACGGGTATATAAAAGAAGAGGTTTATGTAGAACAACCCCCTGGCTTTGTAAATGAGAAATATCCAAATTATGTTTATAAATTAGATAAAACGCTTTATGGATTAAAACAAGCGCCTCGTGCTTGGTATGATCGATTAACTCAATATTTGTTAAAGCACGATTATAAAATTGGAAGTGTCGATTCTACACTCTTCATTAAGCAAATTGATCATGATTTAGTAATTTTGCAAATTTATGTTGATGATATTATTTTTGGAGCCACTAATGAAGAATTGTGTAATGAAGTAGTTCAAATTATAAAAAATGAATTTGAAATGAGCATGGTAGGAGAACTTTCATATTTTCTAGGTTTTCAAATTACACAAAAACATGATGGTATTTTTATATGTCAATCCAAATATATTCATGATATGTTAAAAAGATTTGGATTTGAAAATCTTAAGCATGCAAACACTCCTATGAGTGCTTCACTAAAATTAGGAAAAGATGAAAGTGGAGTTTCAATTGACCAAACCCTTTATAGAAGTATGATAAGATCCTTATTATATTTAACCGCATCTAGGCCTGACATTATGTTTGCCGTTTGTTTATGTGCTAGATTTCAGGCTAATCCTAAAGAGTCGCATTTAAAAGCGGTGAAACACATCTTTCGATATCTTTTAGGAACATCTAAATTAGGATTATGGTATCCTCATAATGATTCCTTTATTTTACATGGCTTTTCAGATTCAGATTATGCGGGATGTTCTTTAGATAGGAAAAGCACTAGTGGCACTTGTCATTTTATCGGCCCTTCACTTATTTCATGGTCGAGTAGGAAACAGAATTCTGTTGCCCTCTCTACTACCGAGGCCGAATATATTGCACTAGGTAGTTGTTGTGCCCAAGCTCTTTGGATGTCACAAGCATTAGAAGACTTTGGCATGCAACAAAGTAGTGTAGAATTAAAGTGTGATAATAAAAGTGCTATAGACTTAACTAATAATCCCGTATTACACTCTAGATCTAAGCATATAGATGTCCGACATCATTTTATAAGGGATCATATTAAGAAGGGAAATGTAAAAATCAACTTCATAGGAACAGATTCACAACTAGCGGATATATTCACTAAACCGTTACCGGATTCCCGTTTCTCTATGCTTAGGCTAGAATTAGGAATCCTAGACATTTCACACTGATTATATCACTACTTATTATCTATAAAATAAAAAACATCACAATAGCCCTACATTTAAAAAAAACTAAATCTTAACATAGACATTCACCAACATATAACATGTCCAAATCTTAAAAATTATTACAGCACTTTATCAAAAAGGTACTTAAAATGTCTCATAAAAGAAATTCACAAAAATTGGAGAGAGATCTGGGCTGGGCAGCTGTCGGATGTCGACAGTAGGATGTCGGATGGCGATAGCTCCCAGAAGTCTTTTTCACTCCGAATCCTCCTCATTTCTACTGCCTGCTCCACTACTTTCTGGAATATCATAATCTGATCTCCTTATCACTGTCTTCCTCCGCCGAGCCTGACTAACCGATTGGTTGCATAAATGATTTTTCATGTGTTATCTTTCATACAAATAGCTTAACACTTAATTATGGTGTTCAATCTTAAGTTATCATTGTAATGACACTTTCATATAGTAATTACGAATTGTTTTCGCATGCCTCTAAGTATAAGAAATCTTTTATCTATGACAATGAGCAATCACAAACACTTACATTGTCATTACATATTAATAAAATTTATTTTATACATACATCATGATTGCTCGAACATAATAAAATACATTTCATAAATGCTACCTTCAACTTTGCTACTTTGCACTTATTCAAATTATATCATTTTTTGCATGCAAGTGAATTCGGAGATCCTTTACATATATGAATATTCAAAAAAAAGGGGGAGGCAAATTGAAATGCAAAACATTCATTTTACCAAAACATTTTGCAAGAAATAAAAAAAATGGAAAAGGATCCTCCACCAAGCACTACTTAGCCTCCTGATAAGTCTTAATGAGCATTGTGAGGTTAAGCACCTTGGAAAGAATTGTAAAGTGTCTTGTTATGCAAAACCAAAATGGTCATTTTATATACTTGCAAAGTTTCTATAAGTTCATAAGTTTGGCTTTATGTATATTTATGTTATGTTTAACAATTCCATGATTATGTATATTATAAATATATTCATATGTATTCTTTCTCAAAGTATCACTACTACACTTCATTGTTATTTATAAAATTTCTTCTTATGAGAATTGGACCGAAATAATTCAATATTCTACATTCTCATGTGTCTTTCTCTGATAATTGAAATTGAATCTCCTAATGGTTAAGTATATTTGCTTCTATACATTATAACACATTACTAGAATGCTTAGCCTACTCTCTGTAATAGTCCTGGCCCAGCCTGACCCAGGCCCATTCTGGGACGGCCTGACCAAGCCCATCCGGGTCACTGGCCCCGTCCTAGGACACTGGCACCATCGGTTCAGCCTGACCACAACTGGTCAACAACAAGCCTGCAGGCCGTACACCCCAATCCCTCTCTGTCCCACCACAGGGCACAGCGGGTTGTTGGAGACCGCAGTCTCCCTTCGATGAGAAGTGATTCTGTTAAGCGCCCATACGGGGACTTCCCAGGAGGTCACCCATCCCGGAATTGCTCCAACCCAAGGACGCTTAACTATATAGTTATTTCACTTCTCATCACCAATTGAGCTGCAGCTCAATTGGTGATGAGAAGTGAAATAACTATATAGTTAAGCGTGCTCGGGTTGGAGCAATTCCGGGATGGGTGACCTCCTGGGAAGTCCCCGTATGGGCGCTTAACAGAATCACTTCTCATCGAAGGGAGACTGCGGTCTCCAACAACCCGCTGTGCCCTGTGGTGGGACAGAGAGGGGTTGGGGTGTACGGCCTGCAGGCTTGTTGTTGACCAGTTGTGGTCAGGCTGAACCGATGGTGCCAGTGTCCTAGGACGGGGCCAGTGACCCGGATGGGCTTGGTCAGGCCGTCCCAGAATGGGCCTGGGCCGTCGGTGCCGGCAGTTCTGGTGCCAGGGGCCCGGGTCAGGCTGGGCCAGGACTGTTACACTCTCTACCGTTTCCTATCTCATATCATATCACTTACAAAGCTTCCGCTAGTGCACTCCACCTTTCCCTATACTCTTTCTTATTTTTCTTCCATATCTCTACGATACTCCTTCCTCGTCTCTATTAATTGCTTTTGATAATATCAAAGGGGGAGAAGATAATAAGAAATCACTTACATCACTTACAATACTTAATTAATACACGGAGCATACATGTAGGGGGAGTTTATATGTCGGGGGAGAATATTTTTAGAAGGAGCTCATATTAAGGGGGAGATCATGGAGATCAAAAGTTCACACTTGTACACACATGATATACTTTTCAATATCTCTATAGGAATTCGTCGATTTCTTTTTATAAGGATTTGTTATTATCAAAAGGGGGAGATTGTTGGAGCATGCGTTCCGCACTCGTCCGGTTTGAGAATAACAAATCCCGAATGTATTTGATCCTATTTTTGATTAATGGTGTGCAGATAACAGGTGCAAGAATAACATGTTTTCAATTGGAGCAAAATAATGATTTTCCAGAAATTGGAGATATCGGATTTCCGATAGTAGTATCGAAAATCCGACAGCGCACGATTTCAGCCATTTTCCGAACTCTACTTGACGGTTAAGAGCTATCGGATTTCCGACAGCAGTAACGGATATCCGACAGTGCACGATCTTCCCGCAACTCTACGACGTGCAGCAGTTACGCAAGCTAACGGATTTCCGATAGTGATATCGGATATCCGACAGCCCACGTCTCAACAACGGCCTCCACTTCGCACAGAAACTTCGAATAAGTGGGACACGTGGCAGCCTCTGGAGATATCGGATTCGGGTGATACCTAGCTAACGGACGATGACAACTCTTTTTTATTAAAAGGGTTCAGAACTTCGTGGATTTCATGCCTTCAGACTTTCAAGCCTTCTTCCGGAGTGTTATCGTCCAGAGAGCTCCAGAGAATGAAAATCCCCATCATTGAAGAAGAAAAGAGAGAGCGAAGCCGAAGATTGTACACGCGTTCCAAGGAGACTTTCTCAAGGGTTATTCGCTGCTTTGGTCCAGAAATCCTAAAGGGGGTTTTTTAATTTGTATTTCATTTATATTTACATTCATCTTGTAATCGTTGTAGAAATCGTCGTCTTGCGTGCGACGTCTAAGTCCGTGTGAGGCTTAGGGGAAATCATCACCTTGTGTGTGGTGTTAGATCCTTGTGTGGTCTAGGGTAAATCATCGTCTTGTGTGTGGTGTCAAGTCCTTGTGTGGCTTGGGAGAAAATCGTCGTCGTGTGTGCTGCGTCTAGATCAAGATTTGATTTAGGGGGAGGCTAGTGTCTATATCTGGGAGATATAGGCTATAGCCAACCGATCCTTAGGAGAAGGACTGGTGAAAAGAGACAAGAGATTTTATTAATTGTAAGCCTTTGATTCCAAGCTTTATTGGAATCATTTCTACTCATTATCTTTGATGAAATAAAATCTTATTTTTAAATTCAATTATTTGTCTCTATATTCATATATTGTTTCGTTTTTACAAAAATTATCAAAGGTTTAAATTGCACGTATTCACCCCCCCCCTCTAAGTGCGCCACAAGATCCAACAGACCCCCCCTCTCGCCCCCATTCCTGTAGAGGGGCGAGAGGAGGAGGGGGGCCAACCCCCCCTCTCGCCCCCATCCCTGTAGAGGGGCGAGAGGAGGTGGGGGGGGGGGGGGGGGGGAGACCCCCCCTCTCGCCCCCATCCCTGTAGAGGGGCGAGAGGAGGAGGGGGGCCGACCCCCCCCCCCCCTCGCCCCCATCCCTGTAGAGGGGCGAGAGGAGGTGGGGGGCCGACCCCCCCCCCTCTCTCCCCCATCCCTGTAGAGGGGCGAGAGGAGGAGGGGGGCCGACCCCCCCCCCCTCTCGCCCCCATCCCTGTAGAGGGGCGAGAGGAGGTGGGGGGCCGACCCACCCTCTCGCCCCCATCCCTGTAGAGGGGCGAGAAGAGGTGGGGGGCCGACCCCCCCTCTCGCCCCCATCCATGTAGAGGGGCGAGAGGAGGAGGGGGGCCCACCCCCCTCTCGCCCCCATCCCTGTAGAGGGGCGAGAGGAGGTGGGGGGCCGACCCCCCCTCTCGCCCCCATCCCTGTAGAGGGGCGAGAGGAGGTGGGGGCCCGACCCCCCCTCTCGCCCCCATCCCTTCGCCCCCATCCCTGTAGAGGGGCGAGAGGAGGTGGGGGGCCGACCCCCCCTCTCGCCCCCATCCCTGTAGAGGGACGAGAGGAGGAGGGGGGCCGTCCCCCCCTCTCGCCCCCATCTCAAGCAGGGGGCGAGACTGGGGAGCTGCCTGCCCCCTCTCGCCCAGCCCCAGTAAGGAGGCTCGGTCTGCGTTTAGCGCCGTAGAATAGCGGGATTTGGCTATTCGCAGGCCAAATCCGAGAATATTTTGGTAATCTGATAGGCCAGAGTTTGGTTATTCGCAGCCCAACTTCAAAAATCCTATAAATAGGACCAAGGGGGCACCATTTGGAGGCAAGTTGGTTCTAGGCTAACTCTCTCTCTCTCTCCATTTTCTCTCTCTAGTGGGTGAGGAGAGTCTCCAGTGGTGCCCAAGCCCGGCATTGGCTTGGGAGGGGAAGCGCTCTAAAGATCTTCCGGGTATGTGGTGGGACCTCCTCGTCGAGCCCTTGGTCCAGTTCATAGTTCCAACACCTTCAACCTAGAGCTCTCCCTTGGGGGGAGTAAGATTTGGCCACCCCTCAACTTGTTGGGGGCCCCGAACTCCACAGAGACCGAGAAATCGGTTTCAATATTATGGTGCAGTGAGCGTGGAGTGTGACCAACTCAAGAAACTCTCAAGATGAGCTCCATGGACGGAGGTGGAGGAAGATCCGACCCAGGTCACTCGCAGCCCCCGGAGGCTGGGGTGACGTTGGAGATGTTCGAAAATCTCAAGCGGGAGGTCATGCAGACCTTGCAGGTAGCTTTCGCCACGATAAGCGAAGGCAGGAGAGAAAGTGGTCCGGAGGCCTCACCTCATCAGGTGGGCGAGAGCATCCTCGGCCAGGCATCCGGGAAAGAGGTGCCGGAAGGGGGCGAGTGGGGAGGTCCTCGACCTCCACTCGCCGAGACCCAAGTAGGCGAGTGGGGAGGTCCTCGACCCCCACTCGCCGAGACCCAAGTAGGCGAGTGGGGAGGTCCTCGACCCCCACTCGCGGAGACCCAAGTAGGCGAGTGGGGAGGTCCTCGATCCCCACTCGCCGAGACCCAAGTAGGCGAGTGGGGAGGTCCTCGACCCCCACTCGGCGAGACCCAAGTGTGCGAGTGGGGAGGTCCTCGACCCCCACTCGCCAAGACCCAAGTACGCGAGTGGGGAGGTCCTCAACCCCAACTCGTCGAGACCCAAGTGGGAGAGTGGGGAGGTCCTGGACCCCCACTCGCCGAGACCCAAGTGGACGAGTGGGGAGGTCCTCGACCCCCACTCGCCGAGACCCAAGGGGGGGAGTGGGGAGGTGTCAAACCCCGTCTCGCCCAGCTCCAAAGGGGGGCGAGCATAGGAAGTCCTTTGTGTGAGTTGATCCTCTCGGCCCCGGTTCCAGAGGGGTTTGGGAGGTTGGAGATGTCTCACTACTCCGGCAAGGATGACCCCGTCCTGCACCTACAGTGGTTTGAGGATATGGTCTCCATCAGGCTCATGACAGACGCTTTTAAGTGTCGACTCTTCGCGACAACCCTGAAGGAGAAGGCTAGAGATTGGTTCCACCAGCTCCCCGCGAGATCCATCTATGCCTTCGAGGACTTACGCCGAGTTTTCCTGCTACACTTCTCGACATCAAGGAAGAGGAAGGAGCATGCCGAAGCACTTTTCCAAATCAAGCAAGAGCCGGGGGAGTTGCTGGCTC
The DNA here is from genome assembly GCA_033032865.1 of Dactylorhiza incarnata. Taxonomy (NCBI): domain Eukaryota; kingdom Viridiplantae; phylum Streptophyta; class Magnoliopsida; order Asparagales; family Orchidaceae; genus Dactylorhiza; species Dactylorhiza incarnata. The sequence goes on from JAWHQI010000053.1 coordinate 9,426,000, forward strand.
ACTATCTGGAGCGGTTCAGGGAGGAGGTTCTCCTCGTCCAAGAAGTGCCCGGGTACACCCTCAAGCTTGCCTTCACGTTGGGGCTGCGGGAGGGCTTCTTCAAGATGGACCTCAAGAGGAGAGCTCCTTTGTCTTTTGAGGAGTTGATGGAAAGAGTGGCAAAAGAAGTTGAGAGTGAGGATGTAAGACCCCTTTTTTTTTTCTTTTCTGACACCGGGTCTTAGGCCCAGAATCGCCGCTTTGCGGTGACACCTTCACTCGGGAAGGTCGCCACTACAAAACGCCGATCCTGCTGGCCAATTCGATCACGAAGAAGAAGGTATACATGAACAAATAAGAAGCTCAAGTCCACAATCACATGAATTATAAAGGTAAATGTCCACAATGTATAACTGAATAAAAATAACAAAGGTACAATAATAAAGGGCTCGTGCCCTGTACATCATATCCACACTACAAGATCACTCGTGGAAGCTAACTACTAATCACTCACAGATCCTGAAACTTGTGCTCATGTACTAGACCGGCCCGTTTCTGTCTGCTCCGACCTCTGGTGCTGTTGCGTCTCCTCGAACTCCTAAAATGATATGGTCCACCGACCGTTAGTCAAAAAGACTAAGCCTTATGTTCCCCACCCCACCCCCAATGGCTCCTAGGCACCGTGCGGGAGGATGAAGCGGAGGACAACAAGGGGTATAACAAAGAGCAGGTGACAGTGGTACAAGAAATGTTTCTACACTACACATGCGTATATATATAACTGAAGCTGAAAAAGGGTATAGTAAAAGTAGGTAAAGAATAAATAAGGTGCAGTAAGTAAAGAAAAGTAACCATTGATTTATAGGGATGCCCATACAAACCTATAGACCAAGGGGTCGTTTAGCAGGGCCTGCCGTATAAGAAGTCCCATAACCGACTTATACGTTAGGGGTAGGTTGAATGTAATGTTTATGCTATGACATGCAAGATATGCTGTTATGCTATGTTCATACAGTGCAACTCACTCACTACAACTCTATGCGCATAGACCTTTAGTTCCCCCTTTTTGGAGCGAGCTAGACTCCCAGGATACTCCCGTAGTGGCAAACGGAAGCGGTGGGTTGGGCCTCGCCCACCTCTAGGTTGGTATTCACACTACCTAACCTAGACCTATCGTACGCCTCTCGCAAAACCCGCGGAGCGTCTGCGTACTCTTACTGACTGGACCGCCAGACTTTCAAGGCTAAGTGTAAATACCACACTAGCCGAGTCAACGTATTGACGTCGGTGTGAACGACCGTCCAATACCGAAGACCCACCACCTTCAATGCACATGCAACATGTTCTACTTCCTAACTCTGAGCCATAAGCTCCCCGGGCTAACCTGCCCGCCACCAATAACCTGCCGAGCCATCGGCTCGCCGAACCAACCCGTCCGTACCTTCAAACACTACTGGGTCACAAGCTCACCTGACTCAGCAATCCGCTCCTTCATCCACCGAGCCTACTGCTCGTAAACCAAACCAACTAACTTCTCGTAACCACGGGGTGTGGGTGTATGTATTATTAAGTTATTCTTGTATAACATTTTTTTACTCTTACAGTTTATGGTTAATCTTGGACTTCCCGAGGGTTACCATGTAAGGGGCTCACTACGGTACTAGGAACCGAAATGGGATGACACCCCAAAGTTCCCTTTTCTCAAGACACTTAGTGCTGTTGATATCTACCCATAAGAACACCCTCCTTGTTATTACAATTGTATTAACCCTAGGTGGCTTATGACTTTCCAAGACGATCCTTCGTCAATCCCGGGCACCACTTTACCCACAACTCACCAAGCACACTTTACCATCTATAATCCTTCTTGTTGACCATCATACCTTCTCAACCAAATTAGGTAAACCACATACCTCCCCTCCCTCCAAAGGATCCGCTTGATTCTCAAATTTCACGGTTTTACTATACGCAGACCAAACTAATTATATGAAGCTCTCAACTATAGGTACTCCAAATATTCATCCAACTGACCCAAGCTATTTACTGGAGGTCTATCATGATGTTATAAGATTAATTCCAGAGAATCGTATTTTTCCCAACATTATTAGTATTTAAAGGAATTTTCCAAAAATACAACCTCCTGAGGTTTGAACTACAAGTGCACTTTTATGACTTCCAATGCCTACCAAACTTTTTACACAAATCAAGGGTACCTCATAATCAGTACATATGAATTTGTAGGAAATTCCAGCAAGGTTTACTATTATTAAAAATTCCAAAACCCATTAATTTTCATTTATTTCCAAAGGAGGTACCCTCATATGAACTCCAAACCTTATGCAAATTTATACAGAGGTGATTCATACTAAATTATTCAGCCCTACAAAATTTGACCATATTCCATAGAGGTAATATTTGTAATTTCCACAAAGGACATATTTGCAATTAATTCTCAATTGAACTAGAAGTACCAAAAATATCAATCCCAAAATTATGAGAAAATTACTGAGGGTTCATAATGGCATGATAATATCCAATAAAGTTTCATGAAATTACAGAAAACTAAGACCCTAAAATTAATCATCCCAAAAATTGCCAACAATATGAATAATTACACTTTGGACCTCAAAAGTCATCCAATGGTTCTAATAGAATCTCCAGGGATTAATAACCTCAAAAATAAGTTGGTGACAGAAGATGGTTCATCACTAAGTATTAATCTTTCCTAAATCCCAAAAACCTAAATATTTACAAATCTACCCAAGGATTTATTCCCTAGGGTTGGCAACTCCAAACCCCACCAATTTCTCACAGTAGTACTCTCTGGTCGCCATGACCACTTCCCCAAAATTTCAAGTCAAACCATTAAGTTTTGAACCCTCTTCCTTCATTGGCCTCTAACTGCACCCCTTTAGGGTTTAACCTAGGGTTATGGTCAATACTTCCCCAAATCCACCCAAACTTCTTGTGAGGATGTTATAATACTCATAGAACTCAGAGGAGTCTATTACACTCCTCTCCAAGGACAAACACTCATATGTCCTTCACAACCCTAAAAATCCCCACTAAGGGACCTACCCTAGGGTTCTAGGGCTACCCTACACCAAACCACCCAAAACTCCATTTGAGGGTGTGTTATGCCCTAAAAGGTCAGTGACCAAAATATCAGCCTCTGTTGAGGTGATTTGACCACTGAAAATACCAAGGGGGTGATTTACCCTAAATAGCCCTTTATGGGCCAAACTACGGCTGAGTAAAATCCTAACCAAAACACCTCCAAATGAGGTGAAATTTTAACCAGGGGTTTATCATGACCCTAAGAGCACCCCACCAAAATTTGGTGGAGTTTAGAGGTCATTTGACCCTCCAAATAATTTATGCAAGGATTATTAAATTTTTACAAAAACTTTAGGAAAAATTTCTCCAAAAATTCTCATTTTTGGATATGATGTAGTCCTAGGCATGACTCATTCCTAATCCAAATTTCAAGTCATTTGGACTAGTGATTAAGTGTGAGCATCCATTCAAAGTTCAGTCAAACTTTGCACTAAAATGGGTGCTGAGGTCAAACCAGGACTCCAAATGGGGTGAACCCAATTTTGCATGATCCTAGGGGTCAAGGCCTACAACTTTTATGTTGGGCACTTTTTCTGTAGAGGGCATCTAATATTTTTAATATTTAATTCCAAGTACAGCATAATATGTGACAATATCACGCATGTTAATATATCAAATAAAATGAAACTGTGCACGAATCATGGCGCACATCAGACCGCGTCTGGTCGTCTTCTTCCTTTGGCCAATGGCCAGGATCGCCCGCGCCTAGGCCACCTTGATCCTTGTTTTCCCAGCCACCTAGGCGCCGCCCCGGCCGGCCAATGCCACCACCACCTTCGTTGAGGTGGTGGCCGGCGAATTGCGGTGGTTGACTGGCCGGAAGTGGTCGGAACAGGGCATTTAGGTCGGAAATAAAAGCTCGGTTTCGAGCTTCTTGGTCGGCCCGATCCAGAGCCGATAGGGCTCGAACCTTGCCGCCGATGGAGGGGATCTACCCACTAGAGAGAGAGGAGGAGAGAAGGACCTGTCTTGGGGGGTTTAGGTGCTCCGACCGTCGACCACCATTGCTCCTCCTTGGATATTTCAGCACCATCCAAATCCTTGAACAGATAGCTCAATCCTCTCGGGGAAGGGGGGGGGGGGGGGGGTTTCAACTCCTTTCTCCCTTATGAAGCTGATGGGAGGGCCAATTTAATGGGAGGAGGGCTCTAACTCTAAAAGCCATTAATGGCCTCTTGCTATTCCTATGGCCGGCCACAATACATCCCCCCCTGTCTTCAATTCCTCCAGAAACTCCTGGAATTCCCTCCACATTCATCAGGGGAGATGAAAGGAGTCATCAATGAGGATTCCAAGGGGTTTAACACCTTAATGGCCATGAACACCACCTTCTCTCTCCTCCAAAATTGATTTTTCTCTCTCCTACACACTAAGGCCGATTTTTCTCTCTCACCTAGGTTAATTATCAGTCAAGTATGCTGGTCAATTGATCAATTTGGGCCTAGCCCAAAGGGATTGGGTTAGGTTTAAGAGATTTGACCTAATTTGGGCAAGTTTGACTTTTGGTCAAATTGACCAATTGGGTGACCCTAGGATGGGGCATTTGGGTCCATTGGACTCCAAATTTAATTTAGAAACTACTGGTGGGGTCAATTTGGTCACATGAGCCTTAGTTGACCCAATACAAGTTGATTTGACCAAAATAGGCTAAGTTGACTTTGGTCAAATTGAGCCCTAGGGTTGACCAGTCATGGGGCTTTTTATTCCACTGGGTCCCCTATGATATTGCAACACTATGGGTAGGGTCAATTTAATATGGTGGTGGTCAATTAGGGCACTTAGTGAAGAATTGCCATTTTGACCTAAAAGGGCATTTTGGTCAATTTGCACCACTGGGGGTCCCATGATGGGGCTTTTAGGTCTACTAGATTTCTTATGATATTTTAGACCTAGATGTGTGGTCAATTCGAAATGGTGGAGGTCAATTGACTCTAAATAGGCTACTTTGACCAATTTGGGGTTATGGTTGACTTTGGTCAATTTGGCCTCTTTGGTTGACCCCAATGGGCCCTTGGTGCCCTAAGGGGACCCCTAATGGGTTAGGGATACTATGGTGGGGTCAAATGGTCAAGTTGAGTCCCTAAAGTCCAACCCTAATCTTGGTCACTGGAAATTGCTATTTGCAGTCCAAGGCACTTTCAACCCTAATCTTGCCTAAGCTAAAGGGATTTCTACACTACCAAGGCCTTGTCATGACCTTGCCAAGACAGATTCACCTGGGGGGTCTAGCGTCTGGGGGATGTTACAGAGGAGGCCAACCCGGAGTTCGCGAGAAGGTTGGCCAAGCTGAGTGAGCCGGAGGCAAGGCAGCAGGGGGGAAGGGTAGGGGCCCCCAAGAGGAAGTTCGACCAAGAGGAAGACAACTTCCAGGAAGAAGAGCCCGACCTCCCAGGGTGGAGGCAGGGACCGAAGGCACCCTCTCCACCACCTCAGCACACCATGACAATCGGTTGGGGGAGAAGGAGGAGAGCCAGGAAGGCAGAAAGAAGAGGAAAAAGAAGGGATATGGTTGAGTTACCTTACTGCGACTTCCACGATGAGGAGGGTCACGCGACATCCGCCTGCCCTAAATTCTTAGAGCTAAGGGAGGCGAGGGGTCCGAGGAAGCAACAACAACAACCAGAAGAGGTCGAGGAAGACCAGACTTGGGAATAGGAGACTAAGTTTTAGTTTTCTTGCTTATCCTTTTCTTTAAGCTCATGAAGTATGATGGTCTACTTTCAGACTTAGCTTTTCTTGCATGTAATATGACAATCAAAGTTATGAAAGATTTTCAGGTACTTAGCCCCGATGCTTGCCCGCTGACCAGGCTCCCATCAAGCTGGCAGGGCCGGGAACCGCTCGGTGGCCAAATGTTTCAAAGGTACTTAGCCCCGATGCTGGCCCGCTGGCCAGGCTCCCATCAAGCTGGCAGGGTCGGGAACCGCTCGGTGGCCAAATATTTCAAAGGTACTTAGCCCCGATGCTGGCCCGCTGACCAGGCTCCCACCAAGCTGGCAGGGCCAGGAACCGCTCGGTGGCCGAATGTTTCAAAGGTACCTAGCCCCGATGCTGGCCCGCTGACCAGGCTCCCACCTAGCTGGCAGGGTCGGGAACCGCTCGGTGGCCAAATGTTTCAAAGGTACCTAGCCCCGATGCTGGCCCGCTGACCAGGCTCTCATCAAGCTGGCGGGGCCGGGAACCGCTCGGTGGCCAAATGTTTCAAAGGTACTTAGCCCCGATGCTGGCTCGCTGATCAGGCTCCCATCAAGCTGGCAGGGCCGGGAACCGCTCGGTGGCCAAATGTTTCAAAGGTACTCAGCCCCGATGCTGGCCCGCTGACCAGGCTCCCATCAAGCTGGCAGGGCCGGGAACCGCTCGATGGCCAAATGTTTCAAAGGTACTTAGCCCCGATGCTGGCCCGCTGACCAGGCTCCCACCTAGTTGGCAGGGCCGGGAACCGTCCGGTGGCTGGAAGGTCTCTATGTGTTTTTCCCCCGAGGTGGTCTCGCTAGCCAGCAGGGTTGGAAGACCTCTCGGAGAGGCTATGTGTTTTTCCCGAGGTGGCTCCGCTAGCCAGTCTCTCACTAGCCGGCAGGGTAGGATGGTCTCAGTGGGAAGCTTGAGAAAACTTTCACCAAGACGAAGTGGGGATCTTCTCAATTTCTTTCAGCGCCACTCGCCGAATATGCAGGGTTGGACTTTTCTTTCCGAGCGTGTACCTCGCTCGAAAAGAGCGGAGATTGTGTACAACACTGCATTCGCCGAGTAGGCTCCCGGGACCCAAGTAGTCTTTTCAGACATTGTTCTTTAGCAAGATTCAGGACAGGAAGAGGGAGGCCAGCGGTGGAGGCGAGAGCCTTCCGCTCGCCCATCCAAATAAGGGGGAGAGGAGAAGGGGGCCGACCCCCCTCTCTCCCCCATTCCTGTAGAGGGGCGAGAGGAGGAGGGGGCCGACCCCCCCCCCCCCCCCTCTCTCCCCCATTCTTGTAGAGGGGCGAGAGGAGGAGAAGGGGCCGACCCCCCCCCCCCCCCCCTCTCGCCCCCATCCCTGTAGAGGGGCGAGAGGAGGAGGCCCCCCCCCCCTCTCGCCCCCATCCCTGTAGAGGGGAGAGAGGAGGTGGGGGGCCGACCCCCCCTCTCGCCCCCATCCCTGTAGAGGGGCGAGAGGAGGTGGGGGGCCGACCCCCCCCCCCCCCCCTCTCGCCCCCATTCCTGTAGAGGGGCGAGAGGAGGAGGGGGGCCGACCCCCCCTCTCGCCCCCATCCCTGTAGAGGGGCGAGAGGAGGAGGGGGGCCGACCCCCCTCTTGCCCCCATTCCTGTAGAGGGGCGAGAAGAGGAGGGGGGCCGACCCCCCCTCTCACCCCCATCCTTGTAGAGGTGCGAGAGGAGGTGGGGGGCCGACCCCCCCCCCCCCCCTCTCGCCCCCATTCCTGTAGAGGGGGGAGAGGAGGAGGGGGGCCGACCCCCCCCCCCCCCCCTCTCGCCCCCATCCCTGTAGATGGGCGAGAGGAGGTGGGGGGTCGACCCCCCCCCCCCCTCTCGCCCCATCCCTGTAGAGGGGAGAGAGGAGGAGGGGGGCCGACCCCCCCCCCCCCCCTCTCGGCCCCATCCCTGTAGAGGGGCGAGAGGAGGTGGGGGGCCGACCCCCCCCCCCCCCCCCCCTCTCGGCCCCATCCCTGTAGAGGGGCGAGAGGAGGTGGGGGGCCGACCCCCCCCCCCCCCCCTCTCCCCCATCCCTGTAGAGGGGCGAGAGGAGGTGGGGGGCCGACCCCCCCCCCCCCCTCTCGCCCCCATTCCTGTAGAGGGGCGAGAGGAGGAGGGGGGCCGACCCCCCCCCCCCCCCCCCCCTCTCGCCCCCATCCCTGTAGAGGGACGAGAGGAGGAGGGGGGCCGACCCCCCCTCTCGCCCCCATACCTGTAGAGGGGCGAGAGGAGGAGGGGGGCCGACCCCCCCCCCCCCCCCCCCTCTCGCCCCCATTCCTGTAGAGGGGCGAGAGGAGGAGGGGGGCCGACCCCCCCTCTCGCCCCCATCCCTGTAGAGGGGCGAGAGGAGGTGGGGGGCCGACCCCCCCTCTCGCCCCCATCCCTGTAAAGAGGCGAGAGGAGGAGGGGGTCCGACCCCCCCTCTCGCCCCCATCCCTGTAGAGGGGCGAGAGGAGGTGGGGGGCCGACCCCCCATCTTGCCCCCATCCCTGTAGAGGGGCGAGAGGAGGTGGGGGGCCGACCCCCCCTCTCGCCCCCATTCCTGTAGAGGAGCGAGAGGAGGAGGGGGGCCGACCCCCCCTCTCGCCCCCATCCCTGTAGAGGGGCGAGAGGAGGAGGGGTGCTGACCCCCCCTCTCGCCCCCATTCCTGTAGAGGGGCGAGAGGAGGACGGGGGCCGACCCCCCCCCCCCCCCCCCCCCCCCCCCTCTCGCCCCCATCCCTGTAGAGGGGCGAGAGGAGGTGGGCCCCCCCCCCCCCCCCCTCTCGCCCCCATTCCTGTAGAGGGGTGAGAGGAGGAGGGGGGCAGACCCCCCCCCCCCCCCCCCCCTCTCTCCCCCATCCCTGTAGAGGGGCGAGAGGAGGGGGGCGACCCCCCCTCTCGCCCCCATCCCTGTAGAGGGGCGAGAGGAGGAGGGGGGCCGACCCCCTCCCCCACTCGCCCCCATCCCTGTAGAGGGGCGAGAGGAGGTGGGGGGCCGACCCCCCTCTCGCCCCCATCCCTGTAGAGGGGCGAGAGGAGGTGGGGGGCCGACCCCCCCTCTCGCCCCCATCCCTGTAGAGGGGCGAGAGGAGGAGGGGTGCCGACCCCCCTTCTCGCCCCCATCCCTGTAGAGGGGCGAGAGGAGGTGGTGGGCCGACCCCCCTCTCGCCCCCATCCCTGTAGAGGGGAGAGAGGAGGTGGGGGGCCGACCCCCCTCTCGCCCTATCCCTGTAGAGAGGCGAGAGCAGGTGGGGGGCCGACCCCCCCTCTCGCCCCCATCCCTGTAGAGGGGCGAGAGGAGGAGGGGGGCCGACCCCCCCCCCCCCCCCCCCCCCCTCTCGCCCCCATCTCAAGCAGGGGAGCGAGACAGGGGAGCTGCCTGCCCCCTCTCGCCCATCCCCAGTAAGGAGGCTCGGTCTGCATTTAGCGCCGTAGAATAGTGGGATTTGGCTATTCACAGGCCAAATCCGGGGATATTTTGGTAATCTGATAGGCCAGAGTTTGGTTATTCGCAGCCCAACTTCAAAAATCCTATAAATAGGACCAAGGGGCACCATTTGGAGGCAAGCTGGTTCTAGGCTAACTCTCTCTCTCTAGTGGGTGAGGAGAGTCTCTAGTGATGCCCAAGCCCGGCATTGGCTTGGGAGGGGAAGCGCTCTAAAGATCTTCCGGGTATATAGTGGGACCTCCTCGCCGAGCCCTTGGTCCAGTTCATAGTTCCAACACCTTCAACCTAGAGCTCTCTCTTGGGGGAGTAAGATTTGGCCACCCCTCAACTTGTTGGGGGCCCCGAACTCCACAGAGACCGAGAAATCGGTTTCAACAGCTACAGAAAGTAAAAGACATAGTAGCATCATATAGTAAGCTAATAGTTACTAAGTTATCAGCTAGTGAAGGAATAAACTTAACATTCTTTAAAGTTAAAGTCTTACCTGAGGATAGCATCAAAGTTGTGTTCCCCACCTTCAGAACGTCAGCTGTCTCACCGTTGGCAACAATCACCGATTTTCTTGCATCAGTAAGTCCTGTCATCAGAGTAGAGTTGTTGCACACATGACACGTTGCCCCCGAGTCAAGGTACCACTCTGTACTGGCCTTCTCGTTTCCAACCATGGCAATAAAGTTGGATGGCTCAGTGAGGCTAACCATGTTAGCATGGTTGCCTTCCTGTGGTGCTTTGCCCTTTTCCTTGCTAGGAAGCCTGCAGTCAGATGCACTGTGTCCCCACTTGTTGCAGTTAAAGTACTTGCCCTTAAACTTTTTAATTTGTTTACTGGGGCCTGCAACCTGGGAGCTACTAGGGTTGGGTTTTGACTTCCTAGTGTTCGACACGCGCTTAGAGTTTGTAATCATGTTAGCAGCAGCCTTCTGCTTGCTAACAACTTCTAATGCATGTCGAATCTTGTTCTTGTCCTTAATGCGTATAAAACGCTTGAGTTCGTTTAAACCCACCTGCATCTTCTTGCGGTACATTTCAGTTTTGAAATTGTACCACGTAGAAGGCAACTTATACACAATTGTGTCAGCAACAAAGCTATCTGGCAATGAAATATTTTCACTATGCAAGGAATCTACTAAAACTTCAAAATCAGATACCTGAGGGAGAATGACTTTCTCCTCGTCGAAGGTGAAGGAGTGGAACTTGTCCACCAGGTGCGCCTTGGACAGATCCTCCTCTTGCTTGAAATGCTCCTGCAGAGCATCCCAGATCTCCTTCGCTGTCTTCATCTTCATGTATGTCTTCGCCAGATTGGAAGACAGGCAGTTCAACAGGTAGTCGCGGCAGAAGTCTTCATCAGAAACCCACTGAGCCTCGTCATCAGTCCCTACGAACCCAGCACCATCAGACTGAACGGTATAGAACACGTTCAGATACTTCATCCTGAACTGAGTATTCAACTTCCAGTCGTTGAACTCAGTCGCCGTGAACTTTTCCAGCTTGATCATCGGAACGGGGGATGAAAAGTTCTTCCCCTTCATCATTGTGCGCCCAGTAAACGGGAACAATCCACCAAACAGAGGATTAAAAGCTCTGTCGCTAGCGCCGGCTATAGCCTGGGAGGTAGCCTGGGCGGTAGCAAGTTTGGCTGCTAGCGCCAGGCGCTAACAGATAGCGCTGACGGTAGCGCTTAGGGCTACACTTCCGTGGTTGTGGAGACGGCGGCGGTGGGAGAGAACTTACGGCAGCGGCTGGGGGGATCTGGAGCGACAGAGGCGGCCGAACCTTCTGCAGAAGCGTCGGCGACAGCGGCGTCGGCCTCTGATCCGGTGGGATAGAGGCGGCGGTAGCAACAGAAGAAGCCGGCGAAAGGGAAGAGAGAACAGCGGCAGATCTGCGAACTCCGGGGAGGCGGCGATGGCGAGCTGAAAGGACTTGCGATCTCTCCTTCTCTTTCGCTAACGACGACAGATCGCGACGACGGGAGGGCACCAGGGAATGGCGGCGGCTGGGCACGAACAACGATCTCCACTATCGCGCGAACGGCGGTAGGAGACAACATGCAGCAACGCGACTTGCGGCTGGGCAGACCGCCAACTCCTTCTTCGCGAGCGACGAGCGGCGAAGAGCAGCAGTTGCGAGCGGCGATTGGGAAGGAGTCCCGAACAACGAAGGCGAATGAGGCGTGATCTTCACCTTCGCTGTTGAAACCAATACTTGGTCTCTTGTAGAGTTCGGGGTCCCCAAAAGAGGGGGTGACCTCACACTTACTTCTCTCAAGGGAGAGCGCTAGGCCGAAGACTTAGGAAACTAGGAACAAGACCAAAGGCTCAGCGAGGAGGTCCCACCTCACACCCGGAAGATCTTAAAGCGCTTCCCCTCCCAAGCCAATGTTGAGCTTGAGGCACCTTTGGAGGCTCTCTTCCCCTACCAAAGAGACTTAGGTGGAGAGTAGCCAAGAGAGAGTGAAATCCGCCTTCAAAGGTGCCTCCTTGGTCCTATTTATAGAATTCCTTGTTTGGTCTACCAATAGCCAGATTCTGGCCTAAGAGATTACGAAAATGCCCCCAGGTTTGGCCTGCCAACAACCAAATCCCGCCATTCTGAGGCGCTAAACGCAGACCGCCTCCTCTTCTTGGGGCTAAGTGAGAGGGGGCAGGCCGCCTCCCTTGCTCGCCCCCCTACTGGGGCTGGGGCGAGTGGGGGCCGGATGCCTCCCCGCTCGCCCCCCTTGGGGGCTGGGGCGAGTGGGGGCCGGATGCCTCCCCGCTCGCCCCCCTTTGGGCCGGGGCGAGTGGTGGTCGGATGCCTCCCCGCTCGCCCCCCTTTGGGGCCGGGGCGAGTGGGGGCCGGATTCCTCCCCGCTCGCCCCCCTTGGGGCCGGGGCGAGTGGGGGTCGGGTGCCTCCCCGCTCGCCCCCCTTTGGGGCTAGGGCGAGTGGGGGCCGGATGCCTCCCCGCTCGCCCCCCTTGGGGCCGGGGCGAGTGGGGGTCGGGTGCCTCCCCGCTCGCCCCCCTTTGGGGCTAGGGCGAGTGGGGATCGGATGCCTCCCCGCTCGCCCCCCCTTTGGGGCTGGGCGAGCAGGGGGCAGGCTGCCTCCCTCGCTCGCCCCCTCCCCTAATGGGTCCGCCCAGAAACTCTCCCGCTCCTCTCCTTGCCTGGGGCGGTGCTAAAAGACATTGGGCCTAAAGACACCCTTGGCTCCGGGGACCCACTCGACGAATACATGGTTGTACATTCGCGCACGGAGGCGGCGGGGATGAACCAGCAGCTACGCGAACTGCTCCCACTGGACGTGCGGCAGCCAGGAAGCGCGATATCTCTCGAGTGAATAGGAACCGGGAGCAAGCAAACCCTAGGGGCAAAGATTCGAGATTGAGAGGGTTGCTCGAAGCATCCGGAGGTCCATCAAGGTGGAATGAACTCCCCGTTGCCCCTAGCAGGTATATATAGTCAAATCCCTAGGAGTGTTTACGGGTGTTGGGTATCCGTGTACTCGACTGACCCGTTTAGCCTCCGAACAATATTATTTATCAAAATATACATTAACAATTTCTCCCGGATGTAATCGTGCTCCGGACCCAATAATCGCTCAAAAGCCTCCACTTTGACAGCTTCTCAAAAAAAGTGTTATGCCGATACTTTACTGTTTGAATCCAGATTCGGATCGGCACCGGGGAAGGGGATGCTTGAGTCGTTTGTGCGATTCTCTCCTGCACGAATGACGAGTACTTCAGCCGCTCCCGCGTATGTTGGCAGGGAAGACGATGAGTCGCAAAGTAGGATGTGGTTCCAGAAAGGCCCAAATAGAAACAAAGATGTGATATCAAGAACCCGCGGTCCCAATATTTTTTAATATTTGCGCTGGTCTTTATGATAAGTATGTATTTATGGCTCCGTTTGGCGAAGTTTTTTTGCTCCGATGAATTTGGACAAAAAACATCACGGTCATAGATGTATGTTTGGCGTGACAACGGTTATAACCGCCATCAAAAAAGAAAAGATTTTGAACATAAAAGTGGATGAAATTCTTAGCTATAGTCGGGGTTCACGAACGACAGTTCATAACCACCATTTTTGCGACCGTCACCGCCGCCCCAAACCAAGCCTATATAATAATTTTAAATTTGTTATCATGTGAATATAATAAATTTACTATAGCCAAAAATAATCAGTATATAAAAAGGGGATCCGGATCCTCTGGAGTTCATGCGGGAACTCTAGGGTAAAGTTCGCGCGATCTTGTCCGTTGGATTTCAACCCAACCTGAAGTTGGGGGGTCTCGCACGATTGGATCGAACTCCACCATGAAATTCCCACACAAACTCCAGGGGATCCGAATGCATAAAAATGCCATATTTTAAACGTAGGACGGAGTATATGAAATTGTGAAATTGATTTAAATATTTATTTTTACTTTTTTTTTGCCAATTTTCTTGTGAAGAAAAAAAAAGGATATTTAGAATCTCCTAATAATTGTTCTCTCGCTCTCTCTCTTCTTTACTCCTACTGCTCGATCGTGGCTTCTTCCGAACACGCTTAGCATATGCTCTGAAATATTCCTCCTCGCCTGATCACGATCTCGCCTTTAATAAATCCCTCAATTAACGCTTTCTTCCGCCATTAAAAACCAGAAGAAATAAAAACAGAGCAAACTTTATTATCTGCATCTTCCTTCACAGAAATTGAAAATACTTGTCCCCCCATAAAACGGAAAGAGAGAGTCCATGAAGTTCGGCAAGCAGCTGAATCTCCAGATTGAGGAAACTCTCCCGGAATGGAGGAACAAATTTCTCTCCTACAAGTCCCTGAAGAAGCTGGTCCACCGCATCTCCGCCACCCCGCGCTCCGGCAACGCCGCCCAAGCCCAGTTCATCCGCCTCCTCGACGCAGAGATCCACAAGCTCAACTCATTCTTCGTCGAACAGGAAGAAGACTTCATCATCACACAAAAGGTGCAATCTTTTTCCACCAATCCACCGCCCACCATTGCTCTGCTCTTTTAATGTACGTCTCAGGCTAATTATCAATCGCCACACCCAAATGTCTTCAGGAGCTTCAGGAGAGAATCCGCACGGTAATGGAGACTCATGGCCCGGCCGCTCGCCGGCCGTCGGAGACGGAGTACGCCGCCGATATGAGCAGCATCAGAAAAGACATCGTCAATTTCCACGGTGAGATGGTTCTGCTCGAGAATTACAGCAGCATTAACTATACAGGTTATTTCCTAAGCCAAATCATTTCTTTTATTTTCTAATCCGATTTTTTTATTATTATTTTCTTATCCTTTTTTGTTTTCTTCCCTTAAATTTAATCAATGTGTATATTTTCAGTCAATTCTCTAAAACCTTTGCAAATAAAAATCTCAAATTTTTTATCGAACACAGTGGTTATGAGCCGTCGTTCGTGAACGTCTCGCCTCACCTAAGGACGTTCATCTATTTTTATGTTCAAAACTAGTTGTCTTTGGTCATAACCGCTGTCCAAACTCACTGGAGCAAAAAAATGCGCCCTTATGCCCCTTATGGATATTCACGATTGGCTATCTTGATTGTCGCTCTCTAACAAGCGTCATTTGGACAAAGAGTAAGAATGTTCATGCGACTCACGCCCCTCACGAGTCTTGATCTTCTCAATCATGGTCGAGTTAGTTTTAAGAACAAAGCAAATCGACGAACAATATATGATTTGGGCTCTGTTTGGAGGGACGTTTTTGCTCTTGTGATGAGTTTAAACAAAAATGCACTACCAAGAAAAAGAAAAATAGTTTTGAATATAAAAGTGAATGAAGTTTTCATATTAATTGGGATTTTAGGTATATAAATAATTAGATTAATTATCAAGATGGTTGGACATAATTAAAAGTGCTTTTTGGAACATAATTTCTAATAATTTTGGATAGCTTTCATGTGGGGGAGAAAATGATTGCTAGCTATAAAGTTTAGACAGATTATTTAGCACAGAAAATGATCGAAATTCAAAATAATATTCTCTCTTTAAATTTACGGCCCTTGCCACTCACTAATCGATTGCAGGGTTGGCGAAGATCCTGAAGAAGTACGACAAGCGCACGGGCGGTGTGCTGCGCCTGCCGTTCATCGAGAAGGTGCTCCGGCAGCCATTCTTCACGACGGAGCTGGTTTCGGAGCTGGTGAAGAACTGCGAGAGCATGATGGATGACATTTTTCCGGAGAGCAAGGAGGCGGCCAAGGTGGAGAGGGAGGCGGCGGTGGCGGCCGAGCAGCGAATCTTCCGCAACGCCGTCGCCGCACTCGCCACCATGAAGGAGCTGAGAAAGGGGAGCTCCACCTACGGCCGTTTCTCCCTGCCGCCCATCGGGACGCAGGAGACCGTTCTTCTTCTTCGATGACGATGATGACGACGACGATGAACTTATATATACAGTTTAGGGACACTATTTGTATGGAGCGACATGGGAGAAGATAGAGTATTTGTTGGTTTGTGACAGCTCCAGTACTACTGGTTGAATACTTGCTCTGTCTTTCTGAAAGTTCTGTTCTTTTATTAGAGTAGGAATCCATGGATGATTGCTTCTAATTTTTACCTTCAATTTTTGTTTCTACTATAGCGAGTATTGCACAGCGCTTCTTAAGTACTGGTAATTTCGAGATGTTCTGCTAAAAATTGTGGCCTGCTTTGATAAAATTGAGGTTTGAAAAGAAACAGAGCTACTTTCTCATGAGGGCCTGTTTGTCGTTCCGGCGGCACACCGGCGGAAGCGTCGACAATGGCAGAATGACGGCCTTCCCCAAACAACTCCGTCGGCGTCTCTGTTCCGGGTGGAGGGATTTTCCCATCACGCATCTTGTTCGGATCAGACGCCAGGGCCCAGCCGCCATCTGCCGTCCGCCGTTCGCTGTTAAACTCCGCTGCCGGAAGTCCCCTGAAACTGAAACAGAGCCTTAAAGATGGCGCCGCTTCACATCGCCCTGTCGCATGCGTTTTTGTTCGGCAGTGGCAGGCCGTCAGAGCAGGGCCACAGTGTCGTTTTCTCATTCGGTATTGACCGTTTGAAACTTAAATCTTAAATTTGAAATAAGTAAAAATTTTGAATTGTTTTGGATGACGTGGATTTTCGCGGCATTGATTGATACTCACGTGGATACTAAGTAGTATTAGACTATTTAAAAATATGAGTGATAGTTATATGTAGGCATCCTTACGCCCTCTTTTTTCTTATTTTTTTCAACAAGTCAATTCAGATTCTAGACTTCGGTCGTTGTTTTTGCCTCTATTGATCCTTCGAATCCTATAATAGGTCAGGGGGAAGTTGGAGTTGTTCCAGCGAGTCCTGATGATGTTGCGGTTGGAGGCTCTGACGAGGTAATCTTGGAGGATGAGGCTGGATAAGGAGGCGTCGGAGGCGGGGCGCGGTCGAGGAGGGCGGTGGCGGGGCGAGTTCGTGTGCGAGGCCAAGGGGAAGGTTGAGCTTTTAAAATCTTTTAACGGTGCTGTTACGGTCCACGCAAAGTTCCATTTTTGAACAGTCGTCATGCATGACGTGCACCTCAACCCATCTCCGCACCTGGAGCGCGGTCCATGTGCATCGGGTTGTTGAGGTGGGATTTTGAACCCGCGACTTCCTAGATAGAGGGACTTGGCGTCGGCCTCCATCACCAACTGAGCTCTCAGTTGGTGATGGAGGTCGGCTGTCACGGACTTGTTCCCTTGATAATATCACGTGCGGCCTTAGCTCCTTTCCACACCCCTTCACAGCCAGCTAACTCAGCCCAACACTAATCGTGGTGAGAGAAGATGAGTAAGTGAGTGTAAGCCCCCCCCCCCCCCCCCCCCCCCCCCCCTCCAAAACTGAAACCAGGTCGGGGGGAAGGGATCTTACTGCCCAAGGAGGCCACTTAGTGCTTCCCGGGTGGCGACGGCCCGCCCTCTTAAGCACCGAGCGGTCGTCTTGTCAGGCACAAGAATCATCACATCACATCAGAGTCACATTGCGGAAGTTGAAGTAAGGAAGTCTAACAAGGCAACGAATATATATATATATATAAGCAAAATGTCGTAGCCTATTGTTTATATGAACGACCCTGTGGGCTAAAAGTAACTACTACAATATAAACACTACTTATTTAGTCCTATACTCTGGGACTCACGTCCCGGAAGACAGGAGGTGAGGTTGGAGTATCCGATTGGGCAATCTCGAGAGCTGGTAAGTCATCCAGCGGTGCGGGGGCTCCACGCTTGTACAACCCTATATTCGCCGAGTACTCCCGAGGATCCGGGGGAGACAGCTTGGTAGCATCGAACCGCGCAGAGGAAGAGAGAGAGAGGCGGAGAGGGGAAGGAGGGGCCTCGCCCCTCCCCCTCTCGCCCAACAAGAGAGGCGGAGAGGGGAAGGAGGGGGCTCGCCCCTCCCCCTCTCGCCCAGCAAGGGAGGCGGAGAGGGGAAGGAGGGGCCTCGCCCCTCCCCCTCTCGCCCAGCCAGAGAGGCGGAGAGGAGAAGGAGGGGCCTCGCCCCTCCCCCTCTCGCCCAGCCAGAGAGGCAGAGAGGGGAAGGAGGGGGCTCGCCCCTCCCCCTCTCGCCCAGCAAGAGAGGCGGAGAGGGGAAGGAGGGGGCTCGCCCCTCCCCCTCTCGCCCAGCAAGAGAGGCGGAGAGGGGAAGGAGGGGGCTCGCCCCTCCCCCTCTCGCCCAGCAAGAGAGGCGGAGAGGGGAAGGAGGGGGCTCGCCCCTCCCCCTCTCGCCCAAAAAGAGAGGCGGAGAGAGGGGAGGGGGGGTCTCGCCCCTCCCTCTCTCTCGCCCAGGAGAGATCCCCTCTTCCAGTTTTACTATTCGCAGACCGGTGGTCTGCGTTTAGCGCTTCAGAACAGCGGGGTTCGGCTATCCGCAGCCCAATTCAGGGGTATTTTGGTAATCTGGCAAACCAGTTTTTGGCTATTTGCAGCCCAACTTCAGAAATCTTATAAATAGGACCAAGGGGGCACCATTTGGAGGCAGACTCATCCTAGGCTAGCTCTCTCCTCCCCTCTCCCTTTCCCCAAATCTCTCTAGGGGGTGAGCGAGAGGCTCCAGTGGTGCCCAAGCTTAGTAGTGGCTTGGGAGGGGAAGTTCCAAGGGGACTTCCGGGTATGTGGCGGGACCTCCCCACTAAGCCCTTGGTCCAGTTCTTAGTTCCGACACCTTCAACCTAGAGCTCTCCCTTGGGGGAAGTAAGGGTCGGTCGCCCCTCAGCCTCGTTGAGGGCCCCGAACTCCACAGAGACCGAGTAGTCGGTTTCAACATTTATGGTGCGGTGAGCGTGGAGTGTGACCGATTCAAGAAACTCTCAAGATGAGCTCCATGGGCGGAGGTGGAGGATGTTCCGACCCAGGTCACTCGCAGCCCCCGGTGGCTGAGGTGACGTTGAAGATGTTTGAAAACTTCAAGCGGGAGGTCGCGCAGGTCTTGCAGGTTGTTCTCAGCCAGCAGCCCAGGATGGAGGTGCCAGCGGGGGGAGAGTGGGGAGGTGCCATACCCCCACTCACCCAGCAAAGGGGCGAGATCCGGAGGGGGGCGCCCTCCCATCTCGCCCCGCCCCAGCAAGGGGGCGAGATCCGGAGGGGGGCGCCCTCCCATCTCGCCCCGCCCCAGCAAGGGGGCGAGATCTGGAGGGAGGCGCCCTCCCATCTCGCCCCGCCCCAGCAAGGGGGGGAGATCCGGAGGGGGGCGCCCTCCTATCTCGCCCCGCCCCAGCAAGGGGGAGAGATCTGGAGGGGGGCGCCCTCCCATCTCGCCCCGCCCCAGCAAGGGGGCGAGATCTGGAGGGGGGCGCCCTCCCATCTCGCCCCGCCCCAGCAAGGGGGCGAGATCTGGAAGGAGGCGCCCTCCCATCTCGCCCCGCCCCAGCAAGGGGGCGAGATCTGGAGGGAGGCGCCCTCCCATCTCGCCCCGCCCCAGCAAGGGGGCGAGATCTGGAGGGAGGCGCCCTCCCATCTCGCCCCGCCCCAGCAAGGGGGGGGAGATCCGGAGGGGGGCGCCCTCCCATCTCGCCCCGCCCCAGCAAGGGGGCGAGATCTGGAGGGAGGCGCCCTCCCATCTCGCCCCGCCCCAGCAAGGGGGCGAGATCTGGAGGGAGGCGCCCTCCCATCTCGCCCCGCCCCAGCAAGGGGGGCGAGATCTGGAGGGGGGCGCCCTCCCATCTCGCCCCGCCCCAGCAAGGGGGCGAGATCCGGAGGGGGGCGCCCTCCCATCTCGCCCCGCCCCAGCAAGGGGGCGAGATCCGGAGGGGGGCGCCCTCCCATCTCGCCCCGCCCCAGCAAGGGGGCGAGATCCGGAGGGGGGCGCCCTCCCATCTCGCCCCGCCCCAGCAAGGGGGCGAGATCCGGAGGGGGGCGCCCTCCCATCTCGCCCCGCCCCAGCAAGGGGGCGAGATCTGGAGGGGGGCGCCCTCCCATCTCGCCCCGCCCCTTCCGGTCCAGCCCCAAAGGGCGGTGAGCGGGGAGGCATCCGGCCCCCACTCACCCCGCCCCAAAAGGAGTCGAGCAAATGATGGCAGACGAGACCACCCCGGGTGGTGGCCATCCGATAGCCCGACGGGCGCAGAGGCTGGCAAGTTGACTCTGCAAGAGCATGGAAGGGAGGACTTCCAAATGAGAAGAGCCAACCGCCCGAAGTGGAGGCAGGGACCAAGGGCACCCCCTCCACCGCCTCTGCAAACCATGGCGGTTGGCGCAGATAGAAGGAGGAGAGTCAGGAAAGCAGAAAGAAGAGGAAGAAGAAAAGATAGGGTGGTGCTACCCTACTGCGACTTCCACGAGGAGGAATGATCATCTCCCTCAAACAGCCTGAGAAGAGAGTGCCATGGGGGGGGGGGGGGGGGGGGGGGGGTATGTTGTGTTTGTTCTTTCTTTTGTTATTATTGTTTTCCTTTGTAGCAAGTTCTACCCCTCGCTGGTTAGGCCAGGAGGTTTTGACAAGGGAAATCCCCCCATTTGATGGATAAAGTTATTTTGCTTATATGTTTAATAAGTTCAACGCTGAGATGTCCTCCTCACTCCAGGCTCTCACTAGCTGGGTGGGTCGAATGATCCTCGGAATGAAGGGCTTACCATCGAGATGTCCTCCTCACTCCAGGCTCTCACTAGCTGGGTGGGTCGAATGATCCTCGGATGGGTAAGTTCAACGCCGAGATGTCCTCCTCACTCCAGGCTCTCACTAGCTGGGTGGGTCGAATGATCCTCGGAAGGAAAGGCTTACCATCGAGATGTCCTCCTCACTCCAGGCTCTCACTAGCTGGGTGGGTCGAATGATCCTCGGATGGGTAAGTTCAACGCCGAGATGTCCTCCTCACTCCAGGCTCTCACTAGCTGGGTGGGTCGAATGATCCTCGGAAGGAAGGGCTTACCATCGAGATGTCCTCCTCACTCCAGGCTCTCACTAGCTGGGTGGGTCGAATGATCCTCGGATGGGTAAGTTCAGCGCCGAGATGTCCTCCTCACTCCAGGCTTTCATTAGCTGGGTGGGTCGAATGATCCTCGGAAGGAAGGGCTTACCATCGAGATGTCCTCCTCACTCCAGGCTCTCACTAGTTGGGTGGGTCGAATGATCCTCGGATGGGTAAGTTCAACGCCGAGATGTCCTCCTCACTCCAGGCTCTCACTAGCTGGGTGGGTCGAATGATCCTCGGAATGAAGGGCTTACCATCGAGATGTCCTCCTCACTCCAGGCTCTCACTAGCTGGGTGGGTTGAATGATCCTCGGATGGGTAAGTTCAACGCCGAGATGTCCTCCTCACTCCAGGATCTCATTAGTTGGGTGGGTCGAATGATCCTCGGAAGGAAGGGCTTACCATCGAGATGTCCTCCTCACTCCAGGCTCTCACTAGCTGGATGGGTCGAATGATCCTCGGATGGGTAAGTTCAGCGCCGAGATGTCCTCCTCACTCCAGGCTCTCATTAGCTGGGTGGGTCGAATGATCCTCGGAAGGAAGATGTGGCTCTCACTAGTAGAGCTCGCTCCTAGGAGTGTGTCGACCCAATGTCGACCACTAGTAGAGCTCGCTCCTAGAAGCACTTGGTCCCGAGTAGACTCGCTAGCCGGGCTCTCATTAGCCGGCAAGGTTGGAGGACCTCTTGGGAAGGCAATGTATTTTTCCAAGAAAGCACCGATAATCAGGTTCCCAGCGACACTCGTCGAATATACAGGGTTGGACATTTCTTTCCGAGCGTGAGCCACGCTCAAAAAGAGCGGGGATTGTGTACAACCCTATATTCGCCGAGTACTCCCGAGAATCCGGGGGAGACAGCTTGGTAGCATCGAACCGCGCAGAGGAAGAGAGAGAGAGGCGGAGAGGGGAAGGAGGGGCCTCGCCCCTCCCCCTCTCGCCCAACAAGAGAGGCGGAGAGGGGAAGGAGGGGGCTCGCCCCTCCCCCTCTCGCCCAGCAAGGGAGGCGGAGAGGGGAAGGAGGGGCCTCGCCCCTCCCCCTCTCGCCCAGCCAGAGAGGCGGAGAGGAGAAGGAGGGGCCTCGCCCCTCCCCCTCTCGCCCAGCCAGAGAGGCAGAGAGGGGAAGGAGGGGGCTCGCCCCTCCCCCTCTCGCCCAGCAAGAGAGGCGGAGAGGGGAAGGAGGGGGCTCGCTCCTCCCCCTCTCGCCCAGCAAGAGAGGCGAAGAGGGGAAGGAGGGGGCTCGCCCCTCCCCCTCTCGCCCAGCAAGAGAGGCGGAGAGGGGAAGGAGGGGGCTCGCCCCTCCCCCTCTCGCCCAAAAAGAGAGGCGGAGAGAGGGGAGGGGGGGGGGGGGGGGGGTCTCGCCCCTCCCTCTCTCTCGCCCAGGAGAGATCCCCTCTTCCAGTTTTACTATTCGCAGACCGGTGGTCTGCGTTTACCGCTTCAGAACAGCGGGGTTCGGCTATCCGCAGCCCAATTCAGGGGTATTTTGGTAATCTGGCAAACCAGTTTTTGGCTATTTGCAGCCCAACTTCAGAAATCCTATAAATAGGACCAAGGGGCACCATTTGGAGGCAGACTCATCCTAGGCTAGCTCTCTCCTCCCCTCTCCTTTTCCCCAAATCTCTCTAGGGGGTGAGCGAGAGGCTCCAGTGGTGCCCAAGCTTAGTAGTGGCTTGGGAGGGGAAGTTCCAAGGGGACTTCCGGGTATGTGGCGGGACCTCCCCACTAAGCCCTTGGTCCAGTTCTTAGTTCCGACACCTTCAACCTAGAGCTCTCCCTTGGGGGAAGTAAGGGTCGGTCGCCCCTCAGCCTCGTTGAGGGCCCCGAACTCCACAGAGACCGAGTAGTCGGTTTCAACAGCGTTGTCTCATCTCCTGTGAATGGTCGTAAAAATAACCGTTAGTCACAGAACTAAGTGGGAAACATATCCCCTCCCCGGATTTGTATCCTGGGGACGGGCTTGAGCACTAAAAATAGATAGCCGAAGCAAGAAGGGTTAACAACATGTATATATCGGGAATCCAATTCAAATAACAATTATAAATAGGAGATGTGCAGTTTTTAACTACAACAATATTAATAATATAATCTTGTTCTTACACACATAGCGGGCCGGGTGTTCAAACTCAATCACAAAACCCCGTATCGACACAATTTGGATCGCTTTCCTTCCAGCAGGGTAGCGAACCTCGCGGGCCTCACCGATGTGGCCGTTGGTGACAATGGTCAGTCCTGCCACTTCTGAGCATAGTCGTACTGTATCACACAGGTCCTCCTGTACAACTTGGCGTACTACTTGGATGTGAGCGACATCCGGCGATTTCGAGATTTAGGCCGACCAGTGGAGGCAAATCAGCGGGTTCGAAGTGGTGATAACCCGCGGTGCACATCTCTCTGTCGTCATGAGTCGTCAACCCTCCCGCACCGGTACGAATGGTCTGCGGGCGTGACCGACCCGCCACTTTTACAGCAAGCAATTCACAAACATTTTAAAGAAAGGGACAATTACTTCATCAGGTCTGCCGCGACTTTCTTGACTCGATCGGTTACCCAACTTTTGGCTGGTAGACGCAACGGACGTGGGGGCACATTATTTGGGGATAACTCTGGAGGAGATACTCAACTCGCGGTTATCCTCAACTAAGGCCTCACCAGCAGGAAAACCGTCTGCTAAAGCCAAACCTGGGTTAGCACCGTGGGTATAAGTATTATAATTATGGTGCAAAATAAACTGCGGTGCTGAGTAATAAAACATTTTACAGAAAGGAAGGTCGAAAGCAAGAGGCCGAAATAATTGGATCAGTACGAGACTGGATTAGCGAGCAATAAATAGCTGACTAATGCGGGACTGGAGTATCGAAAAGAACAAACAGAAAGCAGTAAATAGCTGACCAGTGCGAGACTGGAATATCGAACAGGATAAACAAAACTGTAAATAACTGACAGTGCGAAACTGGAGTATTGAAAAGAATAGACAGAAAGTAGTAAACAAATGACCAGTGCGAAACTGGAGTATTGGAAAGAATAGACAGAAAGCAGTAAATAGCTGACCAGTGTTGTACAACCCGTATTCGCCGAGTGGGCCCCTCAAGCCAAGTGGCGAGACCTGGGTCAGCCCGATCATTCGCCCCGGCTAGGAGGTGGAAGTACCCCCGGTTTGGTGGGGGTAAGGTGCAGAAGAGAAGGAGCTAGGCGAGTGGTGCTCTCACGGACCATTCGCCCGGGAGCGTGGGCACTCGCCCAGCTAGGCGGGTGCCCAGCGAGTGGTGCCCTCACGGACCACTCGCCCAGGATGATTTGAGGGGGAAGTGACCCTAATACCCCTGGTGGGCTGCAAATAGCCCCTCGGAACAGCGGAGTTAGGGTGTTAGCAGACCAATTTGGGGTGCTGTTAGTAAAATTAAAAGGCGGATTCATGTTATTTGCAGACCAGCCTAGGAAAATCTATAAATAGACCCTTAAGGGCACCTTGGAGGAGATCCGATTTTAGAGAATCCTCTCCTCCAGGCTAGTTTTTGGTCGGCTGCTAGTGCCCTCCAAGGTGCCCGGTTGAGCTCTGGTTTGGGAGGGGAAGCTCTCTAAGATCTTCCGGGTGTGTGGCGGGACCTCCTCGCTTCAGCCTTGGGTCTATTCACATTCTCACATCCACCGTCAAGAGAGTCTGGTGAGGGAGAAGTAAACATCGGCTACACCCCCAGTGGGTCCGAACTCAAGAGACCTGTTGCAGGTTTCAACATTTTTGGTGCGGTGAGCGTGGACCGTAGCCGGTGAAGGAAAATCTTGAATTAGGTTCGATGACAGGAGATGGCGGGAATGGTTCTGACTCAGGCCACTCGCAGCCACCCGCGATAGGGGAGTGGCTGGAGATGTTTGAGAAGTTCAAGCGAGAGGTCCTGCAGACAGTTCTCGCAGCAAGGAGCGAGTGCGAGACCCCGGCGGTCCCCGTGGTTCCACCCCAGCAGATCGGCGAGAACGCACCGGGGCAGCGGCCGGGGAAGGAGGTGCCAGCAGAAGGAAGTGCGCGAGATCTCCCGGGACGGCAGCTGTTCGGCAGTCCGGCGAGTGCTGAGGTGTGCGAGTTGGGTCCACGCGAGAAGATCATTCGCCGAGCAGGGGAAGGGAGCCCCTTTTGCGAGATGATCCTCTCGGCCCCAGTGCCAGAGGGGTTTCGTGGGCCGGAGATGTCCTACTACACCGGCAAGGAGGATCCAGTCGTGCACCTGCAGTGGTTTGAGGACACGACCTCAATCCTTCCCATGTCGGATGCTTTTCAATGCCGACTCTTCGCAACCACCCTGAAGGAGAAAGCAAGGGACTGGTTCCACCAGCTTTCCGCGGGTTCCATCTACACGTTTGATGATCTGCGTCGAGGCTTTCGGCTGCGCTTCTCGACGTCAAAAAAGAGGAAGAAGGATGCGGAGGCTCTCTTCAAGATCAGGCAGAGGGAGGGAGAGTCCCTAGCACATTACGTGGATAGGTTCCAGGAGGAGATACACCTCGTGCAGGAGGTGCCGGGATTCGCCCTCCAGATGGCGTTCATCGTAGGGTTGCGAGACGGGTTCTTCAAGATGGACCTAAAAAAAAGACCTCCTTCATCCTTTGAAGAATTGATGGAGCGAGCAGCAGAAGAGATTGAAGGGGAGGCGGCCAACCCAGAGTTCTACAGGAGATTGGCAAAAATGAGCGAGCCCGAGGTGAGGCAGCAAGAAGGAAGAAGGCGGGATGAACCCAGGGGTCACGGGTTCGAAAGACCACCTCGGAATTGGAGGAATCAGGAGCCCAACAACAGGTTGGGCTGGAGGCACCAGGAAGGACCGGCGAGAGGTCAGGAAGAGGGGTACCAAGGAAGAGAAGCGGGAGGAATGAATCCGGGGTGGAGGCAGGGTCCCAGACCCCCTCACCCCCCAAGGGAGCAAGCTATGGCAGTAGGCCGGGGAAGAGGAGGCAGAGGAGCAAGAGGAGGAAGAGGAAGAGCAGGGAGAGGGGCAGGGTGGCGTTGCCTTATTGCGACTTTCATCAGGAAGAAGGTCACGCGACCGCCACCTGCCCAGAGTTCTTGGAGATGAGAGAGAGAGGTCAGCCACGGCGGCAGCAGGCAAGGATCGAGGAAATGCTCCCGAAGGCTCACTCGGAGGCAGGTTCTATGTGAAAGAAAAGAAGGCCCCGAGCAGACCCGCTGTCCAGGCTCTCATCTAGCTGGCAGGTCCGAAGGCTCACTCGGAGGCAGGTTCTATGTGAAAGAAAAGAAGGCCCCGAGCAGACCCGCTGTCCAGGCTCTCATCTAGCTGGCAGGTCCGAAGGCTCACTCGGAGGCAGGTTCTATGTGAAAGAAAAGAAGGCCCCAAGCAGACCCGCTGTCCAGGCTCTCATCTAGTTGGCAGGTCCGAAGGCTCACTCGGAGGCAGGTTCTATGTGAAAGAAAAGAAGGCCCCGAGCAGACCCGATGTCCAGGCTCTCATCTAGCTGGCAGGTCCGAAGGCTCACTCAGAGGCAGGTTCTATGTGAAAGAAAAGAAGGCCCCGAGCAGACCCGCTGTCCAGGCTCTCATCTAGCTGGCAGGTCCGAAGGCTCACTCGGTGGCAGGTTCAAAATTCTCAAAGGGTGACCTCAAGAGCATTCGCATTGACCACGCGCGGGAGAAACGACCTCACTTCACTTTCATGATTACCTAAGCGAAACCCCAGTTTGGGCGAATGGTAAGGAAGTGCGAGTGGGGGAGGCAGCGGGAAGCGAAGAGGAGAGACACGCCCAGGTCACCCTCGAGCATTCGCTAGGTGGCCGGGACAGTTGCACTATAGTTTAAACGTCCTAATGAGCCTAGCGAGATATAGCGGCGAATGAGAAAGAATTAACGTCCTAGCGAGCCTAGCGAGACATAACAACAAATGAGAAAAAAGTGGAGATAGCACAAAAATGGAGAGCACAAAAATCGTGACCAATATACATATATTTCAAGGGCACTCGCCCCGTTCATGATTACATTCAAAAGATTTTAAGTAAAAGACGGCAAAAAGCACGGTCCATCTCAGGGGTCGGCAGGCTTCTCGCCAGAAGATCTATCGCTCTCGCCTGAATCCGGTAGGAGGGCGTCTTCTCGCGGCTCGCCATCCTCATCTTCCGGGAAGGGGATCGGGATGAAGAGCTCGGGGACGACCTGTCGAGCAGAGAGGCATTCGGCCTCTTCCTTCAGGTACCCAGCCTACCGCAACACCTGCGACGCATGCTTCACGGCGCTCTGGGCGTTCTCCTGCATCAATTGCTCCAGCTCATGGTGGGGGTAGAAGTGCCCCCCGCTCCCCAAGGCGAGTGCCGAGACCTCGGCTTCTCGCGACCGCAGGGCCTCGGCCTTGGCCAGCCGGACTTCGTCTTCAAGGCCAGCCACCCGAGCACGAAGCATCTCGGCAACCGTGGTGTTCTAAGAATAATGATAAAGGTGGTAAGAAGAAAGTACATCAATCGGCAACAGGCCACTCGCGGGGAGGGAGAAAATATATACCTCCGCAACGGGGCGGCTGGCGAGAAGGGTTTCCGCAGCTGCCAGCTTCGTCATGAGTTCCAGCGCCTCGGCAGAAACGACGGTCCTGGACTCCTCAACCTCCGCCAAGCTCCACGCCAGTTTGATGCTCCGGCGCGAAGACATATGCGCGAGCTCGAGCGCCCGCAGCATGGCCCTGGCGGTCTCATGGGCGAGGACCTGAGTCGTCTCGGCATCATAGACTTCAGGGTCCTCCTGACCGTAGAGGGCATACGCGATGGCATAGGCCTCACCACTCGCGAGGTCACTCTCTATCCACGATGGATGAAGGGTGGAGAGCGAGACCCTGTTGGCGTTCCTGTCCCACTTTACCAGGGGAGCCCCTGAGGGGTCCACGTACTTCTCGCCGCTGGGCAAGTTCCGGTGGTCCCTGGGCAATGGAGGCGGCGGCAACGACGATCCCGCGCGAAGGGTGGTCTCGCCTGGCGCACCAACCCCCGGGGTTTGAGTCTGAGCACTCGCCCCTAGGGTCTCGTCCAAGACCCCCTTCCCCTTGGCGGAGGGGGGATTCTTTGATTTCTTGGAAGAAGAGGAGGTCAGCGCCCCAGGTTTCCGCTTCTTTCCACTAGGCTTGGAGGAGGAGGGTTCCTCCCGACAGGCATCCGCTGCAGCCTGTGCGAAGGACACTGAAGCCCCAGCGGAACGCGGCGGATGCAGGGGGAAGCTACGCACGCCTGCATAATATTGCGAATGATTTAGCGAATGGTATAAGAGTCACAAGATCGAAACGAACGAAGTCCCAAAAACTTACCCTCGCCCTGCGGAATGAGCAGGAGCGAGTTGACGTTTCGCCGGAGATAGACGAGGTCCATCCCGTGCTCCAAGATGAATTGGTGGAGTTTGGCCTCATGCCCCCCTAGGGTCGGGGGGCGGAAGGTTGACTCCTCCTCCTGCACTGGGGAGAGAAGTGTATTTCCCAGGTTCCCGCTGACGAAGAGGAAGCGCCGAACCCAGTCGTGGTTCTTATTCGGGAGCCCATAATGCTTGAGCGGGTTCAGACCCGAGAAGAATGAGATGTCGTTGGTGCAGCGAAAGGTGTAGAGCTTGCGGAAGACGGGGAGCGAGAACTCGATCCCCTCTTCTCGCAGATAGCTCGCGTACCCGACCATCATGGCGATGGAGTTGGGGTTGAGCTGGCCGGGCACGACTCCATAATATCTGAAGGTCTGGCGGAGTTCTGGCCAGATGGGAAGGCGAAACCCCACCTCGAAGTGCTCTAGCGGGATCGCGAGAGCACAGGGCGAGATGGAGTTTAGGCGCTCGTCCGGCCTGGGCTTTCGCGCCTCGAACCCAGGCGGGATGTAATCCGCGACCGCAGTCAGGTAAGCCTCGTCGGAAAGGTCGCATGAATCGAAGGTGTGGTTGACGAACGCGCTGGCGCACCTGGCTCTGCCTTCCGCATCACCACCCATGACGCGAATGACGAAGGATAAGAAAGCAGTAGAGAAGAGAGAAGCGCGAGTGTTAGCGCGAGGAAAGAGAAGGAGAGGATGGTAAGGTATTTAATACGGTGGTTGAAAGGCCTATTTATAGAAGGGCTAAACGGCGTTTGGGCTTTCAAGGTAACAGGTGTGCAAATAGCAGTCGCGCCTTCCCGACGCCTCGGAACCCGGGCCGACCCCTCTCGCTCAGTAATGACAAGTGCCCTGTGGCCATTCGCTCATCGACTACGCGAAAGAGGTTAAGAAAGCATTCGGCAATAATAAAACGTTCGGCAATACCCAAGCAAGATATAGGAAATAAAAGACAAAGAATAGAGCATTCGCAAAACACAGGACATAAGATTATAACAAACAGAAATAAAAGTTCAGCATCCGCGCTACAGAAAGCAGAAAAATTACAAGAGGGGCGAATGAAGACTGGCTCAATACTCCTCCCAGACCCACCGACCTCGCTTTCGCGACCCAGCTTCCAGGGGCATTCGCGGGCGGTAATATGCGAGTATGTTGGTGATCTCATGGGAAGCCAGTTGGAGTTGGTCCCGGGCTCGCGCGGCGTGTGTTTCGGGAGACAACTCCCCTCCTTCACCCCCCAGGAGCTCCACCGTTGTGAGAATGCGCGAGTAGTCCCGATGGAGGTCCTTTAACTCACGCGCGACTCTCAGCCGCACGTCGTCCACCTGGCCGGCGACGTTTCGCTGGATGTGGATGAGCTTCCCCAAGACCTCCGAGATCCGATCCTTTAGGGTCGCGTGATCCGAGGAGTCGCCCAGAAAGTCAGCGAGATCCCCAGGGGAAGGGAGAGGCGAGAGCATCCCCTCTCCCCCCTCGTAGTAGGAGTCAAAGGGGGAGGCTTCCCGATAGCCTGCGAAATCACAACTAGGTCAGTAGTGATAAAATATGCGAGTACGATAGGGGCGGGTAAGTGAACTGACCTGGGGTGGGGTCCTGGTGACCTGAAGGACGAGACGAATGGGGGTGCGTTCCAAACAGCCAGGCGGGAGGTAAGACCTTTCCCTTTCCTGGACGGTAAGGTTGTGAGGTAGGAGCTGGAGTATCCGCAGGATCATTCGCGCGGCCCTGCTGACCGGATCCCTTCTGGGGGGACACCCTCGGCTCATCCGCAAGCGCGGAGGGGTTCGGTCGAACAGGGGAACTCGGAGGAATAGAGTTCTGCAGCGAAAGGTTGGGGTCGAGGGCTACAAAAAACAGTGGTCAGCAGCGAGCAGCATGAAGGATGAACCTAAAAGGGGTTACAACTTACCGGACTGCAATGAGGTCTCGCCCGAAGGAGGTGGAGGAGCAAGGTCCCGATCTGGAGGCCTCTCGCCCGGGGGAGGTGGCACCACGACACTGCTCGAGACGGCCCCGTGGCCGGTCTCGGGCATCGAGATCCCCTGCGAATGGTCAGAGCGAAGGCAGGGTAAGGAGAGGAACTAAACAGAGGGACGAGAAGAATCCTCATACCTGCGTCCCGAGGTCCGGAGGATTCCTTGCCGGAAGAGTATCCGCCGGCGGAGTCCTCGCCGGAGGAGTGCCCGCAGGGGATTCTGAGGCAGTCTCGCCTCTCTGACGATTCAGTCGAATCGCCTTGGCTCGACGCGAGACGTAGGGGGCACTCGGGTCCCGTTTAGACATAAGCCAGGGAGCAAATCTGGCTGCCTTGGGGGCAGTTACAGCTTGGGCCGCGGCCAGACGCTCGATCATCTCCAGCGAGAGGGGTCTCGCGGAAGGCTTGTGAGAAGACATTGATCTCAGTGAAGGGCTAAGGGAGGGAAGAAGCTCCGAATCGAGGGTTGTCAACGCTCCAGGAAGTTCTGACATGAAGAGATATATATAGGACAACGATGGGACCCACAGAATCTTGTGAGTCCAGTCAGCAAGCACTCACCGAATACAGGGTTGAACTGTTCTTTCCGAGCGTAGTAACCACTCGCAAAGAGCAGGGATTGTGTACAACCCGTATTCGCCGAGTGGGCCCCTCAAGCCAAGTGGCGAGACCTGGGTCAGCCCGATCATTCGCCCCGACTAGGAGGTGGAAGTACCCCCAGTTTGGTGGGGGTAAGGTGCAGAAGAGAAGGAGCTAGGCGAGTGGTGCTCTCACGGACCATTCGCCCGGGAGCGTGGGCACTCGCCCAGCTAGGCGGGTGCCCAGCGAGTGGTGCCCTCACGGACCACTCGCCCAGGATGATTTGAGGGGGAAGTGACCCTAATACCCCTGGTGGGCTGCAAATAGCCTCTCGGAACAGCGGAGTTAGGCTGTTAGCAGACCTATTTGGGGTGTTGTTAGTAAAATTAAAAGGCAGATTCATGTTATTTGCAGACCAGCCTAGGAAAATCTATAAATAGACCCTTAAGGGCACCTTGGAGGAGATCCGATTTTAGAGAATCCTCTCCTCCAGGCTAGTTTTTGGTCGGCTGCTAGTGCCCTCCAAGGTGCCCGGTTGAGCTCTGGTTTGGGAGGGGAAGCTCTCTAAGATCTTCCGGGTGTGTGGTGGGACCTCCTCGCTTCAGCCTTGGGTCTATTCACATTCTCACATCCACCGTCAAGAGAGTCTGGTGAGGGAGAAGTAAGCATCGGCTACACCCCCAGTGGGTCCGAACTCAAGAGACCTGTTGCAGGTTTCAACAGGTGTGAAACTGGAGTATTGAAAAGAATAGACAGAACACAGTAAATAGCTGACCGGTGCGAAATTGGAGTATTGAAAAGAATAGACAGAACGCAGTAAATAGCTGACCAATGCGAAATTGGAGTATTGAAAAGAATAGGCAGAACACAGTAAATACGAGACCAGTACGAGACTGGAGAACATGAATAAATATACAGGTTAGTAGTCCAATCACTCCATAATCAAGAGGCTTCAGTTCCATCTCCGTTCTTAGGAGGAAAGTTCTGTTCTTTCTCCGTTCATAGGAGTTTCTTCTCAACTCCGTCTATCATAGTTATATTCCGGGAATTTTCTTAAACGCAGCTCAATGGTTTCATAAAAGTCCACATCATTGTGAGCTTTGAGTTTACACCTTTATTGATCGAGTTGTTGTTTATTCGTAATATCGTCCCATGATTGTGACCCGATTGTGTGTTACGATGCCTTATTGTTTTCTTGAAAAATCGACCAGCCTGCCATTTATCTCCAAATGATCCACATATTTTAGAGTATATTCTCAAAAATGTGTTAGGGGCCCATAAATTATTCTCATATTTTTCGGCCCATTTTGGAGGTTTATTTTGACCGAAGAAAACTTATTTAGGCTCTCAAAATTATCAAAATACTTTGTAAAAATCTCAAGCTTTGATAGTGCCTCTATGAGGCCATAAAATTGAGCCTGTAATTTTGTATGAATTTTTCAAAGTTATTTGGGTTTTTAATTCCTTCATTTGAAGCTTGTTAAGGCTTTTATAAATAGTAAAGTACTTCCAAAAATTCCCAAAAAATTACAGGAGTTAGGCCTCTTAATAAGAAAAACTTTCATATTCAAACTTTTTCCCTTGTGGCCTAGATATTCTTAAAAAAAAATTAGGAAGGGTAGGGGAGGGTGGGGTGCAGATAAAGAAAGCTGGGGGAGGAGATGAGGCGCGCCGTCCTTCGATCCCCACAGCGGATCCCGAGCTGATCCGCTGTGGGGGCGCATAATAACATGCAGGGGGAACTATGTTTCCTGGGCCGTCCGATCTCATCATGGAGATCGGACGGCCGCCACTCCTGCCGGCATTAAATGCAGCGGCAGCCGCTGCCACCGCCGGGCAGTGACCGCCACAGGCCGGCACCGCCCCCGGTCAACGGGCCGGGGGCCGGTGATCAATCCGGTGGTGGTCCGGCGGCCTGGCGCCGCCGGGTACCGTCAGATTTCAACGAGGAGGAGGGGCGGGTGGCACGGTCTGCATGGGCCATGTTGGCCGGTGTCGCGTCGCCCCTCCCTCCCAACGAGCCTCCCACTGCTCCCGACGGGGTCGCCGGGGGTGGGGCATATCTCCGGCGGTGGTCCGGCGGCCAGGCGCTGCCGGCCGCCGTCGGAAATGGCCGCCAAAGCAGTATTGGAAAGAGAAGCAGGGGAGCAGGCTTGCGGGCACTGCCGGAGGTACATTCTCTGGCATCCCTGCCGCCTCCCTTCGTCGGGGCGAGGGTTCACGAGTGGGGCCCTGCTCCCCCAGTGTCACCACCGATGCTGGGGTGAGGCCCTTGCACTTGAGCCACCACACGAGCCTGGGCTTGGCTCGGGTGGTGCTGGCGGTGCTCCAGCGACGGGAGGTGACGCGCATGGTGCTGGGGAGTGGGAAGGAAGAGGGGAAGGCTGTCCACCTGAGGGAGGGGGGGGTTCGGGAGGTGGTGGGCTGAGCGGCCATGAGGGGTGGCGGTGGTGGTGGCTTGGGGAGGGCTCTCTGGCGAGGGCGGGGGGGGGGGGGGGGGGGGGGGTCATGCAGGAGGATGGCCGGCTGTGGGTGGGGGGGGGGAGGGTGTGTGTGCTCAGAGGAGTGGGGGGGGGGGGGGTATCACTTTTATACGGAGGGAGGGGGCTCTCCCTCTCTTTTTCCCGATGTGGGACTAAAGGGAGGGAGGGGGAAGATATTTCTTCCCCCTCCCTCCACTGCCCTAAGGTGGATTGTCCACCCATGGGGCTGCCTTCTCATGGTGGGGAGGTAGGTGAGGGCTCTCCCCCCTAGGAAAAATTCTAAAAGAAATGAGTTTGGGGGGGGGGGGGCAGATTTGACCAAGGTCAACCCTAGGGTGGGTCCCCCATGTGGGTCAAGTCCCAAGGGGTCCAACTTCTCGGGTGAAGGGTTAACATAAGGGTGTCAAATCAATATGGGTGTGTGCAGGCTTTTCGGTGTGACATAAAGCTTGACTTGACCATGGTTTGACTTCCTGACGTCGGAATTGGTTACAACGAACTCCGTTGTTTTTTTTTACTTTAGGAGTCCACTGAGACTTGCTGAAGTTGATTCCGAGTTCGTATGCTTAGTTTTTCAAAAATTATGTCGTGGCGGCCTGCAAAACCTAAAACGGGCATATTCCTTGTATGACCTCGGATTAGGAGTCCACTGAGACTTACTGAAGTTGATTGCGCTCATATTGGATATATGAGTCTAACTGAACTGACAGAAGTCAATTTGGAGTGCATTTGGTCACTGCACCCCAACGACTTAGTTCTGATGCACAACGATACTCAAAATGGTCGTTTTCTCCAAATGACCTCAGATTGGAACGGAACGAGTTCTATTACGCTCATATTGATTACACGAGTCTAACGGAACTGACGGAAGTCAATTTGGAGTACGTTTAGTCACTGTACCCTAACTACTTAGTTGTGACGCACAATGATACTCAGAACGATCATTTTCTCCAAACGACCTCGGATTGGAACGGAACGAGTTCTATTACACTCGTATTAATTACACGAGTCTAACGAAACTGACGAAAGTCAATTTGGAGTACGTTTGGTTACTGTACCCCAACGACTTAGTTGTGACGCACAACGATACTCAGAACGGTCGTTTTCTCCAAATGACCTCGGATTGGAACGGAACGAGTTCAATTACACTCGTATTGATTACACGAGTCTAACGGAACTAACGAAAGTCAATTTGGAGTACGTTTGGTCACTGTACCCCAACGACTTAGTTGTGACGCACAACGATACTCAGAACGATCGTTTTCTCCAAACGACCTTAGATTGGAACGGAACGAGTTCTATTACACTTGTATTGATTACACGAGTCTTACGGAACTGACGGAAGTCAAATTGGAGTTTCCTAGCATAATATCCCGTAATCGGGTCACTTTCTACCTTTTGGGGTTATTTTTATTGGGTCCACTAGGGTCTAGTGACCCAATAAAAGTCGGGATGTTACAGTGAGCACTTGAAAGAGAGAACAAGAGAGCAAAAGTGTGTAAAGAGCAAGAATGCTTATATTGCTTGAATTCTTGGATGGATGATTTCTTAGTTGATTCTTACAAATGAACATCCATCCCCCTTAATTTTATAGCCTCCAAGGGGTTTCCCTCAAACAAAGGGAAGATTCTAGAAATCTTTCACTCTAGACTCTTCTATACAATTCTACACTCATCTCATGGCTATGTACAAGCCTCCATACTAATCTACAACATTCAAGAGTACTCTAGACAATTCTAGGTTACTCCTCACATTTACAAAACTTCACACCATTCTAGATATCTCTACACACACACAGAGTTATCTAGAAGGTTCCACGCACTTCTATAATATTTCAAAAGGTTCCACACACCTCTATAATATTTCAGATTATTTTACACTCCTCTAGAATATTCTAGAAATCTCTATACTATTCTACAATATTCTAGAGTATTCTACATAACTCTAGAATAATCTGGAAGACTCCGCACTATTCTTGAATCTTCCATCATCTTCAAGATTTCTCTTCAATCTTTTGTCGACTTCCATATTCTTCTACGTCATTGAATACTTTGTTCAAGCTTAAGTCTTGTGCATTGTGTTAACATCCTTTGCACTTGCATAGACTTATTACAAGGCACACCCATATTTCTTATAATATGATCCTCCATTTGATCCAATCCATATCGCATGGATCCATTATTTGTCATCCATGTGCCAAGCCTGCATATCCGGTCTTCGCACCATATTTCTTTTCTCCAAATATTGTGACACCACTTACATTATTGTCTTTTGGTAAAGTTGATTACAAAACTAGATTTCTATGACGCTAGAAATCGAAGGCGAAGAAGTAAAAAATCTTTTTCATTTTCTATCCCGACTCGTATCCCCACGAACCGGTGGCTTTAGCCTATTCTTCCCCGAATATGACCTCAAGCCGCTCTAGCCAATTGTTCCTCGGATGCAGCCTCGAGCACCCCCTAGATCTACACCATAGACCTAGTCGCCAACACGAGGAGAATTCCTCCCTAAGTCTTACACAGACTTAGTCGTCAACACGAGGCAAATTTACTAAACGATTACAAGAATAAAGATTTGAAATAAGTAACAACAATATTAAAACTCTCTCTTGAAGAACTTTTGAAGTTGGAGACGAAGAACCGCTATAGAATAAACATTGTTGAAGCGATCGTCGTTCGGATCCGACGTGAAGAAATCCTCCTTTAGAAATTCATGGAACTTTGGTGAGAGATCACTTTTCGGCAGATTATGGCTCTGAAATATTGGCACTCAACCTCTCTCTAGGATGTGTGTTTTAAAACGAGAGAAGAGGGGTCCTTTTTATAGCATTGGAGCTAGCGCCTGCGCTAGCGCTACCGCTACTGTCGACACTATCTCGGATTTGGAAACATCCTCCGCGTGCGTATCTTCATTCTAAGGAAACCTTTCTAAAAATTCCGCGCTACCGCCTAGCGTTATCGCCTTCTATACTTGCCGCCTGAAATTGCCTAATCAGAGCTAGCACCCGCGCTAGGTGCTACCGTCGGCGCTAGTGGACATGTTTGAATTCTGGCTTCAAATTTTGGGGCAACCTTCATATGTTATCCTTGAGTCATATGACTTTGTTTCCTTCACACTTAGACACACAAGATCAAATACACATATGATTTGATATTCTCAAACCTAGGAGATGCGGAAGACCATGTTCCAACAAACTCCCCCTTTTGATAATAACAAATCCATTAATGATAAATTAAAGCATTAATATATAAGAATGATGAAACCTACTTGTGCGTGTGTGGGAGTGATGACTTAGGATAATTGTCGTTTTCGGTATTTAGAGTTGCTCCCCCTAAATACATGCTCCCCCTATGTGAATGCTCCTCTTATGTGAATGCTCCCCTTATATGTAAGTTATCTTCTTAATTATTAATCATGTTAGTTTTCTCATTTGATAGCGATTATTATTTATCATATTAGTTATCCACCTTTTGTTATTAGCAAAAGTGGGTAAGGAAACAAGAGACATAAAAAGAGGATTTTTGATAAAAAGATAAAACATGATCGAGCTTTTAGAGGAAATGAAATGATAAGGAGTTTTGAGCATAAAAATTTGCATAGAGATAAATCAGAGTTTTTAGCATAAAAATGATATGTGTGTTTAGAACAACCAATATAAATTTTACCAAGCAAGTCTATCGCTTGTTGAATGAAAGGAATTTTAAGATTCAAGTGATGATACACACAAAAGAAAAGACTTTTAAATAAGCATGAAAGCGCAAGGTAAAAAGTATATGGTAATGATGCGAAAGACTTATAGAAATACAAGAAACATCTTTTTTGTAATCATGATGATTCATAAGAAGAAAATATGAGTTTAAGTTCCAAAAAGCAGGATGTTTTTGTAAATCATTATTTATTTAAAATCTTTAAGTTTGACAATAAAATAACCAAACATGAAAGAAAGATTTCACAAGGAGACTACTACAATGTTATTTTAATTCACAAATTCAAAATATACCAAACATTGTAGAAAGCATGCTAGGTTATCTAGTGCATTTTATATATAAAGAGAGTATAAAATTAGCAATATGATCCAATACTCATGAGAAGAAGCGTTATGGAAGATAATGATGTGCACATAAGTGTATTTTGAATAAAGTAAACAAATGATTTAATCAAGAATACAAGACATATATAGAGTAAAGTGCACAATAAAACACAAATAATTTTACTTACACACACTTCAATGCACAAAAAGAATAAGTGGTGTATAGAAAAAGTTTATGGTTTGCACAAGACACTTTACTATCCTTTCCAAGGTGTTCAACCTCACAATGCTCATTAAGACTTATCAGGAGGTTCAAGTAGTGTTTGGTGGAGTTATCTTTGTCAATTTTTTTTATGATTTTTTTATTATGTACAAAGTTCTTCAAATACACTTGTTTGTCAAACCAATGAGATTTTGAAAGCACATCCACTTTTCTTATTTTTTAATGGTGCAACTAAATGTAGTGTATGTAAGATACTTGTGCAATTTTAATTTATTATACAATTACAATACACAAGCAAACATTCTTAGATTAAAAACATATGTAGACTATGCCAAAATAGGTGAGTGAATATTGAGGGTTGGACTTTTTTTCCGAGCGTAGAACTCACTCACAAAGAAAGGAGATTGTGTACAACCCCAAATTCGCCGAGTGGGTCCTCAGGTCCCAAAGGTTCAAAAGTCGTGCAAGATAGGTCAAGAAGGGCACTCGCCCAGGTCAGGAGAGGCAGGGGAGTCTCAGGGCGAGTGCGAGCCTCATCCGCAAGACACTCACTCGCTTAGGAGTGAGAATGTGTGGAAGGCCAGGCGAGTGAGGGCGGTACCCCACTTGCCAAGCGGACCAAGTATCAGGCGAGTGGTGCCTCCACAGACCACCCGCCCAGTGGAATCTAGTGTGCGAGAGGTCCGGCGAGTGGTGCCTTCATGGACCACTTGCCCAGAAGGCTTTAGTGAGAAAATTACCTAGATACCCTTTGTGGGCTGCCAATAGCCCTTCAGAACAACGGAGTTAGGCTGTTAGCAGACCAATTTGGGGTGCGATTAGTAAAACTAAATGGCGGATTAACGTTAGTTGCAGACCAGACTAGAATACTCTATAAATAGACCCTTAAGGACACCTTGGAGGAGCCCCGATCTTTTGGGCTCTCTCCTCCTAGGCAAATTTTGGTTGGCCTGTATTGCCCTCTGTCGGGAATAAACTATCACCCTCCAAGGTGCCCAGCTGAGCATTGATTTGGGAGATGAAGCTCTCTTAGATCTTCTGGGTGTGAAGTAGCACCTCCTCGCTACAGCTTTGGATCTGTTCATAGTTCTTCATCCGCAGTCAAGAGTGCAAATGAGGGATAAGTAGGTGTGGACTACACCCCTCGGTGGGTCCAAACTCAAGAAACCGGTTGACGATTTCAACTGTGAGTTTGTAGAAAAACTTCACCGTTATAAAATGCACGTTTGGCATGACATTGGTTATGATCGCCACCAAGAAAAGATTACTAGTTTTGAATATTAAAATAGATGAAGTTACTTAGGTGAGGTTGAACGTTAATGAACGTAAATTTTTTTCATAACCTCCGTGTTCATAACCTCGGTGTTCACGACTGCCACCGCCACGCCAAACGGATCCTTAGGCTTAAGCTAATTAGCGTTTGCTGGCCACTACATTAAAAAAAAACTGAGTATTCATAAAATATAATCGCGTAATTTTTTTCTATTAATTAAAAATTAGTGGTTGAAACTTGAAAGGTATTATATGCTTTATCTATTTTTAAAATTATTTTTCCTATTATATGATTTTTAAAATTACTTTTCCTATTATATGGTTTTTATTTTCAATGGTCTCTGAAAATACCATTGGCATTTTATTCAATTATAATGTGTTGCGGGTCGTTCAGCGCTCTTTTAGCCCGGTCGAGCTGAACCGCCTTAGCTTGAGAGTGAGCCGAACACGCAAACAGTCAAAAAATGAAAACCAACAGTAGACAACAGAGTTTTTACGTGGAATACCGGGAAAGGAAAAAAACCATGGGGTCTAGCCCAGTTCTGAATGATCCACTAGTGTTGTGAGTTACAGAGAGTTGTTTTTCGAGGGTGACATGTCACCGCTCGTTACAGAGATTTTGCTAAGTCCTCGGGAGCTGAGCGCGGTGAAACGTGCTCAGAGACATCCTTGAGAGGAGCGGCATAGAGCAAAGCATTATGTGGCGCCCTGGAGCGGAGCGCTGCGGGGCGGCCTGGAGCCGAGCGCTGCGGGGCGGCCTGGAGCCGAGCGCTGCGGGGCGGCCTGGAGCCGAGCGCTGCGGGGCGGCCTGGAGCCGAGCGTTGCGGCGCGGCCTGGAGCGGAGCGTTGCGGCGCGGCCTGGAGCGCATCGCTGCGGCGCGGCCTGGAGCGCATCGCTGCGGAGCGGCCTGGAGCGCAGCGCTGCGGAGCGGCCTGGAGCGCAGCGTTGCGGAGCGGCCTGGAGCGAAGCGTTGCGGAGCGGCCTAGAGCGAAGCGCTGCGGAGCGGCCTGGAGTGAAACGTCGATGGGGTCCGCACTAGAGAGTTTGGAGCCCAACTGGGATCCTCCCAAAGTCCCTGGAGGAGAGCTGGAATGCTGACGGGAATCTCTAAGGGGGAGAGTGAAGGTTGATGAAGATTCTCCAAGAGTCCTCGCCGGAAAACTTAAGAGCTCCTTCTTCTCCCAATGCCAAAAAGTGTTTTCAAATGGATGCCTGACCCCCCTTTTATAGTTTTTGAGGAGGGCGTTCTGGTAACTGCGTCATGCCGATTTCTGGACGAGCGAATGAGAATGCATGATTCGGGGCACACAGATCGTCAACTTTGATATTATGACGAGTTTGCCCCCCGGTCACGCTGGGCAGCCCGGGCAGCCTCCCTGGTGGTGGTGGCCGGCGATCGCCGCCAACGATGGATGATAGAGGCGCATCTTGAGGATCATATGAGAGCGGAAGCGTTTCCCGTGGAGCGGGAGCGCTTCCTGCGGAGCGGGAGCGTTTCCCGTGGAGCGGGAGCGCTTCCTGCGGAGCGGGAGCGTTTCCTGCGGAGCAGGAGCAAGCGGGAGCGCTTCCTGCGAAGCAGGAGCGAGCGGGAGCGCAAGAGCACTTCCCGCGGAGCAGGAGCGAGCGGAAGCGCTCTTACGGAGCAGGAGCGAGCGGAAGCGCTCTTACGGAGCAGGAGCGAGCGGAAGCGCTCTTACGAAGCAGGAGCGAGCGGAAGCGCTCTTACGAAGCAGGAGCGAGCGGAGGCACTCTTACGGGGCAGGAGCGAGCGGAAGCGCTCTTACGGAGCAGGAGCGAGCGGAAGTGCTCTTACGGAGCAGGAGTGAGTTGAAGCGCTCTTATGTAGCAGGAGCGAGCGGAAGCGCTTCCAGCGAAGCAGGAGCGAGCAGAAGCACTCTTACGGAGCAGGAGCGATCGGAAGCGCTCTTACGGAGCAGGAGCGAGCGGAAGCGCTCTTACGGAGCAGTAGCGAGCTGAAGCGCTTCAAGTGGAGCAGGAGCGAGCAAAAGCGCTCTTACGGAGCAGGAGCGACCGGAAGCGCTCTTACGGAGCATGAGCGACCGGAAGCGCTCTTACGGAGCAGGGGCGAGCTGAAGCGCTTCCAGCGGAGCAGGAGCGAGCGGAAGCGC
This sequence comes from Dactylorhiza incarnata, assembly GCA_033032865.1. Taxonomy (NCBI): domain Eukaryota; kingdom Viridiplantae; phylum Streptophyta; class Magnoliopsida; order Asparagales; family Orchidaceae; genus Dactylorhiza; species Dactylorhiza incarnata. Next base: position 9,466,620 of record JAWHQI010000053.1, read on the forward strand.
TCTTACGGAGCAGGGGCGAGCTGAAGCGCTTCCAGCGGAGCAGGAGCGAGCGGAAGCGCTCTTACGGAGCAAGAGCGAGCGGAAGCGCTCTTACGGAGCAGGAGCGAGCGGAGGCACTCTTACGGGGCAGGAGCGAGCGGAAGCGCTCTTACGGAGCAGGAGCGAGCTGAAGCGCTCTTATGGAGCAGGAGAGAGCGGAAGCACTTCCCGCGGAGCAGGAGCGAGCGGAAGCGCTCTTACGGAGCAGGAGCGAGCGGAAGCGCTCTTACGAAGCAGGAGCGAGCGGAAGCGCTCTTACGAAGCAGGAGCGAGCGGAGGCACTCTTACGGGGCAGGAGCGAGCGGAAGCGCTCTTACGGAGGAGGAGCGAGCGGAAGTGCTCTTACGGAGCAGGAGTGAGTTGAAGCGCTCTTATGGAGCAGGAGCGAGCGGAAGCGCTTCCAGCGAAGCAGGAGCGAGCAGAAGCACTCTTACGGAGCAGGAGCGATCGGAAGCGCTCTTACGGAGCAGGAGCGAGCGGAAGCGCTCTTACGGAGCAGTAGCGAGCTGAAGCGCTTCAAGTGGAGCAGGAGCGAGCAAAAGCGCTCTTACGGAGCAGGAGCGACCGGAAGCGCTCTTACGGAGCATGAGCGACCAGAAGCGCTCTTACGGAGCAGGGGCGAGCTGAAGCGCTTCCAGCGGAGCAGGAGCGAGCGGAAGCGCTCTTACGGAGCAAGAGCGAGTGGAAGCGCTCTTACGGAGCAGGAGCGAGCGGAGGCACTCTTACGGGGCAGGAGCGAGCGGAAGCGCTCTTACGGAGCAGGAGCGAGCTGAAGCGCTCTTATGGAGCAGGAGAGAGCGGAAGCGCTTCCAGCGGTGCAGGAGCGAGCAGAAGCGCTCTTACGGAGCAGGAGCGAGCGGAGGCGCTCTTACGGAGCAGGAGCGAGCGGAGGCGCTCTTACGGGGCAGGAGCGAGCGGAGGCGCTCTTACGGGGCAGGAGCGAGCGTAGCGCTCTTACGGAGCAGGAGCGAGCGGAAGCGCTCTTACGGAGCAGGAGCGAGCGGAAGCGCTCTTTAGCGATTTTTAAGCAACAAGTGGAAGCGCGAAGATGCTTAGCTGCGGGATTAAGACCAGACATAAAATTGGGGCTGTCAAGCGGGTCCGGGCGAGGCTGTGATGAGAAACACTTGGTCCGACTTAACCCGAACCCTTTTAGGGGAACCCCAACAATATGTATGCGGTAAGTATAGATGTACAAATTCGACGAATGTATCATAACGAACCGGGGGTCATTTGGGTTTTGTCTTTCTTGCTGGGGATGTGCTTCAGATATCGGTGAATTCCTACCGCCAAACTCTTGATAGTGCAGAAAGGAGCTTAGACGTGTTATTCCAAAGCTCGGTGAGGGTCGGTCGGTGAGACGCCTCTGTGTTATTCAGTTGATTCGGGGCGCCTCTTTATGCAGTGATGCTCGTGTTAGTCAGACGGATGATGCCATGAGTCGGGTGGCTAGTCTAGTCGACACTGATATTGGGCGCGAGGATGGTGTGTTAATAGCGTTGTTGATTGTTGTGCTAACTTAGCGATTGAAAACTAGGACTTCCCCTGCTCTCAGAAGGCTGTCCCCGCCGAGCGCAAGAGTTTTGCGGTCGATGATTGAAATAGCCGCTTGCACGAGAGATTTCGCTAATCTCTCTTTAACCAAAACTTCTTTGAATCCCCCCGTCATCTTCCTCCTTGTTAATTGGAGATCATACATAGAGATTAACGTTGTTGTCCACTATGAAATATCAATGCCCATCTACGAAGCCATCTCTAAATATTATAATAATAATAATAATAATAAATTATATAGTGATTTTTGCGTCAACAATAAGGACGGTGATAGGCCGGCCTCCGGCCATGCCGAAAAGTGGATTCCGGCGAATTTAGGTAGTAGTTTAATGAAGTTTTTTTTATTTTTCGACATTAAATATTAATTAGAAAACTGCATTAAAAGTCTCCAAAGTCCTTTTTTTTCATAAATGCCATCACAATCAATGAATAAAAAATCCAGCCAAAGTTCGAAGATCCTGACCGGAATAAAAGAATATTCTGAGGAATTAATGCATTAGTTGTTGGGAAACATCATGAGAAGGATATTCCACAGAAGCTAGAGTTTTAGGGCTGGCAGGAGGGGAAAATTTTGGGCGCCTACTGCAGTTTTAGCTATACGCACTTTATTCATATAAGTTATTACGCGTCTTTTAGAAATACGTCTTGTACATATATTTTTAGAAAAAGTGTTCAACTTTGAACAATTTTTCTAAAAATGCACGCACAAGATGTACTGTCGCCATGATTGAAACATGATCGTAACTATAACGAATTTTTAGAAATACGCCTTCTACATACATTTTTAGGAAAAATGCTCAACACTAAAGTTGTAGATCTCGACGGTAAGTGTTGAGTTTTCCTAAAAATGCATGTACAAGACGTATTTTCAAAAGGCGCGTAATAATTTATACAAATAGAATGTGGATAGCTAAAACTGCAGTGCGGATATCAGCGCCCAATTTTTTTGGTGTGTATAATCGCACCACCCTTGATGTGCTTGATCAGTAAAAATAAGTCTCACCAAACAGAGCCTAAATCTGAGCACCATCCTTATTATTATTATTATTATTATTATTATTATTATTATTATTATATATTTCTGTTTTAAAGTGAGATATAAATGCTGTGCATTAAACTCTTGCTTCCTAATGTGCTTTTGGAACAAGATATTTTCGGTTTCATATTATGAAATCAAACCAGAGTCTTATTTATCAATTCAATTTCAATGCCTTTCAAGTTCTAATTTCTATATTTACGGACTAACAGCTTTAGTTCCCGTGATCCCGCTTACGCGCACACCCTCCGTTGTTTCTCTCCCGCGCGACCCCCCTCTTACCGTGAAATCCCTCAAATCCGCCAACCGCTTAGATCCGCCGACCAGACATCGTCGACGCCACCTGTTTTTTTTCATTTAATGTTCTTCTAGGAAATTCATCAGCACTTCAAATTTCTTTTGAAGTGATAATACTGATATTTCTTCAGATGGATGCCGTCCAGCCAAAAGAAGCCGGTTATTTATGAACTCTCTGCTCCTCCGAAGACAAACGTAACACGGGGCAAAGCGGAGATCATCATCGATCTCGCTTTCATCTACTCACCTTATGCAATATTGGGGATTATTGACCAGAACATTATAAGGAAATTAAGCCTTTCTTAATTTTATTGAAAAAAATTCAAATAGGCGTGTTCTTAAAAAATGGGTAGCAAATAAAATTTCATGGTGTGCTCATATCCAAAATAGATGTGTTTGTAACAATATATTTATTATAGTAGCCGATAGACCCAGGGATTCAACCATATCCCTGATTATACCCGGACTAAGCTCGGCCCCTATGCTCGACAAATTTTAATTTAATCTTTCAAGACTTTCAGTATGAGATTTAAGAGGAAAAAATTAAGATGAGAACAATGTAAACTAAATGTATATAATCATATATCAATATAAACCAATCTCTAATAGAATCAGTTCAGATGAGATAATGAAATGATTCATATAATTGCATAATAATAGATAAAGGGCAATGCTATAGACAGCCCTATAACCGCTAAACGCAGTTCACTGATATTCGCATTTCAATGATTTTAAGTGCAATTAGGACTGTGAATAGCTATTTTAAGTGTTCTTTTAAGGACTGCGAGTAGTCGTCTTAGGACGGCTAATAACATCGCCCTAAATAAAATGAGAGCAAGACTAGACCTGATGGTCAAACCGTCGCGCCCGCAAGCCCGGTTTGAACACAATTGAGTAAATAAAATCCGATTGGTGCGTTCGAATCATATAATAGAGTACTTCTGAGTATTTTCAATATTGGAGCCAGTTCAATAAAACTCAAGCCCGATCGGACGGTTCGAACCCCAAACATTTTCTTCAGCGCGCGGCATGATAAAAGCAAAGGTCTAAATAAATTTTTTTCAACTCCAAGACTGGAGGAGCTTGTGTATGATACAAAATCATCATAATAAAAATAAATATTACAGCTTCAAAGATATGGATCACAGAAGGAGGAGAAGTTGTTAGTCCAGGTCAAGAAACTCCATTCTCTTTCTCATGGAGCCTTTCAGATCCGTGGCTTCCCTTTCTGCCTTTTGGGCCTGTAGACCGCATTTTCTAATTAGAACGTTTGATGCTATAAGAAATAAGAGTCGTTCACCGGCAGAAATGAGGGTGCACAATTTTTTTTATAACAAAATAGTACATAAAATGCTCCAAATTAATTTTCGGGCTGAGTTTGGTCTGCGAATAGCCAAATTTTGGTCCCCTTATAACAAATCGCAAAAAATATGGGGTGTTAGTGTCCCTTTACCCCCTCCCCCTTTCGGAGGTGCACATAGCTGAGTTTGGTCTGCGAATAGGCAAATTTTGGTCTGCTTATAACAAATCGCAAAAAATATGAGAGTGTCAGTGTCCCTTTGTCCCCCCCCCCCCCCCCATTTGGAGGTGCACATAGCTGAGCTTGGTCTGCGAATAGCTAAATTTTGGTCTGCTTAGTAACAAATCGCAAAAAATATGGGGTGTCAGTGTCCCTTTGCCCCCTCCCCCTTTCGGAGGTGCACATAGCTGAGTTTGGTCTGCGAATAGGCAAATTTTGGTCTGCTTATAACAAATCGCAAAAAATATGAGAGTGTCAGTGTCCCTTTGTCCCCCCCCCCATTTGGAGGTGCACATAGCTGAGTTTGGTCAGCGAATAGCTAAATTTTGGTCTGCTTAGTAACAAATCGCAAAAAATATGGGGGTGTCAGTGTCCCTTTGCCCCCTCCCCCTTTCGGAGGTGCACATAGCTGAGTTTGGTCTGCGAATAGGCAAATTTTGGTCTGCTTATAACAAATCGCAAAAAATATGAGAGTGTTAGTGTCCCTTTGCCCCCCCCCCCCCCCCCCACCCCCACCTTCTGGAGGTGCACATAGCTGAGTTTGGTCTGCGAATAGCCAAATTTTGGTCTGCTTATAACAAATCGCAAAAAATATGGGGGTGTCGGTGTCCCTTTGCCCCCTCCCCCTTTCGGAGGTGCACATAGCTGAGTTTGGTCTGCGAATAGACAAGTTTTGGCCTGCTCATAACAAATCGCAAAAAAAAAATGAGGGTGTCAGTGTCCCTTTGCCCCCCCCCCCCCCCCCCCCCCTCCTCTGGATCCGCATCAGTTCACCAGAACCTCCACTCTAAATTTGCAAAATTACAGGTTGCACCCCTCCATCTTCTGAAATTACAAAAAACACCCCAATAAGTTTCCATTTCATAACATGCATGCACAAAAAAAAACCCTGAGGAAAGTGACGGGGGGATTTTGTGCATGCATGTTATGAAATGTAAACTTATAGGGGAGGTTTTTGCAATTTCAGAAGATAGAGGGGTGCAACCTGTAATTATAGTAACTCCCAAGTGAGGTTTGGGTAAATTAACAGTAAGAAATAAATCAAATATTCACAGCTATGGCTTCAGATATGCTAGGGATTTAGGCTAATAGTTTGCTTGGAGATATGACAGCACATAATTGAGAAAAGCAGAGCCGCCGAACCGGAGAGACATTAGTCAACTGGGTTTTGTTCGAGCAAACATCAGTTTGGTAGAGGTTTTAATTGCAAAGCTGTTTGGTTTTGGATAATCGGTTGCTCTGTTTTGATCCGTTTAGTGTCAGTTCTGACAAGAACCCAAAGGAGAGCATGAGCGGAAAGGAGCGATGCGGGCTCAGTTGCGGGATCGGCTGGAGCGACTGAAGCGGGTGCTGTATCAATTCGGGCGGCGGAAATCGCGGCTTGAAGATGTCAGGTCGGACCAAATGTTACGCATTCGGGGGGGGGGGGGGGGGGGGGGGGGGGTCCAAGAGAAGGGGGGAAACAAGAGAAGAGTAGAAGCAAAGGGGGAGAGGAGGAGAAAAGAAAACCAGTGGGTTCCATTTTCATCGTGCTTCCAAGGTGCTTCAAGATAATGCAAATGAGAGATACGCATAAGCATATATAAGGCCTAATTCCGAAGTACGCAAGGACAAATGATAAATAACCCAGAACCCGAAATGCATCTGCGATAATAAAAAGATAAGGTTGACGACCGCGCTACTCTTGTGCGCACTACTAGCGAACGTCTGTCATCGAGTTGGGATCCATGTACATGTCGCCTTGGTCCGTCGACTTATGCGTCGTGTCCTCGTCTACTCGTCCCTTGCCCTCTTTTGTCTTTGTGATAATGTCGCCATCTCGAAAATTCACCTTATCCTCAAGGCAGAAGCAACTTTGTGGACGCACTGCAGCTGGGATGGAGGGGCGGGTCGGCTCAACGTCGTGCACAGGTATGCGGTAAAATCTACGGTCGCTTGCTGTTGAGGAAGATGGGGTGTCGTCGGCATATGGGAAAAGGACGCCTACCCTGCCAAGAGGAAAGGGACTCCCGCCCGAGAAAAGTGCATCGTCATGCGGGTCCAATTGATATACACGTCCCCGAAGGTACGAAGCCACGTGACTCTGAGCATGACGTTGACGAGCGAATGTTGAGTTGTGTCGCCAGGCACAGTGTGATGAAATTGTGGTTGACCCACTAGGCCACTATTAATCAGCCCGTCAGGGTAGTGCCAGTCAGGGAACCATCGAGTGTCATAGTGAGGGGGGCAGAGGTGCTACCAACCGCATAGCGCACAAGTTCTAGACGATGCAGATGTGCAGGGGGCCTGTGCTAGCAAGTAAATCATCGCACTTTAGGGCTTCGAAATCCCAAGGGTGATCTTCGGGCCCTCCTCGCCAATGGCGATGCGGAGCTCCTTCAGAGGATAGTCATGAGTCAGAGAGTAGGATTGTTTACAATGGAAACATAGGGCCCTAATGCGAAGATCATGGTACTCTTTGTTGGTCATCCGGATTCGTTAGGTGGTCGGGGCGGTCGTGGAGGTGGTCTAAGACGCGGGGGAGCCATGGTATGCACCTGGGGTGCAGGATGGAATGGTGTTGGAGGGTAGGCAATCAGTTAGGCGTAGAACTCCATGTGGCTGGCCGGTGTTGACAGGGGTGACATTGAAGTCCGCTTCCACCAAGAGGGCGAGATCCATGACATCAATAATCGTCCGGGAGTGATGGGTGATCCACCAACGAGAAGGGCATCAAATTTCACGTCTAGCCGTTGTATCAGATCGTGGAGGGAAGCAATAGAGGCCTCGTGAGCATCGAGGCGGCGGGAGATGGCTGGATCGGTGGGGGGCTGAGTCGTGGGAGCATCTGAAGGGCTGATACAAATGCTGGTTGTGATGGGCAGAGCGAAGAAACAGAGGAACGACGGACTGGAAGGTCACATGAAGCTCGACAGGTAGAATCAGAAGAAGACTCGTGCGGATAGGCGGATTTGGACGGCGTGCGAGCAGAGAGCGAAGGTGGTGCGAGCACGGTTACGGGATCGTCGGTGCGGGCTAAGTTGTGGAATCAATGCGGGACAAAACGGAAGGACGCGGGACGGTCAGCGCAGAGCGTACGCAGTCGGATCGGGCAAGACCGGAGACGCAGGAAGTAGCGGTGCGGGCAGGATCAGCTGGAACGACTGAAGCGGGTGCTGGAACAATTCGGGCGGCGGAAACCACAGCCTGAAGATGGAGGTCGGACCAAATGTTACGTAGTCGGAGGTTCCAAGATAGAGAAGGGGGAAAAGGAGATAAGAGTGGAAGGAAAGGGGGAGAGGAGGAGAAGAGAAAACTCATAGTGTTCCATTTTTATCATGCTTCCAAGATAGTGCAAATGAGAGATACACATAGGCTTATATAGTGCCTAATTCTGAAGTACGCAATGACAAACGGTAAATCACCCATGGCCCGAAATGTATGTGCGATAATAAAAAGATAAGACTGAGGTATGTGATACTTTTGTGCGCACTACTAGCGAACGTCCCTCGTCAAGTTGGGATCCGTGTTCACATCGCCTTGATCCCAACGCCGACTTATACGCCGTGTCCTCGTGCCCTCGTCCCTTGCCCTCTTCTGTTTTCGTAACAGGCTATTATAAATGGGCAAACCAACAAAGGAGGAAGGAATATCGGCTACTTGGCATGCAAATGAAGTTATGATTTCTAGCGAGCTTTGCACCAGAAAAATCGAGTTGGAGAATCGTCCTACCACCCACTCTAGCAAGGATAGATGGAAAAATCTGACGATTTCTTTAAACAGCGCACTGACAAATGCTATGATCATATGTAGATGAAAAACAAATGGGACCACCTTAAAAAAGTGGAAGTTATGGAGAACTCGAGTATGGAGAGACAGGGTTGGGTTTGGACCAAAAAAAGTGAACCATTGCCGCATCTGATGAGTGGTGGGATGGGAAATTCAAGGTTAACTCATAAGCAGTTATTTTAAACTATTTTGTATACATATAAATTTGAAATCATTTTTAAATTTATCATTGTTACGTTTATGTTGTGCCAACTGTAAAGAAATTCCGTTGTGCGGGTATAGCTCACGATTTAGAGGAAAAATGAATAGAATGTTAAGCCAAGTGGTAGCGGTTGGCGATGATTTGTGGGCACCTTCGCCTTTGCCACTGGATATGGGGAACGTTGCAGAGGAGGATAACTTAGAGACCCATGCTTGTGGGCATGAAAAGCTAAAGCGGAACTGCATCAATAACCGTAGGCAATGTGATGGGGAGCGGGCCCTGCCCGTTGACCGGATCGCCGATCCGCCACCGCGGTCGCGTCCGGCTCGTCGTTCTGATGAATTTTCATATATAGCATGTTGTATTTCGAACATTATTTAGTATTATTTTGGGCGCCGAGATCGACGGCCAATCATAGCCGTCCATCTTGGTTGCCCTAATGTTATTTTATTATAAATAGAGGTGTTAGGGCTGCAGGAAACTATTGCAGAATTTTGGAAGAAGAGATTTTCGGAATTCCTGCGATCCCTCCCGGTGTCGATGCCGTGGAACCCTAGGTGGTGATTCCTAGGTGCTATCCTCCCTCCCCAAGGTACATACCAACCATAGCCACTTTCCCCCACCTCCACAACCCCTTTATTCCCACCCGTCAGCCCCCGTCAACAATTCCCGCCGCTGCTACAGTGCTGCTACAGGATTTCTACTACAGTGTTCCGCAGCTACAGTGCTCACTGCTACAGTACTCCGCAACCTCTTTGCATCCGCTACCCTCCATCCGGCCTCCTTTCACCGGCCGGCCTCCACCACGCCTTCCCACCACCAAATCTATCACTCCTTTCATTTCCTTCCCTCCAACAACAACCCCACCTCCATATTTTCGTGGATCCACTTCCAAACCTCCCCAAACTTTATAGATCTATTCAGATCTGGAGTTTTCCGTTTCCGATCCGTCTTTTCCTCCACCATACACCTCCACGTTACCCGGATCCGCTCTCCAACACCGGATCTACCACTCCCGCGCCCGGATCTTTCCAAATTTGGACAGATCTGTCCTGGTCCAGTCCCGGACCTCGAATCAGCCCTAAAACGCCTCAAATCCGCAGCCAATCACTCCTCTTCCGTGGTATCCACCTTCCCTCTTACCCGGTCTAGTCTTACACCACCCGGAACACCCCATATTATCTCCATACTTTCAATTTTTGCTTGGTTTATTGCAGCCCTAATTTTATTCCAGATTTTATTGTGCTTGTTGTGTGTGGATTTAGTTTCAAAATCTGCATCTTAGTTGTTTGATGAAATGCCTCAAAGGAAACAACACTCATGCATTTTGTATTTTCTCTCAATTTGAATATTTCCTATTGTCATTTTATTTTGGGGCTATTTTTGTCACTCATTTGGTGGGGCTTAGAGCGCCCTAACCCGAGCGCGCTTTACCGTCCTGCGTCAATTGGTATCAAAGCTCTTCAATCATTGGTTATCCTTCCTTTTCTTGAAATCATTTGATTACACCCATGCCGCTTTCCTGTTATTACGATTCTGACGATTCAGAAGATTATGAATCCTATGTTTCTCCACCTCCTCGATACTCAAATATTCATTCTTCTCGTGGGACATATCATTCGCATAGATCTTCATGCGTCTCCTCCATTGCATACCCCTCCTATGAATCGAGGCAAGTCTTTCGTCAAGCCTACGATTCATATTCCCCTTCTTCCGCCACCTATTCCTCCTATGGATCGAGGCGAGTCTCTCCTCAAGCCTACGAGTCATATTCTCCGTCATCTACTACATATCCTTCAGTTCCCCATTCCTCCCATTTGTATGATCTTCCGTCACCTTCCCCAAGGGAGAGACATTTGGTTGAGCTTGAAAGAAAGAAGCAGGCTATAGAGGAAGAGAGTAAGCCGAGGAGGAAAAGGGAGGAAAAAGAAGACGCCATTTGGGCAGATTATGTGAGGACTCAGCGTGAGAATGATGCTAAGGCGATATTAGCGCAACGAAGGAGAAGAGCAGCAGTCTTGATACAGTCTCACATCCGAGGGTTTGTTCAGCGCAGATCCTTCAAGAGGATGACCAGAGCAGTCCTCGTGATTCAGTCACGCGTGAGAGGATTACTACAGAGACAGTGGTATCAGAGAGTGCAGAGAGCTACTCTTATCGCTCAGAGATTTACCCGCCAGTGGATTGTGCGCAAAAGGACATCCAGTCTGATGGTGGTAGTACCACCCTATGAGCCTTCGCGGCATCCGCTCACTTTTATGGATTTGCTACAGAGGTTTGATCAGTCACCTCTCAGCTCGGCTAGAGACCCTTTTCTGATGTTTGATAATGCCCCTGAGGGCAAATCAGTTGGTTTAGATATGAGCCCAGGCTGGGTAGGGCATGGTGATGACTTGTGGCAGTTTGATCAGATTGATTGGGACCCGGGTGATACTGAGCCACAGATCGATACATCCTTTTTCACACCGCCGATCGATATGATCATTTGCAGTGCAGGATTAGAGGGCGCGGCCCCCTTACCAGTTGCTACAGTTTTCTATCAGCTTTTGGGTTTGAGGCCGCCGCCCAAGCCTCCCAAGGTCAGAGGTACTTGTTGCAGTTCAGTGAGACCGGCGTCTGAGTCCGGTACAGCTAGACAGATGATCTATGACGGTGGAGCGCAGTGCAGATCACCCGCGAAGCCTCCTTGGAAGCCCTAAAGATTTGAGGGCAAATCTTCTCCAACAAGGGGAGAATGATGGGGAGCGGGCCCTGCCCGTTGACCGGATCGCCGATCCGCCACCGCGGTTGCGTCCGGCTCGTCGTTCTGATGAATTTTCATATATAGCATGTTGTATTTCGAACATTATTTAGTATTGTTTTGGGCGCCGAGATCGACGGCCAATCATAGCCGTCCATCTTGGTTGCCCTAATGTTATTTTATTATAAATAGAGGTGTTAGGGCTGCAGGAAACTATTGCAGAATTTTGGAAGAAGAGATTTTCGGAGTTCCTGCGATCCCTCCCGGTGCCGATGCCGTGGAACCCTAGGTGGTGATTCCTAGGTGCTATCCTCCCTCCCCAAGGTACATACCAACCATAGCCACTTTCCCCCACCTCCACAACCCCTTTATTCAAACCCGTCAGCCCCCGTCAACAATTCCCGCCGCTGCTACAGTGCTGCTACAGGATTTCTGCTACATTGTCCCGCAGCTACAGTGCTCGCTGCTACAGTATTCGCTACTACAGTAATCCACAACCTCTTTGCATCCGCTACCCTCCATCCGGCCTCCTTTCACCGGCCGGCCTCCACCATGCCTTCCCACCACCAAATCTATCACTCCTTTCATTTCCTTCCCTCCAACAACAACCCCACCTCCATATTTTCGTGGATCCACTTCCAAACCTCCCCAAACTTTATAGATCTATTCAGATCTGGAGTTTTCCGTTTCCGATCCGTCTTTTCCTCCACCATACACCTCCACGTTACCCGGATCCGCTCTCCAACACCGGATCTACCACTCCCGCACCCGGATCTTTCCAAATTTGGACAGATCTGTCCTGGTCCAGTCCCGGACCTCGAATCAGCCCTAAAACGCCTCAAATCCGCAGCCAATCACTCCTCTTCCGTGGTATCCACCTTCCCCCTTACCCGATCTAGTCTTACACCACCCGGAACACCCCATATTATCTCCATACTTTCAGTTTTTGCTTGGTTTATTGCAGCCCTAATTTTATTCCAGATTTTATTGTGCTTGTTATGTGTGGATTTAGTTTCAAAATCTACATCTTAGTTGTTTGATGAAATGCCTCAAAGGAAACAACACTCATGCATTTTGTATTTTCTCTCAATTTGAATATTTCCTATTGTCATTTTATTTTGGGGCTATTTTTGTCACTCCTTTGGTGGGGCTTAGAGCGCCCTAACCCGAGCGCGCTTTACCGTCCTGCGTAACAATGTCTCCATGTTTATGATAAAAGAAGAAAGATGAGAAAGAAGAAGGGAATAGTCTCCTACGTGAATGAGTTGTGAGAATCTGCACTTGCAGTGAAGCGTTCATAAGTAGTCACTATCAAGGAGACAATGGAATTAATTTCAAATATTGTAGGTATTCGCGATGACCCTACCCCGCCTTATACTTCTTTGCTCTAAGCTTTATAAAGGACACAATTATAGAGAGATCTTCAAGAGCATTCCTCGTGCTAATAGGGTTTGGTGGATCAAAAATAGTTATGAGAAAGAGACGCACTGATGTTTTGGATTGACACTTTCATATCTGTAATGTTTTAGACTTATATGCTTTGGATAGACTGATGTTTTAAATCTTTATATATGCTGTGATGTTTTAAAATTGCAAATTGATGTATTGTTTTAAATATTTATATGTACTGTGATGTTTTAGAATTATTGATGTGATGGCTGTTTTAATATTTTTACATATCATGTGATGTTTTAATATTTTACATATCATGTGACAGCTTATGCAATGAAAGCATATAATCATGATTATTCTAGTGAAGACTACGAACATTCTACAAATATCTCTCATGAACGTGTCCAATAAATTCATTAGTGCAACAAAATTATATCAAATATTGATGTGTTACATGATAGTATAAGTGAGACAAGACATTGTATGATTGTATGATGTCTGCTCAGACATGCGATAAATGGGTCGGAGAGTTCTTGATGAGCATCCACGCAGGCTTCACACTACGTAGGTTTCACACTACATTACATGAGATGTATTGGTTATAGCATTATACATTTTAGCGCAACATGAATCAATCAGAGCAACATGTGAACACTTTCAACACTCATCGGAAATCATACATAGATAAAAGCCTAAGAGTACTATTACTATTATCGATGGATGCTATAAAACCAACTGATCGACAATTAAGAGATATGCCAACAAAAACAAGATACGATGAGCATGACATGCCATTCTTTGAGGACTGCATAGGTGCGATCGATGGTAAGATAGTTGTTGAAGATCAAGTTAGATATATTGGTCTTCACGGTACCCCCACACAAAATGTTATGGCAGTTTACGGCTTTAACACGTGCTTCACATTTGTTCTTGCTGGATGGGAAGGATCAACTCATGATAGTCGCATCTTCACGCGCACCTTGACAAATCGTAGGTTACAATTTCAACATCCCCCTCAAGGCATATGGGCACAAAATGAGACAAACTGGAATTGATACTACAATAGAAGTTGATATTGATACTGTAGAGAGTTGGTATAAACCTTGTAGTATATTCACTTGAGCCATAAATACAAGTATGAGTACAAATATATAGGAAGAGAGAGGAGGAAGAAAACCTATACAGGAGATGTGGGACTAAAAGAGAGAAAGATAAATGGGCCTAATATATGGGCCTTTACATAGGCTTTCCTATATTCTCTAACACTCCCCCGCAAGCTGGAGCGTACAAGTCGTAGGCACCCAGCTTGGATAAGAACTGGTGGTATAATGGCCGAGGAAGAGCTTTAGTCATGATGTCAGCAACTTGTTTTGCAGCTGGGACATGTTCCAATTCTATCTTCTTTGACTGAACCTTTTCCCGGATGAAATGACAATCAACTTCAATATGCTTTGTCCGCTCATGAAACACAGGATTCTTGGCAATATGAATAGCAGCCTGACTGTCACAAAGAAGAGTTGCCGGAGAGGAGAGTTTGATACCTAAATCTCCCAAAAGTCCTTCAAGCCAGGTTAATTCAGATGCGACAGCAGCCATAGCTCTATATTCAGCCTCAGCCGAGGAGCGAGCAACCACAGCCTGTTTCTTGCTACGCCATGTTATAAGATGTCCACCAAAGTACGTACAAAAACCAGTCGTGGAACGCCTGTCATCAGGAGAGCCAGCATAGTCAGCATCCGAGTAAGCAAGAAGAGATGGCGAGGTGGATGGTTTGTAGACAAGGTCTTGTCCAGGAGCAGTTTTCAAGTATCGGAGAATGTGCTCAACAGCTTGGAGGTGAGAAGTCCTCGGAGTGTGCATGAAGCGACTTACAACGCCGACGACAAACGAAATATCTGGTCGAGTAACTGTAAGATAAATCAGCTTCCCAACCAAACGACGGTAGTACTCTGGATTCTCAAGGAGTTGATCAGTCTCAGAACCAGCTGCACATAACTTTTGGTTTGAATCCATAGGGGTATTTGCAGGTTTACAGCCAGAGAAACCTGCCTCTTGAAGTAAGTCAATGCAGTATTTCCGTTGGGACAGGACTAACTCATCGGGTCGACGAGCGACTTCAATTCCGAGGAAGTATCTAAGATTGCCAAGATCCTTCGTTTGAAACGCCGAGTTCAGATGCTCCTTGAGTTGCTGTATCCCAGAGATGTCGTCCCCAGTGATCAGGATATCATCAACATACACAAGGAGGATCACAGTTCCCGTGGGTCCTTCTTTGATGAATAGCGAGAAATCAGCAGAGCTTCGTCGAAAACCAAGTGCCAGTAGGACTTTGCAGAATTTTTCAAACCAAGCTCTCGGAGATTGTTTGAGGCCATAGAGAGATTTCAGAAAGCGACAAACATAGGCAGCACGAGATTCCCCCGTGGTCTCAAACCTGGGAGGTTGGTACATATATACTGGCTCCTGTAGATCACCGTTCAAGAAGGCGTTCTTGATATCTAACTGAAGAAGAGGCCAACGGCGGTGGACAGCAACGGAGATCACCACACGAACGGTGTTTAACTTGGCTACAGGGGAGAAGGTTTCATCGTAGTCCAAGCCCTGTTGTTGAGTGAAACCTCGGGCAACGAGACGAGCCTTTAAGCGGTCAAGAGTCCCATCGGCATTTTGTTTGACAGCGAAGACCCATTTGCAGCTGACACAGTGTTGGCCAGGAGGAAGAGGTACCAGCTCCCAAGTGTGATTAGCCCGGAGAGCGACCATCTCTTCCTCCATCGCAGCACGCCACCCCGGATGCTGTAGCGCTTCCTGCACAGAGTTAGGGAGAGAAATGGAAGAAAGAGAGGTAGCAAACCGGTGAAGAGGTGGAGATAGCCGGTGGAGAGACATGTGGTTTGCCATCGGATGAGCTGTAGAGGCGGAGGCCGGATCAACCGCTGATGGAGAGGCATCGGTAGCAGAGGGCGTCTGACGGGGACCATCCTTAGATTTACGACGAGAGTATACTTGAATGATGGGAGGAGGCTGTTCAGGAGATGGTGATGGTGAAGGTACCGTAGGGGGCGGAGATGGTGAGGGTGTAGCGTCCGTCGGAACAAAAGGACGAACAGTAGTGGAGGGTAATGTGCTCGGAACAGAGGGAGAGTGGAATGATTGATCTTCACAAAACGTAACATCAGGTGAGACAATGGTTTTGCCGGTTGTTGGAGAGTAGCATACGTATCCTTTTTGGGTCCGAGAATAGCCTACAAACATATACTTGGCAACTCGTGGGGCAAGTTTATCGATAGGCGGACCGAGAAGGTGGACGTAGCAGACGCAACCGAAAATGCGAGGTGGAATAGTAAAAAGAGGAGTGGAGGGGAAGAGTAGTGTCATGGGAGTGGCAAAGTTAAGAACAGAGGAGGGCATGCGGTTAATGAGATGGCAAGCAGTGGAGACGGCAAAGTTCCAGTATTTCGTAGGAACCTGCATTTGAACCATGAGTGCCCGAGCAACATCCAGAAGGTGACGATTTTTTCGTTCGGCAACGCCATTTTGTTGGGGGGGTATATGCACAAGAGGTTTGGTGAATTATGCCAAACTCTGTGCAGAGAGTAGAAAAGGAGCGGCCAGTGTACTCGCGAGCGTTGTCAGTTCGAATTATTTTAAGTGTAGTGGAGAATTGTGTCCGTGATTCAGTCACAAAGGCACGAAACACAGATGGTAGCTCAGAGCGATCATGAAGTAAATATAACCAGGTAACACGGGAATAATCATCAATAAAAGTTACAAAATAACGATAGCCATTAATACTTGGGACCTTATAAGGGCCCCATAAATCAGAATGTACTAAAGATAACGGAGTCGTGCTCCGGGTACATGAAGGAGAAAAGGAAGAGCGATGTTGCTTGCCGTAGATGCAGGCTTCGCAGGTAAACTCGTGAAGAGGTACATCAAGTAGAGCTTTGCGGAGGACTGGAAGAGGAGCATGCCCAAGACGGCGATGCCAGTCGGCTGTGGAGACAGTCAGGAGAGTGGTAGGTGGGAGATCCAAGAGATAGAGCCCATTCATCAGCCTACCGCTACCAATAATACTCCGTGTGCGGCGATCCTGAAAAACAAAAGAAGAGGAAGAGAAAGTTACACAACAGTCAAGATCCTGTATCAAACGACTCACAGAGAGTAAGTTGAAAGGAGAGCCCGGAACATGAAGAACCGAGGAGAGCATTAGAGTGGGAGTGAGGTGCAGATCAGCAGCACCAGCAACCGGAGTAGTAGCGCCATTTGCAACAACAATAGACGGAGGGTGAGACATCTGTATATACCGAGGTGGTTGCTGGGAGGTGATATGATGCGTCGCTCCAGAATCTACGATCCATTGAGAACAGTGAGATAGGCAGGTTATACCTTCAGTAGAGAAAGAAGCAACTGAGCCAGGAGAACGGCCAAGACTGCCTTGAAGCTGTTGGAACTGGGAGCGTAGGTCATCATATTCCTGTCGGGTAGGACCAGGCTGATCGGTTGGGGAAGACGCAGCAGGAGGTGCCGAAGTAGCAGCAAGATGAGGAGGGAGACCATGCTTACGGTAG
Source organism: Dactylorhiza incarnata (assembly GCA_033032865.1). Lineage (NCBI taxonomy): Eukaryota > Viridiplantae > Streptophyta > Magnoliopsida > Asparagales > Orchidaceae > Dactylorhiza > Dactylorhiza incarnata. The sequence goes on from JAWHQI010000053.1 coordinate 9,483,738, forward strand.
CAGGTTGTTTCACGATGACCGTCACGGCCACAGTAAGTACACTTTAAGGGAGGTCGGCCACCACGTCCTCGTCCCCGAGACGGGGGACGGCCACCCCGAGCAGAGGAACCAGGGGTAGGTGTTGGAAGGAGCGGCTGTTGGAGAAGAGCCGGAGAAAAACTTTGCGGGGCCTCTGATGGAGGGGTAACCTTGATTAGCATGGAGCAGACAGCAGACAGAGACGGTGTGGTAGTAGAAGAAAGTATCTGAGCACGAACGCTATGTAGATGAGGGGGTACGCTAGAGAGTAGCATAGCAATGGTCACTGCCTCTTTCTGTGATCGCTGAATAGCGAGATCCGGAGTGGGAGGCTGATGCTGAAGCCAAGCCTCATGAAGAGTCTTTGCCTTGGCGACATGAGAGAGCATGTCATCGGGCGCGCCAGGCTTAAGGTTCTGAAGGTCAGATATGATGTCATACAGATGTTGGAGACTATTCTGCCCAGAGTAGAAGGCATGTAGTTCATCCCACATGGCTTTGGCGGTGTCATGATACATAGCCATCCTGTATGGCTCCGAGTCCATTGAGTTGAGAAGCCACGTTTGGACACGGTCATCATCCTTAAGCCAGTCAACAGTAGGCTCAGTAGGAACCTGGGTTAAGTGATGAAGGAGCCCTTTGGTCTGTAAGACTCGACGCACCGAGTGCACCCATTCCACAAAGTTACGCTTCCCGGTAAGTGAGATAGTGGTAATTCGAAGTTCGTCACGAACATCGGAGATCGGAGCAGCCGTCGGAGCAGGCAACGGAGTGGTAGTGGAGGAGGAATCGTCGACGGCCATTGGAAGAGAGACCGGCAAGAGCAGCAGAAGCTACCTGGAGGAACAGCGGTCTCGGCGAACAGAGCAGATCGCAGCGAACAGAGCACGCAGGTCGCAGAAGGCAGTAGGTCGCAGAGAGCAGCAGATCGCAGAAGCAGCCGATCGCAGAACGCAGAAGCAGCCGGTCGCACAGAGCACGCAGGTCGCACAGAGCAGCAGATCGCAGAAGGAGAGACCGCTGTAGAGGTCGGCAGCGGATGTTGAGAAAAATTGCGGAGATAAGAAGAGGCCGCTGGAACGGCAGCGAGCTGGAGACCGGTAAGGCTGCGAGCAGGAGACCGCTGCCAAAGAAGCTTGCTGCAGAGGAGATTGCTGGGATCGGCAGAGGAGATCGCTATGAGACCACTTCTGGAAGAGGCCGCTGGAACGGCAGAGGAGGCCGCTAGGGAAATCGTAGTAGGAGATCGCAGCGAGTTGCGAACAGGAGGGAAGAGTGCCGAGCTGCGGAGGGAAGAGATGGGTCCCACGCGGAAGCAGGCTATAAAAGCGAAGAGGAGAGGGTAGCGTGGGTGCAACGCTGGAAGCAGCGGCAGGAGGGCGATCTCAGAAATAGGAGACCGCCGGAGGTCGATAGGAAGAGAGGGAGGGCGGTCAGAAAATGGGAGACCGGAACTTTTGGACCGATAGCTTTGATACCATGTAGAGAGTTGGTATAAACCTTGTAGTATATTCACTTGAGCCATAAATACAAGTATGAGTACAAATATATAGGAAGAGAGAAGAGGAAGAAAACCTATACAGGAGATGTGGGACTAAAAGAGAGAAAGATAAATGGGCCTAATATATGGGCCTTTACATGGGCTTTCCTATATTCTCTAACAGATACTAATATGTTGGTGATGCAAGTGATGATGATATGTCTACAATACGAGATTGTATGGCTGAGGAATTGTATAATGCTCACATGTACTATTTTAGTCTTCGTATTTATTTATTCTTCGCACTATGAAATGACAAGACTAATCTTTATTTCTTTCAATTCCTAGGCAAACAATTAAGAATGGAAAAGACATTTTACAAAAGCTCTATAAAGACTTTAGAAGACATTATAGATTAAGGACATTAATGTTTAAAATTATTTAATGAACTGCATGACACATTTCTGTTTTATTAACATGTTTATATTGTATTCATATTATGAATGAGTAATTTGGTCATTTCAAAGTTAACAACTATCAAGCAACTGTTCTTCCAAACAGATAAACATACAATATTATTCTAAACAACACAAAAAGCATAGATTCTACAAACAGTCTGCAGTTTTTTCATCACTGTTTTTCTGACATCTCTATTCTACCACTGGTTTCCCACCACTGCTTTCTCATCGCAACAGTTGTCCCAAACAGAGCCTTAGTTTGTGAAAATGTTATTTGTTCTCAGCAATTGACAATTCCTCGTTATGTTAGCTGGTATTAAAGCTTCAACATGCTTGACGCATGATGAGAACCAACAATGTTAAGGCAAACACCACCTTGACGGAGATCAAGGAGTTGCAGGATTGTTTAAACTATCTGGTATATGAAATTCTGTGTCCAACAATTGCAACATGCAGGAGACTTTTCAGAAACAATGAGACAATAGGTTCAAGGTCCTAAAATGGTTTCACAAGCAAACCTAACTCTCGTCTTCCCACGTGAGGGTAAAGGATTGGCATAAGGAAATTTATCATGAAGGTTTCGACTAGAAGCTTCTAACTCAAGTGAAGAGGTAATCATTATGGAGGCTATGGAGTGAATGATTTCAATTGAATCGAAGGTAGCTTCGATGACAGCTACATAAAACTTATCAATCAAGGGAGGCATCAACTGTAAGAGGAGATAGTTCCAAACTGAGGGTAGATATTTTAAATTATAAAATTATATTGAGACTTCGGTATTTAAGAATTGAATGACAATATTACCGCTAGAGAGAATCCGGACTAGGGGGAGAGCCGGCGGTGGGGAGAGAGAGAGATGGAGATAGGGTAGAGACGAAGAACAAGGGAGCAACCCTTTGATATTACTTCCAAGATGCATACAACATAAAATCAGCCCCTTTATATAGGAGGGGAAGACCACATACAAATAGGAAACATTTGAATAGGAAATACATAAAAAGGAAACGAAATCAATTAGAAAATGATAAATTAGGAAATAAATAAATTAGGAAATGATAATTAGGAAACGAAATAATATCCTTCCGCATTCGCCGGTCCGCTATGGCCCCACTACCGCCGGCCCCTCCATGGTCTCCTCTTGGTCCGGTTTAGTATTGCCGTCCCCGGGCTACACCGCACTTGCTCGTCGCGTGTACACCCGCCATGGTTGGTCGTCTCCATGAATATCCGTAACAATACCTCCGTCTGGAAAATTTGCCTTGTCCTCAAGGAAAAAGTCGGGAAACTGCCGGCGAAAATCATCCCGTAAAAGCCACGTAGCGGTAGACAGGGGACGGTGTTGCCATGCCACGAGGAGCTCCTCCAGTTCCGCGTCGCCGGGCAAATGGTGTCGGCGGTCTAGAATGCGGTGTGGATATGTGGGAGTGGCATCAGCGTACTCCAGATCGCTTGGTATGTGGTCCAGCGTTGGGTGGTCGCCCACTACCCGGCGTAGCTGCGAGACGTGAAACACCGGGTGAATGCGGCTTCCTTCGGGAAGTTGAATTTTGTATGCGACGGCCCCAATCCGGGCCAGAACGGTGAATGGACCAAAGAATCGTGGTGCGAGCTTGGGGCATGCCCTTTTGGCTACCGAGAGTTGTCGGTATGGATGTAGCTTGATAAAGACCTTCTCCCCGAGTTGAAATGAGAGGTCTCGGCGTTTGCGGTTGGAGAAGGCTGTCATCTTGGCCTGGGCACGTCGGAGATGATGTTTGAGGCTGTCCAAAATAATGTCCCGATCTTGGAGTTGTGATGCCAAAATCTGTGGGAGGGTCTCCCCAGGAAGATGTCGTACGATATCTGGCGGCGGTCGACCGTATACGGACTGGAATGGAGTGGAGCCCGCGACATGGTGGTAGGCGGTGTTGTAAGAATACTCGGCCCAACTTAACCACTTGGCCCAGGTGCCCGGCCTGTCGCCGATGAAGCAGCGTAAGTATGTCTCTAAGCAACGATTGAGGACCTCTGACTGGCCATCTGTTTGCGGGTGGTAGGCAGAGCTCATGCGTAGTTGCGTGCCTTGTAGGCGAAAGAGAGATGTCCAGAAACTGCTCAGAAAAAGTGGATCACGATCACTCACGATTGAGCGCGGAAATCCATGGAGGCGTACGACCCCGGAGATGAAGCTGTCGGCCACTCCTGCGGCTGTATACGGATGCCGGAGCGGAAGAAAGTGCGCGTATTTGGAGAGTCGGTCCACTACTACCAAAATGCAATCGAACCCATTGGACCGAGGTAGGCGAGTGATGAAATCCATGGCAATGTCCTCCCAAATGCGCTCTGGAATCGGCAGGGGATGAAGTAACCCGCCCGGAAACGTCGTTTCGTACTTCGCCTTTTGGCACGGGAGACAGGCGGCAACGTGGGCTTTGACCTGTTTGAACATATTTGGCCAATATAGAGAGGCCGCCAGACGGCGGTAGGTGCGGAAAGCCCCAGCGTGTCCTCCGGTTGGTGTAGCGTGGAACTCGGCGAGAAGGCGCGGGATGAGAGCGGAGGCCGCGGACAACACCAGGCGGCCCCGGTAAAAGAGCCGACCTCCCACCAGAGAGTAAGGAGGGTGGCTGGTCGGGTCAGTGATGAGGGCCGTTCGAATGGCGGCCAGGTGCGGGTCCAACTCCACGTCATGTTGGATAGAAGCTGCGTCCTCCCAGACCGGCCAGGATATGGCGCGAAGTTCCGGGGAATGAATTTGTCGGGAGAGAGCGTCCGCCGCTCGGTTGGTGCGTCCGGAGCGAAATTCGATGGAGAAATCGTACCCTAGGAGCTTCGCCACCCAAAGCTGTTGTGTGGGCGTGACGATCTTCTGCTGGAGGAGGTATCGCAAGCTATGATGATCGGTGCGGACGATGAAGGGGCGGCCCAAGAGATACGGCCGCCAGTGTTGTACTGCCAGGACAAGAGCCATGAGCTCGTTCTCGTACGCCGAACGGCTACGGATGTTGGCGGAGAATGCCCGGCTGTAGTAGGCGATGGGTCGGCCGCCTTGCATGAGGACTGCACCCACCCCGGTGCCCGAGGCATCGCACTCGATGATGAAGGGTTGGTTGAAGTCGGGCATGGCCAGAACTGGGCCGTTCACCAGAGCCGCCTTGAGGGCGGTGAATGCGGACATAGTCGCCGGGGTCCAGGAAAAAGGTCCCTCCTCGGTAGACCTGAGCAGCTGAGTGAGTGGGCGTGCCAAGTTGCCGTACTCCTTAATGAAGCGCCGATAATACCCGGTTAGACCCAAAAAAACCCTGACGTCTCGAAGAGAGGTGGGGGTCGGCCAGTGAAGAACTGCCGTGATTTTGTCGTCGTCCATGGCCACTCCTTTGGCCGAGATCGTGTGCCCCAAGTAACTGACGGATGTTACCCCGAACGAGCATTTCTTGCGGTGGAGGACAAGATGATGGCGGCGAATCGTCTCGAGCGTGCGGCGGACATGGTATAAGTGCTCCTGCCAGGATGAGCTATAGACCAAAATATCATCAAAAAAAACAAGAACGTGTTGTCGGAGTACCGCTCGAAAAATATCGTTCATGGTTGCCTGGAAGGTGGTCGGGGCGTTGGTAAGCCCAAAGGGCATAACCAGGAACTCGTAGTGTCCGTCGTGCGTCCGAAACGCCGTCTTTGGTACATCTTCCGGCCGCACCCGGATTTGGTGATATCCCGCCCTAAGATCAAGCTTTGTGAAGTAGACGGCGCCGTGGAGCTCGTCTAGAAGCTCTTGGATGACCGGAATAGGATATTTGTCCGGGATCGTAGCCTTGTTCAATTCGCGGTAATCGACACAGAAGCGCCAACTCCCGTCCTTCTTGCGCACGAGGAGGACCGGGCTGGAGAAAGGGCTCGCGCTGGGGCGGATGAGGCCACCCATGAGCATCTCCCGCACCAAGCGTTCGATCTCGTCCTTCTGCACGTGTCCATAGCGATATGGTCGGACGGAGACGGCCGAAGTGTGGGGCCGCAACGGAATGGCATGGTCCGTGGTTCTTACCGGGGGTAAGCCCGCTGGAGGTGTGAACACGTCGGAGAACTCGTCAAGGAGATGCTGGAGATCGGGTGGTGCCTCCGAGGCGACCGCCGACTCGGCCTGGATCGGCCAAAGCCATGTCGTGAAAGATACTTCGGTCGTGCGTTGGATGGTACGGAATGAAACCGGAGTGCGGAGCAAGGCGGAGTCGCCTGCGAGGTGGCAGGGAGACCCTTCCCATGAGAACTGCATTGTCATCTCCGCCCAATTGACCCGTACGTCGCCCAAGGTGGCCAGCCAAGCTACGCCGAGAATGATGTCGACGCCTCCTAACTCAAATACATAGAAATCCGCCGTGACTGAGCAAGGGCCCATGGCGATCCGCACGGCAGGGCAAGAGCCTGCTGTCGGCCTTCGGCGGCCGTCTCCTAGACAGACGGTGAAGTCCGACGATGGCGTGCACGGGATGGCAAGGTGTCGCACCAGGCGATGGGAGATAAAGTTGTGGCTGGCACCGCTATCGATCATGATGAGAACTGGATGATCCTGGATGCTACCGGTTAACTTCATAGTATGCGGTCCGGTGAGGCCGCCCACCGAGAAGCATGGAAGGTCGAGGCGATGGAAGGTAGCGCCGTCGGTGTCCGGTGGTGGCGACTCGTCCGTGATTTCAAGTGCCCCGAAATCCGCAGCGGTTATTTCGGGGACAAAATCCCCGAGGACAAAATCCCCGATGATCGCATGAAACTCCTTGACGGTGCATTCATGATTTGGCGAGTATGGCTGACGGCACCGGAAGCAGAGCCCTTTACGCCGGAGTTCGTTATAGTCCCCATTGGAGAGGCGGTGGGGATTTGGAGGACGGGCCGGGCGAGGGCCGCCCGGGAGAGGAGGTCGCGGCCCGAAGTCCCTTGGTGGCGGTGCCCGAGTAGGAGGAGGCCCGGTAGGAAGCGGCGGCCGCGCACCGAGATCGGCCTCGACGGCACGCGCGAGATCGAGCGCTTCGGAGACGGTGCATGGCTGATGGGTGCGGAGGCGTGAGCAGATCGACGGGAGGAGACCTTGCATAAAAAATCCCAAATAGTGGTCGGGCGGAAGGCCTGGGACATGCGTGACCAAGGCGACGAATTCGTCGATGTAGGCATCGAGGCCGGCCGACTGGCGGATGCTGCAAAGTCTCTCGACGGCGGATCCAGCATAGCGGGGCTCGTAGCGGCGGACCATCTCTTGCTTCATCTCGCCCCATGAGATGAGGGGCTGAGATTGGCGAAGCCATCGCGCCCAATGGAGGGCGGAGCCATCCAGGCCGACCAAGGCTGTGCCAACCTTGTCGTGCTCTGGTGTGAGGTGGAGGTCAAAGTATTGTTCAGCTTTCGCGATCCAGCCCATGGGGTCGGCCCCGGAGAAGTTCGGAATGGCGAGAGCGAGGGGGCCGCGGCCCGTGAGTGGCATCGGAATCTCTGTCTGCGGGGGGGCACCGAGCAGCGAGCCGCCGTCGGCAGGGGAGGTACACCCTCCGCTGGTGGTAGGTGCGGGCGAGGCGGGACGGGCCTCCAGGCGGGCGAGGATTACTTGGAGCGTGGCCTGGATAGCGGCGAATTGGGTATCGTGGTCATCGAGGCGACGTTGGACTACCTCGTCGGAGGTATCCGCGCCAGAAGCATCCGGGTGAAGTCGCGTTGACGGGGCCATGGCGGTAGCGGCGGATCGATGGGAACGGCAGACGTCGGCGGTGATGTTGAAAGGCCGGCGGCTACGATAGCGGGGGGACGGGCAGGTCAGACCAAATATTACCGCTAGAGAGAATCCGGACTAGGGGGAGAGCCGGCGGTGGGGAGAGAGAGAGATGGAGACAGGGTAGAGACGAAGAACAAGGGAGCAACCCTTTGATATTACTTCCAAGATGCATACAACATAAAATCAGCCCCTTTATATAGGAGGGGAAGACCACATACAAATAGGAAACATTTGAATAGGAAATACATAAAAAGGAAACGAAATAAATTAGGAAATGATAAATTGGGAAATGATAAATTAGGAAATAAATAAATTAGGAAATGATAATTAGGAAACGAAATAATATCCTTCCGCATTCGCCGGTCCGCTATGGCCCCACTACCGCCGGCCCCTCCATGGTCTCCTCTTGGTCCGGTTTAGTATTGCCGTCCCCGGGCTGCACCGCACTTGCTCGTCGCGTGTACACCCGCCATGGTTGGTCGTCTCCATGAATATCCGTAACAGACAACTACATAAAACTTAGCAATCAAGGGAGGCATCACCGGTGAGAGGAGATAGTTCCAAATTGATGGTAGATATTATAAATTCTAATATTATATTGAGGCTTCGGTATTGAAGAATGCATGAAGATATTCCATGGAGATTCCTGCTGATAGGCGAGTAAATTTAGTTGTTTCTTGACTAAAGTTCGTAGCCACAATGTTATGGGATAAACTGCAAGAAGAGCAATGGAAATTGGAAAGAAGGAAGAGACACACAATCACGCGAGATAGGATGCAAAATAAGTTGAAAACACATTTTTATCTAACAGAAGCTTTGTTAGTACTAGCAGTGTGCAAAACTTCAAATAACATGCAATGAGCTTATGCATTGACAACACAATCATCTCGACAAAACTAGAGGACAAGTCTCCGACTTCATATCAATATCCATTTAACCTAACCGAGACTATAAATAGCGCAGCGCAAGCCACACAAATGTTGCAGGAGAAGTGGCAATTAAATTGTAAAACTCAATGGAAACCAAAGACAATAGAGAGACTGAAAAGTTGATTCTTCAGTGTAAAAACTCAAAATGTGACCCTTTGGTAGGGAAGATGGCACAGAGGCTAGTGAGAAGTAAGAAGACCTGCTAAAAAGGTTATAAGCGAGATTATATATGCCCATGTGTTATGCCTACACTCATAATACCAAAGAATGATGAGAGTCGGAGGATGTGGTCAACATGACCACGATTAGCTGAAAATTTTCAATTTCACGCCTGGATGACATGCTGGATCAATTGATTTGTTTCAAGGTCTTTACAAAGTTCAACTAAAGGAGTGACTACCATCAAATATGTATTTACTCGGAAAATGAGTGGAAAACAATCTTTAAGACCCATGACAACTTTTTTGAATGGTTGTTTATGTCATTCAAGCTTTCAAATGTACCAAATGCATTTCATAAACAGGCCCTGTGACCTTTCATCATGAGTTCATTATTGTTTATTTTGGTCATATTCTTATATAAAAGTTGCGACATATATTTAGAACAGCCAAGGAGGGTATTATGGGCCTTCGCGCATAGGTGTCGTTTTTATGTACTTTTAATTAAAGCATCAGTTTGAGTAATTTTAATGTGAATCGGTAATGTGTTGGTTGCAAGTCATTTAATGTATAGGTCGAGTCATCAATGCATTGGTTGTAAATTGAGTCTCGTATGTGTATTAAGGACAACTAAGGTGATGAATGAAGACATTTCAGTTTTAATTCCACGTGAGATTTGAACAACCCTGTATTCGCCGAGTGGATCCCCGGGGCCCAAGAGGTCATTAGGCCCAATATCTTTTAAGAGGCACTGCCCTAGGTAAGAGGTGCGGGTGAGCCGTCGGACGGGGCCTCCCGGGCTCGTCCCGCCCCAGCAAAGGGGGCGAGCCGGAGGCAGGTGGCCTCCCGGGCTCGCCCCGCCCCAGCAGAGGAGGCGAGCTGGAGGTGTGCGGCCTCCCGGGCTCGCCCCGCCCCAGCAGGGGGCGAGCCGGAGGCATGCGGCCTCCCGGGCTCGCCCCGCCCTAGCAAGGGGGGCGAGCAAGGGAGGAGTCCTGCCCCCTCTCGCCCGGCCCCAGGAAGTGGGGACGGCCTGCGTTTAGCGTCTCGGATGGCGGGATTTGGCTATTAGCAGGCCAAACCTGGGGGCATTTTCGTAATCTCGTGGGCCATAATGTGGCTATTGGCAGACCAATTTCAGAAATCTATAAATAGGACCAAGGGGGCACCTTTGAAGGCAAATCTCTCTCTTTAGGCCAATCTCCCCCCTAGGCTTCTTTGGTGGGGGAAGAGTGCCTCCAAAGGTGCCTCAAGCTCAGCATTGGCTTGGGAGGGGAAGCGCTCTAAGATCTTCCGGGTGTGTGGTGGGACCTCCTCGCTGAGCTCTTGGTCTTGTTCCTAGTTTCTTAAGTCTTCGGCCTAGCGCTCTCCCTTGAGAGAAGTAAGTGTGAGGTCACCCCCTCTTTTGGGGACCCCGAACTCCACAGAGACCAAGTCTTGGTTTCAACAAGATTGGTAGCTCTCTCCTTCAGAGTACATCCAACTTAAGCAGTAGCGGCAAAGTTCCGCAGTATCCTCACTATCACCATCACCACCTCTAGCGAAACCTTCGATGAGGTATGGACCCGGTCTGTAACAACTTGGTATCAGAGCATCTGACCCGTCTCCATTCCAGAAATCATTTTTTCCTCCTAAATCCGGTAGCAAGGTAATCTTGTTCTGCAATCAAAGTCCAGTTCTGCGTATAAACACCCCTGCAGTCATCCGCTACAATAACCAGAAATTACACTTCTCCCAAACACGATCGACGCACTTATGCTCCACGACGTTCACACTTCAACAGATCGATGATCTTCAAGTCCCTTCCCATGGCGCAGATTCATCAATGCCTTAGTTCGCAACCTCATGTTACTTGTCATTCACGCAAATCGGGAGCACCATTCCCGCAGATTCCCACAATTTTCGATGTGGTTTCGTCTTTGACGACAGACCGACGCTTCTAACATTTATAGCTCGACTACTTCCTAAAATCCAGAGCTCGACACAACAACGCCGCTCTCTTCTCCTCGAGCCAGTGACCTTTTGTCTCGATTCGAACCCACACGTCTTGTCAATGTTATTTTCCTACGCTTTAATAAATTTTAGTTTATTAAGAAAATAAAAAAAATATATCATAACTTTTCACAAACAGTCATCAACACTAGCCTATTTTTTATTGTCAACTTCAGAGGAAAACATCACAGGTCACATGGAAACAAGAAGAACCCACTAACCTCCTTGTTTAGTGAGCCCAGAGGCCAAGAGACTTGATCCTATTCTAGAGTGCCACATCCATTTCCTTCGGTTCTCAATGTCCTCAATGTCATCAGAGATTTCAACGATCAAATGGAACAACACATGGAGATAATGAAAACATCCTTACCAACTCAAGCAGTTGTTGAAGTGCGACATCAAGAAGCCCTAACCGCACGCTCCATCAGAATCAATAGTCTCACACCAGTCATACAATTCATCAATGCCCGGCGCCCGACACATGAACAAGCTGACAACAGGTAGGGCCCTCCACTGCTTTTTGTACGCTATGATGCTTTGACCAATGGGCATAGCGAAGTAAATGCAGCTCCTTGTTATGTTAAGTTGGAATTTCCAACCTCAAATGACAAGGACCCATTATGATGGATAATCATGTGCGAGTATTTTTTTGTCAATTAACAAACATTGATGATGGAGTGGATCAACCTAGCCTCCTTTCACCACCTGGGAGCGGCCAAGTGCCAACTATGGTTTGTTTGTTTGGAGATGAGGAAAACATGATGACATGGGGAAGGTTCAAAAAATGTTGTAACATGTTTTGGTCCTCTATCATGAAGCAACCCTCTTAGAGAATTAATCTCGTTAAAGCAGACAAGTTCCGTGGAAGATTATTTGGAGAAATTTCAAGTCCTAACTTACACTACTTATGTACGACCAGAGTAGCAGGTTGTAGGGTTCATTGGGCTTCATGAGCGATTGAGACTAGACGTCAAGTTTGAGAATCCACTAAACTGAATTATTGTTATGAATTTTGACAGGATTTGTGTGCGTTGATTACTTATGGATCAAGACAACTGTTTCACCATATATCAGCCAAGGGAAATAGATCCAGTGAACAGAAGAAAATATAACCCACAAGTATAAAGGGATTCTCACAAACTAAAATGGGTGAACGCAGGGCAAAGAGTTTGTGCTTGTAACTGTGACAAAAACTTTACACTAGGACATCGATGCAAGAAGCATTGCTCTTACTCATCATTTTTTTGGATCCGCTTGTGCGAGCAAGTACCATTTGAATGGTTGCGAGTACTCATCTAGGTATAATTATTTATTCATTGTTGCTTAATGAAATGACACATCGCCCGCAAGAACATCTCTGTTAATCTTTTATGATATTGATTTCTATCATGTGTGTCCTTTTGGAGGGTCATGATTGGGGCATCTTTTGAGATTCTCGAAGTAATAGTCGTTTGCCTTCGATAAATCACGGCCATGCCCCCATTTTCATACTTTACTGTTGCTTGTCGAGTTTTCTTTGCTTCTATGTAAACTCGTAGTCTTCAAAACTTTTTCTTTTCCTTGCGACTACGCCATGAGTTCAGGTGCCTACACTTCTCCATGCATTAATATTTTCGTGGAGACCAGGTGGAAATCGGAGGATTCAATCATTATTGAGCCATACATTTTGGTCCTTCTTCCATTTCTACTGATTAATATCCACAATTTTGATATCAGGATTGTGAGGTCTGGCAAGTTCTAACTTGAACTACAACTACCTCTTACTTAGGAGTTTATTGTTTATGCATAAATAATTCCTAATATGGTGTCGGTGATAGTTACAGTAAGTACACACCTGCATAAAAGGAAGCTTCATATAGTTTAACATCATGCAGGTGCTATTCGTTATAAAGGGGCACAAAGATGAGATTGTGCCATTGGCATTTGGTTGGAGAACAAAGATGAGATTGTGCCATTGGCATTTGGTTGGAGAACAAAGATGACAGACATGAGAATTTTTTAGGTCAATTTGTTATGTCGTTCATTGTTGTCAATTTATTTATTTTGAAGTCACCTTTGTTTTGAATTTTAATTATAATCTTTTTTCATTGTTTAGGCATCAAATGGTCCAAGGTATCAGTTGTCCATTTCTAGGCCTAACCCTTATAACCCTTCTAGGGAAGAAGATTGGCGACCTTATAGACTTAAATTTTTTATTCTCCTCCCCACCTCTTTGGAAACTAACACCTCAACGAACGTGAGAATCATTGATTTTGACGTCGGGGAGAAAGAGGGATGAAAAGGGGGAGACGGTGATAAAGTGGGTCTCGAATCTTAGGCTGTTGTGGGTCAATACGAGGTAGAACTCAAGGCTCACACCAATGTCGTGTAAATTCCTCATATGCGGGGTTGATGTCACTCAAGGTGCATAGAGAAGTACTATAGGCCTCCACTACCCTGAAGTTAGAACAATATTAGGGTGTAATCAACTTCAATGTAGATCCATTTTTGGAGGAATACTAGGGGAATACTATCAATACTCATAGACTGCGCAAACGTCGCGAGCTTTGACAACACTCTCATTCCATCACCATGCAGAAGAAGGCGACAGATAGAGAAGATATTTAATCTAGTGTGCAACATGCTAGCCTGCTGAGGAATAAAAAAAATTGAAGAAGTGGGCTTTTGATTTGAATGAAGAGACTTTTGCGAAGGCCAAAGCATACAAGAAGTGGGGAAGAAGTCGTTGGAAGAAGAACATAATACATCTAAACAAGTGAGTAACATGATTCTTGTGTTGTTGGGTGGTTTGCAACAATAGTGCCAATGATGGTGGTGTTACATGACATGCTCCAAGCTATCATGATGAGGAGCTGGATTGTTATCAAAGTTGACGTAGTGCAAACAATTGGAGTACCGTTGACAGACTATGTGGGAAATGAGTCATGATCGCTTTGAACATGAATTCCAACATTTGCTACATTTGAAGCAGCTGGACAATAGTGAAATACTCTATCATTGAACGAATTTCATGTGATCTTAATCACTTGTTATGATTCCATCATTCCATGGCTTAGCTGTAACGCACTCGCTATGCCTAAACGGATGTTGAATCATAAATTATTATTGAATCAGTTTAGACATACAACGTAGAAATTAGAGGAAAATCAAGAGGAATGATCATAGTAATCAATCAAAATCTCCTCAAGTGATCGCTAGAATCAATTAGATACACCGGATTGATCAAGAAAACCAAAAGAATGAAGAAGTTGGTTAGGTAAATAAGACAAGGAAACTAGAACCCAATAGCTCTTGGGAGGGGTGAGATTTGACTAAATAGAAGCAATCCACAACATGGAACTAATCACCATCATCTTGCAAGAGATCAAAGGGATTAAGATTAACCAAATGCCTTGAGAATTAATCATCTACTTGAGACGCTAACTACGTCTTGTGTGACCTCAAAGGGTTTGAATTGAATCTGTCCTTGGATTATACCAACGTTTTTGGGTATCCATAAGCCTTTAGAAAGCGGTTTGATTATTACGGGTTTAATTTAAATTGTATTTCTCTATCATAGATGTCATACATCTTCGAAGTCCACTTGCAAATATATAGAAAATTGTATCATTATACTCATAGAATGAGTTGGTGCATCTAACTAATTTGCATTTACTGGCATATAATTATGCACTTAGTAATCAACTAATAACTGCAATTTCTAGTTCAAAATAAGCAAAATTAAAGTAACCAGACCTTTGTGTGATCTATTTGGTTTAGCAGGTTTTATTTCTATTTTTGATCAATTCAATTATTGCTGTCATAAATAAAACTAAACAGTTCCACCATTCGAGAACTGAATCTACACAATCCTACTTCAGACTATGTTATTCAATTATTGAAACTAGATCATCTCAACCGCTATTCAACAAGACCTGATAAAAACTTCTTAAAATACCATATTGACAAAGAAAAGAGAAAAATGATTCATCATCATAAACGGACTGCATTGATACAAAAATAAAAAGTAAACAGACTGCACTGATAAAAAACATAAACAGATTGCACTGATTAAAAAATAAACAGATTGCAATGATAACTGATAAAAAAAATAAACAGATTGGTTTATGAAAAGACAATCATAGCTGGAATGATTCTGACCTTTCTTATATCTGCAGGGGAAACATTAATCATGTGTGGAGGGAGCTCGTCTCTCTCAAGGTCCTATGAAGTTAAAAAACTACAATTATAAACACCAATAGGTAGCAGTAGAAGACAAAAAAACGAAAATGATGAGACATAGATCAATACCAGTTCTCCAATCAAGACTACGTTCTCACCACGGATCACATACAACCCTAGACTGATGTCACAATAAAGATCTCCTACAATCACTCGCTCGCAGGCCCCTTCCAAAACAGCATTTGCTTGTAGGAGTATGATAATCAAAATTAGATAAAAGAAACACAGAAGAAAGTTAATTAGAGAAAAAATAAAATCAATGCACAGGGAGCAGAAAATAGATAGATACCAAACTGATCGAAAGAACGTAGAATGCCCAATAATTTTCTTCCATCTCGTAATGAAACAAGGAGTTTCTCTGTCAAATAACAATATTGTAGGACAAAGTTTATAGATGTGCAAAGAGTAACTACATAGCAGAATATAAGCTTTAGACCTGCGAATATTGCTTTCATTAAATAAAGAATGCCGTCAAGTTTATGTGGCCATGTTTTTTTAATCATTTTAATACATACAGTTAGACAGGAAAACATTCCCCAAGGCTCCCCGCGCAGCGAGGGTCCGGGGAAGGGTCCCACCACAAGGGTGAAATGTAGGCAAACCTTACCATGCATTTTTGCAAGAGGCTGGTTCCAGGACTCGAACCCGTGACCTCAAGGTCACACGGCAACACCTCAACCGGTGCGCCAAGGCTCCCCTTCAATAATATATATTTCAGACTCGAGGTAAAAAGCAAAAACATTGAACAATGTGCAGCTAGGAAACATCAATCTATAAATGCAATCACACTCACGAAAACATTGTAGTTATACTTATAGCTTATAGGCTCATTGAAATTAGAAAACATTATCCAATATCTAGTTTGATGTAGTTAGACACTAAATAATGAGTTCAGAATAACCGAAAATATTATCATTTCTTTAAACATTATTTCTATCTACAAACAACAAAATGAACATTAGCCATGTTTGGGATAACTGTGGCGTTTGAGTGGTGGTGGTGTGAAACTGCAGTAGTAAACATAATGGTGGCGGTTTATCTGCGTTTGGAACTTTCGTGATAGTTTTTTTTAACTTAGATTACATTCTCTAGGTTTTTAGCATTCATGACCGCTAAAGCTGACCACACTTGCGTGATTGTGGTACATATTAGCCTACAAAATGGAGTTTTTTGAAAAATATTGTACATGACCACACCTATCCAACCGCTGTCACCGTTTTGCGACATTGATGCCGCTCTCCCAAACAAAGCAAAGAATCATCACAACATCATAAGAAAATACAAAAAAGTAATTAACACAACCCAAAGCATGCCGAATGAAAAGATTTAGTGAATCTTTAATAAAATGGAGCTTCCACATGGAGAGAAGACCAACATATCATACATTTCATGTCCCGGAATGAATGTCCCTATCCCTTGAATGCATCTACACAATAAAAGGTAAAAATATTGAGAAATGCTCAATCCGACTTAGGTTAACCACAACTGTTTCAAGAACACTACTGTTAACAGTTAATAAGCCCCAAAACTTCAAGACATTTGCATTAACAAATTAGTGATCCAATCCTTTTAAATTTCAATCCACATAGAGGTTAGACTATTGAGGATACAAGCTTATATCCTCACACAATCATTCAGTTACAATATAGTTAGTTGCGATTTAAAGTACATTATCCACCTTCAAAGTTCTCAATTTCATATTAAATTAGTTTAATCACTTTAAATCTCAATCATCAAAGTTGTGAAAGATGTGTGAGATAAGAGATCCTACTCTTTTGAAAAGAAAGGAATCTAATTGATCAAAATCAGAAAGTGTATAGTTGTTAAAAATATAAATATATGTTGACATATTTATTTGAAAACGGAGTAAAGCAATAAAAAGTAAATCACGGACATGAAGCAAACCACAACGAACACAAACATATTTACGTAAAACGCCAGAAGATATGGTGTCTACATGCAACAACAGATTGATTCACTAGATGAAGAACAATTGATTACAAGTGAAGGTTAGACATTCTCTCGTCTTCTATCTCTCGTCTTCTAACCCTAGAACCCAAAAGAATTTTATATATAACTCTGAAAATACATAATCCCCAAATAATCCTCCAAAAAATAGAACTTGAAGCCAGGAATTGCAACCAAAATCCATGATAAGTCTGCATAGTTGGGCTCGAATGCAAGTGCACAAACTATTGGTACAAAAATCAACTGGTGAGTTAGGATTCAAGAGATATTACTAACAACATTTATAATTTCATTTTATTTATTTCAATGAATCTTTACTCTGTAAATTGCATGTGTAAATGGTTGTACACTCTATAGTGTAGACCTTTAAGTTAGTTATGTTTCAATCAGAAATCAAGCATAATGCTCTGCTTCAATTTAGATCCAAGAGGTTTCATGTTAAACATTAAGCCAAGGTATAAATATATTCTTACTAAGATCAGATTCCAAGCACATGATATTGATCAAACGTGAAGTTAATCCAGCTCATATCAATCTAGGCCGCGAGGAATAAGTTCAAGGGACTTGGGTCGATAGTGTTACCTAATTTATTATCGAGCTGGCTGTTTAGAGCAGAAGATGTGAAAAATATTGAGGCAAGCAAAAGAAATGGAATTCTAGTGAGTAGCGAGTGAAAAAAAAACTTAGGTTGACCAAAAAAAAATTTAATGCATTTTGCTTTGATATAGTTGAAATTATCTCTCTTTGAAGTTTCAGAAGAAGGAGAAGGACTTGCCGCTACTTCAGAAACAGTGTAGAAATTGCTTGCCACTCTCCCAAACAATATCTAAAAAGGAACCAAATGAGCACTTAGAGAATATCAAAAAAGCGACTTTTCTTCTCTTGTCTAAGCATAATGTCAAAGATGATAAAACAATGGTTTCTCCATTAGATATTGAATTCATTGGGGCTAGGTACATAAAAGATAACCCTGAAAGAGAACTTGAAAACTACCACTAACAATTCCGAGGAACACTAATTAAGCAATAATACAAGTCAATAACAATCCCAGAAAGAAAGCATTTACATCAATTCATAGTTAATCCACTGGAATTCAACAGCCATCGAGAAATTGTTCAGAAAATTGTTAAAAGGAACAGAAATAAGGAGGTAAGGGAAGGGAATTTACTATCGAGATAGCTCGCCAGGGATGTGGACAGGAAGAGATCCTCTGGACCCGACCAAGACATTGAAGCCTCCCTGCTCGCTCCCAATTAATAGTAATCTAACCAAGAGTCCTCCTAATCATATCAGTGGCAGTTCATATATTCGCCGATTCACCAATCCCTCTCAAGAAAAAGTTCCCCTTCTAAATTTTTTGATATGAAACTAAAGATTACATGATCAATGGAGGAAAAATGAGGGATTTGACGCCCTAGCTTCTCGGGTTCCGGAGAAGCAGACACCAACCCCAATAATTCTCGAGAGAGACACTGAAGAGTTAGTTACCTTCTGAAGGGATTTGACGCCCTGCGAGCCGACTGCACAAACCCTAGATGACTGTTTCGATCGAAGGAGATGAACAGAACAAAGAAGAGGAGCTGGTGAAGGAAGAAAGGTATGCTGGAACTTAACGGGCCCGGTTGATTTCATTCGCATTTATCTCTATGACGTAGGTAGAATTTTAATTAACGTAAATTTTACAGTGATTGCCAGGTGGCGATACTAGCGAAGAGCCGACATCGAGGTGTCAAACCTTCTCGTCGACAGTGATTTGCATGTTATCCCAAGAGTAACTTTTATCCGTTGAGCGACGACACTTCCACTCGGCACCGTCGGATCACTAAGGCCGACTTTCGTCCCTGCTCGATGGATGGGTCTTGCACTCAAGCTCCCTTATGCCCTTTGCACTCAAGGGTCAATCTCCGTCCGGCCCGAGGAAACCTTTGCACGCCTCCGTTACCTTTTGGGAGGCCTACGCCCCATAGAAACTGTCTACCTGAGACTGTCCCTTGGCCCGTAGGTTCTGACACGAGGTTAGAATTCTAGCTCTTTCAGAGTGGTATCTCACTGATAGCTCGGGCCCCCCGGCAAGGGGGCCTTCTTCGCCCTCCACCTATGTTGTGCAAGAAAGGCCCAAAGCCAATCCCAGGAAACAGTAAAGCTTCATAGGGTCTTTCTGTCCAGGTGCAGGTAGTCCGCATCTTCACAGACATGTCTATTTCACGAAGCCTCCCTCCGAGACAGTGCCCAGATCGTTACGCCTTTCGCGCGGGTCGGAACTTACCCGACAAGAAATTTCGCTACCTTAGGACCGTTATAGTTTTGGCCGCCGTTCACCGGAGCTTCGGTCCCCGGCTCCCCTGTCATCAGGTCACCAACTTCCTTGACCTTCTGGCACTGGGCAGGCGTCAGCCCCATGAAAAGGAGTACTCGAAGCATCCGAGTGAACGTCAAATTTTGGAACGAACTACCCGTTGCCCCCAGCGGGGGTATTTATAGGCGTAACCCTAAATCCCCGATAACCTGTTAAGGACCCGTTAGGGTTCCGTTAAATATCCGATACAACGCTAAATATACCTTAACATTCTCCTCCTATATTGTAGCAATTGTATCACATAACGGGTTAAACAAAGCATATAAGTTAGATAACGACAGAATGAGTTTCAGATTAAAACAACAAGAGTTTTAGATCAAACATCTAAACTCAAACAGGTTCCAAATCATGCAAAAGCAAAAGCAAAAGCAAGAACAGTTGTTGCGGCTTCTCAACGCCCTCGGTAGACCGGTTTCAACTCGGTTCGTCTTAGCCCGGGCGGTCGAGCGCGCACACAGTCAGAATGTTGCAGAGAGTAAACGCTGAAAATGGTACACACAGAACTTTAGCGTGGAAAACCCTCAAAAGGGTGA
The DNA here is from genome assembly GCA_033032865.1 of Dactylorhiza incarnata. Classification (NCBI taxonomy): domain Eukaryota; kingdom Viridiplantae; phylum Streptophyta; class Magnoliopsida; order Asparagales; family Orchidaceae; genus Dactylorhiza; species Dactylorhiza incarnata. The sequence continues at coordinate 9,503,582 of JAWHQI010000053.1, forward strand.
AAAACCAGGTGGCCAGGGCGGTGCTGGCCGAAATCCACTATCTCAGACTGTTACGATGCTTTCTTGGAGAATGCGAGGGCGACAGGCCGCACCTCGTTACAATTGTGAGAGAGAGAGAGAACTCCGTGGGTGACAGGCCACCACTTAGGAGTCGATTGCCTTGCTGCGTGTCTGGTGCGGCTGCGCGCTTGCTGGGAGAGAATGAGCACTTCGCGGAGCACTTTGACTTTGCTGTTCGGGTTTGGGGTGCTCGCCTTGAATGGCGCAGCACTTCTTCTCAAGTGAGCGGCGTTCGCAGGAGGAACCTGTCAGTTAGTAAAAGGGGATGGCAGAGCGTAGAGAGAGAAACTCTGAGGAGAGGAGAAACGAAGAGAGAGAGAGTCTGGGCGAGAATGAGAGCATGGATCCAAATGAAGACCCTTGGGGGTCTATTTATAGGCTTGGAAGGTGGAAGTTACGGTGGTTACGCGGATAACCACCAAATGGAGGGCCGAGATCGTTGGCGACGATTGAAGGGTCGTGATCGCGCGAGGCGATCGGAGGGCCGCCAGAGCCTCGGTGAGATCCGACGGTGGAGGTTGAAGGGCGGCGACGGCGGTGGCCAGCCATGGGTGGCCGGCCATGGGTGGTCGGCCATGGCCGCCGGTTGTGAAGGGGGCGGCGGCCGGCGGCGGCGGCCGGCCGGCGGCGGCCGGCCGGCGGCGGGCGGCCGGCCGGCGGCGGCCGGCCGGCCGGCGGTTGGCGGCCGGCCGGCGGAGGCCGGCCGGCGGCGGCCGGCCGGTGGTTGGCGGCGGTTGGCCGACGGCGGTTGGTGGTGGTTGCGATCCTGCGCGGGGCGGTTGGGATCCCGCGCGAGGTGGTTTGGATCGGTGCGCGGTGGTTTGGATCCGCCGCGCGGGAGTGGGATCCGGTGTGCGAAGGTGGGATTCGGTGTGCGGGAATGGGATCCGGTGTGCGGTGGTTATCATTTTTTCAATAAATAGGGGGAACACATCATTTGCCCCCCAAATCCTACGCTTGGAGCGCACGGAGAGCGATAGGATTTTATCTTTACGACTTGCATTTGTGAGCGATGGCCGGAGTGAGCTCGGGTGCGGAGGTTGGCGGTGATGATGGCGGTGCCAAGGTGAGCGTGCGGGTGAAAGATCTAACATCCAAAAAGGCGGGCGGACGGCGTGCTAGAGATGTGGCGGGTCGCGCGGAGGTGAGGGGCGGTGCGTGCGCGCGGGCCGCCGCGCGCGCTGTCGCGCGACGACAGCGCGCGCGCGCGGGCTGCCCCGCGCGCGGGCTGTCGCGCGCACTGTCGTGTGGGGACAGCGCGCGCGCGCGTGCGCGCGGGCGAGCTGCCGCGCAGCGACAGCGCGTGCGCGTGCGCGCGGGCTGCCCCGCGCGCGGGCTGTCGCGCGCACTGTCGCGCTGGGACAGCGCGCGCGCGCGTGCGCGCGGGCGAGCTGTCGCGCGCGCTGCCGCGCGGCGACAGCGCGGGCGCGCGTGCGCCCGGGCTGCCGCGCGTGTTGTCGCGCGGCGACAGTGCGGGTGTTTGCGTGAGGTGTTTTCGCGGGGTCTGCCGCGTGCTTTCGGGCGTGTTTACGGGGTCTGCCTGTGTGCGAGGCTTGTGCGATGGTTAGCCTCGTGGATGGACTCCCTTAACACTTGCCTGAGGTTTGTACTGACGCTTTTTTTTTTCTTGTCTTTCAGGCTTCTCGGCGTGGCGGGCAAAGTCGCCCAATGCGACTGGGCTCGAGTCTTACTCTCGATCATGTCGCCATATGGAGGGCGCTTCAACCTGCCCCCCGAATTGGAGATTCGAATCCCAGGTCCTGAGGAGCGAGTACAGAATCCGCCTCGGGGTTGGATGACCCTTTGCGAGTCGTCACTTCGGAGTGGCTTTCGTCTCCCGGTGTGTGAGGAGTTGATCCAGATCCTGAAATTTTGCGGCGTCCCGGTGTCACAGTTTACGCCTCAGGGGATGGTGCGGATCATGGGGCTGATCGCCTTCTTCCGCGAGCATGGTGCGAAGTTCTCCCTGGGCCTTTTCAAGGAATGGTGCGAAGTGCAGGTTGATGCCGGAGGTCGTATTGAAGTTTTTAGCAACAAGAGATGGCTGGAGTTCGAGACCCGGGTGGACCGCCGTCATGGGAATACTTTATTTGGCTATGTTAGGAACCCGGAGGGACTACCGGAGGTGTGGAACTCTTTACCTGATCGTTGCCGACGCCTCAAAGGGCGTGAGCGGGAGTTTTCTCCTGTTCTCGGATTTTCAGATGCTCGAGAGCTGGGGAATATTCTGCACAGTATTTCCTTATTCGTAGACGAGAAGCGCCTGCTTTTATGCGGGCTGTCCGTTGATGCTGGTCGTGCCGTTGCTGTTCCTCTTGTTCGAGACAGAAAGAGGAAGTTGGTTTTTAAAGGTTTGGAGGAGCCAGGTCCTGCTCCTTCACTGGTACAGGATGCTCCTCAGGAGGAGGCGGCTCCTTGTGCATCTGGTGCTGACGGCGAGCCGGTTGATGAGGAGGTCGAGGTCCTGGGATCTTCTGCCCCCCAGGCCTCTCCGGAGCGAGGCACAGCTCGAAAGGTGTCGGAAGGGAAGAGGGTCTCTTCCTCTCTGGAGGCCATGAGCCAGGCGGTAAGCCGGATTTTTTCTTCCCCTTGCATGACGTCATTCTGAGGTTGTGGTTCTGACTTTCACATTTTCTCTTGCAGATGGAGACCCAGGCATCGATTGCGCATATATGGAATAACCATTACGTGAGCTTGAAGGACGGGTTTATGTCCATCCAGGGTGAGCTTCGGGAGGCGAGGAGCGCCTTTGTGGAGGCGGAGAGACGGCGGGATCGCGACATCTCGCGCTTTAGGCGGATTGGCTCGGAGATGCAGGAAGAGCTGGAGAGGACCAGGTCCGGTCTCGGTGCGGAGAAGGCGGCGTTGGAGGAGGCCTTGCGATCCTTAGAGGCAGCCCGTGGCGACGTAGTGTGTCGGGATGCAGAGCTAGAGCAGTGTCGGGCTGAGATAGCGCGTCTTTCTTCCGTGGAGCGGGAGACCGAGCTGAAGGCGGCTGGCTTGGCCGAGTATCTGGAGTCGATTGACTACTTGAGGGACCGCTCCTTGATTTCCGAGGAAGTCCGGGATATGATCTGGACTCAGGAGGTGGAGCCTCATCTGGAGGATTCACGAGAGCTTGCCCTTCGACAGGGAGCGTCAAAGGCTCTCCGGATGGTATCCCGAAAGCGGGGCTATGATGTTAGTGGCCTTGGCTTTGATGACCTGTCAGAGGAGGAGGATCATAACCCTGACGAGGAGTGATTTCTTTAGCTGCTCGTAGCTGTGTTTGTCGGATGTGATTGTATCCCCTTTTATTGTATTCGTCATACTTGTTTATCTGTTCGATCTTATTGATCTGGTTGTTTGGCATCTGCGTTGTTTGATTATTTTTAAAGTCACAGATGAATTTGCGCGGACTCGAGCTCACGGTTTTTATGAAATAGGTGCACGGGTCTGGCCCGCGGCTTGGTCGGTGAATGTTTATATTCGAACCGGGGGTAAACGTAAGGGGGGCAGGCCCCTACGGTGCACGAGTCTGGCTCGCGGCTTGGCCGGTGAATGTTTATATTCGAACCGGGGGTAAACGTAAGGGGGGCAGGCCCCTACGGTGCACGAGTCTGGCTCGCGGCTTTTTGCACGAGTCTGGCTCGCGGCTTTGCCGTAAGGGGGGCAGGCCCCTACGGTGCCCAAGCAACGTTGAGGCAATGTGCCCAAGCAACGCTGAGGCGAGGTGCCCAAGCAACGTTGAGGCCATGTGCCCAAGCAACGCTGAGGCGAGGTGCCCAAGCAACGTTGAGGCCAGGTGCTCAAGCAACGCTGAGGCGAGGTGCCCAAGCAACGTTGAGGCCATGTGCCCAAGCAACGCTGAGGCGAGGTGCCCAAGCAACGTTGAGGCCATGTGCCCAAGCAACGCTGAGGCGAGGTGCCCAAGCAACGTTGAGGCCATGTGCCCAAGCAACGCTGAGGCGAGGTGCCCAAGCAACGTTGAGGCAATGTGCCCAAGCAACGCTGAGGCGAGGTGGTCTTTTGAGCTGCATTGGTCGATGAGAAGCGATTTTCGTGAATCGAGATTCGCTGCTTGCACATGAAATTATAGTAAAATAGCTTGCGCCCATCTTGTACATAAGAGGGTAGTAGGATAGTTTGCGCGAGTCTAGGCTCGTGACTTTTACATGATAAAATGAACTAAAATCACTGATAAAAGCGGCCCAGATTCTGCGCGTTCCAGGTGCGTGTGAGCGTCTTTCCTTCCGCCGTTCTGAGCTTGAAGGTTCCTGGTTTCACGGTTGCGGTGACCACATAAGGTCCTTCCCATGCTGGTGAGAGTTTGTTTTTCTGCGGACCTTTCCCAGCTGCTTCAATGCTGCGTAAGACAAGATCTCCGACGTTGATTGGTCGGGGCTTCACCCTTCTGTCGTAGAGCCGGGCCACACGCCTTTGGTAGATGGCGATGCGCTGGGCGGCGTGGTCTCGAGTTTCGGAGATTAAGTCAAGATTTTGGCGGAGTAGTTCGTCATTTCTGCTGGGATCGAAAGTCAGCACCCGGATGCTTGGTACTCCGATGTCGATGGGAATGACGGCTTCGGTCCCGTAGCAGAGGTTGTATGGGGTCTCTCCTATTGGAGTCCTTTCCGTCGTGCGGTATGCCCACAGTACGTTTGGGAGCGCATCTACCCATTGCCCCCCGGCTTCTTCAAGACGCGTCTTTAGCCCTTTGAGGATGGTGCGGTTGGTGACTTCTACCTGCCCATTTGTCTGTGGATGTGCTACGACGGTGTGGTGAAGATTGATCTTTAGGTCATCGCACATTTTGGTGAATGATTTCCCGATAAACTGGGTGTCATTGTCGGCGATGATAGCTGCTGGGATTCCAAAGCGGCAGATAATGTTCTTCCAGACGAACTGCTTAGCATTCTCCTCCGTGATCTTTGCCAGGGGCTCAGCTTCCACCCACTTGGTGAAGTAGTCGATTGCTAGGATGATGAATTTTCTCTGCCCCGATGCCAGTGGTAGAGGGCCGAGGAGATTGATCCCCCACTGTGCGAAGGGCCATGCACTCTGTAGCGCGGTGAGCGCAACTGGGGGCTGGTGGGGTACATTTGCATGGAGCTGACAGCTCCTGCACTTTTGAACGAGCTCCGCCGCGTCCTTCTTCATTGTTGGCCAATAGAAACCTTGGCGCAAGATTTTCTGGGCCAGGGCCTTTCCTCCCAGGTGCTCTCCGCAGACCCCTCCGTGTACTTCTCTTAAGGCGTAGTCCGCTTCGCTGGCCAGTAAGCATTTTAGGTAGGGCCCTGAGAATGCCCGCTTGTAGAGTTCCCCGTCTATGATGGTGAACGATGCTGCCCGCATTCGTAATCTGCGTGCCTCCAGGCGATCCTCGGGGAGGTGTCCCTGCTCGAGGTAAGCTCGTAGAGGGGTCATCCAAGAAGGTTCTTCCTCATTGATGGCTGCAATCTCCCACGGCCCTAGGATACTTGGGGCCATGATCTCTTCCACACGACGCCTTCGCGACTGATAGCTGGATGGTGAGGTTGCTAACTTGGAGAGCGCGTCTGCTCTAGAATTCTGCTCCCGGGGCACGTGCAGGATTTGGTATGACGGGATCCTCTGAAGGAGTGACTTTACGCATGTGAGGTAATGCGCCATCTGGTCATTCTTGGCCTCATAATCTCCCTCAACCTGCGAGACTACAAGCTGGGAGTCGGCGTGAATTGTCAGGCTCTCTACCTTACAATCGATGGCGAGCCGGAGGCCGACGATCAAAGCCTCGTACTCCGCGACATTGTTGGTTGCTGGAAACTTCAGTCTGAGGCCATATTCCAGAGTAATTTCATCGGGGCTTATGAGGAGGAGCCCTGCTCCAGCTCCTTCAGCTCCTGAGGCGCCGTCGACGTAGAGAGTCCAACGGGATGTGGCGACATCTTTGGCAGGAGTTGCTTCCGGTGGGATGGTGTATTCTACAACAAAATCAACGAGCACTTGTGATTTGATATCCGGCCGGGGCAAGAATTGGATGTCGAATTCGCCGAGTTCTACTGCCCACTTCACAAGTCTCCCCGAGACTTCTGGCTTTTGGAGGATCGCTCGCAGCGGGAGCTGAGTTAGTACTTTCACCGTGTGTGCCTGGAAATAGGGTCGAAGCTTTCGCGCCGAGAAGACGAGCGCTAAGGCCGTTTTTTCTGCCGCCGGATATCTGGTTTCGGTATCGGTGAGGACCTTGCTGAGGTAGTAGATTGGCCGTTGCACTCCTCATTCATCCTTCACAAGAACTGAACTGAGGGCCGTAGGGGAAACTGCGAGGTACAGGAACAGGGCTTCCCCGGGGATTGGCTTTGAGAGAAGCGGCGGCGAGGCCAGGTACTGCTTGAGGAGTTCGAAAGCCGTCTGGCACTCGTCCGTCCACTGGAACCCAGTGTGGCGCGCTCCCCGGAGAATTTTGAAGAAAGGGAGGTATTTGTCCCTCGTCCTTGACAGGAAGCGGGACAGTGCGGCGATCCTCCCATTCAGGCGTTGCACTTCCTTGACTGAGCGAGGCGGCGACATGTCCTCCAACGCCTTGATCTTCTCAGGGTTGGCCTCGATTCCTCGATGGGTTACCATGAAACCCAAGAACTTCCCCGCCGTCACACCAAACGCGCATTTGCTGGGGTTGAGCCGCATCTGGAAGCGACGAAGAAGCTGAAAGCACTTTCCCAAGTCTTTCAAATGGTCGCGACGGTGGACGCTCTTCACTAGCATATCATCCACATATACCTCCATCGTCTCCCCGATGAGGTCTTTGAAGACTTTATTCATCAGTCTTTGGTATGTTGCTCCGGCGTTTTTAAGGCCGAACGACATCACTTTGTAGCAGTAGACTCCCTTATCGGTGCGGAAGGCGGTGTGCTCCTCGTCCGCGGGATTCATTCTTATTTGGTTGTAGCCTGAGTATGCATCCATGAAGCTGAGCAGCTCGTGGCCGGCTGTCGCGTCGACAAGCTGGTCAATCCTCGGAAGAGGAAAACTGTCTTTCGGGCACGCCTGGTTCAGGTTGCTGTAGTCGACGCACATCCGCCACTTTCCGGACGCCTTTTTCACCATTACCACATTTGCGAGCCACGTGGGATAATCCGCCTCGCGGATGAACCGCGCCTCCAGGAGCTTTGCTACTTCCTCTTCGATTGCCTTTACTCGCTCAGGGGAGAAGTTCCTCTTCTTTTGAATTACGGGCCTGCAGGCGGGGTTAATGTTTAATGAGTGAAAAATGATTTCAGGATCTACCCCAGGCATGTCCTCCGGGCTCCAAGCGAAAATGTCCTCGTTCTCTTGCAGGAAGGTTGTAATCCTTTCTCGTTCTTCTGGCGTCAAAAGGGACCCGACCTGGACAGTCCGGGTTTGATCCTGCTGGGAGAGCGGCACTTTCACTACTCCTTCAACGGGTGCTCCTCGCTGAAGAGTGGCTTCATCTCACAGGTCGAAGTTGTCGATGTTGAGAGCCGTCGCCCTCGTCGGTTGAGCTTGCCTCAGGTAACAGGTCCTAGCTGCCTCCTGGTTTCCACGAACGACCCCGATCCCGGCGGTGGTCGGAAACTTCATGGCTAAATGCGGGATTGATGGGATGGCTCTGAAGATGGATTGGAGCGGTCTCCCGAAGATCGCGTTGTAGGCGGAACTTGACTCCACGACAACGAACTGGATGTTACGGGTTACCTGTCTCGGGAACTCGCCAAGCGTTACCGGAAGGGTGATCATGCCTTGGACCGGGACGGGGCGATTGTCAAAACCGTAGACGGGCCCTGCTGCTGGGCTGAGGTGCTCCTTGGTGAGGTTCATGCTTTGCAGAGTGGAGAGGAACATGACGTCAACTGAGCTCCCGTTGTCGATCAGTACCCTTTTGACGTTGAAACAGGGATCCCCGATCCCGACGCTGATCACGAGTGGGTCTTGGTGCGGCAGCCGTAACCCCTCGAGGTCTTCATCTCCGAAGACGATGGCAGCGTCCTGCTTAAACTTCTTATCTTCGTGGCCTCTCTCTGGCCTAGCGATGGAGAGAATTTGCGCGGCGAGATTAGGAGACCCAGCTATAGTCTCGACTTGCCCTACCACCGGCATTCCGACCGCTGCGCCGCGAGGTGCAGGAGGCTGATCTCTGGGCTCCCTGGGTTGTTGCGGCTGATTCGGCAGCTGACCTTGCAGGAACCTTCCCAGGAGTCCTTGCCTGACGAGGCGCTCAATTTCCTCCTTTAACCTTGCGCATTCTTCGGTCGTGTGCCCAGCTCCCCTATGGAACTCACAATACTTTGAGTGGTCGGTTCTTTCATTCTGGTTTAGCGGCCTCGGCCTACGGAATGCCGGATTTTCTTGAATGGCGTAAAACACATTGGTTCGCGACGTGTTGAGGGGAGTGTAATTCAGCGGTGGTCGGGGACCCTGGTCCCTTCGGAGATCCCGACCACGATTAGGGTTCCGGCGTTCTTCCGTACGCCGCTCTTCCTGCCTCCTGGGCACTGGCTCCGATCCTTTCTTCCTCTTCAGACTTCCCTCGAACTGCTGGCGATGCGCCTCGATGGCTTCGTCTGCCGCTATCCGTGCCTCCACTCGATGCACGAGGTCCGGGTAATTTGGAACTGTCTCCCTCATTAGAGCGGAATAGAAGCCGCCCGGGCGGAGCCCTCCCAGGAAGACACCGCGTAGAAGCTCGGGGTCGACCCCTGGTATTTGCCGCGCCTCCGTGGTGAAGCGGCGGAAGAATTCTTTAAGGGTCTCTCCCTCGTTCTGGCGGATCCCCGAGAGATGAGAGGGATCTCGGACGATTCTTCGGTTGGCGACGAACTGATCTGTGAACCGTCGGGTCAGCTCGGTGAAGTTGTTGATGGATCCTTCTTGCAGGGAGTGAAACCAGGTGCGAGCTTGCCCCTTGAGTGTTGCTGGGAACACCTGACACAGGAGTTGATCGGCAGCGTTGTAGATCCTCATGATGGTGGTGAAATGATTGATATGCTCCAGTGGATCCTCCGTCCCGTCAAACGACTCGATGCTAGGAAGCTTGAAGCCGTGCGGAACCGGATGGGCCAGGAGTTGCTGCGACAAGGGGGAGCCGTGACGCAGAGGGCGGCGGGCGAAGATGCCCCGGCGTCCGACTTGTCCATACTCTTCAGCGATCACATCGCGAATCTCCTCGCGGGTGGGCCCTCTTATGGCTTGGTTGGCCCCGGCTCCTTGCTGATGGTGCTCGGGTTCCTCCCTAGTTCCCCTGCCAGGACGGGCTGGGCGCGCGGAACTGGCTGCATCCGAGTAGTCTTCTTCGTACACTTCTTCTTCGCGAGCGGCTTCCCTGAGGGGGGCGCGATTAGGGACCATGAGGGGTGTGAAGACCGGAGCGGCTGGCGGAGCAGGTGCTTCACGGTTTCTGAGAAGAGCTAGCATTTCGGCTTGCTGTTCCTCTATCTGACGCATGCGTCCTTCTAGTGTGATGACAGGTGCCAAAGGGACCTCTTCGACGGGAGGTGCGTTGATAAGTGAATGGGATGGAGCGGGCTCAACGCGTCCTTCAGGAATGGAGCCATTAGTGGTGCGAGCACTTCTTCTTGCCATTGCTGCCGGGCACGAGTATTGCCGCGAGGCGAATACTGTCTTCAGAGAACTTTTGGGGAACACGTGTTCCCACAGACGGCGCCAAACTGTTGCGGCTTCTCAACGCCCTCGGTAGACCGGTTTCAACTCGGTTCGTCTTAGCCCGGGCGGTCGAGCGTGCACACAGTCAGAATGTTGCAGAGAGTAAACGCTGAAAATGGTACACACAGAACTTTAGCGTGGAAAACCCTCCAATGGGTGAAAAACCACGTGGCCAGGGCGGTGCTGGCCGAAATCCACTATCTCAGACTGTTACGATGCTTTCTTGGAGAATGCGAGGGCGACAGGCCGCGCCTCGTTACAATTGTGAGAGAGAGAGAGAGAACTCCGTGGGTGACAGGCCACCACTTAGGAGTCGATTGCCTTGCTGCGTGTCTGGTGCGGCTGCGCGCTTGCTGGGAGAGAATGAGCACTTCGCGGAGCACTTTGACTTTGCTGTTCGGGTTTGGGGTGCTCGCCTTGAATGGCGCAGCACTTCTTCTCAAGTGAGCGGCGTTCGCAGGAGGAACCTGTCAGTTAGTAAAAGGGGATGGCAGAGCGTAGAGAGAGAAACTCTGAGGAGAGGAGAAACGAAGAGAGAGAGAGAGAGAGTCTGGGCGAGAATGAGAGCATGGATCCAAATGAAGACCCTTGGGGGTCTATTTATAGGCTTGGAAGGTGGAAGTTACGGTGGTTACGCGGATAACCACCAAATGGAGGGCCGAGATCGTTGGCGACGATTGAAGGGTCGTGATCGCGCGAGGCGATCGGAGGGCCGCCAGAGCCTCGGTGAGATCCGACGGTGGAGGTTGAAGGGCGGCGACGGCGGTGGCCGGCCGTGGCCGCCGGTTGTGAAGGGGGCGGCGGCCGGCGGCGGCGGCCGGCGGTCGGCCGGCGGCGGCCGGCCGGCGGCGGTGGCCGGCCGGCCGGCGGCGGGCGGCGGCCGGCCGGCGGTCGGCGGCAGGCCGGCGGCGGGCGGAGGCCGGCCGGCCGGCCGGCGGTGGGCGGCGGCCGGCCGGCGGTTGGGGGTGGTTGGCGGCCGGCCGACGGCGGGCGGAGGCCGGCCGGCGGCGGGCGGAGGCCGGCCGGCGGTTGGCGGCCGGCCGGCGGCGGCCGGCCGGTGGTTGGCGGCGGTTGGCCGACGGCGGTTGGTGGTGGTTGCGATCCTGCGCGGGGCGGTTGGGATCCCGCGCGAGGTGGTTTGGATCGGTGCGCGGTGGTTTGGATCCGCCGCGCGGGAGTGGGATCCGGTGTGCGAAGGTGGGATTCGGTGTGCGGGAATGGGATCCGGTGTGCGGTGGTTATCATTTTTTCAATAAATAGGGGGAACCCATCAACAGTAATCTGAAAACAACTCAAACAGGTGACGGGTCGGTCTACTCAAACAACAGATCATCTCCATCCATGTCGAAATCCACTTTCTCTCCTCCATACTCTAATTGATCTGCATTTAAACATTAGAATGACATGAGAAAAAAACTCAATGAATCCATACATATGCAAATCAAAAGTAAAGTGATTAGTTCTTACAGTTTATAACATAATACTCTAACTAGGAAGAAAGACTCACAGGTCCGCATCTCTATCTAATTTACACAAAATTAGAAATTTGGTTTCATAAAACCAAGCTATGTTCCTTCGATTATTAAGATTATTACCAAACTTTTCACAATTATATTATATCATCAAGTTGGGAATGATACAACAAGCTGTGACCAATATATCATCAAGTTTGGAATGATATAAGTAATGATCTTAATATCAGGACGCATATCAGCAGCTTCAGTATTCGTTTTTGGAATGATACCCAATTTAGCCTTTGAAAAGAAATAGTTGTGTAAGTCATCAAGTTTGGAATGACTAGCAACTAAACAATCTCAGGCTTTCATCAAGTAGCATCTGGAATACTTCAGTGTACTCAGTCTAGATGCGTGAATGTAGGCAGACTCGGTTCTAAAATCTTAAACAAACATAGGTATTAAGTCCCACTAAATAGACTTTAATCCCATATCCCCCGATGTTTTAGATGTAAGAACCTTGCATAAGCCCTTGGTAAGGACATCTGCTACATTATCTTTTGATCTCACGTCCAAGAGGGAAATGATCCCTTGACTGGTGAGATAGGTCAACCAGGCCTGTTTCATCCGTAGTTTCCTTCGCTTACCATTGAACAGTGAATTAGTTGCAATGGTTTTTGTGGCTTGATTGTCACAAAATATCGAGATAGAGTTCATTTTTAGACTCGTCATTGGAATATCCATAACCAAATCTCTGACCCACTCTGCTTCTTCGGCAGTTGAAGCAAGAGCATAGAGTTCGGATTCCATAGAGGATAGTGCTATACACGTTTGCCTCTTAGATTTCCAAGCTACTACGGCTCCTCCTAGGGTAAACACATAACCACTAGTGGACCTACTATCACCAACGTCTGAGCATCAGGAGGCGTCAGAGTACCCTTCAAGCACAGGAGGGTGGCCACTGTAACATAAAGAATACTGCTCAGTATATTTTAAGTATCGCATTAGCCTTTCCAAGGCGTCCCAGTGGTCCTTTCCAGGGTTACTAGTGAATCGACTCAACATGTCGATCGTAAAGGCTATGTCGGGTCTAGTGCAGGTAGTAGCATACATTAGACTGCCAATGAGTTTGGAGTAATCCAACTGTCTAATAGGTGAACCGTCATGAGGTTTCAGTCTATTATTATAGTCATATGGAGTTTCAATCTTCCTGCACTTATCATAACCCCACTTCTCTAGTAGAGTTCTGATGTAGTGACTCTGGCTGAGGGTGATACCCTTATCCGTAAAGTGTACTTCCATGCCTAGGATGGTCTTCACCACACCTAAGTCAGTCATGCTAAACTTAGACTTCAAGGTAACCTTAACGTCTTCCACCTCAGACTGATCGGTACCTAGAATTAGCATGTCATCAACATACAAGCAGATTATAGAGACGGAGTGAGGACTTGTCTGTATGTACAGACATTTATCTGAAAGGCTGGAGTTAAAATTCAGGCCTTTTACGCAAGTGTCAAACTTCTCGTGCCATAGCTTTGGTGCTTGCTTCAATCTGTATAGTGACTTAATCAACTTACAGACCTTGGTTTCTAGACCTTTTACGACAAACCCTTCAGGTTGACGCATGTAGATCTCTTCAGTTAGATCTCCATTTAAAAATGCAGTCTTTACGTCCATCTGATGAACGATGAAACGTTCAATAGATGCGATAGCGAGAAGAACCCTGATCGTTGCAATGTGACAAACAGGTGAGTATGTATCAAAGTAGTCAACTCCACTCACTTGAGTGAAGCCTTTGGCAACCAGACGTGCTTTGTACTTAGCGATACTCCCATCTGGATTCAGTTTCTTCTTAAGAACTCACTTGCTCCCAATAGTTTTAGCTCCTTTGGGTAGGTCAACTAATGTCCAAGTTTGGTTCTCCATGAGAGAGTGCATCTCATCATCAATGACTTCTTTCCATAACAGGGAATCCCTGGATCACATCGCTTCCTGATAGGTGGATGGATCAGCTTCAACGTGGTAAGTCACAAAATCTGTACTGAAGCTTTTAGGAACACGTTCCCTATTAGATAGCCTGGTGGACTCTATGGCACTAGTGTGAACTGGCTCAGTGTCAGGGAGTCGTAGGTCCGTCCCAACGAGGGTATCAGAACTGGTGTCTGGCAGACCTGGAAGAGTCAAGTTCTTATCTCTAAGAAACTTATCCTCAAAGAACACAGCATCTCTAGACTCAATGACCGAGTTGGTAGAGAGATCTAGAAATCGGTCTGCAGCACTATCCACGACACATCCTAAGTATACACAAGTGTTCGTCTTAGGTCCTAACTTAGATCTCCTTATGTCAGGTATCTTAACATAGGCGATATAGCCCCAGGTTTTGAGGTGATCAAATCTGGGCGGTCTCTTAAACCAAAGCTCATACGGGGTTTGCTTCAATTTAGCATGAGGAACCATATTCAGGACGTGATTCGACGCGAGGGCTGCTTCTCCCCAATAAGCGTCAGGCATGCCGGCAGTCAACAACATAGAATTCAACATTTCTGTTAAAGTTCTATTTTTCCGCTCGGCAATACCGTTTGACTAGGGCGAATAAGGGGCAGTGGTTTCAGGTATTATGTCATTGCTGGCAAGAAAATCCCTAAACTCACCCGAGACGTACTCACCTCCTCGATCACTCCTAAGTCGCTTAATTTTCAAATCCAATTGGTTCTCAACCCTATTTTTTAAAATTTGAAATTTTTCAAAAGCTTCATCTTTTGATTTTAAGAGATAAATGTGAGTATATCTAGAGAAGTCGTCGATAAAAGTTATCAGGTACTTCCGACCACCACGTGTGATAAAACTCTTATAGTCACAAATGTCAGAGTGTATCAACTCTAGTAAACGTGTACTCCTAGACACCTGACTAAATGATGTTCTAGTTATCTTAGTTTGAGAACATATCTCGCATATGTCAAATTTGGTTTTAGTGTCTAAGGGGATGTTGTGAGTTCTAGATAGCAGGAGTAGTTTTCTATAGTTGACATGTCCTAGTCTTGCGTGTAAAGTCTTAGGAGCAATCAAATTAGAACTAACCTGATTAACTACTTCGTTTGCTAGACTCAGCCGATACATTTCGTTGACTACATACGCACAACCAAAATAATGAGAGTTAACCATTAGGGTCACCCTACCACCACAAATGTTAAAGGACATACCTGCATCGCTTAACAGACTAATCGATATTAAATTAGCAACTAATGTAGGAATGTATTTAACATCTTTCAAAAATAAATGCGTACCTGACGAGAGTAGCAGATCCACGGTCCCTGTCTGGAGTACCTCAGCAGTGGCTCCATTTGCCACTATAACTGACTCAGAGGCTGGAGTGGCATCCTTCAGCAGAGCGGAGTTGTTGCAGACGTGGCAGGTCGCCCCCGAATCCAACCACCAGTCAGTACTGGCCTGAACGTTCCCCACCTTGGCAACAAAGTGGGAGGGCGCAGTCTGATGGAGCATATGAGCCCTATTATCAGGCTTTGGTGGGTTAGCATCGGCTTCTTGGGTTGCCTGCAGTCAGAAGCGCAGTGACCCCACTTGTTGTAGTTGTAGCACTTGCCTTTGAACTTCTTGATCTTCTTGCTGGTGTCTACTACTGCGGGTGCACCGGAGGGAGGTCGAGTCCGATCAGATTTAGGCCTCCTTGTCGGGTGTGTGATCATATTAGAAGCAGATTGCTGCTTGCTCACCACCTCCTTCACATGCCTTGTCCGATTCTCATCCTCAATGCAGATAAACCGCTTGAGTTCTTTCAGACTGACCTGAGTCTTCTTGCGATACATCTCCGTCTTGAAAGAGTACCACACTGAGGGGATCTTGTAGATGATGGCTCCAGCAACGAACCCATCTGGCAGAGGGACACTTTCACTGTTGAGCTTGGCCACCAAATTTTCCAGGTCTGCAATCTGTGGAAGGATTTATCTGTCCTCAGAGAAGGTGAATCTCATGAACTTGTCCACCAGATGCGTCTTGGACATGTTCTCCTCCTCTTTAAACTGATCTTCCAACGCATTCCAGATCTCTTTCGCTGTCTTCAGTTTCCCAAACGTCTCTGCCAGAGAATTGGAGAGACAGTTGAGGAGATAATCGCGACAGAAGTCTTCGTCGCTGATCCACTGTGCTTCCTCATCTCCTCCTTTGAATTCTGCGAGATCAGTTTGCAGAGTATAAAAAACATTCAGGAACTTCATACCGAACTGGGTGTTCCGCTTCCAGGCACTGAACTCAGAATGGGAGAACTTCTTCAATTTGATCATCGGCACAGGAGAGGAGAGGCTGCTCTTTGAAAGTGAGGCCATCGCTAGCAGACGGTTCAAACTCCTCAAGCACTGGAACAAAACTCCACAAGCACTGTGAAACTGAAACTGCACTGCACTGGAAACTGAAACTACACTTCACTGCACTGGAAACTGCACTGTCGACAAAGATCGGCAAGGAATAGCAGAGATCGGCTAACAGCAGAGATCGGCAAAGGGATCGGCTAACAACAACGATTTCGTCGATCTCCGACGATTTCTGCTAACAACAGTGATGTAGTCGAGCAGCAGTGATCGGCAGTGAAATTCGTCGATCGGCGTAACTGCACTGTCGTCGATCGGGAAGAGGAAGATCGGGAAGAACGCCGAGGATCCCTTCCTCCTTTGCGGCAGCGGACTCCTTCCACGCGAAGAAGAAAACGACGGGCACTGTCGCCGATCGGGAACGGCAGCGATGGAGAGCGACAAACGTGGCGGCGCACGAGATCCTTCCTTCTCCAACGCAGAGAGCAACAAGCGGCTAGCGGCGGTTACTTTTCTTGCAGGCGACGACGATGCAGGCGAGATCACCACGAAGAAGCATTGTAACCGCTCGAGCGACGGGGGCTACCGTTCACGAACGAAAACTCTTCGAGAATGAAAAGGAGTGCTCGAAGCATCCGAGTGAACGTCAAGTTTGGAACGAACTACCCGTTGCCCCCAGCGGGGGTATTTATAGGTGTAACCCTAAATCCCCGACGACCCCTTAACGGACATGTTAGGGTTCCGTTAAATATCTGATACAACGCTAAATATACCTTAACACCTCATACATGATCTTACGACTTTGCGGAGACCTGTGTTTTTGGTTAACAGTCGCCCTGGCCTGGTCACTGCGACCCCCTTTTTGAGGAGACACCCCTTCTGATATATAGAAGGTATCCCCCGGATAATTTTAATCGAAGCAATTTAATGTCTGACTCTGGCCTATATGACATGATCGATCGATAGAAATACTCCAACACTCCGCCCTTGTCATATATTCCATATATCGCACTAGATAGATATCATATTCATGGAATACGATTCACTTTCAAGATGCCCACATAATTATAATTGTACTACACATCGCTATTCTTACACCAAAATGAAATTTTTTAATTTGATTTTATAGATAGAACTGACATATATTGAACATCTTCCTCCCAAAAATAAAATTGTTCCAAAAAAATATTGAAATGCATTTTTCCAAACTAACATAATTCCGATCTATAATATTAAATTGATAGAAAGAGAAAAAAGAACTCACCGGAGGGCAAGAAGTTCGCCTAAGCAGTCGAAATGGCCCGAAAAAATGATCTCGTCTGTCCGAAATCACACAAGGAGCGACGCAATGGGGAAGTCGGGCGAGGACTTTAGATACGCGAAACAGGGGCGGCGCAATGAGGAGGTCGGGCGAGGGAGTCTTTCGGGAGTGAGCAAGAGAAAGAGGAGGGGATACAAATAGGTATTTTAGAGGATCTAATAATACCTTGTTTTTTGAAATAAAAATGTACAAATAGTCAAATAGAGTGTTTGATTATCAATACCCAATTTTATTAGGTCATTATTATTTGCACTATAAGATTTGCTATTAGCACACAATCCAGATTTTTTTCAGATTATTTTCTTTTCCTATTTGCACTCAATGCTTTTAACATCTGTCCCCTTGTTTCCTGGAAGACCTTGCTAAGAAGCATGACATTTGGCTAAAGTCAGTAAATCGATCCTGCCCAACCGCACTGCTAATTAAATGCGAAGATATGGATATATAGGTAGGCAAAGGGGAAGCACCGAAGCGGAGCCGAAATCAATAGCAACAAGAAGATGGAGGCGAAGCGCCGGAGAACGATAAGGAGATGCCCTGACTCGATCTTGAGCTCATACTCATTCTCAAAACTGCCTAAAATAAGAGGAACCATTGTCTTCCTCATTGAAGAAAGCCTGAAAGTAAATCACTACATACGTAGCTTGTTCTCTTACACCTCGATTCTCCTTTGGTCCAACTACTGTATGTCTGTATTACCAAACATGTGTTAATGTCAATACTTCTCATCAATGCAACTTCGCCTCAATCTCCTACGCTTGAGACTTACAGTGTGGCTAGGGCAAGCAAAGGAGAGGCCATGAAGCGAAGCAAAGGAGAGGCCATGAAGCAAAGGAGAGGCCAATAAACAGATAAAATGATTTGAAATTTTGTAAGAGGTTGGCATGTAGACATCCTCAGAGTTGAATTTTTTTATTTTGGTCTTTGCTTCTTACTTGTAATTTTTTATTGATATTTGAAGGGATAGATATTCAATCTCCTAATTAGTTTATGATCCTTAATATATTCTAATTCATTTTCTTTTTATTTTTGCATTCCCTTTTAATTCTCTTGTTCAATATCTAATATTTTATTTATGGACAATATGTGCCTTGGCGCATCGGTTAAAGTGTTGTCGTGTAACTTTGAGGTCATAAGTTTGAGTGTTGGAAGCATCCTCTTGCAAAAATGCAGAGTAAAGTTTGCCAACATTTTCACCCTTGTGGTGGGACCCTTCCCCGGAACATAACTGCGCGGGGATGCTTTGTGCATCGAGCTGCCCTTTTTTGTTGAGATATGTTTCAAACCTACGATCTAGAGTTCACATGCATGTTATTGGGGCTTCGTTTGGCGTGGTGGTGGCGGTCGTGAACGACATGGTCATGAACCATCGTGTTGGGATAGAGAGCACACAAGATCGATCAGAGCACCTGCAAATTAGTTCGAGCAAGTATTTGCACGATCATTTAACGGTATGTCGATACACAGCCAAAACACAGCACAAAATAACAACAATAAAAGTGACACACAAATTTAACGTGGAAACCCAATAGGGTGAAAACCACTGGACGATCGGAGTCCAACCCGGAAAGTCTCCACTAAGAATGTGTAAAATAAATACACAATTACAAGATTTTCCCTCCTCGATCCACACAGGATCTTCACCAACTTTGCACCACACAATAATACACAATAAACAGTAGCAGAAAAATTACAAGTTACCGATAGTGGCGGACGAGACGGATTACACAAATCCTCTCCAAGATGCCTTTTCGAATCCTTGCCAAAGTCTGCTCCAGATCCAATCCGTGTAGACGAAGTATTCCTCGTCAACATCGCAGAGACGTCTGAAAGCTCTCCCCAAACTAAGACGATTGTCACAAAGACCTATATAGAAACTCTTTCAATGCTTGAGATTGGAGAGAAGTGGATGTCTTACCCCTCCTCCTTCATGCCTATTTATGAGGTCAGAACCAAGGGGGTAGAGGTGGTAGATGACATGTGCATGAAGCTTCCCTCTGTCAAAAGCACATGTCATGAAGCTTCCTCTGGACACTTTCCTAGAAGCTTCGCTCAAGAGTATATATTGATTTCATAGTCAACGACGGCTACCCCTTTTCACACTTGCATAAAACAAATGCTTGAAAAACATGATCAAAAGGTGGCTAGCCGCTTTCACACTTAGGAGAAAACTATCTCATCAAATCTCTCCCTTTTCAACTAAGTGAAGAAACTTGTCATTCTGACAATCTTCCTTCAAATCTCCAGTTTGCCTCCCACTAGGGCCTCCATCAACATGTCTCCCCTTTGGTCAATAGATTTAGCGCCGCCAAATTCGAGTTAGTAGAACTCAAATCCACAGTTTTCTATACAAAGGACGGGAACTGTACCCAACAATTTATCCTCTTTGCTCTTATATGGAAGAGATCGTCATGTCGGTGATCCTCACACAATGTTCGAATTAAACTTTCCCCTCGACGCGGTTTTCGTAAGCATATCTGCTCCATTGTCATCTGTGTGCACCTTCTGCAAATCCAGCTCCCTCTGCTCTAGAGTATCGCGTATCCAATCATACCACGTATCAATGTGCTTGGAACTCGATTAGAAGGTGGGGTTCTTCACTAAATGAATCGCGCTCTGACTGTCATATACGAGTGTGTAGCGCTCCTGAGTGAAACCCAGTTCTTTGATGAAACGCTTCATCTAAAGAAGCACTTTTCCCGCCTTAGTGACTGCAATAAATTCTGCCTCCATAGTCGACAGTGCAACACACTTCTGTAGTCTTAACTGCCACGAAACAGATCCCCCTGCAAATAGGATCAGGTGCCCAGAGGTCGATCTTCTGGAGTCCAAATCTCCAGTCATATCAACATCAGTGTAACCTAGCAGCTCTGGCTCACTATCTCCAAACCTTAACATCAAGTCTGGCATCCCATGCAGGTACCTCAAAATCCATTTCACAACGCTCAAATGTTCTCTCCTGGGATTGGAGAGAAACCTACTCACTGTGCCAACAACATGTGCTATATCAGGGCATGTGCACACCATAACGTACATGAGACTACCAACTGCAGAAGCATAAGGGACCTTCTGCATCTCCTCTTTATCCTCAAGTGTGTTCGGACACTGGTCGAGGTAAGTATGAAGTGAGCTGCAAGTGGCGTGCTCACCTTCTTTGCCTGATCCATACTAAATCTCTGTAGCACCTTCCTGATATATCTTTCCTGCGATAACCAAAGTAACTTGGAGCATCTATCTCTTCGAATATGCATCCAAGTTCTTCACAACTCCCAAGTTCTTCATCGCAAATGTGGAGCTCAACTACCGCTTCAGCTCGGCAAATGCGTGCAGTGCTCCTCCTGACTATCAGCATATTGTCAACATAAAGGAGTAAAATAATGAAATCCAATGGAGCGTACTGCTTCACAAACAAGCAGTGATCAATGGTGGTCCTCATGAAGTCGATTTCCCCCATAAAAGCATCGAACTTCTTGTACCACAATCGTGGGGCCTGCTTCAGACCATATAAGCTCTTCTTCAGGAAACAGACTAGGCTCTCATTCCCTTTCACCCTGAAATCTTCGGGCTGCTCCATATAAAGCTCTTCCTCAAGATCGTCATATAGAAAGACGGTCTTGACATCTTCTGCTCAATCTCTAGGTCTAGCCTTGCAGCAAGGCCAAGAACAACCCGGATAGACGACATCTTCACAACAGGAGAGAAGATCTCATCAAAATCAACTCTATGTTTCTGACTGAAACTCTTCACCACTAATCTTGTCTGGTATCTGAGTGGTGTCGAGGGGTCTCCCTACTTTACTCTAAAAATCCACCGATTATTCAGAGCCTTCTTGCCCTTAGGCAATCGTACCAGCTCATAAGTATGGTTCTCATGCAGAGACTGCATCTCCTTCTGCATAACAATCATCCACTCTTTCTTCTCTGAGCTCTGCACTGCTTCATCAAAGCACTCGGGCTCCCCCGCATTAGTCAACAAAATATACTCAGTAACGGAGTATCTCTAAGATGAGTGTCTGACTCGATCAGACCTCCGTGTAGCGAGCTCAATTGCTGGTATCGGCACATCATCAGTGATGTCCTCTATAGGCTAGCCATCAGTAGTATCATCATGGCCTAGAACTGGCTCAGCACCCTGCACTGGATCAGGCTATGCGGCCTCCTCAGTATCATCACCTCCAGTCATAGGAGACTTTGTATCAGTGCGAGAGTCAGCCTTCTCAATCTGGTTGATCCACACAAAATACAGCGTCGCGACTGCGTACAAGCTTCTTCTCAACCAGATCAAAGAACCCGTAGCCAAACTCACAGCTGTGTCAATATCCCAAAAATATGCACTAACGGATCTTGGAATCCAACTTCGATCTTTCATCCCGAGGGACATGCACAAAGGCTTTGCACCCAAAGACCCTCAAGTGACTATACGAAGGGTCCTTCCCGTACCAGACTCTATCAGGAACATCCTCCTGTAATGCATAACTGGGAGATAGGTTGATGACGTGCGCAGCTATGTATAAAGCCTCACCCCAAAACATGCCAGGTAACTTTGACTCAGATAGCATGCACCTAACCCTCTCCATTAAGGTCCTGTTCATTATTTCAGCTACGTCATTCAGCTGCGGCGTCTTGGGCAGAGTCTTTTCATGTTTGATCCCTTGCTCTTTGCAGTGTTCATCAAAGGGACCAATATACTCTCCCTTATTGTCGGACCTGATGCGCTTTAACTTCTTCCCAGATTACCTCTCCACCTCAGCGTGGAATCTCCGAAAGGTGTCTAGAATCTCACCTTTGGTCTTAATAGCACAGACCCAAAGTTTTCTCGAATAGTCATCAATGAACGTCATGAAGTAAGACACTCCTCCTCTCGTCTGGACCTTCAATGGCCCGCAGACATCAGTATGTACGAGCTCTAATGACTCGAATCTTCTGGTGAAAGTATGGCTCTGGAATGATACTCTATTTTGCTTCCCATCCATGCAATGGACGCATCTCTCTAACTGATCTATAGATAGATCAGAGATCATCTTCTTTCGGGAGAGACATCTCAAACCCTTATGGATTATGTGACTTAGTCTCCTGTGTTATAGGGATGCGAATGCCCCATCTCTAACGTTGTTGGCCTGAGCAGCTTCAGGTCTCCTCTCCATGTAATATAGACTAGTCTCTCTATATACTTTGGCCACTACTAGCGACCCCTTGATCAGCTTCCAAAAATCTCCACCAAAGACACTCGAGTGTCCCTCATCACCTAGCTTACCAATTGAAACTAGGTTGAAGCGGATGTCAGGTACATGTCGCACATCTCTTAGGATCATCAATCTTCCAGTGCTCGTCTTCAGGTGCATATTTCCCCTCCCGATGACTTTAGACGTAAAATCCTAAGCACTCCACAGTCGTGACTGGTGTAGGTGGCAAATAACTCTCTATTGTGGGAGACATGTGCAGAAACACCTGAATCAATAATCCATCTTCGGTCATCACAAGAGAGTGTAGTTGTGACGTCATCTCCAATAATGATGACATCGTCCTTCTCTGTAGATACAGTAGCTGCAGCGTGACTCTCCTTCCTATCATCGGTAGCCACTCCTTTCTTCATATCATCATTCTTTAGAGAATAACAGAACTTCTGAATATTCCCTTCTTATGGCAACAGTGACACTCCACATTTTGATAACGTGATTTGGACTTCCCCCTACTTTGTCCCCTCTCACTCTTCCTTTCTCTGCTCTTGCTCCTACCTCTCCCCTAGGCTCAGTGTAGAGGATGTCAGCTCGTGAAGAAGAGTCTGATATCCCTTGAGACTTTCTTCTCACCTCTTCGTTCAGGATGTCACTCTTGGCAATCTCCATTATAATGATGCCCTCGGGAGAAGAGTTGATTAGAGAAACTCTAACCATCTCTCAAGAGTCTGAAAGAGACTTCAGCAACCATAGTGCGTTGACCTCGTCCTCGAAGGTCACATTCATAGCAGTAAGTTGATCAATAATACCTTGGAACTCGTTCACATGATCCAAGATATGTGAGTCATCTCGATACTTGCTCTCCAAGCTTCTTCAATAAATATAGCTTGTTGATGCACATGCTCTTGGCATACAACGTCTCCAAGGTCTTCCAAAGAATCTTTGCATCAACGATACTTGCAACATGGTTGTAGACATTCGACTCTACGAACCGTCTGATGAATCCGCATAGCTTCCGGTGCTCCACCTTCCACTTATTGAGATCCATATTTGTGGGCATCTCCTCAAAGATGGGAGAATTCCAACCCTTCACAAAAAGCATGTCTTCCATCAGTAGGTGTCACTGATGGTAATTTGCGTCGTTTAATTTTACCATTTGCTCAGAACCTGAACCCGAAGTAGACTCCATCGTGCTCTGTTAATTGATCGGACTGACCTCCGTTTCCTGAGCCAATTATTTCCAAGAAGTAAATCAAAGAGGATATGGAGTGGACCAATAGTCGTCACCTACCGCACCTGATCACCAACCCAAAATATTCGATCGGCTCATCTCAAATCTCAAATAGGTCGGCCTGATAACTGCCCTAATAATGAACATGGCTCTGATACCACTTGTTGGGCTAGAGAGCACACAAGCCCGACCAAAACACCTGCAAATTAGTTTGAGCAAGTATCTGCACGACCGCTTAACGATATACCGATACACAACCAAAACACAACATAAAATAACAACAATAAAAGTGATACGCAGATTTAACGTGGAAACCCAATAGGGTGAAAACCACGGGACGATCAGAGTCCAACCTGGAAAGCCTCAACTAAGAATGTGTAAAACAAATAGACAATTACAAGGCTTTCTCTCCTCGATCCACACAGGATCTTTACCAACTTCGCACCACATAATAATACACAATAAACAGTAGCAGAAAAATTGCAAGTTACTGACAGTGGCGGATGAGACGGATTACACAAATCCTCTCCAAGATGCCTATTCGAATCCTTGCCAAAGTCTGCTCCAGATCCAATCCGTGTAGGCGAAGTATTCATCCTCAACATCGCAGAGACGTCCGAAAGTTCTCCCCAAACTAAGACGCTTGTCAAAAAAGCCTTTATAAAAACTCTTTCAATGCTTGAGATTGGAGGTTAGTGGAGGTTAGTGGATGTCTTACCCCCCCCCCCCCCCCCCCCCTCCCCTCTCATGCTTATTTATAATGCCAAAACCATGGGTGTAGAGGTGGTAGATGTCATGTGCATGAAGGTTCCCTCGGTCAAAAGTACATGTCATGAAACTTCCTCTTGACACTTTCCTAGAAGTTTCGTTCAAGAGCACATGTCGATTTCATAGTCAACGACGACTACCTCTTTTCACACTTGCATAAAGCACATGCTTGAAAAGCATGATCAAAATATGGCTAGCCGTTTTCACACTTAGGAGAAAATTATCTCATCACATCATTCGTGAACGCCCAATCTCACCTGAAAAAAATCATGCATTTTATGCTTAAAACTAGTTTATTTTCTTTATATCGGTCATAACCTTTGTCTTGCCAAACATACATTCTATGATAATGACATTTTTGATCAAACTCACCGAAGCAAATAAGCCGCACCAAATAAGCCTTGACTTCGTTTGGCGCGACTTATTTGCTCCGGTGAGTTTGATCAAACACGCCATTATCATAGAATGTTTGTTTGGCAAGACAAAGGTTATGACCACTACCCAAGAAAATGAACTAGTTTTTAGCATAAAATGCATGAATTTTTTAGTCACGAACCACAGTTCATGACCACCATGTTCACGACCGCCACCACCGCGCCAAACGAAGCCCAAGTCTCTTTTGGAAAATGTCAACAGTTTTGCTCACAACTTTCAAGCATCCTTAGCATTCGGATAAAAATAATTTTTTTTTTATTTTTTAATTGACCATGTAAAGCTCATTGTTTAAAATTTCTTTTGCAACCATCTGGATGTTAATTATAATTAAGTTAGTTTCGCTTAGCCACGTGAATTCACATAATGGCTTGAGCGAGGGTGGTTGATGAACAAATTAAAATCGAATTAAATGGATCTTCAATCAAATTCAAATTTGTCATAGAATGCAGAGATTTAGATTCGAATTTCTTCTAATATATGAATTCGGATTCAAATTTGTCCTGAATTTCTCGATTCGAATTTAGACTTGAATTCAAATTCAAATTTAATTATATGAATTTTATTTAAATATACAATGATGTTATTCACAAATCTTGCAAACTATTTAATTTGTGAGCATCCCTAGTTTAAGCTATACCAACTTCAACGACCACTTCTCCACTCCAAACTTTAAAGTTGACGACTCTCGTGCTTTATTTAGCGATTAGCTTTCTCCATATGTCAAGGGAATTAATGAGATGTATTTTTAATGACCATCATGATCAGGGGCGAATCTAAGAATTTTAAAAAGAGGGGTGCAGACATCATCTTCCTCTAGCCCCAAACAAATTTGAATGTCTCTGTTGTGGGTCACTCGGGTGCTTTGGTGGACCGGTCCAATTGAACCACCTTAGCTTAGAAGCGACCCGAGCGTGCAAACAGTCAAAGAGTAAGCTAGTAAGTGACACAAAGACTTTTAACGTGGAAAACCCGGAAAGGGTGAAAAACCACGCGGTCGGAGCTGTGCCGACCAACTTCCACTATTTTCTAGGGGATTACAATTAGAGACTTAGAGCTCGAGCGCGACAGACCGCTGCTCGTTACAGTGAGAGAGAGAGAGAGAGAGAGAGAGAGAGAGAGAGAGAGAGATCTCCGAAGGTGACATGCCACCTTGTGAAGACCCTATTTCCGGGCTTCCCAATAGATTTGAGGATCATCGCAGTTTCCAATAAAAGTCAAGTTGATCACAGACCAACCAACAATAGGTAGCAGCCCTAAACCAGAGGCAGCAGGAGAAGAGCAGAACCAGGGGCAGCAACAATCGGCAGCCCTAAATCAGCGGCAGAACCAGGGGCAGCAACAATCGGCAGCCCTAAATCTGCGGCAGAACCAGGCAGCAACAGAGAAGAAAAGTAGGGCTAAGAGGAAGAAGAAGAAGTCGAGAGGAAGAGAAAGCTGGGATCGGCAGAGCAGCTGTACGAGAACCGGCGCAGGAATGCAGAAAAGAGAGGGCTCGATGGGTCTTAAAAAGAAGTAGTAAGCGGTCCGACTGTTCATATGGAGACAGCAAACCACAAGCACCGTATAAACCCCAACCAGGTGCCATGTTAGAAATAAAAGCCAAGCCAGATTTCATAATGAATGATACATGTCAAGCCACCAGCCAACGTTAAATTCCAGCACCCACAAGGTGCTAATAGCAGCCCACCAACATTTTAATGCAGCCCAAAGTATATAGCAGCCCATAATAAATGGCAGCCCACTCTTTGATTCAACCCAAAAATAAATACCAGCTCATTCAGCTATTGGCAGCCCAATTTACATCAACAAAATTCGAACATAAAAACTTGAACAATAAAACTCGAACATCAACTTTAACGCAAAAAAATATATATAAAACGCGAATAAGTGTAACAAAAACAAATACATTTATACTGCCTTGGATCATCATTGGGGAAAATAAAGAACGCCAAAAAAAAAACTTTTATACGAAATTGAGATCGTCACACACCTCTCGGAAAGCTAAGTCTTTTTCCTTCTGAGTACAGGAGTGAGAACAAAAGTGAGAATGTTGGTGGGAACAAAAGTGAGAATGTCGAGCCGCCTTTCGGGAGAAAGGAAATCTCCAAGTCCACTAAGTAGATCTTCAAGCCCCGAAAGAGATCTTCAAGCGCCGGAGGAGAATTCCAGAGAAATCTTCAAAGGAGCTCTCTCGGATGCGGAAGGCAAAAGTCCCTTCAAAAGAAGGCTCTGGGCTCCTTTTATAGTTTTAGCCGGGGGTAGCCCGGTCATTTTGCCGTTGTAACTACCGTAACTACCCTACGGGCGAATCATGCTGGTCGGTTTGGAGCACACTGATCGTTATTTTTCGTAAATGACCGTCTCGCCCCTCGGGCAGGTCGGGCAGGTCGGGCAGCTTCGTTGAAGGTAAGAAAGGCGACAACTGGGTCCTGTAATCTGAGAAATTAGGAAAGACAAAAAGTGAGCGTGCCCGGAGTGCAGAAGTACTCTGAGCGCGCTCAAAAGCGTTCTGAGTGCGCAACGAACATGGAAGTGCTCTGGGCATGCGACGAACACGGAAATGTTCTGGGAGCGCTATGAGCGCAAAGCGCTATGAGTGAACAGAGGAATGAGGAGTCGTGCCCCCAAAGGAGAATTGGGCTCCGGTCGCACCCTACGAGGGGCGTGACTTCGGCCGAGCCCTCTGCGAGCCCCCCCTGCAGAAGGGGGGAGGGGGCTTGGCCGCACCCCGCTGCGGAGAGGGGTGCAGCTTTGCCGCATCCCAAGGGGGGATGCGGCTTGGCCGCACCCCCTATGGGGTGCTGCCTGCGCGCTACCGCGTGGTAGCGCCGCGCGGTAGTGCTACGCGCGCCGAGCGTGCTGCCACGCGCAATAGTGCGCGCGGTAGCGGGCGTCACGGTTGCACGCGGTCTTGTATGGGTGGTTGGTTGCGGAGATAGTGGGTTTGCCCACTCTCCCACTCTTCCCTCATCACCCTAGTGGGTTTTGGGAATAACTACCTTTTGGATTTATATATATAGATAGATGAGAGCCATGTATGAATGCATATCATAAGCCCCACAAACCTTCGGAGTCCGAATTTTTATACAAAGGAGTTCGAATATTTTGATTCTTCTGATGCGATTTTGATCATCATCATCTTTGTGGCGCCTTAGGTAGGAACTGGATGAGTGCGCAATTGTTTTCGTTTCCTGGTGTCTTTGGCGACTCTAGCGTCTTACTTATTGTCGGAGTTGTAATTAGGGGGACAGGCCCCAGAGTGGCCGATGAATAGCGGAGGTATTCAAACTGTGGACGAACGCAAAGGGGGCATGCCCTTACGACGTCGGGACCTGACTGTAGAGGAGAAGGGCGAACCTTCAATCGACGGCAGTGCAAAGTCCCCGGGGTCGGGCCCCGAAGTGGCCAGTGAATAGCAGGGGTATTCAAACTGTGGACAAATGCAAAGGGGCAGGCCCTTACGACGCTAGGACCTGACCGCGGAGGAGAAGGGCGAACCTTCAATCGACGGCAGCGCAAAGTCCCCGGGGCCGGGCCCCAAAGTGGCCGGTGAATAGCAGGGGTATTCAAACCGTGGACGAACGCAAAGGGGGCAGACCCTTATGATGTCGGGACCTGACTGCGGAGGAGAAGGGCGAACCTTCAATCGACGGCATCGCAAAGTCCCCGGGGTCAGGCCCCGAAGTGGCCAGTGAATAGCAGGGGTATTCAAACCGTGGACGAACGTAAAGGGGCATGCCCTTACGACGTCGGGACCTGAATGCGGAGGAGAAATGCGAACCTTCAATCGACGGCAACGCAAAGTCCCCGGGGCCGGGCCCCGAGTGGATGGTGAAAAACGTTTGTGATGGTGAAGAAGATAATTATAATGATTTTCCTTAATCGAACATAGGTGTTGGTGTAAAAACATATTTTTCATAGTAGAGAGTCAGTTTGCGTGTGGCTTTCGTAATATAAGATAAACTCGCATGAGTCTGAGCTCGCGGCTTTGTACATAATATAAGATAAGTTTGCACGAGTCTGAGCTCGCGGCTTTGTACATAATATAAGATAAGTTTGCACAAGTCTGAGCTCGCGGATTTTTGCATAATATAAGATTTATCTTACTGATAAAAGCGGTGTAGGTTCTGGGCGTTCCAGGTGCGTGGTAAAGTCATCCCTTCCGCTGTTCTGAGCATGTATGTTCCGGGTTTTACGACCGTAGAGACAACATACGGGCCTTCCCAAGTTGGTGAGAGTTTATCTCCTTGGGGGCCTTTACCGGCCGCCTCGATGCTGCGTAGGACGAGATCCCTTACGTTGATTGGTTTTTGTGCTTCACCCTCCTGTCGTAGAGCTGGGATACGCGTCTTTGGTAGGTTGCGGCACACTGGGCAGCATTGTCTCGGATTTTGGGGATCAAGTCGAGATTTTCCCGAAGCAGCTCGTCATTCTTGGTGGGATCAAAAGTTAGCACCTGGATGCTTGGAATGCCGATGTCGACGGGGATGACAGCTTCCGTACCATAACAACGGTTATAAGGCGTTTCTCCTGTAGGAGTCCTCTCTGTCGTGCGGTATGCTCATAGTACATTTGGGAGCGCGTCCACCCATTGCCCCCCAGCTTCTTCTAAGCGCGTCTTCAACCCTTTGAGGATGGTGTGGTTTGTGACTTCCACTTGCCCGTTGGCTTGTGGGTGCGCTACGTCCGTGTGACGAAGATTGATTTTCAGATCCTCGCACATCTTGGTGAAGGATTTCCCGGTGAACTGAGTGTCGTTGTCGGCAATGATTGTTGTAGGGATACCGAAGCGGCAGATAATGCTCTTCCAGACAAATTGTTTGACATTCTCTTCTGTGATCTTGGCCAGGGGCTCCGCTTCTACCCACTTGGTGAAGTAGTCGATGGCTAAGATGATGAACTTCCTCTGTCCAGATGCCAGAGGTAGGGAACCGAGGAGATCGATTCCCCATTGTGTGAATGGTCACACACTCTGGAGCTTGTAGAGCGCAACCGGGGTCTGGTGGGGTACGTTTGCGTGTAGCTGTCAGCTTCTACACTTTTGGACTAGCTCGGTTGCGTCCTTCTTTATTGTTGGCCAATAAAAACCTTGGCGCAGTATCTTCTGGGCCAAAACTTTTCCGCCTAGGTGCTCTCCGCAGATTCCCCCGTGTACTTCTCTTAAGGTGTAGTCCGCCTCGCCTACCGGTAGACACTTTAGGTAGGGCCCTGAGAATGCCCGTTTGTAAAGCTCCCCGTCCACGATGGCGAATGATGTCGCTCGCATCCGTAACCTTCTTGCTTCCAGACGGTCCTCGGGGAGGTGTCCGCGCTCAAGGTAGGCTGACAGGGGGGGTCATCCAAGATGACTCTTCTTGGTGGATGGTCGTGATTTCACATGGCCCTTGAATACTTGGGACCATGATCTCTTCCACTCTGCGTCTTTGGGATTGGTAGCTGGTGGGTGAAGTTGCAAGCTTAGAGAGAGCATCTGCTCTGGAGTTCTGTTCCCGAGGGATGTGCAGAATTTGGTATAACGGGATCTTCTGAAGGAGTGATCTTGTAAGCGCGAGATATTTCGTTATCTGATCATTCTTGGCCTCGTAGTCTCCCTCAACTTGCGAGACTACGAGTTGGGAGTCTGCGTGAATCGTCAGGTTCTCTACTTTGCAATCGATGGCGAGCAGGAGGCCGGCGATCAGTGCCTCGTATTCTGCTATATTGTTGGTTGCGGAGAACTTTAACCTGAGGACATAATCTAAAGTAATCTCATCGGGACTTATGAGGAGCAATCCTGCTCCGGCTAGGGGTAGTGGTGTCTTTGACAGGAGTTGCTTCTGGTGGGATGGTGTACTCTACAACAAAGTCGGCGAGTACTTGTGACTTGATATCTGGCGGGGCAAGAATTGAATGTCAAACTCGTCGAGCTCCACTGCCCACTTTACTAGCCTCCCTGAGACTTCTGGTTTCTGGAGGATTGTTCGTAGCGGGAGCTGAGTCAACATCTTTATTGTATGATCCTGGAAGTAGGGCTGAAGCTTTCTCGCCGAGAAGACGAGGGCTAAGGCGGTCTTGTCTGCTGCCGGATACCTGGTTTCAGTGTCGGTGAGGACTTTGCTGAGGTAGTAGACTGACCGTTGCACCCCTCCTTCATCTTTCACGAGTGTCGAGCTTATAGCCGCATGCGAAACTGCTAGGTACAAGAACAGAGTTTCTCTGGGGATGGGCTTTGACAGAAGCAGTGGTGAGGCCAGGTATTGTTTGAGACATTTGAAAGCCGTCTGGCACTCGTCAGTCCACTGGAACCCGGAGTGGCGCGCTCCCCGGAGAATTTTGAAGAAAGGGAGGTACTTGTCTCCTGTCCGTGACAAGAAATGAGATAACGCAGCGATCCTCCCATTCAGGCATTGTACTTCCTTAATTGAACGAGGTGGCGACATATCCTCCAACGCCCTGATCTTCTCGGGGTTGGCCTCAATACCCCGATGGGTTACCATGAAACCCAGGAACTTCCCCACCGTCACACCAAATGCGCATTTGCTGGGATTGAGCCGCATCTGGAAGTGACGAAGAAGCTGAAAGCACTTTCCCAAGTCTCTCAAGTGGTCGCGATGGTGGACGCTCTTCACCAGCATGTCGTCCACGTACACCTCCATCGTTTCTCCGATGAGGTTCTTGAAGACTTTGTTCATCAGTCTTTGGTAGGTAGCTCCGGCATTTTTAAGGCTGAACGACATCACCTTATAACAGTAGACTCCCTTGTCGGTGCGGAAGGCGGTGTACTCCTCGTCTGCTGGGTTCATTCTTATCTGGTTGTAGCCTAAATAAGCATCCATGAAGCTGAGCAGCTCATGGTCGGCCGTCGCATCGACGAGCTGGTCGATCCTCGGGAGGGGGAAACTATCTTTTGGGCACGCCTGGTTTAGGCTGCTGTAGTCGACGCACATTCACCACTTTCCCGAGGCCTTTTTCACTATGACCAAGTTAGCAAGCCACACGGGATATTCATCTTCGCGGATGAACCGTGCCTCCAGGAGCTTAGCTACTTCTTCTTCGATCGCCTTCAACCGCTCGGGGGCGAAGTTCCTCTTCTTTTGAATCACAGGCCTACATGCATGGTTAATGTTTAAAGAGTGAAAAATGACTTCAGGATTTACCCCATGCATGTCTTCTGGGCTCCAAGCGAAAATGTCTTCGTTCTCCTGTAGAAAGGCTGCGAACTCTTTTCGTTCTTCCTGCGACAAGAGAGACCCGACCTGAATAGTCCGAGTCGGGTTCCGCTGGAAGAGCGGCACTTTCACTAATCCTTCAACGGGCGCCCCCCGCTGTAAAGTAGTTTCGTCTCGTAGGTCGAAGTTGAGAGCGGTCGCCTTTGCCGGTTGAGCTTGCTTTAGATAGCAGGTTCTGGCTGCCTCTTGGTTTTCTCTTACGACCCCTATCCCTGCGGCGGTCGGGAACTTCATAGACATATGCAGTATAGATGGGATTGCTCCAAAGATAGATTGGAGCGGCCTCCCAAAGATGGCATTGTAGGCGGAGGTGGAATCCACCACCACAAACTGAATGTTGTATGTCGACTGTCTTGGAAACTCGCCCAACGTGACTGGGAGAGTGATCATGCCTTGAACTAGAACAAGTCGGTTGTCGAAGCCGTAGACGGGCCCGGCTGTAGGGCTGAGCTGATCCTTCGTGAGCTTCATACTTTGCAAAGTGGAAAGTAACAGAACATCAACTGAGCTTCCGTTATCAACCAATATCATTTTTACATTAAAGCAAGGGTCCTTAATCCCTACGCTGATTACGAGGGGATCCTAATGCGGTAGTCGTAACCCTTACAGGTCCTCTTCCTCGAAAGAAATCGTAATGTCCTGCTTGAGCTTCTTATCTTCGTGGTCTCTTTGGGTTTTGGAGATCGAGAGGATTTGCGCCGCTAGGACGGGAGGTCCGGCGATCGTTTTGATTTCTCCCACCATCGGTCTTCCTCCTCTTGCGCCTCGCGGAGCGGGAGGCTGCTCCCTTGCCTCCCTAGGCTGCTGAGGCTGATTGGGAACCTAGCCTTGCAAGAATCTTCCCAGGAGTCCCTGGCGGACGAGGCGCTCGATCTCGTCTTTAAGTCTGGTACACTCTTCAGTGGTATGCCCAGTCCCTCGATGGAACTCGTAATACCTGGATTGGTCGCTCCTTAGGTTTGGGGTTGACATCCGAGGTGTGCGGAACTCTGGGTTGTTCTGAATGGCGTAGAGTATATTCATTCTGGTGGTGTTCAATGGGGTGTAGACCCTGGGCGGCTGTGGACCTAAGTCTCTTCGGTGATTGCGATGACGTTCATCATTGCGGCGTTTCTCGTCGCGTCGCTCTTCTCTTCCACTAGGGGCTTGATTCGACCTCCTCTTCTTTCCTTGGCTACCTTCGAACTGCCATCTGTGCGCTTCGATGGCCTCGTCGACAACTATCTGAGCTTCAACTCGGTGAACGAGGTCAGGATAACTTGGCACGGTTTCTCTCATTAGAGCTGAGTAAAAACCACTTGGGCGGAGGCCTCCAAGGAAAACTCCTCGCAAGAGCTCGGGGTCGACCCCCGGGATTTGTCGAGCCTCCGAGGTGAAGCGTCGGAAAAAATCCTTTAGATTTTCTCCGTCGTTCTGGCGGATTCCTAAGAAATGGGAGGGATCTCGGATAATCCTACGATTGGCGATGAACTGGTCCACGAACTGTTGCGCCATTTTTGCGAAGTTGCTGATGGCCCCATCCCACAGGGAGTGGAACCAAGTGAGTGCTTGTCCTTTTAAGTTTGTCGGGAACACTTGACAGAGGAGCTGATCGGGGGCATTGTAAATCCTCATGATGGCGGTGAAGTGATTGACATGTTCCAATGGGTCGTCAGTCCCGTTGAATGTTTCGATGATGGGGAGCTTGAAACCGTTTGGAACCGGATGAGCCAAGATCCGAGGCGATAGTGGGGAGTCGTGGTGCGGGGGATGGCGGGCGAGAGCTGCGCGTTGCCCTGCCTGGCCGTATTCTTCTGCTATCATATCGCGAATCTCCTCGCGTGTGGTTCTTTCTATTGCTCGACCAGGAATAACTCTTCCTTGGCGATGGTGATGGTGGTCAGCTTCCGGTCCTCTGACCGGCCAAGCAGGATGAGTGGAGCTTGCGACGTAGGAGAATTCTTCTGAGGCTTCTTCTTCTCGAACGGCCCCCTCATTCGGAGCATGACTCGGAGCTGGGGGTGGCAGAACGATCAACGCTGAAGGTTGAACGGGAGCTCGAGGAGCCCCAAGATTTCTTACGAGAGCCATCATCTCGGCTTGTTGCTCTTCCATCTGCCTCATACTCCCTTCCAGAACGATCTCGGGCGCGAGCACTGCCTCTTCTACGAGAGGCGCATTGATAAGCGAGTGGGAGGGAGCTGAGTCGACGCGCCCCTCCGGGATTGATCCTTCAGTAGTGCAAGCACTTCTTCTTGTCATCGCAATTGGTGACAAGTGCGACCTCTAGTGAGTCTTTGCAGAACTTCAGGAATTCGGTTCCCACAAACGGCGCAAAATTATTGCGGGTCACTCGGGTGTTTTGGTAGACCGGTCCTGTACAACTCGTATTCGCCGAGTGGGCCCCTCAAGCCCGCTGGCGAGATCTGGCCCAGGCGAAAGGGAGAAAATCGGCGAGTGACGCTCTCGCGGACCACTCGCCCAGGAATGTGTGCATTCGCCCAGCCGAGCGGGAGCTCGGCGAGTGGTGCCCCATGGACCACTCGCCCCCTAGGTCTTTAAGGGGGAAATGACCATGATGCCTCTTATGGGCTGCAAATAGCCCTTCAGAACAACGGAGTTAGGCTATTAGCAGACCAATTCGGGGTACGGTTAGTAAAATTAAAAGGCGGATTCATGCTATTTGCAGACCAGCCTAGAAAAATCTATAAATAGACCCCTAAGGGCACCTTGGAGGAGAAGGATTTTTTGAGAGTCCTCTCCTCTAGGCTAGACTTGGTTGGCTGCTAGTGCCCTCCAAGGTGCCCGACTGAGCTTTGGTTTGGGAGGGGAAGCTCTCTAAGATCTTCCGGGTGTGTGGCGGGACCTCCTCGCTGCAGCCTTGGGTCTTTTCCTATTTTCTCATCCACCAGTCAGAGAGTTTAGTGAGGGAGAAGTAAGCGTCGGCTACACTCCCAGTGGGTCCGAACTCAGGAGACCGGTTGCCGGTTTCAACATTTTTGGTGCGGTGAGCGTGGACCGTAGCCGGTGAAGGAAAATCTCAAGCTAGGTTGGATGACAGGAGATGGGGGAAATGGTTCTGACTCGGGCCACTCGCAGCCACCGGCGACAGGGGAGTGGCTGGAGATGTTCGAAAAGTTCAAGCGAGAAGTCCTGCAGACGGTTCTCGCAGGGAGAAGCGAGTGCGAGACGCCGGCAGTCCCCGTGGTTCCGCCCCAACAGATCGGCGAGAACGCTCCGGGGCAGCGGCCTGGGAAGGAAGTGCCAGCAGAAGGAAGCACGCGAGATCTCCCCGGGCGGCAGCTGTTCAGCAACCCGGCGAGTGCGGAGGTCTACGAGTTGGCTCCGAGCGAGAGGACCACTCGCCGAGCAGGGGAAGGGAGCCCTTTTTGCGAGATGATCCTCTCAGCCCCAGTGTCGGAGGGGTTCCGAGGGCCAGAGATGTCCTATTACACTGGCAAGGACGACCCAGTCGTGCACTTGCAATGGTTTGAGGACATGGTTTCAATTCTGCCCATGACGGATGCCTTTCAGTGCCGACTCTTCGCGACCACTTTGAAGGAGAAAGCTAGGGACTGGTTCCACCAGCTCCCCGTGGGTTCCATCTACACGTTCGACGATCTGCGTCGGAGCTTTCGGCTGCGCTTCTCGACGTCGAAGAAGAGAAAGAAGGATGCAGAGGCTCTCTTCAAGATCAGGCAAAGGGAGGGGGAATCACTGGCACACTATGTGGACAGATTTCAAGAGGAGATACACCTCGTGCAGGAGGTGTCGGGGTTCGCCCTCAAGATGGCATTCATCGTGGGGTTGCGAGATGGGTTCTTCAAGATGGACATGAAGAGAAGGGCTCCTCTCTCCTTTGAGGAGCTGATGGAGCGAGCAGCGGAGGAGATAGAAGGGGAGGCGGCCAACCCAGAATTCTACAAGAGGTTGGCAAAGATGAGTGAGCCTGAGGTGAGGCAGCAGGAAGGAATAAGGCGAGAAGAACCCAGGGGTCAGGGGTTCGAAAGACCGCCTCAGAATTGGAGGTATCAAGAGCCCAACAACAGGTTGGGCTGGAGGCACCAGGAAGGACCAGCGTGAGGTCAGGAAGGGGGGTACCAAGGAAGAGAGGCGGGGGGAATGAATCCGGGGTGGAGGCAAGGCCCCAGACCCCCTCACCCCCCAAGGGAGCAAGCTATGGCAGTAGGTCGAGGAAGAGGAGGTAGAGGAGCCAGAGGAGGGAGAGGAAGAGCAGGAAGGGGGGACAGGGTGGCGTTGCCCTATTGTGACTTTCACCAGGAAGAAGGTCACGCGACCGCCACCTGCCCAGAATTCTTGGAGATGAGAGGGAGAGGTCAGCCACGGCGGCAGCAGGCCAGGATCGAGGAAGTGCTCCCAGAGGCGGAAGAGGACCGATGCGAGGACAGGGCGGATACATGAGCTAGGGGGAATCGGGGTGATTCATGGTGGGGTTGGGATAGAGGCCTCTCGCAAGAGGAGCTTCCAGGCGATGTTCCGGAGAGACGTCGCGTCAACTTCCCAGACCCCACCCCCCACAGAGAAGCTCACCTTCTCCTCGGAAGATATGCCCGATTATGAGGACCCGTTCTGCGACGCCCTGGTGATCCAGACGGCGATAGAAAACTTCACGGTCTCCCGGATCCTGGTGGACAATGGGAGCTCAGTGAATGTTATCTTCAAGAAGGCTTTTGATGCGATGGAGGTGGAGAAGAAGAGGGTGCAGGCCTCTGATGGGCCGCTGTTCGGTTTCTCAGGAGAAAGGAAGGAGGTTGAGGGAGGTGTCGGCCTCCGGGTGACATTAGGAGGGGTCCCGAGGAACTGCCGGTTCGTCATCGTTGACGCTCCGAGCAGCTACAACGTCATATTCGGACGCCCCCTCATCAGTGCCTTCCGATGTGTGCCCTCATCATACCACCAGTGCTTGAAGTTCCATAGTGGAGGGGTCCAGATCCGAATCCGGGGAGATGCAAAGGTGGCCAGGCAGTGCTACGTGACTGTCGTCAACACCATCTCTTGGATGGCGGAGGCTGAGAAGATGGGTGAAGAGATGAAGAGGCCGGAGGGGCCAGGGGAAGGAGTGGAGAAGAGGGGAGAAGAGGAAGAGGGCGATGCCCGAAGAAAGGACATGGAGGTAGCTCAGGAGGAGCATGTCGAACCAATGAAGGAGGAAGATGCTGCAGAGGAGGAGGCCCTGGTAGAAGGGCGAGAAGCGAAGGGCAGATGGGAAGAGCCGACCCGGCTTGAGGCGGCGGAGGAAGTGGTGGAGATGGAGGTCATCACCCAGGAGGGAAGGGCGGAGAAGGTGCGTGTCAGCGGGGGCCTCGGCCCGGAGGACAGGATAAGGATGCTGAAGTGCATCCAGAAGAACGTGGACATCTTCGCATGGAGCGCAGCAGACATGCCAGGCATCGAGGCGGACGTGGCTTGCCATCGTCTCAACCTTGAGCCAGGAGCCCGCCCCATCCGACAGAAAAGGAGGGCCTTCGCCGACAAACTCAAAGAACAGATCCGCGAGGAGGTGGCCAAGCTCCTTGAAGCAGGTTTTGTATCAGAGATCCAGTATCCAGGCTGGGTCTCCAATGTCGTCATGGTAAAAAAGGGCGATGGTCGTTGGCGTATGTGTATTGACTTTTCTTTGTTAAACAAAGCCTGCCCTAAGGATTGTTATCCTCCTGCCTCGGATCGACGCGCTGGTTGACTCAGCCGTCGGTTTTTCTGTGATGAGTTTTTTGGATGATTTTTCAGGTTATCACCAGATCAGGATGCACCCCGCGGATATCAAAGATGTCTCTTTCATCACCCGGGAGGGGTGCTACTGCTATAAGATGATGCCCTTTGGGCTGAAAAATGCAGAAGCAACCTACCAAAAAATGATGGATCGGGTTTTTAGGGAGCAAAGAGGAAGGAACTTGGAGGTCTACGTAGATGACCTCATGGTGAAGAGCAAGAGCGTGAGCATTCATCTCCAAGACCTCGAGGAAACCTTCGCCACCCTACGCAAGTACAAGATGCGCCTGAACCCCCTGAAGTGTGTGTTCGGGGCCAGCAAGGGGAAGTTTCTGGGACACCTTCTCACCCCTTCGGGGGTAGAACCTAACCCGGACAAGGTCAAAGCCATCATGGAGTTGGGATCGCCTCGGAATGCCAAGGAGGTCCAGCGCTTGACGGGAAAGCTCGCGGGGTTGAGCAGGTTTCTCTCCCGGGCCGGGGAGAAATGCTCCCCCTTCTTCAAAATGTTACGAGGCAACCGAAAATTCGAGTGGACAAAGGAATGTGAGGAGGCCTTCCAGGCCTTGAAGAGGCAGCTCACCCAGGCTCCGTTGCTCCAGAGCCCCAAGGAGGGGGAGGACCTAGCCTTGTACCTCGGAGTCGGGACTGAGGCTGTAAGCTCCGTCCTGGTCCGGGAAGAAGGCAAGAAGCAGCTGCCCAGCTACTACGTAAGTAGGGTCTTGAGGGAGGCGGAACTCAGGTACCCAATTTTAGAGAAGCTGGCCTTCGCTCTGGTCGTCGCGGCAAGAAAGCTCAGGCCATACTTCCAGGCCCATTCAATTCAAGTGGTGACTGATCACCCCCTTCGCCAGATCTTCGAAGGAGTAGAGCACTCGGGGAGGCTCGCGAAGTGGTCAATAGAGTTAAGTGAGTTCAATATCACCTTCGTCCCTCGACTATCCATGAAGGCACAGGTAGTGGCAGATTTCATGGCAGATTATGTGGCCGAGATGGAGGAGGATCAAGCCCCTCGTCATGTTCCATGGAAGCTGCTGGTTGACGGGGCCTCAGGCAAAAATTCTCTCGGAGGAGGGGTGGTGCTGGAGAGCCCCCACGGGATGAAGATCGTTAGTAATACATTTCTCAATCACCAACAACCAGGCGGAGTATGAGGCAGTGATCGCCGGCCTGCGTCTGGCTCAGGAACTGGGAGTCCATGACGTGGAGGTCCTCACCGACTCGATGATAATAGCCTCTCAGATCAAGGGAGAGTTCGAGACGAGGGAACCTACACTCATAAGATACTTAGCCAAAGTGAGAAGCCTCATTGGAGCGTTCAAGACTTTCTCCATCAGGCACATCCCTCGGGAGGAGAGCACCCCAGCGGATCGCTTGGCCAAGGCCGATCCTCGAGCCGGAGAGACCCTGACAGACCTGTTCTGCCCTTCGATCGAGGAGGGGGAACTCATGGAAGTAGAGCAGCGGCCCTCTTAGAAGGATCCCTTCGTTACCTTCCTTGCAACAGGGAAATTCCCAGAGGAGGTTCCGGACCAAAGGCGCTTCCGGTACAAGTCCGCCTACTACGTGCTCCATGAGGGGGATTTGTATCGGAAGACCCTCTCGGGTCTCCTGGCCCGATGCATCTCAGAAGATGAAGTCCCGAGGATCTTGGAAGAAGTTCACTCCGGCGAGTGTGGCAGCCACTCGGGGAGCCGGATGTTGGAGGCAAGAATAATGAGGCAGGGGTACTTTTGGCCGACCTTGAGTAGAGATGCGGCGGCCTTCGCTAAGAAATGCCAGAAGTGCCAGATGTTCGCCCCACTTCAGCTCCTGCCTGCTCAGAGGCTAAGGAGTATCACGGCGCCCTGGCCATTCGCCATATGGGGGATGGATCTGGTGGGACCCTTTCCCCAGGCCAGCGGGCAGAGGAGATTCCTCTTGGTCATGATCGACTACTTCTCGAAGTGGTTGGAAGTTAAGGCGCTGGCTAAGGTCACCTCCCAGGTGATCCGCAACTTCATATGGGGGGATATCATCTGTCGACATGGGCTTCCGCAGGCCATAGTCACAGATAATGGCCCGCAATTCGCCAGCGAGGAGTTCATCAGTTTTTGTGGCCAGTTGGGGATAGACCTCAGGTTTGCATCCGTCCACCATCCCAGGAGCAACGGGCAGGTGGAGGTAGCAAACAAGATTATCGTGAACTTGCTCAAAAAGAAGGTAGAAAATCTTAAGGGCAATTGGGTGGAGCAGCTCCCCTCGGTCCTGTAGGCTTTAAGGACTACCCCCAACACCGCCACGGGAGAGACCCCTTTCAAGCTCTTTCACGGCTGCGAGGCCGTCATCCCCATAGAGTTCGAGGTCATGACACCACGAGTAAAGGCCGCCACGAATGGAGAGGAAGATTGGAGAGCTGGGAACGAAGAGGAGTTGCGGCTCTCCCTCGACCTCATCGAAGAAGCTCGGGATCTAGCAGCCATTCGCCAAGAAGAGGTCAAGTGGCGGATGACCAAGTACTTCGACAAGCACATCATGGTCAAGCAATTCGAAAAGGGGGACCTAGTACTCAAGAAGGTCGACGCGGATGGAAGGTCTGCCGCGGTGGGAAAGCTTAATCCCAAATGGGAAGGTACCTATGTCGTGGAAGAGGCTCTAAAGTCTGGGGGATACCGCCTTCAGAATGTGGAGGGCCAACCCCTCAGTCACACATGGAGTTGTGACGGTCTCAAATGCTTCTATCCCTAAAAACTATGTAATGCTAATGCTTTTGAAATGAGAATATTCTGTTTAACCTGTGTGTGTGAAAGTAATGCTGCAGCTTGTGGGGAAACCTCGAAGGTTCCGGAAAACGGCCCCGAGCAGACCCGCTATCCAGGCTCTCATCTAGCTGGCAAGTCTGAAGGCTCGCTCGGTGGCAGGCTCTAAGTTTTTGGGAAGATGGCCCCGAGCAGACCCGCTGTCCAGGCTCTCATCTAGCTGGCAGGTCCGAAGGCTCACTCGGTGGCAGGCTCTAAGTTTTTGGGAAGATGGCCCCGAGCAGACCCGCTGTCCAGGCTCTCATCTAGCTGGCAGGTCCGAAGGCTCACTCGGTGGCAGGCTCCAAGTTTTTGGGAAGATGGCCCCGAGCAGACCCGCTGTCCAGTCTCTCATCTAGCTGGCAGGTCCGAAGGCTCACTTGGTGGCAGGCTCTAAGTTTTTGGGAAGATGGCCCCGAGCAGACCCGCTGTCCAGGCTCTCATCTAGCTGGCAGGTCCGAAGGCTCACTCGGTGGCAGGCTCTAAGTTTTTGGGAAGATGGCCCCGAGCAGACCCGCTGTCCAGGCTCTCATCTAGCTGGCAGGTCCGAAGGCTCACTCGGTGGCAGGCTCCAAGTTTTTGGGAAGATGGCCCCGAGCAGACCCGCTGTCCAGGCTCTCATCTAGTTGGCAGGTCCGAAGGCTCACTCGGTGGCAGGCTCCAAGTTTTTGGGAAGATGGCCCCGAGCAGACCCGTTGTCCAGGCTCTCATCTAGCTGGCAGGTCCGAAGGCTCACTCGGTGGCAGGCTCTAAGTTTTTGGGAAAATGGCCCCGAGCAGACCCGATGTCCAGGCTCTCATCTAGCTGGCGGGACCGAAGGCTCACTCGATGGCTGGTCCTAGATTCTCAAAGGTCAACCTCGGAGCACTCGCGAGGACTGCACACCAGTAGGGTAGTCTTTCCTCTCCCTTATAACCTATCCACGCGAAACCCCTGACCTGGGCGAATGGTCAAAGGGGGCGAGTGGAGCAAGTGGCGGAAGATCGGAAAGGGTAAGGCATCCTAGGTCACCTTCGAGCATCCGGCGAGTGGCCAAGACAATAACACTACGACCCAACGTCCTAATGAGCCTGGCGAGATACAATCGCAAATGAGTAAGAATCAAGATAGCACAAAAATTTGTAATTGATATATATGCCAAGGGGACTCGCCCCAGTTCGTGATTACATCCAAAATGAAAGATAAAAAGAAAGCAAAAAATCACGAGGGCCCCTCTCAGGGGTCGGCAGACTTCTCGCCAGAAGATCCATCGCTCTCGCCCGAATCCGGGAGGAGGGCGTTCTCTCGCGGCTCGCCGTCCTCATCTTCCGGGAAAGGGATCGGGATGTAGAGCTCGGGGACGACCTGTCGGGCAAAGAGGCATTCGGCCTCCTCCTTCAGGTACCCAGCCTGCCGCAGCACCTACAGCGCGTGCTTCACGGCGCTTTGAGCGTTCTCCTGCATCAACTGCTCTAACTCATGGTGAGGGTAAAAGTGCCCCCTACTCCCTGAGGCGAGTGCCAAGGCATCGGATTCTCGCGACTGCTGGACCTCGGCCTTAGCTAGCCGGACTTCCTCCTCAAGGTTGCCCACTCGCGCGCGAAGCATCTCGGCGATCATAGTGTCCTGAGAAAACGAAGATGGTGAGAAGAAAGTGCGGCAATCAGCAACGGTCATTCGCGGGGAGGGGGGGAGGATATACCTCTCTGACGGGGCGGCTGGCGAGAAGGGCCTCCGCAGCTTCCAGTTTCACCCTGAGTTCACGCGCCTCGGCGGAAACAATAGCCCTGGTCTCCTCAACCTCCGCCACACTCCGCGCCAGATTAATGCTCCGGCGCGAAGACATATGCGCAAGCTCAAGGGCCCGCAGCAGGGCTCGAGCAGTCTCGTGGGCGAGAACTTGCGTCTTCTCGGCATCGAAGACCTCGGCATCGAAGACCTCGGCATCTTCACGACCGTAGAGGGCATACGCAATGGCGTAAGCCTCACCACTGGCGAGGTCGCTCTCTATCCACGACGGATGGAGGGTGGAGAGCGAGACCCTATTCGAGTTCCTGTCCCACTTCACCAAGGGAGCCCCTGAGGGGTCCACATACTTCTCGCCCTGGGAGAAGTTCCGGTGGTCCCTGGGCAATGGCGGCGGCGGCAACGACTGCACCGAATGGAGAACATTCCCGTCCGGCGCACTCATTCCCGGGATCTGGGCTGGAGCTTTCGCCCCTGAGGTCTCACCCAAAACCCCCTTCCCTTTGACAGAAGGGGAACATCTCGGCTTCTTGGAAGAGGAGGAAGAAGGCACCCCGGTCTTTCGTTTTCGGCTGCCAGACTTGGGGGAAGAGGGTTCCTCTCGACAAGCATCCGCGGCGGCTTGAGCAAAAGACACGGAAACCCCCGAGGGACCCGGCGGATGAAGAGGGAGGTCTCGCGTACCTGTTTGAGAACACGAACGGCTCAGCGAATGGTATGAAGTCAACAAAACCGAGCGAATGAAGAAGGTTTAGAAAACTCACCCTCACCCTGCGGAATGGGCGGAAGCGAGTTGACGTTTCGCCGGAGGTAGACGAGGTCCATCCCGTGCTCCAAGATATACTGGTGCAGCTTGGCCTCATGCCCCCCCAGAGTCGGGGGCTGGAAGGTTGATTCCTCCTCCTGCACTGGGGCGAGAAGGGTATTTCCGAGGCTCCCGCTGACGAAGATGAAGCGGCGAACCCAGTCGTGGTTCTTGTTCGAGAGACCCTGGTGTTTGAGTGGGCTCTGACCCGAGAAGAAGGAGATGCCGTGTGAGCAGCGGAAGGTATAGAGCTTGCGAAAGACGGGCAGCGAAAACTCAATCCCCTCCTCTCGCAGGTAGCACGCGTACCCGACTAGCATGGCGATAGAGTTAGGGTTGAGCTGGCCGGGCACGACGCCATAGTATCGAAAAGTCTGGCGGAGTTCCGGCCAGATGGGGAGACGAAATCCCACCTCGAAGTGCTCCAGCGGGATCGCGAGAGCACACGGCGAGATGGAATTTAAGCGATCCTCCGGCCCGGGCTTTCGCGCTTCGAATCCCGGCGGGACATAGTCCGCGACAGCGGTTAAGTAAGCTTCCTCGGAGAGATCACAAGAATCAAAGACATGGTTGACGAATGCACTGGCGCACCTGGCCCTGCCTTCGATCTCGCCACCCATCTTGCGAATACCGAAGAAGACGGGAATTACAGAGAAGAGAGAAGTGCGAGTGCTAGCGCAGGGAGAGAGAGGGAGCGGATGGTGAGGTAATCAATACGGTAGTTGAGCGGCCTATTTATAGAGGAAATAAAAAACGCTTGGGCTTTCGAGGCAACGGGTGTGCGGATAGCCATCGCGCCTTCCCGGCGCCTCGAAACCCGGGCCGGTCCCTCTCACCCATTAATGACGAATGCCCTATGGCTACTCATTGGACGGCTACGCAACAAGGTTGGAAAGGCATTCTGCCGTAAGACATCATTCGGCATACCCAAGCAAGTTGCGAGAAATATAAGCGGAAAACGCATTCGCAAAGCACAGAGTAAATTATTACAAACATAAAATAAGTCCAACCTCCACAGCACCATAAACTGAATAAGAAAAAAGAAAATACAAAAAGAGGCGAATGATGACAATACTAGCGCTCCTCCCAATACCACCGACCATGCCCTCGCGACCCAGCCTCCAGGGGCATTCGCGGGCGATAGTATGCGAGCATGGAGGTGATCT
The DNA here is from genome assembly GCA_033032865.1 of Dactylorhiza incarnata. Classification (NCBI taxonomy): domain Eukaryota; kingdom Viridiplantae; phylum Streptophyta; class Magnoliopsida; order Asparagales; family Orchidaceae; genus Dactylorhiza; species Dactylorhiza incarnata. The sequence continues at coordinate 9,547,378 of JAWHQI010000053.1, forward strand.
CATGAGACGCCAGCTGAAGCTGGTCCCGGGCTCGCGCAGCATGCCTCCCGGGAGACAGCTCCCCTCCTTCACCTCCCAGACGCTCCACCACTGCAAGGAGGCGCGAATAGTCCTTCCGAAGGTCCTTCAGCTCGCGCGTGACCTCCATCCGCACATCATCCACCTGGCCGGCGATGTTTCGCTGAATATGGATAAGCTTCCCCAAGACCTCCGTGAGTCGCTCCTTCAGGGTCGCATGATCTGAGGAGTCGCCAAGAAAGTCAGAGAGGTCCCCGGGAGAGGGGAGAGGCGAGAGCATCCCGTCTCCCCCCTCGTGGTAGGATCCAAAGGGAGAGGCTTCCCGATAGCCTGCGAGATCACAGGCAGGTCAGTCGTGTTAAAACAAAACGAATGCGCTAAATGCGGATGAGGACAATAACCTAGTGTGGGGTCCCCATGACCTGGGGGACGAGACGAATGGGGGTGCGTTTTAAACAATCCGGCGGGAGGTAGGACTTTTCCTTTCCCTGGGCGGAAGGGCTGTAAAGAAGGAACCGAAGCATTCGCGTGATCATCTGCACGGTCTTGCTGACCGAGTTCCCTTTCAGGGTAGATCCTCTGCTCATTCGCGGGCACGGAGGGGTTCTGTTGAAAAGGGGAACCCGGAGGAACGGTGTCCCGCGGCGGAAGGTCAGGGTTGAGGGCTATAAAAGAAAAAACAGTGGTCAGTAACGCACAACGTGCAGGACAAGAATTCATAACTTACCAGATTGCTGTATGGTCTCGCCCGGAGGGGGTGGAGGAGCAAGATCCAGATTTGGAGGAGGCCTCGCATCCGCAAGAGGTGGCACCACGGCACTGTTCGAAACGGCCCCATGGCCATCCTCAATCACCGAAATCCCCCTGCGAATGGTCAGAATGATTGCAGGATGAGGGGGCAGGAACTAAACAGAAAGACGGGAGGAATTCCCATACCTGCGTTCCGGGGTCCGGAGGAGCGTTCGCCGGAGACTCCGAGGCAGTCTCGCCTCCCTGACGATTCAGCCGAATCGCCTTGGCTCGACGCGAGACGTAAGGGGCACTCGGGTCACGCTTGGACGTAATCCAGGGAGCAAACCTGGCCGTCTTGGGGGCAGTTGCGCTCTGGGCCGCAGCCAGGCGCTCAATCACTTCCTGCGAGAGGGGTCTCGCGGAAGGCTTGTGAAAAGACATTGAAATCGGCGAAAGGTCAAGGGAGAGAAGGATCTCCAAAGCCGAGGAATGGAAGCGTTCCAGAGAAATCTGACACGAAAGTATATATAGGGCGATGGTGGGACCCGCAGAATCTTATGGGTCCAGTCAGCAAGCACTCACCGAATACCGGGTTGGACTGTTCTTTCCGAGCGTAGGAACCGCTCGCAAAGAGCGGGGATTGTGTACAACCCGTATTCGCCGAGTGGGCCCTCAAGCCCGCTGGCGAGATCTGGCCCAGGCGAAAGGGAGAAAATCGGCGAGTGACGCTCTCGCGGACCACTCGCCCGGGAATGTGTGCATTCGCCCAGCCGAGCGGGAGCTCGGCGAGTGGTGCCCCACGGACCATTCACCCCCTAGGTCTTTAAGGGGGAAATGACCATGATGCCCCTTATGGGCTGCAAATAGCCCTTCAGAACAGCGGAGTTAGGCTATTAGCAGACCAATTCGGGGTGCGGTTAGTAAAATTAAAAGGCGGATTCATGCTATTTGCAGACCAGCCTAGAAAAATCTATAAATAGACCCTTAAGGGCACCTTGGAGGAGAAGGATTTTTTGAGAGTCCTCTCCTCTAGGCTAGACTTGGTTGGCTGCTAGTGCCCTCCAAGGTGCCCGACTGAGCTTTGGTTTGGGAGGGGAAGCTCTCTAAGATCTTCCGGGTGTGTGGCGGGACCTCCTCGCTGCAGCCTTGGGTCTTTTCCAATTTTCTCATCCACCAGTCAGAGAGTTTAGTGAGGGAGAAGTAAGCGTCGGCTACACCCCCAGTGGGTCTGAACTCAGGAGACCGGTTGCCGGTTTCAACAGGTCCAATTGAACCACCTTAGCTCGGAAGCGAACCGAGCGCGCAAACAGTCAAAAAGTAAGCTAGTAAGTGGCACAAGGACTTTTAACGTGGAAAACCCGGAAAGGGTGAAAAACCACGCGACCGGAGCTGTGCCGACCAACTTCCACTATTTTTTTGGGGATTACAATTAGAGACTTAGAGCTCGAGCGCAACAGGCTGCTGCTCGTTATAGTGAGAGAGAGAGAGAGATCTCTGAAGGTGACAGGCCACCTCTTGGAAAACTAAGTCATTTTCCTTCTAAATACAGGAGTGAGAACAAAAGTGAGAATGCTGGTGAGAACAAAAGTGAGAATGCCGAGTCGTCTTTCGGGAGAAAGGAAATCTCCAAGTCCACGAAGGAGATCTTCAAGCCCCGAAAGAGATCTTCAAGCGCCGGAGGAGAATTCCAGAGAAATCTTCAAAGGAGCTCTCTCGGGTGCGGAAGACAAAAGTCCCTTCAAATGAAGGCTCTGAGCTCCTTTTATAGCTTTGGCCGGGGGTAGCCCGGAAATTTTGCCGTTGTAACCACCGTAACCACCCGACGGGCGAATCATGCTGGTCGATTTGGAGCACACGGATCGCCATTTTTTATAAATGACCATCTCGCCCCTCGGGCATGCAGTTCGGGCAGCTTCGTTGAAGGTAAGAAAGACGACAAGCGGGTCCTGCAATTTGAGAAATTAGAAAAGACACAAAGTGAGCGTGCTCAGAGTGCGAAAGTGCTCTGAGCGCGCAACGAACACCGAAGTGTTCTGGGCATGCGACGAACACAAAAGTGTTATGAGCATGCGACGAACACGATTCCGGGAGCGCTATGAGCGCGGAGCGCTCTGAGCGAACGTAGGAATGAGGAGTCATGACCCCAAAGGAGAATTGGGCTCCGGTCGCACCCTACGAGGGGCGTGACTTCGGCCGAGCCCTCTGCGTGTCCCCCTGCGGAAGGGGGGAGGGGGCTTGGCCGCACCCCGCTGCGGAGAGGGGTGCGGCTTTGCCGCACCCCAATGGGGGTGCGATTTGGCCGCACCCCAAAGGGGGGGTGCGGCTTGGCTGCACCCCCTATGGGGTGCTGCCTACGCGGTACCGCGTGCGCTACCGCATGGTAGCGCCGCGCGGTAGTGCTACGCGCGTCGTGTGTGCTACCGCGCGTGGTAACGCGTGTGGTTGCGGGCGTCACGGTTGCGGGCGTAACGGTTGCGCGAAGTCTTGTATGGGTGGTTGGTTGCGGAGATAATGGGTTTGCCCACTCACCCACTCTTCCCTCATCTCCCTAGTGGGTTTTGAGAATAACTACCTCTTGGATTTATATATATAGATAGATGAGAGTCATGTATGAATGCATATCAGTCTCCATTTTCCTCATCTGGCCACCATTTTTGACGTATAAGTAGTCAAAATTCACTAACCATTTGCAACACTTTTGTGTGTGTTGGGGGGGGGGGGGGGGGGGGGGGGGGGGGGCTCAGATCCACCCGAGATCATGGTACAAGTCCGCTTCCCTAAAAGAATAAAAAGACTCTCAATGTTGAGAGTTGAGAAATCATAATATTTATAACTCATAATGTAGATGAATAAAATATATTAATATTCTGTTTGGCATAGCGGTAGTGGTAGTGAACGCTTGAACTCATCTAAGAAATTTCATTCACTTTTATGTTCAAAACTACTTTTTTTTATTGCGGTCATAAACGTTGTCATCCAGGTGACCAGAATCGTGGATCCTCATTCGTCAGTTCAAATTTTAAGATAGCTCAATTACTGGCATGCCCCCTCAGAAAGCAATAAAAAAATAAAAAATGGTTGTGAGCTCTCGCATGAAGACACATTGCATTCCGCACCAAAGAGTTCTCAAGTCCTCCTTCAAGAATGGCTTGAAGATCTCTTTCGAAGTTCAAAGACCTCCTTCGGTTCTAAAGTACTCCTTCAAGAGCGGCTTGAAGATCTCATTCGTTGTTCGAAGACCTCCTTCAAGAGCGGCTTGAAGATCTCATTCGGAGTTCGAAGACCTCCTCCGGTTCTCAAGTCCTACTTCAAGAGTGGCCCGAAGATCTCCCTAGACGTCCATGTTTTGAGACCAGAGCCTCGTTGCTGCGTTCATCCTCCCAAGCTTCTCGCTAGCGCACTCCGCTTGAGGCAACCAAGAAGAGAAGAGAGAGCTCTAAAAATTTTCGGTGAAGACTTGACACACTGCTTGCTCTCCTCCTCAAGTGTTCGCTCTGCTCAAGTGTTCATTCTACTCAAGTGTTCACTCTGCTCCCTATGTTGCTTGCTCTAGTGACAGCTCCAGAGACCGTTCCTACGAGCACCAAGGATGACTTTGTTTTTTCTCTTTCAAGTACTTAATTGTAAGCGGAGCGGTGGTCTGTCACCCTACCGAGGATTCTAACAATTGTGACGACAAAAAATAGTGAAATTGGTCGGCACCAAACCGACCACGTATGTTTTATCCTTTCCAGGGTTTTCCATGTAAAAGAGTCTTGTCGTTTCCGCTGTTGGTTCTCTTTTAACTATTTGTGCGCTTGACTCACTCTCGAGCTAATACAGTTTGATTTTTTCGGACCGGAAGAGCGCCAAGAGACCCGCAACAAGATCGAAAAATTATCGATATCAATGGACTTATGGAGGAATTCATAGGATTCCTAAAAAATTGTTTGATTATAAATTTTTATTCTTCTGCTCAATGGTCACTACTACAATCGTCTTCTCCTGCCATATGACTATATCAAAAGGCAAATTTTTATGATAATGTTGATGATTTATGAAATAAAATTTAAATTATTTTACCGGTCTCATCTTAAAATTAATTTGTGTTCTAGCTGAGTTGAAATCATAATTTCACCACTGGACATAGTATACACCCAAGTTCACAAAGTCAAATCCATCGAGTCAACTTTATGTCCCCTACCCCGCCAAAAAAATTATAGAAATCAAATTTAAGCTAATTTCATATAATGTAATGAAGTGAGTAATCTAGTCGTGTTCAAAAAAATTAGGCCCGGAAAAAGCCCAGCAAGGCTCGGGCTCGGGATAGCCCGCCCCGGGTCGGGCTATGGGGCCCAACTGGGCCCCCGTATATGCCTAAAGCCCGACCTGGGCCAGACCTGACTAAGCCCGGACACCGAGCCTTACCTAGGCCTGACACCAAAGTCAGGCACTAGGCGAGACAATCCCGCCTATTAATTAAAATCTCGTCAAATAGGCGGGATTTAATTAAAATCCTGCCCATTTTGGAGGGATTTAATTAAAATCCCACATATTTTGGCGATAGGCGTGATTTATTAACCGGACCCGACCCCGCTTGGCCCGGCCTTTAGGGCCTTGTGTAATGACCCAGAAGCCGACGTCCGATCGGCAACGTCCACCGATCTAGCCTCAACTGGCCTCGTTACCGGGCTGCATCCCAAGCACCCCAACCCCTTTTCCAGCCCTGCTGGCGGGTTGTTGGTGGCCACAGCCTCCCTTTGATGAGGCAAACTCGATAGTCAAGCATGCACCACAGGGACTTTCCAGGAGGTCACCCATCTCAGTACTACTACTCCAGCCCGAGCACGCTTAACTATGAAGTTTTTCCACTTCTCATCACCAATTGAGCTGGGATGAGAAGTGGAAGAACTTCATAGTTAAGCGTGCTCGGGCAGGAGTAGTACTGGGATGGGTGACCTCCTGAGAAGTCCCAGTGGTGCATGCTTGACTATCGAGTTTGCCTCATCAAAGGGAGGCTGTGACCACCAACAACCCGCCAGCAGGGCTGGAGAGGGGTTGGGGTGCTTGGGCTGCAGCCCGGTAACGAGGCCAGTTGAGGCTAGATCGGTGGACATTGTCCCGATCGAACGTCGGCTTCTGGGTCGTTACACTAAAAGTGCACTTTTATTGTAAAATATACTTGTTGCTACGCTAATTAAAATTATCAAAAAAATTTATAACAACACTAATTACTGAATGCAGCAACAATACATGATGCATGATCGTTTTATTCAAAACTTACTAATCTCTTTGAAGTATCAAAATGCAATATTTATTATTTTTAAATAATAAATCAAGTAACACAAAAATAAGCATAACTTGAGTGAACGGTAACTGAAGTGCAGAAATAAATTGATACCGTTATAAGCACCAGCTTCGTGCTTCAAACACCCCGCTAACTTACAAGATTGTTCAAACTTTGATGTCTGCTAGCAGACGATGGTTTAATCCAGAGCAAATATGCTTTACCAAATAATCGAGCATTTTTTCTGAAGGTAGACAAAAGCTGAATACACACTATTAAGTACAGGCCACCAACTTCAAAGAAGATGAAGGAAGTTGCTCGTCTCCTTTCAGAAACCGTAGTGGAGGAGGGGAAGGGAGCAGTCCGCCTTCTTCCGATCTCTCCAAAGAAGTGTCGAGGCCCGGCGCCATCGACTTTAGGGAAAAAGATATAGGTAGTGATCGTCGGATCTCTTAGGACCTGAGGAAATGGCTCCTGGGATGAAGATTATTCGAGTTTTTTCTTCCGTGGTTTGCTGATATTTCTCCTTCACAGATCCGGATGGGAGGAAGATAATCAGAGCAGCCCGCCGACACAGTCTCATCATGTTTCGATCAGATAGTAGGCCAAAAACTGTTGGGTTCGGGTTCCCTCCTAGGTGAATAAAACCCGCGGCGACGAACGTCGAGAGGTTCGAGATGCTTTGATACGCAGTTTGCTGAATTTTTGAGCAAAGGTGTTGCAACACCAAAACAGGGTGTTGCAACCTGCTACTCTCTGAATTTCCTGGACAGCTAGGTGTTGCAACACAAAATTCGGGTGTTGCAACACATCTGCAAATTTCAGTTCCGAATTTCTGATTCGTAACTGTAAAATTTCTGATTGATGGGGCACGTCTATTCAGTTTTGGAAGGCTGTAAATAGGCATTATTTCTATTCCTAATGTGGCAGCCACGCGAACAGTCCTATATAAAAAGAAATAAAAACCTAATGGAGGCGGACCCCTGTAGCTCTCTCACGTGGAAGAAAACAAGCCGCCTCTTGTTCACCTCCTCCCCACCTCTTCTTCCTCTTCCGGATCGAGGTTTTCTCGCCGGCGACCTTGGACGGTGCCGGAGCCGGAGCAAGCAGCGGTGTTCACCTCCTCCCCATCTGTGGCTAGTGGCGTTCAGCGCAAGGAGACATCTTAGCCTCAAGTGGACGTTGGTGGCGAGGCATCTGGGCCTCGAATGGGGCAACCTACTGACGGGTTGCGGACTGATCGGAGTCGCCGGTGACGTCATGTGTTGACGTAGGCGGACAGCTTGGCACAATATTGAAAGATTTTGGAAGACTGCAGAGGCTTCAGAGAACCAGTTTGGAGCGAGTCACTCTGACTCAAACTTGGTCGTCTTTGTCGGTATACCTGTATCTTTTTCTTTGTCTTTATATTTGTGCTAGCTGTAGGATCCATCTGAGGATCGCGGGGGAAAGCCATTGTATTGTTGAATATTATATAGTGGAGGTGTACAACCCTCATATTTCCCGAGTCGGTGTGACCCGACCCGGATGAGACCAAGACAGTGAAGGTGGCCGAGACGGGCAAAACGACCGCGCTGAAACGGCCGAAACCGATCAAGGCAAAAAGAGGCGGCGAGGGAAGCGGAGGGAGCACCCGCTCCCCCGACCCACTTTGGGCGAGTGGGAGGAACCCTCCCACTCGTCCGGCCCTCTTTGGGCGAGTGGGAGGAGATCTCCCACTCGTCGGCCCTCTTCAGGCGAGTGGGAGGGGCCCTCCCACTCGCCGGCCCTATGTTGGGCGAGTGGGAGGGGCCCTCCCACTCGCCAGGCGAGTGGGAGGTGTACAACCCGTATTCGCCGAGTGGGCCCCTCAAGCCAAATGGCGAGACCTGGGTCAGCCCGATCATTCGCCCCGGCTAGGAGGTGGAAGTACCCCCGGTTTGGTGGGGGTAAGGTGCAGAAGAGAAGGAGCTAGGCGAGTGGTGCTCTCACAGACCACTCGCCCGGAAGCGTGGGCACTCGCCCAGCTAGGCGGGTGCCCAGCGAGTGGTGCCCTCACGGACCACTCGCCCAGGATGATTTGAGGGGGAAATGACCCTAATACCCATGGTGGGCTGCAAATAGCCCTTCGGAACATCGGAGTTAGGCTGTTAGCAGACCAATTTGGGGTGCTGTTAGTAAAATTAAAAGGCGGATTCATGTTATTTGCAGACCAGCCTAGAAAAATCTATAAATAGACCCTTAAGGGCACCTTGGAGGGGGTCCGATTTTAGAGAATCCTCTCCTCCAGGCTAGTTTTTGGTCGGCTGCTAGTGCCCTCCAAGGTGCCCGGTTGAGCTCTGGTTTGGGAGGGGAAGCTCTCTAAGATCTTCCGGGTGTGTGGCGGGACCTCCTCGCTTCAGCCTTAGGTCTATTCATATTCTCGCATCCACCGTCAAGAGAGTCTAGTGAGGGAGAAGTAAGCATCGGCTACATCCCCAGTGGGTCCGAACTCAAGAGACCTGTTGAAGGTTTCAACATTTTTGGTGCGGTGAGCGTGGACCGTAGCCGGTGAAGGAAAATCTTGAATTAGGTTCGATGACAGGAGATGGGGGGAATGGTTCTGACTCAGGTCACTCGCAGCCACCCGCGACAGGAGAGTAGCTGGAGATGTTTGAGAAGTTCAAGCGAGAAGTCCTGCAGATAGTTCTCGCAGCAAGGAGCGAGTGCGAGACCCCGGCAGTCCCCGTGGTTCAACCCCTGCAGATCGGCGAGAACGCACCGGGGCAGCGGCCGGGGAAGGAGGTGCCAGCAGAAGGAAGTGCGCGAGATCTCCCGGGGCGGCAGCTGTTCAGCAGTCCGGCGAGTGCTGAGGTGTGCGAGTTGGGTCCGCGCGAGAAGACCATTCGCCGAGCAGGGGAAGGGAGCCCCTTTTGCGAGATGATCCTCTCGGCCCCAGTGCCAGAGGAGTTTCGTGGGCCGGAGATGTCCTACTACACCGGCAAGGAGGATCCAGTCGTGCACCTGCAGTGGTTTGAGGACATGACATCAATCCTTCCCATGTCGGATGCTTTTCAATGCCGACTCTTCGCAACCACCCTGAAGGAGAAAGCAAGGGACTGGTTCCACCAGCTTTCTGCGGGTTCCATCTACACGTTTGATGATCTGCGCCGAGGCTTTCGGCTGCGCTTCTCGACGTCAAAAAAGAGTAAGAAGGGTGCGGAGGCTCTCTTCAAGATCAGGCAGAGGGAGGGAGAGTCCCTGGCACATTACGTGGATAGGTTCTAGGAGGAGATACACCTCGTGCAGGAGGTGCCGGGATTCGCCCTCCAGATGGCGTTCATCGTAGGGTTGCGAGACGGGTTCTTCAAGATGGACCTGAAAAGAAGGCCTCCTTCATCCTTTGAAGAATTGATGGAGCGAGCAGCAGAAGAGATTGAAGGGGAGGCGGCCAACCCAGAGTTCTACAGGAGGTTGGCAAAAATGAGCGAGCCCGAGGTGAGGCAGCAGGAAGGAAGAAGGCGAGATGAACCCAGGGGTCAAGGGTTCGAAAGACCGCCTCGGAATTGGAGGAATCAGGATCCCAACAACAGGTTGGGCTGGAGGCACCAGGAAGGACCGGCGAGAGGTCAGGAAGAGGGGTACCAAGGAAGAGAAGCGGGAGGAATGAATCCGGGGTGGAGGCAGGGTCCCAGACCCCCTCACCCCCCAAGGGAGCAAGCTATGGCAGTAGGCCGAGGAAGAGGAGGCAGAGGAGCAAGAGGAGGAAGAGGAAGAGCAGGGAGAGGGGGCAGGGTGGCGTTGCCTTATTGTGACTTTCATCAGGAAGAAAGTCACGCGACCGCCACCTGCCCAGAATTCTTGGAGATGAGAGAGAGTGGTCAGCCACGGCGGCAGCAGGCCAGGATCGAGGAAATGCTCCCGGAGGCGGAAGAAGACCGATGCGAGGACAGGGCGGATACAGGAACCAGGGGGGAATCGGGGTGATTCATGGAGGGGTTGGGATAGAGGCCTCTCGCAAGAGGAGCTTCCAGGCGATGTTCCGAAGGGACGTCGCGTCGACTTCCCACACCCCACCCCTCTCGGAGAAGCTCACCTTCTCCTCGGAAGACATACCAGATTATGAGGATCCATTCTGCGACGCCCTGGTGATTCAGACGGCGATTGAAAATTTCACGGTCTCTCGGATCCTGGTAGATAACGGGAGCTCAGTGAACGTGATCTTCAAGAAGGCCTTCGACGCAATGGAGGTGGAAAAGAAGAGGGTGCAGGCCTCCGACGGACCGCTGTTTGGTTTCTCAGGAGAGCGGAAGGAGGTCGAGGGAGGTGTTGGTCTCCAGGTGACGCTAGGAGGAGTCCCAAGAAACTGCCGGTTCGTCATTGTGGACGCTCCGAGCAGCTATAACGCCATTTTTGGACGACCCCTCATCAGCGCCTCCCGGTGCGTGCCCTCATCGTACCATCAGTGCTTAAAGCTCCATAGTGGAGGAGTCCAGGTCCACGTCCGAGGAGATGCTAAGGTGGCGAGACAGTGCTATGTGACTGCCGTCAACACCATCTCTTGGATGGCGGATGCTAAGAAGATGGATGAGGAGATGGCGGGGCCGGAGGGGCCAGGAGAAGAAGTGGAGAAGAGAGAAGTAGGGGGAGAGGGCGATGCCCGAGAGGAGAATATGGAGGTCGCTCGCGAGGAGCAGGAAGTCGAGCCAGTGGAGGCGGAAGGAGTCGCAGGGGAAGAGGCCCGGATAGAAGGGCGAAAAGCAAAGGGCCAATGGGAAGAGCCAGCCCGGCTCGAGGCGGCAGAAGAGGTGGTGGAGATGGAGGTTCTCACCCAGGAGGGGAGGGTGAAAGAGGTGCGGATCAGCGGGGGTCTCGGCCCGGAGGACAGGGTGAAGATGCTGGAGTGCATCCAGAAGAACGTGGATGTCTTCGCATGGAGCGCAGCTGATATGCCAGGCATCGAGGCGGACGTGGCTTGCCATCGTCTCAACCTCGATCCGGAAGCCCGTCCCATCCGGCAGAAGAGAAGGACCTTCGCCAGCAAGCTCGAAGGACCCATCCGCGAGGAGGTGGCAAAACTCCTCGAAGCAGGTTTTGTATCGGAGATCCAGTACCCAGGCTGGGTCTCCAACGTCGTAATGGTAAAAAAGGCCGCTGGCGCATGTGTGTGGATTTTTCATTATTAAATAAGGCCTGCCCTAAGGATTGCTACCCCTTGCCTCGGATCGACGCGCTGGTTGACTCAGCCGTCGGTTTTTCTGTGATGAGTTTTTTGGATGCTTTTTCAGGTTATCACCAGATCAGGATGCACCCCCAGACGTTAAAGATGTCTCGTTCATCACCAGGGAAGGATGCTACTGCTATAAGATGATGCCCTTCGGGTTGAAAAATGCAGGAGCAACCTACCAGAAGATGATGGACCGGGTATTTAGGGAGCAAAGGGGAAGGAACCTGGAGGTCTACGTGGATGACCTTATGGTGAAGAGCAAGTGCGTGAACTCTCACATTCAGGACCTCGAGGAGACCTTCGCCACCCTACGCAAGTACAAGATGCGCCTGAACCCCCTGAAGTGTGTGTTCGGGGCCAGTAAGGGGAAATTCCTGGGGCATCTTCTCACCCCTTGGGGGGTAGAACCTAACCCGGACAAGGTGAAGGCCATAATGGAGCTGGGGTCGCCACGGAACGCCAAGGAAGTTCAGCGCTTGACCGGAAGGCTCGCGGGGCTGAGCAGGTTCCTCTCCCGAGCCGGGGAGAAATGCTCCCCCTTTTTCAAAACATTACAAGGTAACCAGAAGTTTGAATGAACAAAAGAATGCGAGGAGGCCTTCCAGGCCTTGAAGAGCCAACTCACCAAGGCTCCGCTGCTCCAAGGTCCCAAAGAGGGCGAGGATCTATATCTATATCTCGGGGTCGGGACAGAGGCTGTAAGCTCCGTCCTGGTTCGGGAGGAAGGCAAGAAGCAGCTGCCCGTCTACTACGTGAGCAGGGTCCTGAGGGAAGTAGAGCTCAGATACCCGATTTTGGAGAAGTTGGCCTTTGCTCTGGTCGTCGCAGCAAGGAAGCTCAGGCCATACTTCCAGGCCCATTCAATTCAAGTAGTGACGGACCACCCTCTCCGCCAGATCTTTGAAGGAGTGGAGCACTCGGGAAGGCTCGCAAAATGGTCGATAGAGCTAAGTGAATTCAACATTACCTTCGTCCCTCGACTATCCATGAAGGCGCAGGTGGTGGCTGATTTCATGGCAGATTATGTGGCCGAGATGAAGGAAGATGGAGCCCCTCGTCACGTTCCGTGGAAGCTGCTGGTGGACGGGGCTTCGGGCAAGAATTCACTCGGAGGCAGGTTCTATGTGAAAGAAAAGAAGGCCCCGAGCAGACCCGCTGTCCAGGCTCTCATCTTGCTGGCAGGTCCGAAGGCTCGCTCGGAGGCAGGTTCTATGCGAAAGAAAAGAAGGCCCCGAGCAGACCCGCTGTCCAGGCTCTCATCTAGCTGGCAGGTCCGAAGGCTCACTCGGTGGCAGGTTCCAAGGTGTTGAGAAAGTGGCCCCGAGCAGACCCGCTGTCCAGGCTCTCATCTAGCTGGCAGGTCCGAAGGCTCACTCGGAGGCAGGTTCTATGCGAAAGAAAAGAAGGCCCCGAGCAGACCCACTGTCCAGGCTCTCATCTAGCTGGCAGGTCCGAAGGCTCACTCGGTGGCAGGTTCCAAGGTGTTGAGAAAGTGGCCCCGAGCAGACCCGCTGTCCAGACTCTCATCTAGCTGGCAGGTCCGAAGGCTCACTCGGAGGCAGGTTCTATGTGAAAGAAAAGAAGGCCCAGAGCAGACCCGCTGTCCAGGCTCTCAACTAGCTGGCAGGTCCGAAGGCTCACTCGGTGGCAGGTTCCAAGGTGTTGAGAAAGTGGCCCCGAGCAGACCCGCTGTCCAAGCTCTCATCTAGCTGGCAGGTCCGAAGGCTCACTCGGAGGCAGGTTCTATGCGAAAGAAAAGAAGGCCCCGAGCAGAGCCGCTGTCCAGGCTCTCATCTAGCTGGCAGGTCCGAAGGCTCACTCGGTGGTAGGTTCCAAGGTGTTGAGAAAGTGGCCCCGAGCAGACCCGCTGTCCAGGCTCTCATCTAGCTGGCAGGTCTGAAGGCTCACTCGGAGGCAGGTTCTATGTGAAAGAAAAGAAGGCCCCGAGCAGACCCGTTGTCCAGGCTCTCATCTAGCTGGCAGGTCTGAAGGCTCACTCGGAGGCAGGTTCTATGCGAAAGAAAAGAAGGCCCCGAGCAGACCCGCTGTCCAGGCTCTCATCTAGCTGGCAGGTCCGAAGGCTCACTCGGTGGCAGGTTCCAAGGTGTTGAGAAAGTGGCCCCGAGCAGACCCGCTGTCCAGGCTCTCATCTAGCTGGCAGGTCTGAAGGCTCACTCGGAGGCAGGTTCTATGTGAAAGAAAAGAAGGCCCCGAGCAGACCCGCTGTCCATGCTCTCATCTAGCTGGCAGGTCCGAAGGCTCACTCGGTGGCAGGTTCCAAGGTGTTGAGAAAGTGGCCCCGAGCAGACCCGCTGTCCAGGCTCTCATCTAGCTGGCAGGTCCGAAGGCTCACTCGGAGGCAGGTTCTATGCGAAAGAAAAGAAGGCCCCGAGCAGACCCGCTGTCCAGGCTCTCATCTAGCTGGCAGGTCCGAAGGCTCACTCGGTGGCAGGTTCCAAGGTGTTGAGAAAGTGGCCCCGAGCAGACCCGCTGTCCAGGCTCTCATCTAGCTGGCAGGTCCGAAGGCTCACTCGGAGGCAGATTCTATGTGAAAGAAAAGAAGGCCCCGAGCAGACCCGCTGTCCAGGCACTCAACTAGCTGGCAGGTCCGAAGGCTCACTCGGTGGCAGGTTCCAAGGTGTTGAGAAAGTGGCCCCGAGCAGACCCGCTGTCCAAGCTCTCATCAAGCTGGCAGGTCCGAAGGCTCACTCAGAGGCAGGTTCTATGCGAAAGAAAAGAAGGCCCCGAGCAGACCCGCTGTCCAGGCTCTCATCTAGCTGGAAGGTCCGAAGGCTCACTCGGTGGCAGGTTCCAAGGTGTTGAGAAAGTGGCCCCGAGCAGACCCGCTGTCCAGGCTCTCATCTAGCTGGCAGGTCCGAAGGCTCACTCAGAGGCAGGTTCTATGCGAAAGAAAAGAAGGCCCCGAGCAGACCCACTGTCCAGGCTCTCATCTAGCTGGCAGGTCCGAAGGCTCACTCGGTGGCAGGTTCCATGGTGTTGAGAAAGTGGCCCCGAGCAGACCCGCTGTCCAGGCTCTCATCTAGCTGGCAGGTCCGAAGGCTCACTCGGAGGCAGGTTCTATGTGAAAGAAAAGAAGGCCCCGAGCAGACCCGCTGTCCAGACTCTCATCTAGCTGGCAGGTCCGAAGGCTCACTCAGTGGCAGGTTCCAAGGTGTTGAGAAAGTGGCCCCGAGCAGACCTGCTGTCCAGGCTCTCATCTAGCTGGCAGGTCCGAAGGCTCACTCGGAGGCAGGTTCTATGTGAAAGAAAAGAAGGCCCCGAGCAGACCCGCTGTCCAGGCTCTCATCTAGCTGGCAGGTCCGAAGGCTCACTCGGTGGCAGGTTCCAAGGTGTTGAGAAAGTGGCCCCGAGCAGACCCGCTGTCCAGGCTCTCATCTAGCTGGCAGGTCCGAAGGCTCACTCAGAGGCAGGTTCTATGCGAAAGAAAAGAAGGCCCCGAGCAGACCCGTTGTGCAGGCTCTCATCTAGCTCGCAGGTCCGAAGGCTCACTCGGTGGCAGGTTCCAAGGTGTTGAGAAAGTGGCCCCGAGCAGACCCGCTGTCCAGGCACTCATCTAGCTGGCAGGTCTGAAGGCTCACTCGGAGGCAGGTTCTATGCGAAAGAAAAGAAGGCCCCGAGCAGACCCGCTGTGCAGGCTCTCATCTAGCTGACAGGTCCGAAGGCTCACTCGGTGTCAGGTTCAAAATTCTCAAAGGGTGACCTCAAGAGCACTCGCATTGACCACGCGCAGGAGAGATGACCTCACTTCACTTTCATGACTACCTAAGCGAAACCCCGGTTTGGGCGAATGGTAAGAGAGTGCGAGTGGGGCAGGCAGCAGGAAGCGAAGGGGGGCGACACGCCTAGGTCACCCTCAAGCATTCGCTAGGTGGCCGGGACAGTCGCACTACAGTTTAAACGTCCTAATGAGCCTAGCGAGATATAGCGGCGAATGAGAAAGAATTAACATCCTAATGAGCCTAGCGAGATATAACGGCGAATGAGAAAGAATTAACGTCCTAATGAGCCTAGCGAGATATAGCGGCGACTGAGAAAGAATTAACGTCCTAGCGAGCCTAGCGAGACATAGCAGCAAATGAGAAAAAAGTGGAGATAGCACAAAAATGTAGAGCAGAAAAATCATGATCAATATACATATCTCTCAAGGGCACTCGCCCCGTTCATGATTACATTCAAAAGATTTTAAGTAAAAGAAGGCAAAAAACACAGGGCCCATCTCAGGGGTCGGCAGGCTTCTCGCCAGAAGATCTATCTATCTCGCCTGAATCTGGTAGGAGGGCGTCTTCTCGCGGCTCGTCATCCTCATCTTCCGGGAAGGGGATCGGGATGAAGAGCTCGGGGACGACCTGTCGGGCAGAGAGGCATTCGGCCTCTTCCTTCAGGTACCCAGCCTGCCGCAACACCTGCAGCGCATGCTTCACGGCGCTCTGGGCGTTCTCCTGCATCAATTGCTCCAGCTCATGGTGGGGGTAGAAGTGCCCCCCCACTCCCCAAGGCGAGTGCCGAGACCTCGGCTTCTCGCGACCGCTGGGCCTCGGCCTTAACCAGCCGGACTTCGTCTTCAAGGCCAGCCACCCGAGCACGAAGCATCTCGGCAACTGTGGTATCCTAAAAATAATAATGAAGGTGGTCAGAAGAAGGTGCATCAATCGGCAACAAGTCACTCGCGGGGAGGGAGAAAATATATACCTCTGCAACGGGACGGCTGGCGAGAAGAGCTTCCGCAGCTGCCAACTTCGTCCTGAGTTCCTGCGCCTCGGCAGAAACGACGGTCCTGGACTCCTCAACCTCCGCCAAGCTCCGCGCCAGTTTGATGCTCCGACGCGAAGACATATGCGCAAGCTCGAGCGCCCGCAGCATGGCCCTGGCGGTCTCATGGGCGAGAACCTGAGTCTTCTCGGCATCATAGACTTCAGCATCCTCCCGACCGTAGAGGACATACGCGATGGCATAGGCCTCACCACTGGCTAGGTCTCTCTCTATCCACGACGGGTGAAGGGTGGAGAGCGAGACCCTGTTGACGTTCCTGTCCCACTTTACCAGGGGAGCCCCTGAGGGGTCCACGTACTTCTCGCCGCTGGGGAAGTTCCGGTGGTCCCTGGGCAATGGAGGCGGCGACAACGACGATCCCGCGTGAAGGGTGGTCTCGCCTGGCGCACCCACCCCCAGGGTATGAGTCTGAGCACTCGCCCCTAGGGTCTCGTCCGAGACCCCCTTCCCCTTGGCGGAGGGGGGATTCTTTGATTTCTTGGAGGAAGAGGAGGTCAGCGCCCCAGGTTTTCGCTTCTTTCCGCTAGGCTTGGAGGAGGAGGGTTCCTCCCGACTGGCATCCGCTGCAGCCTGTGCGAAGGACACGAAAGCCCCAGAGGGACGCGTTGGATGAAGGGGGAGGCTACGCACGCTTGCATAATATTGCGAATGATTTAGCGAATGGTATAAGAGTCACAAGATCGAAACGAACGAAGTCCCAAAAACTTACCCTCGCCCTGCGGAATGAGCGGGAGCGAGTTGACGTTTCGCCGGAGATAGACGAGGTCCATCCCGTGCTCCAAGATGTATTGGTGGAGTTTGGCCTCGTGCCCCCCTAGGGTCGGGGGGCGGAAGGTTGACTCCTCCTCCTGCACTGGGGCGAGAAGTGTATTTCCCAGTTTCCCGCTGACGAAGAGGAAGCGCCGAACCCAGTCGTGGTTCTTATTCGGGAGCCCGTAGTGCTTGAGCGGGTTCAGACCCAAGAAGAATGAGATGCCGTTGGTACAGCGAAAGGTGTAGAGCTTGCGGAAGATAGGTAGCGAGAACTCGATCCCCTCTTCTCGCAGGTAGCTCGCGTACCCGACCAGCATGGTGATGGAGTTGGGGTTGAGCTGGTCGGGCACGACTCCATAATACCTGAAGGTCTGGCGGAGTTCCGGCCAGATGGGAAGGCGAAACCCCACCTCGAAGTGCTCTAGCAGGATCGCGAGAGCACAGGGCGAGATGGAGTTTAGGCGCTCGTCCGGACTGGGCTTTCGCGCCTCGAACCCAGGCGGGATGTAATCCGCGACCGCAGTCAAGTAAGCCTCGTCGGAGAGGTCGCATGAATCGAAGGTGTGGTTGATGAACGCGCTGGCGCACTTGGCCCTGCCTTCCGCATCACCACCCATGTCGCGAATGACGAAGGATAAGAAAGCAGCAGAGAAGAGAGAAGCGCGAGTGCTAACACGAGGAAAGAGAAGGAGCGGATGGTAAGGTATTTAATACGGTGGTTGAAAGGCCTTTATAGAGGGGCTAAACGGCGTTTGGGCTTTCGAGGTAACGGGTGTGCGGATAGCAGTCGCGCCTTCCCGACGCCTCAGAACCCGGGCCGACCCCTCTCGCCCAGTAATGACAAGTGCCATGTGGCTATTCGCTCATCGACTATGCGAAAGAGGTTAAGAAAGCATTCGGCAATAGTAAAGCATTCGGCAATACCCAAGCAAGATATATGAAATAAAGGACAAAGAATAGAGCATTCGCAAAACACAGGACATAAGATTATTACAAACAAAAATAAAAGTTCAGCATCCGCGCTACAGAAAACAGAAGAATTACAAGAAGGGCGAATGAAGACTAGCTCAATACTCCTCCCAGACCCACCGACCTCGCTTTCGCGACCCAGCTTCCAGGGGCATTCGCGGGCGGAAATATGCGAGCATGTTGGTGATCTCATGGGAAGCCAGTTAGAGTTGGTCCCGGGCTCGCGTGGCGTGTCTTTCGGGAGACAACTCCCCTCCTTCACCCCCCAAGCGCTCCACCGTCGCGAGAATGCGCGAGTAGTCCCGCTGGAGGTCCTTTAACTCACGCGCGACTCTCAGCCGCACGTCGTCCACCTGGCCGGCGACATTTCGCTGGATGTGGATGAGCTTCCCCAAGACCTCCGTGATCCGCTCCTTCAGGGTCGCGTGATCTGAGGAGTCACCCAGAAAGTCAGCGAGATCCCCAGGGGAAGGGAGAGGCGAGAGCATCCCCTCTCCCCCCTCGTAGTAGGAATCAAAGGGGGAGGCTTCCCGATAGCCTGCGAAATCACAACTAGGTCAGTAGTGGTAAAATATGCGAGTACGATAGGGGCAGGTGAGTGAACTGACCTGGGGTGGGGTCCTTGTGACCTGAAGGACAAGACGAATGGGGGTGCGTTCCAAACAGCCCGGCGAGAGGTAGGACCTTTCCCTTTCCAGGACGGTAGGGCTGTGAGGTAGGAGCTGGAGCATCCGCAGGATCATCCGCACGGCCCTGATGACCGGATCCCTTCTGGGGAGATACCCTCGGCTCATCCGCAAGAACGGAGGGGTTCCGCAGCGGAAGGTTGGGGTCAAGGGCTACAAAAAACAGTGGTCAGCAGCGAGCATCATGAAGGGTGAATCAAGGGTTTACAACTTACCGGACTACAATGAGGTCTCGCCCGGAGGAGGTGGAGGAGCAAGGTCCCGATCTGGAGGCCTCTCGTCCGGGGGAGGTGGCACCACGACACTGCTCGAGACGGCCCTGTGGCCGGTCTCGGGCATCGAGATCCCCTGCGAATGGTCAGAGCAAATGCAGGGTAAGGAGAGGAACTAAACAGAGGGACGAGAGGAATCCTCATACCTGCGTCCCGGGGTCCGGAGGATTCCTTGCCGGAAGAGTATCCGCCGGCGAAGTCCTCGCCGGAGGAGTGCCCGCAGGGGATTCCGAGGCAGTCTCGCCGGCCTCTCTGACGATTCAGTCGAATCGCCTTGGCTCGACGCGAGACGTAGGGGGCACTCGGGTCCCGCTTAGACATAAGCCAGGGAGCAAATTTGGCTGCCTTGGGGGCAGTTACAGCTTGGGCCGCGGCCAGACGCTCGATCATCTCCAGCGAGAGGGGTCTCGCAGAAGGCTTGTGAGAAGACATTGATCTCGGTGAAGAGCTAAGGGAGGGAAGAAGCTCCGAATCGAGGGTTGTCAACGCTCCAGGAAGTTCTGGCATGAAGAGATATATATAGGACAACGGTGGGACCCACAGAATCTTGTGAGTCCAGTCAGCAAGCACTCACCGAATACAGGGTTGGACTGTTCTTTCCGAGCGTAGTAACCACTCGCAAAGAGCGGGGATTGTGTACAACCCGTATTCGCCGAGTGGGCCCCTCAAGCCAAATGGCGAGACCTGGGTCAGCCCGATCATTCGCCCCTGCTAGGAGGTGGAAGTACCCCCGGTTTGGTGGGGGTAAGGTGCAGAAGAGAAGGAGCTAGGCGAGTGGTGCTCTCACGGACCACTCGCCAGGAAGCGTGGGCACTCGCCCAGCTAGGCGGGTGCCCAGCGAGTGGTGCCCTTACGGACCACTCGCCCAGGATGATTTGAGGGGGAAATGACCCTAATACCCCTGGTGGGCTGCAAATAGCCCTTCGGAACAGCGGAGTTAGGCTGTTAGCAGACCAATTTGGGGTGCTGTTAGTAAAATTAAAAGGCGGATTCATGTTATTTGCAGACCAGCCTAGAAAAATCTATAAATAGACCCTTAAGGGCACCTTGGAGGGGGTCCGATTTTAGAGAATCCTCTCCTCCAGGCTAGATTTTGGTCGGCTGCTAGTGCCCTCCAAGGTGCCCGGTTGAGCTCTGGTTTGGGAGGGGAAGCTCTCTAAGATCTTCCGGGTGTGTGGCGGGACCTCCTCGCTTCAGCCTTGGGTCTATTCATATTCTCGCATCCACCGTCAAGAGAGTCTAGTGAGGGAGAAGTAAGCATCGGCTACATCCCCAGTGGGTCCGAACTCAAGAGACCTGTTGAAGGTTTCAACAGGAGGGGCCCTCCCACTCGCCAGGCGAGTGGGAGAGGCCCTCCCACTCGCCGGCCTCCCTTGGGGGCGATTGGGAGGGACCTTCCCACTCGTCGTCCCCTTTGGGCGAGTGGGAGGGACTTTCCCATTCGCCCGGCACCCTCGGGAGGGGCAGGTAGGACCTCCTCCGGCGTTGACTGTTCATGGTCATGGTTGGACTGCGGATAGCCGGATTTTTGCTATTCGAAGTCCAATTCTGGCTATCCGCAGTCCATTTTTGGGAAAGTCTATAAATAGACCCCCATGGGCACCTTGGGAAGGGTTGGTCACTACCCCCCCCCCCCCCCCCCCCCTCGCGCGTGTCTTGTGAGCAAGCACCCCCTCCCTTGTCATCCTTCAGCTGACAGTGAGGTGGTTCTTAGTGCCCTCCAAGGTGCCCAGGCTCAGCATTGTCTTGGGTGGGGAAGTTCCGAGTGGGCTTCCGGGTGTGTGGTGGGACCTCCACGCTGAAGCTTAAGGGGTCTGTACCTAGACTCTAGTTGTCATCAAGTCCGAGTCCCTTAGTTCCTAGCAACTGGTCACGGGTCAAGGCTTAGGTCAAGTAAGGGTTAGTCGCAACCCCCTTTCGAACGCTGAAACCGGGAAACTAATTTCAACATTCTGGTGCGGTGAGCGTGGAAGCGACTAGTTCGGAAAACTCTGAGCCAAGTCTCATGGCTGGAAGCGACGAGTTGGGAGACTCGCCTCCACCTTGCGAGTATGTGAAGAAGAGCGACTTCGACGAATTCAGCAAGAGGATCCTGGATTTCATGCAGGCCGCATCCTCCGCTCGCGGCGAGTGCTCAACACCACCTGCACCTAGGATCCCCTCACTCCCTCTAGTGGAAGTAAGAAGCAGTCAACAGGGGAAGGAGCCAGCCTCGGAGGAGGGCTTGAGCCTCCAGGCACGAGTGCTTTTCAACAGTTCACCCCGGACCAGCTGCCCCGGCGGGGGAGTGGTGGGAACGCCTCCCCCCAATCAAGAAGAATGGAGAAGCCCTTTCTGCGAGCTGGTCATGTCAGCCCCCGTTCCGAATGGGTTTCGCGATCCTGCCATATCCTACTACGAGGGGGATAGCGATCCTCTCCAGCATCTCCAGTGGTACGAGGACATGACCTCGATCTGGCAAATGTCGGACGCCTTCATGTGCAGGCTTTTTGCCGTCACATTCCAGGGAAAGGCGAGGGATTGGTTCCACTCGCTTCCGGCGGGAACCATCTACCGCTTCGAGGATCTGCGTCGAAGTTTCTTGCTAAGGTTCTCTACCTCGAAGAAGAGGAGGAAGAGCATGGAGGCCTTGTTCGCAGTCAGGCAAAAGCCAGGGGAGACGCTGGCTAGCTACATTGATAGGTTCCAGGCGGAGGTCCTTCTTGTCGTCGAAGTGCCCGGGCACACCCTGCAGCTAGCCTTCACCCTTGAGCTGCAGCCTGGGATGTTTCGGATGAGTCTGACTCGGGACCCTCCCCTGTCTTTCGAAGAGCTGATGAAGCGTGCTGATCGTGAGACCGAGTGTGAGGCCACCAACCAGGAGTTCGTGGCAAGGTTAGCCCAGGTAGCAGAGGAAGAAAGGAAAGAGCATGGAGGAAGAAGAAAGGAGGTGATGAGGAGTCAGGGACACCAAGGACCCCCCGTTGGGCAGGAGCAAGGCTGGGAGTTTCAACCATCAGTCTCCCTACCGACCTGGAGGCCGCCAGGAGGACCCCCTCGAGGCCAAGGAAGAGGCCATTTCCAAGGGAGAGAAAACTTTCAGGGGGAGGAGGGACGGTTCAACCCAACAGGGAGGCAGCCGGACACAAGGCCATTGCTACCCCACCCCCTACAAACCATGACGATTGGCCGAAAAAGAGGAAATAAGAAGAGGGGTCGCCCAGGGAAGGAAGCAAGGATGATGGCATTGCCGTACCGTGACTTCCATCAGCAGGAGGGCCACGCGACAACCACATGCCCAGAGTTTCTGGAGGTAAGGAAAGGAAGAAGAACCTCGACAGAGAGGAGACAGCTATACCCGGAAGGACCAGGAGGAAGCTGAGGAGATGGAGGAAGTGATGAATGAGAAGGCCAAGGTGCATGTGGCCGAGCAAGCGCAAGGAAGCGCATTGTAATGGTATGTAATTTATTTATAATATATCAAAAGTAGTTAAAGATAGCATCTAAGTCGAGTCCTCGACTGGAGACCACTCGCCCGGGCTTGTTGATGCCGGTCGCTGGGTGACTCGTCGGGTAGACTCGTTTTAAGTCGAGTCCTCGACTGGAGACCACTCGCCCAGGCTTGTTGATGCCGGTCGCTGGGTGGCTCTTCGGGTAGACTCGCTTTAAGTCGAGTCCTCGATTGGAGACCACTCGCCCGGGCTTGTTGATGTCGGTCGCTGGGTGGCTCGTCGGGTAGACTCGTTTTAAGTCTAGTCCTCGACTGGAGACCACTCACCCGGGCTTGTTGATGCCGGTCGCTGGGTGGCTCATCGGGTAGATTCGTTTTAAGTCGAGTCCTCGATTGGAGACCACTCGCCCGGGCTTGTTGATGTCGGTCGCTGGATGGCTCGTTGGGTAGATTCGTTTTAAGTCGAGTCCTCGACTGGAGACCACTCGCCCGGGCTTGTTGATGCCGGTCGCTGGGTGGCTCGTCGGGTGGATTCGTTTGGGTTGGTAAGGCTCTAAGAAGAGAAGACAGTCTGAGGATGTGTTGAGTTCCTCCACCTCCAGGTGAGCTCGGCTCCCTGTTAGGCGTTGAGTTCCTCCACCTCCAGGTGAGCTCGGCTCCCTGTTAGGCGTTGAATTCCTCCACCTCCAGGTGAGCTCGGCTCCCTGTTAGGTGTTGAGTCCCTCCACCTCCAGGTGAGCTCGGCTCCCTGTTAGGTGTTGAGTCCCTCCACCTCCAGGTGAGCTCGGCTCCCTGTTAGGCGTTGAGTCCCTCCACCTCCAGGTGTGCTCGGCTCCCTGTTAGGCGTTGAGTCCCTTCACCTCCAGGTGAGCTCGGCTCCCTGTTAGGTGTTGAGTCCCTCCACCTCCAGGTGAGCTCGGCTCCCTGTTAGGTGTTGAGTCCCTCCACCTCCAGGTGAGCTCGGCTCCCTGTTAGGTGTTGAGTCCCTCCACCTCCAGGTGAGCTCGGCTCCCTGTTAGGTGTTGAGTCCCTCCACCTCCAGGTGAGCTCGGCTCCCTGTTAGGTGTTGAGTCCCACCAGGTGAGCTCGGCTCCCCGGTAGGTATGGAGTTCCCGCCTCCCACCTCAGGTCGAGTTCAGCTCGACTAGAGGTGTTGAGTTCTTTTCTCCACCCAAGGTTAAGATCAATTCGACCTAAAGGTGTTGAGCTTTCTCCACCTCCTGTTGAGCTCGGTTCACAGGAGGGGTGTCTAGTGGAGAAAGGTTCGCCTTCCGCCTCAAGTCAGGTTCAGCCAAAAGGCTTGACAGAGGTTCCCCGATGGCAGATCCCTTCGTGGATTCCCCTAAGGTCCCACCTACTCGTCAAATAGGTGGGTTGGACTTTCTTTCTGAGCTTGGGACAAGCTCGCAAAGAGCGGGGATTGTGTACAACCCTCATATTTCCCGAGTCGGTGTGACCCGACCCGGATGAGACCAAGACAGTGAAGGTGGCCGAGACGGGCAAAACGACCGCGCTGAAACGGCCGAAACCGATTAAGGCAAAAAGAGGCGGCGAGGGAAGCGGAGGGAGCACCCGCTCCCCCGACCCACTTTGGGCGAGTGGGAGGAACCCTCCCACTCGCCCGGCCCTCTTTGGGCGAGTGGGAGGAGATCTCCCACTCGCCGACCCTCTTCAGGCGAGTGGGAGGGGCCCTCCCACTCGCCGGCCCTATGTTGGGCGAGTGGGCCTCCCACTCGCCAGGCGAGTGGGAGAGGCCCTCCCACTCGCCGGCCTCCCTTGGGGGTGATTGGGAGGGACCTTCCCACTCGTCGCCCCCTTTGGGCGAGTGGGAGGGACTTTCCCATTCGCCCGGCACCCTCGGGAGGGGCAGGTAGGACCTCCTCCTGCGTTGACTGTTCATGGTCATGGTTGGACTGCGGATAGCCGGATTATTGCTATTCGCAGTCCAATTATGGCTATCCGCGGTCCATTTTTGGGAAAGTCTATAAATAGACCCCCATGGGCACCTTGGGAAGGGTTGGTCACTACCCCCCCCCCCCCCCCTCGCGTGTGTCTTGTGAGCAAGCACCCCCCCTCCCTTGTCATCCTTCAGCTGACAGTGAGGTGGTTCTTAGTGCCCTCCAAGGTGCCCAGGCTCAGCATTGGCTTGGGATGAGAAGTTCCGAGTGGGCTTCCGGGTGTGTGGTGGGACCTCCACGCTGAAGCTTAAGGGGTCTGTCCCTAGACTCTAGTTGTCATCAAGTCTGAGTCCCTTAGTTCCTAGCAACTGGTCACGGGTCAAGGCTTAGGTCAAGTAAGGTTTAGTCGCAACCCCCTTTCGAACGCTGAAACCGGGAAACTGGTTTCAACAGGAGGCTTTCCGGGTTGGATTCCGATCGTCCCGTGGTTTTTACCCTGCTTTGGGGGTTTTCCACGTATACACCTGTGTGTCTGATTGTGATTGTTTTTCTTGTTGCATTTTTCGCTGACGATTTTGCAGGTTTCTCAACTCGCATCCTCACGTGCACTTAGGTCCGGGAACGTATTTTCCCAACAAGTGGTATCAGAGCTAGGTTCGGTCGAGCCGATTGGATATTTTGGGTTTGTGAATAGGTGCGGTAGGTGACGACCATTGGTTCGCTCCCTATCCTTTCTAGTCACATTCTTTGAAATAGTCAGCTCCAAGATCAGTGGTCAGTGTTGACAGTGGACTGAGTGCAGATGGATTCGACTTTTGAGATGTCCATGAAATTGAACGGGGCCAACTATCATGAATGGCATATGATGATGGAGGACTTGATTTACGTCAAGGGTTGGCACTCGCCTATCTTTGGGGAGATGCCTAAGGATACGGATCCTGCAAAATGGGCGATTGAACACCGCAAGGTGTGTGGTTTTGTTAGGCGATTTGTGGAGCACAATGTTTACAATCACGTGGCGAGTATCACTGATGCCAAGGTGCTATGTAAGACGTTGGAGTCTTTGTATGCGAAGAGCACGGGGCTGAACAAACTTTTGTTGCTGACGAAGATTAGTGAGTGCAAGTATAAGGAGGGCACACCTATACTTGATCATGTGAATGAGTTCCAAGGAGTGTTGGATCAGTTGACTGCCATGAAGGTGACTTTTGATGATGAGGTCAATGCTCTATGGTTACTGAAGTCTCTCCCCGCCTCTTGGGAGATGGTTCGAGTTTCACTAATTAACTCGTCTCTTGGAGGTGCTTTGACTATGGAGGTTGCAAAGAGTGGAATTTTGAATGAGGAGGTGAGAAGAAAATCGCAAGGCGGGTCATATGCGACCGCCTCTTCTACCCATTCAGATATTTTTTACTCTGATTCTGGGGGAGAAATAAGAATAGAGATGACAGAGGATCCAATAGAAGTAATTCCAGGCCGCGAAAAGATATTGAGTGCTTTCATTGTGGCAAGAAGGGTCACATAAAGAGGAAATGCAATGCTTGGAAGAAATTGCAGATGCAAGAATCAGCAAAGCAAGATGAGGTCACATCATCGATAATAACTACATTTGAAGATGACGTAATCTTTGCAAGTGATAAGGTGGCGTCTGACCTCGCTTGTAGAGATGGTTCATGGCTAGTGGACTCGGGAGCTTCAGCACATGTTTCAAGTGATAGAGCACAATTTGCCACTTACACCCCAAGTAAATATGGGGTATTGAAGATGGGCAATGGGGGAGCTTGTAAAGCTGTTGGTGTCGGTGATGTGCACCTGAAGACGAGCACGGGTTCTATATTAGTGCTCAAGGACGTCCGTCATGTTCCTGACATCTGATTCAATTTGTTGTCTGTTAGTCGATTGGATGCAGATGGTTATGCCAATATTTTTGGTGATGGACGATGGCGACTGACCAAAGGTTCTTTGGTTATAGGCCGTGGTAGTATGATGTCCGACCTTTATAGTTTGGAGGCGAGAGCTGTAGGTGCGGGGGAGCACAAGGTCAAAGGTGACAGAGCCGCCAATGTGTGGTGTGGGCAGCGCGGATTCTTCAGTGGGAAGAAATGCTATAGGCAAGTGAGACATCATGTCTCAAAGTCGACGATGATAGGACAGGAGAGCGGTTCTCATATTGTTGCTGGCCAGCGGCGTCGGGTGACTTTTGATTGTCACGATCCTTCATCGAGTTCGACGATTTGTGAGAGAAAGATGCAGAGTTGCAGTGATGGTTCTCTCGGATTGATCGCCAGTTTGGCGAATTTTTCCTCCTAGTCGTGAAGGGGGAGATTGTTGGGTTCGGGTTCCCTCCTAGGTGAATAAAACCCGCGGCGACGAACATCGAGAGGTTCAAGATGCTTTGATATGCAGTTTGCTGAATTTTTGGGCAAGGTGTTGCAACACCAAAACAGGGTGTTGCAACCTGCTACTCTCTGAATTTCCTGGACAGCTAGGTGTTGCAACACAAAATTCGGGTGTTGCAACACATCTGCAAATTTCAGTTCCGAATTTCTGATTCGTAACTGTCAAATTTCTGATTGATGGGGCACGTCTATTCAGTTTTGGAAGGCTGTAAATATGCATTATTTCTATTCCTAATGTGGCAGCCACGTGAACAGTCCTATATAAAAAGAAATAAAAACCTAATGGAGGCGGACCCCTGTAGCTCTCTCCCGTGGAAGAAAACAAGGCGCCTCCTGTTCACCTCCTCCCCACCTCTTCTTCCTCTTCCGGATCGAGGTTTCTCGCCGGCGACCTTGGACGGTGCCGGAGCCGGAGCAAGCAGCGGTGGTCGGAGGCCTTGAGACCGCGGGCGTGGAGTCCGGTGTGAGATTTGACGGCGGCGATTGTCGCAAGGGCGGAGGCGCCGAGGACTCTTCGTGCGAGGTTATTGCGGAGGTGGCGTCGGGGTTGTGCAGCGGGGCTGTGGTGCACGTGTGCGGGGGAGCGGCCGCGTGAGCGGAGGCTGATTTCGGCGGAGCCGGAGCGGCATAGGCGGTGTTTGGCGACCGCCATTTGGGCTCGGGAGAGCAAGGACTGTTGGAGCATCGACGGTGTTGTCGGACCACGGTCGTGGTGGTGCAGTGGTGCAGAGTGCGCATCTTGGCGCAGAGGACGGCGGTTTGCAACCGTCGTATTTTACTCGGACGAGTATATTGGGCCGCATCTGCGGCTAGTGGCGTTCAGCGCAAGGAGGCATCTTAGCCTCAAGTGGACGTTGGTGGCGAGGCATCTGGGCCTCGAATGGGGCAACCTACTGACGGGTTGCGGACTGATCGGAGTCGCCGGTGACGTCGTGTGTTGACGTAGGCGGACAGCTTGGCACAATATTGAAAGATCTTGGAAGACTGCAGAGACTTCAGAGAACCAGTTTGGAGCGAGTCACTCTTACTCAAACTTGGTCGTCTTTGTCGGTATACCTGTATCTTTCTCTTTGTCTTTATATTTGTGCTAGCTGTAGGATCCATCTGAGGATCGCGGGGGAAAGCCATTGTATTGTTGAATATTATATAGTGGAGGCTTTCCGGGTTGGACTTCGATCGTCCCGTGGTTTTTACCCTGCTTTGGGGGTTTTCCACGTATACACCTATGCGTCTGATTGTGATTGTTTTTTCTTGTTGCATTTTTCGATGACGATTTTGCAGGTTTCTCAACTCGCATCCTCACGTGCACTTAGGTCCGGGAACGTATTTTCCCAACAAAAACTCCTTCCTAGTTTTCCCGGATCTAGGTTTTTCTTCAAGACCAAAAGGAGAAGAGGACAGGGCGGCAGTTATAAAAAATGGCGATTTCAGAAAAGAAGGTGACTCGCAAATCACCCTTGTTCACGCTTGACAGAAAAGAATGAAGGATAATAGGCATGAGAATGAGCTTAGGCTTTAATAGGGAGAGTCAATTGGAGTTACAAATCAATGGGTGAATAAATCTCATTTAACTGCAATAAAGAATATGAAACATATGAAATTAAATAGGATTTCATCTCATGCCAAACATATGCCAAATTTTGTGAGAAGAGTGAGACCGAGTTCGCGACATGAATTTACGAGACGGTCTAACCCACCTATCACAGGTTTCGATCGTTCGCGCGACTAAATTAACGCACGCTCGTAGGAGTTCGAATAGATTCTAATTTTCACGTACGACTTTATCGGGACGTCTCGATAAATCGAGTCTACTACTCAATGGAAAATTTCCAACAGTAGTGTCTTCGAGGAGCTAGACAACAGGGACGAAGTCTCCTGGAATGCCTTAATCACTGCTCTCGAGCAGAACGGACAAACGCCCGGATTTGAAATGGTGATTCATGACAAGATAGCTAGGGTTACTCTCTCCCCGTGGTGCGGAAGATGAAGAGAGCGACCAAATTTTTTTGTGTACTAAACTTTGGATAACAAAAATGTCTGCGAATAACAAATTTGACTTTCCTTAGAGCTGCGAATAGACAAAATCTTCAAATAGACAAACGATGATTTGCGAATAACAACCGCCGAACATTATACATAGATCATATTGATATGCTATTGGGCACCCCACGGCCAGTGACTCCAGGCCCCGAGCTAGGCGCCAACAACTCATACGGCATCACGCCGGCGCCGCACCTATTCCTCCGGCGGGTATCCCTATTTCTCTTCTCAATCTCCTCCTCAATCTTCTCTATCTCGGCCGCAAACTCCCGGTACCCTTCAAGCACCTCCGCATCCTCAGTCCACGCCGCTGTTTGTTTGCTCCCGCCCAAATACTCCTCGTCCGGCGAGTGCGACGACAGCGTATCGGCCACCGCCATGAACTTCGTCGTCTGCAGAACGCTCGGCATCGCGGACAAGAAGTACTGGTGCGGATCCGCGAGAAAGGCGGCGTACTCTTCGCCTTCCGGGAGAAGGCGGCGCATCAGAGGAGGGCGGCTTGGGACGTAGCCGCCCAGAGGGTACTGGCCGAAATTGAGGGCTGCGTGCTGGGCGGAGGAAATCCAGATGAGGGTGGTGAGGATTGACGCCAGGTCTGAGGGGGTTGAGAGCGAAGGCCACCAGGATGCCCGGCGGAGGTCGGCGTGGCCGGAGTTTATGGACTCAGAGTACCAGGATTGGAGCTCGCCGTCGCCGAGGATGGAGGTAGCGTCCGGGTAAAAGCGAGAGGTGTAGAAGCCGACCCACCGGTCGATGGCGGACCAGATGAGGAGGCCGTCATCGGCGTAAGGGTAGTCGTCGATGAGAAGCCGGAGGCCGTGCGGCTGCGACGAGTCCTCCACCGCGATGCCCCTGCATATATACACGTAAGTTAGACGAAGCATTTGAATGTTATGCTCTGTTTTTTGGGGCGTTTTTCTTCGTCTCCATTGGGGAAAATTTCTAACGGTAAAAAAAAAATAGTTTAGTAATCCACCAATTCCTAACAATTGTTATTTCCACTGCTCCAACTTTCACATCCGAAGCAAACAGAGCCGTAAACTGAAACAGAGTTAAACCTCACCGTACCTTCGAATAAGATCGGCAGGCAAGCTTTCTTGATCAAACCGCCAATGGTGGCGATAGTACTCCGCCGACATCTCCATGCAGAGAGGGCCCGGAGTGAAGCAAGCCTCAATGACGCCGCCGGCACTGACCAGGCTCTGCCGCGCGAGAGCGTTGATCTCCAGCGTGTACCTCATGTGCGGGTGGAGCAGCTTGAACACCGGGTGCATGGCGCTCAGCCGCCGGTGAGCCGCCAGTATGAATGGCTCTATACAAGCGTGCGTCCGGAGCCAGTGGTTCACCAGCTGGTGAATTCCGCAGTCGTTGGCGCACACGTGCGCCTTCCCCAGCTGCCACAGCCAGCTCGTCGTCGCGTCGCACGGCGGCGTCAGTACTCTGCTTTGCCGATCGCCGCCTCCGGCAGGCGGCGGAAGCACCAGCTCGATGGCTACCGTCCGGAGAGTTCCAAGAGGGCCGAGGAAGAAGATGGAGCGGGTGGCGTATGTTTTCCGGCCGTCGAGGGCGTTGATGCGGTCCACGAACGGGAGGTAGGTGTCGTGATGGTCCAACATGAAGAGCTTCCCTTCTTCCATTGCCTTTTAATTTTTTCAGAAACATTTGTTAATGGCGCCATAAAATGCAAATTAGATTGCGAAATGGATTGTTTTGAGGTAAATTACGTACCTGGTTGACGGTCATTCCGTTAAGATGGCCGGCGATGTGGGCCGCCGTGATGGCAGATTCCGGTGGGCCGTAGACCGCAGGGTCAAGCTTGCTCACCGGCGGGAAGACCTGCGGCGTCGTGTCGTACGCTCAGCTTTTCCGAAATTTACGAGAATAGCCGTACGAAAAAGTTAGTCAATTACCTTGACCCGTTCGATATTGACCGGGTTAATACCGGCAACAGCTTGGCGGCCCAGGTCGTCGTCGCGGAGCCACGCGAACTTATCTTCTGCACGTGCGGTGTCAGAGAGAACTTAGAAGTTAGCTGTATGCCCTTATATTTCCATTATAATTACAAAAATGTCATTCTGCTGGGTGTGTGATATTGAGAAGTCGAACGGAAATTTTATCAGCACGTTTCATAATACCTTTCCTATCAAATATCTACCGTTTGTTTTTTAATAAGCGGTTACAGAATAAAAAAAAATATTTTTAAAACAAATATTCATAATAATAGCTTACGGTATTAAAACATTGGAGAGGGGTAATAATTGAAAAATAAAAGGGGTGTAACACCACGTGCCATTTTCAAGTGCAGATTGAAGGCGACGGTCCACCTTGAAATGTATCGTTTGGTCTCAGTCACAAAAAAACATGTTTTTTTTTTACATTTAATTTATATAAGGATTTTTTAAATGTATAAGGGTCCCACTTTAGTTTAATTATGCACGTGGTAGCATATGAAATTTATCGCCAATTATTGATTTCAGGCCGACTGATTCCCACTTTTTTTTAAAAATGCATACTTTTTTAATTAAAGAAAAATAATATAAAAGTATAGAGCAGTGAACTCGTCGAATCAGCCACAGAATTAAGTTGGACCTTAAAATGTATACTATCCATTTGTACTCAAATGGTGTATACTATCCATTTGTACTCAAATGGGGAGGATCCTCGTAAAATAAATAGAGGCCAAGTGTGATACAATTTTTTGTGCGGAGCCGGGAGTGTGCACATGGCCGCCCTTTATTCGTTAATAATTTTTCAAAATTTACATAAATATTTCTTATGATTGTTAGGTGTATTTTCCCCTTGCTAATTTTCTTTAATCACAAACTAAAACAGGCGGTCTTTTTCCTTTGTGAATCCCCGACCCGCTTGTTTTCCGTGGTTGCTAATCTCCATTCCGGTCGCAGCTGACGAGCATCTCGCCCTTCCGTTCGCATAAGATCCTTGCCGTGCCAGGAACAACGCTTGGAGCTCGCCCAACGAACCCGTCCACAGGAAACGTCAGGCCCACGATGTCGTCATCCTCGCCCGCCGCCCGACGACACCCTCGTTCGCGGGCAGGACGACGACACCCACGTCTTCAAAAGTGGAAGCTCATGGAGGAAGAAAAAAGAATGTGAGACATATTACTTAGGTTCTCCTTCTCAAGGCTCAAGGCTCACCGCGCCGCCGACTGCCACACTTATCTTGCATCCTCCGCATTCCAACTCACCGCCACATCTCATCCGACTCTCACTCCACTTCCTTTCCCGACGACGAGAGCCCCACGCTCTGCCGCCGTTTCTACTCCTGCATTAAAATCTTCCGTGTCTGTTTCCACGTCTAGCATGCTTTTAAATTTTTTGAATTGCGTTTAACAATAATAGGGTGCCGATAGCCAATTCCGAGTTGAGTTAAAGACACCACAGTTTTGGCTAGGTGCACCGCACTTTTTCTTAATTGTTTGCGCCTTCTGGAAATAAGCCGTTGAGATCTACAACTTTCGTGTTGAACATTTTTCCTAAAAATGCATCTACAAGACATATTTCCAAAAGACGCGAAACCTGAGCGTATTTCCAAAGTACGTCTTGTACATACATTTTTAGAAAAATTGTTCAACACGACTTTCGTGTTCCTAAAAATGCATGTACAAGACTTATTTCCAGAAGTGGCAAAAAATTAGGAAAAAAAACGGTGCACCTAGCGAAAACTGCGGTGCCTTTAACAACTCCTTATTAATATAGCATAGATAATCTAAGATAAACAAAAAAAACATTTCCTGAAAAACAAGTTTAGAAACAAATGACTGTTTTAAATGCGAAGTAAAAATCGGGATACTTACTGGAGAGAATCGCCGGAGTGTCGTAACGAAGGAGGCCATGGCTGGACTCCTGGATCTTCTTGACAAGAGGAAGTTTATGAAGAAGATGACCCTGAAGGCCGAGCTTGAGGAGCAGCCCCTCCTTGTAAAGGTTATCAATGTCATGAAAACCTTGAAAGTCGAAATTTTCTGCGGAGATGGAGGCTATCAGCGAAGGAATTAAGTTGTGAAGCACCGCCTTCAATCTCCCCGCAGAAAATGCGTCCTGTTTCAATTCTTCAAAAGCTTCGTCTCTCGGCACATAAACTGGATGAGGCTTCTCAATTCTGCTCTCGCACTGTAAATCTGCGCGCCCAATTCATACAACCGGAGTTATAAAAAGCTATCACCTTTAATTCTTCTTTCACTGCAGTGAGAAAAGGAGGAGGAAGCACAGTACTTGTATCAGTTGGCGGCCGGCCGGTACGACACCGGCGAGGATACGGGTTCTTCTCGCCGCCGAGGATGGGTCTGGAGAGTTCCCTCCCTAAGTCGGGATTTCCCAAATCGTTGTAAGTGGCATAATCGTATATCCGATCTGATAGCTTACGAACGCCACTCCCGTCTCCCCTGAGCTCCGCCAGTTCGTTCCCTCTGAGCTTCTTCAGCCCCTCCGGCGTCTCCCATGGAAGATAAGACTGCGAAGCGGCACCGAGCCGTCAATTTGTTGTGCAATTTTGACAAAATTTTGAAAAAAAAGAGGCAACCTTGGTGGTGAAGAAGACGCGGCCGAGTTTGTGATCCTTGGTTGACTGAACCCATGAGTTGCAGACGAAGTGGACGGCGCCGGAAGGGAAGCCTTCGAGGACGATGCTCTCTAGGAAGAACTCCCGTTTGTGGCGATTCGACACCGTGACGGCGCCGGGTTCGCCGAACCCGGAGTCCACCGTGAACTCCGCCGTGTAGACTAGTTGCTCTCCTCTGTTTTTCTTCTTCTCATACCAGTCCTTGATCACCGCCTCTCCGCTCTTCATCGGAGCCTTTGTTCCTGAGATGGAGAGAACGCCCCTGTTATAAAATTACATTGGAAGAGATGATAAGGGAATCATGACTCACTCCTGTTGATCTCCGTGCTTATGAGCTCAAGCGCCACATTTCTGCCGATTTTATCTGACAGAGCATCGAGGTGATTGGCAATGGCGTCTCGGATATCCTCCTTGATCTTTCTTCTCACTGTAATCACCGCTCTTACCTTAAACTTCACGGGATTTCCCACCACCAAATTAACCATTTCCTTGCTTATCGTGGCGGCCGGAGGCCTAACGAACCTCAGGGAACGGGAGGCCAGCCTCCCCCGTTTCGCCGGAAACAGACCCGGAGGACGAAAACAGGGGCCGGTGCCCTGTTTCAAGCGGAAGATGAGGGGTTTAGCGTCAGGGACAGCGAGTGGAGAGTAGGACCTGTCGAGAAGAGTTCCGGCGAGTTCGCCGTCGATCGACATCTTTTGTGTAGTGCTCGGTGAAGAAGGACAATTCACTGGAACTGTCTTCGGAAATGTTGGCTGCTGGAGAACGATTTTCTTAATAATAATAATATTATTATATATAGAGGGGGAAATGGGAAATGCTGGAGGCTGAAACCCGGGATACTGCGCACAGACTGAAATAGAAGTCAATGGCGGCGCATACGTCTAGAAACTTCCTGGCTGTGGAACTTTCTTAATTGACCATTTTGCCCTACATTTGTGCCAATCAGAATTTTCTTTCGCTTCTGAGCTCAAATTGAGGTTCATTTTACGGTTAGATGCATTCTCATTTGATCTAATGGTTTAGAATTTTTTGATTAAAAAATAATATAAAAGAAAAAGATTAGTGAACCAATCAGATCAGCTAGAAATAGATCTGGACTGTAAAAACTATCCATTTCACTGCATTCCCATTTGTACTGGAGTAATAATCCTTGTGAATGTGGTCTTATGTCTAAGGCTTGTTGGATCTTACGGCGCCCTTAGAGGGGGGGGGGGGGTGAATAAGGGAATAAAATTCTTTCTATAATTTTCAAGATAATTACTAAATTGTTTTATAATGAAGAAAATTGAAATAAATAATTTAGATTTAGAATTGAAAACTTAGAACACAATATAATAGAGATTACGCCAAATGATACAAATCAAGTAAACACAAAAGAGACATGATTATATATATGAAAAAATGTTTACATAAATTTGATTTCTATATCGCTAGAAATCGGAGACGTACAAATGTAAATTTCTTTTTGTTTACCAATCCTTCTCCCAAGGTCGGAAGGCTATCACTTGTCTCTCCCTAGACCAAGCCCAAGCCTATCCTCTAGATCTTCCCAAGATCTAGACGTAGCACACAAGGCCACGATTTCCCACCAAGCCACGCAAGGACTTGGACGCTCCGCACAAGGAAGCGATTTTCCTCTAAGCCACGCAAGGACTTAGACGCTCTGCACAAGGAAGCGATTTTCCCTACCAATACAAAGTAAAATGTATATAAATGAAAATACAAGATAAAATAAGAACTCCCTAGAAATTCAGATCTCTGAAAGGAAGGTTGAAGCCTCGAGATGATCCTTGATGTAGAAGCGCGTCCGATCTCGTCTTCAATTTCAAACCTTCTCAGCATAAATGGGAGTTCATGAGGTTCTGGAGCTCTCTGGATGGAATGCACTCAGGAAGGGACTTAGAATCTTTAGTAGTTGAAATGCACGAACAAAAGGTGTCAATTTATAGAAAATCGCTGTCGGAATTTCCGACGGTGACTGTCGGAATTTTCCGACAGCGCTAAACTGCCGCTGGAGTGCCGTCGTGGGTGGAGTCGTGGGCAGTTGGTGTAACCGTCGAGCTGTCGCCTGGGCGACATCGATGTCGGATTTCCGACATCTCAAAAATGCTTTTCGTCGTGCTGCCGTGGGGGAAAGTAGTTGTAACTTCTCTGCTGTCGCCTGGGCGACATTGACTGTCGCCTGGGCGACATTGACTGTCGCCTGGGCGACAGTGACTGTCGCCTGGGCGACATCTCCTCTTCATTTTTGCCATCCGAAACTTCTCCAGACTGTAGATTGAATCGTTCTCATCTCCGAAATGGGGTGGCACATTCCGTAACTCTTCCTGGATTGAAAGTTATGGCTATTTTAAGATCAGCACACAAAACTCATCCAACCTGAGACTTGTCGTTCTCGGATCATGCCCATGAACGAGGACTTATCTCCTCATTGAACCTATACAACCTGGCCACTATAAACACACAAAAGACTAGATCAAATACAACACGGTATTTGTTATTCTCAAACCAAGAGATGCGGAAAGCAAGCTCCAACAATCTCCCCCTTTTGATAATAACAAATACCCATATGAGAAATTAGTGAGTTTATAGATAAGTGCGATAAAAGATATGCATGAATAAAAGGTTTACTGCGTGACAGATTTTACTCCCCCTAAATATATATGTCACTAGATTTCTCATTTTATTCTCCCCCTTTTGTTATTACCAAAAGTGGGTTGTCATGATCGAGCAATAGACGCTTTCCATGAAAACTTTTTAATATACTCCCCCTAAATTGTATTCTCCCCCTAAATGTATGCTCCCCATAAATGTTATAATTAATTACAATGGTGCATTATTTAATTATTCTCCCCTTAATCTTCTAGATTTCTTGAATTAATCTCCCCCTTTTGATATTATCAAAAGAAGGTGGGGTGAGGGTAGTAAGGAGGCATTTAAATAACAAAGCATGATCGAGCTTTTAAATATATGAAATGATAAAGAGTTGAAGCATAGTATATAAAAGAGATTTCAAATAAAAAGATAAGAGTTGTAAGCAAGCGGAAGATTATAAGAAACATCCTTTTTGTAAGCATGAAAAGCATAAGTAAAAATATGAGTTTTAGTTCAAAATTGAAAGATGTTTTAACCTTTTTGAAATCTCAAAGTTTTTCATAAAGATACCAAGCATGAAATGAACATATTAAAGAGAGATTATACTACAATGTTACTTAATTTTAAGTTCAAGAGATACCATAACATTGTAGAGATCATGATAGGTTATCTAGTGCATTTTTATATAAAGAGTAGTATAGATAAAGCATTAGAATTCAATACTTATGAGAAGAAGTGTTATGAAAGATAATGATGTGCACATAAGTGTATTTTGGGCAATGTTAACAATTGATTTAAATCATCAAAATACAAGACATATGTAAAGTAAAGTGCACAATAAAACATAAGTAAATTACTTTCACACACTTTTAATGCACATAATTTAAATTTTTTTTTTAACAAAGTGGTGTAATAACTAAGGTTTGCACAAGCCACTTTACTATTCTTTCCAAGGTGCTCAACCTCACAATGCTTATGAAGACTTATCAGGAGGTTCAAGTAGTGCTTGGTGGAGTTATATTTGTCTACATATATATATTTTTTTGTTCACATTTGTGAGACAACATTCTCCGAATACACTTGTTTTGCAAACCCAAATTTTTTTAACTTTTAACCACTTTTCTAAATTTCATAAGTGCAATTCAAATGTAGTGTAGGTAAAAAACTTATGCAAGTTTTAATTCATTGTACAAATACAATACACAAGCAAGCATTTTAGATTTAGACACACATGTTGATTACCAAAATAAGTGAGTGAAATATATCATTATCAATCATAAAATATTTACTCATACTTAGAGGCGTGCTAAGCTTGGTTCTACACATTTTTCAATACAACTGATGCACTTAAATAGATATATCAAAGCATGATAATCAAAACAATGTTCATAGAAATTTCAAGAAATAAATTTTAACATTGTAAATAATTCTAAATAATAGAATTCATACATGCTTGATATTGACAATAAAGATCATACAGTTTTTTTTTTAAGTTTAATCATTTTTTTTAAATCAAATAAAAACAGAAAATCACAAAAACATATTTTTGTAATTTTTGAATTTTGAATTTTTGTAGTAGATTTTTCATAATAAAAAAAAATAACAAAAACATATTTTTGTATATTTTTTTAATTTTGAACTTTTGTAGTTATTTTTCATAATATGATTAAAAACACAAATAGCAAAAAAAAAAATTTGTATTTTTGAATTTTGATCTTTTGTAGTTGATTTTTCATAATATAAATAAAACAAAAATAACAAAAGTCAGAAACACAACAAATAAGTAGAAAATATGAACCAACATATTTTTATGGATTTTCAGAAATTTTAAAAATCAGAAAATTCCAACACCCACGCTAGCGCCGGCGCTAGCGCTAGCGCTGGAAACAGTAATCGATTTTTTGAGCATTTTAAAAATCTGATGTTTTATTTTGATTAAGTGTCCTTAGAGTAGTTCCATGCTGAAATTTCAGAATTTTCAGAGATGTCTTGATTGCTCAAATTTGCATAAAACTTTAGCTTTTTCAAATACATGTGTTTTACAAAAACATTTAAGCTCAAAAAGATAAATTATGCAAACACATGAGGACATTTTTATTAAACAACCCAAAATATGCATGATTTAAGTGATAAGTAAATAAAATGTTCATGCAGTACATAATATAGGTATGTCCTAAGATTAGAAACTACCCCGACTAAATGTCTACACCCTAGCCCCGTACTAAGTGATGGATGGGCATGAGAGCTGCACGCATGCCGTAGGTTGGGGTGTTAATCCCATATGCATACAAAAGACGACGCTCAACCTAGCACTCTTTCCCCCCAGTGCCTCTCAAGGCCCCACTGGAACCCTCCCCGGTGAAGGACATGACATGACTTAGAGGTTAGGTCTCTAATGTATACAACCCTACGCCCTCGCTATTGTGAGATATGAAGTCATAGGTGAAATAATCTTTTGGACAACCTATGCTTTTAAAACTAAGGGTTGGTATATAAACTATGGGTTTGTTTAATGTGATGAGTTATAAAGCCGCATAGTTTTTCTACTTTTATGAGATGATGATATGTGATAACTAGCACAATTATTAATATTCAATAAGTGACAATGCTAGTATAATGAGTTTTGGGTTTAATGTCATGTCATAAGAATTATATTGAAATTACATGTATTCCAAAATAGAGTTTCAAATTATAGATCTAGAATAGAGTGATGATTAAGTTTGATGTATATCTTCATTGCAAAGTGATTCTAGGGTCTACAAATATGAGAGATACATGCAATCAATAGTAAAGCAAATCAATACATCAAATAATGTAAAGAAAACATTATTTAAATTTTTATCATAAGATTCATAATTCTTATTATTGATTTGAGATATTTCTTGATAGAACATGAATTATGATTTATGATTATAGTGAATTTTGCATAAAATATATGTTAGATCATCATGATGTATGAGAATTCTAATCCTTCTAGACTTATGATATAGTGATATAGTGATTTTCATTTGAAAGAACATGATTGATTTGTAAGTCTAGAAAAATGATGATCATGTAGTCATATCAATGACAAAGATCAAATATATAATGTTTTGAAATTTTTAATAAAATTTGCATTCATTAATCGAATCTATTGTTCTTTGGTTTTGCATGATAATATATAATTTATGATACATTATTCATATATATTTTAATGATTAAACCATAAACTATGTGTTTGTTGGAATTTTAGTATTCTATTATAATTTCAAATCACATAGTTATCATGATATTTTAATAACATTGTAAATGTTATACCTAGCATATAAATTTGAGCATAAACTAAGAAGTGATGCTAGAATAATGAGTTTGAGTGCAATGTTATTATACATGATTTAATGGAGATAATGTTGCATGTAATATGAGAAGTTTACAAATTAATTTTATTTAGACCTATAATGAAATGATTAAACTTTTGATTTGATCTTAATGATATAAGATGATTCTAAGGTCTAAATTACATGCAAACAATGGTGACACACATCACACATAATATCTAAATTAATATATGAAACAATTATACATAGGATATCATGTGATGAAAAAATCCATAAACACAGAAATTTCCGAATCAAGCGAACTAAGATAGCATTTAAAAACGGAGTTGAAATTGGGCAAATTGACAGAACCAAACAAACTTAAATGGGCAAGTTTAGTTTGCCGATAGATGGAGATTTCTGTGCTCTTTCCGAAAAGATATTAAATGCGAAAATCGGACGAGCAGATCAAAAG
Source organism: Dactylorhiza incarnata (assembly GCA_033032865.1). Lineage (NCBI taxonomy): Eukaryota > Viridiplantae > Streptophyta > Magnoliopsida > Asparagales > Orchidaceae > Dactylorhiza > Dactylorhiza incarnata. The sequence goes on from JAWHQI010000053.1 coordinate 9,586,767, forward strand.
ATATGGCTTTTTGAAGGATTAAGCATGCGTTTAGATGAATGTTTGTTTTCGATTTTATTTGATAATATTTTTCATTATAAGGGCTATCAAATGCAACAAATAGAAAGGAATCAAAAACGTTGCGCATTTTAATTTTTAGTTTTAAGCCCTTAAATAAACCATTTAAATCCAATCTTTAAAATAGTTTCACTGGTCTTGATAATAATTTCAATATTCAATTTCTAATGATAATTCAAGACAATTAAGGGTAAAAGATTTAAAAGGATATATATAACAATTTAAAAAAAATGATAGGTAGGTCTCTTTTAAAATCATATGACTTTATGTTCAATTTTAATTCAATTTGATTTGATAAACATTAGGCTTAATATGTGAAAGTCATATTTCATAAAATATAGAGGGACCATAAGCATTTTGGATCAATAAATACAAAAAAAAAAATAAAAAAAAAATAAAGCACATCATGAAGTAGAGTATTGATATTTCATTTTTAATTATTTCTACTTCATGCAAATGAAAGATACTAAATGATAAGAGATTTAGGTATCCAAAGTTGACCATGTGTAATGGTTCCTTTGGGCACCCAAATATGTCGTGATGGCTTTTGAGAAGATAATGATGAATGAGCCTTTTTAATTAATGTTGATATGTCATTTTTCTTTATGGGTCTCCATTCATACATTGGTTGTTTATTACTTAAATCCATATAATGATTATGTGAATTGTTTGAAAAATAATTCATTGGAGGTTTATGTTTATTTAAATTATTTTTCAAAGTAGCTTGATGTTGATAATCATAATGATTTTTATTATATGGATTGTTTAAAATTTTATAAGAGTGATTGTCTTTCTTTAGAAGTGATTGTTGAAAGAGTGGATTACAATATGTTTTAGAAGATTGATCATTATTTTGATGATTTTCATTTCCACTCTTTCTTATAGACATACTCTTATAATATAAAGGATAATATTTTATATTTTGATTTTCATGAAAAGGAGTTTTTAAGTTTGAGTCATGATTGAAAATATATTGAGACTTATAATAGTGACTCTTAAGAATTTTGTGAGGGTCATAATTCTTTTTGAAACTTAACTCCTTTTGAGTTGATGTATGAAAATGATCCTTTTTAGAAATGATTTTGTAAGTTAATTTATCCTTGTTATTCAAAATCTTATGATGAGATTCATTAGATGACATTTGAAATTTTTCAACAAAAGATTTTAATTGTATTAACTTACAAGATAAAACATCATTTTCAATTAACAATTTTTCATTATGCCTTTTAGAAATTAAGAGCCCTTTTTCAATTTTCTTAAATTTTTCTTTTAATAAATTGCAATTAAGACAAGGAATAGGAATTTTAACTAAAGAGCGCGAAAGAGAATTTAACACATCAATATTTGATTCTACGTTATCGTTTGCTTTTAAAGATTTATTTTCTAAACGTAATTTTGAATTAGCAATTTTTAACTTTAAAATTTTGCGTTTAGCAATTTTAAGCATACGAGATGTAGAAATAGAATTTTTTACAAAAAGAGAAGATTTAGATTTTCTTACCTTGCAATAGTTTCCGTCTTCTCTTTTGCTTGATGTGTTGCCATCAACTGAGTCCAATATTGTGACGTTGTCTTCTTCATCTTCCTCTTCCAAATAAGAGTGTTCATCATCCTTTCCGCTTGATGAGCATTCTATGGATCCATCCTTTGTGTAGCTTTCTTGAATATTTGCATAGGCTTGCATAATTTTCGGTTCTTGTGAATGTTTCGTACCTGTAGAAGGAGAATCATAAGTTCTTTCAAGAAAACTCCAAATTTCATATGCGGTAGGTAAAGTATAAATAAGTTTGAAAATATTTTGGTCTAACGCACAAAATATACTATTCATAGATTTTGCATTTAAAATAATTTCGTTTCTAGTTAGTACGCTAGATGGCTTTTTAATAGTAATATTCCAAACTTTTTCATCTAAGGCCTTAAGAAAATTTTTCAATTCTAAATCTAAATTATTTATTTCAATCTCCTTCATTATAAAACAATTTAGTAATTATCTTGAAAATTATAGAAAGAATTTTATTCCCTTATTCACCCCCCCCCCCCCCCCTCTAAGGGCGCCGTAAGATCCAACAAGGCTCTGTTTGTCACGTCAGTGATGGCGGTGAAAACAATGGCTACGATGAACCGCCGTTGGTGAACGTCTGACCTCATCTAAGGAACTTCATCCACGTTTACGTTCTAAAGTAGTTTTATTTGCTCGATGGTGGCATAATCATTGTCATGCCAAACATACATGCTATGATGACGACGTTTTTGTCGATACTCGCCGGAGCAAAAACGTCGCGTCAAACAGAGCCTAAATGCACTCGCAAAAAAACTGATCAATGCATGCGTGCTCTGTGACGGCAATTCTCACATTTAAAGAGAAAATAGGTTCAAAAAATGACAACTCAGCTCAATTTTTCAAAATATCAATGTATCCTTGTGATGTTTAAATCATAATCTCATTGTAGAATCAAGATTCAATCAAAAGAAAGTTTGAGCTAGTCCTGTTCCAAATTGGGCGCAAGGGCAACCAATTGGATGTCATGATGTTTTGGGATAATTTAGGTTAATCAATGTGCGAGTTAGTTAATTGACCCTTGGAGTTCAAATTGCATGTATAAGTTCTAATTAGGATATGACCGGAGGTTAGTGTGTGTTATTTTTGGTTCAGATCTAAACTTGGAAACGCCATGTATGGAAATTCCATGCATGGAAAGCCCAGCCTATTAATGGCGTTAGATTGTGGATGCTAGAAAATGAGTTATATATATATAGTAATATATTTAGGGTATTTGGACAAAAACCATAACCGTGAATCGGCAGCTGCACTCTTGCGTGGTTTTTTTTTGCCTTGGAACTGCCGCCAGGGAGAAATAAAAAAACGGGGAACCGCCTGTTTCGAGAAATGAGTTGAGTCCGCCTGGATTAATTAGTGGGAAGCCGCCTGGAGGAAATATTATTGTCGTTCCTGTTAACGGAGGGTAGAGGAGTATTGCCGCCCGGACTCGTGTTGAAGTAGAAGCCACTGCGTGAAGGAGTTCGCACCGCCGCCGCCGTCGTCTTACTCTTGGTGCCGCGAGGGGTAGGAGACCCCCGTAGAGATTCTGCCGGTGGTTGTCGTTGGTGCAACACCGTGCGATGGCGGCAAAGTGAGGAGATGATGACGGTGCGGGCGTGGCGGCGAAGGCTTGCGGTGGTGCAGTGGCCTTGACGGAGTTCCTCTCCGATGGTGCGGGCGTGGCGACGAAGGCTTACGGTGGTGCAGTGGCCTTGACGGAGTTTCTCTCCGACGGTGCGGATGTGGCGGCGAAGGCATGCGGGAGTGCAGTGGCCTTGATGAGTTTCTCTCCGGTGGTGCGGCTTGGTGTCGATGGCGTGCGCGGGTGCAGTTGGCCTCGACGGTGCTTCTCCGGTGGTGGTGCGGTTGAACGTCGGACGTCGGCGTTGAAGGTTCGGTGAACCTTGTGCGTCCGTTGTGCTAGTGGATTGCAGTCCAGATTATTATCTCTCCCGCGGATCGAGCGAGTCCGGCTCTCCGTGGTGTATTCTGTAACGAACGTCGGTACATTTCTTGTTATTTTATTTGCAGATATATTATTATATATGCAGTGTTTTCTTGTTCGTTTTCAGTTCTTGAATACCCAGATTTATTTGGTTGCGCCCGAGGATTGTTTCCGCGTAATATCCCAACAAAGTGGTATCAGAGGCAGGTTCTGTAGGCGACCTATTGGACATTCGAGGAAAGGTTTGACTGCGGTGGGTGACGACTAGGTCCGCTCCCCATCTTTTCAAATCTGACCTTTGAATTAATCAGATCTCCTGGTCGTGCCGTAGGACAACCATGACAGGGAAGAACGTGAATCTGGACAGTGTTTTTGAAGAAATGCGACAGTGGCGGGTTTGACCAATGACAGGTGGTACTGCATGAGATGGTCGTGATAACTGCGGGTATGTTACAGAGAGGAGATTATCTGTGGGAACACAAAGCGTGTTCAAATGGTTTTCTGTGTCAGTTAGATGCAGCTGGTGCAGAGACGGAGGAGGACGTGAAGACCCATTTTCACTCCTTACCTCGCTCACTTTTTTTACCCGGCCTTAGTGACGATGCTCTTGTACGAGAAAGATACGGTGGAGCTGGTGGAGGTCACAATCGCAGTGTTATTTAGACAGATGTTAATGGGCCCTACTCCTGAGGGCGGTCACATCTTGGCAGCAGTGGATGGGTAAGGTGAGGCAGTTTAGCAAGAGATTGAGTGGAGCACGATCTCGATCCAGGCCGAAGGAGGGTATGGTATTTTACCATTGCAGACAGTGCAGTCACACAGGAGTGTAAGTTCGCAGCGTGCAAAAGGGTCTCGAGACCAGGGTGTGAACTGGGTGACAGCTGGGTCAAGGTGTAGAGTGATGAGGTCCTCACCATCACTGAGAGTCTGTGCGACTCTGACAGCTAGATGTTTGACATCATTGAGCGGATTGGATTCAGGTGGCTACAGTTGGGTAGCCCGAGGTGGAGTCCTGATGATGGAGTGAGGGCGGACCATGCTCAAGAGAGCTGTGCAGCACGGTAGTTTGTACCGACTGATGGGGACCATGATATGTGGTGGTGCACCCATGATTTCTGCGGACGACATGGTGGATTGTCGTGGTAGTGCAGAGGATCGTCCTTCTGGGACTCGGGGTTTACGAGTCAGTTTCTACGATCAGATTGCGACGACGTTCACGTGTTGAGCAAGGGCAGAGATGAGTCGACTGGAGCAGGTCGGCTGATGCCTCGGACTGAGGTGGTGCTACGTGCAGAGTTGCTTAGTGCAGTTGATGCTTCGTGCAGGTGGTGGATCCGGATCCCGAACCAAGGTGGTGATTGTTATTTTTGGTTCGGGTCTAAACTTGGAAACGCCATGTATGAAAATTCCATGCATGGAAAGCCCAGCCAATTAATGGCGTTAGATTGTGGATGCTAGAAAATGAGTTATATATATATAGTAATATATTTAGGGTATTTGGACAAAAATCATAACCGTGAATCGCCAGCTGCACTCTTGCGTGGTTTTTTTTTGCCTTGGAACTGCCACCAGGGAGAAATAAAAAAACGGGGAACCGCCTGTTTCGAGAAATGAGTTGAGTCCGCCTGGATTAATTAGTGGGAAGCCGCCTGGAGGAAATATTATTGTCGTTCCTGTTAACGGAGGGTAGAGGAGTATTGCCGCCCGGACTCGTGTTGAAGTAGAAGCCACTGCGTGAAGGAGTTCGCACCGCCGCCGCCGTCGTCTTACTCTTGGTTCCGCGAGGGGTAGGAGACCCCCGTAGAGATTCTGCCGGTGGTTGTCGTTGGTGCAACACCGTGCGATGGCGGCTGTTGACGCCAGGAAAATCCTGACCTCAAGATTCGGATCAATGCAGCCCGAGGTTACTGATCCTGCGGTCCAACTCCACGGCTCTGATAGCTAAAATAGGAGAGAGAAAATGACTAAGCACACCTCAGGTGCTCCAGCAGGGAGGTCCCACCACATACCCGGAAGTTTGGGAGAAACTTCCCCTCCGCAACCAAAAGCTGGGCGAGGTACTAGACGGGCATGGATTTGGCGAGTATCCAACTTAGGGGGACCTCGACCACTTCCCAAAAGTGCCATTTCTAGTACCCCTGGGGGTCTATTTATAGAGAAATCCTAGGGGGGGGATACAGGCGAGTATACTGCCTCTGCTCGCGAGTTACAAGGGCTACTCGCCCATACTCGCGAGATACTCGCCCATACTCGCGAGATACTCGCCCATACTCGCGAGATACTCGCCCAAGCTCGCGAGATACTCGCCCAAGCTCGCGAGATACTCGCCCAAGCTCGCCTCTGCTCGCCCCTTGCTCGCCATACTCGCCCCTTGCTCGCCATACTCGCTCCTTGCTCGCCCAGCTCGCCCCTCGCTCGCCCAGCTCGCCCCTTGCTCGTCGTACTCGCCCCTTGCTCGCCATACTCGCCCTTTGCTCGCCCAGCTCGCCCCTTGCTCGCCCAGCTCGCCTCTTGCTCGCCCAGCTCGCCTCTTGCTCCTGCTGGCTGAGTTGCCTTGTGTCTTGGACTGCCGGCTCCTGTGCTGACCCTTTGACCTTGACTTCAGCCTACGTGGCTTTGAATGGGCCTACCTCGGAGAATGAGGGTTGTACACAATCCCCGCTCTTTGCGAGTAACATAGTTGCTCGGAAAGAATCATCCAACCCTTATTCGACGAGCTGTCTTTCTGGCGAGAAAAGGTCGACACCTCACAGGAGCCGAGCTCAACAGGAGGCGGATACAAGGTCGACACCTTCTAGGAGCCGAGCTCAACTAGAGGTGGAGAGAAGGTCGACACCTTCTAGGAGCCGAGCTCAACTAGAGGTGGAGAGAAGTTCGATACCTTCTAGGAGCCGAGTTCAACTAGAGGTGGAGAGAAGGTCGACACCTTCTAGGAGCCGAGCTCAACTAGAGGTGAAGAGAAGGTCGACACCTCGCAGGAGCCGAGCTCAACTGGGGGTGGATACAAGGTCGACACCTTCTAGGAGTCGAGCTCAACTAGAGGCGGAAAGAAGGTCGACACCTTCTAGGAGCCGAGCTCAACTAGAGGTGAAGAGAAGGTCGACACCTCGCAGGAGCCGAGCTCAACTGGGGGTGGATACAAGGTCGACACCTTCTAGGAGCCGAGCTCAACTAGAGGCGGAAAGAAGGTCGACGCCTTCTAGGAGTCGTGCTCAACTAGAGGTGGAGAGAAGGTCGACACCTTCTAGGAGCCGAGCTCAACTAGAGGTGGAGAGAAGGTCAACACCTTCTAGGAGGAGAGCTCAACTTGAGGTGGAGAGAAGGTCGACACCTTCTAGGAGCCGAGCTCAACTAGAGGTGGATACAAGGTCGACACCTTCTAGGAGCCGAGCTCAACTAGAGGCGGAAAGAAGGTCGACACCTCACAGGAGCCGAGCTCAACTGGGGGTGGATACAAGGTCGACACCTTCTAGGAGCCGAGCTCAACTAGAGGCGGAAAGAAGGTCGACACCTTGCATGAGCCGAGCTCAACTGGAGGCGGATACAAGGTCGACACCTTCTAGGAGCCGAGCTCAACTAGAGGTGGAGAGAAGGTCGACACCTCACAGGAGCTGAGCTCAACTAGGGGTGGATACAAGGTCGACACCTTCTAGGAGCCGAGCTCAACTAGAGGCGGAAAGAAGGTCGACACCTTCTAGGAGCCGAGCCCAACTAGAGGTGCAGAGAAGGTCGACACCTTCTAGGAGCCGAGCTCAACTAGAGGTGGATACAAGGTCGACACCTTCTAGGAGCCGAGCTCAACTAGAGGTGGAGAGATGGTCGACACTTCACAGGAGCCGAGCTCAACTGGAGGTGGATACAAGGTCGACACCTTCTAGGAGCCGAGCTCAACTAGAGGCGGAGAGAAGGTCGACACCTTCTAGGAGCCAAACTCAACTCGAGGTGGAGAGGTCCAAGGGGACAAACCATCCCGAGGCCTCCATCCTATTGCGTTTGCTAAATGCTGATCGGTCAAATCGATCATCTCTTCGTCAAGCTGGGGGGTTGGCGTCCGGACTCTCCTCTGACAACCTCTCCAGCCGGATGGGAAGTGCAGTCGGGGGGTAACTCGGCCAACGTGCAAGGGGGGAGCTGATCTCGACCGTCAATGCAGAGGCTTGGTCTTAGGAGGACTCTCTCCCGAGGCGCTATCCCACCACCCGACTTGGGTTTTTACGAGAGTCGAGTCGGAGACCTGTCCCCCAATCGGTCGCCAGGTTGCAGAAGAGTCTTCATACTATCACTCAACAATCAGAGGGGATTAACCGCACCAACCCATATGATTGGAATAAAATACAAGAGATATTAGGCTTTGTCGCAAGAGGTCAAATGACACCTTTATACAAGGGTCCCTCAGTCAGGTAAATCGATCATCGCTTCGACGAGTTGGGAGGTCGGCGTCCAGACTTTCTCCTGATAATCTCACCAGTCGGTGGGAACCGCGGCCAACGTGCAAGGGGGGAGCTGATCTCGGTCGTCATTGCAGAGGCTTGGACTTAGGGGGACGTATACCGAGGCATTGTCCCATCACCCGTTCTGGGTTTTACGAGAATCAAGTCGGAGGCTCGTTTCCCAACCTGTCGTGGAGATCGGTTTCACCTACTTCAAAAAGCTCTTGCCAGAAGAGAAAAACAACTCTCGCGGCCCATGTTTCAGGGGGCGAGGAATTTTTATTTAAATGGAATAAACACAAGGAGGGGGAGAATAGACCTTCCCGCTCAGGGATAGAACCTTTTCAGGTCATTGCCGCTTCAGGTATTCCCAAGCGATTCCCTTTCATGATTCTACAGGCGGTCTCTGCCAGTCTCGAATGCCTCTTGAACGATGAAAGATCCCTCCTAGTTCAGTTCGAGCTTCTCGATGACAAGTGATCTCCTTGTTGAGTCTTTAGGTACTTCTGAGCAGTTCTTCATCTCATAGAACACACCATGAAGGGGACTGACAGTCCGGGAGGTTCCAAAGGAACACACCATCCCCAGGTCTCCATCCCACTTGGGTGTTGAATGCCGACCCAACCTGTTTCACCTTATGAGTAAGACCCCTCATGGATCATAGCCGACGGAAGGAGATCATCGGTGATAAGAAGCTTGCAGAATACCAAGCTTGGAGACGTCATGAGTAAGCATTCTCATGGAACATAAGTCCTTCATGAAGATCATCGCGAGTAGAAGCTCGCAGAACACCAGCTTTGAGACGTCACGAGTCAGCATCCTCGTGGAATGTAAGCCCTTGATGAAGATCATCGCGAGTAGGAACTCGCGGAATCCTAGCTTTGAAAACCACCGCGACTAGGAGCTCGCCGAGCATCAACTTGGAGACCTCGTGAGTAGTTTTATGTGCTTTCCCTGGGTGGCGAACTCGTCATGAATCATCCTGTTTGTTAGTCAGACAAAAGCACTCACGGGCTTTACCAAAGCACCCGTCAGTATGATCATGTGTGGAAATTATTGACATTGAAGAAGGAGGAAACTGAGGGGAGGAGTGTCCCTTTTTCCATAAGACCCCCTACGCAGAGGGTTCGGGGGTATCAGCGGACGGGGGTCAAGGGGGCAGCGCCCCTTGCGGGGTCGGGGCAGCGCCCCTGGAAATTTTTTATTTTCCATACTCGCCAGACCTTGAAATCGCCCTTCAGGAACTCGCCACTCTTGAACTAGGCACCAGGTTCTCACAACCTTGCGAGTAGAGAACTCACCCTCGCGAGTAGAGAACTCGCTTATGGGCGAGTATAGAAGAATCTTGCTCGCCTGCATGAAGTCGCCTCATTTGATGCTGCTCGCCTATGGGCGAGTAAGGAAGAAGCTCGCCTATGGGCGAGTATAGAAGAATCTTGCTCGCCTGCATGAAGTCGCCTCATTTGATGCTGCTCGCCTATGGGCGAGTAAGGAAGAAGCTCGCCTATGGGTGAGTATTGAAGGAGCTCGCCTATGGCCGAGTATTGAAGAAGCTCGCATGCCTGCACGAAGTCGCCTATGCCGAGTAACAAGGAAGCTCGCCTATAGGCGAGTAGGGATGGCGAGTAAGGAAGGATCTCGCCACTACCCAGGAAGCTCGCCTCTCTTCCGAGTAAAGTCGTTGGTCTGAACTTATCTCTGGATCTCGCCTGTAGGAACTCGCCTATGGCGAGTAGGGATCTCGCCATCTGGAACTCGGCTCTGGATCTCGCCATCTGGAACTCGCCTGCATGAAGTTGCCTCTGGAACTCGCCCAACTTGTCGAATGCTCGCGAGTTGCTGCCTTTGGCCTCCATCTCGCCACTTTAAGCCATGAAGCCTTCTCGCAAAAATTTCTTCCTCCGACTACGATCCACGCTCACCGCACCAAAGTGTTGACGCCAGGAAAATCCTGACCTCAAGATTCGGATCAATGCAGCCCGAGGTTACTGATCCTGCGGTCCAACTCCACGGCTCTGATAGCTAAAATAGGAGAGAGAAAATGACTAAGCACACCCCAGGTGCTCCAGCAGGGAGGTCCCACCACATACCCGGAAGTTTGGGAGAAACTTCCCCTCCGCAACCAAAAGCTGGGCGAGGTACTAGACGGGCATGGATTTGGCGAGTATCCAACTTGGGGGGACCTCGACCACTTCCAAAAGTGCCATTTCTAGTACCCCTGGGGGTCTATTTATAGAGAAATCCTAGGGGGGGGGGGGTACAGGCGAGTATACTGCCTCTGCTCGCGAGTTACAAGGGCTACTCGCCCATACTCGCGAGATACTCGCCCATACTCGCGAGATACTCGCCCAAGCTCGCGAGATACTCGCCCAAGCTCGCGAGATACTCGCCCAAGCTCGCCTCTGCTCGCCCCTTGCTCGCCATACTCGCCCCTTGCTCGCCATACTCGCCCCTTGCTCGCCCAGCTCGCCTCTTGCTCCTGCTGGCTGAGTTGCCTTGTGTCTTGGACTGCCGGCTCCTGTGCTGACCCTTTGACCTTGACTTCAGCCTACGTGGCTTTGAATGGGCCTACCTCGGAGAATGAGGGTTGTACAGCGGCAAAGTGAGGAGATGATGACGGTGCGGGCGTGGCGGCGAAGGCTTGTGGTGGTGCAGTGGCCTTGACGGAGTTCCTCTCCGATGGTGCGGGCGTGGCAGCGAAGGCTTGCGGTGGTGCAGTGACCTTGACAGAGTTTCTCTCCGACGGTGCGGATGTGGCGACGAAGGCATGCGAGAGTGCAGTGGCCTTGATGAGTTTCTCTACGGTGGTGCGGCTTGGTGTCGATGGCGTGCGCGGGTGCAGTTGGCCTCGACGGTGCTTCTCCGGTGGTGGTGCGGTTGAACGTCGGACGTCGACGTTGAAGGTTCGGTGAACCTTGTGCGTCCGTTGTGCTAGCAGATTGCAGTCCAGGTTATTATCTCTCCCGCGGATCGAGCGAGTCCGGCTCTCCGTGGTGTATTCTGTAACGAACGTCGGTACATTTCTTGTTATTTTATTTGCGATATATTATTATATATGCAGTGTTTTCTTGTTCGGTTTTCAGTTCTTGAATACCCAGATTTATTTGGTTGCGCCTGGGGATTGTTTCCGCGTCAAGTCCCAACAGTGTGGTCTTGATCAACCTCAATTTAGGACGTAAACTCTCGAATATTGTACCGTTCGCTTAGAAGAAATTGAAATTGAATATTGGAATTGAAATCAATTCCAATTCATCTAGTAATTGAAATTGGTCTAATTCCAATTATAGTGTTTTCTTAATAAACATGTAACGACCTGACAGAATAACCGACCGCTTTTCAGCGTGGCAATCCTGGTCGTACCGGGCTGCAGCCCAAGCACCCCAAAGCCTCCCCGCACCTATTTCTCGGCTGCGGTGCACTGTTGAGGTCGGGTCTCGAACCCGCAACCCCTTGATAAGGAGCCTTCAAACCACTCCTCATCACCTTGTTGAGGCCACAGTTCAGTGATGATGAGTGGTTTGAAGGCTCATTATCAAGGGGGTTGCGGGTTCGAGACCTGACATCAACAGTGCACTGCGGCCGAGAAATAGGCGCGGGGAGGCTTTGGGTTTCTTGGGCTGCAACCCGGTACGACCAGAATTGCCACGCTGAAAAGCGGCCGGGTTATTCTGTCCGGTCGTTACAAAATAGAATTAAAGAATATTGTGGAATTGACCAATTCTGTTATTCGTTTGTTAAATAAAATTCAATCTTAAAATTACATGCGTCAGAAACCGTGTGAAACAAGCATGCCTGGGCGCACGGGCGAAAATGCACGCTGCTGGGAGAAAAGTGCACACTCAATCGAAAATGCGCGCACTCGGGAGAAAATCGCGCGTCTGGGTGAAAAATGTGCACCTGGGTAGAAAACGCGCGTCCAAGCAAAAAATGAGCGACGTGACGAAAAGAGCGCACCTGTGTAAAATAAATAGGTTGTTTAGTTTTGGTTCGGATCCGGATCCAAACCGGATCCAGTTTTATTTTTTGGTAAACACCATGCAAGAAAGTTTCTCTCTAGATAGAGAGAGAATGAGAGCCACATCAAAAAGGAATCTTGGAAAAAGGAAAACAGCCGGTCTCTAATAGATTTCCTTTTAGAGAGAGAGAGAGCTCTCTCTCTCTCTTGCGTGTGTTTTCTTAATATAAGATTAATTTTGTTGTTCATATATATATATACGAGCATCTTCGCACGGGCTACGCCCGTGCTCGATGCTCTTCGCTTCGACAGTACTCCAGCAGTGACATTACCTCCGCCCAAACTCGTCTGCTGTAGGACGCTCAGTCAATTAACAGTGCATAGGTAGCCCCCGTTCCCCACGCGACATTATCCCCGCCTCGACATTGTCCCGACGCGACGGCGCTCCCGCCGCTCGCGAACCCCCGTGAATACGACGAAATCGAGATGGGGGGCAAAATCGGGGGTTCGCGAGCGGCGGGAGCGCCGTCGCGTCGGGACAATGTCGAGGCGGGGATAATGTCGCGTGGGGAACGGGGGCTACCTATGCACTGTTAATTGACTGAGCGTCCTACAGCATGCGAGTTTGGGCGGAGGTAATGTCACTGCTGGAGTACTGTCGAAGCGAAGAGCATCGAGCACGGGCGTAGCCCGTGCGAAGATGCTCGTATTCTGGAGAAGATGCACATACTGAAGTTTTAAGTTAAAACATAATGATCAAACAAATTTCACAAATGAATTTGCTAACGATAGCATCGTGATATACATCCAAATCGAGCATTGTTTCGAAATCCCAATCCATAGCAGATATTCAGAATACAAACTCAACATAGCGGTTAATATGCAATGAATTGATGATCAGAGTAGAAAATATATTAACCATCTGGATTGTTATAGTGAAGAATCAACAATATCAAATCCCATAAGTTGCAATCATGCGGAACAGGACGTTGACCTTGGCTTGGATCTGATTGTCACCGCACGCCCAGATAGTGCAAGGGGCCCCGTGTCCCGCGCGACAGTATCACGGACACAAAAGAGGGACAACACCAATATTGGTATACAATGTGCAATGCAAAATAATATTCAATATTAAAAGTTTTCTGAAAATGTGCTTGTAGCTGCGTATGAAGCTGTTATGTATGACCGACGCCTGCGATGAAACAAAAGAGCCAATTATATAGCAAAGTATACAGCAATATAAAAAAATTGTAGCAAAAGATTTTTATTTGGTCTTTAAAAAAAGACCGGCACTATGAAGAGGTAAAAAACTCCACTATAAAGAGGTAAAAAACTGCAATTTCTGTCATATCATCTGGCTTCTACAGTTTCTGTCTCGCAGCCTGATGGTCTTAATCAATCTCTTGAGTTCATTAATAGGCATATCATCGCAACATTGCTCTGATCCCATCATGTTAAATAGTATGAAATGTCGTTTGTCACCGTCTGATTCAACTAAATCAAATTTTATGTTCATTTTTTTTGCTGCGATCATAACACCGTTGTTATGCCGAACATACATTATATAATGGTGGTGTTCTTGCCCAAACTCACCAAAGCAAAAACATGACGCCAAACAGAAGACTAATTGGCTATGCTAATTTGATCTCATTGCTTAATCTGTACAATTCTGTTTGATTGTATTAGCTGTCAAATGAATATCTTTATTTTCATGTATTGTCCAAATGAGAATTAAAGAAACTATTTCACAATTCAACATAAAATGGACAACATGCACCTATTTTTGCTTGTAGAATAAATTCCCTCCCAGACAATGATTATTAGTAGCAATTGCGGGCTTCATAAACAACATTGCATAGACTGAAAGGGTTCTGTCTTTAGAAACTGGGATAGCATCATACAAAACGATAACATTTACCGTAGAAGCTATAGATGATATTCTAATGTGACGTGTGACATATGAATAAATATAAAAATTGCTTTGCTCATATCAAAAGTCATTCTTCTCCTAATTTTTTTGGCCCTGCATCTTGAGATCAAACAATTACCGTTTAATGGTGAATGCCGACGAAACAATGAGTCGAAGAATTCAAAGTCGGAAGGAGTCCGTTCCGTCAATTTTACTGCAATAAACCTCCTGAATAAAATCAACAACCAATATCCCAATTAGGGGGTATCAGGGCAAAACAATTACGCAAGAAATCCAAAATAAAACATTATCAAGCCACAACTTCATCCTCTTTACCAAAACCACATCGCTAATACATCCAAATTGTAAAGATGCGCAGCGATGGCGGAAGATGCGCAGCGATGGCGCAGCGATGGCGCAGCGAGAAGAAATGCGTAGGGCAGCGACGGGGGAGGGATTAGCGGCGAGACGATGAAGTGAAGCCAGCGAGGGAATTTAACACCGACGGATCTTTAATTGCGACACACATTTGTGCACTGTTCATACGTATAAATATCTTTATATATAGTATATCGTATAGATAAATTGGCTACGGACTCCACAACTGAAAAAATATGAAGCCGCAACAATTATTTGCAATATAAACAAATGTTCTATAGAAAGATGAAAGTGCAGTGAGAGCATGTACCAGTGATTCCATGCCTGTAAAGTTGTTCGTATAGATTTGAGAGGTCGGTTAGCTTTGGTATGAGGGATCTCTTAGAACAAATATATGCACGGTAGACAAACATCTGTTGGTCGAGGTCTGCTACAACATATAAACTTACTATCAGCAGAACATATAGGAAAAAATTACAGTACAGCATAAATTTTGAGCGAGGCATTGGTTGTAATATTGAGCAAGGGATTGATTGTTATGGTGCTTAGGTAGCTGATTTGAAATCCATGAAATAGCCTCGAAAGCTAGTGCAACTAATACATATTTTAATAGGCAAGAAAATGAACAGAACAAAAGTGTGAGTGTTAAAAAAATAAAAGTGTGGAGCAGAGACTGAACCTGGAGTGCGATTTAGGAAATAAGTAATGTAAAGGCAATATGCTTTGTGGAAGCCCCAAGACAGTCAGTGAGGACGCAATATTCCAATCTGGGCTTATTTTTTTTTGAACCCGTTGAAGTTACTGCCACTGATGATTTTTTGCTGAAAGTAAACGTTGATGTGTAAGTGTGGTGATGGGACTGCATAGTAAATTAAATATTTTCATGTATGAGCATATTAGCGTTACGTAAGTATAACCGGGAAACAATTGAGTAAAAGAGTACGCAGAGCACCTGCGAGTTGACCTTGGAAAGGAGGTCTTTGAAGGCAACTTTTTTTGTGTAAGTGCCAGGATGTCCAGCGAGGGTACCATTTTTGACCAGAACTTTTGTATTCGATGCAGTGACTCCTCTTGAGAAAGCAACATAAAGTTGGTCATGGGTGAAAACATGAGATGGCAAGTAAATGCCAACGTGCTTGATTGTGCACTTAATCAGTACAGGGAGAGAGAGAAAGAACAAATATAATAGAAACTTTGCACAATCAGCATCGATAGTTAATATGCAAGAACACAGTGGCTGCATCAGCAGGTACAACAGTACAATATAAACGAAGCAGTGAGGTACAAAAAAGATTGGAAACCTTAGAAGCAGCAACGATCAATTATACGAAGAAAAAAGCACTGAGCAGATGCTCAGAGACACACGTGAAATGCGTGGACAAAAAACAGTGAAATAAAAAACGGTACAACATGCTCAAAAGTATAGTACAAATGCATGCGGAGTGGACATATGCAAACATATACAGGTGACATGAGTCGGACTTTGCGTAGCAGTATTCTCTCAGTAGCATCAACGCAGAGAGTATGCTGGGTTGACATCAAATAACGCCATAGGACGGACAAATATTTTACGCCCGTCGATGATATGGCCATGCATATGCTCTGCAGCAGATGTCATTGACAGCTCATCTGCGAAGACCACCTCACCCGTGCCTGATGGCTCCCCAAATGCATTCACATCAGCCTTCATAAAGAAATGTAAAACAACAGTGAGTTTGATAGCGAGAAGGCAGAGAATACGTAACTACTTAGTAGGAGTGATGGTGCTTACAGCGACATGAAGGAATCCAGGAAGAGATGCGAAGGTTGACCTCAGAAGCTCGGTAGTCGTACCAAAGCTAAGTCCGGTGAGCAGTAGGGAGAAGTAGTAGTACTCACGCATATCAGGCGGGACAGTGCAGGTGGAGGAAAGTTCATCGCGCTGTGCGAGCGTCATATCAGATGAGGAGGCAGGAGCGGACATTGCAAATCTCAGAGAGCGAACAGGCGGAAAGATCGTTTGCGATGGGCACAGCAAAGCCACAGATTAATGAACGCGTACGTCGCAGTACGTAAGTGGCGCAGAAGCTTGTTGATGCAGACGGAGCTGGAAAGAGAGAACAAAATCAGAAATTATATGAAAGTACATTTTAGCACAGACGACATAACGTAATAATAATAAAAGAAGCAGCAGCATGAGTGACCTTAGGTGATGGAATGTCGTTCTTCAGGAGTGTATGCATGAGGCTGCTGTATATGACTACGTATGATGTGACTGACAGAGCAGTAAGAGGTGTAATAATAATTATCAGTAACACGGTTGTACAGTTATGTTGGGAAGAGAAATATAAGGAAGAAGTACCGAATATACCTGCACGATCACTTTGGCGAGTAACTCTTTGAAAACAACATTTTTTGTGTACGTGCCAGGACATTTAGATATCGCCCCATTTTTTATTAGTACCTTTGTGCTTAAAGCATCAACCCCTCTTGATAGAGCAACATAAAGCTGACCATGAGTGAACACAGGGGAAGGCAGGTACAGGCCTATTTGCCTGATGGTTTGGCCTTGAGATTTGTTTATAGTCAGTGCGAAGCTTAAACGAACTGGAAATTGCTTTCGAGTGAGCTCGAAAGGCAGCTTTTGATCTCCAACATTTTTTAGGGGTATCCGTGGAAGAAACACAGGCCTGCCTTTATGCTGCCCCGTAAGAATTTCAGCCTCAATGACATTCCGTGAGAATTGACGGCAGATGAGGCGCGAGCCATTGCAAAGGCCAATTCGAGGGTTTAAATTTCGCAAAAGAATGAGCGGCGCACCAATTTTCAAGCACAGTTTGTGGGGAGGAAGACTTCCCGGTGAGATACTATTAAGAAACTCCTGTGGATATAAGTTATATCTATCATCATCAACAGAATCGAAAGAGTAGTATATTGTTTCATCTCCTGGTAAAACAGTGAGACATTTCTCGTTGAGGTGAGTCACATCTTCGTTTAACGGAGTCAGCAATGCTCGGTTTTCCCAGTACTCAGAGTTATTAATATTACATGCCATATTACAGAATACAATGTTGATAAGTGTACTGATCGAATGTTCCCCATCCCATGGAACGATCATTGAATCGGGGATGCGTATCATATCATCATCACATGTACGCTCAACACCATTTCCAACACGAAGAAGAAACTCTGAGAAATGCCGGTCAGTAAGTGCACGCATATTTTCAGACAGCGAAAGTAATTGGACAGTTGACCATAGATGTGATGCAACTATGCTTGCATTAATTATTTGTGACCTTGTGCCGTTAATTACAACAGGTGGGACCTGACGGAAATCACCTCCCATAATTACAACCTTTCCTCCAAAAGGTTCATTTGAGTTCAAAACATCGCGCAACGAACGATCAACAGCCTCGAAAACATATTTATGTGACATTGGCGCCTCATCCCATATAATAGCAGAACAACGTTGTAGTAATTGCTGTATCTCAGAGAGCTTGCCAATGTTACAGAATGAGGATGCCTCAATAGGAATTGGAATTTTGAATTTTAGGTGTGCTGTACTGCCACCTGGTAGAAGGGTTGCAGCGATGCCTGATGAAGCAGTGGCAAGTACAATATGACCGTCTAGGCGTAGATGTGCAAGGAGTGCTCTGTACAAAAATGTTTTGCCGGTGCCCCCCGGACCATCAATAAAGAAAACACCACTTCGCTTCTCTCGAATTGTTTCAGTAATAGTATGGAAGACGGAGGACTGGCTCTGATTCAAAGATGAAACAGAATTCACATCCGCGTCTGAAACTGGTATTGACAGCTCATCTTCAATTAAGCTGGAGAAGCCATCGATATTGTGGAAGATTGAAGACATTTGAGGGATATCAAACTGGGCTATACTTTTACTATGTTGCTGGAGAATATAATCTATTTCACGGAGGAGTTTGTTGAGCACGAATAAATCACTGATTGACGGCTCTGTAACATAATCTTCAGTCATTGCGGTGTAGCTGTCATTCCATAGGGATCGAACTTCTGTAGGGTTGCAGTACAGTAAAATTGTAGTAAATAAGGTCCGTAGTGCTGACGGCATATGATATTCGGCAGCCTCGCGCATGCAGCTATGGAGCCCGGTGTCTCGTTCTAGTAGTCCGTAATGTTCGGCCGCATCTTTAAATGTTGGATGAGTCACAGTAGCAACCGTCAGCAAGTGTGAAAAAGACGTGGGACCTCGAATATGATTCAGAAGCATGCGCAGATAAAATCGTTCTCCTTCAGATGGATGTACAGAGTACATTCTAGCAATAATTTTTTGTCGACGCCTGCGCTTATGCCATGTTCTTGAACTCGAATTCCACGTGTAGTGTTTTGGAAATTCAGTGTATAAACATGTACGTGCGTCATGCTCAGTGGCGTTAACGCGAAAAAATTCTGTCAGCATTGTGCGGGAGTTTCGCTCATTTGCAAGAATGTTACTGAGCAAATCAGTTGTGCGGAACTGAACCTGGTGCTTGTCAGGTAAATGAATCTGTAAACGAATGACCGATGGATATGTTTGGTACATAGTGAATTTAAATATTTTCCAAAACGCTTCATGTGGGCATATCCATCGACCATTTATATATTCAGATAATTCATTGCGAGATTCGGTAGGCTGAACCCCAAATGCAATATGGTCAGAGCCCTTGTGAATGTATTTATATAAGTACTTTATACTTTTGATACTACTACAAATCTCAACATTAATGTGACAGTCGTATTTTAGTAGAAGCCATGGATTATATGGAACGACCCACCGGTTATCAATACGGAAATCTTCTCTGTGCGGCAACGTGAATGCCCGCCCATCATTTCGGCGTTGATATACTGGGTATGAGTCAGCTCCTTGGACGGTATGTTCACAAAAGTGTTTAGGGTAGTTTTTTTTGCAGCTACCATGCTTCATGCATGGAGCATGTGGATTGACATGGGCACAGGGGCCGTGGATCATATGGCGCACCACAGCATTGTAGAGTTCAGGTTCATGTTCGACATGAGGGAGCTCGGCTCGAACAATACTGTCGTAATCATCTGGCGTGTTCATTTTGTCACGTGCGTCAAAAATAATAAGCATATGAACATGCGGCAAACCTCTTTTTTGAAACTCAATTACGTGCACGTGACTAACTGTTCTTCCGATAACATATTTGTGGAAAATATCTTGTTTTAATTTTTCATATTTAGCGTGAAATATTCGAGCAACAATATCTGGACGGTCCTGTGCTGTTTGACCAGGATAGAGCGAAGCTGTGATTTCGGGCCAGGAGGAGTTGCATGTCATTGTTAAAAAAATATCTGGTCTACCGTATTGCTGGACAACGGACATTGCATCTTGGTAACGCTGATACATGTCGCGAGGACTTCCAACAAAAGATGACGGTAAGATAAACCGTCGACCAATATTTGCTGTAGTATAGTAAGATAATATAGTAAGGTGGAGTATCGAGTATGTAAAGATGAAGGCGCAAATTATAGTTAAACATAGTGCATGTACCTCCACTATTTTCTCCTGCATTCAGGCAGTCCTGCAGGCCACTATATAGTTCAGCACGAATATTATGTTGATTTCGTTTTATCCAACGTAGTTTCTGAGTTTCTATCTTAATATAGTTGTCAACAACGTATTGTTGCAGCAGACGACAGCCGTGCAGTGGTAATGATAAAGGTGGGTGACGGTCCTGTAGCAGAATGTATATGAGGGTGGTTATGATGAAAACAGATGTTTCAAAAGCAGAGTGGTAATAAATATAAGTATGAAACCTGAAGTATGTAGGAGTAGTAGTCACAACAGCTAACACGTAGATTATTCAGCCCTTTATATTCAGCTAACCAGCCGTACGTGCCGTATGGCAGAAGCAGTGGGTACTGAAGTGGATCATAGAAACCTGTGTACTCTTGGACAGTAACTACGTGCCCTTCAGTTGTCTCGACAATTATATTCCTTTCATTTGAATCCAAATACTCTTCAGCACCAACAACTATAGCAGCAACCTGTGATGCAGTCGGTAATATATATTGTTGTTCAAATGCAGGCCTTTCCTTAATTACCAATCTGCACTTTTCAATATCTGATCGCTGCGCTAAGCGACGAAACATCAGAACAAATGGGTTGCATGTATCAAGAATTAATGTTATCTTCTGAAGCAGTTGACGGTCTAACTCGGAGCTTTCTTGCAAGCGATGATCAAGCTCATGTTATGTATCGTATATATATAACTGTAAGTATCGAGGTCTTGTATTAGCAGTTGGCAGAAGAGATCCAATTTTGTGGTATATTGCTCCATGAGCGCGAAAAGTATAAATTGCGTGTTGATCAGCGGACAGTGACGAATCTAATCTAACACCCATAGAAGTGAAAGAGAATACATGATTATAGGAACGGATGTATCTTCTGAAATGACGGCTTTCAGCTGAATCAGCAGTGAACAAACTGTACAGTTCAGCTGGCAAGGGTATAGCTGGAACCTGCACTCGGCCGTTGTTGCAACACATTACTGATGTTTCACCATCAAACAGTTTCGCACGGCAGTACGTACAGAAATGCGGGCAGTGCAGGTGTAAGTGCACAATTTGCGTAGTTGCAGGGGATATGCGAGCAATGTGAAGGCTCCTCGGACGACGATTTACAGTGGCAACAATATCATCGGAGCTGTCATCACGGTTGAGGTAAGGTTGTTGAACGGGTTGTGCTGAGTTTTCTACGAAGGCAAATGTGGAGGAGTGTGTTATGAGCATAAGGTGTGCAGGAACAGAAACTGTTATAGTAGTAGATAATGTTATGATTGCGTACGGTATGGCAAGTTTTCACGGCGTTGTTGCAGGACTGGGATAGCAGACAGTACTGGATGTGCAGATTCAGGCAGCAGTGGAGCGGAGGCGGGCATTGTGGACGATTGTCCAAGTTGAGGCAGGCGGTTAGCGTGAGAGAACGATGAAGGGTGTACAGCTGACAGTGAATATCGATGCAGAACACCGTTATCTGCATTTGTGACTTCAAGGTGCAAGAGTGTGTGGGTGATGTGTTATGTAGTGGTATTTGTAAGGAGAAGTATGTGTACAAATCAATATACATACTTACCCCACGTCATGCTGACATTTTCACTGGGAACATGCGGTACTGCCTCACGTGGAGGTGGTTCGTGCTGAGCCACAGCACTGTGCGAGGTCACGCAGCCGTTAAGTTCAATTTGTCCACGCTGGAGTGGGACGTCACGACGTCGTCTTTGAGCAGCAGCACGCCTAAGCTCCCGTTGATGTGCACGCTGCGTCTCTGTCATTTGCGCAGCACGCACTCTGTGGTAGCATCGCCTGTAAGCTCGTCGTGCAGCACGTTCTTCAGTGGACATTTCTGCCACTCGTCTTCGTGAGTGGGCTCGAGCACGATTTGGTGGAGTAGTACGCGCTGGTGCTGGTATGTCTGCTGCAAGTTGAGTGCTTTGGGGTAGGGGCAGCGCATGGTGTCCAGCCTCAGAGGATTGGTTTCCAAACTGTGTGCGCTGTGGGGGAACTTGTTCGCGTCGTGCCTGCGTAGCAGCATGTCGAACCTGTCGCTCGTGTGCCCGCTGGTCTTCAGACATATGAGCACGACGCTCACGTTGGTACAACCGATTATAAGCTCTTTGCGCCTCACGATGTTCATCGGACATATGAGATCTTCGTCTCTGTGAGCGCTCGCGATTAGAAGCCGGCTGAGTAACACGGGATGTTGATGGCGCAGTTGCAGCATCTGCTGAAGTATTACGCTGATGGTGGACGTCATATGCTGAACGTTGGTCATCTATTATGGGTAGTTCTCGTACTCTCTTTCGAGCATGACGATGCAGGTCAACTTTGTCCGATATGCCCTCTACCGTACGATCACGATCCATTACTTGTTAAGTACCTTGAATATAGGCACAAAATATATATGGGCAGGTAAGCAAATTGTTGCAGTAATGCGTGTCGTGCTGATATAAATCAGAACATATGTAATGCGGTAGTAGCACATGGGTATGAAATCAAGTGGCGCACTCAACGGAATCCGGCAGAAGAATTTCCCAACATTGTGAACTCGTACAAACAGAAGTACGTGGAGTTTATATTAGAGCAGTAGCCAAAAAAAGGACCCAAGAAAAAAATGAGAAAGATAGCAAAACAGCAAAACGCAGCTGAGAACAACATAGAGCTGATATAAATAAAGCACAAACTGGTGGTGGAGGATGCAGGGAGAAACAAAATTACATGAGGAGCAGTACAGTGATATATCAAAAATAATATCGAGGAGCTGACAGTATTTTGTCGTTCCACCAATTTAGTCCGTTCGGAGTGTTACGACGTTAGTATTATTTGAGTTCTACCTACTGAGATAGCGAGCGAAAAAGTGGACTACAAAGTTGAACTGCGGGCTTGATCTGACTTTAGCTTCTGGCTCTCTGACATTTTAGAATGTAGTGTTTACTTTTTAAGCAGACGTGACGTCCTCTGTAGCTCTAATTAAGCAGTATGTGCCAAAATAAGATATGAAATGTGACTTCGTTACGTTAGTCCTTATCAATAATCAGAAATGCTCCTCAGAGTGTCCCCTGTGAACGTAGGACTTGTGATTATAGGTGGTAGAGGGAGCACAATTGAGTGAGGGTAAGAGTAGGGGAAGAACAATTGACTGACTGAAGATGTTGATGGTGTGTCCATGTGACTCAATTGTGTTTGAGTTTGATGCTTGAGTTCTAATAGAGATAATTAATGATATAACTTCGAAGAGTTGGGGGAGCGAGGGTGAATCCGTGGTATGTGCAGGAAGTGAGAGTAGCTTTTGGAGAGAAATAAATTGTAGTAAGACATTGAAAATGATATTAAATTTTTTTTTTTAATTTTATGTGACGAAATTTGTTGTAATTTTAATATTTAATATCATTACACTATTAGTGCATTAATACTGTATCATTTTATTAAAATAATAGAAATTATATTCTTACATCATATTTTTATTCAGAAACATTCAACAGTGGCTCAGAGAATTGTTTTAAGAATTTTTTTTACTGCATCACACTTTGGTCATGTAGATTTAGATGGCTATTAATTACAATGATGTTCTACTGAGTAGTTAAAACCATTAACAGTACAAAATTGACGTTTTTGAAGTCATGGTCTTATGGTACTCAGTGGCTTGTGGCTGCACCTAGAACAAATTTTGGCATCCAGAACATTGATACCCTCACAATGCCAGTCAGCGGAATTTGAATTATCTTTTACAGTTGTATTTCAGGCTGTGTTATGTCATTTTTATGATTCCCCTTTAGACTGTGTTATTTTGTATTTTCACACAAAAATGTTAGCTCGCCTAATTTATAATAAGCATTCATCCTCTTCCATGTTTGATGTGGGTTAAGGTGTTGCAGATATTAATCGTTGTCTCAATATAAGGAATGGCGCTGGAATTAAAAGACGGAAGAAGTCAAAGATTTAGGAGGAAGATGATGAGCTTACAAATTTAATAAGACTAAAATTCTAACCGTCCTCTGGATTGTTATATGCAGATATGTAACCGAATGAGAAATATGTATGAAAAAAATGTCAAGTGAAATATGCAAGAAAAATGCGGTTATCATTCTCCAATGTCTTCTTCAGTTGTTTTGTTTTATGCATTTCTCTACCTACTTTTATACATGCATACTATCCACAGTGGTATCAGAGCTTTAAAACCAGTACATCAGAGCACGTTGATGAGCGATTTTTATGCAGTGATTTAGGTAGCCTCGTAGCTCTGTTTATACACTATAATCGCTCATTCTCATTAGAGTTTCATCTTATATTATTCTAATTATCCAAAGTAGTCCGGTGAGCACATTCATGCTAGATAGGGTGTGATTTAGGAATTTCATGCATGAGGGACATCAGCTTGTTAGGGAGTGCCGCTTACCAACTATCGCAGTTGCAGCAAGAGGTATCTTGATGCTTTATCCAGTTGAGTCAAATGGAGTTGAAATAGATGTTTGAGTTTTAGTAGATGTACTTAATGATAGCACTTTCAAGATTTGGTGGAGCGAGGGTGAAAAGTGTGACAAAATTCAGTAAGTGAGTTCTGAGTAATTGTTGGTTTACTCACTTATGGTATTAACAGTTAAGAGTTGAGTAAATGTGTTCGTGCATAACATGTGTCTTCAATTTTCAGCAAAATGTAAATGTTGATTTCTTCTGTAGCAAGATCATCAGATGGTAGAATATGAAGTTTTTATAATGTAAAACAAAAGCACAGGATGATGTACAGTCAGTGTGTAAAGCAAATAAAAAATCATAGGGTAATATACAATCAATAGTTAAACAAAACAAAGGGGAAAAACAAATAAGCAAAAACTTTATTACCTGTAGTGCTGAGCAAGGGCAGGCCGAGCAGCAGCTTGAAATCAAGAACTCCAAAGGAGGCTGAGCCTGCGTGTGAGAGGAGGCGGAGGAAGAGATGGAGGAGCAGGCCGATTTAACCGTGGCGAGCGGAGTCGAGGGCGGCAAGGCAAGGAAAGCAGCGACATACAAATGAAGAAGGAAATGAGACAATTACGAATAATATCACATTTAGTTATACGAAAAATAACAAAAACTTCAAAATGTGTGGCTCTGCATATGGAAACAATTAAGAGTATTCATATGAATGTGCAATAGTCAACATCCTGATAACCCAATTTTCTGAAAATCATCGCCCGGCTTTGTTACCTGCGTGATGCCGTCGGAGTGAAGCCTTAGATGGATGTCCCTGTAGAGAAGCATTGATATACAGTTATTTTGGTACTCGCTTACTGTACGCATGGTTATGGATGACAACGACGGCGCAGAAAGGATAGAAAATGTAGGTCACCACTTGAAAAAAAATTTGCGTACATGCTGAACGGGTAAAAGGAAAAAAAATACGAAATAATCAGTGCACATCCATGCAATGTGCTAACAACTTTGAGCTTACAATTTTGATCCTACAGTGCTGGCAATTTTTTCGTGTGCATGTAAATTTATTTTTCATTTTTTGTTTGGGTAACGGCTCATAACAAACATAGTTATATGTTTATTTATTTTAACCATATTTTAGGAAATCCAAAGTGCAATCTAACCAAGGAGATGATGCCAATTATAGCAAGGCTTGCTGCTTGAGCTTCTTCCCAGAAATGGTCACCACCAAACCCGCCGAAGCAGCCACCGTCTCCAAACCAGCCACCCCGACCGTCAAAGCCTCCCCCGCTCATCTCCTACCTCTTCTGAATTTCTTTGTTCCATTTGTCGAACTCGGATTATATTCACATATTATATTCACATATTATAGTAATTGTGCAGGAGTGGTTATTTCCTATTCGTTAATCAGACGGTTGTAGTGTGGTTATCGAGCATTTGCTCGTCTACTGAGGTTCATGTACGCATCATTCTTATATGTTCAAACCACGCAACAATGACGGTGTTTTATGAGCACGTATGTCTCATTTATGATACGGTAGTCGTAAAAGTATTCATCGTCAGCATCAATGCCCTCCAGTCTCTTCTGTTCGCTCTGGAGTTGTCCTCTTCCTAAAGTGCATCCCCTCTATGAGGTAGTAGTGAGTAAAACAGAGAGAAATTATCCTACGAAGCAACTGTGTTGATCGATCTTGTGCTAATGTAGTCAGGTTCATGTAGGCGTCTTTATTACCGGTGCAAACCACGCAACATAAATGACAGTTTATCCTAACTTTTTATAATAAAAATGATAAGATGGCAAAAATAGTTGTTACAAAATATGTATCTACTTTACAACAAATAAGGCATAAGTGGAGGAGGAGAGTATGAGAAGTAAACGGAGGAAACGCAACTCTATTGAACTTAAATAATTACGAAGAAGCCCTTCACTGAGCAGAGCTGAGAGAGTTGTCGTTTTGGATTCCTTGTACAATGTCAGAGTGTGGAAATTAGAGAGACCGAAGCGGAATGAAGTTAAATAACAGAGCATGTGTAATGTGCAGGAACGTGAAAATACAACAATATGCAGGAAAGTGAAAAGTAGCTGCGCAAGTACTATGGATAATAGGCAGAACTTGAATGAACAGCAGCAAACATAAAATGGAAGGAGAGTGGAAGCCAAAATTTTAGCAAAGAAATTGCAGCCGAGCTGGACGAAATCATGAGAAGCGAATGACATGCACAATACATAAATCACAACCCAAGAAACAGTAGATGTGCACCTGCTGTAAAGCAGCATGAAGGCAACTGTAGATACAACTGGGTTCGCAGATTAATTTTCTAAGATTGTAATCAACAATGTCAGCATAAGTAACTTTGGTGGAGATTGTAGGAGCTCCTTACGTCTGTGTGATGTAAATGGAAGCTGTCAGTAATAAATCTTGAGTATTGTGGTCATATTACACAGTGCTGTGAAGACCATGCTCAGATTTGTACTGGAACATGTACAGTAAGAAAGTGAAGAGGCTGATGAATGTTAAGTGATCATCGAAAGTGAAGGCTGATCAGATATACTGTTCTTTTATTCGAGCCGATCTTGCCTTATTGGGGCCTATAAATACTGTGTAATTGGTGTGCATATAATGCTGTAAGTGCCCTCTATTAATGTAATGTTTAAACATATTTGATCAATTTGTCCAATCCCTATTGTTAGTATGCATTGCAATTGTCAGTAACTATTAAATTATTTGTACATAGCATATGATTTCTGGGATATTATGGTTCTTGAATATGAGGCAGGAATTCTAATTTGAGAGGCTGATGAACGGTAAGTGATCATCCAAAGTGCGGGCTGATCAGATAAACTCTTGTTTTAGTGCTGCCGTTACTGTCGTGGGGCCTGTAAATACTGTTTAATTGGCGTGCATATAATGCTATAGCTACCCACTATTACTGCAATGTCTGAACACATTTTATCGCTTTGTCCAATCCCTATTGGTAGTATGCATTCCAATCGCCAGTAACTATCAAATTATTTGTACATATGATATGATATGTGGGATAATATGGGTCTTCAGTATGAGGCAGGAATTATAATTTGGCTCTGTTATATCTGTAATGTATGGGCTGTAATAATTCATGAAAGGTGCACTGATTGAAATGTGTCATCCTATTCATACAATTCCATTATAGTTTATGTGAAATATAGAAATCCCTTTGGTAGTTAGTGTTTTAATATTTTGAGTGTCCTTCTATAATGAGTAAAGAGGCCAGATTTTTCAATTGGAATGAAAGGGGCTGGAGTTCTCATTTGAGCTGTGTTGTGAGGCCTGAAAGGAGGTGGAGTTCTCATTTGAGCCACGCCGCCAACACTGCCACCATGAGAATAAAAATGAATGGAGAAAAACAGTAAATGAGAAATAGTACCCTCATGCAATTTGCTGTGGCTCTGTATGGAGGATCTTTGGAGATGGCATAGCAAGTGGTGCACAGGTGGTGCGAATGAGTAAGTCCGTAATGGACCAATTACCGGCTTACATTATGACTTTTGGAACACAAAATGTTGGTATGAGTAGTAATTAAATATCTGCATCATCGAAAGTGCATGAGTGTTATTGTATGTGGTATATTTTGTTGACGCAAATCCACTGCTTAACAAATCGAAACCATAAATCGAAAACTGATATCAACAGCAAAATGAGAAACAGATTTCAGTAGATGTCAAGTAAGTGAGTAATAAAGTGAAGTTGCCGGTTGACAGAGGGTCCTATTGGAAATAGTGTCATTTACTGAAAGAACCCAAATAATGTGTGGCCCATGCTGAGAGAATGACAAAATTTTCATAAATGCATCCTGGGTAACAAAACACAATATATAACGTATCACTAAAAGTATCAGTGTAGTTATAATCACGTGTGGATCAAAAGCATGAGTGAGAATTTTAAAATTGATGAAATGCATTTAAAAAGTAGATAAACATATACATCAAAGTTAATGATGTCGGGTAAGTCATCAGTAGTAACGTAAAAAAACTGTGGATAAAAATATATTGTTCGAAGAAATAGTACGAAATTATTTTCCATATGTAAAGCAGCACCCAACCCTGAATGCATGGAGAATGCTAATTCATAGGAGCAATGTAATCATCGGAATAACGTCAAGAATTATGCATGCTTGTTCAGTTTATCAGAAATGAATCACAAAATAAAAGAGATCCAAATGAATCACATTCGTATATCAGGATCAATAACCTGACTTATTTGAAGGTTTTTTCCGAACATTAGAGAAGAACGCGAAGAAGTTGGATTGTGGGAAGAGTGGAGGAACCTGCTGTACCGAAGAGGAGCGGAGAAATGCGGAGGTTTGAGGTTGACCCGAACGGGAGGAAGCATTAGTAAATAAAATTTCATAAGGGAATTGCAGTAGTAGTGGATAACCAAAATGATGAACAGATCCAAGTAGGAATTGATTAAGGCTATAGATGCATAGACCATCCATGTAGCCACGCCGCCAACAGTGTCACCATGGGAGTAAATTTGACGTGGCTCTGTATGGAGGATCTTTGGAGATGGCATATGTTATTCGTCAATTCACCACCTGATTTGCTGTGGCTCTGTATGGAGGATTTTTGGAGATGGCATATTTTATTCATCAATTCACCACTTGAAGAAAAAATTGCGTACACGCTGAACGGGTAAAAGGAAAAAAAATACGAAATAATCAGTGTACATCCATGCAATTTGCTGACAACTTTGAGCTTACAATTTTGATCCTACATTGCTGGCAATTTTTTCGTGTGTATGTAAATTTATTTTTCATTTTTTGTTTGGGTAACGGCTCATAACAAACATAGTTATCATGATGTTCCATGTGAAGAGATCTCGTAAAAAAAATACGAAATAATCAGTGTACATCCATGCAATTTGCTAACAACTTCGAGCTTACAATGATCCTACATTGCTGGTAATTTTTTCGTGTGTATGTAAATTTATTTTTCATTTTTTGTTTGGGTAACGGCTCATAACAAACATAGTTATTGCTGGCAATTTTTTCGTGTGTCTGTAAATTTATTTCTCATTTTTTGTTTGGGTAACGGCTCGTAACAAACATAGTTATCATGATGTTCCATGTGAAGAGAGCTCTTATGGGCATTCCATCAAGAAGCTTGTGTGCATAGAAATTAAGTTTTTCAAAATGGAGGTTTGTCAAACACATGTGTATCAGTGGCATTTTTCTCCCAACAAAATGGAGCCAAAATAGCAATGTGTCATATCACTAACTTATAGAGAAGAATAAAATGTTTATTACAAATGATGTGGTGAAAAAACTATATTGTGTGAAAAGATTTAGCAGGCAAAATAAAGAAAACATTATGTGATTTCCAAGTAGTAGTAATCAATTTACCTGATTAATGACAGATTTTGCAACCTTGCTGACAACCGAAATTGCAGTGGCGCATAAGATCATCCTGCAATGCCATGAAAATGGAATGATCGAGCAGAAATGGAAGTATTTCCGCTTCCTCCGCCGAGAATTGAGATGAGGCGAGTTGTATCTGGTTGAGGGTAGAGGAGAATGAGAAGCAGGGAAGTCAGAGAATGCAAGGTATTTCAGAGGCGACCTAGAGATCTGGATCCCAGCAGTAGGCGGAGGAAATCAAAAGAGATCGCAATCGAGAAAGAGCAACTAAACCGTAAACGAAGCTTACCGTGGGAAAGGTGGCGGTGGCGCAGGGGGAGCGAGGCGGCGGCAGGTAGGCGGTGCAGCGAGCGAGCATAAAGACGACGAAGACAGCAGTGCAACTAATTCGTGGAGACGCGAAGCAGCGTGTACAATAACGATTGGGCGACCTAGCAGCAGAGAAAAGAAATTAAGGAAAACCTATAGGAAGTGAGAAGGGCATGGAGGAAGTGAAGGCACAGCAAATGAAGAAGAAAGAGGAATTCGAGAAGAGGAAATGAAGAGCAGAAAGAAAATCGAGACGGTGAAGCTAACCGGCGGAGGAGGCTGAGCTTGCGTGTGAGAGCAGGTGGAGAAACAGGTGGCGGAGCAGGTCGATTTAACCGTGGCGAGCGGAGTGGAGGGCGGCAAGGCAAGCAAAGCTGTGACCTACAAATGAAGAAGGAAATGAAATTAAAAGATGAAATCGAAAAAACAAAACGAAATCGAGAAGGTTTGGAAGGAGAGCGTTGCACAGACAGTGGTTGAAGCGCGACGTAGAGGGCTTCGGCGTGCAAAACGAAGAAGAAGGGAGGAGAACGACGGAGAAGCATACCTGGATCGAACGCACACAGAGGCTGCCGGCGATCGTGAGCTATGCAGAAAACCAGCGAGCAGCAGAGGGAAGGGTTGCGGAAATGAGTAAGAGAACGGAGGCAGGGGCTCCATTACTACGCGGGAAGCGGCGACAACAGCGGTGGGAGCACACGCGGCGACGCCAAACGAACACACCGCGGCCCTCTGTCGCTGCCACCGCTGTAACAGGTGTAGCGCGCCGAGCCGTGAGGAAGGAGACGGGGGAGGAGAGATCGCGAGCTGCGGTATCATTAAGCGAGCGTTAACCGGCGGAAGGGCGAATCGGGGAGGAAAAACCCAAGCCGTGACCGACGACGGCTATATATGACCACCTATTAGATATAAATTTTCGGATGTAGCCACATGCCTTGGGAAAAACAACCGCCTGAGAGAAAAGATTGCCGTCTCCTCTCTCTCTCTCTCTCTCTCTCTCTCTCTCTCTCTCCCTCGTGTACTCGGAGAGGCCGCCAGCCTTGAGTGTTGTCGCCGGTCTTGGAGGAGATAGTCGTCGGTCGTTGAGAGAGGGTGTTGCCGCCGGTCTTGGTGGAGATCGCCGTCGACGTTGCGGTAGTTTTCTTTGCAGTGGAGAGGCGTGGCGTTTTCAGACGTGCGTGAGTGTAGTTAGACTTGACGGCGTTTGGTCTTCGGTGGTGGTGTTGGTCTCCGGTGGTGGTGCGGTTCAACGTCGGACTTCGACGGTGAAGGTTCTGGTGAACCTTGTGCGTCCGCTAGGCGGATTGCAGTCTAGATCTTCTACTTTTCCGCGGATCGTGCGCCTTTGGCGCATCTGCGGTATTTCACCGGACGGATTTTTCTTCTCATGTCATTTCTTGTAATTGCATTTATATATTGTTTAATTTAATATATATTTATGATTGCGCGCCGGCGGGTTTGCCGGGCGCAGATTTGACCTGTTTTGTGTTCTTGTTTTGTCTGTGATTCTATAGCTGTGCCTGCGTTTGTACCGGATTTTACAACATATGTACCAGGGTGAAAATGTGTTCCCGGGCAAAAAAACACTCCCCCGGGCGAAAAATCTGTGTCCAGGCGAAAAACCACAAGTTAAGACGAAAGGGTGCAAGTTGAGTTGAGCCGGCTCGTTAGTTCAATGAGCCAGCTCGAAAAAAGCTCGACTCGAGCTCCAGTCAGTTGAACTCAAGGTCGAGCTCGATTGCTCTTGTTCATGAGTTCACGAGCTTTTTTTGGTCATTTTTAATATATATATATATAAATATAAAGAAAAACATGCTCATGAGCAAAAGCTCCTGAGCAACTCGAGCTCCACTGATATATATATAAATATAAAGAAAAACATGCTCGCGAGCTCGAGCTCGACTCCAGCTCGCGAGCTCGAGCTCGAGCTCAATATACTAGTCTCGAGTTCGAGTTCAAGCCAAGTAGGATGAGCTCGTCGAGCTCAAGCTCGAGCTCGAGCTTGTAATTTTTGCCAACTTCAACTCGAGCTCCACTGATTTACACCCCCGAAGTTGAAGTGTAAGTTGAAAACAGCGGTTTCGAGCTACTTCATTTCCATCTGCAAATTCTACGAACGCACATTTCCATCGAGCTACTATTCTAAAAAAAAGTACGGGTGACTTTAAAATTAATGAAATTAAAAAATTATTGAGAAAATCATATCCGTACGCGTTGACATCAAAAATTAAGTGCCGTCCACGATGGTCTGTGAATAGCCAAACAGCTTTGCACTAGCCGCTATTCACAGACCACGTTGGTCTGCGAATAGTAAATCAGTTTTGCGCAAACGACATTGGTCTGCGAATAGCGAAACGGTTTTACACTTGCCGCTATTCGCAGACCACATTCTGACCGCTATTTGCAGATCACCTGATTTTATAAGAATTTTTGAAAACCGACGACAAGCATAGTCTGCGGCGATCCCTTGCCAATCCTTTGTTAACCGACAAAGAGAGAATGAACACACATTATGGTCTATTATGACTAGTTTTAATTGGATAAAGCCCACAATATGTATAAAAAAAATCACCGACAAAAATGTTTTTTTTTTACCTATGAGCTCCGGTCCTTATTTTAAAAACATGCTTTTACATACAAAAAATCGCGTTAGTGGAAACACCGTTCTCGTCTAGCCGCACCCGAGCCAAACCGCTCCTGCTTGAGGTGAGAGCCGGCTCCAAATATGCCATCTTTTCTTCTTCCTCTCAGCACTTCGCCCTCTATTTTATATTTTGATAGACACATAGTGTTGGTGCCAAAAATGGTACCAACTCCACGATCGCTCAAACTGAAGGATGGGGGGTAAGACTGTTGAATGGCTGGTTACTTTGAGCTGAAGGAAAGGCAATTTTATTGATATAAAGCTTGAGTTACAACTGAGGTTACAACAGAAAAGAATGAAAAAACATCATAAAACTTGAAGAAAAAGGGCCTGGAGGGAGACGGAGAGGTCTCCAAAAAAGGCTGATCGGAGGTCTCGGCGGTCACTCAAAACTGTGACCGCTCAACCCACTGGCAGGAACTGGAAGCTCTCCAAAAATCCTCCAACTGGTACCCCTACCCCTCTATTTATAGACGCAGGGGCCTGCCCAAACGGGCAGATCTGGAAGGTAACGGGCTGCCCGGAACTGCTGAGATCGTCTAAGACCGCTGAGATCGTGTGAGACCGTTGAAATCGTCTGAGACCGCTGAGATCGTCTGAGACCGCTGAGATCGTCTGAGACCGCTGAGATCGTCTGGACCTGCTGTACCTGAACAGATCACACAAACAGGGAAATCAGAGGGGAGACCTCACGGGGGGAGATCGCCCAAGGGGTGATCTCACAGGGGGAGATCGCCCCTTGGGCGATCTCCTCCTCGCGGAGGCGAGGTCGCCCAAGGGGGCGACCTCCTCACAGGGGAGATCGCCCAAGGGGCGATCTCACAGGGGGAGATCGCCCAATGGGCGATCTCCTCCTCGCGGAGGCGAGGTCGCCCAAGGGGGCGACCTCCTCACAGGGGAGATCGCCCAAGGGGCGATCTCACAGGGGGAGATCGCCCAATGGGCGATCTCCTCCTCGCGGAGGCGAGGTCGCCCAAGGGGGCGACCTCCTCACAGGGGAGATCGCCCAAGGGGCGATCTCCTCCTCGCGGAGGCGAGGTCGCCCAAGGGGGCGACCTCCTCACAGGGGAGATCGCCCAAGGGGCGATCTCACAGGGGGAGATCGCCCAAGGGGCGATCTCCTCCTCGCGGAGGCGAGGTCGCCAAAGGGGGCGACCTCCTCACAGGGGAGATCGCCCAAAGGGCGATCTCACAGGGGGAGATCGCCCAAGGGGCGATCTCCTCCTCGCGGAGGCGAGGTCGCCAAAGGGGGCGACCTCCTCATAGGGGAGATCGCCCAAGGGGCGATCTCACAGGGGGAGATCGCCCAAGGGGCGATCTCCTCCTCGCGGAGGCGAGGTCGCCCAAGAGGGCGACCTCCTCACAGGGGAGATCGCCCAAAGGGCGATCTCACAGGGGGAGATCGCCCAAGGGGCGATCTCCTCCTCGCGGAGGCGAGGTCGCCAAAGGGGGCGACCTCCTCACAGGGGAGATCGCCCAAGGGGCGATCTCACAGGGGGAGATCGCCCAAGGGGCGATCTCCTCCTCGCGGAGGCGAGGTCGCCAAAGGGGGCGACCTCCTCACAGGGGAGATCGCCCTGTAACACCTCCCCTGCAATGACCATATAATATGGGTCCGGCCGGGACCCCACAACATATAACCGCCACAGCTTTAGTATTAAAAGATGATAATCACTACCCAAACTCATAACTCAGACAACACAGCGGAAACAAAAACTAAACCACGGAGATTGTCCACTACAAAGGAGTCCAACTGGCCTTAAGGCCTTACAAAAACACAGTCCAAAACATCCAACAATTCATAAAGAAAGACATCCCAACCAAAGGGGAAAGGTGGTTTTTCCCTAAACTACCTCGGCATGCAAGCCGGATATAACAAAGCACGAAGAAAGTAATGCAGGAAAACAGGTAATCACTTCATGAGGCTTTAGGCCCTTTTGGCCAGCGCGCTGGGTCCAGCTTGCGATTCGTGCCCTGCAACCAAATCACAAAGAGCGGAAAACGAGGGTCAGCTACGGCTGACCACAAGCGGTGTAACAACATCCCTCCTCCCGGCCGTCCTAGCGGACCCCGGGGAAACTACTTCACCCTGCAAGTCAGCACTTCGTATGCAAATATACATAAAGGAAAGCAACATAAATACTGGCATGAGTGTCACAAGCATCATCCACGTTTCTAGGTTGAGCAGGTAATAAAAAGGCCTAACAATGCAGAATGAGTGCAAGCCCGGGGTTTCACCCAAGGCGCCCTAATGCGTATGAATCTAACACATCATCATACATTACCAACACAAGGGTACTCATCATTTCCCCACAAGGGCATCAAACCCAAGGCCAAGCGCTCTCGCTGAGACTCACCTCGCCAGGCCTTCCATGCCAACGGGCCTGTCTGACAGCTCACACGCTCGGGCCGCCAACAACGCACCAAGACCGATTCCAAGAATTCTGGCTAATCAAAACGTCCCAAGGCCCTGGGCTTACTCTCGGGACAACGTCCACCGATTGCCTCGCCTGGAGACCGTCAACGGATGCAATCCGTAGCACAGACATTCTCGTCAGTCAACAAACGAAGGGACTAATCTTGCCGGGACACTCTCCACACGTGAATCTCAGTCTCCACGGGATAGCCAGCCGACCACAAAGACCAATCGCGCCTTCGCACAACACAAGGCATCACAAGCCCCATAATCCGCACATTTATTCCCCGCCCTAACCCAACATTCGTTACCATACGAAGCTACAAGGGCATCACAACGACGAGTTCGCCGTAATCGGATTTCTAACAAAACCCCTAACATGCGCGTAAATCAACATCACCGGATCGGACCAACGGCCATAAATCCGGCTTCACCCACAATGCCTAATCCGCTAACGGAGCGGATCTCTAGTGCAAAACATGCCGGGGACGGACACAATCAACCCGGTGGTTTCTCTTGAACCAAGGCGACCCGGATCCCTCTCACTCGACGGATCCGGTGCCAAAAATGCATGAAAGAGGAGATGTCAAACACGCATCCTAAAGACCGGGAGGAGAAACGTCGTTACCTTTTGAGATCTCCTCCTAGCCATGAGAAGCTTGCAACCAAACGGTGGAGAAGAAGCGCCTTGACGCCCTCTACGCGTTGCCGGTCTCGGATCGGCGATCGGAGCTCCGAAGCTCCAACAATGGCGGATCTCCCCTCTTCTTCCTCCTTGCCCCCTTCTCCTTTCTCCAACCTAAGAGAGAGAAAGGACTTGGAAATATGAGGGAATAACCCCTCATCCAAGCCCTAAAGCCCCCCAGCGAATTATCTCAGCCGTCGGATCAAATCCCAAAGTATTTGATCGGTCGGATCGTCATCCCCGCACGATTTTGCGGAACAGAATAAACAGGGCGCACGATCACAGTCGCACGGTCACTGTCGTGCGCGAAGAAGACACTGGTCGTGCGCACTATCCGAGACAGAACTCCAAATTCTGGCGGATAGCGCACGATCACTGCGCACGATCACTGGTCGTGCGCGAAGGAGACACTGGTCGTGCGCACTATCCGAGACAGAACTCCGAATTCTGGCGGATAGCGCACGATCACTGCGCACGATCACTGGTCGTGCGCGAAGAGGAGAAATGGTCGTGCGCGAAGAGCTGCTAAGAAATTCCTAGCCTTTCCCGAGCGCAGCACTACCACTCCGCCTACCTCGCGGAACTACGATTTTTGGGGTGTTACAACTCCACCCCCCTTAAAAGAATTTCGTCCTCGAAATTTCAGAATTTAAACAGGAAATTCACAACGCATACCTGGAGCGAAAAGTTCCGGGAAATCCTCCCGCATTGCTTGCTCTCGCTCCCAAGAGAATTCGTCTCGCCCGCAGTTGTCCCATCGCACCTTCACAAGTTTGACTTGCTTGTTACGCAACTGCCGGACTTCTGAATCCTCCACGCACACCGGGCGAACCCTCGCCCCCAAGTTCTCCATCACCGGCACCGCCGCCGCTTCGACCACGACACTCGGCTCTATCAAAGCTTTCCTCAGCACGGAGACATGGAAAACGTCATGTAATCCACTCAGCTCTGCGGACAACGCCAAACGATAGGCTGCTTCGCCTATACGTTCCGTAACCTTGAACGGACCCAAATATCTTGGACTCAACTTCTTGAGTCGCCGCACCCGCGAAACACCCTTGAACGGCTTGATCTTCAAGTAGACCATGTCGCCCACTGCAAACTCCACATTTCTGTGGCGTGCATTAAAATACTTTGCTTGTCGATCCTGAGCAACCTTCATGCGCTCCTGAATCGTCCGCACAATCTCACAAGCATCTTCCACCACTTGCTTTCCCAAAATCTTAGTGTCTCCCACCTCTGCCCAAGACATCGGCGTTCGACACTTCCTTCCATACAAAGCTTCGTATGGCGCCATCTTGATACTCGCCTGGAAGCTATTATTATAGGCGAACTCCACCATGAAAAGGTGGTCCTCCCACCCTTTGCCAAAGTCGAGAGCACACATCCTCAACATGTCTTCCAACGTACGGTTCGTTCGCTCCGTCTGACCATCGGTCTGCGGATGGAACGCGGTACTAAACTTGAGCTTCGTGCCTAGACTTTTCTGCACTAATCTCCAATCCTTCGATGTGAATCGCCCATCGCGATCACTAACGATGCTCTTCGGAATCCCGTGCAACCGCACAACGTTTCGAACATAAAGCTCCACGAGCTTTTACACGCCATCACCCTTCTGGTTCGGAATGAAGTGGGCCACCTTCGTCAGGCTATCTACTATCACCCAAATTGCATCGTTACCCTGCTGCGATCGAGGCAAACCATGCACAAAATCCATAGAGATGTCATCAAATTTCCATTCGGGGATGGGAAGAGGCTTCAAGAACCCGCCGGGCCTTTGGCACTCAGCCTTTACCAAGGCACAAGTCTGACATCGGCTCACGTACTCGGCTACATCCCGCTTCATCCCAGGCCACCAAAAAGATTTCTTCAAATCCGCGTACATCTTTGTACTTCCTGGATGAACGGAGTACTTCGTAAAGTGAGCTTCAAACATCAACTCCTCGCGGAGCTTGCCAAAGCGCGGAACGCAAACCCTCCCGTCCCTTTTTAAGATCCCACCAACCATCTCCAAAGCAGTGCCCTCGCTCTGTTGAGCCTCCAACACCAACTGTTGGCACTCCTCGTCCGCACTGGTCGCCTCTCGGATTCGATCCGTTATGTCACACTGCATTTCAATCCAATTCAAACGAGCTACGCTAGACTCACCTCTAGCCACACAAGAGATATCAAGAGACTCCAAGTCTCGAATCAAACGCTCGTTATGCGCCTCCATCCAATTACCTTGCCCGGAGTACTTCCTACTCAAAGCATCCGCCACCACGTTGGCTTTACCCGGCGTATACTGAATCTCCACGTCGTAGTCCCCAAGGAACTCGACCCACCTACGCTGCCGCATATTCAGATCCTTTTGGTCTAGGAGATACCTCAGGCTTTTGTGATCTGTGAAGATCTCCACCTTCGCACCATAAACGTAGTGCCGCCACAACTTTAGCGCAAAGATTACCGCCGCCAACTCCAAATCGTGGACGGGGTAATTCTTCTCATGAGTCTTTAACTGCCTTGACCCATAAGCGATCACCTTGCCGTGCTGCACAAGCACGCACCCCAAACCGCAACCTGACGCGTCGCTGAAAATCTGAAATCCTTCCGTCCCACTAGGAAGACTAAGGATTGGAGCGGACATCAACCTTTCCTTCAGATTCTCAAATGCCCGGGCACACTCCGGTGTCCATACGAACTTCTGGTCCTTGCGAGTGAGAGTGGTGAGGGGCAACGCCATCCGCGAAAAGTTCTCCACGAACCTTCTATAATAACCGGCTAGTCCAAGAAAACTCCGGACTTCCGTCACGGTCCTCAAGACAGGCCAATCTCTAATGGCTTCGATCTTCGCTGGATCTACCGCCACCCCATCTCCACTAATCACGTGACCTAAGAAAGCCACCTTCTCGATCCAAAACTCGCATTTTGAGAACTTAGCATAGAGCTGATTCTCCCTTAGAGTCTGCAATACTTGCCTCAAGTGAGACTCATGCTCCGCCTCCGATTTTGAGTACACCAAAATATCGTCAATAAACACCACCACGAACGAATCTAAGAAAGGGCGGAAAACCCTGTTCATCAAGTCCATGAACACGGATGGCGCGTTCGTCAAACCGAACGGCATCACCGAAAACTCGTAGTGGCCATACCGAGTCCCGAACGCTGTCTTGGCAACGTCCTCTTCTCGGATCTTCAGCTGGTAGTACCCCGATTTCAAATCCAACTTGGAGTACACCACCGACCCCACTAACTGGTCGAACAGATCATCAATTCGGGGAATTGGATATTTATTCTTGACGGTCAACTTATTTAGCTCACGGTAAACAATGCGTAACCGCATACTTCCGTCCTTTTTCTTCACAAACAAAACCGGTGCGCTCCATGGTGAAGAGCTGGGCCTAATGTACCCTTGCTCCAACAACTCCTGCAACTGAACCTTTAACTCGGCCAGTTCCTTCGGTGCCATCCTAAACGGAGGACGCGACACTGGCCTCGCACCCGGTACCAACTCTATCGAGAAATCTATTTCACGCTGAGGAGGTGCTCCCGGAAGTTCCTCGGGGAAAACATCCTCAAATTCTTCCACCACCGGAACTTCCCTAATAGCCAACTTTGTGGAGTGAGTCTCCAACAAAGCTAAGAACGCCTCGCCTCCTTGGTTTACCGCACGCCTCATTTGCATAGCGGAAATCAGGGAGTAAGCCACTCCGCTTAGGCCTTCGAACTTGACCTCTGCTCTACCTTCACCTCTCAGGGTTACCACCTTCAACTGGCAGTCGATACTAGCTCGCTGCTCCGCAAGCCAGTCCATCCCCAAGATAACGTCGAATTCGGCTAGTGGCAGAATCGCTGCTACCAACACGAAATCACAATCGCCAATTTGCATCACAATGCGTCCCTTCCTCATGGTAGTCATGAAAGACCCATTTGGCATACGCACACTCAGCTCCACCCCTGCCGCTACGGGCTCAGCACCAATCTTCCGGATAAAACTTTCCGCAAGAAAAGAGTGTGACGCCCCCGTGTCGAACAACACTCGCGAGGGGTAGCCCGAAACTAGCACGAAACCTAACCACGTGCAAAACAAACATGAAAGGCCGCAACCTACATTATAGTAACAACTGAAAACTTAAACTTTTCATACCTGTCACCACATCGGGTTGACGTATCGCTTCCTGCTGCCCAAGGTTGTAGGCCCTAGGCTGCACTGGAGGGAACCGCGAAGCACTCGACTCCGCCGCTTTCCCCTTCTCTGCAACACTGGGACCTGAACGCACCGATTGCTCTTGCCTCGGCTCTGGCCCAGCTCCGCCCTCGGTACAGAAACGACTAATGTGGCCCACCTTGCCACACTGGTAACAAGTAACTGGACCCTTGGAACGGAAACCTCCCTCTGATACCAAATTGTAACACCTCCCCTGCAATGACCATATAATATGGGTCCGGCCGGGACCCCACAACATATAACCGCCACAGCTTTAGTATTAAAAGATGATAATCACTACCCAAACTCATAACTCAGACAACACAGCGGAAACAAAAACTAAACCACGGAGATTGTCCACTACAAAGGAGTCCAACTGGCCTTAAGGCCTTACAAAAACACAGTCCAAAACATCCAACAATTCATAAAGAAAGACATCCCAACCAAAGGGGAAAGGTGGTTTTTCCCTAAACTACCTCGGCATGCAAGCCGGATATAACAAAGCACGAAGAAAGTAATGCAGGAAAACAGGTAATCACTTCATGAGGCTTTAGGCCCTTTTGGCCGGCGCGCTGGGTCCAGCTTGCGATTCGTGCCCTGCAACCAAATCACAAAGAGCGGAAAACGAGGGTCAGCTACGGCTGACCACAAGCGGTGTAACAACATCCCTCCTCCCGGCCGTCCTAGCGGACCCCGGGGAAACTACTTCACCCTGCAAGTCAGCACTTCGTATGCAAATATACATAAAGGAAAGCAACATAAATACTGGCATGAGTGTCACAAGCATCATCCACGTTTCTAGGTTGAGCAGGTAATAAAAAGGCCTAACAATGCAGAATGAGTGCAAGCCCGGGGTTTCACCCAAGGCGCCCTAATGCGTATGAATCTAACACATCATCATACATTACCAACACAAGGGTACTCATCATTTCCCCACAAGGGCATCAAACCCAAGGCCAAGCGCTCTCGCTGAGACTCACCTCGCCAGGCCTTCCATGCCAACGGGCCTGTCTGACAGCTCACACGCTCGGGCCGCCAACAACGCACCAAGACCGATTCCAAGAATTCTGGCTAATCAAAACGTCCCAAGGCCCTGGGCTTACTCTCGGGACAACGTCCACCGATTGCCTCGCCTGGAGACCGTCAACGGATGCAATCCGTAGCACAGACATTCTCGTCAGTCAACAAACGAAGGGACTAATCTTGCCGGGACACTCTCCACACGTGAATCTCAGTCTCCACGGGATAGCCAGCCGACCACAAAGACCAATCGCGCCTTCGCACAACACAAGGCATCACAAGCCCCATAATCCGCACATTTATTCCCCGCCCTAACCCAACATTCGTTACCATACGAAGCTACAAGGGCATCACAACGACGAGTTCGCCGTAATCGGATTTCTAACAAAACCCCTAACATGCGCGTAAATCAACATCACCGGATCGGACCAACGGCCATAAATCCGGCTTCACCCACAATGCCTAATCCGCTAACGGAGCGGATCTCTAGTGCAAAACATGCCGGGGACGGACACAATCAACCCGGTGGTTTCTCTTGAACCAAGGCGACCCGGATCCCTCTCACTCGACGGATCCGGTGCCAAAAATGCATGAAAGAGGAGATGCCAAACACGCATCCTAAAGACCGGGAGGAGAAACGTCGTTACCTTTTGAGATCTCCTCCTAGCCATGAGAAGCTTGCAACCAAACGGTGGAGAAGAAGCGCCTTGACGCCCTCTACGCGTTGCCGGTCTCGGATCGGCGATCGGAGCTCCGAAGCTCCAACAATGGCGGATCTCCCCTCTTCTTCCTCCTTGCCCCCTTCTCCTTTCTCCAACCTAAGAGAGAGAAAGGACTTGGAAATATGAGGGAATAACCCCTCATCCAAGCCCTAAAGCCCCCCAGCGAATTATCTCAGCCGTCGGATCAAATCCCAAAGTATTTGATCGGTCGGATCGTCATCCCCGCACGATTTCGCGGAACAGAATAAACAGGGCGCACGATCACAGTCGCACGGTCACTGGTCGTGCGCGAAGAAGACACTGGTCGTGCGCACTATCCGAGACAGAACTCCGAATTCTGGCGGATAGCGCACGATCACTGCGCACGATCACTGGTCGTGCGCGAAGGAGACACTGGTCGTGCGCACTATCCGAGACAGAACTCCGAATTCTGGCGGATAGCGCACGATCACTGCGCACGATCACTGGTCGTGCGCGAAGAGGAGAAATGGTCGTGCGCGAAGAGCTGCTAAGAAATTCCTAGCCTTTCCCGAGCGCAGCACTACCACTCCGCCTACCTCGCGGAACTACGATTTTTGGGGTGTTACACGCCCAAAGGGCGATCTCACAGGGGGAGATCGCCCAAGGGGCGATCTCCTCCTCGCGGAGGCGAGGTCGCCAAAGGGGGCGACCTCCTCACAGGGGAGATCGCCCAAGGGGCGATCTCACAGGGGGAGATCGCCCAAGGGGCGATCTCCTCCTCGCGGAGGCGAGGTCGCCCAAGGGGGCGACCTCCTCACAGGGGAGATCGCCCAAAGGGCGATCTCACAGGGGGAGATCGCCCAAGGGGCGATCTCCTCCTCGCGGAGGCGAGGTCGCCAAAGGGGGCGACCTCCTCACAGGGGAGATCGCCCAAAGGGCGATCTCACAGGGGGAGATCGCCCAAGGGGCGATCTCCTCCTCGCGGAGGCGAGGTCGCCAAAGGGGGCGACCTCCTCACAGGGGAGATCGCCCAAGGGGCGATCTCACAGGGGGAGATCGCCCAAGGGGCGATCTCCTCCTCGCGGAGGCGAGGTCGCCCAAGGGGGCGACCTCCTCACAGGGGAGATCGCCCAAAGGGCGATCTCATAGGGGGAGATCGCCCAAGGGGCGATCTCCTCCTCGTGGAGGCGAGGTCGCCAAAGGGGGCGACCTCCTCACAGGGGAGATCGCCCAAGGGGCGATCTCACAGGGGGAGATCGTCCAAGGGGCGATCTCCTCCTCGCGGAGGCGAGGTCGCCCAAGGGGGCGACCTCCTCACAGGGGAGATCGCCCAAGGGGCGATCTCACTGGGGGAGATCGCCCAAGGGGCGATCTCCTCCTCGCGGAGGCGAGGTCGCCAAAGGGGGCGACCTCCTCACAGGGGAGATCGCCCAAGGGGCGATCTCACAGGGGGAGATCGCCCAATGGGCGATCTCCTCCTCGCGAAGGCGAGGTCGCCCAAGGGGGCGACCTCCTCACAGGGGAGATCGCCCAAGGGGCGATCTCACAGGGGGAGATCGCCCAAGGGGCGATCTCCTTCTTGCGAAGGCGGGGTCGCCCAAGGGGGCGACCCTCCGGGGGAAAAGTCGAGCGGGGCGCGAAGCTCAACCTTTACGAGGAAAGAAAAAGCGAGACCACTCGGGCAATGGGGGGCCGCCAGGGCTCGGACAGCTAATTTGAGATGATCGCCGATTTCTGGGTAAAACATAATCCCCGCATTTTTTTAAGTTTTGAAAAAACTTCGAAAAAATTAAAACTTACCCACGAGAATCGCGATCCACCTTTCCTGTCATATTAAAGCATGTATGATAGAAAAATGCAAGTACCTGTGCGAACTTACTACCTCCAGGCATGGTTGAAAAACTCTATCTCTATAAGAGAACTCGCGTCCATTTGATGTTATGTGAGTACCTGAAAAGAACTAGTGTGCACCTGCCTACCTCTGTAAAAGACCGGTTAAAGCAGGTATAAAAGAAACATATGTTATATGAGTACCTGGAGAGAAGATATGAACACTTTTTTTTTTGTGCAAAAGATATGCTGAGCAGGTATGCGGAAAAGTAAAGACTCATCAGGTATCTGAAACAACTTGTTGATACTTATCTTGTCCATATTTGAAGTACAATCGATAATTAAGAATGGCGATCTTGTGGTTGTCAAAACTTCTTTGGAGAAGACATTAACTTTGGCCATTTGAAACTGCTTTGTTATGAAATAATTTCGATTTTAAATGGCGATTTTAAATATTCGAGATGCTTTGCAGAGGTATCAGATCATAATAATCCATAAATGATGCTTCTGAATGTTATGAACTTTGATAATTGAAGGTGTCAAATAATTCAAACCGCTCCTTC
Source organism: Dactylorhiza incarnata (assembly GCA_033032865.1). NCBI lineage: Eukaryota > Viridiplantae > Streptophyta > Magnoliopsida > Asparagales > Orchidaceae > Dactylorhiza > Dactylorhiza incarnata. The sequence goes on from JAWHQI010000053.1 coordinate 9,630,638, forward strand.
TGCGAATGAAAAATGAATCTTGAAAAATATTGGTCTTTCGAGATAAAATATTGACGATCTAAGCTTTTCAGACTGCTTCTTTGTTGAATAATAGAAGAAAAGGCCTCATGAATACTTTCATGTGTTTAGATTGCTTGATAAACAGATGAGTACTCAAGGTCTTCTAGGGAGAAACCAGATTACGATAACCCATAAATAATGATCTTGAATTCTTTTAGTCCCATTTGAGTGATCTTCAAGGGACGAACGCCGGTCTCAAATAATTCAGACAGCTACTTCTTGTGGATGAAAAGATAAATGTTTGATGGATTCATGTTGGAAGATTGATGTAAAAATTACTCCAACAATCTCGGACTGTCTTCTAACTGAAAAATTGAAGAAGATCTCAAAAAAGTCTTGATATACTTCAGATCGGTTGAGCAGGTGAACGCTCATGTTGTGGTCTTAATTTTAACAGACCGCCTGAAATAAGTATGAGAAGTTCTCATCTGATGACCATAAATGTCTCAAAACACCTGTCAGAAAAAGCTTCTTTGAAGAGAACCAGTTAACACTCTTCAATACTTCAGATTGCCAGAAATTCCTCAAAAAACTTTGGAAATCCCACCGGCAATCTTTAACTTCCAAATCTTGGAGAAAATTAAGCCGGCGGTCTCAAAACTTTGAGATACTTGAAGAACTTGAAAGACAAAATAAACTATGAAGATCCCTTCAGCAATCTCTAATACTTAGTCCATTCACGTTGAGTGAAATAACAACTTGCTGCTCACAGAACCCACTGATTATCAAAAATCTGGGAATGAAATAATCTGGAGCAATTCAACATAATTTTTCCCTGGAAACCTTTCATGTGAAATCGACCCAGCCCCAGCCCTACCGGCTAATAAAAGTCGGTAGCGGGAGCTCACAAATCAATGAACATAACCTTTCTTTTAATCTCAATAAGATTTCTCAACTATTGATGGTAATCATCATATAGGAAGAGATTGAGGGAAAGAAAGGTTGGGGGAAAGGGGGTTGGGCTACCACTACACATCTGCGAGTGATTCGAGCGAGATGTGGTCATTGTGGGTTTTACGACCCGGAGAAGAAGAGAGAATTGGAGATGTTACTTCCATATTCCCTATCAAACAATAGGGATGGTATTTCTACCTTTCATATCCATGTCTACGTATTTCACGAGGTATTAATGTAAACAAGAAAAAGTAAAGTGATGACAAAGCTTTACCCGTTCCGGTTGATCTGGCCAATTTCTACTTTTCATATCAACGTATTTGTAGAAATATGAATGTAGACAGGTAAATGTAAGGGAAAGTAAAGTAATGAAAGAGTATTAAACGTACTTGGCTGGATGTCCGCAGTGAATATGGGTATGAAGATTGATATAGCTGACTGCTGGAAAACATCCTTGCGATGATAGCTGCTTGTAGAACACAGATAACTGCTATTCTTATTACAAGCAAAACTTAGAAAATAAAAGATGCTGAAACTCCAAACAAATGGGAGACATACAAAACAAAATTGACACTATCTCATCTATATTTCATGCATTTCTTTTATTGAATGAAAGAAAATTTGCTTTGTGAAGTTGTCTTTGCTGGAAGATAAGATCTTCATATTACTAAGCAACATAATCCTGTAATTTTCCTGCCTTCAATAGTTGGTCTACCAATTTTCGGAGGGCACGACAATCTTCTGTATCATGACCAACAGCTAAATGGTATAGGCATTTTTCTGCCCTTTCTGAGTCAAACTCCAAACAAATGGAGCTAAATGCTTGAACGGGGAACCCTTCCAAAATTTTTGGATTACGCCCAAGGGGGCGACCTCCTCACAGGGGAGATCGCCCAAGGGGCGATCTCCTCCTCGCGGAGGCGAGGTCGCCCAAGGGGGCGACCTCCTCACAGGGGAGATCGCCCAAGGGGCGATCTCACAGGGGGAGATCGCCCAAGGGGCGATCTCCTCCTCGCGGAGGCGAGGTCGCCAAAGGGGGCGACCTCCTCACAGGGGAGATCGCCCAAGGGGCGATCTCACAGGGGGAGATCGCCCAATGGGCGATCTCCTCCTCGCGAAGGCGAGGTCGCCCAAGGGGGCGACCTCCTCACGGGGGAGATCGCCCAAGGGGCGATCTCACAGGGGGAGATCGCCCAAGGGGCGATCTCCTTCTTGCGAAGGCGAGGTCGCCCAAGGGGGCGACCCTCCGGGGGAAAAGTCGAGCGGGGCGCGAAGCTCAACCTTTACGAGGAAAGAAAAAGCGAGACCACTCGGGCAATGGGGGGCCGCCAGGGCTCGGACAGCTAATTTGAGATGATCGCCGATTTCTGGGTAAAACACATAGTTTCTAAAGAAAGACTTGCATTATTAAAATGGGCGCTTATATTTGCAGGTCTCAAATAGCTATTTGCAGCCTCTTAATATTTGCAATCCCAAATAACTATTTGCAGTCCCACTGGATATTTGTAGTCCCTTGACCAAAAATTATAAAATTATATTTTTTTCACCATCAAATTTAGAAGATAATAATAATAAACAGCGAAATAAAATCAGATTTTCAGCATTGTGGTCGTGACATCATATTCCCAAAATGATCGTGACAACATAATTCCAAAATGATGAACGTACTTATCATTCAACATCACCCAAATTGAATATAAACCTGCACAAAATAAAAATAATAAATTTAGTACTATAACATTTAATTTATTCAAATATACAATGTTGTGATGATCTTACAAAATAGTAATGATGTATTTTTTGTTATGCCTCATCATATTGCATAACAAATCTAAGAATGTAGAGAGAGAAACCTAAAAAATTTGATGCATAAAAAACAAAATATATATCACAACCAAAACCCTCTGTTTTTTCCAAGCAAAATCTGATTATTATCAAGAAAAAAAGTAAGCATCAAAGATACAAGAAAGGTTAACCAAAATCCTATTTTTTTCAAGCTAAAACTAGGAAAATCCTAATCTAAGAGAGTAGGAGACTCACATTGGGTGATAATAGGAGAAGGGAGGATGAAAAAGCTTATGAGAAGGACTGAAATGACTTTGAAATCGACTGCTCCAGGATTCGAAATCGGCTGCTCCAGGCTTCGAAATCAAAGGAAGCGTATGGAGGTACTCTGGCAAATTGTTGTACTTGTTAGAAATTTTCTATTAGGTGGACTCAATTCTTCGAGACGTCCCGATAAAGTCGTACGCGAAAATTAGAGTCTATTCGGACTCTCGCGATCGTGCGTTAATTCAGTCGCGCGAACTATCGAAACCTGTGATAGGTGGGTTAGACCGTCTCGTAATTTCAGAATGCGAACCCGGTCTCGCCCTTGGCATATTGTTATTTGCATGATGAATGAATCCTAATTTATTCATAGGATTTAATTTGATGTTTGGTTATTTATTACGGGAGTTATGAGTTTGCCCCAATTTTGTAACTCCCATTTTGCCTACCTATTAAGCAATGGAGAAACCAACATTTTTATTATGCAATTTACGGATGAAGAAGGGTGATAGGCGGTTCTTTTTCCTCTTCGTTTTGCGCAACTGCTTAAAACCTAATCTTCTTGGTTTTGGATCGCCGGCAAAAGAGATCTTGATCTCTGTTTCAGTTTTCACGTCAACATACAACAATTTCTTGCCATTTCATACAGCAAAGGGACAGATCTAGAGAGAGGGTGGGAAAACGACTGTGGATATGATCTCCTCCTACATCGAGCTCGCCGCACCCCTTCATCGAGAAACCACCCGGCGACATCCTCCATCTTCATCCCCCTTTTCCTGAAGGAGATCCAGTGAAGGACGCATGATGCATTCTCTCTCCATCAAGACTGCAGAACGAGGCTTGTAAAATCACCGGGAAGAGAGCTTCAGGGGAGAGATTTTCTCTTTCTTCTCTTACAGCAGGGAGCATCATCTCAGTCTAAAGGTACATTTTATTATGAATAACGTGCGATTCATGTTAATGCACATTCAGAAATTCATAGCCATTGAGATTAGATCCCTCTTAATTACCATTTATGTTCTCGTCTTGGTGCGAGATTAGGTTCAGTTCATTCTAATTTCAGTTTTCATAATTAATTTATATACATATGTTGAGCTAACAACTTATCTATTGTGGAGATCAAGCTTTTAGATATTCTTGCATGTCTATGGGCTCAGTTAACGTTGCGGATTTCGTAAAGAGAAATGCGTCAAGGTTTTTGGATATTGCCGCAATAATGAAGCCCGAGCTTGACGCGTAGAACGGTATAAACTTAATTTCCGCTCTTCAGTAAATTTACCGTTTGTTCAAGCTTCATTTAGCGTGTTCTTGATTACTTTGTTTAATTAGAAAATAATTGATTCTGCATTTAAACTCCAATAGAGATTAGTAGATTTTGAATAAGACGATCCTGCATCTGCATCGTCGCTACATTCAGATTTTGTGATTATCCTAAATTTTGATAACACAATTAGGCGTAGCGACACTATATTTTACTAACAGTACTCGGAAATGGCATATGGAGGAGCTCCGGCGGCAAAGAGGCGTTTGGAGGAGCTCTGGCGGCGGCACGCACCAGATCTAGGGGGCGACGATGGTGTCTGCGGGGAGGAGTCGCGTGGTCGCGGGTTAGGGCAGAGCGACGGGGGCGAATTGATCGAGAAATACATATGGCATATGGAGGAGCTCCGGCTCCGCCTCCCCCCTCCAATTGGTTAAAATTTATAAAGAATTAAAGTTTGGGGACTGCAAATAGCTATTATTGGCCTACAAATATAAGTGCACTCCTGGTATAATCACATTAAAAAGGTAAAATACACGTGGCCAGAGATTATTGGGTTCTTAATAAATAAAAAACCGTTTTGTTATTAATACGTTTAAATATTAATTTTCATCTATCATAGTCATTTTTGAATAATTAAATCTTTTGATGAGTCCGAATGAATAGTCAAGCCCAAGACTAAACCAAATGGTTGGCCGTACAACACTCAATCCTGATTGGTTGTCCAATGTCAAAGTCGTTGACTTCATTCATAACCACATAAGGCTTCATTTGGCACGGCGGTGGCGGGAGCAGCCGGCGGTGGCGGGTGAGGATTAGAATTGGAGGGGGGAGGCGGAGCCGGAAAAGATGTTTTTGTGGGGCTTTTTCGCTGTTGGCGGGAGTAAATGGAGCAAACGCCGCCGGCGCCCGTTTATTTATCCGTTGTTCAGCGATGTTTGCACCAAATGCAGGCGGCAAAAGCCGCGCTAAATGAAACCTAAAGCTGAGGATTTAAGTTTTCTTTTACTGGCCCAAAGACATTCTTAAGAGTTAAAGCTTCCTCGGGTTCAAACTAAAACGTTCATTTTTTCGATGGATTCAAGGGAAATCCCGAAGGTTGCGTTCGTTCGACCTGAATTGAGCGTTCATAATTAGAATCTAAATCCAATTCTAATGAAAACTAGCCTTCAATTATAATTCCAAGATCACAATTTAGTTTTTAAAACTCGTCCGTGACTTCTCGTGGAGGTGTGGTATACCTGGCAAACTACCTGTAAATTCTTAAGGGCTCGTTCGTTTGAACGGAATTGAAATTCGCTTTGAATTGAATATTGATGAATATTGTGGAATTAAATATTGGTGACTAATTTCAATTTCAACGTTCGCCTAATAAACAATATTGTCGAATATTGTGTAATCAATCAATGTTTTTGTTCATTTGTTAAATAAAATTCAATTTAAGAATTGAAAAATATTACGAACAAACTAATATTTATCACATATATCATAAACAGATGTATGTCATGACGATGATTTTTTCGCCCGGGCGTGATTTTTTATGCCCGGGCACAATTTTTTCGCACAAACGCGATTTTTTCGCCCGGGCGCGCATTTTTTGCCCGGGCTCATTTTTTCACCCGGGCACGATTTTTTTGTCTGGGCGCAATTTTTTTCTCGAGTGCGATTTTTCCACCCGCCCGACCGAAAAAAGCTCGCATAGGCGATAAAAGCGCGTCTCGGCAAAAAACCGCTCCCCGGTGAAAAAATCGCGCCCGAAAAATAGCCCCCCTGCAAAAAAATCTCGTAGGGCGAAAAAAACTCGCCCGGGCAAAAAAATCGCTCCCGACCAAAAAAATCTTGCCCGGGCGAAAAAATTGCGGCAGGGCGAAAAAATTGCGCGCCGGCAAAAAAATCGCTCCCTGACGAAAAATCGTGTTTGAGTGAAAAAATCGCGCCTCAGCGAAAAACTCTCCCCTGGGAGAAAAATTCGCGTCCGGGCGAAAAATTCGCGTACGGGCGAAAAATCGCGCCCGGGGGAAAAAATCGCGCCCGGGTGAAAAATCGCGCCCGGGCGAAAAACGCTCGCCCATGCGAACAACGCGCGCCCGGGCGAAAAACGCGCGCCCGGGCGAAAAAACGGCGCCCGGGCAAAAAATTGCGCGCCCGGGCGAAAAATGCGCCCCCGGGCGAAAAACGCGCGCCCGGGCGAAAAACGTGCTTCAGGGCGAAAAACGCGCGCTAGGGCGGAAAATTTCCGCCCGGGCAAAATTTGGGCGTCCGAGCGAAAAACGCGCATTCGGGCGAAATCTCGCGTCCGTGCGAAAAACTCGCGCCCGAGCGAAAAATTGTGCGCCCGGGCAAAAAACGCGATAAATCGAGCGTGTCAGACTCTCCCAATTCCGATATGTCTAGCTAGATTGTGTGTTTAGGCTAAAATCAATTTCATGATATTCAACTCAAATTTCAATTATTAAAGCTACCTAACAAGCGAACAGCATAATTGGAATTCGACGTCGAACTTTAATTCCAAGTCTTCGACTCCGTCCAAACGAACGGGGGCCTAATAGATCTTAATGAAGTCATGTTGACCTCAATTCGGTCAACCATGATCACTCATATGGCTCTTATAGAGGATCGTGTAGTGCCGCTCAACTTACATTTATGCGCGATATCATCGATCAAAATCATCAGAGCCGTGCGGTCGTGTGAACTCATTTGTGATGCCATACGCTTTAAAAATATGATGTGATCATATTTAAACATTAATTCACATTTTGGGTCTAAAGACAAGTGCTTGAGAGGCTTTTGTTTTAGACTCCGTTTGGCACGGTGGTGACGGTCATGAACGCGGCGGTTATGAACTGTCGTTCGTGAACGCCCCACCTCGATCACCAAAGAAACTTCATCCATTTCTATGTTGAAAACTAGTTTTCTTTTCTTGATGGCGGTGGTAACTGTTGGCATGCCAAACATACATTCTACGGCGGTTGTGTTTATTTTGTCCAAACTCACCGGAGCAAAAACACCGAGACGCCAAATAGAGCCTTAGGCTTCGTTTGGCGTGACTTATTTGCTCCGGCGAGTTTGGACAAAAAAAGCAATTATCATAGAATGTATGCTTGTCATGACAAAGGTTATGGCCGCTACCAAGAAAATAAACTAGTTTTGAGCATAAAATGCATGACATTTTTTAGGTGGGGTTGGGCGTTCACGAACGACGGTTCATGACCACTGCGTTCAGGATCGCCGCCACCGCGCCAAACGAAGCCTTAGGCTCTGTTTGGCGCGGAGGTTGGAGGTGCTGAGGGTGGAGGAGCGGCGGTTGGAGGAGTTGATCCGCAACCGCAGGTACGTACCCGCGGTTCAATTCCCGTGGTTTTCCGCTGATTTCAGCGGAGGCGCTGCAAACCGCGCCTGCTGAATCTGCGCCAAACAGACAACTGCGGATCAGAAATAGCTCTCTGATCCGCAGCCGCTCCGCCAAACAGAGCCTAAATGAAAAAACTCTATTCGATCAACACTTAAGAATAGATTTTCCAAACCGTCGACAACTTTCTCATCAACGTTATTCAAACAACTATATTCTCATCAGTATAGATTGTCCCAAACAGAGCCTTAGGCCCTGTTTGGGACAGCTCTGACGGATTGAGAAGTGATTTTTCAACCGCCAGAGCTGTTTTTTAGGTGTTTGGAAGAGCTCTTCTAAAGTGCTCTTTGGGGAGCACTTATTTTAAAATAGCTATCCGTGAGAAGCTCGCTCGGATCCACTTCCACGGTTTAGGGATCGCTCCCCGCAAACAGCTCTTTCCCGATTCCGCCCCCGACCTCCCGTTCCCGTCCCGATTTTGCGCAGCTCCTTCGACCTCCGTCCCGATCCCACCCGTCTGGTGCTCCCTCTTCCTCCGACGAGGTGCTCCTTCCTTCTCCGACCGTCTCTCCTCCCTCCGGCGAGCCCTATTCTGCCCAGATCCTCCTTCCCGAGCCCTATCTGACTGCGATTTCGAAGCCCTAGCTCCGACTGCGAGAGGGAGATCTTCTTCTCCTCCTCCTTTCCTCTTGTAATGGCTTTTTTTGGATGTATGGTAGCCCTAGATGTTTTTTCTGGATTTCATTTCCTAATAAAATCAAAATTTTTTCAATGTTTTTTCTGAACTCATGACAGCTTTGTTGCACAGATTTCTGAACTTATAAAATCAAAATTTTTGGGATGTTTTTTCGGATGTCTACTCTCTGTTTTTTTCTGGATGTATGGTACGTATATATATGTGTGTGTGGGTTAATATGTATGCTTGTATATGTGTGTGTGTATGTTTGGATGTTTTTTTATGCATATATTTGTTTGTGTGTTTGTATATATGTGTGTGTATGGGTGAATATGTATGCTTGCATATGTGTGTGTGTGCATATATGAATCCGTATTTTGTATGTATATATGTGTTTGTGTGTGTATGTATATATGTGTGTGTGTGGGGGGGGGGGGGGGGGGGGGGGGGGGGGTGGTGAATATGTATGCTTGTATATGCGTGTGTGTGTATGTTTGGATGTTTTTTTTTATGTATATATTTGTTTGTGTGTGTATGTATATATGTGTGTGTATGGATGAATATGCATGCTTGCATATGTGTGTGTGTGTATGGGTAATATCAATTTTTTTTACTGTGCAGGAGAAGAATATGTATGCTTGTATATGCGTGTGTGTGTGTATGTTTGGATGTTTTTTTTATGTATATATTTGTTTGTGTGTGTATATATATATGTGTGTGTATGGATGAATATGCATGCTTGCATATGTGTGTGTGTGTATGGGTAATATCAAATTTTTTTACTGTGCAGATGAAGAAGAATGATTGAATAAAGTGGAACGAACGACTGAAGAACCTACTATTTCATGTTTTATTTGAGAACAATATATATTTTTATTAATATGTTTAAATATTTGAGAATAATATATATTAATATTTTCGTTTAGAAAAAAAAAAGCTCTCAAAAAGCTGTTCTACCAAACAGTTTTATTTGAAAGAGCTCTGTTCAATCAGCGATTATACACAGACCATCCAAACAGCCTGCAGTTTTTCAAAACAGCTCCTCAAAGAGCTCTGTCTAAAGAGCTATGTTCAATCAACAGCTTCTCAATCCGCAGCAGCTCTCCCAAATAGACCATTAATCTATCCCAAATAGCATAAATGTGCGTTTGCTTTGTGAGAAGCCGCTGGAGAAAGCAAAGACAAATTAGAAGAAGAGATTCTTTTTGGATTAGTTGGAATAAATGTAGATGAGAAAAATATGACCTACCCATATTACTTTATTTCTTTGTAAATGGGAATAAATATATTCCCCCAGCTCGTTCAACGTCTATATTTTCAAATAAGTTTCATCTCCCTATTCTCTCGTATAAAACAGGCTCCGAAGCTCTCCTCACCACACAGCATGGCAGGACCAACCACGCTCACGCCCATTGTCAGTAAGATCTTCTGCTCGTCTTCCGCGGCGGTCCTGATGATCAGAAAGAGGCCGCCAGTGGCGGGCGGCGGCGGCTTCGTCGTCGTAGATTCTGATCAGAAGGCAGCGTTCGGCGTCGACGGCTGCGGGATTCTGGGCGTCGACAATAAGCTGATCGTCAGAGACGGGGACGGCGCTCCGGTGCTCTTCATTTCTAGCACGGTATGTTATATGAAACTTTTATGCAAGTGAATGGCTGGCTCTGTTTGGGAGAGCGTTGTGGGTGCGGTTCGTAAACGAACTCTAGCTTTTGTGGTCTTATGTAGGATGGTGTGGTGCAAGCTCTAACCTTCCACAGAAGTTGGAAGGGATATGTGAAGGATTATGAAGGAACAAAGAGATTGATATTTAGCTTGAGGGAGCCCAAAGGATTCCTTGCATTGAATAATGCGATTAAGATTTCTATGAATAGCGCAGGAATCGGCAAGGATTGGGATTATGAGGTTAAGGGTTCTTTTCTTAAGAAGGATTTCACCATTAATGGCAGGGGAGGGGATGTTCTTGCTCAGGTAAACTTTTGCTCTGTCTATAGCTAGCTTCTCATAAAAAATATGCACCAATGATATGTTGACTGTTGAGTGCGCAACGTGGAATGTACGGTAATGTTCGAGCGTACGTCACTACTCGTTAAAAGGAGCGCCTAGCGTGCTTCTTGGTTCTGGGTGTGTAAATAGGGTGTGCACTCTTCCCCTAGCTAACATCGTGGTTTTGGGGAGTGATGTCACAATGCTTTACATGATTGTTGGAACCAAGAAAATCCTACTTGCAAATGTTCGGATCTAAGGGGTGGCTTGAGGCTACTGATCTCGCGGCCGTCCAACACCACATATCTGATGGCAAGAGCAAGAGAGAGAAAAAGAGAAACTGGATTGCCTGTAAAAGAGATCCGCGTGCTGCAGCGAAGAGATCCCGCCACATACCTGAAAGTTTATAGGAACTTTCACTCCTAAAGTCAAAGCTGAGCTTGACACAAGAGAGACGAGCTCTGAAGTCAAGGTAAGCTTGAGGGGGGTTCGACAACCTTCTTTCTTGTGCTCTGAGGTCCTATTTATAAGAAATCCAGGGGGTTTAGATCTGGTCTACGAATAGACGCCCCCGACAAAGTGATTTTTGCAAGCTGTCGAGGTGGTTTCTGAAGGCTGTCGAGTTGGTTTCTGAAGGTTGTCGAGGCGGTTTGTGAAGGCCGCCGAGGTGTTTTATGAAGGCCGCCGAGGTGGGTTTTGAAGGCCGCCGAGGTGGGTTCTGAAGGCCGCGAGGTGGTTCTGAAGGCCGCCGAGGTGGTTTTTGAAGGCCGCAGAGGTGGTTTCTGACAAGTTGGATTCTGCTGTGTTGGAGACTGACAAGCTCTATTCTGCCGAGTTGGAGGCTTCCGAGCTGGATTCTGCCGAGCTGGAGGCTGCCGATCTGAATTCTGCCATGCTGGAGCCTGACGAGCTGGAGGCGGACGAACTGGATTTTGCCGAGCTGGAGGCCGACGAGCTGGATTCTCCTGAGCTGGAGGCTGGCAAGCTGGATTCAGCCGAACTGGAGGCCGACGAGGTCTTCTGTGACGACGTGTCTTCTTACGAGATCTACTCTGACGAGATCTTCTTAGACGAGGTCACCTTATGCATTTCTAATCTCGACGAATTACGAGTTATACAATGATATCATGAGCAAATATAAAATCACACAAGAAATAGGAAATTACAGGAGTAAAGTGATTAAACTTTTAACGTAAAAATTTTCAAAAATGAAAAAACTAACTAACATGATCATAATCCAAACTCGAAAAAGATCTCGCTGATGAGTAGACGAAGCACAGACGACTCACTACAAATTCTCACACCCCGATCCAAGTACGAATTAATCACCCCAACTTTACAAATAATGAAAATTAATAAATAAATATTGCGGAAACAAGAGTAGAACGATCAAACAAACAGAAAATCAAAACACATAAGACACGGGCAGCAACAATCCATTTTTCACTTGATCAAAAAAAGAGACGGTTACAGCAGAAGGTTGGCGGGTATCGGAATTCAGAATAATCCAAACCCTAGAACTACAAATAGTTTATATAACACTCAGCACACTTATAAAATACCCAAAATAACCTTGATATCTACCCCGAAAAATTTTGGCCATCGTCACCTTTGAGTTAGGATCCGAAGCATATAATTATCAAAAAACAAACTAGTTTACGTGCAACCGATGCGACAAAGACGAATCAATGTAATTCACTCAAGGCTCTTCGACGTTAATTGTTCCTATTTTCTGTGAAGAAACGACGAAAAAGGGCGTCTTGTGAATACTCAACACACAAGCGGTTTCCTCCCGAGTCATGCTCTCGTCGGCCAAGTCGAATACGACTCCGACAAATTCGTTCCAGCCATGCCCACAACACCGACCGAAGCCCTGCCGCAGCTCATCTATAAACAATACTAAAGTATATACATTTCATCGAACTATTTATGCAAACATAAACTTTTTTTATAGATTCAATGCATAAGATATTTTATGAGCTAGTGTGTGTGTATATATTTTTTAACTCTTGTAACATTGTGTGAGGCAGGTGGGAGGAAAAGAAATAACACAAAGCGATGATTTCTACTATGTGGCGGTGCAGCCAGGATTTGACCAGGCTTTCGTCGTGGGCGTGATCGCCGTTCTTGACAAAATTCACGGTGAGTCGACAAGGTGCTGAGGGCAAATAAATGTTTAAGCGTGTTACACAATATTTGTTCGCTCTGTCGCCGTGATTTGGAGGAGCGAACTGAGTATCTAACCGGAGGAAGGAAATGTTCGTGTCCCGGATTACAAAAGGTTAAGCTGAACTATGATAATCTATAGACTATGTATGAATGAAAGGCTCTCTGGCTCCATGGTGTCATATTATAAATTGAGACTTCTAGTTTTACCTATTTTTATATGTTTTGCTAAAATTCCTAGAAAGTGGGAGAAATGTCGAAAGATATTATGTGGGGACCACATAAATGGGTGTATTAGTATACAGAGTATGAAATTTATTTATAATTATTTTAATAGTATTTAGTATATAATTATTTAATATAATAGTGATAAACAAAACATAATTCAAGCTATATCAAGTAGTCACATGAAAATATATAGCATGGAAAACATTTGTAAGTCAAGGATCGCCCGACCACATACAAATTCGCAACCGTTGGAACAATTGAACGAAATGTCATTTTTGTTTCTAAAAGGGTATTAGACTAGGACTCTGTTTGTTTGGGCATTTTTTCTTCATTTTCGGTGGGAAAAACGTCACCGCTGAAAAATATCTGTTTGGTAAACCTCAATTCTCTATTCTCAGCGCTTCAAAATATCATTTTTGGCCTTCAATACCATCGCAACCCCTCCCTCCATTACCACCGCTCGCATTCCCAACGCTCCAAAACACCACCAGCAAACAAACATAGCCTAAGAGCTCATAGTTTTTCACCATTACAGTTTTTTTTTTCAAATAGAGAGGAGATAGAGACGGGCGGAGCCCACGTGGTTGCGTATTTGAGCGCACGTGCGCAGCCAAAGCAGCCAAAATATTATTTTTTCAAAAAAAGAAGATATTATCAAATTAAATTATCATCAACAACCTTTCACAATATATTTTCCTTTTTCTAACAATCACAGCCCTTAAACCATGAAATGAACTGCTCACTTCTCATGTGCTAGCTTCTTATTGCATAGCTAATCTACTTAGAAATCTACACTCAAATCTTTTCAAAAAAAAAAAATCCAAATATCTATTTGCTTTCCATCTCCTCCATTGTTCTTGCCACATTCATGTGGTGATCTCCAACTGGGCTCCTATACATCAACATATTGTTTGGATTTTCATACATAGCAGACCACATCTTATGCCTCTGCCCCCGGCTCTGCTTCCGGTTCTCCCCCGAATCATTTTTCTCCGCCTCCTCGTCTCCCCCTTTCTCGGGCGCCACCGTGAACACGAAGGAGCCCACCATTCCGTCGACCAGGTCCAACAGGGGCTCCAGCGCCTCCACGACGGCGGCCATCGGAGGCCTTGACTTGGGTCGCTGGCTCAAGCACTGGTACGCCATGGCCGCAGCCCTCTGCGCCGCCTTCATGGAGTACATCCCCTCCAAAGTGGAGTCCATTATCCGGGAAAGCTTCCTGACGTCGTTCAGGTGCGGCCGCGCCCACTCCACGAGATTCTGCTCTCTGCTTGGCCGCGCCATGTCCACCGATCTTCTACCGGTGAGCAGCTCCAGAAGCACGACGCCGAAGCTGTATACATCGCTCTTTGAGGTGAGATGACCTGGGGGCGTAGATCAATCGGGAGAAGAAGGAGATCATCAAGGCTGTATTGAATGGGGATGGAGATGTTGTTTGTTTTTGTACCAGTCATGATGTACTCCGGCGCGGTGTATCCCCGCGTTCCCATGACTCTGGTTGAGACGTGGCTGTCGTCTCCTTCGGGTCCGTCTTTTGCGAGTCCGAAGTCTGAAAGCTTTGCCGTATAGTCCTGAGGATCAGGAAATGTTTTGCCATTTTAGATCAAACTGCATGTGAAGCTGGGCAAGTTTGTACTTCAAAATTTGATGTTCAATTTGAGTATGACCTCTTTAGCCTAAAATGATGTTTTTTTTTTTTTAAATAGCGTTTGTGACCACACATCCAAAAGCTGTTTCTATTTCACATAACCAAGTTCACAACCGCCACCACACTTAAATCGCTCTCCCAAACAGAGCTTTAAGTGGTGGTAAGTGGCCTAGCACCATAAAGAATTTGAGCTTAAAAACTATACTAAAATTCACAAACACAGATGAGTTTATTGCTACCACAGTTTCACATTGCCACCGATGAAATTTTACACGTGTTCCTTATAGGCTGCCACGAGTCATTTACTTAAGAAATAATTATGGTATTGTTTAAATATTATTCCCCAATGATTGGGGACTATATGGGTTATGTTGTTGTTGTTGTTGTATTGTTTAAATATTATTATGGGTCTTCTAACAATTAATTAAGGAAAATGTTTTTCTTAAATTAGTGTGCCTAAAAGCTTATATAAGAGTCATGTAAGATCAGAGATTTTATTGGATTGACTCTGTCTAGGATCTATATTAAATGCACAATAATACACTAATTCCAGAGTAAGCATACATATATATATACTTACTAATGAATCTAGAGTTAATTGTCGTGATCTCCCCTCCCCTGGGAGTTTGCATAATTATAGGTTGCACCCCTCTATCTTTCGAAATTACATTAACCATCCCTCTAATTTTCCACAGTTTACAAAAATGCTCATTCCGTTAGAAATATGGATGGAAAATGATAAAATCAGCAAAATTATTTTATGATATTCCAATTTTACCCTTTGTAATGACTCTGCATTGAAAGAGTCCACTGACCTCTTCCTTTAGAAATATAGATGAAAAGTGATAAAATATGCCAACTTGTTTATGATATTCCAATTTTACCCTTTGTAATAACTCTACATTGAAAGATGTGTGTTACATTTTACCTTTTTAAAGAATCTTGAATCATCGTAAAGAATAAAATTAGAATATCATAAAATAATTTGGCTGATTTTATCATTTTCCATCCATATTTCTAACGAAAAGGGACATTTTTATAAACAGAAGGAATAGAGGGAGGTAAATGTAATTTTGAAAGATAGAGGGATCCCCTGGGAAATCAAATTTGTTATTCACAAATATATAGAGGGACATTTTTATATATAGGCGGTTGTTATTCACAAGCCGCATTTGTCTATTGGCAGATTTTGTCTATTCGCAGCTCTAAAGGAAATCAAATTTGTTATTCACAGATATTTTTGTTATTCACAAATTAGTGAAGAAAAAAAAGAACTTTGGTCGCCCTCTTCGCCTTCCTCACCGCAGGAAGAGAGTAACCCTAGCTATCTAAATCTTCCCAAATAAATCGAAATCACATGAACAACAAAGAAATCGTCTTTCTTGCTCAACTCGGTTTCTATCCGCGCATTCATTTTATCAATCATATGTGCACACATTGAAGTGCTCAGAAGGTCGTCGGAGATGTTCCTTCGTTGGCGGGCCCTGCTCAGGATAACGAAGACATCGACTGCTCAAGTTTAAAATTGGTCTACGGATAACAATTTGTAAACTCAAATAAAATGGGGAAAAGTTGGTCTGCGGATAGACATTTATGATCTACGAATAACAATTGTCTATATATATATATATATTCTCAACAACATCCATACTGATTTTCTTTTGTAATTTCTAAGCATTTCACAAATATTACACTTACTTTCAGTTGCAAGGAAGGTTCCTTGCAGCTAAACCAAGTCAAGAAGAGCCCCAGCTTGACTAAGTCAAAACACCATTAGACTTGGCTGGAAGATAAATGGAGTATTAATCACTTAATTAATTAATTACCTGGTCTAATAAGATATTAGAAGCCTTAAAATCTCGATAAATCACGGGCTTCTCCGCTCCATGAAGGAAGGCCAGTCCCTTCGCCGCCCCCACCGCAATCTTCAATCTCGTCGACCACGGCAAAGAAGTCAGGAATCCTGCACGCATCGGAAAAACTTAAAAGGATTCGGTATATATGAAGTCAGAAAAATCATATATTATTACAATAATTAATGATAAAGATTAGGAAATGAAGTAGGGTTATTGAACATTAGGTAGTAAAGGAAGAGAATTGGGGCTTGTTCGGTTTGATTTTTCATTGGTTTGGTTGTATGAGAAGATGGAGTTGTTGACTGAACCTTGCCTAGCAAAATCGGGCCAAACACGTCCCAGTCGACCCGCAACATACTATTTGTCTTTTGAATTTGGTATGAAGAACCAAATTCACAACAATATATTATGGCTTCGATCGTTTCGAAGCCATAATATATTGTTGTGAATTTGGTTCTTCATACCAAATACAAAAGACAAATAGTATGCTGCGGGTCGACTGGGACGGGTTTGGCCCGACTTAGCTAGGCTTGATTTAGACAATAATTTTTGTAGAAAATAAGCTATTTGATTAGTATGTTGAAATGTTATGAATTATGCTCCGTTTGGCTCGGTGGTGGCAGTCGTTACCGCAGTGGTTATGAACTGTCGTTCGTGACCGTCCGACCTCACCTAAGGAACTTCATTCATTTTAACCATTGTCATTGTCAAACATACATTCTATAATGGTGGCGTTTTTGTCCAAACTCAACGGAGCAAAAATGCCACGCCAAACGGAGCCTTAGAATCTTAGGCTTAGAATTTACCTCTTTGCCCTCTCCTCTAAATAATCACATACATTAAAGATAAAAGTATAACAAATCTGAACAATCAATTCATTTTTCATTTCATTTTGTTATTTGGGCCTATTTGCAACCCAAGGGCAAAAGAGTCTAAAGTTTAAGGCCGAGGGCAGTGGGTAAGTTCGACTTTTGTTAATCTTTTACATACTCCGCTGGCACCTAAAAGTCTTAGGGGAGGGCCAATCACTTGATATTTCTACATCAACATTTTTTTCGCTCGGCAAACGTGCGAAGCAGAAGTTGCGAAAAAGCACAACCAAACACTCGAACAAAGATCAAAACCAGATTTCTTCATTCTTCTTATCAAATTATTGAACCATGAGAATGACAATTTTACCATTTGCCCAATTGAATGAAAACTCAGGGAGGTGATAGATTGGTCTGTTTGTTTTGGCGGTAAGAATTGGAGCGATGAGAATAAAGCGGTGAGAATTGTAAAGGCCCAAAAATAGTGTTTTGAAATAGTGGATGTAGGAATTGCAAAGTTACCAAACAACTGTTTTTAAAGTTGGCGTTTTCATCGTTATGGTGATGGAGCGAAAACTCCCAAACAAACAAACAGAGCTAAAAACACATACTCTTGAACATGTGGTTCTCCAAGCTGCCCTTCTCCATATATTCATAAACCAGCATCCTCTGCTCCTCCTCGTAGCAGTAACCAATCAACCTCACAAGGTGCGGATGCCTAAACTTCCCCAAAAACATCACCTCAGCCTGCCACAAACAGAGCATGCTCTGCATATATCACTCCACAAGATCAAAATCCTTCGAAACAGAGTGATGTCAAGCGTCTCACCAGCCACTCCCTGTGTCCCTGAACGCCGTCGAGGTCCAAGAGCTTGACGGCGACCGCCTGAGGCTCCATCCCGGGCCTCACCCTCCCGTCGATGAGCCCCCTGTACACCGGCCCGAAACCGCCCTTCCCGAGAAGTTTGCTGCTGGAGAATCTCCCGGTCGCCGCTTGAAGATCCGCGAGGGTGAAGGCGTGGAGGTTGGAGCCGGAGAGAGAGATGGAGAGGTGTTCCGGCGATATGGCCGCCTCCGACACCCTTCGCAGAGAGCCTTGCTTCGACGCGAGTTTTCCTTCATGGCTGCCGCCGTCAAAAAAGCAGCAGCTCTTGAGGAGAGATGCCCGCAAAGAGCTGCCCGGCATGGCCGGAGGAGGAGAGGTTGCAATGGCGGTAGAGGTGATAATAAGGGAAGAAGTTGGAGATGCTGTCCACAGCATACCAACTACATTACCAAATTATAGAGAAGAAGGAGGAGAGGGCTCTTACAACATGGGAGGAGGGTTGATGACTGAAGGGGGGAAATGACTTGGTTGACCCTTGACTTTTATCAGGGCCCTACCAACCCCCACATAAAAAAAAGTATTTAAAGTCTTTTTCTTGGTGTATTTTGCTGGAATTCCTGTATATGGAACAAGAATTCCTGAATATGAAACTAATAAAAAAAAGCACAAGCGCACAAACATGGGATCCGCGAATGTGTAATTTTGTTTGATTGGAACTAACAATAAATATTTATTATTATTTTTTAAAAAATTGGTTGGGCTTTTGAGAAATATAAGGTTTGTTTGGCATGACGGTGGCGGTCGTGACGTGGTGGTTTGAGAATGTCCGACCTCATCTAAGGAACCCACTTATTCTTACGATTAAAAAAAAGAGAGTTGATATTAGCAGTCCAATTCTCGCTATTCGCACCCCAAAAATTGTAAAAAAAAAAATCTATTTATATTCGCAGTCCAATTCTCGCTAATAGCACCCCATCGAATAACTTCCTCCTCTCCCTCTCTCTCCTCCTGTTGCCTAAACACTAGCCGTAGATCTATCGGTCGCGTCGTCTTTCCCCCTCTTAGATTCACCTTCTTAAAAAAAGGAAATTATCCAACGAAAATCCAAAAAAAGTAGTCAGTTTTCTGGTTGGAGGAAGGTTTGGATGTCATTTAACTTGTTTTAGAGTTAATTCCTCTATGCATGCGATTTAACTTGTTTTACTGCTAGTTTTTAAATTGTTTTAGAGTCTTTAAGATGTTTCTCTAGGCTTCTAGTGCTTAATAAATTAGCAAAGTGTTTCGCTGATTTGGGATGGGAGTGGGGTGCAAATATAATTTTGGACTACAAATAAAATTTATGGACTACAAATAGCAGTGGACTGCAAATAGCCAATTCCGGACTGCTAATATCAACTCTCTAAAAAAAATGTGTTCATATAGAACACTTTTATTAATAATGAATGATCAATAATCTATATAAGCAGGCTCAATGAGCTTATATAAGAAAAGAAAAAAAAAGACGGCATATAACAGAATTCAATACAGCTGACATTGACATAACTAATCGTAATGTAAAATAAATAACTAATTATTATGTAATTCCAGACGGTAATACCCCCCACAAGTAGGACTATGAATATAGTGAAGACTGAGCTTGGGAAGAAAGGAAATAAAAGAGGAAGGATGGAGAGCCTTTGTAAAGAAATCGGCAAGTTGAGCAAAGGATTGAACGGATAACAAATGAATGATGTCTTTTTCAAGTTTTTCACGCACAACATGACAATCTATTTTAATGTGTTTTGTCCTCTCATGAAATGAAGGATTATGTGCACAGTAAATAGCTGATTTGTTGTCGCAATAGACATTGGTAGGAATGGAGGATGGTAGATTCAAATCAGTCAAAAGATAATGTAACGAGTGTATTTCACAAGTAAGAGAGGCAAGAGCTCTATATTCTGCTTCACAAGAGGATCTCGATATAGTAGTTTGTTTCTTAGTTTTCCAGGAGACAAGAGAGGGACCAATGAACAAACAATAGCCGGTGACGGATCGTCTGGAATCTACGCAACAAGCCCAATCAGAATCCGCAAAGCCACAGATTTTGTGATCAGAAATACTGGGAAGAAAAAGACCAGCACAGCAGCAGGAGCCTTCTTAAGATATCAGAGTATTCTGTTATGGGCCGCTCATTCACGGGCTTCTCCCCATAACATATTCTTGTTGCGGCTATGTAATGTGTTTGCATAGGATTGGAAACAATTTGACTGAGTTGTTGAACAGTAAAAAAACTATCAGGGCGTGTTGTAGTGAGATATAGAAGTCGTCCAATACGCCTCAGTATGAAGGATCAGAAAAAGGAACCCCTTGAAGTGCTTGAAATTTGAGAGAGGGGTCCATAGGTGTAGATGCGGGTTTAGCAGCAATTAAACCGCTGTCAGATAAAAGTTCCAATGCATATTTTCGTTGATTGATAATAATGCCTGCCTTTGATTGAGAGATTTCCAATCCAAGGAAAAATCGTAATGGACCACGATCTTTGATTTTGAACTGTGTATGTAGGTGGTTTTTTAACAACATAGACTAAAATTGTTGTGAAAGAGAAAGCAGCAGTTTTTACAAAGAGAATGATCTGTTGAAGATTGTTTGTACCCAAGAGAGTGAAGTGCGGTGGAAAGCTTGGAATACCATTTTTACTAGCATGTTTAAGGCCATAAAAAGACTTCGGCAATTTGCAAATTGGATTTGGTAAAAAGGATGAACTACCAGGAGGCAAAGTCATAAAAACTTCTTCATGGAGATCACCGTGAAGAAAATCATTATGTACATCAAGTTGTTCCAAAAATCATCCCTTTTCAGCAGCAATGGTAAGGAGAACTTTGATAGTGGTAAGTTTGGCAACTGGTGAATAAGTGTCAAAATAGTCAACACCTTCCATTTGATTAAAATCCTTCACAACCAAATGAGTCTTATGTCTCTCAATAGAACCATCGTCTCGGAGTTAGGTTTTATAAACTCATTTACAACCAATGGGCTTCTTCCCTTTTGGAAGAGTGACAACCTGCCAAGTTTTAGTTTGCTCAAGAGCAAGGAGTTCTCTTGCGAATAGCTTTAGTCCAACCGTCTAATTGAGAAGCTTGAGCATAAGTAGTAGGATAAGAAAATGAACTGATATTAAGGCAAAACATTTTGTAAGGTGGTGAACAATGATCATAAAAAAGAACTGAAGACAAAGGATAAGAATAAGTAAGTTTGTTTGAAAGAAGAATATTGGAATCCGTTAATAAAATGCAATGATAATGTTGTAGATATCATGGCTTTTGAATAACCCTGCTAGAATATCGGATAG
Organism: Dactylorhiza incarnata; assembly: GCA_033032865.1. Taxonomy (NCBI): domain Eukaryota; kingdom Viridiplantae; phylum Streptophyta; class Magnoliopsida; order Asparagales; family Orchidaceae; genus Dactylorhiza; species Dactylorhiza incarnata. The sequence goes on from JAWHQI010000053.1 coordinate 9,651,768, forward strand.
GAACATGATTAATATTAGTAGAGATAGGTGAAGAATTAGTGATAGTATCAGGACTGTGATCTGAACCATCACAATCTGGAGTGTATCTGGAGTGTCTTCCAGTTCAGGAATGTTTGTAAAATTAGAAATGGATTCACAAGAATCAAAGATGAAATAGGGTTGAGGAATGGAAGAAGGGACATATTCAGTAGAGGCTGATGAATGAAAAGGAAAGGTATCTTCATAGAATGTCACATTTCGAGAGAAAAAAAATCTTTAGAATGAAGATCATAAAGAAGGTAACCCTTTGTTCCTTCTTTGTAACCTAAAAAGATTGCTTTTCTAGCTCTAGGAGAAAATGTGGTTCTCTGGGCTGTAAGAGTGCTGGCATAAGCCAAACATCCAAAAAATTTAAGAGTTTCAAAAGTGGGTGGGGGTGTTGTAGAGCAATTCATAAGCAGCAGCAGTTTTTACAAGCAGAATGATCTGAAATGGATTCACAAGCAGCATTTTTTACAAAGAGAATGATCTGTTGAAGTTTCTTTGTACCCAAGAGAGTAAAGTGCAGTGGAAAGCTTGGAATACCACTTTTACTAGCATGTTTAAGGCCATAAAAAGACTTCGGCAATTTGCAAATTGGATTTGGTAAAAAGGATGAACTACCAGGAGGCAAAGTCATAAAAACTTATTCATGGAGATCAGCATGAAGAAAATCATTAATTACATCAAGTTGTTCCAAAAATCATCCTTTTGCAGCAGCAATGGTAAGGAGAACTTTGATAGTGGTAAGTTTGGCAACTGGTGAATAAGTGTCAAAATAGTCAACACCTTCCATTTGATTAAAATCTTTCGCAACCAAACGAGCCTTATGTCTCTCAATAGAACCATCGTCTCGGAGTTAGCTTTTATAAACCCATTTACAACCAATGGGCTTCTTCCCTTTTGGAAGAGTGACAACCTGCCAAGTTTTAGTTTGCTCAAGAGCAAGGAGTTCTCTTGCGAATAGCTTTATTCCAACTGTCTAATTGAGAAGCTTGAGCATAAGTAGTAGGATAAGAAAATGAACTGATATTAAGGCAAAACATTTTGTAAGGTGGTGAACAATGATCATAAAAAAGAACTGAAGGCAAAGGATAAGAAGAAGTAAGTTTGTTTGAAAGAAGAATATTGGAATCCGTTAATAAAATGCAATGATAATCTTGTAGATATCATGGCTTTTGAATAACCCTGCTAGAATGTCGGATAGGAACATGATTAATATTAGTAGAAATAGGTGAAGAATTAGTGATAGTATCAGGACTGTGATCTGAACCATCACAATCTGGAGTGTATCTGGAGTGTCTTCCAGTTCAGGAATGTTTGTAAAATTAGAAATGGATTCACAAGAATCAAAGATGAAATAGGGTTGAGGAATGGAAGAAGGGACATATTCAGTAGAGGCTGATGAATGAAAAGGAAAGGTATCTTCATAGAATGTCACATTTCGAGAGAAAAAAAATCTTTAGAATGAAGATCATAAAGAAGGTAACCCTTTGTTCCTTCTTTGTAACCTAAAAAGATTGCTTTTCTAGCTCTAGGAGAAAATGTGGTTCTCTGGGCTGTAAGAGTGCTGGCATAAGCCAAACATCCAAAAAATTTAAGAGTTTCAAAAGTGGGTGGGGGTGTTGTAGAGCAATTCATAAGCAGCAGCAGTTTTTACAAGCAGAATGATCTGAAATGGATTCACAAGCAGCATTTTTTACAAAGAGAATGATCTGTTGAAGTTTCTTTGTACCCAAGAGAGTAAAGTGCAGTGGAAAGCTTGGAATACCACTTTTACTAGCATGTTTAAGGCCATAAAAAGACTTCGGCAATTTGCAAATTGGATTTGGTAAAAAGGATGAACTACCAGGAGGCAAAGTCATAAAAACTTATTCATGGAGATCAGCATGAAGAAAATCATTAATTACATCAAGTTGTTCCAAAAATCATCCTTTTGCAGCAGCAATGGTAAGGAGAACTTTGATAGTGGTAAGTTTGGCAACTGGTGAATAAGTGTCAAAATAGTCAACACCTTCCATTTGATTAAAATCTTTCGCAACCAAACGAGCCTTATGTCTCTCAATAGAACCATCGTCTCGGAGTTAGCTTTTATAAACCCATTTACAACCAATGGGCTTCTTCCCTTTTGGAAGAGTGACAACCTGCCAAGTTTTAGTTTGCTCAAGAGCAAGGAGTTCTCTTGCGAATAGCTTTATTCCAACTGTCTAATTGAGAAGCTTGAGCATAAGTAGTAGGATAAGAAAATGAACTGATATTAAGGCAAAACATTTTGTAAGGTGGTGAACAATGATCATAAAAAAGAACTGAAGACAAAGGATAAGAAGAAGTAAGTTTGTTTGAAAGAAGAATATTGGAATCCGTTAATAAAATGCAATGATAATCTTGTAGATATCATGGCTTTTGAATAACCCTGCTAGAATGTCGGATAGGAACATGATTAATATTAGTAGAAATAGGTGAAGAATTAGTGATAGTATCAGGACTGTGATCTGAACCATCACAATCTGAAGTGTATCTGGAGTGTCTTCCAGTTCAGGAATGTTTGTAAAATTAGAAATGGATTCACAAGAATCAAAGATGAAATAGGGTTGAGGAATGGAAGAAGGGACATATTCAGTATAGGCTGATGAATGAAAAGGAAAGGTATCTTCATAGAATGTCACATTTCGAGAGACAAAAAATTATTTAGAATGAAGATCATAAAGAAGGTAACCCTTTGTTCCTTCTTTGTAACCTAAAAAGATTGCTTTTCTAGCTCTAGCAGAAAATGTGGTTCTCTGGGCTGTAAGAGTGCTGGCATAAGCCAAACATCCAAAAAATTTAAGAGTTTCAAAAGTGGGTGGGGGTGTTGTAGAGCAATTCATATGGTGTCTTTTGCTGTCGCAAAGGACTTGGAAGTCTATTTATGATATGAATGGAATGAGTAACAACATAACACCACGTGTTTTGGTGAAGAATCCCTTTGTTTTCGTTCATGATATGTTTATGTTTTCGTTCAACATTACCATTTTGTTGAGGAGTCTCCACACATGTAATTTGGTGAAGAATCCATTTGTTTCAATACAATTCATTCATAGAAAACTCCAAACCATTATCAGTTATAAATGTTTTAAGTTTTGAAGAAAATTGGGTTTCAATAAAATTGGTGTTTATAGTGGGTGCACATGGTTCACACTCAAGTCCAAGTGTAAGTCTTACTAGAATAAGAGTATTTCCTGCTTACCGTGACCATGCAGTCAAGACGATGCACCACCTAAACCCTAGCTTCCAAGATTTACTTATGACACTCGGGACTTAAGTGATTCATGATTTTCCGTGGAGACTTCTATCACAACATGACATGCTTACGAGCGATGATTCTTGCGTTGTCAGAAGCAGTTAATAACTTAGATACATGTATAAAGAACTAAATTTCTTATTTTGCAAGCGAGAGGGAATTCTCCACTTGCCTTAAGGTGAAGCCGAAACTAACAAAAAGATGGCGGCGGCTAAGCGGCGCAAGCAACACTCAAGGTCCGTATTTAACCTGTTCAGGGACCATGAATTTGACATAACGGGAAAAATACACTAACACAAGCAATCCACTTAACAAGCCTAAACATGAAGGGTTAGCAAATTTACCTCCCTCAAGAGTGAGGGGAGAAGAGGCTACCACGAGCAAATCGGAGATTTGGTAGCGCTTAGGCGACGAAGACCCTAAATTGGAGAGGGTTTTGGAGAGGTTCCACCACTAGATCCGACGAGAGGCACCAGAAACACAAACAAATTCGGGATTAGACGATTATACGACGAACACAAGGGGGACCGACGAAATTACGTCGATCGGAGAGCGAAAATCACCACGACAAATTAGGGCAAAACTGAAAAAGGAAGTTTGGCAGAGATCCTTACCCAAGGAGACCAAATCTGGGCTCAATAATCCACGAGGAGGGGTTTCGAGCGAAACCCTAGGAGTCCTCCTTGAAATCCGCCGGCCGAAACGGAGAGGAAGAGGGGTGGAGAGGCTGTCGACGCCAAGAGAGGAAGAACTTGAGGTTCTGAAGCCGACCCTAGAAGGGAAAGGCCACTGTCGGCCTGAGGAGGCGAGGGGGAAGGGTTGCTGCCCTCACTGGACGAAGAAGGAGGAGGAGGGGAGCAGCTCCCTGCGGCTGTCGTCGGTCAGGGGAGGGGAAGGAGGCGCAGTCGCCGGCTGGAGGAGGAGGAGGCGGCGGCGCTGCGTGCGGCTGACGGGAGGAGCGGTGCTGGAGACGGAATCGGGAGCGGGAGGTGCGAGACAGGAGACGGGCGGCTAGCGGGATTTTGCGAGAAATAGATTAGGTCGGGGGGGCCGCCGGGTTCTACTCTGGTATGAGGGGGAAAAGGGGGGAGGGGGGAGGGGGGAGGGAAGAGAAAGAAAAAGAGGGGGAGGAGGAAAAAAGAGGGGGAGGAGAAGGAAAGGGGGGGAGAGGAAGAGAAAAGAGGGAAAGGAAGAAAAAAATGGAGGGAGGGAGGGAGAACGCGGCCACAATTTGCGAAAGATAGGCATTTGGATCTCCGCGGAGATCCAAATGGATCTCCACGGAGAACTTTTTGCTCTCCGCGGATAACCATGTAGAACTCCGCGGAGAGCCTTTTGGATCTCCGCGGAGAACCATGTAGATCTCCGCGGAGATCCTTCTGGATCTCCGCGGAGAGCCATCTGGATCTCCGCGGAGAGCCTTCTGGATCTCCGCGGAGAGCCTTCTGGATCTCCGCGGAGAGCCTTCTGGATCTCCGCGGAGAGCCTTCTGGATCTCCGCGGAGAGCCTTATGGATCTCCGTGGAGAGCCTTCTGTATCTCCACTGATTTCATTTAAAGCTATAATTATGCACCTTTCGACCCATTTGAAAACATTATTCATCCATGAAACAATTGTTATTATAGACAAACATTTCAAATGTACACGAAGAATGTTTCTTAATTTACATCAATCAACCACAAAATATTTAAAGATTTCTGCACAGATCTGGGCTCTAAACATAGGCATTTTTTTCTGCCAGTTTGCGCAACTCTCCCAGCTTATCACCCCTTCCTTCGCTATGTGCTTCATATACTTCATAACGAAGACACCGCAGTCCACGGAGTTCTCCTGCTGTGGTATACCAGCAGTCAAGTCGAGACTCCACTTGGAAAATCCTGCGTGGACTTTTTTAACGGTCGTCTTCTGGAGCGCAGAAATCTGCATTAACACAAATATGTTTGTACATTAGTAACTACGTAATGTACAATACTACATTGCATGTCAACGAACTGTACTTACAGTTATTTTAGCGGAAACTTTTTGTTTGGGGTTACGTAGAGAGTCATGTATGAGCTACTTCTTCTCTTTAACAATACCCACCAATAAAACCAGTGTTGATTAAAACATACTGGCATTAGAATCATTTTGATATTGGCGAGATTCTCCTTGGTAATGCCCTCGAGGAATGCAGTTGCAAGCGTAGATTCTGCGTCATTGGACCGTGGGAAGTGCAACTACATAATTTGTAACATTTTTTAGCAATGCAAACAGAATTATTAATGTACAAAGCACAGATAGGGAGATCATACCAAAAAGTTAGGACTGATATACATAAACGGATGATACGCTTCTTTATCCCGCTCTCTACGCAAAGTCAAGATCTTTGCGTAGGCATCAATGTGACAATCTTCAACGTATTTGTCCGTCAGAAGAGCATCCATGTCATCTCGAAATCCGATTATATTACATTTATTGAATGCTTGATCGTTCCTGAAACATTAGAAAACCATCGTCAATATCAATGTGCATAGATCAAAAATTTGAAAATATAAAAGTGTATAATGTCAAAAGGGCACCTCAATGGAATGACGCTCATACGTCGATGGATGATATCTCTATCTTCTTCTGTTATTAGTGGTCTCCCCGGATAGTCAACGGGGTACACATCAAGTTCATCCGCCTTTGTAGTCGTAAGGTTTCTTTCTCCTAATGGGGAGTCTGGAATATGAGTAATGGAAGTATCGTGAGGGGTAGTGAGGGTGGTAGAGTTTTGGTGGGTGGGGGATCTAGAGATACTAGGGCTAGATGATGGCGAGGAATGATGAAGGAGTGTGTCTATATCGGCACTCATTGAATCAAGACGGTCGGTCACTTACACTGTGACTAAAAGAAATTAAATCACTATGTACTCTATCTACTTTTGTCTAATCTATCTAGCATATTATCAAAGGTTCCTACAAAACTATTTATCTTGCTATCTAATAATGCAAATTAATCTAACATCCTATGCTGGAAATCAATCCAAAACTGTACATGAGGGAGAGATGGTGTGCTAGGTGGTGGGGGAGGTGATGATGTGCTAGGTGGGGGGGGGGGGGGGGGGGGGGGGGGGGGAGGTGATGATGAGGGAGGTGGCGACGATGGGGGAGGTGGTGATGCAAACTTCACTTTTTTCCTGCCCTAGAAGTCGGGCTTATTGATTTTCTCTTAGATGGGGGAGGTGGCGGTGTCTGTTGTGTTGTCAGCTCTGAACATAACAGCTTCTCCTCTGGTCTTATGTCCTCGAGTACTTCCAACACCTATAAAGAAGAAATACAACCATTGTATTGGATAGTTCAACATTAGTAGTTAATCGAATAAAGTAAACTATTTACCTGCTCATCCAAGATAGATGGAACAATGACCCCCAGCTCTTTCAACGTAAATGAGACCTTCTCCGACCATCTTAATAGTCGAGGCCTCAATGTCGGATAGTGCGGAGGGATGCTGGTGGAGTGCTCGAGGAACCAAATCTATATGAATCATTGCAATAGTTTAGAACATATGAAACAAAATTCATTTTAAGAATTAAAAATATAGATACTTACAACTAGAACATGGGTGCATCGGTAGATGTATCCCAATGAGGACTCTGGCCTCTGTTGCAGTTGGCCTTCTTTTGAAATTGGTGGCAACTTCTCCACCATCACCCTGAACGACCTCATTAGGAAGGTATGAATGGCTTCCGGCCAATTGAACTTCTGGAAGTTCTCCAAGTTGGAGACCTCGTCAAAGAACCTTGGGAACCTCTCCGCGCTCGAGGGGAAGAAGAAATTGCACAGAAGGTGCAAAACCAATACGTTGGTCGTTACAGGGGACGACCCCTTCTCCATCGCCTGAAGCTCCGTCTTCAATTCTGTCTTCGTGAGCGCTCCAAAAGGCTTTGAAGTCAGGATGACTTCCTCCCCATGGTTGGGCAAACCCAATATCAACGACACGTCATTGAGGGAGAAGGTAAGCTCCTTCGATCCAATGACGAATACGTCCTTCTCGATGTCGTACCAGCTGAGCAGACTGTATAGGAGGGGAGTGTTCTGCGGCACCTTCGGTGCATGGAAAATATGCCAGATGTTGGCATCCATCAACATATTCTTCTGACTCTCCTCCATTCGTTCAAGAATGACTGATGTTTGGCCCACAAATTTCGACAAATAGCACCTCGAGCTAAGAACATGAATTTTCTTTTGCCCCACAGATCTGTCAAAATTATAAACGATTGTTACAATAAATCATTGTTATGCATGTATAAGAAGATATGAAAATCCAATATAAAGGTCTCCGGGGAAAGCCAAAAGGTTCTCCGCGGAGAGCCAAAAGGCTCTCCGCGGAGAGCCAAAAGGCTCTTCGCGGAGAGCCAAATAGCTCTCCGCGGAGATCCAAAAGGATCTCCGCGGAGACCCTTTTGGCTCTCCGCAGAGAGCCTTTTGGCTCTCCGTGGAAAGCCGGTTCTCCGAGGAGATCTTGTACAAACCCAAGGAAGAGGACAAACTTACATATTTAAACAATAAAAAACAATAAAAAACATGCCTTTCTGGGGTTCACAGACTATTGCAAGCTCTTTTTCTTGTTATTATCCTTCACCTTTTGCTTGAGCTGCACATCAGATCGAACTCGAAACTGGTTCATCCCCAACACCCGTGCGACTCGCGCCCAGTATAAGAAACGCTTGGTCAGACTCTTCCAAGACGTTTGATCATCAGTCGTCGATTTCACATGGGAGCGCTCTGCTGAACTAGTTAGCAAGTAATTGAGCAGCTCCTCCGATTGAGAAAACGGCTCCCCTATAGATGGGGTGGGGACGATGGCCTCCATTATTTGATTCAAAGTAGGCAATTGTTGATTGACCATGAATGGAGGACGGGAACCAATCTCGCTGACAGCGGACGAGCTGCCCGCAGCAGGTTCCTCCGTCGTCGTGATGACTGCAAAAGATGCTGGTTGAGTTGAATTCTGGGTGGTCGGAGTTTCGGCTGGCAATGGTTGTGTAACAAGTGGCGACGGAGGTAGAATGTTGAGGGATTCTTGATCACCGAGCTCCTTGGCTTCGGTATGCGACTGCAAACTGTACTGACGACCTGGTGTTGTCGATGAGGTTGATGCCCTTTTCCTTTTGAGACGTCCAAGATACTCCCAACGATTTTGAATCTCCTTGTGGGTCATCTGAACTAGATCCTCACGACGCGCAGCAATGCGGGCGTAAGCTGGGGCGACCACTTTGGTCCAGTGAATGTTGCCGGCATGCCCAACATCAATCTCTTTTTGAACAAGTCGATCAATGATATCGTCTGTTGATCCTTCAATTACTTGTTCGGGCGCGGATTGCAGATCTGTTGCACGGGGTTGACTTGTACAGTGATCGACGCCGGTTGTCAAGGTGACGGTTCGAGTTATTGTTGTGGTGACAGTCTCTTCCAACTGCTTGAAACTATCCTCGCGGCGCGCCTGCATTGGATCAATCAATGACGCAGCCTGATTCAAGGCAGTAATGATGCTGCGTTTGGGCGCTGCTCGTTGAATAGGCAATCTGAATCGAGCCTGGGCCACCATATCCTCCAAGTGTTGTTTAAGAACTTGTTCTGATTTCGGCTGAATGAACCGTTTGAAAGCAAAATTGGTGTTATGCAAAGCCGAGACCAGAACAGACCATATGCGATGCATTTGTGGAATATGCAAGGATTCAATGGGAAAATCTTTCAGATCTAGCAGTTCATCGGGCTGAAGAAATTTGAGAGCAACCGTTCGGAGTAAGCGTCGTTCGAAGGGGTTGATCATTGGTGAAGTGCTCATCATAGCTTCCCAGAGATTAAGCCCTTGTAATGTCGATTGACGTTCATTGCCCAATGCGTTGAGGTTGCGAGATTTCTTATGGTGATTTGATGAAGAGCTTTGCCCATGCGATGTTGGTCCTGGTTTTCGGCGCTTGCGACTGGACTGAATGGAATGGGGCGTGTTACTTATATTGACGTCTTCGGTATGGTTCAAATCAGTATAGTGTCGCGGTGCAACTTCGTCTTCTCCAACAATTTGATTATCATCGTGAGCCCTCTCCACAACAGTTGCGGCAACATCAAGAGCATCCTTCACAATCGCATCGAACGTGTGACTCGACCAAATTGCATTATCTGCTATTGATTCGGTGATCATTCCAACGGATTCTAGTTGCCCGGCAGGAATTTCTGGCAGTTGAGGAAGGGATTGTCCAAACGCTGCCGTCAATCCAAACTCGCCGTCACAATCATCAATCGAGAGAGGCAGCATATGAAACATTGTGGACAGAGACGTAGGTGAGGGCGTAATTCCATCGGTCGAAAGCAGTGCGAGATACTGAGTGAGAATGATATGCATACCCGAGATTGGCAAATACGCCCAGCGAGGATCAAATTGTAGTTCGCCGCGAAAGTTGATTTGAGCGACCACGGCATGGAGCAGCAAGATCCCTCCATCCAGGGACATAGTCTCCGGGCAAATGGCTCGTCCTTGACGCCATAAGTTTTCGTTCTTCCCCGATCCACGGCGTAGAGTCGAACGAAAGAAGCGATCCACGACGGTGTTCGACGCGCCTGCTGGCGGCGTTAAGCAATTTCTGATGTGCTTTTTCTGCGTCTCGTGGCAAGCTAGAAGTTTGGTCGTGACAATGAGCTTCGAAGGTGGCACATTATTCTCAATTTCCCAATTTTTAATTCGATCCAACAGTGCATCCAATTCAACCTCAATGATGGAGCATTCCCGCATTGAAGCTTGTCCATTGCCAACAATGATTTCGGCCACGACAGCCATAAATTGTTCCTGCCGAGCACGATCTGTGACGTTCGAATTGTCCCTGTACCTCGTGATCAGGTGATGATTGTCTAGGAGAACAAAGATGTTGTCGAAGTCTTGTAGCCATTCCCGATCATCGCAACACTTGTCAAGGTACATGATGAGCAGCGAAGTATCAATACCGTAAGCGTTGTACCGGTTCTGCAAACTCTGACCAACAAATCGCCGCTCCGCATTGCCCGTCGTCGTTGTGAATTGATGGGAGAGAATTTGTTGGCGCTCGTTCATGACGGAGTGTAATCCATCAACGGGGGAAAATTTCCTGCCATTGAACTCATCCGTCAATTTCATGCGTCCTGGCACGTTGTGATGATGGTCAGCCGAGAGATGCGTCCTGGTTATGGCGCCTTCCATTCGGTTGAAGAACGAAAGTTGGCGAGCAATGCTTTGACTAGGCGTGTCAGCGTTGATTCCACTGGACCGAGAGTGTCATTGTACCCGTTGCAATGCTGAAAAAACGATGGAAAATCAGCGAACACTGTCGGATCCTGCTGCGATGACGTTTGCCCGAGTGCTGCATCCCATAAGCGCATATCCAAATACCACGACACGTGACCACGATATAGTGCGGCTTGACGCATGTATCGAGTCGTTCGGGCACAACGAATCACCTTGGCGACATCAGCAATGCCGGAACGGGACGTGTACAAGTCGTAAGCCATTTGAACAAGACCGACGTCGTGCGCGCTCTGTTCGAACAGTTGCACAGGATAGTTAAGGACGATGGGTGTCGGGATCAACTTCTCGGTTTTGGTCTCGTCCATGACATGGAACGTGGCACCACATCCGCCGGAGGTGTTCGACTTCTTGCACACGTATCGAGCACTAATAGAAAATGCAGTGGTATCGATGCAATCTACAACTCGCGGGGCACTGAATTGCTTGCGGGAAAGAAAGCCGACTTTGTTGCAAGATGGGCATGCACCCGCTGTCACATTGACGTCGTACTGCCGTTCCGGATCGATCACGAACAACGGTTTCAACAGATACGCATTCATGTCAGGACGCTTGTTCCACAGTGGCACGGGCGGATCGATTCGGATAGGAGGGCGCATTCCATCCTCCATCATTTTCTGTTGAATCTTGATCTAATCCTCCTGAATTTTGCTCAACGTGCCAGATTGTTTGCCACAAATGCACGGCTCACTAGTGGGGCGGTCGAATGCTGACGAATAAAATGAAGGTGTTTGCGTCGGAATCGATTCGGGTTTCAGGGCAGCGATAAACGAGGGTCTCTACTGATCGTTGTGTTTTCGCAATGTCCCGCAGCAGAAGGTCAATACCATTCATTGCAATCAATGACGAATAGACAGACAATCTAGCAATTAATGACGAACAGACAAACAACTGATTTACCAGGTTTTGCAATGAAGAATGAACACTTGAAAAGGAATGAAGATGTAGTTCTTTATACTATGTTTAGGGCATTGAGGATGTTTTCAGGAGACAATCCAAAGCAACCCTAAACCTGTGGCTCTCCACGGAGAACCACTCGATCTCCGCGGAGAACCGTTGGATCTCCGCGGAGAACCGTTGGATCTCCGCGGAGAACCTTTGGTTCTCCGCAGAAATCTTTTGGGTTCTCCGCGGAGAACCTTTGGATCTTCGCGGAGATCTTTTGGGTTCTCCGCGGAGACCTGGCTCCGCTCCTCGGAAATCTCATGGTCTCCGCGGAGAACCCAAGAGATCTCTGTGGATCTCCACGGAGATCTCTTGGGTTCTCCGCGGAGATCCAAGGGTTCTCCGCAAAGGAGGTATACGGTCTCCTTCCTTGGACAACAATGGCGGAGAAGATGAAACCCTAAAAAAAGATAATGGCGGAGAAGATGTACCAAGCGGAGATGAATCTCGAGCCTAGGATCTCTTGTGTCGTAAGTCGGAGAACGCGCGCCGGAGAGTCGTTGGATTTTGGCCGGAGTCGATGGGGGAGGCGGCGCCGGAGAGCAATCGCGGGGAGCGCTGCGAGAGAGAGAGAGAGTGAGTGCGAAAGAGAAAGACGGGGAGAAGCTGGACGGGCGCGGGATTGATGAGAGAGGGAGAGATGATGTTTTATTATTTTAATGTTTATTATGATTATTTTATTAGTATTCAGTCAAATTAAGTGAACCAGAGTGAGGCCCAACCGGGGGGGGGGCTGGTCGGCTGGATTAAAAGAAGGGAGAAATGCCACTCTTATTATCTCATTTTTGTTGTTGTTTTTTATCATATATATATATTTATATGAGTTGTTACATATGGCAATTTCTTTTGTCTAGCATAATGACAAACATCACAAGGAGTATTAGAAGATGAAATATAGGGAAATTGTGCAGACAAAAGTTTGAGAGTAGAAATAGAAATATGGCCAAATCTATTATGTCATGTAGCAGAAGAAGCATGTTGCATAGAGCTATGAGAATTACAGGTAATTGAAGATGATTGTTGAGAAGCCAAGACGAAGAGTCCATCTCGCTGATTAGCTAAACCAATCGTCCTGTTGTTTGAAATTTGTTTGATAGAACAAAAAATGTTGTGAAAAACAAGAAAATAATGAAGAGTATGCATGAGTTTTGTAACAGATATGAGATTGACAGTAAAGCATGGAACATATAAGTGTAGAATTAGGGCTTCTCATTCTATATCTCAATCTATTACAAGTATATATATATATATGTACCCCAAAGGGTTCTACATTGCTAAATACACACCAATAAGGTTATATACACACCAACACTCCTCCTCAAGGTGGGCGAAAGATGTTAACTAAGCCCATCTTGTCACAATTCCTCATCATGTCGTTTGAGCTGAGCCCCTTTGTCAAACAATCAGCAGTTTGATCCTTAGTGGTGACATAGCTAAGCTCCAAGAGTCCACTATCCAGTTTCTCTTTTATAAAGAACCTATCAATCTCGATATGTTTGGTCCTGTTATGGTGAACTGGATTGTTAGCGATGTTGATTGCTGCTTGACTATCACACCATAGCTTCATCCCGTCTCCTCGATCCAACTTCAGCTCCATGAGCATTCCTTTCAACCAGAGGAGTTCAGCGAACTCCAAAGCCATAGCCCTATACTCAGCTTCAGCCGTTGATCGGGCTACAACCGACTGCTTCTTGCTTCTCCATGAGATCAGGATGCCTCCCACAAAGACGCAATAACCTGACGTTGATCTCCTATCATCAACACAGCTTGCACAATCTGAGTCACAGTATCCTTCGATCTTTACATGTCCGTTCCGTCTAAAGAGTAGCTCTTTTCCTGGAGCAGATTTCACGTATCGAAGAATTTGGTACGCAATATCCATGTGACCCTTCCTGGGATCTTGCATGTAACGACTCACCACGCTCACAGCGAAGGAGATGTCTGGACACGTGTGGCTCAGATAGATCAATCGCCCGACAAGTCTTTGATATCTCTCCCGATCAACTGGTTCCCCTGCCTCAGCACTCACTTTCTCTTTAGTGTCGATAGGCGTTGCAGCTGGCATGCATCCAGGCATCCCTGTCTCGGTGAGGAGATTCAGGGCATACTTTCGTTGAGACAGAACAATTCCATTCGCACCATATGCAATCTCTATCCCAAGAAAGTACTTAAGAGAACCCAAGTCCTTCACCTCGAACATCTTCCCCAAGTCACACTTAAGACGAGCAATTTCCTTCTCGTCATCTCGCGTAATGATCATGTCATCCACATACACAGCAAATATGGTGATGTGATGTTTCTCATTATGTCTGAAAAACACAGTGTGGTCGGCGTTGGTTTGTTGATATCCCATCTCGACCATGGTCCTTCTAAAGCGATCAAACCATGCACGAGGGGACTGCTTCAGTCCATACAGTGCCTTCTCCAACCTACACACTCTGCCTTCCGTCATGGTTGTACCAAATCCAGGTGGGACCTCCATATATACTTCCTCAGCAAGATCGCCATGCAGAAAAGCATTTTTCACATCCAGTTGGTGCATCTTCCATCCACCATTGGCCGCTAGGCTGATCAGGGTTCGAACCGTACTCATCTTTGCAACAGGTGAGAACTTCTCATCATAATCGATGTCATACATCTGGCTGTACCCTTTCGCAACCAATCGAGTCTTGTAGCGCTCGATTTTGCCATCCGGGTTCTGCTTTACGGTAAAGACCCACTTGCACCCAACAACCCTCTTCCCCGTCGGGAGCTGTGCTAGTTCCCACGTCTTATTCTTCTCCAGAGTGCGCATATCCTCCTTCATTGCTGCTTGCCAGTTGTGGTCGGCTTTAGCTACCTGCCAACTGTAAGTACAGTACTACTATCCAAGGATGCAATGAATGCTCCGTGAGAAGAAGAGATAATGTCGTAGGAGACAAATGAAGCAAGATCTCAACCATATCGATCAGGAGGATTACCCGCATTGCTGCGAGTTCTCCTTCTGACAGAAGTAGTCGGGGATGTGGGAGAGATAAACTCACCGGGAGGAGACAGTGGTTCAACTGGAGGTGCTTCCGGGATTGAGACAGGCATAGACGAGGGACTAGGCACTGTCGCTGTGGGTGCAGGTACGAGGTCAAGAGTTCTCTTTTCTCTTCTCTGATACGTGACAAGCTCCCGTGAAGTTGTGGGTATCACACCTCTCACCTCCTCCTGCTCTTCATTCGTCCCTTGCTCCTCAACGGGTTTTCCAATGTCTTTGCTTAAATATGTCACCAGGCTCTCCCATTCTCGGCCTCCATTCCTAAGATTGGGCTTTTTAGGTACGAGTAGAATCTCCTCCTGTGGGTAGTACTGCTCTTGCTCTCGGAAGTGGACATCCATGCTCACGAAACACCTTTTCTCGACTGGACTCCAACATACATATCCCTTCTTAATACCAGAATACCCCACAAAGATATATTTAATTTCCCTGGCATCAAGTTTGCCAACGCTTGTCCTATTATCCTTCACAAAGCAGACGCACCCAAAAACCTTAAGTGGAAGCATACCTCCGTTATGCCCTTGCAGCTCCTGACACGGGGATCTCCACCCTAAGATCTTCGATGACATTCTATTGATTAACTGTGCTGTCGTTAACACTACATACCCCCACAAGTGTTGGGGAACCTTCATGTGCAGCATCATGCTTCTTGCCACTTCCATCAGATGTCTGTTCTTCCTCTCATCGACGTCATTCTGTTCAGGAGTGTATGCGCAAGTGGTTTGGTGCAGTATCCCATGAGATGATAAGTACTCTGCAAGGGTCTTATTGGTATATATTGTCCCATTATCCGACCTAAGTACCTTGAGTACTGCACCGTATTGAGTTTGGACATGCTTGTGAAAATTCTGGAAACAAGTGGGGACCTCACTCTTAGCTTTCATTAAATATACCCACGTGACGCGGGAAGCACAGTCAATAAAGGTCACAAAGTATCTATAGCCATTAGAGAAATTAACTGCACACGGCCCCCAAACATCTGAATGCACAATATCAAACACAGAAGAGCTTCTATGACCAGAACTAGCATAAGAGTTTTTTGTGAGCTTGTCTAAGTCGCAAGCATCACACACAAGTTTACTTTTACATGCTTTTTCAAAAATAAAAGGAAACAATCGTTCTAAAACATCAAAAGAAGAATGGCCTAATCGTCGATGGTGGAGCAGAAGTGCCTCCTCTATACTTGTCTCCAGGTTCCCTTCCTTTATCTTCTCCGTCGCAGATACAAGTGCAGTGTCCAATCCCTGCTGATCCAGGTACCACAGCCCATCACGCCAGGTCCCAGTCCCAAGTATACGCCTCGTCCCTTTCTCCTGGAAGGTCACCTTGGGAATATCAAAGGAGAGAGTACATTTTAGTGGAGTATAATAGAGCTGATAGACAAAAGGCTAACAGGAAATGAGGAAACATGCAAGACATTGGATAGTTTTACCGAACCTGTGCAATCAACTGTACCCTTACCAACCACTGGCTGAAAGGTCTCATCTGCTGTCTGAATTCCATCTGGAGATGCAAGGCGTGAGTAGGAAGTGAACTTCCCCGAGTCCCCGGTCACATGTCGGGATGCACCTGAGTCAACAATCCACTCCGTCGTTCCAGAAGGATGAGCATACATAGCATGAGATGGCCCCTCAATGGCGTCTCCAGCTTGCCTCCTCTTGAGACCCTCCATCTTGCTCATTAGACTCAGAAGAGTCTGCTCCTCCTCAGTGTAAATAACACCAACCTTCTCATCACATCCACTAATGCCGAGATTGACACGATAGCCACCTCTGCCACCACGACCCTGACCACGTCCACGACCACCAAAATCCCCCTCCTTGGGTGGTCTGGGGCAAGAATACAACAGATGACCTGTCTCCCCGCAGTTGTAGCACTGTCGTGTTTCCTCTCGTGGTCTTGGAATACCCGTGCCAGTAGCCGCTAGTGCGGACTTTACGGCGGCGGAATCTCCCGTCCCTGCCTGGAGTTTGAACCGGGTCTCCTCCTAAATCATGACCGAGATAGCCTCTGCCTGAGTGGGGATCTTCGTACCCGACAGAAGTAAGACTCTCCTCTGATCGAACAGTTCATTTAACCCCTTCAAGAACCTCATGGTCCTCTCTTCTACTATAATCTTGGAAGCCTTACACTGTGGGTCACTGCAACACATACCACCAGAAGCATGGTCATAGTCCACCCATAGTCGTTCTAACTCTGATGCATACTCCTGCACAGTCTTCTCCCCTTGAGCAGTGTCATCGATTTCTCCCTTCACCTGGAAGACTCTAAGAGTGTTCATCACTCCATCATATGTACTTCGCAGTCTGTCCCAAACCTCCATGACTGTCTCCAGGCCATCAACTGTGGCAGCAATCGATGGGACAACCGAGCTGAGAAGCCACATGAACATCGTCATGTGGGTTGATTCCCACTCATCTCCTGCAGTTGGGTTCTCTGGCTTATTCAACTCCCCTGTCAAGAAACCCCCAACCTTCTACGCTGTAAGAGTCTTTCTCACGCGGCGCGACCAACCCAGATAGGTGGTCGGTCCTTCAAGCTTCAGGTCAACCGGTGGAAGGTCCAACTTCACCGGTCGGGGTGATGAACCCAACAACTTCAACAAGGTAACCACCTCAGCCGGATCTAACTTCTTGAGGACCTCCTCCATTCTTTCTTCGTCGGGAATCTTCTACAATTCGTCGAGAGATTGCCAGCTACGAAGCCCTAATTCTACATGGTATCAGAGCTAGGTTATATACACACCAACAATAAGACATCAAGGGGAGTGTGAGAGGGAGATAGGTTAACAGTGCCGGAAATAATTGCTTTGGTGTGAGAACCATTAAGCATGGTGATAGAAATGTGTGATGTGATGATAAGAAGCAAAACTAGCAAGTTTATATGTAATATGGTCGGTAGCTCCTGTATCAATAAGCCATTGAGACCCGCATCTACATGGAGACAAGGAATCAATGTTCAGAGTAGTAGTGTGAGCCATATTGGAGACATGAGTACTAGAACTTGGTTTGGCTTGTTGAAGAAGTGCAAGAATGCTTTGATATTGCTCGTGTAAAAAGATTGTTGGATTCTGAATTGATCTGGGCTGGGGCATCTGAAGAAAAATCATGTCCTGATGTGGTGATGTTGACACTTTTATCATTCTTATTCTTGTAGCCAGGTGGGAAACCATGAAGGAAGAAGCACAAATCAATAATGTGGTTTGTTTTCCCACAGTGAGTGCAAAGATGGTTCGCAGAATTTCTTCTTACAGCACTTCCGTTGTGAGTTTTGCTGCCTCTCCCCTTTCCTCTGCTGCAATTGGACTTTTGATTCCAATTAATAGAAACATTGGAAGGTTGAACTGCAGTTGTAGTAAATGTTTGCACATCTGTTGCAGAAGAGGACGATAGAATAAGATGAAATTGTCTCTCTTGCTGCATGATAAGAGAGAATGCCTTGTTGACAGTGGGTGAAGGGTCAAGAAGCATAATCTGAGAACGAACATATGCATATCGTTCATTGAGACCTTTTAGAAAACGAATTAGATAATCTTGATCCCTATAAACTTGTATTTTTTTAACGGCTCCACAAGAACAAGATATCGAACAAATGCATGTAGGCAATGACTTAAACATCTCTAATTCATCCCATAATCCTTTCAATTTAGTGAAACATTCAAAAACTGTAGAATCTCCTTGATGAAGATGAAAAATATCTTCTTGCAGGTTAGAAATATGGAAAATGTCTCCCTGAGAAAAACGATCCTTGAGATCGTTCCATCTTCAAAGGCATTATCAATCCAGAGGATGGTCTGAAGAATGGTGTCAGAAGCTGATTTATGAAGCCAAGAAAGAACCATAGTATTGCATCTTTCCCATGGAGCATGAAGGAGATCAGTAGAGAAGAGAGGCTGAATACTGCCATCAACAAAATGAAGCTTGTTCCTGGAAAGCAGAGCAACTTTCATGGCACGAGACCAGGCATGATAATTGCGACCATTCAAAGGAGAAACCAATACTAATGAGGGATTTTCATTGGCATGAAGGTAGAATGGATTCGCAGGATTGGTGATATAATCAGAAGAATAAGTAGTTAGGGTCGCCATCGAAAGAGACACGGGAAGAAGATGATTCTTGAGAACAGTATTATGGCTCTGATACCATCTTACGATAAAAAAGTGTGTTCATATAGAACACTTTTATTAATAATGAATCATCAATAAGATACATAAGCATGCTCAATGAGCTTATATAAGAAAAGAAAAGGAAAAAGGTGCCGACATATAACAGAATTCAATACAGCTGGCATAACTAATTGTTATGTAAAATAAATAACTAATTATGATGTAATTCCAGAAGGTAATACACATTTTTATGTTACAAAAATAATTTTTTTCTTGATGACGGTCATAACCGTTGTCATATTGAACACATATTTATGTTTGTAATAACATATTGTTACCCCAAAATGACGGCGACCAGCCCTCCCACCGCCCAAATGAGTCATTAGGACATGCCCGTTTGGGAGAGCTGCATGCCGCTACTGTGTAAAACGCTGCGCCAAACATCTATTTGTAAGGGCGCGGTGGCGGCAGCCCAGTTGCCCGAGCAATCCACGATCGCGATACCTAGCACAGCGCCGCTCCTGGTTCCTCCCTGATTTCCTTTCGCCGTTCCAGCGAAAAGCGGGCGATTATTAAAAAAAATCAAGATGAGGAAGTGCAGGAAAAAATGTTGCAACCCTTTTTAAAATAGGTTGTGACTTTGTTATGGTCCCGCTTTGGTCGCGTATATCGCAGACCGTTATCTAGTCCTACTTTATATTTTTCTATGCACAACTGATCCTCCGTGTCTAAGCCCAAGGAGGGGGCATTTTTGTGTGACTATTTAATACCCGGGTGGGGAACCTAGAAGGGAAGCAAAAACAAGTATCTTAATTTTATCTATTTCTCTCTAATTCCCTATCTCTCTCTCTCTAACTCTCTCCCTTTTTCACGGGCCCGCTCAACCCGACGCCCTCATCCCGCCCAGCCGCACGCCTGCGGTTCCCGCACATCCGCCTCCGCTCCCTCTGCCAAAGACCACCGCCGACAACCATTGCTTCCCGAGGCTCCAAGAAGGCTTCCTCCTCCTTCATCGAGGAGTTTCCTCCTCTTCCCCCTTGCACACGCTCTCAATCTAGGGCACGTAACAACTTGGTATCAGAGGGAACTCTCTTCCCATCAACCAAAACTCCAGATCTGCTGCTGTCAGCCCCGCTTGCCTATGCCTCGACCGGCTCCGCTCCGACCTGCTCCGCCCAGCCGCCTCGACCACCGCCGCCAGCCGTTGCTCCGCACCGACCCGCTCCGCCCCGACCGCCCTCTGCCAGGCCGACTTCACATCGCGTACTACTGGGCTCTTCCATCGACGGGAGCCCCTTGCTCGCTGCCTCTACCGGGCTGCTGCCGCCGCCGATCCAGTTTTCCTCCCCGTCCTCCTCCAGCTCCTCCGACGCCGACAACCCTTCAGCAATGGCCGAACCGCCCTCTCTCTCTCAAATCTTTGAGTCCCTCGCCAAGCTCCTAGCAAATAACAACACCGCACTCATCAACACCATAACGACCCAGCTTGCGGCTAACCGGCAGCGGGCTCCTCCAATGACGTGCCGATTCCGCCAACCCCGTCGGAGGTGTGCCAACAGCGACATGAGGGCAACGGCGTGCCACGATATGTGCGACTGGACTTCCCCATATTCGATGGCCACGAAGACCCCTTGGCCTGGCTCTCTCGTTGTGAGTAGTTCTTCGCCCATCAACGCACCCCGTGGGAAGAATGGCTCAATATTGCTTCCTTCCACTTGATGGGCCCCGGCCAACTTTGGTTTTTCCAACTGCAACGGGAGAAACCACTCCTATCTTGGGAGGAGTTCAAAGTGAGTTGCACCCTCCGCTTCGGCCCACCCCTCCACGGCAATACCTTGGGGGATCTCATTCTCTCCGGCAAACTGGTCCGATCGACGAGTACCTCGAGCAGTTTCAGGTCCGCCTGGCCCGCACTCCTTCAGTTCTCCCGACACAGCAGGTGCCCATCTTCACGGCGGGACTCCATGAGCGCCTACGAATGGACGTGGAATTTCAGCCCCCCCCCCCCCTGCTGATCTGACGACTGCAATGAGCTTGGCTTGCATCTGCGAGAAGCGTCTACTCTTGGATCGCCCTCATCTACATCACCCGGGCACCGACGGGGCAGTTCGCACCCCGCGCCCTCTGGACCGCGATGCCGACCGTCCCACCACCATTCGTCGACTGTCTACACAGGAGATGATTGACCGTCGTGCCAAGGGCCTCTGCTACAACTGCAACGAGATTTTTCTCCGTGGACATCGCTGCAAGTGCCTCTTCTGGTTGGAGGTAGACGACCAGGCCGCAGAACGGGATGCGGACTCGGACATAGGGGATCCGACGCCGACCGTCACAACAGAACAAGCTTGAGGTCAAGCTCGTAGTCGGGCGGGGTGGAGATGTTATGGTCCCGCTTTGGTCGCGTATATCGCAGACCGTTATTTAGTCCTACTTTATATTTTTCTATGCACAATTGATCCTCCGTGTCTAAGCCCTAGGAGGGGGCATTTTTGTGTGACTATTTAATACCCGGGTGGGGAACCTAGAAGGGAAGCAAAAACTAGTATCTTAATTTTATCTATTTCTCTCTAATTTCCTATCTCTCTCGCTAACTCTATCTCTCTCTCTCCCTTTTTCACGGACCCGCTCAACCCGACGCCCTCATCCCGCGACCCAGCCGCACGCCTGCGGTTCCCGCACATCCGCCTCCGCTCCCTCTGCCGAAGACCACCGCCGACAGCCATTGCTTCCCGAGGCTCCAAGAAGGCTTCCTCCTTCATCGAGGAGTTTCCTCCTCTTCCCCCTTGCACACGCTCTCAATCTAGGGCACGTAACAGACTTATTTTGTGCTGTTTTTCAAAGAGAGAAAAACAGAAAAATTAAATAATGCAGTTTTCCCGCATCGGACAGATTTAAATTGAAAAGGTGTTTTCTCTCCAATATAACTGTTGTACGGATCCGAAAGTGACGTGAGGTTATTTTTATTTTCCCTGTTCGTAAAAAGAGAGGAGGATATATTACCTTGTTGGATATACAAGTTGCTGCCACTTTAAAAAATGTTTTCAGAAAAAAGATTTCTTCTTCTTTCCTTGTTGGTGATAGAAGGGCTGACATTTTAAAAGTGTCCAAAGATGGTACAAAGGGACTCCTCCACAGTGAAAGTGCAGGCGACATTTTTTTTGTTCCACAGTAAAAGTGTTCGTCCAAAGTTTTGTTTTCTCGTTGTCTCTCTCCGGCTGTAAGCAAACTTTAAACCTTGCTTTTAAATTTGATTTGGGTGGAGTTTATCCAGGTTGAGTTTATCATTGTTAGATTTCATTGCGATTGAGAACGGATTTTGTGCAAGTGGTGAAGTGTTCTTGGGCACATAAATTTCTACATGGTATCAGAGCGACGGAAGTTTTAACAGAACTAAGTTCTTTCGTATTGCAAATATCCGGATTTCTCCTCAATGGAAGGCAGTGGTAGTTCCCGAGGTTTGGGGATCGATATGCTCACGCACACAAATTTCAAGAAGTGGAATTCATGCTTGAAGAGTTACTTATTGAGAGAAGATTTATGGGACGTTGTTGGTGGAGACGCACAGACAGAGGTAGTGGCGGCCGCGACGAATGCTCGAGAAGTCAGGGCCTGAAAGAAGATGAACGTGAAAGCAGAGTTCACTCTAAAAAGAGCAATCTCACCGGACTTGTTTGATCACATCATAGGGTGCAAATCGGCGTCGGAGATTTGGGCAGCCCTTGATGGTCTGTTCAACAAGAAGAATGTGGCAAAACTACAATTTCTGGAAAACGAGTTGGCGAAAGCAAATCAGGGAGAGCTTTCCATCTCGGTTTATTTTCTGAAGATAAAGAATCTGCGCAGAGATTACCGCATTGGATCCGGAAGAGCCAATTTCTGAGGCGAAGTTGATGAGACACATTATCAAGGGGTTGTGGAAGGAGTATTTATCTTTTGTCACCGCAGTACAAGGATGGGCTAATCAACCCTCTATGATGGAGTTGGAGAATCTCTTGGCGTCTCAGGAGAGTTTGGCTAGACAGATGGCGGGGGTGTCTATCTCTAGTGAAGAGAGCGATGTTTTATATAGCGGGAAGAAGAAACATTGGGATAAGAAGAAGCAGAATGACGGAGAAGGTTCTTCTACCTCATCTAGGGAGGGTGGTGCTCGTTTCCCTCCCGAGAATGATGGAGGAAATAAGAATATCAGGTGCTTCAGATGCAACAAGGTTGGACACTACAAGCGTGATTGTAGAGTCAACCTCACACCGGGTCATGCAACAGAGAAGGAGGAAGGTACAAAGGAAGTCGAAGGTTGGGGAAGGTGTTGCCTTGCGGAGAAAGTCTCCAATGTGGACGCCTTGGCCTCGGTGAACTTCGAAGACGATTGGATCGTCGATTCCGTATGTGGACATCACCTTACCGATGACGGGTCCAAGTTCTCATCTCTGCGGAAGTATGATGGACGTGATGCTATCGTGACGGCGGATAGCACAGTGCATCCGGTGGAGCAATAGGGGACTGTGACAGTTGGTAGTGATAGGAGTGCACTTACATTGAAGAGTGTGTATCATGTGTCGGGCATGAAGAAGAACCTGTTTTCAGTGACGAATGCAGTTGATGCTGGGTACCACGTGTTATTTGGGCCGAAGGAGGTGAAGTTCCTACGAAACTTAGATTTGGTGAAGGCGGAGGTAACTCACACTGGAAGGCGGGTTCGTGATCTGTATGTTCTCTCCACAACATCTTATGTGGACAAAATGAAGGCCAACGATAGTGCTGTGGTTTGGAATGAAAGGTTGGGGCATGTCAGCATGGAGAAACTGAGAGCGATGGTGGCGAAGAGTCTTGTTAGAGACTTACCTCGCTTGTCTTCTTTTGGTAATGGACATGTATGTGAGGAATGTCAGTTTGGAAAGGCACATCGTCTTCCATTTGACACGTCTCTCTCGAGGTGCACGAGACCACTGGAGTGCATTCATAGCGATGTGATGGGGCCGACTGCTACCCCAAGTTTTTCAAGAAATAGGTACATGTTGTTTGTGGATGACTTCTCACGCTACACGTGAGTGTATTTTTTGAAGGAGAAGTCAGAGGTGTTTGACAAGTTCCAGGAGTTCAAGGAGCGAGTTGAAGGAGTGTTGAATCTACTGATCAAAAAGTTGAGGACAGACAATGGAGGGGAATTTACTTCCACGGAGTTCTCTTCTTTCTGCAGGAAGAATGGGATCAGGAGAGAGTTATCTTGTGCTTATACACCGCAGCAGAATGGAGTTGTCGAGAGGAAGATCCGACATATTTCTAAGACTTGCAGGTGTTGGTTGCATGCTAAGGGTATTCCTAAGGCCTTATGGGCAGAGGGAATGATGCGTGCGACTTATGTGATCAATAGGTTGCCATTGAGCCCGAACAACCAAAAGTCTCCATATGAACTCATGTTTGCGGAAGTATGATGGACGTGATGCTATCGTGACGGCGGATAACATAGTTCATCCGGTGGAGCAAGAGGGGACTGTGACAGTTGGTAGTGATAGGAGTGCACTTACATTGAAGAGTGTGTATCATGTGCAAGGCATGGAGAAGAACCTGTTTTCAGTGACGAATGCAGTTGATGCTGGGTACCACGTGTTATTTGGGCCGAAGGACGTGAAGTTCCTACGGAACTTAGATTCGATAAAGACGGAGGTGACTCACACTGGAAGGCGGGTTCGTGATCTGTATGTTCTCTCCACAACATCTTATGTGGACAAAATGAAGACCAACAATAGTGCTGTGATTTGGCATGAAAGGTTGGGGCATGTCGGCATGGAGAAGCTGAGAGCGATGGTGGCGAAGAGTCTTGTTAGAGACTTACCTCGCTTGTCTTCTTTTGGTGATGGACATGTATGTGAGGGATGTCAGTTTGGAAAGGCACATCGCCTTCCATTTGACATGTCTCTCTCGAGGTGCACGAGACCACTGGAGTGCATTCATAGCGATGTGATGTGGCCGACTGCTACCCCAAGTTTTTCAGGAAATAGGTACATGTTGTTGTTCGTGGATGACTTCTCACGCTACACGTGAGTGTATTTTTTGAAGGAGAAGTCAGAGGTGTTTGGCAAGTTCCTGGAGTTCAAGGAGCGAGTTGAAGGAGTGTTGAATCTGCGAATCAAAAAATTGAGGACAGATAATGGAGAGGAATTTACTTCCACGGAGTTCTCTTCTTTCTGCAGGAAGAATGAGATCAGGAGAGAGTTATCCCGTGTTTATACACCGCAGCAGAATGGAGTTGCCGAGAGGAAGATCCAACATATTTCTGAGACTTGCAGGTGTTGGTTGCATGTTAAGGGTATTCCTAAGGCCTTATGGGTGGAGGGAATGATGTGTGCGACTTATGTGATCAATAGGCTGCCATTGAGCCCGAACTCATGTTTGGAGAGGTACCGAGCGTGAAGCATTTGAGAGTGTTTGGAGCAGTTTGCTATGTTCATGTTCCAAATGCACGGAGGACGAAGCTTGATGTTAAAGCTATGAAGTGTGTCTTCATAGGCTATGCTGAGCGCGAGAAGGGTTGAAAGTGTATGGACCCTCACACTCGAAGGTTCATCGTTTTTCACGATGTTGTGTTTGACGAGTTGACATCGGTGGAGATGGAATCACGAAGAAGGGGGAGCAGTGCTTCAAGTCATGGTGATGGGGGAGCATATGCGGAGGCAAGGGTCAGAGAGGTGGAGAGCAGTTCTTCTCTTAGAAGATTGAAGAGGACCATCGTGTCACCGACTCGCTATAAGGAAGGTAATATGGTAACCATGGTTTCATGTTACTTTGCAAGTCCACTTGATGAGTGGGAGTCGTCATGCTATGACGAAGCCGCAGACATGAAGGAGTGTGAAAATGCCATGGATGAGGAGATGAGTGCCCTCAAAAAGAACGAGACTTGGGATCTTGTACCCAAGGTGGATGGTGTTACTCCAGTCACATGCAAGTGGGTTTACAAAATCAAGAAGAAAGCAGATGGCAGTGTGGAGCGGTACAAGACTCGTCGGGTTTCTCACAGCAGTACGGGGAGGACTACGATGAGACGTTCAGTCCCGTGGCGAAAATGACTTCAGTACGGATGGTGATTGCATTGGCGGCTTGCCAAGTTTGGAGGTTGTGGCAGCTCGACGTGAAGAACGTTTTTCTTTATGGCGAGATTGACAAGGACATCTTTATGGTGCAACCACCGGGGTACGTATCTGAATCTCATCCTGATTATGTTTGCAAATTGAAGAAAACGTTGTATGACCTAAAGCAAGCACCTCGGGCTTGGTATGGAAAGATTGTGGAGTATTTATAATTTTGTGGTTACTATGCATCCGACTCAGACTCGAGTTTATTTGTGAAGAAAAAGGGTAGTCTACATGTCCTCGTATTGTTGTATGTCGACGATATGATTGTGACAGGAAACGATAACGAAGAGGTGACAATGCTTAGAGTGGAGTTATCTATTCGTTTCGAGATGAAGGATTTGGGAGAATTACACCATTTCCTTGGTTTGGAGGTGGAGAGGAAGTCCGGAGGTCAGTTGGTGATAAGGCCTGTTAGGAGAGGTTCATATCAAGGAGGTCTGGGGATCGAGCCTCAGCCTCAACAACCCGCCGTGCTGAGAACATGCGCGGAGACGGGTTGGGGTGCCTGGACTGCAGTCCTTCTGGCAGGCGTGCTTGACCGTGGTCCGCTAGATGGTGTGATGCCACGGGGTGCGGTCGGGGCCCCGGCGTCCTACATCAGGAAGAAGAACGGGTTGCTTGTATCCCAGAAGGCCTATGCGGAGCGAATCGTTGATAGATTCAGCATGAAGGAAGATAAGAGTATTTCTACTCCACCGGAAGTTGGGTTGAAGCTTCGTCGAGATGAGGGTAGGGTCCTCTCGGATCCTAAGCTTTTCCGGGCTCTGGTGGGAAGTTTGATATATTTGACGATTACAAGGCCAGATATCTCATACGCGGTTGGCTGAGTAAGTCATTATATGCAGGAACTGAGGAAGCCTCATCTGGAGGCGGCGAAGGGAATTCTAAAATATGTTAGAGCGACCTTGGACATGGGGTTGTTGTATGAACGGGACATATTCTTCAATCTACACGGATTCACAGATGCTGATTATGGTGGAGATTTCGATGATCGGAGGTCGACGTCGGGGTATGTCTTCATGTGTGGTTCAACAGCAATGCGTGTAGTAAGAAGCAAGACTTGTTGTCCCTTTCCACTACCGAAGCAGAGTATAAAGCGTCATCGTTGGCGGCTCAGGAGTGTATATGGCTTCGTAGGCTAGTGGAGAATGTGTTTTTGAAAATTGGAAAGGCTACGGTGCTTCGCGGCGACAACGGAGTGCTTTGAAGCTCGTCTCGAATCCGGTGTTTCATGCTCGGACGAAGCACATAGAAATTGAGCATCATTTTATTCGAGAGAAAATGCTTGACGCATTCTTATCATGGCGTCGCCTAGGCGACGCCTAGGCGTCCAGTCGGCCGATTGGAAACATGGCGACGACCGCTTTATTTTTTTTTCGAATAATAGGAGAATAGACGGCGGTTTATATATAAACCGCTGTCTATTATACCAGGAATGATACAATAGACATCGGTTTATATATAAACCGCTGTCTATTGTATATTCCGGGTACAATAGACAGCGGTTTATATATAAACCGCTGTCTATTGTATCATTCCGGGTACAATAGACAGCGGTTTATATATAAACCGCTGTCTATTGTATCATTCCTGATACAATAGACAGCGGTTTATATAAAAACCGCTGTCTATTGTATCATTCCTGATACAATAGACAGCGGTTTATATATAAATCGCTGTCCAATATACATATAATTATCATTTTTACCTCGACATTTTACCTTTTACTCGCTGCTGCTCTGTTTCGACTGTGCGAAAACCCTAACGGCGATTTTTTCAAAGATTCTCATCTCCTTTGGTTCGTTAATTCCTTCTTACGATTTTTTACTTGCTCATATAATTTCCAAGTTCCTGTTTGTGGTTTAGGATTTTTTTCTTCTTACGATTCACTGTTTGTGGTTTAGTTTTTTGCTTTATTTATATGTGTGATTGCCAAGCATACTCTCTGTCTCTCTATGACAGTTATATGTGTGTTTTACTGTTCTTTATTTACCTCAAAATTATTGCGGTTTTTTAAGTATTTTGTTTAGGTGTTTTGGATGGTTTAGGATTTTTGTAGGGTTTTCTTATTCTAGGAAAATGGCTGATAAAGGATCTTCATCAAAGTCAACAAGAGACTACACTAAGATGTACAGATTGAATAAGCTTATAGTAGAGGGGAAGAAGCTTTATATTTCTGTTAGTGATGATGGTCACATTATTCTCGGGCCTGAGTATAATAAATTGATGAGTTTAATTGGTTCTCTTGTGAGGATGCATGTGTCAGTTACATTTGCTAGATGGAAGGAAGTTGATAAACAAATTAAAGATCGAATGTGGCAAGAAGTAAATGTACGTAATTTCATTTTTAGTGATTACATAATTGTGTTTTTTTAGTTAATTATTAATTAATATTGTCTATTAATCCGGTTGTTTAGGGCACTTCATAAAATATTAAAAAAAAATAGTTTACAGCCGAATCTAAATTTCAAATAGGAATTAGGAAATATACTAATTAATAAACTTACAGTGCAATGACATTTTTAAGATCATCACAATAATAGACAATATTAATTAATAAACTTACAGCTTTATATTTTATGATCATTTTTTGGGTCTAGCTCATTGCTATCAACGGATGGAGCAAGACTGTTGATGTTTTGGACATTCGTGATGATCTTAAAAATGTCATTGCACTGTAAGTTTATTAGTTAGTGTGTTGCTTCATAATTAATTGTGTAACTGAATTTTATAGCTCTTGCTTCAGTTGTTTGTGAAAGATGGAAGACCAAAACATCAACAGTCTTGCTCCATCCGTTGATAGCAATGAGCTAGACCCAAAAAATGATCCTAAAAGAAAAGCAAATTCAAAGGATCCTGGATGGAAGTATGGACATTGGCCTGACATCAAGGATAAAAATACAGTTAAATGTAATTTGTGTGATAAAGTATATAAAGGTGGAATCAAAAGATTGAAAAAGCATTTATGTGGCAGATATGGAGATGTAGCAAAGTGTTTTAAGACTACTTCGGAAATAGCAACTGAAATGTATGCGACTTTAAATGGTAAAAAAAAGGACAAGGTGGATTTGACTGCTGATGATGATAATGCGAGTGAACAAGAAATAGAGCGAACAAGTTCACAGAATGTATCTACAGCTAAAAGTTCATTTGTCCCAAGTTTTGGGACAAGTGCCAAAAAGAGAAAAGTTCTCCACCTTCCACAAAAACGGGGCTCTATGGATGCTCATGTGAGACGTGCTCCCGAAGATGTAGTTGATGAAAGACGTGCTAAAGGTCCTGCACAAACTACTATTGAGAGATGTTTTAGATCTCCTGAAGAGAAAAAGAGAGTTGATGGCTATGTTGTTGATTGGTTCTATGAATGTGGAATTTCATTCAATGCTGCAAAGGCACGAAGTTTTGAAGTAATGCTTGAAGCAGTTGGACAGTATGGGTCTGGTTATAAAGGCCCTAGTTATCATGATTTACGAGTCCCTCTGTTACTAAATACAAAAGAGAAAGTTAAAGAGATGAAAACAAAGTATGAAGCGTATTTGAGGAGATATGGTTGCACTCTTATGTCAGATGGTTGGACAGACAAGAGAGGGAGACATTTGATCAATTTCCTAGTAAACTGTTCAGAAGGAATTTACTTTATGGGTTCCGTAGATGCATTCAGTCACATTCAAGATGCTACAATGCTATCAGATTTGCTTGATAGTAAAATTACAGAGATAGGAGCTGATTGCGTTGTTCAGGTTACCTTTTTGGTTATAC
Organism: Dactylorhiza incarnata; assembly: GCA_033032865.1. Taxonomy (NCBI): domain Eukaryota; kingdom Viridiplantae; phylum Streptophyta; class Magnoliopsida; order Asparagales; family Orchidaceae; genus Dactylorhiza; species Dactylorhiza incarnata. The sequence goes on from JAWHQI010000053.1 coordinate 9,681,327, forward strand.
TAATTTTCATTTTTCAGGTTACCTTTTGCGTTGTTCAGGTTACCTTTTTGATATATACAAAATTTTGTTGTATGCTTGCAGGTAGTGACTGACAATGCCTCCAATTATAAGGCAGCTGGTAAAATTTTAATGGAGAGAAGACCCATATTATTCTGGATTCCTTGTGCAGCTCATTGCATTGATCTCATGCTAGAAGATATAGGCAAGCTACGACAAAACAAAATAGTGATAAAAAAGGCAAGGATGATTACAAATTTCATCTACAGGCACACTCGTTTACTTGATGCAGTAAGGACTACTATAGGTGGTGATCTAGTCCGGCATTCAGTGACTAGGTTTGCAACATCATTCCTTACTCTACAAAGTGTGCTTAAGCATGAGGAGAAGTTGAAATTATTCTTTGTGTCGTCTTCATGGAATGCTGCTAATCTAGCAAAAACCGAAGCCGGAAAACAAGTTGTTGAAGCAATACTTTCAACTGTTTTTTGGAATGGAATAAGAGATTGTCTAAAAGGCGGAAAGCCACTTATAGCCGTTTTGCGATTAGTAGATGGAGATGAAAGGCCAGCTATGCCTGAAGTGTATGTGGCAATGGAAGAAGCCAAACAAAAGATCAAAGATCATTTTGATAATAAAGAAAGATTATATAAAAAGATTATTGACATTGTTTAAAATAGGTGGACAAAGCAAATGGAGCAAAAGTTGTATAGGGCAGCTTTGTTTCTTAATCCAAACAAATATTTTGAATATGAGGAAAAATATGTTGATGATGCTTGGAAATTTCAAGATGCTTTCAATGATGTTATTGCAAGACTAGTGCCCGATCAACAATTGCAAGACAAGATTGCAGAGCAAGGCACTAACTATAAAGCATCTCGAAATAGTTTTGGAATGTCTATGGCTATTAGGCAACGAACCACCTTAAATCCAAGTAAGTATTGATTACTATTTTATTTATTCTTAAATATTTAAATGTTATACACTTATACTAATTTATATTTGTCTTAAATAAATAGTGGATTGGTGGGGTGCACATGGAGGACCTAATGTTGACCTTACAAAAGTAGCATTGTGCATACTTGGCTTATGCTGTTCTTCTTCTAGTTGTGAGCGCAACTGGAGTACTTTTGAGTTTGTAAGTAATTAAGTATACAAATTTTTAATTTAAAATTAAACTTGTTTTATCTACTAACAAATAACAAGTTTGCAAATTGCAACTATCTTGATTCAGATTCACACAAAGCAAAAAATAGATTGGAGCATCAAAGGCTTAATGATCTTGTATACATCCAATACAATCGTCGTCTACAAGCTCGATTCCAAGAAAGACGTGAAAAGGGAAGAAATTACAACCCTTTAGTGCTTGATGAGCTAGATTGGAGTAGTGAGTGGATGATGAACCAACCAGAGGAGGCTTTAGTTTATGATGATGATGATCTCACATGGGAAGCTGTAGAGAGAGCTATTGGGACTGGGGCTCGAAATTTAAGAAGTGGAGCTCCAGCTAATCATGAACTAATAGCTGAAGGGGATGAAGATCTAGATCATATTAGCTTTGCAAATGATGATGAAGATATTGTTGATAATTATGGGCAAATGACGAGTACTTCAAACCAACTAAGCTCATGCAATGCCAATGACGATTTACTAGATGATGATTCTATCTGATAACATTTTGGTATCTGATAACATTTTTAGATGACGATTTACTTGTGATTGTTGTAAACTTGTAATATATATTGATTGTCAAGAAAGTTGCATGCACCATGCACACAGTATCTTCTGATTTTGTGCAACTGTAACTTACAGAGTTCCAAATCACCTGTAGGTTGATCTTGTAAGCTGCAGTTTTTAAAGTTCTATTTTTATCTAGTGAAATATTATTGGGTTTGTGCCCTTTTTTAAACTGTGAGAACTATCTTTAGAGCCCTAATCATTTGGTGTCTTCTGAGTTTGCTTGATGTCACAGATTATATAAATGATTTAAAGCATTCTTCATGCTGGTTGCAGGTTGCCTTGTTCATTTTGGATGTATTAATGAATAAAATCTGTGTAGTGAATGCTGAATAAAATCTGTGTAGTTAATGCTGAATGATGGTTCTCTTTTGCCTAAAAAAAAAATTGGGATTATAGACAGCGGTTATTATAATAACCGCTGTCTATAGTCACATGGCAGTCACTATAGACGGCGGTTATTATAATAACCGATGTCTATAGTGACTATAGACAGCGGTTATTATAATAACCGCTGTCTATATCTTCATTTGTTTTTAAAAAAAAATTAATATTGTCGCCTTGCATTTGCTCGCCTTGTTGTCGCCTAGGCGTCCGTCTTGTCGCCTAAGCGTCAAGGCGGTCGGGGCTCGCTTTGGTACGCCTTGACGCCATGAAAAGAATGGCTTGACGGTGCTATCGCGGTGGACTTTGTTCGTAGCCATGATAATGTGGCGGATATTTTCACTAAGCCTTTACCAAAAGGATCATTCGAGCGTCTTCGTGGTTTGCTCGGAATGGTATCGAGAGCTCATCTTGAGGGGGAGTATTAACAAAAATCAAGATGAGGAAGTGCAGGAAAAAATGTTGCAACCTTTTTTAAAATAGGTTGTGACTTATTTTGTGCAGTTTTTCAAAGAAAGAAAAACGGAAAAATTAAATAATGCAGTTTTCCCGCAGCGGGCAGATTTAAATTGAAAAGGTGTTTTCTCTCCAATATAATTGTTGTACGGATCCGAAAGTGGCGTGAGGTTATTTTTATTTTCCATGTTCATAAAAAGAGAGGAGGATATATTTCCTTGTTGGATATACAAGTTGCTGTCACTTTAAAAAAGGTTTCCAGAAAAAGGATTTCTTCTTCTTTCCTTGTTGGTGATAGAAGGGCTGACATTTTTAAAAGTGTCCAAAGAAGGTACAAAGGGACTCCTCCATGGTGAAAGTGCAGGCCACATTTTTTTTGTTCCACGGTGAAAGTGTTCGTCCAAAGTTTTGTTTTGTCGTTGTTGTCTCTCTCCGGTTGTAAGCAAACTTTAAACCTTGCTATTAAATTTGATTTGCGTGGAGTTTATCCCGGTTGGGTTTATCATTGTTGGATTTCATTGCGATTGAGAACGGACTTGGTGCAAGTGGTGAAGTGTTCTTGGGCACATAAATTTCTACAGCGATCCCATCCTGTACGCCGGTGAGAGTCTCCGGCGGCCCTCCTTGAAGCTTGGTAGCTATTTATTCCCCCATTCCGCTTGCGATCGAAGGGATTCTGCTTGCGATCGAGAACGAGAAGCTGCTCTGTAATCGACGCAAGGTTACATTCCACGTCTCCTCCCTCTCCTCCGGCGACATCGACTGGTAACAATCATTTTGCCGACCACTCTCTAAGTACGAAGCTTATTACTGAAAGATTTTACTGAAATTTTCTCCTGTGAATGAGTATCATGTGCCTTTTGTAGTGGAGGTGTATGAAGCTTCTGCTTACTGAAAATTTTTCCTGAAAATTTTTGTCGACTGTATGAAGCTTATGTGATCAGATCCTCTAATAATTTTGTTGATTTGTAATTCCTTATCCATTTGTTCTAAATTTGCAGTGTGCTTAGTAGTGGAGGTGTTCTTTTGAACAGATAATGCTCCGATTGAAGTGAACATGGGCCTTTGGTATTTATATTATCATTGCCCTTTGTCTTGGAATTGAATTGAGTTGAATTCTAATTACTGTGTTCGTCTGACAAATGGAATTGACCAAAACCCGTAAAAATTGAAATCAAGTATACAGAAACAGCCGATTAGCACAGAAAACAGAAAATCCCACTTTCAGCCACCGAACTAATTTCAGTTTCACGCTGACATTCAGAAAAGGATAGCTTATACAACAGCCGCAAGTAAAAAAGCTCCATAAACCCTCCTAGATATATTACGATGATAGTATATGCATTTAAATATAATTAGGGATGAAAATTTGCATCAGTAACTAAAGCACTCGGCCGTTCAAATTTACACTTCCCTCTAGCTTCTTAAAATTTACATGAAATCCCGATTAGCTGAAAATTTGCATCAGTACCTGAATATTTTGCATACGGAAGCCATGGAATCGAGCTCCCCCTTCATCTCCGGCTGTCGTTCCCTCAACTCCGATTGGGATGCGGCAATGTCGCGAATCTGGGCCTCGAATCCCCTTCGCTGGAAGTATGAATTCTTTGCCGAAGGAAAAAAGCCCTAAATAAAGAAGAAAACCAGTAAGAAGAAGAAGAAGAAGAAGAAGAAGAAGAAGAAGAAGAAGAAGAAGAGGAGGAGGAAGAAGAAGAAGAGGAAGAGGAAGAAGAGAGGGTGGAAGTGCTTGAGCGACTAAGCAGGCGCGGCGAAATAGGTAAGAATTGGGCGCCGCGGGGTAAAAGCAAATTCGTACGTTTTGGGCAATTCCAAATCCGCCGTGGATTCCGTCCTGGGCTCCGTTTGGGGGACTTATTTTCATCGGTCAAGCGGTTAGGTCCGGTTCATGCGGTCGTAATCGCTTGACCGGTGAAAATAAGTCCCCCCAAACGAAGCACTGGTCTGTTTGGGAGAGTGTTGCGGATTGAGAAGCTGCTGATTGAACAGAGCTCTTAAAATAGAGCTCTTTGAGGAGCTGTTTTGAAAAGTTGCAGGTTGTTTTGATGGTTTGTGGATAAGCGCTGATTGAACAGAGCTCTTTCAAATAAAATTGTTTGGTAGAACAGCTTTTTGAGAGCTGTTTTTTTTAAACGAAAATATTAATATATATTGTTCTCAAACATTTAAACATAACAATAAAAATAAATATTGTTCTCAAATATTACATCATGTTCTCAAAAGCACTTTTGATCGACCATACCCTATCCTCCTCCGATATGTTAATGAAATTTTCTCCCACGTTGTTGTGCTTCCTCCGGACTTTGGGTTTCCCATTAAACTGTATACCCAAAACACAAACAATCATATACACAAACATACACAAACAAACATACACACATATATACAAACATACACATTCATATACACACACACATATCTATTCACCCACAAACACATTTATACAGACACACACACACACACATATACATACAAACATACACACACAAACACATATATACATACACACACAAATATACATATATACATACAAATATACACATATATACATACAAACATACACATATATACATACAAATACACATTCAAATATACACACACACACATATACAAGCATACATATTCACCCTCACAAACATATATACACACACACACAAAAATATATATACATACAAAATACACATTCATATATACATACAAAATACACAATTCATATATACAAACAAACACACATATACAAGCATACATATCCCCCCCCCCCCCCCCCCCCCCCCCCACACACATATATACATACACACACAAACACATATATACATAAATCCAGAAAAAACATAAATCACTCAGCTCAGGAAGGAGGATCTACCTTTGAGTACAGGGTATGATGGAGGATAGGGCTCGGGAAGGAGGATCTGGGTGGGATCGGGCACGCCGGAGGGAGGAGAGACGAACGGAGGAGGAAGGAGCACTTCGCCGGAGGAAGGAGGATCTGCGCTGGAAGGGCGGGATCGGGAAGGGCGGGATCTGCGCCGGAAGGGACGGAGGAAGGAGGATCTTCGCCGGAGGAAGGAGCACTTCGCCGGTGGGAGCACCGGAAGGGCGGGATCAGGACGGACGAAGGAGGATCTGCGCGGAATCGGGACGGGAACGGGAGCTGTGCGGGATCGGGAAGGAGGATCTGTTATGCGGGAGCGATCCCTGAATCGCGGAATCTGCCTCGAGGAAGCTTTTCATTCGGCCCTTTAGGAGAGCTATTTAAAATAAGTGCTTCCCAAAGAGCACTTTAGGAGAGCCCTTCCAAACACCTAAATAACAGTTCTGGCGGTTGAAAAATCACTTCTCAATCCGCTAGAGCTGTCCCAAACAGGGCCTCAATGGAATTATTTAAGGCGATTGCTAGCCGCAACTCAAAATTAGTTTGTCGCACCTCATTGTTAATCGCAACCCGAATTTTTTTTAAAATTTTAACCCCAACCCGAACACAGCCGTGGAAGGACGCCGACGGGGTCGAAGTGTAAGACCCCAAATGGCATGTGCACCCAAAATACCAAAAATTGAGCATGAGCTGAATTAAGGGCGCTAGCGCCAGGCGCTAGTGCTAGCGCCGGCGGTAGCGCACCCGTTGAGACGTCGAGGCGTCGAAGCGTCGAGACATCGAGCTGTCGATAGCGCCAGGCGCTAGCGATAGCGCCGGCGGTAGCAGCTCTTAGCGGTACCGACTCAGGGCTAGCGCCAGGCGCTAGCCACTAGCGCCGACGGTAGCGCTAAATCTTAAATAACCTCAATCCCGACTTTTCAGCCATTTTTCTCTGAAATTCTCTCAAGTGCTGAGGGCAGAGAGCTGGGAGAAAGGAAGGAGAGCCTTTGGAGTTGAGCTTTCATTGTGCCAGGAGGGATTTGTGAAGCATCGTCTTCGTGCGTGTGCCACCGCGGATTCCAGCCATCTCTCTCTCAATTCTATGGCACCGAAACGGCCTACAAGGGTAACGAATCTCCTCCCTAATCCTTGGACATGTACGTCCTTTGTTTTGCATGCGTTTTGGAATACTTCTACTAATGAGTAGATCGGCTATTCCGGTGGGTTGAAGTGATTTCCCCACAAGTTGCATATAGAGTCCGAAACGGTATTACAGACATAGGCATGCTTTGTGAAGCCCATCCGGACAGGTCGAGCCGGATTGGTGATGCTTAGTGCGTGTAAAGTGCCGGAAATAATTCCGTGTACGTGCTGTGATGCGGGTCATGAGTACTGTTTTGTACAAAAATAGGACCTGGAGGTGTTTCACAGGCTGTACCCGAAATTTGGTGGCAGAACTGAGTTCTGTCACTAGCGCTGGGCGCTAGCGTTAGCGTCGGCGGTAGCTCCAGGTGAGCTACCAGTGTTGATGTCTGGAGGTGGTTTCCCAGAGGTGGCAGTGCAGATTTCTGTTACCAGTGCCGGGCAGAACTAAGTTCTGTTGCTAGCGCCGGGCGCTAGTGCTAGCGCCGACGGTAGCGCCCAGCACGCAATTTGTGTGATTCAGTGTTACCCAATGTCCTGGGGATTGGATATATAGTAGATAAAGCTGTGGAATTTGCAAAGCCCAGCTTTAAGTGTCGGGCACAAGGTGACGCTTACCCGTATCGTGCAGAGTTGAATCGCGATAATTGAGCACGGGCCTAGCTGATCCGAACCCGCCCATAGTAGTGGTGAAGAGGTCGCCCCTCGGTGCACCGGACTATGGAAGAGTGCCGGAACTTCGTGTGTACGACCTAGCTCAATTTGCTTGTCTAAGTTGAAATAGGACTTAGCGTAAGTGCGTAACTCAGGGAGTATGCCAAAGTGTGCCTTGAGAGCACGAAGCGGGTGGCTTGGTTTGCCTCCGTTGGTGTTGTTTGCGGATATATATATATATATGCTGCTGACTCTTACTTGTAGGGAAGGAGCACCGCCGCCCCGAGTGTGGGGCGGGGTCGTTATAAATCTTGGTCAGCTAAAGCTGACCGGTTGCCTGTTTTCCCACCAATTGGTGGATTTGCTTATACAGGTCCCGGTGAGACTAGCGGGAGATAGCGGGCTGAAGCCCCTGCTGCTGTGCTGTGCTGGCCCTTGAAGGCCAAAGCTTTTATTTACTTTTGTTCATGTGTGGCCGACCTGCGTGCCGATGTCTGGAAGCCACCTTTTTGATGTAAACAAACAATGTAAATAACTCTTGTTTTATTTCATTCCTAGTTGTAAAGTTGACTTGTTATGAACTGATTTTAAATAAAAATAAATATGCTTCCGTTATGCGACTCTGATGCTGAGATAGTTATATTTGTAACTGTTTAGACACTAATTCTCGTAACGCACTCTTCTGTTCGTTTCATATGGCATGGGGTCCCGGCCGGACCTACTGTTATATGCTATGTAACAGGGAGGGTGTTACACGAAGACCCTTACTGGAAAATCATTCAAGATTAATCTTCTCTGACGCCACTTGAAAACCTCGATCGATCTGTTGCTCAGTCTCCCGTTGTTGCGAGACATCTCCCAAATGCTCATCTAATTCCTCCTCTCGGCAGACGTCACCAACATATCCCGCCTAAACTCAGCTTTCGATGTCGTTACTATCCTAGTCGGCCGCCTCATCGTCATCCCCATCCCTTGTTTCTGCGCCGAAAGATTCTACCAACACAGCGCTGCATACACTCTTAAAAGCCTCTCTGAAACCTACTTCACCGTCGCCAACGACACCTGTCAAGGCCTCTCGACATGCCAATCTGCAATCGTTGATAGGTGTCGACATGCCACAGCCTCTCCGTAGGTGATAAGCTTGTCGTCCCACTCGCTGCGTCTGCCAGTCCTAAACCAGACTAGAACTGACATTAAGCACATGGTAAGTTACCTCAATATTTCAGCAGGCGATGATATCCGCACCATCGCCCAGATCTTAAATGCTGATTATCAGGACGTGTAATTGAATACGGGCGTGACCGAGGACGTGACCTTTAAATTGACACCTATCAGGGAGTGATCTTTAAGTTGACACGCCCTCGGTCACGGGCGTGACCGAGGGCGTGTAATTGAACACGGGCGTGACTTGAGGGAAATGAGCTCAAATCGCGCGCAGCAACACTAGACTTGCATTAAGCTTACACGCCCCTGACCACGGGCGCCGAGGGCGTAACATGCAAATTTGACCCAAATTGTCCCAAAATTTTGCAAAAATAGAAATATGCTAAATTAGATTCAATCTTTAGAAAATAACTATTCATAAACTAAAATTGTACTAAAATTTATACTAAAAATTCATATAAAAACTACTTATCAAAGAGGAAGTTCGAAAGTTATGGGAGGATCATCGACACGACAATCTCTTACATATAAGTGCAAAATGGTGAATTGTTGGGTACGATTCTCATCCATTATGTAGAAAAACATTGAATTCGAGTCTCATTAACTCGCATTTAGGCTTCGTTTGGGGCGGCGTTTGAGCGCCGGTGCGGGAGCAACCGCCACCGCACAGCGGGAAAACAAACGCGCGCGCGCGCCGGCGGTGGCGTTTGCTCCCGCAAACCCTTCGCAAAAGCCCGCGGGCCGCAGCGTCTCCAGCCCCGCCTCCCCGCCTCCGATTCGAAACCCTGCGGCTTTTCTTCCCGCGCCGGCTCCCGCCGTCAATCCAAACGAAGCCTTAGTTTCACCAGATCTATTGAGAAAACCGTTACTATAAGCACACTAATATTCGGCTATTCACATATCAAATCCGTCTATTCGCACACCCACAAAAATTAAATCATGCCCCGTTTTACCTCACACTCACACGGTTCCAGCACCCACTCCTCCCATCCCAAACCCTAACTTCACTAAGTTTGCAGTTCCATGCCTCCCTTTTTCCCACTCATCGCCCACGTCCATCGTCGTGGCATGTTACTTATCATCAAATTCACAAGTTTTTGAAGTATGTGATGTTTCTTCATGTGACTACTGCAAGTGTTGAAAGAATATTATCAGTCATAAATTATATCAAAAACAATAATTTTATCATATATTTTGTATTTTTCAATTTAGATAATTAAATTTAAGTTTGTATAACTTCTTAGTGCCAACAATTAATACGTAATGTACTATTTTTACACCTTATTTATAATTTTCTCAATCGGCTAATATTTATACTAGTACAACAATCATTTAAAATTAGAGCGATGTTAAATGCAGGCCAGTTTTGGCTATATGCAGGTCACAATTTAAAAAAAAAAACGATGTTAAATGCAGGTCGATTTTAGCTATATGCAGGCCATAATTTTTTAAAAAAAGATATCATTTTTCTTTTATCAGACCAAACGAAGCCCTCACTTTTCCGGAGCGTCTTGAAAAAATGGAGAGCATTTCTCCTCTGCTTTTGATAGAAAGCGGCTAAGACCCGCCAACCTTCCTGTCAGCCTTTGAACTTCTTTTATCGTCTTTGGCGAGGTCATCTCCAAGATCGCCCTAACCTTGTCAGGGTTCGGCTCTACCCCTCCCGGGGTGATGAGATGCCTCAGAAACTTTCCCCTTCCGGCTCCGAACACGCACTTTGCCGGATTGAGCCTCATCTTGAACTTCCTTAGCGTCGCGAAGGTCTCCACCAGATCAGCTACATGCTCCCGGACGCTCTTGCTTTTGATCAAGAGGTCGTCCACATATACTTCCAGGTTCCTCCCTTTCTGCTCTTCGAAGACGCGGTCCATCATTCGCTGGTAGGTCGCTCCTGCATTCTTTAGCCCAAAGGGCATCATCTTGTAGTTGTAGCAGCCATCGCCAGTGATGAAGGAAACATCGCGACAATCGGGGGGATACATCCGGATCTGATGACATCCTGAAAACGCATTAAGGAAGCTCATTACAGAAAAACCGACGGCTGAATCAACCAGCGCGTCGATTCGAGGCAAGGGATAACAATCCTTCGGGCAGCTTTTATTCAACAACAAAAAGTCTACACACATCCTCCAGCTGCCCCCAGCTTTTTTCACCATTACAACATTCGAGACCCAACCTGCAGGGTACTGGATCTCTGACACAAAGCCTGCATCTAGCAGCTTCTTGACCTCCTTGCAGATAGGAACGGCTAACATGATGGCACTTGATCTTGTCTTTTAGCGGACAGGCTTGACTGCGGGGTCAAGGTTGAGATGGTGGCAAGCCACGTCAGGATCAATCCCGGGCATCTCAGCAGCATTCCAAGCAAAGATGTCGATGTTCTCTTGTAGGCACGTCGTCATCTCCATCTTCTCACTGACCTTCAACGCTCCTCCAATCTTCAGCAACCCAGGTACTCCTGCCGCGGAGAGTACCTCGATTTCTTCAACCTCTTCTGACGCTTCCAGCCGTGTCGTGCCTCCTGTCACCCTTTCAAATTCCTCTGCGTCAGCCATCCAGCTGATAGTGCTGACCGAGCTAAGGTAGCACTCGCGGGCGGCTCTTGGATCGCTCATGATCCTTACCTGAACATCCCCCTGGCAGTACTTGAGGCACTGATGGTAAGAGGATGGAACAACCTTGAAGGTATTGAGAAGCGGCCTTCCAAAGATAGCCTTGTAGCAACTCGGGGCGTCGACGATGATGAAACGGCACTAGAGAGGGGTGCCACCGAGAGTTACAAGGAGGTCTACTCCTCCTTCCACCTCTTTATTCTCTCCGGAGAAGCCAAAGAGGGGACCATCCGGCGCCCGGACTCTTGCTGCTCCGATGCCCAGCCTGTCGAACGTCTCCTTGAAGACGACGTTTACAGAACTACCGTTATCGATCAGAATCCGATCAACGGTGAAGTCCTCCATCGCAGCTTGGATCACGAGGGCATCATGGAAGGGATTCTCATTCCCTAGCATGTCCTCCTCTGAGAAGGTGATCTCCTCCAGCGGGGGCGGTGCCTACGAAGTCGAAGCGACACTCCTTCGATAAAACTGATGGAGACTCCCCTTGCGGGAAGCATCCATCCCTGCTCCCCCGTGGATCACTCCAACTCCTCTGCCTCCCTGTACGAGGTCTCCTCGACCTCCATAGTCGACACGGTCTTCACTCCTCCTTCGACCGACGGCCTGAACTGTTGGCGGCTCTACAGGGGCTTCGATCCTCCGCTGCTCTCCTTCTGCTTCTCATGCTGCCAACCTTCTACGAGCTTCCCAAAAATCTGGGCAAGCCATCGTCCCATTCCCCTCCACCTGATGGAGATCACAATAGAGGGGGATCTCCTCCGCCCGCGGCCTCCTCTGCTGCCGGTTCTTCCAACCTTGCCGATTGCCTCGCCGGGCAACCGCCATCGCTTCCTCCCTTCTCCTTTCCCGACGCCTCTCTGGTCGGTCGAAGCGTCTTCTCTCCGGGGATCTCCTTCCCCGGTGCTGATGCTGAGGTCATCTGGTCGGCCTCCAAGGTGGCCGATTAGCGGGGACTTGGTGGCGCCTCTCCTCTTCCCGATGCTCCGGGGCTACGATGAGCCTCCTCTCATCTTTCCTTCTAGGCTCCTCCTTCCTGGGCTCCTTTCTCCTTCTCTCTTCCCTGCTCCTTCCTTCTGGCTTCCGCTTTTCTGCCCTCCTAGGCTCTTCCTTCTTCTACCTCTCGGGGGTCTTTTCCTCTTCCTCCTCGTCCTCTCTGGTCACTCGGGTGAGCCTGGCTAAGAAGCCACTGTTGGAAGCCTCACCCTGGACGAACTTTTTGGCCCTCTCGATGAGGTTGTCGTAGGAATAAGGAGGATTCCTGCCGAGATCCAACTTGAAGAGACCTTCGCGAAGGCCGAACGTTAGGGCCAGCTGTAAGGTGGGACCATCCACCTCCTGGATGTCCAACACCTCCTCCTGAAAACGATCTATATGATGCCCCAACGTTTCCTTCGCTCCTTGCACCAGATGGAAAAGGGTCGTGGCCTCCTTCTTCAGCTTCTTGGCCGTGGCGAACCGCATGGTCAGCCCCCGCCACAAGTCCTCGAGGCAGTAGATGGAACCTACTGGCAACTGATGGAACCAGTCTCTGGCCTTCCCCCGGAAGGTGATTGCAAACAACCTACATTTGAAGGCATCAAACATGTTTCAGATGGAGGCTACATCATCGAACCACTAGATGTGTTGGATAGGGTCATCCCTCCCCGAGTAGTAATTCATCGCGGGATCTCTGAACCCTTCCGGCACTGGCGCAGCAACGATCTCCTCACATAATGAGCTCCTCCCACCGAACTAACAACGACCCTCTGCTTGGCGAGTAGCGCCCCCATACTCGCTAACCTGGCGAGTATCGAAGTACCTCGCCTGCTCCTCCTCCCCGCGGAATCAGATTCCGCCTGCTCCCTGCGAGACCTGAGGGTAGAACTGCGACCTCCTTGGTCGCTCCAGCTCCTCTTCATGCTCCTTCCCTGCTCGCCGAGGGTGAGCACCTTCTTTGGTCAGAATCAGACGATGAGGCGAGGTCGCTGTTCCTTCCGCGCGAGGTTGGAGAGCTGCTCGCATGGACCCCTCTATTCGCTGCGCGAATTCCTCAAAGATCGCCAAAGTCACAAACTCGCCACTCCCATCCGAGTTCCCGACTACCTCTGCATGATCGCCAACTACAACCATCTCGCCTTTCTACCAAACTTTATCCCTCTGGCTACGATCCACGCTCACCGCACCAAAATGTTGAAGCCAGGAAAATCCTAGGCTCCGAAATTCGAATCAATGCAGCCGGAGGCTACTCGCCCAGCAGTCCAACGAGATGACTTGGCTGACAACGATGAAGAAGCTAGAAGAGCAACAAACAGGACCCTAGGTGCTGCGGCAGGGAGGTCCCACCACGTACCTAGAAGCTCAGAAGAGACTTCCCGTCCAAAACCAATAATGGCCGAGCATGGTACGAGGAAGACACCGACTTGGCTAGTACCGGGAGTGACTACCAAGGATGACGGGTCCAAAAGCTCAAGTTCATGTGCCAATCCAAGTACCCCTGGGGTCCTATTTATAGGAAACCAAAGGAAGGGGATGGTCTATTTATACCACACCCGACTCAGCGACTAAGCGACATTGAGGCGACCTCGCCTGAAGAGGGGCAAGTATCACCTATGGTCGCCCACCTTTTGGCGAGTATCAGGGCTACTCGCGCGAGTCCACCCATACTCGCCCAGGCCTTCTTCTGCTCCTGCTGTCTGAGCTGTCTTGTGTCTTGGAGTACTGCTGAGCTCTATGTTGACCTTTTGACCTTGACTTCTGCATACATGGCTTTGAGTGGGCCCTACCATCGGAGAATGATAGTTGTACAGTTACTATCCCAGCCGGCTGCCTCATCGTCATCCCCATCCCTTGTTTCTGCGCCGAAAGATTCTACCAACACAGCGCCGCATACACTCTTAAAAGCCTCTCCGAAACCTACTTCACCGTCGCCAACGACACCTATGAAGGCCTCTCGACATGCCAATCTGCAATCGTTGATAGGTGTCAACATGCCACAGCCTCTCCGTAGGTGATAAGCTCGTCGTCCCACTTGATGCGTCTGCCAGTCCCTAAACCAGACTAGAACTGACATTAAGCACATGGTAAGCTACCTCAATATTTCAGCAGGCGATGATATCCGCACCATCGTCCAGATCTTAAATGCTGATTATCAGGACGTGTAATTGAATACGGGCGTGACCGATGACGTGACCTTTAAGTTGACACCTATAAGGGAGTGATCTTTAAGTTGACACGCCCTTGGTCACGGGCGTGACCGAGGGCGTGTAATTGAACACGGGCGTGACTTGAGGGAAATGAGCTCAAATCTCGCGGCAGCAACACTGGACTTGCATTAAGATTGCATGCCCTTGGTCACGGGCGCCGAGGGCGTAACATGCAAATTTGACCCAAATTGTCCCAAAATTTTGCAAAAATAGAAATATGCTAAATTAGATTCAATTTTTAGAAAATAACTATTTATATACTAAAATTGACATAAGTAAGAAAAATTCATATTGAAAAAATACTAAAATTTATACTAAAAATTCATATAAAAACTACTTATCAAAGAGAGTTCGAAAATTATGTGAGGATCATCGACACGACAATCTCTTACATATAAGTGCAAAATGGTGAATTGTTGGGTACGGTTCTCATCCATTATGTCGAAAAACATTGAATTCGAGTCTCATTAACTCATTTGGTTTCACCAGATCTATTGAGAAAATCGTTACTATAAGCACACTAATATTCGGCTATTCGCATATCAAATCCGTCTATTCGCACACCCACAAAAATTAAATCGTGCCCCGTTTTACCTCTCACTCACACGATTCCAGCACCCACTCCTCCCATCCCAAACCCTAACTTCACTAAGTTGGCAGTTCCATGCCTCCCTTTTTCCCACTCATCGCCCACGTCCATCGTCGTGGCATGTTACTTATCATCAAATTCACAAGTTTTTGAAGTATGTGATGTTTCTTCATGTGACTACTGCAAGTGTTGAAAGAATATTATCAGTCATAAATTATATCAAAAACAATAATTTTATCATATATTTTGTATTTTTCAATTTAGATAATTAAATTTAAGTTTGTGTAACTTTGTAGTGCCAACAATTAATACGTAATGTACTATTTTTACACCTTATTTATAATTTTCTCAATCGGCTAATATTTATACTAGTACAACAATCATTTAAAATTATTCATTTTCTATTTTCTAGAAAATGCGTGAATTAAATTAAGTAGATATATGCGTTATCTTTGCCCATTTTGTAAGGTATGTTGATGACTCAGATTAGTTTATTGCTATTACCATTAATTTAGGAAATTGTTATCCGCATATTATAAATGGCTATCCGCAGACTAATTTTTTCTAGCTTACAAATTGTTATCCGCATATCAATTTTAGACTTAAACATTCAATATCTTTGTTCTCCTGAGCAAGACCCGACAACGAAGGAACATCTCTGACGACCTTCTGAGCACTTCATTGTGTGCACAGATCGTGATTCTTAAACAAAATGCACTGATAGACACCGAGTTGAGGAAGAAACACGATTTCTTCACCGTCATGCGATTCGGTTTGTTTGGGAAGATTTAGGTAGCAAGGGTTTGTTTGGGAAGATTTACATAGCTAGGGTTACTCTTTCTCAAACAAACTGAAATCACATGAACGGTGAAGAAATCGCCTTTCTTCCTCCACTCGGTCTTTATCCGCGCATTTATTTTACGAATCACGACAGGTGCACACATTGAAGTGCTCAGAAGGTCGTCAGAGATGTTTCTTCGTTGTCAAACCCTGCTTAGGAGGACAAAAATATCGAATGCTTAAGTCTAAAATTGATCTGTGAATAACAATTTGTAAACTAGAAAAAATTAGTCTTTGGATAGCCATTTATGATCTGCGGATAGCAATTGCCTTAATTTAGCATATCCATTAATAATTTTTTAAATTGGAAGAAGGTTTGCTGCCCATCCCATATTCTCATTGGATATCACAAGCACTTAAAATAATCCGCGGATAAGCATAACCCCACCCGCTTCTTTTACAAAACGCATCCCGCGAAGCCCCTGTCCCTGCTTCGAAATCATAAGTACTTGCCGCCCAATTTCCACCGTATAATTAATGGAAGTTACAATTCCCCGCCTCCTCCGTCTGCCCCTTCTCCTCCACCGCCTCGCCGTCGTCCTCCTCGCCCAATTGCCTCCCCTCTATAACCGCCGGCTCAGCCTCGTCGCTCTCAAGGACTTCCAACTCTCCCTCTTCTTCCTCCTGTGCGGCCTCTCCACCCGTACCGTATCTTTCACTGCCGGCGGTGCTGCCACATCCATCCACATTTGGGTCCCACGCCGCCGGAGGCAGGGAAAACCGGCCCTCGTTCTCATCCACGGATTCGGCGGAAATTCTAAGTGGCAATTTCACGATCAGATTGGCACGCTCTCGCGCTCCTTCGATCTCTACATCCCGGATCTGGTCTTCTTCGGCCGGTCGGTTTCCGCCGCCTTGGAGCGATCGGTGGGGTTCCAGTCCAGATGCGTCGCTGCGGCGATGAGGGATTTGGGTGTGGAGAAGTACTCCGTGGCGGGGATCAGCTACGGCGGCTTCGTGGCATTCCGGCTCGCGGCTGAGGCGGCGGAGGTGGTGGACAGGGTGGTGATTCTGACGTCGGGGATCTGCGCCACGGCGGAGGAAATGAATGTGCTGGCCGGGAGAGAGAAGAGGGATGTGAGTGAGATCTTGCTGCCGCAGCGGGCGGAGGATCTGATGACTCTCATGCGTCGGTCCTTGCACCGCCCCCCGAGATGGTTGCCGGCATTTCTCCTCCGTGATTTCGTCGAAGTTGGTAACCTTACCGCTTAATCTCTCTTTGTTTCTCGCGTCGCTTTTCCTGTTCCTGTTGTGGTATGTTTTTCGTCGGTGCCTAAAATAGCACGCAAACTTAGGCCTCGTATACAGAGGTGGTTCATCCTCCCTGTTGCCCGTGACCGCGGTTTCCACGGCGCGGATGAAATTCGCGCGGTTCTGCAGGATTTTAGCGGCAGGATGGATCCCCACCGCCCAGCCGCGGCCCTGCCAAACGCGAGGTTTTCGCGGCCGGGCGTTGTCGTCCGTGCGACCGATGCGGATCCGCCCAGGGCCTTAGGCTCTATTGGGCTCTCCCGTGGGTTTTTGGTGCTGTGGAGAGGCTCGGACTCCACAGCGATGGCCAACTGGAGGTAGGGGGCTCGGTTCGGAGACGGCGCTATTTTGCCGTTTCGCACGTTGAAAACCTAGTCAACGGTGCAAACATAGACCACCGGAAGGAGGAAAACAAACTGCTCGCCGCCGCCGGCGGTGCGTTTAGGGGGCACCGAACTAGTTTTGAGCATAAAATGCATGAATGTTTGTTTGGCAAGACAAAGATTACGATCGATATCCAAGAAAGCGAACTAGTTTTGAGCATAAAATGCATGAATTTTTTTAGATAAGATCGAGCGTTCAAGAACGACGGTTAATCTAGTTTTTTTAAACGTAATTTTATGCTCTTCTTTGAATGGAACATTAATTTGATTGGATGCAAAAAAATTTAAAAATCCCACGTGCTTGTATAAATAGACATATTAATTAATTTTAATTTAATTTATAGTTCGTGATTTATTTAGTCCACCAATTATTGACAAGTTAAGAAATTAGGTCGAAGTTTGAACATTAAATGACAATAATAATGATATACTTATCGTCAATGGAGAGTCATGAAAATGACTATTTAATTTTAAAATAAAATAAAATTATAATTAAGTTATTATAATTATGAGCATGAGCTGAATTGCGCCCGAACGAAAGACTCCTCCAATTAGTAAAAAACAAAGAGTCATGTTATATGCAGGTCAGTTTTGGTTGTATGCAGTCTAAGGATATATGCACGTCAAACTAAAAACCTATAGGAACTTGTGAACCCATTCAGAAATTGGCCCGCATATAGCAATTTTCAAATTGCATGTCCTGCGCATAGCCAAAGTGAGACTGCATATAGTCATTGCCAAAATAAATGTAGAGCAAGCTAAATATTAATTATGCATGCGAGTCTCTACAAAAACACCACCATAATAAAATGTATGTTTGGCATGACAACGATTATGACTGCCACCAACCACGTTCACGAACGTCTGTTCATAACTACCGCAAATTGATCTATAAATTTAAGTCCAAATTGCTCCTCCTTTCACCTAGAAGGGTGTTGATCATTGTAGACCAAAAAGGGTGTTGATATTTGTTCATTTGAATTATTATTTAAGTCCAATAATTTTCCCTCTAATTCTGATGTGCGATTCAGTTCATTCTTGCACCTCCTTTCACCTAGAAGTCTGCCGTCCTAAAAGCTTGTCAGGAGTTGTTTTGTCTAGGCTCCACTGCCCCTAAAGCACTCCCCTCCCTCATTAGACCGCCCTCTTCAGATTCAGGATGTTAGTCCTGCGTCTTAAACATCATTGGTTGTACAATTAGTCCCCATCGAGCCAAAGGGTGACGATGAACCTAACAGTTTGTTATGCTAAAAAGCACACACAGATTAGCTTAATAGCTTATGTAAATGATTTAGAAGGTAATAATTGACATATTTATGGTTGCCTCTTGTCATGATCTATAATAATGAACACAACTATATTTGCGGTCTGCTATAATTATTTATTTGATACTTAAATATACAGTATGTAGCATTAATTTTAAGTTTGACAATGGCATGCAATATATGGTTGACCATATGTTTTTTATTTAATATATCATTGCTATATTATATATATTATTAATTTAAACTGAATTCAAATAAAAATCTACAATAATTTTATTATGCTTGATTATTACATGTAGGGCATTACTTCTTATTTATAATTCTAGGTTAAGTAGGCTGCCTTTGGCGCGGTGGTGGCGATCATGAATACGATGATTATGAAACGTTCAAAAATAATTTTATTTTTTTGGTGGTGGTCATAACCGTTGTTATGCCAAACATCCAAAGTTGCGCCAAACGAAGTCTTGGGCTCTGTTTGGGACAGTTTATGCTGATGAAAAAGCTGCTGATCGAATAGAGCTGTTATAAAAGCAGCGATGAATAAGCTGCAGACTGTTTGGACAGTTTATGCATAAGTGCTGATCGAAAAGATTTTTTTTATGCTGTTAAATGACATCTTGCGATGCTAGCCCTTCGACGGGATGAGAGGAAAGGAGGAATCGCGAGGGCCAGCGGCGGGTTTCAGAGAGCGCCTAGGTCTTTTTTAAGTGAAACGCGCTTATGAGAAGCGATAAGCGGTACCCGGACAGCTGATGAAAAGACAACTTATCAACTATTTTAAAATAAGTGATTTTCTAACAGCTGCAGAAACAAGCAGCTGTAAAAGTGCGCTTGCATTTTGAATAGAGATTATCCAACAACTTAAGCTCCCAAATAAAGCCTTAGATTCATTCATTTCTCACAATATTCTCGGTTTTTATTTATATATATAGGAGTTATATATAACATACATAAGATTGATTATAAGTTATTTTATATTTACTTATTAAAATGTACTAAATATGTATGAACTTGAATTAAAGCACGTGCATCAATCTTAAATTTATAGAGTATTGTGATATGAACGGGCATCGCATTTATTTGTTTGTAAATACGTGCAGGTGATGTATAAGGATCAGAGGGAGGAGAGAGTCGAGCTTCTCCTAGAACTCCTATCGAACGGACTCGATCTTCACCCGCTTCCTGTTCTTAGCAAGGTCAGTCCTCGCGCGCTTCTACATCGTTTTAAGTTGTGAATTATAGTATATGTTGGTATGAAAAATGTAGGCGTCGCTACGTATTTATGTTAGCGAAAAATTGAGGACAACAACATATATATATATATATATATATATATATATATATATATGGTGACTATGAAGCTTCAGGATCGTCAAAACGAAATATAACTATTTTTTATGGAGTAGAACTAAAGTTAGGCACTGAACCAATCACAAAAGAAATGAGTAATGAAATGTGGAATAACTTTTGCTCATATTTTGCAATTGCCGACATCATCAAGAGTGCGCTTCTATTAACTCGCATAAAATCAGCGGCTCTTGAGGATATTTTGCCATCGCGAAGATGTAGGCACTCGACTTTGCCGATTTGGAGATGAAGTATCTGATTGGGAGGATGAATCAGCAGTTGAACTTCTTTGTGGGTCGATCGACGACCGCTGAATTCGGGATCGAAGGAGATGATGGATGCATCTAGGTTGCGACATGAATGAAAATGAAATCGTCGAGAGACTATGTTTTCCCCTTGTGCGCGATTATTGGAATCCAGTCATTCATTACAGGTATTTATCCCCTTTTTATAGGATGGAGGGGTTGATTAGGGTTATTGCAAGAAGAGTTACAAAAGCATTCATCTACCCTAATTGATTAATAATTTCATCCCAAAATCTTAATTCGGTCCGAGAAATTAAACCCGGTTATTCTGAAACGTGTCAAGGTGAGACCGGGCTCACACAATGAAGATTTGAATTTGTCTAGCCCATCTATCAGAGGTTTTGACTATTGACATGACTAAACTAATGCACACTAGCGGGAATCTGAATAGTGTTAGATTATATGCGTACGTCTCATCCGAAATATCACGATGAATAAGTCCACCTAATGGAAAAATCCTCAACATTCTCCCACTGTCTTATTTCAATCGTAATTAATAACGTTTCGTATGAAACCTTCACTAGACTTAAATGTATCATCAATGAACGCAATATTATGAGTCTACCCGCACGTCGATCGAGTCCAATTAAATCCTTCACTATGAATCATGGCGACAACCACATCATTGATATTGCAAAGTATTTTTTTTTTCAATTAATCCTTTCCTAGACTTGTTTATTCTTCATTTATTTTTATCTAAATAATATTGCAAAGTAGTGTTTTTCCATCTTCAAATTAGTCACACTGGAGAAACTTGATATCATACATGGGCGGAGCTCGTTTGCAACCAACAATAGTCATGCACGAGTATAGCCTCGTGCACGATTTATTATAAAGGAAGCCACATTATTGGTATAATAGTTGGACTTCCCAATTTTAATCTGTCCTATAATGTAATTTTGAATTAATTATCAGCCCAATATTATTGGGCTACCGAACAATATTTGATTGATTCAACTATTACATACTTAGCATGTAAGGGGCCGGAGAACGGCTTCTACATGCACAACTACAATAGGAGGAAAATCTGAACACAAGCAATAACACAAATTGGCAAACACATAGATAACCACACAATATATATATAATATAAATGCAAACAAATACAAGAGTAGGAGAGACGACCGTCCGATGAAAGCACTGTGGAAGCACCGAACTCGCACTATCCACTGAAGAGTGAGTAGATTGGACTGCAATCTGCCTAGTGGATGTATAAGGTTTATCGAGAACCTTCAACGTTTATGTATGACGTCCAATCCTCACCACCACCGGAGAGAAATACCAAGCTTCGACACGATCTTGCCGCGGATATGCAACCCACCTCAGATCCAATCTTCTCCATCCAAAGCCATGCAACAATGCACACATATTCACCTCCACCAAGGCTGATGTCAACACCCTCCTCTGACACCGGCGAATATCTCCTCCAAGATTAGCGGTTGCCACGCCAAAGCTAAACACTCCTTTCACCACAAAGGAAGAAGGACAGGAGGCGAATGACAGCAAGAGAGAACGACGACGCACCTGAGATTGGGATCCTTCAGCGGCTCGCCGTCGCTATCTTCCTTGCGAACAGGAGGGGCAGCAACACCTCACAAATAGGAGGGGCAACTTCTCCTTTGACGAACAGGAACAAGGGGCGGTGGTTCCTCCTGCAGCGCACAGGAACGATGCAGCTCCTGCTCTCTCACGCGAACAGAAAACCAAAGGGAGCGTATTCTGACTATCGGGCCAGAACATTAGGTTTCAACGAAACCTAAAAAAATTGAATCGGATCCGGATCCGAACCAAATACCCAACAAACCACCACCTTGGTTCGTGATCTGGAGCCAGCGCCTGCACGAAACACTCTCTGCACAAAGCATCAACTGCACTAGACACCAACTGCACGTAGCAGCAACTGCACTGAACATCACCTCAAAGTCCTGATGCATCAGCCGACCTACTCAAGAAGACTCATTTCTGCTCGGGCAACGACTGCTCCAGGCGCCTAACCAGAGTCCTAGAAGGGTGATCCCCTGCACCACCACGACCATCCAATCTGCCAGCCGCAGAAATCATGAGCGCACCACCTCACATCGTGGCCTCATCAGTCGGTACATACAACCGCGCTGCCCAGATCGCATGAGCACGGTGTGCCCTCGCATCACCATCAGAACTCCACCTCTCGTCGCAAAACAACACCCTCTGCAGTGCAATCTGCCAAGTGATATCAAATTCATGCGCAACTTGGGTACCAGATGCACCCGCTCAAGTCTACGCACTACTCCATCATGCGTTTGTATGTCCATCGTCCCTGTTCCCGTGACCTCATATGTTGAGCCATCACTCATAAAGAACTGACCCAGTCATCACCTACAATGAATTGATCATTGCCGCATCTAAGCATATGCGTTGCGAAGCACCAGAATCTAATATCCAGCTATCATAGTCGCTCCAACTCTCAGTGATGGTAAGAGTGTCATCACTCTCCTTTGCCATGTCTAGCATCGCCTTGCCTGTACTCTGGGCGTCACAAGAACTCTGTGCACGATGCGGACAATTCCTCCAGATGTGACCACTCTGCCTGCAGTGGTAACATGTCACTGTCGCCTTCCTCGATGCAGATCTGCTCGTGCACTACCCTCTCTTTTCCTAAACTTCCTCCCTCGTCCTCCTACTGCCAACACATGCTCACCCCCAAGACTGGGTCCGACAGCATCTGACTGGTCATTAATGCAGATGTGATCTGCTCCAGGTCTACTGTATTTTTCCCATACAGTAGTGTGATCTGCATATACTTGTACGACGACGAGAACGAGGTAAGAAGCAATAAGACTTTGTCTTTTTCCTTCACATTCACACCAACCACATGCAGTTGGTTGAGAAGACCATTGAACACGTTGAAATGTTCCTGCATATTACCACCCTCATGTATCTTCAGGCTGTACAGTCGTTGTTTCAGCAACAACCTCGTGGTCAACGACTTGCTCATGTACAATCCCTTAAGCTTCTCTCATAGCTTGACAACGAACTCTTCAACACCGATATTGAAGAACACTTTGTCGTTGATGCATATCCTGATAGCGCTGGTGGCGCGCTCATGCAACGCAAGCCACTTAGAATCTTTCATCGGAGCGGGCAAAGACTCACGCCCTCGCAACACTCGCATCAAACCCTGCTCAACCAACATGTCCTTGGCCCGAATTGGCCATTGGCAGAAGTTCCCATTGTCGTCAAACTTCTCCACTGAATATCTGACCAACACTGTGTTCTTCCCTGCCATAGTTGCCCTCAACGCCTATAGGCGATCCGATTAATTTACGGATCAGATCTGGGAAGATAGAGAGCAGACCATCGTCGTCACCTACCGTTGACCCAAATCTAAATTGGAACGTCCAAGCAGACACCTACGAACCTGACTCTGATACCACTTGTAAGGGGTCGGGGAACGGCTCCTACATGCACAACTACAATAACAGGCCGGAAACCAGAACACAAGCAATAACACAAATCGGCAAACACACAGATAACCACACAATTTATATATAATATAAATGCAAACAAATACAAGAATTAGAGATGTTGCGGAACGCTTAGGGCTCTTGGTAGACCGGTCCACTTGAACCACCTTAGCTCGTGAGCGAACTAAGCGCGCAAACAGTCAATTAGAGATTTGTCGAGTACGCTGGGACTTTTTAACGTGGAAAACCCGGAAAGGGTAAAAAACCACGCGGCCGGAGCTGTGCCGACCAAACTTCACTATCTTCTGGGGGGTTACAATTTGGACGCTAGAACTCGAGCGCGACAGGCCGCTGCTCGTTACAGTGATGGAGAGAGAGAGAACTCCGAGGGTGACAGGCCACCTCTCAGAAAAACTAAGTCTTTTTCCCTTCTGACAACCAAAGTGAGAAGGTTAGTTGCCTTTTCCTTCTGAGAACAAAAGTGAGAAGGCTAGTCGCCTTTTCCTTCTGGGAATGCTGGAGAACGAAAGAAAGAAGGCTGGTCGTCTTTTCCTTCTGGGAATGCTGGGGAACGAAAGTGAGAAGGCTGGTCGCCTTTTCTTTCTGGGAATTCTAGAGAACGAAAGTGAGAAGGCTGGTCGCCTTTCGGGATGATGAAGATCTTCAAGTCCACGAAGGAGATCTTCAAGCGCCGAAGGAGAATTCCGCGAAAGTCTGCAAGGAGCTCTCCCGAGTCCAGAAGTCAAGGTCCCTTCAAATGAAGCCCTGGGGCTCCTTTTATAGCTTTAGTCGGGGGCGGTCCGGTAATTTTGTCGTTGGCAGTTTCCATAAATGCTTGGTGGACGAATCATATTTTCCGATTTGGGGTACACGGATTGCCATTTTTCGTAAATGACCACCTTGCCCTTCGGGCAGTTTGGGCGGCTCGGGCAGTTCGGGCAGTTCCGTTGGAGGTGAAAAAGGCGACTGGCCGTTCCTGAAAAGTGAGAAGCCGGAAAGACAAAAAGTGAGACGCCTGAAAGACAAAAAGTGAGACGCCTGAAAGACAAAAAGTGAGAAGCCTGAAAGACAAAAAGTGAGAATGCTCTGAACGCGCTCAGAAGCGTTCTGAGCGCGCAACGAACATGGAAGTGCTTTGAACGCGCTTGGAGGCGTTCTGAGCGCGCGTGAGCGCGGAGGCGTTCTGAGCGCGCTCAGAAGCGTTCTGAGCGCGCGACGAACATGGAAGTGCTTTGAACGCGCTTGAAGGCGTTCTGAGCGCGCGTGAGCGCGGAGGCGTTCTGAGCGCGCTCAGAAGCGTTCTGAGCACGCGACGAACATGGAAGTGCTTTGAACGCGCTTGGAGGCGTTCCGAGCGTGCGTGAGCGCGGAGGCGTTCTGTGCGCGCTCAGAAGCGTTCTGAGCGCGCAATGAACATGGAAGTGCTTTGAACGCGCTTGGAGGCGTTCTGAGCGCGCTCAGAAGCGTTCTGAGCGCGCAATGAACATGGAAGTGCTTTGAACGCGCTTGGAGGCGTTCCGAGCGCGCGTGAGCGCGGAGGCGTTCTGAGCGCGCTCAGAAGCGTTCTGAGCGCGCAACGAACGTGGAAGAGCTTTGAACGAGCTTGGAGGCGTTCTGAGCGCGGAGGCGCCCTGGGCAGTCGGCGGAGCGGGGAGTCGTCCCCCAAGGTGGAATTGGGATCCGACGCACCTGGTGAGGGGGCGTGAATACGGCGGGGGCCCTTGCGAGCTCCCCTGCAGAAAAAGGCGAGGGGAGGGGGCCGGGCCGCACTCTACGGGCGGCGCGGCTGAGTCGCACCCGGGGGGGGGGGGGTGCGGCTTGGCCGCACCCTTGGAGGGGTGCGGGTGGGCCGCACCCCTGGAGGGGTGCGGCTGGGCCGCACCCCTGGAGGGGTGCGGCTGGGCCGCACCCCCAAGGGCGGTGCGGCTTGGCCGCACCCCTGGAGGGGTGCGGCTCCGCGCGAGCCGCACCCTGAGGGGGGTGCGGCGGGGCCGTTCTCCCGCGATGGGCGGCGCTGCCCGCGTGCTGCCGCGCATGCGTGCGGTAGCGCACGCGCTTGCGGTCTGCTCTCCGCGCGCTTTGTTTCTGGCGGTTGGCGGCGGAAATGGCGGGCTCGGTTTCTTTGATTCGAGCGATTGCGTGTTGACCGCTGACCTCATCTCTCTTCAGCGGAGCTTCCTTTAGACGCACCCCAAGGCCTTTACGGGTGGTATAACATAAGCCCCCCAAACCTTCGGAGTCCGAGTTTCGGTGTGAGGAGTTCGGAGGTTTTAATTTTTCTGTGGCGGCTTTGATCATTGCTCTCTTTGTGGGGCCTTGGGTAGGAGTTGTCGTCGGAGGTAGAGCCCCTGATAGCGGACGAGTATGAGGTCTCCTTTCAGAGAGGCATTCAGAAGACCCTCCGCATGATGGGGAGGAAGTTCGGATGCGACACCGCCGGCCTTGGAGCCGGAGATCTTTCTGGAGATGGCTACTCGGATGTAGCCGAGGACTGATGCTGTCTATCTTTCTCCTTCCTGCTTTTAGTTTTGTTGCTTGTTTGCGTGTTTGTCGGATGTGGCTGTATCTCTTTTATTGTATACATCATACTTGTTCATCTGCACGATCTTGTCGATCTGGTTGTTAGCACCTGCATAGTTTGATTATTTTCAAAATTACAGATGAGTATGCGCGGATCTGAGCCCGCGACTTGTATACCAGTTGAAAAATTAGTTTGCATGAGTCTGGCCCGCGGCTTTTACATAATAAAATAGGTGCACGAGTCTGGCCCGCGACTTTTACATAATAAAATAGGTGCACGAGTTTGGCCCGCGGCTTTTACATAATAAAATAGGTGCACGAGTCTGGCCCGCGGCTTTTTTGCACGAGTCTGGCTCGCGGCTTTTTTGCGCGAGTCTGGCTCGCGGCTTGGCCGGTGAATAGCGTTTGTATTCAAACCGTGGGTGAACGCAAGGGGGGCAGGCCCCTACGTCACCGGGACTCGACGGCGGAGGAGAAGGGCGAACCTTCAATCGACGGCGGTGCAAAGTCCCCGGGGCAGGGCCCCGTTAGCTAGCGCACTACCTGGAGGCAGGTGCTGTTCATTAGCGCACTGCCTTGAGGCAGGTGCTGTTCATTAGCGCACTACCTGGAGGCAGGTGCTGTTTATTAGCGCACTGCCTTGAGGCAGGTGCTGTTCATTAGCGCACTGCCTGGAGGCAGGTGCTGTTCATTAGCGCACTGCCTGGAGGCAGGTGCTGTTCATTAGCAAGCGGATGTCTTCACGTAGTTTCGATGGCGCAAGATATGATATGCGTGAAAAACTTTAAAAACTGTTAGTTGTAGCGGTAATTTACACAAAGTTCTTGTAGAAACAAAGTCGATGGAATATTTCAGCGGCGCGGGTAGAACCCTGCTGGTAGGTGGGAAGCATTCTCCCGGAATGACTGGCTTAAGGGTTGCCTCCTAGTACTTCCTGGTGAGGTATTCGCCAATCTCCTACTAGCTGAATCGATGCTTAGCCTTGCAGGAATTTTCCCAATTTGCCCTGCTGGACGAGACGCTCGATTTCATCCTTAAGCTTGGAGCAGTTTTCTGTGCCATGTCCTTGTCCACGATGGAACTCACAATACTTTGTCTGGTCCCCCGCGTTCTTAGCGAGGGGTCTGGGCTTACGGAGCGCTTCGTTCCTATCGCGGATAGCGAGGAGAACGTTAGTCCTGGTAGTGTTCAAGAGAGTGTAGTCATGGTGCTGGTGAGATCTTCGGTCTCGGCTGGGGTTGTCGTGATGCTTGTTGCTCTTGTTTGGAACTGTCTGCGGCAGCGACTCCTCTTTCTTCCTCTTTGAGCTCCCCTCGAATTGCAGGCGGTGCGCTTCAATTGCCTCATCTGCTGCTATCTGGGCCTCGACTCGCTGAACGAGGTCGGGATAGCTTGGTACGGTTTCTCTCATTAGAGCTGAGTAAAAGCCACTTGGGCGGAGACCCCCAAGGAAGACTCCGCGCAAAAGCTCGGGGTCGACTCCCGGAATCTGTCGAGACTCAGAGGTGAAGCGTCGGAAAAAATCCTTCAGAGTTTCTCCTTCGTTCTGGCGGATTCCCGAGAGATGGGAGGGATCTTGGACAATCCTACGATTGGCGATGAACTGGTCTACGAACTGCTGCGCCATTTCTGCGAAGTTGTTGATGGTCCCATCTCGCAGGGAGTGGAACCAAGTGCGCGCTTGTCCCTTCAAGGTTGCCGGGAACACCTGACAGAGGAGCTGATCGGGGGCGCTGTAAATCCTCATGACGGTGGTGAAGTGATTGACATGTTCCAACGGATCGTCCGTCCCGTCGAATGCCTCGATGCTGGGAAGCTTGAAGCTATTTGGAATTGGATGGGCTAGGACTTGTGGTGACAGCGGAGAGCCGTGATGCGCGGGGCAACGGGCGAGAGCGGCGCGTCGCCCTGCTTGGGCATACTCTTCTTCTATCATATCGCGTATTTCTTCTCGCGTAGTTCTTTCCACTGCTCCCTCAGGGGCAGCTCTTCTGGGATGATGGTGACGGTGGTCAGCTTCTAGGCCTCCAGCTGGAGGGGCAAGGTGAGCGGAGCTTGCTGCGTTGGAGAACCCTTCTGAGGCTTCGTCCTCCCGAACGGCCTCTTCGTTCGGGGCATGATTCGGAACTGGGGGAGGCGGTGCGTTCAGGGCTGGCAGTTGAATCGGAACTTGGGGAGCCCCTAGATTCCTTACGATGGCCAACATCTCAGCTTGATGTTCTTCAATCTGCTGCATGCGTACCTCCAACCCAATCGCGGGTGCAGGCAGCGCCTCCTCCCCGGGAGGTGCATTGATAAGCGAGCGGGAGGGAGCTGGGTCGGCGCGCCCTTCCGGCATTGATCCTTCAGTAGCTCGAGCACTCTTTCTTGCCATTGCAGTTGGCCTTCAGAGAGTTTTGGGAATGTTCCCACAGACGGCGCCAAACTGTTGCGGAACGCTTAGGGCTCTTGGTAGACCGGTCCACTTGAACCACCTTAGCTCGTGAGCGAACTAAGCGCGCAAACAATCAATTAGAGATTTGTCGAGTACGCTGGGACTTTTTAATGTGGAAAACCCGGAAAGGGTAAAAAACCACGCGGCCGGAGCTGTGCCGACCAAACTTCACTATCTTCTGGGGGGTTACAATTTGGACGCTAGAACTCGAGCGCGACAGGCCGCTGCTCGTTACAGTGATAGAGAGAGAGAACTCCGAGGGTGACAGACCACCTCTCGGAAAAACTAAGTCCTTTTCCCTTCTGAGAACCAAAGTGAGAAGGCTAGTCGCCTTTTCCTTCTGAGAACAGAAGTGAGAAGGCTAGTCGCCTTTTCCTTCTGGGAATGCTGGAGAACGAAAGAAAGAAGGCTGGTCGTCTTTTCCTTCTGGGAATGCTGGAGAACGAAAGTGAGAAGGCTGGTCGCCTTTTCTTTCTGGGAATTTTAGAGAACGAAAGTGAGAAGGCTGGTCGCCTTTCGGGATGATGAAGATCTTCAAGTCCACGAAGGAGATCTTCAAGCGCCGAAGGAGAATTCCGCGAAAGTCTGCAAGGAGCTCTCCCGGGTCCAGAAGTCAAGGTCCCTTCAAATGAAGCCCTGAGGCTCCTTTTATAGCTTTAGTCGGGGGCGGTCCGGTAATTTTGTCGTTGACAGTTTCCATAAATGCTTGGTGGACGAATCATATTTTTCGATTTGGGGTACACGGATTGCCATTTTTCGTAAATGACCACCTTGCCCTTCGGGCAGTTTGGGCGGCTCAGGCAGTTCGGGCAGTTCCGTTGGAGGTGAAAAAGGCGACTGGCCGTTCCTGAAAAGTGAGAAGCCGGAAAGACAAAAAGTGAGACGCCTGAAAGACAAAAAGTGAGACGCCTGAAAGACAAAAAGTGAGAAGCCTGAAAGACAAAAAGTGAGAATGCTCTGAACGCGCTCAGAAGCGTTCTGAGCGCGCAACGAACATGAAAGTGCTTTGAACGCGCTTGGAGGCGTTCTGAGCGCGCGTGAGTGCGGAGGCGTTCTGAGCGCGCTCAGAAGCGTTCTGAGCGCGCTCAGAAGCGTTCTGAGCGCGCTCAGAAGCGTTCTGAGCGCGCGACGAACATGGAAGTGCTTTGAACGCGCGACGAACATGGAAGTGCTTTGAACGCGCTTGAAGGCGTTCTGAGCGCGCGTGAGCGCGGAGGCGTTCTGAGCGCGCTCAGAAGCGTTTTGAGCGCGCGACGAACATGGAAGTGCTTTGAACGCGCTTGGAGGCGTTCCGAGCGTGCGTGAGCGCGGAGGCGTTCTGAGCGCGCTCAGAAGCGTTCTGAGCGCGCAATGAACATGAAAGTGCTTTGAACGCGCTTGGAGGCGTTCTGAGCGCGCTCAGAAGCGTTCTGAGCGCGCAATGAACATGAAAGTGCTTTGAACGCTCTTGGAGGCATTCTGAGCGCGCGTGAGCGCGGAGGCGTTCTGAGCGCGCTCAGAAGCGTTCTGAGCGCGCAACGAACGTGGAAGAGCTTTGAACGAGCTTGGAGGCGTTCTGAGCTCGGAGGCGCCCTGGGCAGTCGGCGGAGCGGGGAGTCGTCCCCCAAGTTGGAATTGGGATCCGACGCACCCGGCGAGGGGGCGCGAATACGGCGGGGCCCCTTGCGAGCTCCCCTGCAGAAAAAGGCGAGGGGAGGGGGCCGGGCCGCACTCTACGGGCGGCGCGGCTGAGTCGCACCCCGGGGGGCGCTGCCCGCGTGCTGCCGCGCATGCGTGCGGTAGCGCACGCGCTTGCGGTCTGCTCTCCGCGCGCTTTGTTTCTGGCGGTTGGCGGCAGAAATGGCGGGCTCGGTTTCTTTGATTCGAGCGATTGCGTGTTGACCGCTGACCTCATCTCTCTTCAGCGGAGCTTCTTTTAGACGCACCCCAAGGCCTTTACGGGTGGTATAACAAGAGAGATGACCGTCCGATGAAAGCACCGAACTCGCACTATCCACTGAAGATTGAGTAAAGTGGACTGCAATCCTTCTAGCGGATGCATAAGGTTCACTGAGAACCTTCGATGTTTATGTATGACGTCCAACCCTCACCACCACCGGAGAGAAATACCAAGCTCCTACACGATCTTGTCGCTGATACGTAGCCCACCTTGTATCCAATCTTCCCCGGCCAAAGCCCTGCAGCAATCCACACCTATGCACCTACACAAAGGCCGACGCAACACCCTGGAGGTAAGCACTCCTTTTACCACAAAGGAAGAAGGACAGGAGGCGAACAACAACAATAAAGAACGGCGGCGACGCACACGAGATTGGGATCCTCCATTGGCTCGCCGATGCTATCTTCCTTGCGAACAGGAGGGGCGGCAGTACGTCACAAACAAGAGGGGCGGCTTCTCCTTCGACGAACAAGAGCAAGGGGTGATGGTTCCTCCTGCAGCACACAGGAACGATGCGGCTCCTGCTCTCTCACGCGAACATAAAACCAAAGGGGCGGCTTCTGGCTATCGGGCCAGAAGGAGTACCAGGTTTCAGCGAAACCTAAAAAAACTAAACCTGATCCGAACCAAATACCCAACATGTTAGCTATCATTTTTTCTTCAAGGTTAGTAGTAATTGCATGTATACCTTCATTGAGTTTACCATGTAGAAAAACATTTTTTTTTAAATAATCATACTTTACTATACAATACTCTATAAGACCTGCACGGTATTTCATCTTGTCATCATATTAAATGTGTCACTATGCTATGCTCTACAGGTCTAAGTAAATCTACTAATTGTTCAAATATGGTCTACCCCATATTTCTATGTAAAACCCTTTTGTAATTAAATAATCATATTTTACACATCATTTATTGTACCCAATTCGTGTTAGTTTAACCGTGACAAAGTCGCACAGGACATTGAACTTAACTTTCTATTTGGTGTTTTAACCACATCCCAAGTTTCATGTTTCTTTATTGTATGCATTCTTCTAAGGCCATTTCTCCCCATGCATTTAGAAACCTATAAAGCCTTGAAATTCCTTCTTTTCGTTGTTTTAAGGATGACTATTATAAAGTGTCATCCGTTTGAGCGTTTTTTCTTTATTGCGTTTTTCGAAAAAAAATCAAATGTTATTGTTTGCGTATTTGAATAGCTTCTATTTGGAACATCAATCTCCCAAAACAGTGTTTTATGCCTGATTCTAACTGTAGGGAGGGAGCTCCATTCAAGAGCGCATTATTTTATCTTTATCTTCAATCACAACGACCCACCCAAACATACCCTAAATCTCAAGCCTCCAATTAGGTGAACTCTAATTAATTTCTTTGAATTATTTCTCTACACGCAGGAAGTTCTTATTATTTGGGGCGACAAGGATAATGTTTTCCCAATTTCTCTTGGTCATCGACTACAAAGGTAAATGCTTTATACTTTAATGTATACACAAATCTCTCTACAAAGGTATGCTAAGTTACATGCTGCACATCTCTTACTTTTGAAATTACAGAAACCTCTCTTGTAAGAGCAAATTTCATAACATTCATGCACAAAAAGACCCCCTCCCCTCTGAAAATTTACTCCAATGAGGTATTTTTGTGCATGAATGTTATGAAATGTAAACTTGCATTGGAGGTTTTTGTAATTTCAAACTGAAGAGGAGTGCAAGCTGTAATTATGCTAACTTTTAGGGAAAAGTTTGGTAATTATTCCTTTAGAATTATAAGAAATATATATTCATGATCAAATAAAATTACTAATAATTTGATTCTATTAGGTGGTTTAACTTGGCTTATGATACATAAGCAATTTAATTTAAGATATATATATCTATATATAGGGCCATTTACCGGGACCTCACCTCTAACTTTGCTAAATTACTGAGAGCACACATCTTATTTTCGAAATTACAAAAAACTCCCCTATAAGTTAGCATAATTACAAAAATTTCCCTTGAAGTTTTAATTTCATTACAAAAAACCTCATCGGTGTTGTTGCGGGTCGCTTAGGGCTCTTGGTAGACCGGTTCAAATGAACCGCCTTAGCTCGGGAGCAATCTAAGCGCGCATACAGTCAATTTGAGATTGTTGAGTACACTGGGACTTTATTAGCGTGGAAAACCCGGAAAGGGTGAAAAACCACGTGGTCGGAGCTGTGCCGACCAAATTTCACTATCTCTTGAGAGGTTACAACTGGATGCTAAGAGATCGAGTGCGACAGGCCGCTACTCGTTACAATAGTAGAGAGAAAGAGGGAGAGCACTCCGAGGGTGACAGGCCACCTCTCGAAAAAACTAAGTACTTTTCCTACGAGTACAGCAGTGAACCAAAGTGAGAAGGCCGTGCCTGCTTTCCAGAGGACAGAAGTGAGACAGCCCTGTCTGCTTTCGAGAGGACAGAAGTGAGACTGTCCTGCCCGCTTTCCTGAGAACGAAAGCGAGAGCCTTGTCCGCTTTCGAGAACGAAAGCGGGAGCCTTGTCCGCTTTCTTGGGAGCGAAAGCGAGAACCTTGTCCGCTTTCGCGAGTAAGGATTTCTCTAAGTCCTCGAAGATGATCTTCAAGTGCCGAAGGAGAAATCCGTGGAAATCTTCAAGGAGCTCTCTCTCGTCTCAAAGTCCGGATCCTTTAAATGAAGCCTTGGGGGCCTTTTTATAGCTTTTGCCGGGGGTAGCCCGGTAATTTCGCCGTCGTAACCACCATAACCACCTTGGCTGACGAATCTTATTTCTCGATTTGGGGCACTCGGATCACCATTTTTCATAAATGACTGTCTTGCCCTTTGAGGAAAGGTGACAAACTGTTCCTGAAAAGTGAGAAACTGAAAAGACAAAAAGTGAGCGAGGCGAGGCGTAAAAGTGAGCGGGGCTGAAAAGCGAGCGAGGTGAGGCGAAAAAGTGAGAATGCTCAGAGCGCGCTCAGAAGCGTTCTGAGCGCGCAACAAACATGGAAGCGCTTTGAATACGCTTGGGGGCGTTCTGAGCGCTCTCAGAAGCGTTCTGAGCGCGTAACGAACGTGAAAGCACCTTGGACGTGCTTAGAAACGTTTCGAGTGTGCGCGAACATGGAGACGTTCAGGATGATACGCATAAATCGAGAAGTTGATCCCCAAAGGGAAATCAGGGTCTGGCGCTTTTGGCGAGAGTGCGAATACGGGAGGACCATTTGCAAGCCCCCCGGTGAGGAACATCTGCGGAAGAGGAAGGCCAACCGCCCCTCGCGCTGAGTGAGGGTGGCCCGGCCGCACCTGGAAAAGTGCGGCTTGGCCGTACCCCAAGGGGGGCGGCCGAGCGGCCGCACCAAAGGGGGGTGCGGCCCGCCGCACCCCATGGTGGGGGGGGGGGGTGCGGCTTGGCCGCACCCCATGGGGGGTGTGGCTTGGCCGCACCCCTCTCGGGTGCGGCTTGCCCGGCGGAGGCCGCACCCCGTGTGGGGTGCGGCCCGGCGCGCTCCGCTCGCCGGCGGGAGCGGGTGGTGTTGGTGTTTACGCGGTGGTTGGCGCGCTTAATGCGCGGTTTTGAATGGAGGGAATGGCGGTTCCGCTTTAAACTCCCCACTAGAGTAGTGGATGAAGTGGTTGGTTAGAGTAACCGCCGCCCGGTTCTCCATAAGAAGAGAGCCCATGATGAATCCTCATCATAAGCCCCCCAAACCTTCGGAGTCCGTTCTTTTATTTGAAGGAGTCGAAGGTTTTCTCTTGAATCTTACTCCGGTCATCTTCATCGTGGGCGGCGCGTTGGTCATGGTGGAGGTAAGTTTTTGTTTTTACCGTGAAAAAAAAGGGGGACGACGGAGCGCGCCCGTAAGGGTGGTTTCGACCGAGGGGAGGCGACGCCGGAGGCCGGCGTTCGCGCGCGCGGTGGGCGGTCGTGCGCGCGGACGCCGGGTGGCCGCGCGTGCGGTGGTCGGCCGCGCGCGCGCGGCCCGGGCGCGGCGGTGGCCGGTCGCGCGCACGCTGTGGGCGGCCGTGCGCGCGCGGCCCGGGCGCAGCGGTGGCCGGTCGCGCGCACGCGGTGGCCGGCCGTGCGCGCGCGGCCCGGGCGCAGCGGTGGCCGGTCGTGCGCGCGTGGCCCGGGCGCGGTGGTGGCCGGCCATGCGCATGCGGTGGCCGGCCGCGTGCGTGCGGCCCGCGCGCGCGCGTGCGGCGGTTGGTCGCACGCGGGCGCAGCGGTTGGCCGCGCGAGTGCGCGGAGGCGCGAGCGCGCGGCCTCCGCGCGAGCGCGCGGCCTCCGCGCGAGCGCGCGGCCTCCGCGCGAGCGCGCGGCCTCCGCGCGAGCGCGCGGCCTCCGCGCGAGCGCGCGGCCTCCGCGCGAGCGCGCGGCCTCCGCGCGAGCGCGCGGCCTCCGCGCGAGCGCGCGGCCTCCGCGCGAGCGCGCGGCCTCCGCGCGAGCGCGCGGCCTCCGCGCGAGCGCGCGGCCTCCGCGCGAGCGCGGGGCTGGTTGCATGCACGGGGCTGTTGCTTACGCGCCTTTTCGTACGTGCGGGCACCGTCCTTGGTCGTGTGCGTCCGCTCATTGGTTTGTTGGCGCTAGCGTGCCCCATTGGGCTTGAATTTGCTTGGTGCGCTTATTTGGAAATATTTGTTTTGCTATGTACACACGCTTATGTGTGCGAATTTTTCTTGCAGGCTTCGAGACGAGGCGGCCAATCAAGGCCGATGCGTATGCGCTCCACTCTCGACGGGGCTCGCGTCGACTCGTGGCGCAAACGGTTCGGGCTGCCCCCAAGTGTTGAGGTGAAGATTCCAGGAGCGGAGGATCGCGCCCAAAATCCACCGACCGGCTTCATGGCTCTTTCGGAGAGCTGTTTGAAGTCCGGGTTTCGCATTCCTCCGCCCGAGGAGGTTGTTGAGATCTTTCGATTTTGTGGCGTCCCGATTACCCAGTTTACACCGGCTGGGATGGCGAATATCATGGGCCTGGTGGTATTTTTTCGGGAGCATAGCAAGCGCTTTTCACTTGAGATTTTCAAGGACTGGTGTGAGGTGTCCACCGACCCGGGCGGTCGTATAGAGATCCGGAGCAACAAGAGCTGGTTCCATTTCGGCGCGAAAGCCGATTACCGTCATGGGAATACCCTTTACGGGTACGTTCAGAATCGATGGGAGCTACCGGAGTTATGGAGATCGCTCCCTGGACGTTGCCGCCGTCAGACTGGTCGGGAGGATGAGTTTGTTCCCATCCCAGGTTTTCCTGGCCGAGAGGGGTTGTCAAAGGCCTTGCTCTCTATTTCTAGTTGCGTGGATGAACGCCGGTTGCACTCTGTGGGACTTTCCTGGGATCCGGAGCGGGAGGCTGCCGTTCCATTAGACCGTGGGAGGAAGCGGAAGATCGTCTTCAAGAACTGTCCTTCTGACCCGCGTCCCACTCCGCCGGCACCTACGAGTTATGACGACGAGGCCGACCCGAGCCGTCCTAGAGGAGAGCCGACTTTGCCTGATCCGGAGGTGGAGATCTTGGCGCCTCCTCCTGCCGTTCAGGTCCCACAGGAGGATTTGCCGCCACCACCTCCTCTTATGCCGGCGAAGCGCGTTTCCTCTTCTCTTCAGGCGATGGCCTTTGCGGTAAATGAAGTTCTCCTTTCATTATTTAGCCTTTCTTCTTCGTTGTTATTTGCTTTTGCTAACCACTTAGCTTTTGCAGGCGGAGGCTTTGACCAGTGTTGCCGTTACGTGGAACGACCATTATGTGAGTCTCAAGGACAATTATTTCGCCCTTCAGGAGGAGTTACGCGTGGCGAGATGCGAGATGTCCGCCTTGCAGGAGAGAAGAGACCGAGATTCAGTCCGCGTTCAGCAGCTGGAGGCTGATATTGGGAAGCTGCGCGCAGAGTGCGGTGGTGACAAGGCGCTCGCGGAGGATGCCCTTCGTCAGTTGTCGGATGCACAGGGGGAGATGTTCCGCCTGGAGGGAGAGTTGGGCTTCCTACGAAGCGAGGTGGACCGGCTGTTGTCGATCGAGCAGAGGCTCGAGGGGGCCAAGGCGACCGGGGTGGCCGAGTACAAGGACTCCCTCGCTTTTGCGGAGGAGCGTTTCCAGATGATGGAGGAGATTCAGGCTGAGGTGATGACGTCAGAGGTAGAGCCCCTAATAGCGGACGAGTGTGAGGTCTCCTTTCAGAGAGGCATTCAGAAGACCCTTCGCATGATGGGGAGGAAGTTCGGGTGTGACACCACCGGCCTTGGAGCCGGAGACCTTTTTGGAGATGACTACTCGGATGTAGCCGAGGACTGATGCTGTCTATCTCTCTTTTTCCTGTTTTTAGTTTTGTTGCTTGTTTGCGTGTTTGCCGGATGTGGATGTATCTCTTTTATTGTATATATCGTACTTGTTTGTTTGCACGATCTTGTAAACCTGGTTGTTAGCACCTGCATAGCCCGATCATTTTCAAAGTTACAGATGAGCTTGCGCGGACCTGAGCCTGCGGCTTTTATATTATAGGTGCACGAGTCTGGCCCGCGGCTTTTACATAATAAAATAGGTGCACGGGTCTGGCCCGCGGCTTTTACATAATAAAATAGGTGCACGGGTCTGGCCCGCGGCTTTTACATAATAAAATAGGTGCACGGGTCTGGCCCGCGGCTTTTACATAATAAAATAGGTGCACGGGTCTGGCCCGTGGCTTTTTGCACGAGTCTGGCTCGCGGCTTGGCCGGTGAATAGCTTTTGTATTCAAACCGAGGGTAAACGTAAGGGGGGCAGGCCCCTACGATGCACGAGTCTGGCTCGCGGCTTTTTGCACGAGTCTGGCTCGCGGCTTTTTCGCACGAGTCTGGCTCGCGGCTTTTTTGCACGAGTCTGGCTCGCGGCTTTTTCGCACGAGTCTGGCTCGCGGCTTTTTCGCACGAGTCTGGCTCGCGGCTTTTTTGCACGAGTCTGGCTCGCGGCTTTTTCGCACGAGTCTGGCTCGCGGCTTTTTCGCACTAGTCTGGCTCGCGACTTTTTTGCACGAGTCTGGCTCGCGGCTTGGCCGGTGAATAGCGTTTGTATTCAAACCGAGGGTAGACGCAAGGGGGGCAGGCCCTTACGACACCGGGACCTGACGACGGAGGAGAAGGGCGGACCTTCAATCGACGGCGGTACAAGGCCCCCGGGGCCAGGCCCCGAAGCGGTTCCCGAGCTTGTTCAGTATGGTGGGCGGTCGTGACCCGGTGGCTGGTCCTTGGTGGTACTCTTCTGTGTTTCTTTACGGAAGGCCTCCAGGTGTCCCGACTGGATGAGACGCTCAATCTCCTCCTTCAGCCTTGCGCAGTGCTCCGTTCGGTGTCCTCGGCCTTTGTGGAAGTGGCAAAACTGGGATTGATCTCCCCTGTGTAGGGAGAGCGCCCTGGGCCAGTTGATAACCTTGCTGTTGCAGATTATGGACAAAATGTGCTCGCGGGAGGTGTTTAGCGGAGTGTAGATCTGGGGGTTTTGACTTAATAGCCCTTGGGAGCGGCCCGCTTGGCTCTGAGTGAGCAGTTCGAATTGCTGCTGTTGGCCCTTTCTCTTGCGACTTGCATCGACTGCCTGCAGACTTGTCGGTGCCTGGGGTTTGACTTCTTCTGTCAATGCGGGATTTGCGCGGTCCTTCCGTGCGCTTTGCCTTTCAGGCTTTGGTTCTGTTGCCGTGTCGCTGCTGATCCAAGGGAGCTTGGAGGCAGGTGTGTCGAAACCATGCAGTGCGTTCCTAAGGATATTCCCTTTATTGGTCATGCGCCCTGACATGGAAACGTCATGGTCCAGGGCGTCCAGTACGAGGCTCCCGAATATTGCGTCGTAGGGGGAGTCCGCCTCGGCGACGACGAACTGAACGTCGTACTGGACTGGTTCTGAGTGCCTCCCTACTTGGACGGGGAGGGCGATGACTCCTACAGTGGGTACCGTAGTTCCGTCTGGGAGTTCCGCGCTGCTGGCCCTGAGTTTGAGGTTACCGCTTAGGAGTTTGAGCCGCACTACGGCGGCTAGGAACAAGAGGTTGAAGGGGATGCGATGTGTTATCAACGCTCTTCTTAGCTTGCGGGGTGGGCTGCCTATGCTTGCGTCTAAGGCGAAGTCCATCCATGCACAGGGTCGTTCCTGGCGAATATTTGTACGGACCTTTTCTTGCTGCTTGCTCCATTCCGTTCCCCTCGGGCGGGTCGGTTCGTTCATGCCTGGCTTTTCTTCTCCTTGGATCCTTGGGGAGCGTGCCTCATGCCATTCGACGAACAGTTGGGAGAACTCGGTGAAGTTGTGAACTGCTCCGTTTGGCAAAGATTCATACCAGCGGAGGGCATCTCCGCGTAGTGTCTTGGTGAAGATCTTGCAACTGATTTGGTCGGGAAGTCCGAGCGTTCGCGTCGTCATCAAGAAGTGATTAACGTGCTTGTACGGATCTTCTGCTCCGTGGAACTCCTTGCAATGCTGGAGCTTTAGCCACGACGGAACTGGGTATGCTAAAATTGACCTTGACAGGGGGGACTGTCTTTGTTGATGCGAGACATCATTCAGCTCCTGCCCTGCCGCGAGAGGGGCCGGTTTGTCCATTGATCCAAGCCACGTGGGCAGGACGGGAGTAGCGAGGAGCGCTCCTTTTGCCGGGTTCTCCGGGATTGAGGAACTGCATGCGTCGGATATTTCGGGGGAGGTGTCCACTTTTGCTGGTTCCGTTAACTCCGGAGAAGCGGGCGCTGCGCTCAGGAATCCTTTGCTTGGTTTTTGGGAATCCATTCCCACAGACGGCGCCAAACTGTTGCGGGTCGCTTAGGGCTCTTGGTAGACCGGTTCAACTGAACCGCCTTAGCTCGGGAGCAATCTAAGCGCGCATACAGTCAATTTGAGATTGTTGAGTACACTGGGACTTTTTTAGCCTGGAAAACCCGGAAAGGGTGAAAAACCACGTGGTCGGAGCTGTGCCGACCAAATTTCACTATCTCTTGAGAGGTTACAACTGGATGCTAAGAGATCGAGTGCGACAGGCCGCTACTCGTTACAATAGTAGAGAGAAAGAGGGAGAGCACTCCGAGGGTGACAGGCCACCTCTCGGAAAAACTAAGTACTTTTCCTACGAGTACAGCAGTGAACCAAAGTGAGAAGGCAGTGCCTGCTTTCCAGAGGACAGAAGTGAGACAACCCTATCTGCTTTCGAGAGGACAGAAGTGAGACTGTCCTGCCCGCTTTCCTGAGAACGAAAGCGAGAGCCTTGTCCGCTTTTCGAGAACGAAAGCGGGAGCCTTGTCCGCTTTCTTGGGAACGAAAGCGAGAACCTTGTCCGCTTTCGCGAGTAAGGATTTCTCTAAGTCCTCGAAGATGATCTTCAAGCGCCGAAGGAGAAATCCGTGGAAATCTTCAAGGAGCTCTCTCTCGTCTCAAAGTCCGGATCCTTTAAATGAAGCCTTGTGGGCCTTTTTATAGCTTTTGCCGGGGGTAGCCCGGTAATTTCGCCGTCGTAACCACCATAACCACCTTGGCTGACGAATCATATTTCTCGATTTGGGGCACTCGGATCACCATTTTTCATAAATGACTGTCTTGCCCTTTGAGGAAAGGTGACAAACTGTTCCTGAAAAGTGAAACTAAAAAGACAAAAAGTGAGCGAGGCGAGGCGTAAAAGTGAGCGGGGCTGAAAAGCGAGCGAGGTGAGGCGAAAAAGTGAGAATGCTCAGAGCGCGCTCAGAAGCGTTCTGAGCGCGCAACGAACATGGAAGCGCTTTGAATACGCTTGGGGCGTTCTGAGCTCTCTCAGAAGCGTTCTGAGCGCGTAACGAACGTGAAAGCACCTTGGACGTGCTTATGGACGTTTCGAGTGTGCGCGAACATGGAGACGTTCTGGATGATACACATAAATCGAGAAGTTGATCCCCAAAGGGAAATCAGGGTCTGGCGCTTTTGGCGAGAGTGCGAATACGGGAGGACCATTTGCAAGCCCCCCGGTGAGGAACATCTGCGGAAGAGGAAGGCCAACCGCCCCTCGCGCTGAGTGAGGGTGGCCCGACCGCACCTGGAAAAGTGCGGCTTGGCCGTACCCCAAGGGGGGCGGCCGAGCGGCCGCACCAAAGGGGGGTGCGGCCCGGCCGCACCCCATGGGGGGGGGGGGGGGGGGGGGGTGCGGCTTGGCCGCACCCCACGGGGGGTGCGGCCTGGCCGCACCCCTCTCGGGTGCGGCTTGCCCGACGGAGGCCGCACCCCGTGTGGGGTGCGGTCCGGCGCGCTCCGCTCGCCGGCGGGAGCGGGTGGTGTTGGTGTTTACGTGGTGGTTGGCGCGCTTAATGCGCAGTTTTGAATGGAGGGAATGGCGGTTCCGCTTTAAACTCCCCACTAGAGTAG
The DNA here is from genome assembly GCA_033032865.1 of Dactylorhiza incarnata. NCBI lineage: Eukaryota > Viridiplantae > Streptophyta > Magnoliopsida > Asparagales > Orchidaceae > Dactylorhiza > Dactylorhiza incarnata. Next base: position 9,722,176 of record JAWHQI010000053.1, read on the forward strand.
TGGATGAAGTGGTTGGTTAGAGTAACCGCCGCCCGGTTCTCCATAAGAAGAGAGCCCATGATGAATCCTCATCAGGTGTACAATTTCATTACAAAAAAAATCTGAATTTTTGTTCATGATGTTATGAAATGAAAAGTTTAGGGGAGGTTTTTGTAATTTCGAAAATAAGAGGGGTGCTCTCAGTAATTATGGTAACTTACAGGGGAGGTACGGGTAATATATATATTTGATGGGTTGTCATACATTATGTAGAGAAATCTGGGCTGCGGTTAGGCAAAAACATGACTCCTCCACTAACATAATGAGGTCATAGGCAAGAAAGTAGGTTCGACAAACCCACTATCTCCGCAAACAACCGCGCGCAGTCGCGCTCGGCACCACGCCCAACCGTACGCGCACGTCCGAACGCGCGCGACCGCACACACGACCGCGTCGCGGTCGCCTACAACAGCACGCACGCGGCCTGTGCGCTAGCGCGCGCGCTAGCGCGCTCGTGCGCGCACAAGTGCCCTGCGCGCGCGCTAGCGCGCTCGTGCGCGCACTAGCGCGCTCGTGCGCGCACTAGCGCCCTGCGCGCTTGCGCGCACGGGCGCGCGCGGCCTGCGCGGCACGCGCACGCGCGCGGCCTGCGCGGCACGCGCACGCGCGCGGCACGCATGCAAGCGCACGCGCACGCCTGCACGGCCCGCATGCAAGGCCCGCGCACGCGCACAGCCTGCGCGGCCCGCATGCAAGCGCACGCGCGGCCTGCGCGGCCCGCGCGCGACCTGCGCAGCCTGCGCGGCCCGCGCGCCAACGCGCGCGCGGCCTGCGCGGCCCGCGGGCTAGCGCTCTGCGCGGTCTGTGCTAGCGTGCACGGCCTGCGCGTGCTCGCGCGCGGCCTGCCAGTCGATCCCCCTCGACGCACGACACGCCCGCCGCCCCTTTTGCGTCGTCCCCGCACGACTCCGATCATGCTTTTACGGTGTGTCCGCGCGCACTTCAACGTGCGCTTAGCACCGCTAAGTTCGTAGCGTACTTTTGATCCGCGCGCACTTGAACATTGCAATGTTCACGGAGCGCACAACTGCCATCATGTGGTGCAAATAGTAAAATCCCACATCATGAGGTGTAAATGGTAAAATCCTTCAATACGGTCTGCGTATAGCAAATAATATTGTCATGGTGTGCGCATAACCATATCCGTCATATGAATACATATCACCACAAAACTATACAAATTGGTGTGCGTATAACACATAAATTGGTTATGGTGTGCGGATAGCCGTATAACCACCGTAACCACCCGTTTAATTACGAAAGTGCCACCCTCAAAAGCTATAAATAGGACCCCAAGATTTCTCTTTTTGGAGATCTTTTTTCTCTTCTCCCTCCTTTCCTCCTAAGTGCAAGAGAGAGAGCACTCCTTGAAGATCTTCATCATCTTCGAAGAATCCTTCGAAGATCTTCGATCATCTTCGAAGATCTTCGATCTCCTTTGTGCACCTTGCACATTGCACCTTGCACATCGCACTTTGTGCACCTTGCACATTGCACTTCGTGCACATTGCACCTTGCACATTGCACTTCGTGCACATTGCACCTTGCCCATTGCACATTGCACCTTGCACATTGCACTTCGTGCACCTTGCACATTGCAGCAACCACATAGCTCCAGACTCCTTCGCTCGCAGCCAGAGTCGAGCCGTAGACTCCAGATCGTGTCGAGCGCACCACTCCAGCTTTCGAGCACTAGCAGAAGACTTCAAAGCATCCAGAGCACAACGGTCCCCACTGCAGCAAAGAAAAAGACTTAGCTCCGTGAGCGGTGGCCTGTCACCCTCCGAGCTCATTCCTCTCTCTCTCCATCGAATTGTAACGAGGAGCGACCTGTCGCCCTCGACTTCTCTACAAAGCTCTGTACAACAACCAACAAATAGTGAAATTTGGCTGGCACCGGCCCGGCCACGTGGTTTTTCACCCTTTCCGGGTTTTCCACGCTAAAAACGTCCTCTTGCCATCAGTCGATTCTCTCTGTGACTGTTTGCGCACTCGGTTCACTCTCGGACTAAGACGGCTCGATTCGCCCAGTCTGAAAGAACATTGAGCGACCTGCAACAATATTAAAACATTAACTTTAATATGCATTATTAATATTAGTATAGTAAAATGCTAAATAAAATTTACCGCTTTATTAATTTATCGGGATTTTGTAAACGAGAAGCCTTAATATGTATAATTTATAGAATAAAACGTCACTAAACTGAGCTTTAATGGAAGCCTTAATAAGTTTTTTCTTTCATTTATTATCTTATATGCGTGGCCCTTATTTTAGCATTACATATATTCTTTAAATAATAATTGAATATAATATATTTATATTTGTATTGAATCAATGCATTTCACTGGCAAATTTTTGCTCGGAGTCCGTACATGTGCTTGTGGTTGACATCTGAGATGTCGTAAATGACATCTCTCAGATGTCAAAAATAACTATAAAAAAAAATTGTGGTGAGTTACTCTCACCTAAGATCATGGTGAGAGGAGCGCATCTAAGCCGTTGGTTCACCATGATTGATCAAAATACTGTCGTATTTCTGAATTAAAAATACTGTCAACATTTTTAGATAGCAGATCCGCCGTAAAATTTGTGATCATACGGCTGTATTGATTCCCCACCTAGAATTAGGTGAGAGAACGCACCTAAAAATCTCTCTAGAAAAATGGGCTTTAGGGTTTAGGGTAGAGGGGGCGAGCCCAAGGAGGGCAGAGGGGGCGAGCCGGAGCGTAGAGGGGAGGAAGCCCCCCGGGCTCGCCCCGCCCCAGCAAGGGTGCGAGCCGGAGAGGGTCCGCTTCCCGAGCTCGCCCCGCCCCAGCAAGGAGGCGTGCCGGAGAGGGTCTGCCTCCCAGGCTCGCCCCGCCCCAGCAGGGGGCGAGCCGGAGGCAGGCGGCCTCCCGGGCTCGCCCCGCCCCAGCAGGGGGGCGAGCCGGAGAGGGTCCGCCTCTCGGGCTCGCCTCGCCCCAGCAAGGGGGTGAGCCGGAGAGGGTCCGCCTCCCGGGCTCGCCCCGCCCCAGCAGGGGGTGAGCCGGAGGCAGGCGGCCTCTCGGGCTCGCCCCGCCCCAGCAAGGGGGCGAGCCGGAGAGGGTCCGCCTCCCGGGCTCTCCCCGCCCCAGCAAGGGGGCGAGTCGGAGAGGGTCCGCCTCCCGGGCTCGCCCCGCCTTAGCAGGGGGCGAGCCGGAGGCAGGCGGCCTCCCGGGCTCGCCCCGCCCCAGCAAGTGGGCGTGCCGGAGAGGGTCCGCCTCCCGGGCTCGCCTCGCCCCAGAAGGGGGCGAGCCGAAGGCATGCGGCTGTTGGGTTTGAGAGCACGCAAACCCGACCCGAGCACCTGCAAATTAATTCAGCGAGAGCAACTGCGCGAGCATTTTAGCGGATATGCAAACACAAGAAAGCAAAAAAAAAATAGCACACGAGAATTTTTAACGTGGAAACCCGAATGGGTGAAAACCACGGGACGGTCGGAGTCCAACCCGGAAAGCCTCCACTAAAACGTGTATAAAATACACGCAAAAAAATTACAGGCTTTCCCTCTTTGATCCACAAAGGATCACCTCTACTTCGCTACACACATAAATAAATACAAGTTACCACAGTAATTTATCGAGACAGATCAAAATTCTCTCCAATGTAGTTTGCGCGTAACTTGCGTGTTTCCAAAAATGAGTCTGTAGCGAAGCTGCCCTTTGACCCGAATAGAGTCGGTCACGGTCCTCCTTCTCGCGGCCGACAACGGCCGTCAGCACCAACTTTAGCGTCGACGGCACTTCTCCACGGATGTCGCAAGCTCGACGCTCCTTCGTATGCCGCAACTTCGGCGAACGAGAGATCTTCCGTAGCTCTGCTTGCTGCTTGATGCGAAGGAAAAAAATTGATGCCACCACTGCGGATATGTCATCTATTTATAACAAAGTTTTCGTGCCTTGTTGGATTTCCTCCGCCTTTCCTTTTCTTTCTCCTCTCTCCCTTTCTCTCTCTTTCTTTTTCACTTTCTCTCTCTTTCTTTTTCACTCTCTCTCCCTTTCTCTCTTTTTCTTTTTCTTTCTGACATTGTAACATTTGTCAAAAGCTATGATGCTATAGCCTCCCGGGCTCGCCTCGCCCCAGCAAGGGGGCGAGCGAGGGAGGCGGCCTACCCCCCCCCCCCCCCCCCGCTCGCCCGGCCCCATAGGGCGGTCTGCGTTTAGCGCCCCGAAGTAGCGGGATTTGGCTGTTGGCAGGCCAAGCTTGGGGGCATTTTCGTAATCTCGTAGGCCAGAATGTGGCTATCGGCAGACCAACTCCGAAAGACTATAAATAGGACCAAGGGGGCACCATTTGGAGGGACTTCTCTTTGGGCTTCTCTCTTCCCAAGTTTCTTCAAGTGGGAGAAGAGAGCCTCCAAAGGTGCCCAAGCTCGACATTGGCTTGGGAGGGGAAGCGCTTTAAGATCTTTCGGGTGTGTGGTGTGACCTCCTCGCTGAGCCCTTGGTCCTGTTCCTAGTTTCCTAAGTCTTCGGCCTTGTGCTCTCCCTTGAGAGAAGTAGGTGTGAGCCGTGAGGTCACTCCCTCTTTTGGGGACCCCGAACTCCACATAGATCAAGTCTTGTTCTCAAGTCTTGGTTTCAACAATACCCATCAAGAGAATGTAATTATCATTGATAATTTATTAATTAATCTTGCATTGTCATAATCTCACAATGTCTCGTCGTTTGACGATGTCACTAAATTGTATTTTTTCTACTATTATTTATTGTGTAATATTGTATGGTGTAAAGTCTTCAAAGATTCTGTGTGAATCGAGGAGGAAAAACATTGTATTTGTCTGCGCATTTTCACACATTTTTAATGTCTGCTTTTCCCGGAAATAAAAAATCGTGTTTATTTTTGGTTTGCTAATAGTCCAATTTGCTTACAACAGTGCCCTTAATTAACTTGACTTGTATTTATTTAATATATATGGGTGATTAATGGATATTAATTAAACCCATTCACAACATTACTAATTTTGTACCAAATAAAAACATAATTCTACGTGTCGAACATTAATCTACAGACATTTGGGAAGTAATGCGAGGCTCGAAGTGATCGCGGATGCGGGGCACGCGGTGCAGTTGGAGAAGCCCCATATTGTAAATCAACTTATCCAGAGGTTCTTACTGCAGTCTACCAATTTACTATCTGCATAAAAAGATTACCGCATGCTGTAATATAATTTGTATTATGCCCCTCATTAATCAATTTAGGTTTTTTTGGGGGTACTTTCTGATGGAAGTAAAGCAGAATTTAATATAATGTTAATGCAATATATATTAAATACTCTTCCGGCTTTATAAACAAAAATAATTTCATCATTCAATTGCATTATTATAATTTTATTAATATCTTAGCAAGAGAATATCCTAGAAAATAGTGAGTTTAGTCTTTACTCTCATGCTTACAGTGGCAGAACTAAGATTTTGATGTCGCACGACAATAATTAATTTTAACATACATTTATAAGTTGACAATTTGTTCACATCCTTATTAATTAAACCCAAAACAAATGAGAAAAATCACATTTGCACTGTTGCACAACAATGAAAAAAATAATCACATATAATATATTCACATATATACCTTGCGCAGCAATGAAAATGAAAAAAATTCCTAATTATTTCAGATTTTGGCACATTGCAGTGGAAAATAACCACATCACAGTTCACAAATATACCTTGCACTAGTCAATTGATGCACAATTCACTGTTTGGCTGCTTGCGGACTGCGGTTGCAGAAAATCTGAAATACCTCACATAATTTTCTACTTCACTGCTAGTAGACCGTTCGTCTGCAACAAAAGAGGAGGAAGAACTGAACAATGGCAGCGATTAATGCGCGTAAAACAAGAACAACGGAACAAAAAAAAGAAAGAACTGGAAGAAGAGGATCCCAGACTGGAACAACGGAACAAAAAAACTATGGATTTGTGCGAACAGGAACAACGGAACAAAAAAAGGAGGAAGAAACGCGATTTGCTTTGCGCGAATAAAACATAGGAACTACGAAGAAGAGGATCCTGAGAGGCTGAGCCTAACCTTGATTTGTGCGAAGTTGCGAACTACTGATAGTCGGCGATCTGTGATTCTGCGAAGAAGAACAGTCAAGGAACTGCCGTCGGCCCGTCGCCTGCAAGCTGCTGCGGTCTGCAATCGAAAAAAAAATACCTAAATTGCGATTGATAGGAAACAGCGGACTGGGGCAGCGATTAATGCGCGTAAAACACGATCGGGCATGTGCCCGACCGTGTCTTGTACTGGGTTCGCCCGTGCATGCATATCTTGTTGTAGGTAAATTAAATGCTCCTCCGACTTTATAAACAAAAATAATTTCATCAACCAATTTGATAATTATAATTTTTGTAATACCCGGTGAGAAAATTTAGTTTTGGGAAATTATCAGTGGTATTAGAGTTGTCGAGATATCTGTTTTGAAAAAAGCTGTACATTATTTGAAAAATATTTAATTGGTGATTTAAAAAATTTATTATATATTTTTGAGTTTGGAAGAACAACATAGATAAATAAATATTATATAAATCGTAAATAAACGGTTGCAAAAGGTAAGGGGCGAGAAACAAAGATGGGGAATGACTGAAGATAGATGTGACTTTCTTACACTTTCAAATAAAAGAGGAAAAAGTGAAAGTAGAGAAAGCAATTTTTAGAAAGTCGTAGGAGTGCTTTTGATATTATTTCGGTTGCGTGCTTACTTTTTAAAATGCAATGATACTATTTCGGTTGTTCCAGATGTTCTAAATACGAGAGAATTTTATGTACGCGTGCTTACACAGAGCATCGTAGGAGATTGTAATTTCTTTGTAAATTACAGTCGTATTTCCAGTTACAGTAGTAAATGGTCTGTATTTCCAGTATAAATTACAGATGTAATTTACACTAGAAAACTTCTATTCATCTCAAAATATATACATATGACTACTTAAAATAACCGTAAAAATACATGGATCAATATTTCATGACTTTTTTTAAATAATTAAAAAATTTGTAGCCTACAAAACGTTGTCCCGCACCATGCCTAGGTAAGAGCCCGTACCTAAAATTTTAAATATACGACTTCGATGGTGGGAATATATTCAGCCGACAGACGTTTTCCAATTTCTAAAAATAGACACGACTAGGGTTAAAGAAATAACCCTTAAGAATTTATTGCACATCATCTCCAACGTCTAAAAATGAAATCAAGGAAGGACCTCCACATTAGTCCTGAACAAAAAAACTGGGCCTGACGGGCCGGCCTGAGCCCGGCCCGGTCAAGGCCCGGTCAAGCCCGGCCCGGTTCAGGCCCGAACCGGGCCGAGCTCTTACCCGGGGCCCTAAAAGGGCCCCGGTTTGGCCGGACTACCCGGCCCGGTCCGGGCCGGGTAAAGCCCGATAATCGGGCTAGCCCGAGACCGGGCCGGGCAAAGCCCGAACCGGTCTCGAGCTAGCCCGATTATGAGCCTAACGGCTCTTATTAGAGTCGTTAGGCTCATATCATGGCAGCATGGCTGCCATGTGGCAGCCATGCTGCCATGAAGGCAGCCAACGGCTCTTAGAGCCGTTGGCTGCCATTTTAATATATTATATATATTAATATATAATAATATATATTATATTATTATTATTATTATTTTTTTTTTAATTAAAAAAAAACTAAAAAATCTTATAAATACCCCCCCTCCCCTCTCTCTTTTCTCACACCTCATCTCTCTCTCTCTCTCTCTCTCTCTCTCTCTCTCTCTCTCTCTCTCTCTTAGCTCTCCCAATGGCGTCGTCCTCCACAACTCCAGCTTCGTCTTCCCAAAGTACGGCTTCGGTGGTGGAGCACAATCGTAGAGCGGGTATTTGGGAGCATTTCGACATGGTCCAAGTCGGCACCGAAAGAAAAGCGCGCTGCAAGATGTGCTCGAAGTTGCTATCCATCAGCGGCAACTCGACGCTCGTTAGACACCAAAAATCTTGCGAGTCAAAACAAGCTCCTCCCGAGTCAAGTCAAGCTCAAATTTCTGGAGCAGGACAGATTTGGACGTACGATCAAATGCGACAGCGAGAGATGCAGGCGAAGTTCATCATCAAACGTGGGCTGCCATTCAGCGTCTTCGACAATGACGACGGCACAGAGTACATACATGGGGGGCTTCAGCCCAAATACCAAAAGGTTAGTAGAATTACTTTAAGGCGCGACATGATTAGGTTATATTTAGAAGCAAAACAAGAATTAATTACTTATTTTGAAAATTTCGAAGGACGTGTGAGTCTAACGAGCGACGTTTGGACGAGTAATTTAAATTTAGGATTAGCTTATCTTTGCATCACTTGTCATTGGATTGATCCCATTTCGTGGGAGCTAAATAAACGCGTAATATGTTTTACGGGTTTTGAATTCCTGCACACGGCTATAGCTTTATATAAGGTTATTATGAAATGTGCGCGGGAATTTAAAATTAACGATAAAATACTTAGTTTTTCTCTTGATAACGCCTCCAATAATGGCGCCGCAATTGAATTGTTAAAACGAGATTTAAAACCATTTCTCAACGGCGCGTTTTTTCATACTAGATGTGTTTGTCACGTCCTAAATTTAGTGGTACAGGATAGTTTAAAGGCAATGTCATCATATATTAATAAAATTCGCGACATGTTAAAAGCTATTTATTGTACTAAACAACGAGCTCAAGATTTTAGAAAATTTTGTAAAGCACAAAATCAGAAATATTTGAAACCACAATTAGATATGCCTATTAGATGGAACTCAACGTATAAAATGTTAAAAAGAGCCCTTCTACAAAAAGATCTTCTAATGAAATATTATAGTTTACTTAATATTGAACACGGTTTAGGTGAAACTGATTGGACCATAATAGAATATTATGTAGATTTACTAAAGTGTTTTTATAGGGCCACCGTTGCTTTATCTGGAGTGTATTATCCAACGAGCGCATTAGTGATTGAACATTTCGTACATATCACAGAAAGATTTAGTTATTATAGAAAACACCAAGGTTGGGCTCCTTTAATTAAAGTAATGGAAGAAATTTTTTAAAATATTATAGAGAAATACCGCCTATGTTTTCGTGCGCCGCCGCTTTAAATCCGCTACTTAACGTAGAAGGTGTAGAAAATTTGATCGACGAAATCAATACTAATCTAACCTTAAATATAAATTATGATGAGGATGACTCCGTTAGTAGTACAAGTTTTACTAATTTTTTTACGCAAAGTTATAATTATTACAATAACTTATACGGGTCACGACCCCGCGAAGAAATAACGCAACCCAAAACGAAGGATAGTCTTAAAAATAAAATTTTAGATTTAGCTTCTAGGAAAAAAGCGCGCACATCTGGTAGTTTAGATGAATTAGGATTATACACAAAAACTCAATTTAGCGATTTTATGAGTTCGGACGAGATCGAAAACTTCGATATCTTAAATTGGTGGAAAGGTAAAGCTAATACCTATCCTGTTTTGGCCTGTATGGCCCGTGATTTATTAACTGTCCAAGCTAGTACAGTAGCTTCGGAGTCCGCTTTTTCTCTTAGTGGCAGGGTTTTGAACGAGCGGAGGAGCCGGCTTAACGAAGATTCGCTGGAGGTTTGCATATGCTACAAGGACTACTTGGACAGCGTAAAGAGGAAGCAACACATAACAACTTTGGAGGATAGCTCGGAGGAGATAGAAGACGAAATGGACGCGTTGAACTTGAATCTACAGGATGATTAAATCCGCAGTCCAATCTAAATGTACTTTTTTTAAAATATGTAAATTTTTTAATTAAATTTTATAAGAATCATAGCTTTTATAGGTTTGTATTTTCAATTTTGTATTTTGTACAAATGTATGACTTAAATTTTGTAATATTTTAAATTTTTTGTTCCAAATTTTCAATATTAATAAAAATTTTTATTCCAAATTGTTCAATATTATTGGTTCAAAATGTTATTATTTATTATTTATAAAAATAAAAAATTAAAAAATTTATAATTTAATTAAAAAAATAAAAAACCGGGCCGGCCCGGATCGGGCCCGAGACCGGCCCGGCCTGAAGGGCCGGAGCAGGCAGCATATCAATGCTGCCTGCCCGGCCCGGGCCGGCCCGATTCCAGGGGGGACCGGGCCGGCCCGGCCCGATCCATGAAAAAGCCCGATCGGGCCCGGTCCAGGCCGGCCCGATCGGGCTTTATGTTCAGGGCTATTAAAAATAAAATTTTAGATTTAGCTTCTAGGAAAAAAGCGCGCACATCTGGTAGTTTAGATGAATTAGGATTATACACAAAAACTCAATTTAGCGATTTTATGAGTTCGGACGAGATCGAAAACTTCGATATCTTAAATTGGTGGAAAGGTAAAGCTAATACCTATCCTGTTTTGGCCTGTATGGCCCGTGATTTATTAACTGTCCAAGCTAGTACAGTAGCTTCGGAGTCCGCTTTTTCTCTTAGTGGCAGGGTTTTGAACGAGCGGAGGAGCCGGCTTAACGAAGATTCGCTGGAGGTTTGCATATGCTACAAGGACTACTTGGACAGCGTAAAGAGGAAGCAACACATAACAGCTTTGGAGGATAGCTCGGAGGAGATAGAAGACGAAATGGACGCGTTGAACTTGAATCTACAGGATGATTAAATCCGCAGTCCAATCTAAATGTACTTTTTTTAAATATGTAAATTTTTTAATTAAATTTTATAAGAATCATAGCTTTTATAGGTTTGTATTTTCAATTTTGTATTTTGTACAAATGTATGACTTAAATTTTGTAATATTTTAAATTTTTTGTTCCAAATTTTCAATATTAATAAAAAATTTTATTCCAAATTGTTCAATATTATTGGTTCAAAATGTTATTATTTATTATTTATAAAAATAAAAAAATAAAAAATTTATAATTTAATTAAAAAAATAAAAAACCGGGCCGGCCCGGATCGGGCCCGAGACCGGCCCGGTCCTGCCCGGCCCGGCCTGAAGGGCCGGAGCAGGCAGCATATCAATGCTGCCTGCCCGGCCCGGGCCGGCCCGATTCCAGGGGGGGACCGGGCCGGCCCGACCCGATCCATGAAAAAGCCCGATCGGGCCCGGTCCAGGCCGGCCCGATCGGGCTTTATGTTCAGGGCTACTCCACATGTACTGTACATGGAGAATACCTAAAAAGGAAAGTCGACTGCGAAATTGAATAGAACCCGCTCCGTCAGCATTCGTCGAGTGAACTTGACCACTCGACGAATTTACTTCATCAATCGACGGGAACACTTCAACACTCGACGAAAATGACTTGGCAGAATGCTGAGACGGGAAGAAACTGCAGCTGAGAACATTCAACGATTTCGTCGAAAGCACTCGACAAATTCGTCAAGTGTACACGAGTAACCAGAAGGCCATTTGACGAATTCGTCGAGTGATCTCGAGTGAACACATTTTTATTCGACGAAAAGACTTGATGTAAATCAAGAGATTTATCATGTAATCTCGACGAATTCGTCAAGTGTTCTTCGAGATGACTCGACGAATTCGTCGAGTCTTCTCTAGATGTCTCGACGAATTGACTTAAGATATTCTTCTTCCTGTCTTGCATATAGCAACTATTCCATCTTGACTCCTCCATTGTATTTGAATATGAAGTACATCCCAATAAAGAGATTCCACATGAGTCAACACATTGGTTTACACAATGAGGGATTACATTGCATAGACATGTGTTTAGGACTCATTGAAACCTGACATTGGTTTGCACTTAACAATTAATGTCCTACAAACACACAACCAGACAACCAAATCAAATACAAACTCAATTCAACTTAGTGCAAGAGGACTTCTTCAAATCAAGATAATTGTGGATACAATTCCCAACTTGTTGAAACCGATTTCTCGGTCTCGTGTGGAGTTCGGGGCCCTCACCGAAATGAGGGGCAGCTAGCCCTTACCGGTCCCTCAGGAGAGGTAAGGCCGACGATTTGAGCAAAGAGCAAAGACCCCAGTCTCAGCGAGGAGGTCCCTCCACTAACCCGGAAGATCGTTGAGCGCTTCCCCTCCCAAGCCAAAGCTAAGACTCGGGCACCTTGGAGAGCTAGAGAGCCCAAACCAAAGCGACCTAGGGAGAGAAGAGCTCAAAGATAATGAACCCGTCCTCTTCCAAGGTGCCCTTTGAGGTCTATTTATAGATTTTAGTTTCGTGGTCTGTCAATAACCAAATCCCACTGTCCATTCTCACTATCCGCACACCGGATTGGTCTGCTAACAGCCAAACTCCGCTGTTCGGAGAGGCTAAATGCAGACCACCGGGGGCCTCTTGGTAAAAATCCCTTCCTGGACTTTTACGGGGCGAGCCAGCCCGCTTCGCGACCTCCCTCGCGAGTGGAGCTCGCGAGCCTCTGGGTCGGCGAACCCCAGAGGTATTATCGGCACATTACATGGCTCGCTCGCCTGCACTACCCCGGCGAGTCCCAGGATGACTATCCGCTCTCACCCTAGGCGGGCTCGCCTAGCGAACTCCTTCCTCAACTGGTTGGGCTCGCCAATAGCGACCCGGCCAAGCCCCAAAATGGCTATCCGCACCCCAAAATGGCTAACTGTACCCCAAAATGGCTAACTGTACCCCAAGGTGGCTAACTGTACCCCAAGGTTCCGGGCTCGCCTAGCGAACTCCTTCCCCAACTGGTCGGGCTCGCCTAGCGAACTCCTTCCTCAACTGTTTGGGCTCGCCAATAGCGACCCGGCCAAGCCCCAAAATGGCTATCCGCACCCCAAAATGGCTAACTGTACCCCAAAATGGCTAACTGTACCCCAAGGTGGCTAACTGTACCCCAAGGTTCCGGGCTCGCCTAGCGAACTCCTTCCCCAACTGGTCGGGCTCGCCCGCACTACCCTTGTCGAGCCTCAAAGGAGCCGGTTACCTTCCCTCCGCTGGGCTCGCTCGCCTGCGCAGTCCCTTGCTCTTCCTTGGCCTGCCTCGCCGGAGTTCGGGGTTCGCCCCTCTTGGCTCCCCTCCTCGAGCGCGAGCCGCTGATTTCTTCCTGGCGAACATCGGGGTTGTACACAATCCCCGCTCTTCGCGAGGTTGCTCTAAGCTCGCGAAGATACATCCAACCCCTGGTGTTCGCCGATTCTGCTGACGTGGCGGGAATCTTTTGGTGGGTCCCCTGCCCGAAACTATAAATACTGTCCACCGTGGCTAGTGATCAAGCCTTCCCTTTTGCTCATTTCTCGCCGAAATCGTTCTCCCTTCAGAATGTCTACCAAGCAGAGCGCGTTGGAACGACTGAAGGCTTCTAGGGAGATGGCGAAAGCTCGGGCCGCCGAGCGCAACGCCTGGATGTTTAACCCTGCCACCTCTCCCCAGACCAAGAAAGCCATGACGGTTAGGAGGTCGCCGGGGGAGGACATGACATTGCCTCCTGATTCCCCCCCTCCGCCGAATACCGTGCTCGCACAACAGGTATCCTCAGTCTAAATTCTTTACATCGGCCCCTTGCTCATTTCCTTTCTTCTCGCAGAATCCTCCACCTGAGGACCGCCTGGCGAGCCTTACGCTGACAACTTTCTGTGCTCCGTCCCCCGCGAGGCTGGGATTGCTAGATGCTGGGGTCGGGACTTCGTCCCAACAGGCACCTCTCTCGCGACCTCGTAAGTCACTCGCACCCTACTTTATCTCCGCTTAAGTCTGTGATATCTACACGTTGGTGGCCTATGCAGATACCCAATCGTCGAGTCCCAAGGAGAAAGTCTCCACCCCGGTGAACTCGCCGGTCCCGCCTAAGGTTAACGTGGCGACCCCTGGCTTCGGTCTGATGGGCAGGCGAAGTCCAGGCGGCTCGCTTCTCGACGGCGCCCAAGTCGCGGAGAGAGTGGTATACCCTCCTGGTCTGGGGAAACCCCACGTCTCGGGATTCCGCGAAAACTTCCGGGGCGGCTGGAGTCTTCGCGCAAGCCCCGTCGCGAATCCCCCTCCTCGCCAGGTTAGCATGTTTTCGCGAGCTCCCATCTCTTGCTCGCCCTCGGACCCTACTAACTCTTCCTTCGTTGAAATCCCAGGAGCCACCCCTGAGTCAGAGCACGGGAGGATGGAGATGTCACCACCGCCTTCGCCTAGCCAGATTGAAGACTTCTTGGGTGACCCTGGCGACCCCGTGCGGATGAAGAGTCGGGTGTCCGAGGTGCTTCAGAAGCACGGCATGATGTTACGCGAGTTGGAGGAGCGGTATGACGCGGACCGGTCTGCCTTTGACGAGAGATTCGCCGTGTTGGAAGACGCGAATGCGCGCTTGATCGCCGAGGCGGAGCCGGTGCCTCGCGCAGATGTTACCTCGCCCGGCGTGCACATCTCGCGGGGCGAGGATCAAGCGCACCTAATCCTGCGTGAGTTTAAAGCGCTTCGCGAATACCATTATCCGAGAGTGCCGCCGCGTGCGGGCAAGCGGGGTCGGGGTCGCTGGAAATGGCTTCCTTACCCCTGAGGCTGCAGCGGGTTTAATCCTACTACTCTTTTGCTTTTATTTCTTTCATGACGTCTGTTGAACAATATCTGGTGTGGTAATATTCGTGAGTCCGTCGCGACTCGCCTTTTATCGTTTTTCCTCTTTAATTTTTCCCTTTATTTCTGTGGTGTGCATGTGGTTTATTTGGCTCGCCCGCTGTGTTTGATATGATCGCCCTCGCGGAGCGCTCGCGAGCTTCTGTGCAACGCTATGCCCGGACCTCTTTTCCTCGCGGGCCGGCCTTGGGCGGGACTCAATTACCGCGCGACGGCGAGCCCTGGCTCGCAAGACTGCAGTCCCTTTGGGCAGAAATCCACTTTATTTTAGCTATCCGCACTCCTGACGCTTCGATTCCCGTGCCCATCCGAATTTCTTATAAATAGTCCGGATTCACTCTCCTACCCGTCACATTTATTTCTCCAGTCTTCTCGCGTCTGCGCTCATCTCCGTTCTCGCAAGATCGTGCTCGCGTTCGCTGCTTGTAAGTTGCCTTTTCCTGACCCGATGCGGACGAATCAGCAAATGGGAGCGGAGGGCGAGAGCGAGGGGCGGTCAAAATGCGCCTCAGCGTTTCAAGCCAACGAGTTCTACTGCGCGAACATCACAGCCGAGGAATATAAACTCGCTGTGGACCGCTATCTTCCGGAGGGTTATTCGGCTCGCTGTCCGAGTGAGAGATCCACATTGAACGAGACCGGGGCTGACGAGCTCGCGATCCCCATCGCGCACTTCGAGAATGGGTTGCGACTCCCTTTGTGGCCTGAAATTCGTCAGGTACCTCGCCCAGCCTTCTCGCCGCTTAGTGCCCGTTATCGCAACTTTCTCATCGTTCTTTGTAGGTGTTGCGGTATTATGGGGTGTTACCGAGCCAGTTGACCCCAAATGCGATCGCAGATATTGTCGCGTTCGCCAGTTACCTGCGGGAGGAGAGGATCGAGTTCAGCCTCCTCGTCTTCCGCAAGGTATTTTCCTTCCGCGCCTTCCGAGACGGGACTACCTATTTCGCGAGTCAGCACGTCACCGTCTGCGAGACGGTGAACAAGAGTCACTATTGGACCCAGAAGTTCCTCCTGGTGAAAGGACCCTTCGGCAACCTCCACTTCACTCCCCTTCAGCGGGATGACGCCACCTACCGCCCTCCGAGCTCGCTGAGCGGCGCCGACGCCAAACTCCTCCAATACCTCTCCGGCAAGAACTTCGAAGTCGCCTATCTGCGGCGCAACGTCGATTCGTTACTCGCCGTTCCTCAAGGGGAAGGTAGGGTTCGCTCGCGCCCCACTCTCCTTTCCCCTCTTCGTTGTATAACGCTCTTACTTTACAGGCGAGCGTGAGATCCCTGTTAATCCCCCGCACGCGCAAGGCATCACTCTCACGGCGGACACTCTCGCGACCGCAGCGGCAGAGGCTTGCCGCGACCTTCCCGCCGTCGGGTCCGGCAAGAAGCGGCCTCCTTCTGCGAGTCAGCCGGGTTCGCGGTCCTCCAAGAAGTTGAAGGGAAAGACCATCGCTACCAAGGATAGGAGCGCGGTCGTCTATCTAAGCGAGACCGACGGCTCGCCTCCTTCCCCTGCGAAAAAGCCTGACCCCCCGGCGGGCCAGGGCGTTGGGAGTTCTTCCGTGACCCCCCAACCCAAAGGCCACAGGAACTTCGGTCTGGGCGAGAAAGTTTCTGACATCCTCGGCGAACCCCTGCTCGCTTGGGACCCCAATGCCAACCGGATTTCCTGCTCCACCCTTCACCCCTCCTGGGTGGAGCTCGGTAAGGCCGGGGAGGAGGCGTTCTCTCTCTCCTTCGGCTTATATGGCTGCGAGGACGCCGCTGCTTATAAAGACATGGGGCCACGACAACTGGTCTATGAAGAAATGCGAGCCCAGTTCCGCTCGACGGAACTCGCGCACATGGCGGGGCGCCGCTATCTGCAGGCGGACAGGGACATTCGCGCGTACCGGGAGGAGCTCAAGAGAGCTCGCGAAGAGATCAAGGGTCTTAAGGAGAAGGAGGAGGTGACGGAAAGCATTCTCGCCGGGATGCAGGGCAAGATGGTACGTGATCCTTGGGTCTCTTTTCTTTGCCGTTCGCGACCTCTAGCCTTCTCCTAACTCGTTTGACGCTCAGGATGCCGACGTAGCCACCAAGCTTCTCGCTCGCAACGGCGAGCTGGAGTTGGAGAATACTATGTTGAAGGCTCGAGTGGATGAGCTAGTTCGCAGCGTGCTACCTCCCTCTCCTGGGCGAGTCGGCCCCCAACAGAAGGCTGCCGAAAGTGAGGAGCAGAGGCAGCGAGATGCACAGGAGGTCGCCAACCTTGTCTTTACGACCCTTAAGGATGCGAGCCTGCTGGCCGAGGACGCGATGGAGTTCACAGCGGAAGACGTCTGCCCGGACCTCTTCGCCTTGGCTCCATGGTTGGGGGCTCGCAAAGATGGCGAGGGCCCTCCGGAATGACCTCCCTTTTTCCTTCCCCTCTTCTTGCAAATGTATATTATTCTTTTTGGGCTGGCGAGGTCGCCGCCGAACATAGAGGGACCTTGTGATAGTTTTTCTTTCGTTAACATTTATGATCATGCTTGTGTTCATTTCTTTCCTCGCATTGAGTTTCTTTTCAACCTCTCCTAGCTAATTGTTACGCGGCAGTGTTCTCGGAGGGCTCGCGAACAGGCATGTCTGGGCTCGCCTCGCCAAGGTTTTCTTCTCACGGACCGCGTGAACCCGGGTTGTCGTTGCCCGCGGACACTGCCCGGTGAACCTAACCTTGGCGAGCATGGACACTGGCATCCTGCGAGCTGAACTTCTCTGACTATAGTATTTCAACACGCTACCTTAGGCTTCACCTGCCTCGATCCAAACCCTTCTGGCTCTAACACCTCAACCTATTAACATAGCCCTTGACCTTTGTTAGTAGCCTCTCCAGAGATCAACCAGAACCCCCCGTCTAGGTGAGAGCCCGGGAGCGGAATCGATCTGGGGCATTCCAGCACCAATATGTCCAACCTTGCCAGCCTCTCCAGAGATCAACCAGAACCCCCCGTCTAGGTGAGAGCCCGGGAGCGGAATCGATCTGGGGCATTCCAGCACCAATGTGTCCAACCTTGCCAGCCTCTCCAGAGATCAACCAGAACCCCCGTCTAGGTGAGAGCCCGGGAGCGGAATCGATCTGGGGCATTCCAGCACCAATATGTCCAACCTTGCCAGCCTCTCCAGAGATCAACCAGAACCCCCCGTCTAGGTGAGAGCCCGGGAGCGGAATCGATCTGGGGCATTCCAGCACCAATGTGTCCAACCTTGCCAGCCTCTCCAGAGATCAACCAGAACCCCCCGTCTAGGTGAGAGCCCGGGAGCGGAATCGATCTGGGGCATTCCAGCACCAATATGTCCAACCTTGCCAGCCTCTCCAGAGATCAACCAGAACCCCCCGTCTAGGTGAGAGCCCGGGAGCGGAATCGATCTGGGGCATTCCAGCACCAATATGTCCAACCTTGCCAGCCTCTCCAGAGATCAACCAGAACCCCCCGTCTAGGTGAGAGCCCGGGAGCGGAATCGATCTGGGGCATTCCAGCACCAATATGTCCAACCTTGCCAGCCTCTCCAGAGATCAACCAGAACCCCCCGTCTAGGTGAGAGCCCGGGAGCGGAATCGATCTGGGGCATTCCAGCACCAATATGTCCAACCTTGCCAGCCTCTCCAGAGATCAACCAGAACCCCCCGTCTAGGTGAGAGCCCGGGAGCGGAATCGATCTGGGGCATTCCAGCACCAATATGTCCAACCTTGCCAGCCTCTCCAGAGATCAACCAGAACCCCCCGTCTAGGTGAGAGCCCGGGAGCGGAATCGATCTGGGGCATTCCAGCACCAATATGTCCAACCTTGCCAGCCTCTCCAGAGATCAACCAGAACCCCCCGTCTAGGTGAGAGCCCGGGAGCGGAATCGATCTGGGGCATTCCAGCACCAATATGTCCAACCTTGCCAGCCTCTCCAGAGATCAACCAGAACCCCCCTTCTAGGTGAGAGCCCGGGAGCGGAATCGATCTGGGGCATTCCAGCACCAATGTGTCCAACCTCGGCACCGCAGCAGTGAAAAGCATAACAAACGAAAGTAAGATATTGATTGAATAACATAATAAAGTTTTCAAGGGTAGAATCGTTTCAAATCATCCCCACTCCGAGCCCGGTCAAGAGGTATCCCTTCCACATCCTGGAGGTGATACCCCCCCCCCCCCCCCCCCCCCCCCGACTTGAGCACCTTGCTTACAATATATGGGCCTTCCCAGTTGGGGTTAAGCTTACCCACTGTGGCGCCTCTGCTGGCCGCATCGACCTTCTTCAGGACTAGGTCCCCTTTCTGAAAGTGCTTGATCCGGATATGTTTGTCGAAATATCGAGCCATCCGCCGTTTGACCTCTTCCTGTCTGATGGTGGCCAAGTCCCGGAGTTCTTCCACCAGGTCCAAAGACAGCCTTTGCTCTGCGTTGTTGCCCTCTAGCCACCCTTCATCCCCCTCGCTTGCGGCGATCACCCGGGGGGTCTTCACCTCAAACTCTATGGGGAGGACGGCCTCGGACCCGTGAGAGAGCTTGAATGGAGTCTCCCCGGTGGCGGTATTTGGAGTAGTCCTCATTGCCCAAAGGACGGAGGGTAGCTGTTCCACCCAGTTTCCTCGAAGGTTCTCCACTTTCTTTTTTAGTAGGTTGACGATTATTTTGTTTGCCGCCTCCACCTGCCCATTGCTCCTCGGGTGGTGGACCGATGCGAACCTGAGATCAATGCCGAGCTGGGTGCAAAAACCGACAAACTCTTCACTAGCAAACTGCGGCCCGTTGTCCGTCACTATAGCTAGAGGGACTCCATGCCTGCAAATTATCTCCCCCCACATAAAATTCCTTACAACCTGAGAGGTTACCTTAGCGAGTGCTGTTACTTCTACCCACTTGGAGAAGTAATCGATCATGACCAGCAGGAACTTCCTCTGGCCGCTGGCTTGGGGGAAGGGACCGACCAGATCCAACCCCCATATGGCGAAGGGCCAGGGAGCCGTGATGGTCCGGAGTCTTTGGGCCGGGAGGAGCTGGAGTGGAGCATAGAGCTGGCATTTTGGACATTTCCTCGCGAACTCAGCCGCGTCTTTGCTGAGAGTGGGCCAGAAGTAGCCTTGCCTCAACACCCTCCCTTCCAGGGTCCGACTCCCGGAGTGACTGCCGCACTCCCCGGAGTGGATTTCTTCCAGCACTCTCGGGACCTCCTCCTCGGAGACACAACGGGCCAGGAGTCCCGAGAGAGTCTTTCTATATAGCCCCCCTGCGTGCAAAGAGTAATAGGCGGACTTATACCTGAAGCGTCTTTTATCCACATCATCTTCAGGGAACTGCCCAGAGGATAAGAAGGTGATGAACGGATCCATCCATGAGGCTTGTTGATCTACTTCCATCAATTCTCCTTCCTCGATGGAGGGCCGGAAGAGTTCCGAAGTCGTCCCCCCCCCCCCCCCCCCCCCCCCCGCTCGGGGACCGAACTTGGCTAGGAGATCCGCCTGGGTGCTCTCCTCCCTCGGCACGTGCTTGATTGAGAAGGTGTGGAACTGCCCGATGACTCCCTTAACCTTCTCCAGGTATAGTAGGAGGGTTGGATCCTTTGCTTCAAACTCTCCTTTGATTTGGCGTGTTACCACCATGGAGTCCGTGGAGACCTCCACGTCCTGCACACCCAGTTCCCGGGCTAGCCGAAGGCCCGCTATCACTGCTTCGTACTCCGCCTGGTTGTTGGTGATCGGGAAACGGATGTTTAAGGCTTGTTCAATCCGAGTCCCCTGAGGACTCACCAGGACTATTCCCCCTCCATAGGAGCATTTTCCCGACGCTCCGTCCACCAACATCTTCCATGCTTCTGGGGGAGGTGGCTCGTGCTCCCCCACTTCGGCCGCGTAGTCGGCCATGAAGTCTGCCACCGCTTGAGCCCGAATGGATGTCCTGGGTGCGAACGTGATGTTGAATTCGCTTAACTCCACGGACCACTTCGCCAACCTTCCTGAGTGCTCCACCCCTTCCACGATTTTGCGGAGCGGATGGTCCGTCACTACTTTGATTGAGTGGGCTTGAAAGTAAGGTCGGAGCCTCCGGGCCGATACCACCAATGCGAAGGCTAACTTTTCTAGGATCGGGTACCGGAGTTCCGCCTTCTTCAGCACTCGGCTGACGTAGTAGATTGGGAACTGTTTCTTCCCCTCCTCCCGGATCAGCACGGAACTTACTGCTTCGGATCCTACCCCTAGGTATAGGGACAGGTCCTCCCCTAGCTTCGGTCCCTGGAGCAGAGGGGTTTGAGTGAGCTGTTCTTTCAGAGCCTGGAAGGCTTTCTCGCATTCTGGGGTCCATTCAAACTTCTTGTTTCCCCGCAGTACTTTGAAAAAAGGTGCACATTTTTCTCCCGCCTTGGAGAGGAATCTGCTGAGCCCAGCCAATTTCCCCGTAAGGCTCTGAACCTCCTTCGGATTTCTTGGCGACTCCAACTCCATCACCGCTTTAACTTTGTCCGGGTTGGGCTCCACTCCTGTGGGGGTGAGCAAGTGGCCCAGGAACTTCCCTTGGCTCGCCCCGAAGACACACTTCAAGGGATTGAGCTTCATCTTGTACCGCCGCAGGGTCCCAAATGTCTCTTCGAGGTCGCGGAGGTGAGTCTCGAGGTCTCGGCTCTTAACCATGAGGTCGTCGACATAGACTTCTAAATTTCTTCCTTTCTGCTCGCGGAAGACCCTATCCATCATCCTTTGGTACGTAGCCCCTGCGTTCTTGAGCCCGAAGGGCATCATCTTGTAGCAATAACATCCATCCCCCGTGATGAAGGAAACATCCTTGATGTCCGGGGGATGCATGCGAATTTGATGGTAACCTGAAAAAGCATCTAAGAAAGACATTACAGAAAAAACCAACGGCTGAGTCAACCAGCGCGTCGATCCTGGGCAGGGGGTAGCAATCTTTTGGGCATGATTTATTAAGAAGCGAAAAGTCGATACACATACGCCACTTACCTCCTCCCTTCTTCACCATAACGACGTTGGAGACCCAGCCTGGATACTGGATCTCCGATACAAATCCGGCCTGCAGGAGTTTGCCCACCTCCTCGCGGATGGGCCCTTCTAGCTTGTCCGCGACGGCCCTCCTCTTCTGACGGATGGGGCGGGCACCGGGGTCGAGGTTGAGGCGATGGCACGCCACATCCGCGTCGATCTCGGGCATTTCCGCGGCGCTCCAAGCGAAGACGTCCACGTTCTTCTGTACGCAAGCCAGAATCTCCGCTTGATCTCCTGGGCTGAGTTCTCCGCTGACCCGGACTTTTTCCACCACCCCCAGCTGGGTGGTGACCTCGAGCTCCACGACCTCGTCCACAGCCTCCAACCGGGACTGCTCTCCCCAAGCCCTTTCCTCTTCGGCACAAGCGGGAGCTTGGGTCTCTTCCTTGACTTCCTTCCCTACCACCATCAGCTCTTTCGCCCTTCCCTCCTGGGCCTTCTCCTCTTCTTCCTTTCTCTCCACCCGGGGTACCTCAGCTACCCCTTCCTGGGCATGAACTTCATCTCCCTCCTTCTCTTCGGCTACCTCCTGACCTCCGGCTTCGGCCACCTCCTCCATCACCTTATCCCACTCCTCAGCTTCTCCCATCCAGGAGATGGTGTTGACAGCCGTCACGTAGCACTGTCTTGCCACCTTGGGATCCCCCCTGATCCGCACCTGGACCCCTCCGTCGTTGAACTTGAGGCACTGATGAAAAGTGGAAGGGACGCAGCGGAACGCGCTGATGAGTGGCCGTCCGAAGATGGCGCTGTAACTGCTCGGGGCGTCCACTATGACAAAGCGACAGTTCCGAGACTGCCCACCCAGGGTCACATGGAGCCCCACCCCTCCTTCTACTTCCTTCCTCTCCCCCGAAAATCCGAACAGAGGGCCATCCGAGGCCAACACCCTTCTGGGTTCCACCTCCATCTTGTCGAATGCTTTCTTGAAGATGACATTGACCGAACTCCCGTTGTCCACTAGGATTCGGGAGACGGTGAAGTTCTCGATCGCCGTCTGGATGACCAGCGCGTCGCAGAACGGGTCCTCGTAGCTCGGCATGTCCTTCTGGGTGAAAATAATTTTTTCGGCCGGGGGTGGAGCGGTGGATGTTGACGCTACGCTCCGGCGGTAGATGGTATGGAGACTAGCCTTGCGAGTTGCCTCCACCCCTACCCCCCCATGGATCACTCCGATCCCTCCCCTATTCCCCAGATCTGCTCTATCCTCACACCTTTCCTCCTCCTCCTCCCGAGGTTCCACCTCCACGATCCTTAATGGCTGCTGCTGTGGTGGCGCGGGCGCTCTGCCCCTCTTCACCTCCAGGAACTCCGGACAGGTGTCCGTTGAGTGGCCTTCCACATCGTGGAAGATGCAATATGGCACCGCCGCTTCCCTTGCCCCGGTCTCTGCTATCCTGTTCCTTCTTCTCCTAGCGGCCGCTGTCTCCGCTTCTCCTCCCCTTCCCCTTCCTCTTCCCCGGCCAATTGCCATGGCCTGTTGAGGTGGGGGAGGTAACTGCATCGGGCCCTGCCTCCACCCCAACTGGGGGGGTCTCCATTGTCCTTCGAAACGGTTACCCCTTCCTGGGCCGTAACCCCTTCCCTGCCCCTGCACTCCTCCACCTTGCGGCCTCCATCCCCCCTCCGGGGCCCGGGGCTCTTCCCTTCTTCTGACCTCTTGCTGCCTCATCTCCGGCTCACTGAGCTTTGCTAGCCTCTTGGTGAGCTCTGGGTTGGCTTCTTCGCTTGCTACTTCCTCCGCCACCCTCTCCATCAGCTCCTCATAGGAGATGGGGGCCTTCCTCTTCAATGCCATCTTGAAGAAACTTTCCTTCAACCCGACCGTGAAGGCGAGTTGAAGCGCAAACCCGGGCACCTCCTGAGTGAGCTGCACTTCCTCTTGGAACCGATCCGCGTACTGAGCCAACGTCTCCATGGACTCCTGCTTCACCGCGAAGAGGGAATCAGCGTCCTTCTTCCTCCTTTTTGAAGTTGAAAATCTCAACAAAAAACTTCGGCGCAGGTCCTCGAACGCGTAGATAGAGCCTGCCGGAAGTGAATGAAACCAGTCCCTGGCCTTCTCCTTGAGAGTGACGACGAAGAGCCGACACTTGAAGGCATCGGACATCGGCCTGATGGAGACCGAGTCCTCGAAAGACTGCAGATGCTGAACTGGGTCATCTCTGCCATTATAGTACACTCTATCCCATTCCCCGAACCCCGCTGGAACGGGTGCAGACAACACCAACTCGCAGAAGGGACTTCCCCCTCCTGCCATCTTTTCTCGCTCGGCTCGCGGACCTAGCTCGCTCGCCAAGCTTGGGATCGCACTCGCGAGGGTGACGCTCGCCTGAACCACCCCGACTGTCGCCGCATCCCCCTGGCGCGCGCTCGCCTGCGCCGCGCTTGCTGGGGCAGAGCTTGTCGGCACCGAACTCGCCGGCGCGGAGCTCGCCAACACCGGGCTCGCCGGACTGGCGAACAGCACTCGCCCTTCCCTTTCATGCCCTGGTTCGACGGCAACTTCTTTTCCAGCCCTTCCTCCTGGTGCCCTCTCGCCGACTGCTGTTGGGGGAGTGGTCGCCTGAGGTGCCGGGGTCGCAAACTCATTTCGCAGAGCCGTGACCGTGAACCCCAAGGTGTCGAGCACCTCCTTCCTGAAATCCGCGAACATCCTAGCCATTGCTTCCTGAGGGGTCTCGCCGAACTCCTCGCCCTGCTCTTCATCTCCATCCATAACTCTTCTCTGGGACTTTCTTGAACCAGCCGCGCTCCACGCTCACCGCACCAAAATGTTGAAACCGATTTCTCGATCTCGTGTGGAGCTCGGGGCCCTCACCGAAATGAGGGGCAGCTAGCCCTTACCGGTCCCTCGGGAGAGGTAAGGCCGACGATTTGAGCAAAGAGCAAAGACCCCAGTCTCAGCGAGGAGGTCCCTCCACTAACCCGGAAGATCGTTGAGCGCTTCCCCTCCCAAGCCAAAGCTAAGACTCGGGCACCTTGGAGAGCTAGAGAGCCCAAACCAAAGCGACCTAGGGAGAGAAGAGCTCAAAGATAATGAACCCGTCCTCTTCCAAGGTGCCCTTTGAGGTCTATTTATAGATTTTAGTTTCGTGGTCTGTCAATAACCAAATCCCGCTGTCCATTCTCACTATCCGCACACCGGATTGGTCTGCTAACAGCCAAACTCCGCTGTTCGGAGAGGCTAAATGCAGACCACCGGGGGCCTCTTGGTAAAAATCCCTTCCTGGACTTTTACGGGGCGATCCAGCCCGCTTCGCGACCTCCCTCGCGAGTGGAGCTCGCGAGCCTCTGGGTCGGCGAACCCCAGAGGTATTATCGGCACATTACATGGCTCGCTCGCCTGCACTACCCCGGCGAGTCCCAGGATGACTATCCGCTCTCACCCTAGGCGGGCTCGCCTAGCGAACTCCTTCCTCAACTGGTTGGGCTCGCCAATAGCGACCCGGCCAAGCCCCAAAATGGCTATCCGCACCCCAAAATGGCTAACTGTACCCCAAAATGGCTAACTGTACCCCAAGGTGGCTAACTGTACCCCAAGGTTCCGGGCTCGCCTAGCGAACTCCTTCCCCAACTGGTCGGGCTCGCCTAGCGAACTCCTTCCTCAACTGGTTGGGCTCGCCAATAGCGACCCGGCCAAGCCCCAAAATGGCTATCCGCACCCCAAAATGGCTAACTGTACCCCAAAATGGCTAACTGTACCCCAAGGTGGCTAACTGTACCCCAAGGTTCCGGGCTCGCCTAGCGAACTCCTTCCCCAACTGGTCGGGCTCGCCTGCACAACCCTTGCCGAGCCTCAAAGGAGCCGGTTACCTTCCCTCCGCTGGGCTCGCTCGCCTGCGCAGTCCCTTGCTCTTCCTTGGCCCGCCTCGCCGGAGTTCGGGGTTCGCCCCTCTTGGCTCCCCTCCTCGAGCGCGAGCCGCTGATTTCTTCCTGGCGAACATCGGGGTTGTACACAACTAACCTCCATCTTCTGACGGAGTCACGCGATTGTACAACCCATATTCTCTAAGGGTAGGACCCATTTCAAGCCACGTAGGCAAAATGTCAAAGTCAAATGTCAACACGGAGGACAAAAGTCAAAGACTGAAGACAGTCCATCAAGCAGAGAGACAACAAAAGGCTTGTGTGAGTATAGGCGAGCATGTGCGAGCAAGCCTCTCATACTCGCTAGGTGGGCGACCATAGTGGATGCTCGTTGATGCCAGGCGAAATTCTCTTCAATGTCGCGCAGTCGTCGGGCAGGGCTGGGATATAAATAGCCCCCCTCCCCTTTTGTTTTCCTATAAATAGGGCCCTAGGGGTACTTGGATTGGCACCTTTGGCTGAGCTTTCGGAACCCCATTTTCAAAGACTTGTCCCCCCCGAGTTCTTGACTGTCACCCTTGACCGTCATCCTAGATACTCGCCAAGTTGGTGCCTTCCTCATACCCTGCTCAGCCATCTTTGGTTATGGAGGAGAAGTCTCTTCTGAGCTTCTGGGTACGTGGTGAGACCTCCCTGCCGCAACACCTAGGGTCCTGTTGTTGCTCTTCTAGCCCTTTCATTGTTGTCAGGCGTTGGACCGCTGGGCGAGTAGCCTTCGGCTGCATTGATCCGAATTTTGGAGCTTAGGATTTTTCTGGCTTCAACACTTTGGTGCGGTGAGCGTGGATCGTAGTCAAAGGGAGAAAGTCCGGTAAGAATGCGAGATAGTCCAAGTTGGTGACCATGAAGGAGCTGCGGGTAGCTCGGCAAATGGAGGCGAGTTTGTGACGCGGGCAGATTTCGAAGTATTCGTGCGGCGTTTGGAGGAGACCATGCGAGTCGCGCTTCTTCTTCAGGGGAGGGCACGACAATCTCGCCTCATGCGAGTCGCGCTTCTTCTTCAGGGGAGGGCACGACGATCTCGCCTCATCGCATGGCTCCGTCCGAGGATGGTGGCCCTCCCCACGAGCAGGGAAGGACCCAGTGGAGGAGGAGTCGGAGTGACCAAAGAGGAAGCAGTTCTATCAGTAAATCTCGCAGTGGATTCGATTCCGCGAGGTGGATGACCAAGCGAGATCCCGGGATACTGGCCCCTAAGATGAGTATGGGGGAGTTGCTTGCCAGGACGAGGATCGTCGTCTGTCAAGTGGGAGGAGCCCATTATGTGAGGAGATTCTCGCGGCCCCCGTGCCAGAGGTGTTCAGAGAGCCAGTGATGGTCTACTACTCTGGGAGGGATGATCCCGTCCGACACCTCCAGTGGTTTGAGGATGTAGTATCCATCAGAACCATGTCAGACTCCTTCAAGTGTAGGCTCTTCGCCATCACTTTCCGAGGAAAGGCCACGGACTGTTTCCACCAGCTGGCAGCAGATTCGATCTACTGCTTTGAAGACCTTCGACGAGGAGTGACGTTGCGATTCGCCACGACAAAGAAGAGGAAGAAGGAGGACACGAGCCTCTCTATCTTGTGCAAGGAGCGCGTGAGACGTTAGGGAACTATATCGACCGCTTCTAGGAAGAAGTGTTGGACATCCAGGAGGTGGTTGGCTTCACCCTACAACTTGTCATAACGTTCGGCCTAAGGGAAGGCCTCTTTAAGCTGGAGATCAGTCGGGATCCTCCCATGTCCTATGAAGAGCTTATTGAAAGGGTCAATAAGTTCGTTTAGGGGGAGGCGTCGAATCATGGCTTCCTGGCCAAGCAGACCAAGCTGACCAGGGAGGAAGAAGAAGAGGAGAAGGCCCCCGTGCCCAAGAAGAGGGAGGAGCCCTGAAGGCAGGAGAAGAAGAGACTGGATGAGAGAAGGAGAGAAGATCCCAAGAGGGAAGAGCCCAGGAGGGAGGAGCCAAGGAGGCGGGAAGAGAGGAGGCCCATAGTGGCTTCAGAGCGTCGTTAGGAGGAAATACGCTATCAGGTCCCCGTTAATAGGACGCTGTGGAGGCCAGCGGGTCAGCCCCAGTGTCAAGGTCTGGGAATAAGGGTCTCCCCGGAGGGGAGGAATTTCAACCAACAGGAGAGGCGTCATGAGAGAGGACGCGAGGAAGCGATTGCTGTTGCCCGGTAGGGTAACAGGACACCCCGAAGGAACCAGCGGAGGAGGCCGCAGGCAGAGGAGGTTCCCCTTTATTGTGAGCTCCATCAGGTAGAGGGGCATGAGACGAAGGCATGCCCAGATTTCTGGGAGGCCAGGAGGAGGCTAGCCGCTGGAGAAGTGGGAGCAGAGCCTAGGAGGCTGGAAGCCCCTATCGAGCCACAAGCAATGCAAGTTGTCGATCGAAGGAGGAATGGAGACCAAATCGACCAGGGAGGTCGAGGAGAGGTCATCCAGAGATCAGGAGGCGGAGTAGGAGGAGCTGCAATGAGAGTGATCTACGGGGGAGCAGGGCTCGGAGCCTCCCGCAAGGGAAGCCTCCATCAGATTTATCGTCGGAGTGTCGCCTCGACCTCACAGTCACCGCCCCCGTTGAAGGAGATCACTTTTTCAAAGGAGGACATGTTAGGGAATGAGAATCCCTTCCATGATGCCCTCGTGATTCAAGCGACCGTGGAGGACTTCACCGTCGATCAGATTGTACTGGATAACGGGAGCTCTGTAAACGTTATCTTCAAAAAGACGTTCGATGGGTTGGGAGTCGAGCCAGGAAGGGTCACGACTTTGGATGGTCCTCTCTTTGACTTCTCAGGAGAGAGGAAAGAGGTGGAGGTAGGAGTGGATCTGCTAGTAACACTCGGGGGCACCTCCATCAAGTGTCGATTCGTCATCGTCGACGCCCCTAGCTGCTATAAGGCGATCTTTGGGAGGCCGCTAATCAACTTGTTCATGGCTGTCCCGTCCTCCTACCATCAGTGTTTTAAGTACTGCCAAGGGGAGGTTCAAGTGAGGATCGGGAACGATCCAAGAGCCGCTCATGATGCTACCTCAGCGTAGTCAGCACAATTAGCTGGATGGCGGACGCTGAGGAGATGGAGAAGGTGCTGGAAGGGATGGCTAGGCTGGAAGCCGCAGAAGAGGTAGAAGAGATCGAGGTACTCTCTGAAGTTGCAGTACCTGAGATGCTGAAGATAGGAGGGTCTCTGAAGACCGAAGAGAAGATCGAGATGGCGGTATGTCTGCAAGAGAATATCGACATCTTCGCCTGGAGCGATGCCGAAATGCCCGGGATTGACCTAGAAGTTACTTGCCATCGCCTCAATCTAGACCCCGCGGTCAAGCCCATCTGGCAGAAGAAGAGGTCAAGTGTCGTCTTGCTGGCTGGACCTATCAGGGGGGAAGTGAGGAAGCTGCTTGAGACAGACTTTGCGTCAGAGATCTAGTATCCAGGCTGGGTCTCGAATGTTGTAATTGTGAAGAAGGATGGGGATAAATGGCGCATGTGTATCGACTTTTCCCTTCTGAATAAAGCTTGCCTTAAGGATTGTTATCTCTTGCCTCGATTCGACGCGTTGATTGATTTCAGCCGTCGGTTTTTCTGTGATGAGTTTTCTTGACGCGTTTTCAGGATACCACCAGATCCGGATGCATCCCCCCGATTGCCGCGATGTTTCCTTCATCACTGGAGATGTCTGCTACAACTATAAGATGATGCTGAAAAATGTAGGGGTTACCTATCAGCGGATGATGGATCATGTGTTCAAGGAGCAAAAGGGGAGGAACCTGGAAGTGTACGTGGACGACCTCTTGTTCAAAAGCAAGAGCGTCCTGGAGCATGTTGCCGACCTGGTGGAGACCTTCGTGATGCTTAAAAAGTTCAAAATGAGGCTCAATCCTACAAAGTGTGTGTTCGGGGCGGGGAGAGAAAAGTTCTTGGGACAAGGTTAAGGCTATCCTGGAGATGACATCGCCAAAGAGTACTCAAGAAGTCCAGAGATTGACCGGAAGGCTGGCTGTCCTTAGCCGCTTCCTGTCAAAGGCGGGGGAGAAGTGCTCTCCGTTATTCAAAGCGCTCAAGAAGAACTCGACTTCGAGTGGACCGGGGAATGCGAAAAGGCGTTCGAGCGGTTAAAGTAGCAGCTAACCCAGACACCTCTCCTCCAAAGCCCGAAAGAAGGTGAAGACCTACTCCTCTACCTAGGAGTAGGAGCGGAAGCAGTGAGCTCGGTGCTCGTCAGAGAAGAAGGAAGAAAGCAGTTACCCGTCTATTACGTTAGCCGGGTGCTAAAGAAGGCGGAGTTGCGATATCAGATCCTGGAGAAGCTCGTCTTCGCCTTGGTGGTGTCGGCACGTAAACTCCGACCTTATTTTAAAGCTCACTCCATCCGGGTCGTCACCTATCATCCCCTCTGAAGTATCCTAGAAGGAGTGGAGCATTCAGGAAGGCTTGCAAAATGGATGGTAGAACTCAGTGAGTTTGACATTTTCTTCTTGCCCCGGGTGGCGATCAAAGCACAGACAATGACAGACTTCTTAGCCGACTTCTCGGGAGAAGCGGATCCGAGTGAGACACCTTCTAATCTGATTTCCTGGAAGATGTTCGTGGACGGAGCTTCGGGCAAAAGCTCTGTGGGAGTAGGCATCGTGCTTGTCGGCCCACAGGGAACTAGGATTGAACAAGCAGTCGAGATGTTCTTCCCCATCACAAACAATCAAGCGGAGTATGAGGCAATAGTGGCGGGCTTACGTCTCGCCAAGGAGCTAGGCATCCAGAATATTCGAGCTTTTACAGATTCCATGGTGGTCGAATCACAGATTTGAGGAGAGTTCGAAGTGCGCAATATTATCCTAGAAAAGTATCTTGTCAAGGTGAAAGGATTGATTGGAGGCTTTCAATCCTTCTTCGTTGAGCATGTACCGATGGAGGAGAACTCGGCGGCAGACCGTTTAGCCAAGTACGGTCCGAGGGCCAGAGGAAGAACCACTGAGTTGCTTCGACCATCCATCGAAGAAGGAGAAATGATGGAGATCGAGCAACGCCCTTCCTGGATGGATCCGTTAGTGACATTCCTGACTACCAGTCAGCTCCCAGCAGATGAAGAAGATCAAAGAAAGTTTCGGTATAAGGCGGCGTACTATCTTTTGCATGGTGGTGAACTGTATCGCAAGACCATCTCGGCCCCCTAGGCAGGTGTGTTTCAGAAACTGAAGTACCTCGAGTTCTGGAGGAAATCCACTCGGGAGAGTGCGAAAGTCATGCAGGGACTCGCACTTTAGAGCAAAGAATCCTGAGGCACAGCTACTTCTGGCCGACCATCCGGAAGGATGCCGAAGCCTTCTCCAAAAAGTGTCAGTTGTTCGCTCCGCTCCAGCTACAGATGGCTCGTCAGCTTCGTTCCATTACGACCCCTTGGTCGTTCGCTATTTGGGGAATGGATCTGATAGGCCCGTTTCTCCAGGCTAGCGGCCAGAGGAAGTTCGTTCTCGTCATGATCGACTACTTCTCCAAGTGGATCGAGGCCAAAGCTCTGGCCAAGATCACCTCTCAAGTCGAAAAGTATCAGAGTGCTAGTTGTTTGCCCCGTGGTCGTTCGTTATCTGAGGTGGAGGGAACTCAACACCTCTAGTCGAGCTGAACTCAACCTGAGGTGGAGTAAAACTCAACACCTCTAGTCGAGCTAAACTCAACCTGAGGTGGAGGAAAATTCAACACCTTTAGTCGAGCTGAACTCAACCTGAGGTGGAGAAAGCTCAACACCTCTAGTCGAGCTGAACTCAACTTGAGGTGGAGGGAAACTCAACACATATAGTCGAGCTGAGCTCAACCCGAGGTGGAGAAAGCTCAACACCTCTAGTCGAGCTGAACTCAGCCTGAGGCGGAGGAAAACTCAACACCTCTAGTCGAGTCGAGCTCAACCTAAGGTAAAGAAAGCTCAACACCTCTAGTCGAGCTGAAGTCAACCTGAGGTGAAGGGAAACTCAACACCTCTAGTCGAGCCGAGCTCAACCTGAGGTGGAGAAAGCTCAACACCTATAGTCAAGATGAACTCAACCTGAGGTGGTGGGAAACTCAACACCTCTAGTCGAGCCGAGCTCAACCTGAGGTGGAGAAAGCTCAACACCTCTAGTCGAGCTGAACTCAACTTGAGGTGGAGGGAAACTCAACACCTCCAGTCGAGTTGAACTCAACCTGAGGTGGAGGGAACTCAACACCTCTAGTCGAGTTGAACTCAACCTGAGGTGGAGGAAAACTCAACACCTCTAGTCGAGCTGAACTCAACCTGAGGCGGAGAAAGCTCAACACCTCTAGTCAAGCTGAACCTAACATGTGGTGAAGGGAAACTCAACATCTCTAGTCGAGCTGAACTCAACCTGAGATGGAGGAAACTCAACACCTCTAGTCGAGCTGAACTCAACCTGAGGTGGAAGAAAATTCAACACCTCTGTTGAAACCAGTAACCCGGTTTCAGCGTTCGAAAGGGGGATGCGGCTAGCCCTTACTTGATCCAAGCTAAGACCCTTGACTGATCGCTGAGAACTGAGAAACCTTGCCCTTGGAGAATACCTAAGTCCACAAACGGACCCCTTAAGCTGCAGCGTGGAGGTCCCACCACATACCAGGAAGCTCTCAAGGAACTTCCCCTCCCAAGCCAATGCTGAGCCTGGGCACCTTGGAGGGCACTAAGAACCACCTCACCGTCAACCTTCGATGACTGGGGGAGGGGGTGCTTGCTCACAAGACCACGCGAGGGAGGGGGTAGGATCCAACCCTTCCCAAGGTGCCCATGGGGGTCTATTTATAGACTTCCCAAAATATGGTCTGCTAATAGCCAAAAAATCCACTATCCGCAGCCCACCAATCGACCCGAACGACTGAAATCAAGATCACCCCGCCTGCGCGAGCGGACATCGATCCACTCGCGAACTTGGCCGCGAGTGGGGGATCCTCCCCTCGCCCAAGGGGTGGGCGAGTGGGGGGATCCCCCACTCGCCCAAGGGGC
Source organism: Dactylorhiza incarnata (assembly GCA_033032865.1). Lineage (NCBI taxonomy): Eukaryota > Viridiplantae > Streptophyta > Magnoliopsida > Asparagales > Orchidaceae > Dactylorhiza > Dactylorhiza incarnata. Next base: position 9,754,594 of record JAWHQI010000053.1, read on the forward strand.
GGGCGAGTGGGGGATCCCCCACTCGCCTAAGGCCGGGCGAGTGGGGGGATCCCCCACTCGCCTAAGGCCGGGCGAGTGGGGGGATTCCCCCACTCGCCCATGGCCGGGCGAGTGGAGGGCTCCTCCACTCGCCCAAGGCCGGGCGAGTGGGGGGATTCCCCCACTCGCCCACGGCCGGGCGAGTGGAGGGCTCCTCCACTCGCCCAAGGCCAGGCGAGTGGGGGGATTCCCCCACTCGCCCACGACCGGGCGAGTGGAGGGCTCCTCCACTCGCCCAAGGCCGGGCGAGTGGGGGGATTCCCCCACTCGCCCACGGTCGGGCGAGTGGAGGACTCCCCCACTCGCCCAAGGCCGGGCGACTTGGGCGAGTGGTGTCCCTCCCACTCGCCCAAAGGGTCAGGCGAGTGGGGGATGCCCCCCCCCCCCACTCGCCCTAGGGGAGTGGATGCTCTGCCCACTCGCCCCACCGCCCCTCCTTCCGTCTCCTCCGGACCCGATTTCACCTTAGCTAGTTCCGGTCGCTTGTGGACGGTTATTCTCCTCACCCGCCTTGATTCCGCTGAGTCCGGGTTAACCAAACCAGCTCGGCAAATATGAGGGTTGTACACAATCCCCGCTCTTTTTGAGCTTGTCTCAAGCTCGGAAAGAAAGTCCAACCCACCTATTTGACGAGTAGGTGGGACCAGAGGAGGATCCATAAAGGGACCTGCCAACGGGATACCCCTGCCGAGTCCTTCGGCTGAACCTGACTTGAGGCAGAAGGCGAACCTTTCTCCACCAAACACCCCTCCTGTGAGCCGAGCTCAACAGGAGGTGGAGAAAGCTCAACACCTTTAGGCCGAGCTAAACTCGACCGAAGGTGGAGGGAGACTCAACACCTCTAGTCGAGCTGAACTTGACATGAGGTGAGGAACAGACCTTTCTCCACTAGACAGCCCTCCTGTGAGCTGAGCTCAACAGGAGGTGGAGAAAGCTCAACACCTTTAGGTCGAGCTAAACTCAACTGAAGGTGGAGGGAGGCTCAACACCTCTAGTCGAGCTGAACTTGACATGAGGTGAGGAATAGACCTTTCTCCACTAGACACCCCTCCTATGAGCCGAGCTCAACAGGAGGTGGAGAAAGCTTAACACCTTTAGGTCGAGCTAAACTCGACCGAATGTGGAGGGAGACTCAACACCTCTAGTCGAGCTGAACTTGACATGAGGTGAGGAACAGATCTTTCTCCACTAGACACCCCTCCTGTGAGCCGAGCTCAACAGGAGGTGGAGAAAGCTCAACACCTTTAGGTCGAGCTAAACTCGACCGAAGGTGGAGGGAGACTCAACACCTCTAGTCGAGCTGAACTTGACATGAGGTGAGGAACGAACCTTTCTCCACTAGACACCCCTCCTGTGAGCCAAGCTCAACAGGAGGTGGAGAAAGCTCAACACCTTTAGGTCGAGCTAAACTCGACTGAAGGTGGAGGGAGACTCAACACCTCTAGTCGAGCTGAACTTGACATGAGGTGAGGAACGGACCTTTCTCCACTAGACACCCCTCCTGTGAGCCGTGTAAGACCCCCCTCCCCAAACTGAACCTGGGTTCAGGGAGGGGGGATCTTACTGCCCATAGAGGACTACCCAGCGCTTTCCGGGTGGCGACGTCCCACCCTCTCAAGCGCTGAGCGGTCTCTTTGTCAGGCATAAGAATCATCACAACACATCAAAACGCACAGCGGAAGCAATCGAAATAGGAAAAGCTAAGCATGCTGATTATATTACATATTTAAATATGGCCGGGGCCTATCGTTTTACAAAACATTGCCTCGAGAGCTACATAGTCTAAAACAAAAGGGAGCCCTAGGCTAGTCCTTATACTCTCGAACTCACGTCTCTGAAGATAGGAGGAGAGGCTGGGGTAATCGAACGGGCCATCTCCAAGGCTCGTAACTCATCCTGTGGTGCGGGGGCTCCTCGCTCTCCCATCTCCTGTGATTGGTTATAAGAAATAACCGTTAGTCACAGAGCTAAGTAGAAAATACATCCCCTCCCCGGATCCATATCCAGGGGGCGGCTAAAGTACAGGAATAAAATAGCCGAAGCAAGGAAGAGGGTTAGCAGCAGGTAAACATATATATATCTATATATATATAGTGCCTTCCGCCCTAATATCCGTAATCGCGCCGTATGGTAAATACGCAACACAATTTCGCGCATACGCACACCCAGGTGTTCAAACCTGCACGCACACAAAAAGACCCTGTGTCGACACAGTCTAGACCGCTTTTCTTCAAGCAGGGGAGCTAACCCCGCGGGCCTCACCGATGTGGCCGTCGGTGACAGTGGCCAGTCTTGCCACTTCTGAATGTAGTCGTACCGTATCATTCAGGCCCTCCTGTACAACTTGGTGTACCAACTGGATGTGAGCGACATCCGGCGAGCCGATTTGTAGGCCGACCAGTGGAGGCAAAACTGCAGGCTAGGAGGGTGATAACCCGCTGCGCACATCTCCCTGTCGCCATGAGTCGTCAACCCGCCCGCACCGGTACGAACGGTCTGCGGGCGTGACCAACCCGCCACTCCCAAACAATCTTCACTCGCTTTATATAAAAACAAGCACATAAGTGACGTGGCAATTCTACTCGACCGGTCACACGACCTCTGACCGGGAGGATTAGCGGTATGAGGGCTCCTTACTTGGGGCTAACCTGGGAGGAGGGACTCAACTCCGGGTTTTCCCCCAACTAAGGCCTCGCTGAAGGGAGGATAAGCACCGCATGGTTGCCATGCCAGCTCTGCATTAGCAAATAAATTAGGCCGAAAGCAGGGGCCATAACACTAAGCAGAAATGTAGGCCGAAAGCAGAGGCCATAACAATAAGCTGAAAAGTAGGCCGAAAGCAGAGGCCATGGTAATAAGCAGAAAAGTAGGCCGAAAGCAGATGCCATAATGATAAACAGAAAAGTAGGCCGAAAGCAGAGGCCATAATGATAAACAGAAAAGTAGGCCGAAAGCAGAGGCCATAATGATAAACAGAAAAGTAGGCCGAAAGCAGAGGCCATAATGATAAACAGAAAAGTAGGCCGAAAGCAGAGGCCATAATGATAAACAGAAAAGTAGGTCGAAAGTAGAGGCCATAATGATAAACAGAAAAGTAGGCCGAAAGCAGATGCCATAATGATAAACAGAAAAGTAGGCCGAAAGCAGAGGCCATAATGATAAACATAAAAGTAGGCCGAAAGCAGAGGCCATAATGACAGGACCAGTGCGAGACTGGATTTAAATGAAAGTACGGAAAGTAAATGCGGCGGACCAGTGCGAGACTGGATTTAAAGGGAAGTACCGAAAGTAAATGCGGGGGACCAGTGCGAGACTGGATTTAAAGGGAAGTACAGAAAGTAAATGCGGGGGACCAGTGCGAGACTGGATTTAAAGGGAAGTACAGAAAGTAAATGCGGGGGACCAGTGCGAGACTGGATTTAACGGAAAGTACGGAAAGCAGTAAAAGCATAAAAGAAAGGGTTAGTAGTCCAATCACTCCATAAGAGGAGGCTTCAATCGCCGACTCCGTTCTTTTATTATTGTCGCGGCGGGGTTAAATTTCGGCACCGCGCCGCGATTTCGTTCCGATTTTCGCGTCGATATTCCGAGCTTAGTCGATTCCTTGGATAGATACGCATAATTTTAATAGGCATTTAAAAATATGCGTCGAGGGGGCGCCGATTCATTTCGATGAATTTCGCTCTTTTTCGGACGTTGATTTCGCTTGTAAAATACTTTTGGGGGACCAAAATAAGAGGTCACACCTCCCAAGTTTAATAGTAGTTGTGAAATACCTTTAATTAAAGCCCTTAATTTTTGGTGATTTTTGCGAACTTATTTGGGCGTGTATTTTCTCAAAATAAACTTTATAAAGGGTAATAAAAATATTAAATCCTTTCCTAAAATTCCCCAAAAATTTCTAGAGGTGCCCCTTAGCGTGGGGCACATTTTTCATTTAGGAAACATTTTCTGAAACTGCCCCATTTTTCTCCATTTTTCCTCAGAAAAATGGGGAAGTAAAAGGGGCAGTTGGTGTGCGATTAGAGGGAGGGAGAAGATCTGGGGCGCCGCACCGGGCGCCCTCCTTGGGTCCCCACAGCGGATCCACAGCGGATCCGTTGCGGGGAGAGCACACAGTTGGAGGCGGGAGTTAAGAAAACTGGAGCCACACGATCTCCTGGGGAAGATCGTGCGACTCCCGTTTATTAATCGGGAAGCCGCCGCTGTCGCCGCCGGGCAGCGGCCGGTTGGGGCCAGCGCCGCCCCCGGTCGGTGCGCCGGGGGCCGGCGACCACTCCGGTGGTGGTCCGGCGGCCTGGCGCCGCCGGCCACCGCTGGGAGTGCTCGGTGAAGGGGACGGGAGGCGGTGGCGTGGCCTGCATGCACCATGCATGCTTGCCACATCGCCACCTCCGCAGGGGACGCGTCGGTGCCGCCCCCGGTCGGTGCGTCGGGGGTCGGCGACCACTCCGGTGGTGGTCCGGCGGTCTGGCGCCGCCGGACTCCACCGGAAAGAGGAGCAGGAGGTGACGGGGTGGCGCGGCGCAGCCTGCATGGGCCATGCGGGCTCGCTGCGCCGCCGCCACCTCGGCTAGGGCCCTCCCTGCCGCCCCTGGTCGGGGCGCCGGGGAGGGGGCAGACCTCCGGTGGGGGTCCGGCGGCATGGTGCCGCCGGCCGCCGCCGGGGGAGGGGTTTTAACCCTTACAGGAAAAGAGGAGGGGGAGGCCACGGGTGCCGCCGGGGCTGCGTCCTCCGGCGGCCCGACCGCCTCCCCTGCGCCGGCGTCGAGGCCCCTGGGAGGGGGCCTACCTCCCCCAGCGCCACCACCGGCGCTGGGGGAGAGGGCTTTCACGACCAACTTCCTCCCCGAGCCTTGCAAGGCTCTGGGCGGCGGGCGGCGGTCGGCGGCGCTCCGACGACGGGGAGAGGGGTGGCCTCCTCCGGGAGATAGGAAGGAGGAGGGGGAGCGTTCTACCTGTGGTGGAGGTGGGGCTCGAGAGGTGGAGGGGCGGTGGCCGGCCATGAGGGAGGTGGCGGCTTGGTTGGGTAGGGTTCCGGCGAGGAGGAGGAGGAGGAGGAGGGAGGTGGCTGAGCTTGCTGGTAGGGGGAGAGCTTGAGAGAGGGGGGGGGGGGGGGGGGGGGGAGTAGTGTTCTGAAAGGAGGGGCTTGGCCCTCCTTTTATAGGAAGGGGGAGAACCTCCCCCCCTCTCCTCCTTTCTCCACGTGGAGGGGGGGGGGAGATATTTTCTCCCCCTCCCCTCCCTTCCCTCTCTCCTGCCCCTTTTCCCAAATAGGGGTTGCCTATTCATGGGCAGCCCTCTTCCTTGGGGGGCTTTTTCTCTCCTCCCCCCCTTTTCATTTTCATTTCCCAATAAATTTCAAGCCGGGGGGGGGGGGGGGGGGGTTGACCGATTCAACCTAGGGCGGGGTCCTCCTTGGCCCCCGAGGTCCAGTAAGAGTTGCCGGGGCCGATGCCGGGTTCGTGTGCTTTATATCTCGTGCGTTGCACTGAGGCAATCTGCATAGTACTAAAATGGCATACTCTCCATACGACCTTGAATCGAGGCCCAACAAATTCCGTTGCGCTCGTATTGTTCGTACGAGTTTACCAGAACTGACAGAAGTTAATTCGGGGCTCGTACGGTCACTATTCATAATAATGAGGTAGTGGCGCGCTACGACACCCGAAATAGTCGTTTTCTTCAAACGACCTCGGATCGAAGTGCAACGAATTCCGTTGCGCTCGTATTGTCCATACGAGTCTAACGGAACTGACGGAAGTCCAATCGGGGTTCGTACGGTCACTATTCATAATAATGAAGTAGTGACGCGCTACGATACCCGAAATGGTCGTTTTCTCCAAACAACCTCGGATCGAAGTGCAACGAATTCCGCTGTGCTCGTATTGTCTACACGAGTCTAACGGAACTGACGAAAGTCCAATCGGGGTTCGTACGGTCACTATTCATAATAATGAAGTAGTGGCGCGCTACGATACCCGAAATGGTCGTTTTCTCCAAACGACCTCGGATCAAAGTGCAACGAATTCCGTTGCGCTCGTATTGTCTATACGAGTCTAACGGAACTGACGGAAGTCAATTCAGGGTTCATCTGGTCACTGCACCCCAATGACTTAGTTGCGGCGCGCCACATTACTTAAAATGGTAGTTTTCTACTGCTCGGGCCTACTTTTATTGGGCTCACTAGGGTCTAGTGACCCAATAAAAGTCGGAACAAGGTTGCAGATGTCGGATGTCGGGTTCATGTCGGTTTTAGTTTGAAATGTCGTATGTCGGATTGCGGGGGAAATATCGGGGATATTTTACAATGTCGGATTTTAATATTTAAATAAATTTATTCATATATATATACATTTTTTATAAATATGTGCAGTTACATACATAATGTGTTTTTATAAATTACACAATAAACATATATACACATAATGTATGTTTATAATTTAAACAATAAACGTATATACACATAATGTATGTTTATAAATTGCACAAAAAGAAGCATTGACGACAGTAAACGACATAAAGAGCGTCAAATGTGAGCGAGAAAGAAGTCAAATCTTGGCTCAGAGAGATGCAGAAAATGTAGCACAAAACAAAATATTACCACTCGGACGCTTAAAAAAAATGAAATATATATATATTTATAGTACTCGCCATATATCGTCCGCGAGATATCACCTGATATATCGGTTAAGACCGATATATCGGGGCCTGAAGACTGATATATCGGGGATATTTTCAAAAACGACATTTTTGCTTAAAATGTCGATGTCGTGGCGTTTTCTGCCCAAAACCTTTATGTCGGCCAACATGTCGGACATGTCGGCCGACATCTACAACACTGAGTCGGAATGTTACAATCCAATAAAAATAAAGAGATTTTCGTCCCCGAAAATTGGCTAAAGTAGGGGTTTAAAGGATATACCTGGGGGAAGAGTGCCGGGTATTTTTCTCGAACGAGCGTCTCTGGTTCCCAAGTAAACTCTTCGCGTCCACAGTTTGACCACAAGATCTTGACCATCGTGATGGTTTTGTTCCACAGTTCTTTGATCTTGGAGTCCACTATCTTCACTGGTTCGAGTTGGACGGATCGGTCGGATTGTACTGATGTTGGTGGTGTGGGTAGATGTTGCTCCGGTTGGCGTAGAACACGTCTTAGCGAGGAGACGTGAAACACGTCGTGGAGGTTCCTTAGTTCAGTCGGTAGGGCTAGTCTATAGGCCACCGGGCCAATTCTTTCGATGACTTGATATGGGCCTAGATAGCGGGGGTCCAGCTTTTTCCGCTTCTTTATTCTGGATATCCCGTGCATCGGCTTAATTTTCAAGAAAACCATATCTCCCACATTGAATTCCACCATCCGATGACGCGCATCATAATATTTGGCCTGACGACTCTGTGCCTCCAGCATACGTTCTTGAATTAACTTTATTGCGGCAGTGGTATCGTCTATGTAGGTGACCCCCAAGGCTTCGGGGTCCTCATCCTGTGCCCAAGATAGTGGGGTCCGACAGCGTCTTCCGTAGAGGGCTTCGTAAGGTGCCATCTTGATGTTTGCCTGAAAGCTGTTGTTATATGAAAATTCCACCAGAGGTTGTAACTGCTCCCATGGCTCGTTGTGTTCCACTATGCATAATCGGAGAAGGTCTTCCATCGTCCGGTTCGTTCTTTCTGTTTGCCCATCGGTCTGGGGGTGGAAGGAGGTGCTAAATGCCAATCCGGTTCCTAGATAAGCCTGCACTCTTCTCCATTCCCTCGATGTAAAGCGCCCGTCGCGGTCCGAGACGATCGATTTGGGTATTCCATGAAATCGGACTACCTGCTCAATAAATAGTCGGGCTAATATGTCGACACCGTCGCCTTGCCGGTTCGGGATGAATCGGGCTACCTTGGTGAGGCGGTCTACTACGACCCATATGGAGTCGTTACCTGCACGAGATCGGGGTAAGCCATGGACAAAATCCATGGAAATATCCTCGAACTTCCATTCTGGTATGGGCAGGGGTTGTAGTAGGCCTCCTGGGCTTCGACACTCTGCCTTGACCAGTTGACAGGTCTGGCAGTGCGCAACATAGTTGGTGATGTCCCTCTTCATTCCTGGCCAGTATAAAGTCCTCCGCAGGTCTGTATACATTTTTACTACCCCCGGGTGTATGGAGTATCTCGTTTGGTGTGCTTCACGGAGGATCTCTTCCCGACTTCCCTCTGCTGCGGGGATGAATATGCGATGTCTTAACTGCAGGATGCCGTCATACAAATTGTAGTCCTCCTGTGTATTATGTTGCAAGGCCTGAATAATCGGGGCTGCTTCTACGTCGATCTTCTGTGCTTCTCTTATCCTGTCCCTGATGTCGCACTGAATCTCCATCCAGTAAAGCTGGGCCTGGTATTCCATCGGATTCCTACGGGTGATGAGGATAATATCCAGTTTCGCCAAAGATTCGACTAATTCCTCCGGTACCATTTCTAACCAACTCCCAGTCCTCGGAGGCTGCCGACTCAGGGCATCTGCAACCTTATTAGCCTTGTCGGGGTGGTACTGAAGGGCGAAGTCGTAATCGCAGAGGAATTCCAACCACCGGCGTTGTCGGAGGTTCAGCTCCTTCTGGGTGAAGACATACTTGAGGCTCTTATGATCGGAGAAAATCTCGCATCGTACCCCGTAGAGGTAGTGTCTCCAAACCTTTAATGCGAAAACTACCGCCCCCAGTTCCAGATCGTGGGTGGTGTAGTTTAGTTCGTGCGGCTTGAGCTGACGTGAGGCGTAGGCAACTACCTTGCCATGTTGCATAAGCACGGCTCCCAATCCTTTCAGAGAGGCATCGACATAGATCTGGAAGCCCTCAGTTCCTGAGGGGAGAGTCAGGATCGGGGCCGATATCAGCCGGTTCTTCAGTTCGATGAACGCTGCTTCGCACTCGGGAGACCACTGGAATGTCACATCCTTTTTGGTGAGGGAGGTAAGCGGTAACACAATCTTGGAGAATCCTTCGACGAACTTACGGTAGTAGCCGGCGAGGCCAAGGAAACTTCAGATGTCTGCCGCTGTCTTAAGTGGCGGCCAATCTCGTACTGCCTGTACCTTGGCTTGATCCATCGCTACCCCGTTCTTGTTAACTGTGTGTCCCAGAAAACCGACTTCTTCCATCCAGAACTCGCACTTGCTAAACTTGGCGAAAAGCGAGTGCTCTCTTAGCTTAAGCAGAACCATTTGGAGATGCCTGGAGTGATCGGTTTTGTTCTTCGAGTAGATGAGGATATCATCTATAAAGACTATTACGAAATGATCCAAGAAGGGTTTAAATACCGTATTCATTAAAGCCATGAAGGCGGACGGGGCATTGGTTAACCCAAACGGCATTACCATGAACTCGTACAGTCCGTAGCGGGAGCTGAAGGCGGTCTTGGGAATGTCCTCTTCTCGCACTCTGAGTTGATAGTAGCCGGATCTTAAATCCATCTTGGAAAAGACGGACGCGCCTTGCAGCTGATCGAACAATTCATCTATCCGGGGTAGGGGATAGGTATTCCGGACAGTGAGTTTATTCAATTCTTTGTAGTCAATGCAGAGACGCAGAGATCCATCCTTCTTTTTAACAAACAGTACTGGGGCTCCCCAGGGCGAAGTACTAGGACGTACGAATCCTGCGTCGACTAACTCTTGTAGTTGAATCTTGAGCTCGGCCAGTTGCCTCGGGGCCATCCAGTACGGTGCTCGGGATACTGGTCGGGCTCCTTGAGTAAGTTCGATTTGGAAGTCCACTTCCCGTTGCGGGGGCAACCCGGGAAGGGACTCTGGGAAAATATCTGGGAAGTCCCTGATCACAGGCACTTTAGCGAGTACTCGTGTTGTGTCTTTCATCTCGAAGTAGATTAGGTACACCTCGTCCTTCCGTCGAACTGCCTTGACGGTTTGTGCAGATGTTAAGATAATGCGGGTGACAGAGGGTATACCTGCTAGCGTGATAAATTGCCCATTCGGATTCTGGAGGCGGATTTCTCGAGTCGAACAATTGATTTGGGCGCTGTGCTCGGCCAACCAATCCATCCCCAGAATGATGTCGAATCCGGTTATCGCCAAGACGGTTGCGTTGACTTCGAATTCTATGCCTCCTAGCATTGCTTGGAAGGAACATTTTCGGTGGTAGTCATATCTGATCCATCCGGGAGTCGTATTCGGATTGACATCCCGGATGATCGCACCGTGTTCTCCTTGTCAGCGATGAAGCTTTGTGCAACGAAAGAGTGTGTGGCGCCGGTATCGAACAGTGTTTTAGCGAGATGACCTTCTACCAAAAGTAAACCTGGTAACATATATAATCTATGATCATAAGCTTTTTACAGATATACAGGAGTAGGGACTACATATGCTATACAAAAAGTTATAACATATAAAACTATAACATCTCCTAGGATATCGTACTACTGGAAGTAGATACCTATGACTACATCAGGAGCAGGACCGTGCTGGAGATCCAAGGCGTATGCCTCGAGTGGTGCTGCTCTGCCCTGCCTGGCCTGGCCTCTTCTGCCCGCAGGCTGTCCTCTGCGCCCACCTCGTCCTCGTCCTCTCTCCGTGGCTCCCTGTACTGCTCCTAGGTCGGGCCAACCTACCGCCTGTGGGCAAAAGGCTCGTACGTGCCCGGGATGCTGGCACAGGTAGCAGTTCCCTGCGAAGGGAACATCTCGTCGTGCGGCGGAGGCGGCCTGAGGTGCTGGGGCTGGTGGTGCTGGAGCTGGAGGTGCTGGTCGAGGCTGAGGTGTCTGTCTATATGGCTGATGACGTTGACGCTGTCTCCTGGCCTGGTCCTGTCTACGTGGGCCTACTCCTCTCTCTCGGCCCTGAGTCCGGGGAACACCCACGTGTCCCCTCCGCTGCTGGGCCACCATCCGTTGATCCATCTCTAGAGCGGTGGCATGTGAGGCAATCATGTGGAAGGATGCCTGGGAAATCATGATCAGGGCCTGTCGGAGATCGTCTCGTAACCCCCGGTAAAATCTGGCCGATCTGTCTCTATCCGTACCTGCTAAGGTCCCGGCGAAGCGGGCCAAGTGGATAAACTCTCTTTGGTAGTCTGGAACCGTCCTATCTCCCTGCCTGATCTGCAGGAACCGCTCCTGGAGTGCCATCCGGTCTGCATCCGAAATGAAATGCTCTAAGAAGGCCTCTGAGAACTCCCCCCAGAGGATCGTGCTGAGTGGTCGTCCTCTGAAGGTAGAGCGGCTAGCGGCCCTCCACCAGTCCCGGGCATAGCCCTCCAGCATGGTCACCACCAGGGACACTGCGGCTACTGCGGGGCACATCATCCCTACTAGAAGCTCCTCTACCCTCTCCACCCACTCCTCGGCCTGGATGGCTGACTCGGTACCTCGGAAGGTGGGGGGCCTTAGTCCCCGGAATGTCGTCAGCAGATCGGTGGGTACGGTGTCCTGCTGGGATGGCCGTAAGGTGGCTGTCTGGAAGGCTGCTAACAGGGCTACCAGGGTCTGTCCGAGCTCTGTCTCTCCGAACGGAACTGTGGCTGGAGCGGCCGGGGCTGGTGGTGGAGTGGTAGGGTGGTACTGGTCCCGAGAGGAGGACCTCCCGTTACTCGACTCCGGTATCTGGAGAAGTAACAAACGGGTATCAGAACTTGCAAAAATAAGGGAATTTTGCAGGACTGAAAGAAAAGGAAGCGGAAAGCGTGTGGGTGTACTACCGTGCAGTCTCGAATCCTTAACCTTAAACCTAAAGGGTCCACCAGACTTCCGCTGCGTGGTTCGTCCCGAACCAAGAAATGGAACCGGGGAAGGGAGGATCGAAAGACTGCCCCATGTGGTCGGATCGTGGTGGCTCTGATCCATTTGTAAGACCCCCCCCCCCCCCCCCCCAAACTGAACCTGGGTTCAGGGAGGGGGGATCTTACTGCCCATAGAGGACTACCCAGCGCTTTCCGGGTGGCGACATCCCACCCTCTTAAGCGCTGAGCGGTCTCTTTGTCAGGCACAAGAATCATCACAACACATCAGAACGCACAACGGAAGCAATCGAAATAAGAAAAGCTAAGCATGCTGATTATATTACATATTTAAATATGGCCGGGGCCTATCGTTTTACAAAACATTGCCTCGAGGGCTACATAGTCTAAAACAAAAGGGAGCCCTAGGCTAGTCCTTATACTCTCGAACTCACGTCTCTGAAGATAGGAGGAGAGGCTAGGGTAATCAAACGGGCCATCTCCAAGGCTCGTAACTCATCCTGTGGTGCGGGGGCTCCTCGCTATCCCATCTCCTGTGATTGGTTATAAGAAATAACCGTTAGTCACAGAGCTAAGTAGAAAATACATCCCCTCCCCGGATCCATATCCGGGGGCGGCTAAAGTACAGAAATAAAATAGCCGAAGCAAGGAAGAGGGTTAGCAGTAGGTAAACATATATATATATATATAGATAGATAGATAGATAGGGCCTTCCGCCCTAATATCCGTAATCGCGCCGAATGGTAAATACGCAACACTATTTCGCGCATACGCACACTCAGGTGTTCAAACATGTACGCACACAAAAAGACCCTGTGTCGACACAGTTTAGACCGCTTTTCTTCAAGCAGGGGAGCTAACCCCGCGGGCCTCACCGATGTGGCCGTCGGTGACAGTGGCCAGTCTTGCCACTTCTGAATGTAGTCGTACCGTATCATTCAGGCCCTCCTGTACAACTTGGTGTACCAACTGGATGTGAGCGACATCCGGCGAGCCGATTTGTAGGCCGACCAGTGGAGGCAAAACTGCAGGCTAGGAGGGTGATAACCCGCTGCGCACATCTCCCTGTCGCCATGAGTCGTCAACCCACCCGCACCGGTACGAACGGTCTGCGGGCGTGACCAACCCGCCACTCCCAAACAATCTTCACCCGCTTTATATAAAAACAAGCACATAAGTGACGTGGCAATTCTATTCGACCGGTCACACGACCTCTGACCGGGAGGAGTAGCGGTATGAGGGCTCCTTGCTTGGGGCTAACCTGGGAGGAGGGACTCAATTCCGGGTTTTCCCCCAACTAAGGCCTCGCTGAAGGGAGGATAAGCACCGCATGGTTGCCATGTCAGCTCTGCATTAGCAAATAAATTAGGCCGAAAGCAGGGGCCATAACACTAAGCAGAAATGTAGGCCGAAAGCAGAGGCCATAACAATAAGCTGAAAAGTAGGCCAAAAGCAGAGGCCATGGTAATAAGCAGAAAAGTAGGCCGAAAGCAGATGCCATAATGATAAACAGAAAAGTAGGCCGAAAGCAGAGACCATAATGATAAACAGAAAAGTAGGCCGAAAGCAGAGGCCATAATGATAAACAGAAAAGTAGGCCGAAAGCAGAGGCCATAATGATAAACAGAAAAGTAGGCCGAAAGCAGAGGCCATAATGATAAACAGAAAAGTAGGCCGAAAGCAGAGGCCATAATGATAAACAGAAAAGTAGGCCGAAAGCAGAGGCCATAATGATAAACAGAAAAGTAGGCCGAAAGCAGAGACCATAATGATAAATAGAAAAGTAGGCCGAAAGCAGAGGCCATAATGACAGGACCAGTGCGAGACTGGATTTAAATGAAAGTACCGAAAGTAAATGCGGCGGACCAGTGCGAGACTGGATTTAAAGGGAAGTACCGAACGTAAATGCGGGGGACCAGTGCGAGACTGGATTTAAAGAGAAGTACAGAAAGTAAATGCGGGGGACCAGTGCGAGACTGGATTTAAAGGGAAGTACAGAAAGTAAATGCGAGGGACCAGTGCGAGACTGGATTTAACGGAAAGTACGGAAAGCAGTAAAAGCATAAAAGAAAGGGTTAGTAGTCCAATCACTCCATAAGAGGAGGCTTCAATCGTCGACTCCGTTCTTTTATTATTGTCGCGGCGGGGATAAATTTCGGCGCCGCGCCGCGATTTCGTTCCGATTTTCGCGTCGATATTCCGAGCTTAGTCGATTCCTTGGAAAAATGGGGAAGTAAAAGGGGCAGTTGGTGTGCGATTAGAGGGAGGGAGAAGATCTGGGGGGGCCGCACCGGGCGCCCTCCTTGGGTCCCCACAGCGGATCCACAACGGATCCGCTGCGGGGAGGGCACACATTTGGAGGCGGGAGGCGGGAGTTAAGAAAACTGGAGCCGCACGATCTCCTGGGGGAGATCGCGCGGCTCCCGTTTATTAATCGGGAAGCGGCCTCTGCCGCCGCCGGGCAGCGGCCGGTTGGGGCCGGCGCCGCCCCCGGTCGGAGCGTCGGGGGCCGGCGACCACTCCGGTGGTGGTCCGGCGGCCTGGCACTGCCGGCCACCGCTGGGAGTGCTCGATGAAGGGGACGGGAGGCGGTGGCGTAGCCTGCATGCACCATGCATGCTTGCCACGTCGCCACCTCCACAGGGGAGGCGCCGGTGCCGCCCCCGGTCGGTGCGCCGGGGGTCGGCGACCACTCCGTTGGTGGTCCGGCGATCTGGCGCCGCCGGACTCCACCGGAAAGAGGAGCAGGAGGTGACGGGGTGGCGCGGCGCAGCCTGCATGGGCCATGCGGGCTCGCTGCGCCGCCGCCACCTCGGCTAGGGCCCTCCCTGCCGCCCCTGGTCGGGGCGTCGGGGAGGGGGCAGACCTCCGGCGGGGGTCCGGTGGCCTGGTGCCGCCGGCCGCCGCCGGGGGAGGGGTTTTAACCCTTACAGGAAAAGAGGAGGGGGAGGCCACGGGTGCCGCCGGGGCTGCGTCCTCCGGCGGCCCGACCGCCTCCCCTGCGCGGGCGTCGAGGCCCCTGGGAGGGGGCCTACCTCCCCCAGCGCCACCACCGGCGCTGGGGGAGAGGGCTTTCACGGCCAACTTCCTCTCCGAGCCTTGCAAGGCTCGGGGCGGCGGCCGGCGGCGCTCCGGCGACGGGGAGAGGGGTGGCCTCCTCCGGGAGATAGGAAGGAGGAGGGGGAGCGTTCTACCTGTGGTGGAGGTGGGGATCGAGAGGTGGAGGGGCGGTGGCCGGCCATGAGGGAGGTGGCGGCTTGGTTGGGTAGGGTTCCGGCGAGGAGGAGGAGGAGGAGGGAGGTGGCTGAGCTTGCTGGTAGGGGGAGAGCTTGAGAGAGGGGGGGGGGGGGGGGGGGGGGGGGGGGAGTAGTGTTCTGAAAGGAGGGGCTTGGCACTCCTTTTATAGGAAGGGGGAGAACCTCCCCCCCCCCTCTCCTCCTTTCTCCACGTGGAGGGGGGGGGGGGGGAATATATTTTCGCCCCCTCCCCTCCCTTCCCTCTCTCCTGCCCCTTTGCCCAAATAGGGGCTGCCTATTCATGGGTAGCCCTCTTCCTTGGGGGGCTTTCTCTCTCCTCCCCCCCCCTTTTCCTTTTCATTTCCCAATAAATTTCAAGCCGGGGGGGGGGGGGGGGGGGGGGTTGACCGAGTCAACCTAGGGCGGGGTCCTCCTTGGCCCCCGGGGTCCAATAAGAGTTGCCGGGGCCGATGCCGGGTTCGTGTGCTTTATATCTCGTGCGTTGCACTGAGGCGATCTGCATAGTACTAAAATGGCATGCTCTCCATACGACCTTGAATCGAAGCCCAACGAATTCCATTGCACTCGTATTGTTCGTACGAGTTTACCAAAACTGACAGAAGTTAATTCGGGGCTCGTACGGTCACTATTCATAATAATGAGGCAGTGGCGCGCTACGACACCCGAAATAGTCGTTTTCTTCAAACGACCTCGGATTGAAGTGCAACGAATTCCATTGCGCTCGTATTGTCCATACGAGTCTAACGGAACTGACAGAAGTCCAATCGGGGTTCGTACGGTCAATATTCATAATAATGAAGTAGTGGCGCGCTACGATACCCAAAATGGTCGTTTTCTCCAAACGACCTCGGATCGAAGTGCAACGAATTCCGCTGCGCTCGTATTGTCTACACGAGTCTAACGGAACTGACGGAAGTCCAATCGGGGTTCGTACGGTCACTATTCATAATAATGAAGTAGTGGCGCGCTACGATACCTGAAATGGTCGTTTTCTCCAAACGACCTCGGATCGAAGTGCAACGAATTCCGTTGCTCTCAAATTGTCTATACGAGTCTAACGGAACTGACGGAAGTCAATTCGGGGTTCATCTGGTCACTACATCCCAAAGACTTAGTTGCGGCGCGCCACATTACTTAAAATGGTAGTTTTCTACTGCTCGGGCCTACTTTTATTGGGCTCACTATGGTCTAGTGGCCCAATAAAAGTCGGGATGTTACAAGCCGAGCTCAACAGGAGGTGGAGAAAGCTCAACACATTTAGGTCGAGCTAAACTCGACCGAAGGTGGAAGGAGACTCAACACCTCTAGTCGAGCTGATCTTGACATGAGGTGAGGAACGGACCTTTCTCCACTAGACACCCCTCCTGTGAGCCAAGCTCAACAGGAGGTGGAGAAAGCTCAACACATTTAGGTCGAGCTAAACTCGACCGATGGTGGAGGGAGACTCAACACCTCTAGTCGAGCTGATCTTGACATGAGGTGAGGAACAGACCTTTCTCCACTAGACACCCCTCCTGTGAGCCAGGCTCAACAGGAGGTGGAGAAAGCTCAACACATTTAGGTCGAGCTAAACTCGACCGAAGGTGGAGGGAGACTCAACACCTCTAGTCGAGCTGAACTTGACATGAGGTGAGGAGCGAACCTTTCTCCACTAGACACCCCTCCTGTGAGCCGAGTGCAACAGGAGGTGGAGAAAGCTCAACACCTTTAGGTCGAGCTAAACTCGACCGAAGGTGGAGGGCGGACCTTCCTCCACTAAACACCCCTCCTGTGAGCCGAGCTCAACAGGAGGTGGAGAAAGCTCAACACCTTTAGGTCGAGCTAAACTCAACCGAAGGTGGAGGGAGACTCAACCCCTCTAGTCGAGCTGAACTTGACAGGAGGTGAGGAATGGACCTTTCTCCACTAGACACCCTTCCTGTGAGCCGATCTCAACAAGAGGTGGAGAAAGCTCAACACCTTTAGGTTGAGCTAAACTCGACCGATGGTGGAGGGAGACTCAACACCTCTAGTTGAGCTGAACTTGACATGAGGTGAGGAACGGACCTTTCTCCACTAGACACCCCTCCTGTGAGCCGAGCTCAACAGGAGGTGGAGAAAGCTCAACACCTTTAGGTCGAGCTAAACTCGACTGAAGGTGGAGGGAGACTTAACACCTCTAGTCGAGCTGAACTTGACATGAGGTGAGGAACAGACCTTTTTCCACTAGACACCCCTCCTGTGAGCCGAGCTCAACAGGAGGTGGAGAAAGCTCAACACCTTTAGGTCGAGCTAAACTCGACCGAAGGTGGAGGGAGACTCAACACCTCTAGTCGAGCTGAACTTGACATGAGGTGATGAACGCACCTTTCTCCACTAGACACCCCTCTTGTGAGCCGAGCTCAACAGGAGGTGGAGAAAGCTCAACACCTTTAGGTCGAGCTAAACTCGACTGAAGGTGGAGGGAGACTCAACACCTCTAGTCGAGCTGAACTTGACATGAGGTGAGGAACGGACCTTTCTCCACTAGACACCCCTCCTGTGAGCCGAGCTCAACAGGAGGTGGAGAAAGCTCAACACCTTTAGGTCGAGCTAAACTCGACCGAAGGTGGAGGGAGACTCAACACTTCTAGTTGAGCTGAACTTGACATGAGGTGAGGAACAAACCTTTCTCCACTAGACACCCCTCCTGTGAGCCGAGCTCAACAGGAGGTGGAGAAAGCTCAACACATTTAGGTCGAGCTAAACTCGACCGAAGGTGGAGGGAGACTCAACACCTCTAGTCGAGCTGAACTTGACATGAGGTGAGGAGCGAACCTTTCTCCACTAGACACCCCTCCTGTGAGCCGAGCGCAACAGGAGGTGGAGAAAGCTCAACACCTTTAGGTCGAGCTAAACTCGACCGAAGGTGGAGGGCGGACCTTCCTCCACTAAACACCCCTCCTGTGAGCCGAGCTCAACAGGAGGTGGAGAAAGCTCAACACCTTTAGGTCGAGCTAAACTCAACCGAAGGTGGAGGGAGACTCAACCCCTCTAGTCGAGCTGAACTTGACAGGAGGTGAGGAATGGACCTTTCTCCACTAGACACCCTTCCTGTGAGCCGATCTCAACAAGAGGTGGAGAAAGCTCAACACCTTTAGGTTGAGCTAAACTCGACCGATGGTGGAGGGAGACTCAACACCTCTAGTTGAGCTGAACTTGACGTGAGGTGAGGAACAGACCTTTCTCCACTAGACACCCCTCCTGTGAGCCGAACTCAACAGGAGGTGGAGAAAGCTCAACACCTTTAGGTCGAGCTAAACTCGACTGAAGGTGGAGGGAGACTCAACACCTCTAGTCGAGCTGAACTTGACATGAGGTGAGGAACAGACCTTTTTCCACTAGACACCCCTCCTGTGAGCCGAGCTCAACAGGAGGTGGAGAAAGCTCAACACCTTTAGGTCGAGCTAAACTCGACCGAAGGTGGAGGGAGACTCAACACCTCTAGTCGAGCTGAACTTGACATGAGGTGAGGAACGCACCTTTCTCCACTAGACACCCCTCTTGTGAGCCGAGCTCAACAGGAGGTGGAGAAAGCTCAACACCTTTAGGTCGAGCTAAACTCGACTGAAGGTGGAGGGAGACTCAACACCTCTAGTCGAGCTGAACTTGACATGAGGTGAGGAACGGACCTTTCTCCACTAGACACCCCTCCTGTGAGCCGAGCTCAACAGGAGGTGGAGAAAGCTCAACACCTTTAGGTCGAGCTAAACTCGACCGAAGGTGGAGGGAAACTCAACACTTCTAGTTGAGCTGAACTTGACATGAGGTGAGGAACAGACCTTTCTCCACTAGACACCCCTCCTGTGAGCCGAGCTCAACAGGAGGTGGAGAAAGCTCAACACCTTTAGGTCGAGCTAAACTCGACCGAAGGTGGAGGGAGACTCAACACCTCTAGTTGAGCTGAACTTGACATGAGGTGAGGAACGAACCTTTCTCCACTAGACACCCCTCCTGTGAGCCGAGCGCAACAGGAGGTGGAGAAAGCTCAACACCTTTAGGTCGAGCTAAACTCGACCGAAGGTGGAGGGCGGACCTTCCTCCACTAAACACCTACCGGGGAGCCGAGCTCACTTGGAGGGGGAGGGAACTCCACGCCTACCAGGGAGCCGAGCTCACCTGGAGGGGGAGAGAACTAACAATTTCCGGAACTATCCGGGGGCGGAGAACAAGTCCACGTTCCAGGTACTTACCCTCATCGAGGGACGGAGGGATTCAACCATCTTTCCAAAGCAACTTGGGGCAGAGATCCAGTCCGCGTCCTTGGTGCTTACCTTCACCTGGAGACAGAGGAACTCAACCACCTTATCAAACCAATTACCCTTTCTGGACTGCCCATCGAGTAGCTAGTCGATCTGACGAGTCCCCCATCTGCGGACGCGATTGAGACCGACGAACGGTCCCTAGCCAAGGACCTTAATGATTTGAGGCGGAGTATCCATCCACGTCCTGGGAGCTTTGCTTACCTGGAGACAGGGGAACTCAACGCTCTCCCAATCCTATTGGAGGAGGAAGTACCCACCCGCGTCCTAGGAGCTCAGCTCGCCTGGAGACAGTGGAACTCAACGCCCTCCCAAATCGGTTACTGAATAGCGAGTCGACCTGACGAGCCCCCCATCTACCGGCATGACTGAGCCCGACGAATGGTCTCCAGTCAGGGACCTTGCCAACTGGGGGTGGAATACCCATCTGCCACCCTAGGTGCTTACCTTCACCTGAAGGCAGAGGAACTCAACACCCTCCCAAGTCGGTTACTGAATAGCGAGTCGACCTGACGTGCCCCCCATCTACCGACATGACTGAGCCTGGCGAATGGTCTCCAGTCAGGGACCTTGCCAACTGGGGGTGGAATACCCATCTGCCACCCTAGCTGCTTACCTTCACCTGAAGGCAGAGGAACTCAACACCCTCCCAAGTTGGTTACTGAATAGCGAGTCGACCTGACGAGCCCCCCATCTACCGGCATGACTGAGCCCGGCGAATGGTCTCCAGTTAGGGACCTTGCCAACTGGGGGTGGAATACCCATCTGCCACCCTAGGTGCTTACCTTCACCTGAAGGCAGAGGAACTCAACACCCTCCCAAGTCGGTTACTGAATAGCGAGTCGACCTGATGAGCCCCCCATCTACCGGCATGACTGAGCCCGGTGAATGGTCTCCAGTAGGGACCTTGCCAACTGGGGGTGGAATACCCATCTGCCACCCTAAATGCTTACCTTCACCTGAAGGCAGAGGAACTCAACACCCTCCCAAGGTGTTAACCTCATCCGGAGGAGCTCGATGCTTTCGCGACACAACTCCTCTTCCTGGAACCCCACCAACCTAGGCTCCCGTCGGCTATAATAGTTATCACAAGCTGGGGCAAGAGGTTAGGCCAAAAAAAATCAACATATTTATTAAGGATAAAAACGCTTAATATCATCGCCACTCCAAGTATTAACAAGGGGGATCCCCTCGATATTTTGAAGGCGATACCCCCTGACTTCAGGGCCTCCAAGATTACATAGGGCCCCTCCCAATTGGTCTGGAGCTTTCCTACGTTCGCCGACCTTCCCGCGGCGTCGACCTTTTTGAGGACTAGATCTCCTGGGCCGAATTGTTTGATTCTAATGTTCTTATCGAAGTACCTGGCCATCCGGCGCTTCACCTCCTCTTGCCGAACCGTGGCAAGGTCCCGAAGCTCCTCAACCATATCCAGCGAGAGTCGTTGCTCCTCCTCATTGTCCATTCTCCAGCCTTCGTCTCCCTCTTCGGCAGCTACGACCCGGGGGGATCTGACCTCGAACTCCACTGGGAGCACGACTTCCGACCCATGGGAGAGTTTGAATGGCGTTTCTCCCGTTGTCGTGTTGGATGTCGTCCTCAGGGCCCATAAGACTGAGGGAAGTTGCTCCACCCAGACCCCCTTCAAGTTCTCCACCTTCTTCTTCAACAGGTTGACTATGATTTTGTTCGCGGCCTCTACCTGCCCATTACTCCGAGGATGGTGAACAGAGGCAAAGCGGAGGTCGATGCCCACTTGACCGCAGAAGCTAATGAGTTCATCGCTAGCGAACTGCAGCCCATTGTCTGTCACTATGGCGAGGGGGAGTCCGTGCCTGCAAATTATTTCTCCCCAAATAAAATTCTTTATCACCTGCGAGGTTGTCTTCGCCAAAGCCTTAACCTCCACCCATTTGGAGAAATAGTCAATCATGACTAACAGGAATCTCCTATGACCGCTGGCCTGAGGGAACAGACCGACCAAGTCCATCCCCCAGATGGCGAAGGGCCAAGGGGCGGTGATCGTTCTGAGCCTATGCGCGGGTTGAAGTTGGAGTGGCGCGAAGAGCTGACACTTCTTTGCAAATTCCATGGCATCCTTCCGTAGGGTTGGCCAGAAGTATCCCTGCCTCAGCACTCTCTTCTCTAAGGTCTGACTTCCGGAATGGCTCCCGCATTCACCGGAGTGGATTTCCTCCAAGACTCTCGGAACTTCATCCTCCGTCACGCATCTTGCTAGGAGACCAGTCAAGGTCTTCCTATACAGGCTTCCTTCTCGCATCACATAGTATGCTGACTTGTATCTGAACCGCCTCTTATCCAGGTCCCCCTCCGGGAACTTGTCTGAGGTCAGAAAGGTGAGGATCAGGTCTATCCACGAGGCCCTTCGATCAATCTCCATCAGCTCTCCTTCCTCGATGGATGGGCGGAACAGCTCGGTCACCGTTCCTCCCGCGCGAGGGCCGTGCTTCGCCAACTGGTCCGCTCGGGCATTCTCCCCTCTTGGAATGTGCTAAATGGAGAAAGTGTGGAACCATCCGACGAGGTCACTAACCTTCGCCAGATACCTCTGGAGGGTCGGCTCCTTCGCCTCGAACTCCCCTCGAACCTGGGAGGCTACCACCATTGAATCTGTGAAAACCTTCACGTCCCGGATCTCCAGCTCCCTTGTCATACGAAGCCCTGCTACCACCGCCTCATACTCAGCCTGGTTGTTGGTCACAGGGAAACGAATATGGATTGCTTGCTCGATCTTGGTCCCATGTGGGCTGTGTGAAAATTTCTCGGACCTTGTGAGAGCAAGCAGCAATAACAACTAGAGATACAAGCCAAAGCAACCAGAAACAATCTTAGGCAAACAAACGATATTTATTGATAGCAAACTTCAATTACAGGGCAAGACATGTTTGATGAGACATGATTTCGTCAGCACAAAACTCCAAAGAGAAGTACAGAAAAAACTGATAACTGGAGACCGCCCAACCCGCGCGACCTCCCCTGCGATCTCTGATAGTTGCTAGACCGCAACTCTCTGCCGACCACAGAACACCACCAGACCGCTGCACAGACCGCTCCCTTCTTCCGACCTCCTGATTCTCCCGAACTCCAGCACCACAACTCCAAGCCGCAGACCGCCCGAACACTTTCAGAGGAAGAGGTGATCGCTGCTGCCCACACTATCCGCAGAAGCTGCACAAGAAGAGTTCAATCAGAGACCGCCCGGTCAGAAATAAACAGACCGCAAGAACAAGAGCGAACTCAGCTTACACTTGGTGTGTCTAATTGCTGCTACAGTGGCCTCCTATTTATAGGCGTGAGACCTGATCCAGTCACCACCCTATGAGATAGGATCACCACCCCCCCCCCCAGACCGCACGACCAGACCGGTCAACCCGCGCGATCAGCAACAGTACTCGCCAGCTTCAACATCGACCATGAGAGACCGCTACTCTCACAGCAGATCGCGACTTCAAAGAAGATCGCCAGACCGCCCGAAGCTATTCACCACCTGTGTTCGCACGAGACCACGAACACAGTCAGTTCGCCATCAGATCGCGAACTCCTGTCTGCATGCCGATCTCCTCCTGAGACCGCGAACAACAACCAGCTCGCATACCAGTCTCCTCCTGAGACCGCGAACTGAGACCGCGCGACTAAGACAGTCCGTGAATACCCCCAGAAAGCCCGGTCAGCTACCAGACCGCATTCCGGAGAGAACCTGGATCAAACTGTGCGGTCACACCAGACCGCCACAGCCTTGAAGAGGACAGCACGCCACGCGGTCACGCACAGACTGCGCGGCTCCACCTACAGCAGACTTTGGACAAGACCAGCAGTCAACCCGGGAGACCGCAGCTAGGCTAAGATCAGCCAGACCGCAGATGCAGACCGCCAAGTCGCGCGAACTCGCCAGACCGCCCGACCTCCTCCCAGACCGCCCAGGTCCAAAATCCTCCAAACTTCCACTTCAACAAATTCAACAGGCTG
Organism: Dactylorhiza incarnata; assembly: GCA_033032865.1. Classification (NCBI taxonomy): domain Eukaryota; kingdom Viridiplantae; phylum Streptophyta; class Magnoliopsida; order Asparagales; family Orchidaceae; genus Dactylorhiza; species Dactylorhiza incarnata. The sequence continues at coordinate 9,777,895 of JAWHQI010000053.1, forward strand.
ACCAGGATCACCCCTCCGCCGAGGTAATTTCTTCCCGATGCCCCATCAGCGAACAGATCCCATGCTACCAACCCGGTGGGCTCTTGCCCGTCCACCTCCTTCACGTATTCTGCCAGGAAGTCTGCTACCGCCTGTGCCTTCATTGACAATTGGGGGACGAAGGTGACATCGAGTTCGCTAAGCTCGACCGACCATTTTGCCAACCTGCCCGAATGCTCCACCCCCTCCATAATGTTGCGAAGGGGATGGTCGGTCACCACCCTGATTGAATGAGCCTGAAAATAGGGACGGAGTTTTCAGGCTGAGATGATCAAAGCGAATGCCAGCTTCTCCAGGGCGGGATATTTGAGTTCTGCCTTCTTCTGGACTCTGCTAACATAGTAAATCGGCAGCTGCTTCTTTCCCTCCTCTCGGATCAGGACCGAAGTCACCGCTTCGAACCCTACCCCTAGTTAGAGGAAAAGGTCTTCTCCTTCTCTCGGCCCCTGGAGCAGAGGGGCTCGCGTCAGTTGTTCCTTCAGTGCCTGAAAAGCCCTCTCGCACTCTAACGTCCATTCGAACTTCTGACCCTGGCGTAGGGCTTTGAAGAAAGAAGAGCACTTCTCTCCTGCCCTGGAGAGGAATCGACTCATCCCTGCTAACTTCCCAGTCGGCCTCTGAATTTCCTTCGCACTCCTCGGTGATTCCAACTCCAAGATGGCTTTGACCTTGTCCGGATTGGGTTTGACCCCCTCCGGGGTGAGTAGGTGACCTAGGAACTTTCCTCAGCTTGCTTCGAAAACACATTTAGACGGGTTGAGCCTCATCTTGAACCTTCGAAGGGTAGCGAAGGTCTCCACTAGATCCTGCAGGTGGGATTCTACATCCTTGCTTTTAACCATCAAGTCATCCACGTAGACCTCCAAGTTGCACCCCTTTTGCTCCTTGAAGACTCGATCCATCATCCCTTGGTAGGTTGCTCCTGCATTCCTCAATCCAAATGACATCATCTTATAACAGTAACACCCATCGTTCGTGATGAACGAGACGTCCTTGACATCGGGCGGATGCATTCGGATTTGATGATATCTGGAGAACGCGTCCAAAAAGCTCATCACCGGGAAGCCGACAGCTGAGTCCACCAATGCATCGATCCGGGGCAACGGGTAGCAGTCCTTAGGACATGCTTTGTTCAGCAAAGAGAAGTCCACGCACATCCTCCACCTCCCATCCCCCTTCTTCACCATCACCACGTTAGAAACCCATCCTGGGTATTGGATTTCTTCCGCGAACCCTGCGTCTAGAAACTTCCCCACCTCCTCTCTGATCAGCCCAGCGAGGGTGGGCGACACATTCCTCTTCTTCTGGCGAATGGGGCGGACGTTCGGGTCGAGGTTGAGGCGATGAAATGACACATTCGCATCAACGCCTGACATCTCCGCAGCGCTCCATGCGAAGATGTCTACATTCTGCTGGACGCATCTTCGAATCTTCTCTTGATCCTGCCCGCTCAGCCTTCCGCTGATTCGTTTCTTCTCCGGCCTTCCGCTGCCGCCTATGACCTCCTTCTCACTCACTTCCTCTGCCACTTCCAACTTGGTCAGATCACCTAACACATGATCTGCCTCCTCTGCCTCCTCTTCCCCTGTCAACGGATGTAACTTGCTGGGAGGAGGCGAGTTCCCCGGCTCTTTGCTTCCTGACATGAGACTTGGCTCAGATCTTTCCGAACTAGCCGCTTCCACGCTCACCGCACCAGAATGTTGAAACCAGTAACCCAGTTTCAGCGTTCGAAAGGGGGATGCGGCTAGCCCTTACTTGACCCAAGCTAAGACCCTTGACTGATCGTTGAGAACTGAGAAACCTTGCCCTTGGAGAACACCTAAGTCCACAAACGGATCCCTTAAGCTGTAGCGTGGAGGTCCCACCACATACCCGGAAGCTCTCAAGGAACTTCCCCTCCCAAGCCAATGCTGAGCCTGGGCACCTTGGAGGGCACTAAGAACCACCTCACCGTCAACCTTTGATGACAGGGGGAGGGGGGGGGTGCTTGCTCACAAGACCACGCGAGGGAGGGGGTAGAATCCAACCCTTCCCAAGGTGCCCATGAGGGTCTATTTATAGACTTCCCAAAACATGATCTGCGAATAGCCAAAATTCCACTATCCGCAGCCCACCAATCGACCCGAATGACTGAAATCAAGATCACCCCGCCTGCGCGAGTGGACATCGATCCACTCGCGAACTTGGCCGCGAGTGGGGGATCCTCCCCTCGCCCAAGGGGTGGGCGAGTGGGGGGATCCCCCACTCGCCCAAGAGGCGGGCGAGTGGGGGGATCCCCCACACGCCTAAGGCCGGGCGAGTGGGGGGATTCCCCCACTCGCCCATGGTCGGGCGAGTGGAGGGATCCTCCACTCGCCCAAGGCCGGGCGAGTGGGGGGATCCCCCCACTCGCCCACGGCTGGGCGAGTGGAGGGCTCCTCCACTCGCCCAAGGCCGGGCGAGTGGGGGGATTCCCCCACTCGCCCACGGCCGGGCGAGTGGAGGGCTCCTCCACTCGCCCAAGGCCGGGCGAGTGGGGGGATTCCCCCACTCGCCCACGGCCGGGCGAGTGGAGGACTCCCCCACTCGCCCAAGGCTGGGCGAGTGGTGTCCCTCCCACTCGCCTAAAGGGCCGGGCGAGTGGGGGATGTCCCCCCCCCCCCCCCCCCCCCCCCCCCCCCCCGCCCACTCGCCCAAGGGGAGTTGATGCTCTGCCCACTTGCCCCACCGCCCTTCCTTCCGTCTCCTCCGGACCCGATTTCACCTTTGCTAGTTCCGGTCGCTTGTCGACGGTTATTCTCCTCACCCGCCTTGATTCCGCTGAGTCCGGGTTAACCAAACCAGCTCGGCAAATATGGGGGTTATACAACCTCTAGTCGAGCAGAGCTCAACCTGATCAGGTGGAGAAAGCTCAACACCTCTAGTCGAGCTGAACTCAACCTGAGGTGGAGGGAAACTCAACACCTATAATCGAGCCGAGCTCAACCTGAGGTGGAGAAAGCTCAATACTTCCTAGGAGCTTATCTCAACTGGAGGTGGAGGGACTTGCAAGAGCCCGTGCACCGGTCTCTCTTCTCGGGGAGTTAACCAACACCTGCCTCTTTGAGTGAGCCTCCCTGCCACCGGCATTAACAAGCCCGGTCAGCGACCTCTCCTCGGGGCCTTAGCCAGAATCCGCCAACTCGATGAGCCTCCCAGCTGCCGTCATTACCAAGCCCGGTCAGCGGTCTCTAGTCGGGGTCTTAACCAACCTCAGCCTCCGATAAGCCTCCCAACTGCCAGCATTACCAAGCCCGGTCATCGGTTTCTAGTCGGAGCCTTACCTAAGGTGTTACCCCTAAATATTTTTTATTCAACATGGAGAGGTTACATATCTATTACAACGCGCCTTCTTGTGCCTACTCGGCCACATGCATCTTGGTCATCTCTTTCATCACCTCCTCCACTTCCTCTTCCTTCTTCTTCCTTCTCTTTCTCCCGGTCCTTCCAGGTAGAGCTATCTCCCCTCTGCCGGGGCTCTTCTTCCTTCTCTTATCTCTAGAAACTTCGGGCAGGTGGTTGTCGCGTGACCTTCCTGTTGATGGAAGTCACAATACGGCAGCGCCAACTCCCCTGTTCCCTTCCCTGCGCGACTCCTCTTCTTACTTCCTCTTCTTCGGCCAATCATCATGGCTTGCGGTGGTTGGGGTTGCAACGTCTCCCCCGACTTCTGTCGAATCAAGAACAGAGCCTCCTCCCCTCCTCCTCTTCTTCGAGGTGGAGAACCTCAACAAGAAGCTCCGGCGCAGGTCCTCGAAGCTGTAGATGGTACTCAATGGGAGCTGGTGGAACCAGTCCCCTGTCTTTCCCTTAAAGAGATGGTGAAGAGTCTGCACTTGAAGGCGTCTGTCATCTTCCTGATCAATTCAACATCTTCAAACCACTGGAGATGCTGGAGAGGGTCATCCTTGCTAGTGTAGTAAGACATGACAGGTTCACTGAACCCGTCTAGAACAGAAGCTGAGATAATCAACTCGCAGAAGGGACTCTCCCATCCTCCCTTGCGAGTCGGAGGCATTCTCCCTACCTCCTCACCGGGGTAGCTGATCCCATGCGAGCTGTTGAAGATCATGCACTCGCGCTTGGAGGCTCAAGCCTTCCTCCAAGGATGACTCCTTCCCTGTTCGTCGTGCTTGCTCTGTCTCATCCAGAGACGGCGAGGCGAGCACGGGTGCCGGTGGTGTCGAGCACTCGCCATGAGGGGGGAATGCGACCCGCAAGAGCTCTAGGATCGAATTCCTGAACTCTTCGAAGTCACCCATCTTCGTTTACTCGCCGGGAGGAGGAGAGTTCCCTGGCTCGTCGCTTCCAGTTATGAGACTTGCTCAGAACTTTTTGAACTAGCTGCTTCCACGCTCACCGCATCAGTATGTTGAAACCAGAGAACTCGATTCGACGTTCGCAGCGGGTATGCAGCTGACCCTTACTTTACCTAAGCTAGAACGTGTGACCGGTCGCTGAGAGTCGAAGGACCTTGCACCAAAGAAGACTTGAAACCCAAAATAGACCCCTTGAGCTTCAACGAGGAGGTCACACCACAAACCCGGAAGATCAAAGAGAGCTTCTCCTCCCAAGCCAATGCTGAGTCTGGGCACCCTGGAGAGCACTAAGGAGCACTTGAGTGTCGACCTTAGCTGACAGAGGGCTGGAATGCTTGCTCACAAGTAACACGCGAGGGATAGAAGAAGAAGAGTGGTCTCTCCCAAGGTGCACATGTGGTCTATTTATAGACTTCCTGAAATTAGGCCGCGGATAGACAAATTCTGCTATTTGTAGCTCAACAACGCATCCAAACCAACGACTGCGACTGAGACAGGAGGGGGAGAGTGTGAATCAAGATGTTCAATCCCCCCTTGCTGGGGGCCGAGGGAATGGACCGAGTGGTCCACTGCGTGGGCTGGGCGAGTGGACCACTCGGTCCACTCCCCTTAGGGGTTAGTGGACCCGTGGTCCACTTGCCTGAATGCCCGGGGCGAGTGGACCACAGGTCCACTCGCCATTCACCTCTGCCGAGTGGACCATGGTTTCGGTCGGTTTCGGTCGCTTATCTCACTACTTCGGTCGATTTCGGTTGCCTCCAATCGGCCAATTCGCTTGTCCCGGCCACTTTCAGTACTATTCACCCCGGTCTCGATGAATTAGGGGTTATACATCTAGAGCGACAACCTGCAATACTGAATGATGGATCGTCTATACCTCTATTTTTGGTGCTGACTCGATCTACAGTCCTCTCTTCTCCACTCTTTCAGGTGATGCAGTGATTTCTTTTTGCGATGCATGCTAACTGTCGTTGATGCTCTAGGCAGAAGAAACCATGCGGGCTTTGTGCGCTGATGGTGAAATGGGCTTTGTCCGCCGGCCAATGGGCATGATCAGGTGAGGAGGAGGCTCTCTATTGCCGGCTCTTAGTGTTGACGTGGGAGGATTGGAAAGTGAGTACACAGGAGTGCCAAGTGTTGGGGAGGGGATCATATGGAGGAGGGCCGGGGGGAGAGCAGCGGGAGGGGAGTTAGGGCAATGCAGGAGTCGTTTTGAAATGAGATTCATAATAAGGAATGCGGAATGGGTGAGCAGAAGATCGAAGTCGAGGTCTTCGCGGCCGCGATAGTTCTTTTTAGAATACGTGAGGGAGGAGGTGCCGAGATAGCGGAGGAGGACGGGCTGAGAGAGGGGAGGAGGACGACATATGCGCGAGGGAGGAATGCGGGTTTAGGGTAGAGGGATACATGTTATTCTGTTTTAATCTACGATTGTAGAAATACCGAGCCAGATCCGACGGTCATCTATTTTGATGGAATTATGCCACCCATATATTTCTTTTTATAATAGTATAGATATATACTTATTTACAATATTAAAAGAGAAAAGTTGTCTCCGGTGAAACATTCAAAATTGTCAAATATATATTATTATTTTAATTTAATGACTTAAAATATATTATAATTTATTTCAAAAAGAATTAAAATACAATTTTCATTCAAGTAATTACAGCTTATCTCAAAATTAAAAGCAACGATGGAAATCCATAAAATTCAAAAAAAAATTAGTGTAGCTCTTACACCTATTATGGTAAGGTTGTAATTTAGATACGTCAGCTGTGATTTTTTAGAGGAAGGTTGTCAATAGGTAAGTAGCTATCATTAAATTAATCAACTTTATTAAAATTGATTTAACATGCATGATAATATATACATGAATATACGATTTTTTTTAACAAACAAAAATTATGTATAACTATTTTCCACATTAATTAATTGATATTGAGTTTATTTTAAACCTATCGCGGTTGGCGGAGTCGCTCGTGTGTGTGTGTGTGTGTACAGGGGCGGACCCACGTAGGGGCTAGCGTGGGCGGCCGCTCACACTGAGTTTTAAACATATTCTATTTCGGTAAATAAAAATAGTGGTTAAAATGTTATATAGTCATTTCTAAATATTAGTGATTTATTGACTTTGGTAAGAAAGATAAAGAGGTTATACACTAATTATTAAAGATAAGAGGGATTTAACTATGATGTAAAAGATAAGAGAGGTTATCAACAATTTACTCTTATACTTATCAATTTCTTTATTTTTTAATATTTTTGTACTCCGCTCACACTGGAAAAAAATTCTGTGTAATTATTTAAATGAGAGCTCTACTAAAAACTTTTGGATAAAAATCATATTAGTCCCTCAGGTTTGAGGGCTTTGTCAATTTGGTCCCTAGAGTTTTTATTTGTGTCAAATAAGTCCTTCCAATAAGTTTTTCATGTTATTTTACTCTACTACCCTTTCTTATTTAAAATAGATAATAAAGATTGGGCACAATAATGAAAAATTCAATCAAATCCTGTGATGAAGACATTAAGGCTTCGTTTGGCTCGGCTTATTTGCTCCGGTGAGTTTGGACAAAATTGTCATTGTCATAGAATGTATGTTTGGTATGACAAATGTTACTACCATTATCAAGAAAAGAAATTAGTTATAAGCATAAAATTTTGGTATGACAATGACGTTTTTATCCAAACTCACCGGAGCAAATAAGCTGAACCAAACGCACCATAAATCCATGTTCAAAATTATGTGTCTCAAACACTTGTTCAGCCATCAGGATATATGGAGACTAAACATGGAAATAAGATCATTAAGACTAGTTCCTATGATCAATACATATATGAAAATTAATGTAATGCCAACAAAACATCAAGTCCACCCACGTCGTGGGTGTTGTGAACGCAAAATACTAAGTCCGCAAAATAAAACACAATGGATTACAAAAATTGTGTTTTAACTTTTTCGTCGAGCTACTTCTTCCTCCAAAATCCTCTATTGTCGAACATTTGAAACTTGAGAGCCAACAACCTGCAATTTGAAAAAAAAACATCAAACATGATCGATTGAATTTATTAAATTAACATTAAATAATGTAAACTAAATGGTACCTGTGTTTTTCTACTATCACACGTTCTTTTGTTGTGACCAATTTGATGACATCTTTTGCAAGTAACATGAATAGATCTTGTATGCTTTTTAGTCTCATTTACTTCCTTCCTTCTCTTAACTTGTAATCTACCTTGTTTGAAGACTTTATGTTTTTTCTTATGTGATGGAGGTCTCAAGGAAGGAATTCGAGAGTGATTCACCCACTTAGATTCATCTGGAACTGCATTTATTATCCCCATGTAGGTTCTCAAGTATGATTCTTTGGTCAAATATTGATCCACATAATTGGTTGGATCATATCTCATGTATAAAATACAGCTCATCGCATGCTTGCATGGAACTCCACTAACTTGCCATTCCTTGCATTCACATGTTTTGCACTCAAGATTCACAATATATTTTATGTCATCATGTACTTCAAACATGATTTCGGAAGCAGGAACCACCATTAATCGCCTACCTTCTCTTTGATTTTTTTCCACTCTAGCAACCACTCTTGGGGGTAATTTTGTTTGCCAAGTCAAAGCTTTTTGATATCTTGTAAAAAACCTCTTCATGTTTTTAGTTCTGTACCATTCCAATAGTGATATAATCGGTTTTTGCCTCATTTTACCCAGATACGCATTAAGAGACTCTGTCATGTTATTTGTAACGTGATCAACTTTACAAGCTACATCAAACCCATGTCTTGACCAACTACTTGGGTGTTCCTTGCAAGTTTCCATCAACCATTTGTGTGCTCCAACATTAGTCAAACGGATTTCGTCCAAGGCATAAATAAACCCTTTTTCTGTATATGCATTGACAGCAAGCCAAAATAGTTTTCTTAACTTAGGGCCCGGAAAGTTGCTTCTAAAATTTGCATATAAGTGTCTCGCACAATATCTTTGCCTCATTACCGGAAAAATAGAACCAATTGCTTTTTTAATCCTTTTTGTCTATCACTCATGAAAGTTATAATACGTTCATCATGCACATAAGTATTTAGACAATCAAGGAAATAGTTCCAACTATCCTCATTCTCACCTTCGCAAACCATTATAGCAATTGGAAATATACCAGAATTAGCATCTAATGTAATTGCCGTAAATATCTCACCTTTGAATGGTCCTTTGAGGAAGCAACCATCAACTCCAATAAAAGGCCTGCAATCACTTTTATACCCTTGACATTGGGCTTCAAAGCTAACAAAAAGTCTTTGAAACTTTGGACTATAATTTGAATCGGTGATGTCCAAAGATTCACACTTTAACTTCACATAACCACCACTATTTGTTTCATTCAGTGCATTAATATATCTGGGTATATTAACATAGCTCTTCTCATGATCTCCTTCCGCTGCTCTCATTGCAATTGCCCGAGCTCTGTATAATTTTCTCGGAAGTGCATGAACTCCGTATTTATCCCTCAAAGCAGAATCAAGCTCCTCTACTGATTTTTCTTGATTGATTTTATATTCTTCCTTGAATTCATTTGCAATCCACTTTTGGCCATAACCCCACCACCCTTCAAGTTTCTAACACAAGTATGGGCACCTTCCATTGTCTTTACTTTAAATGTAACTCCATCGCCATAAGTTGATGCGTGGAGTCTCCAAGAACATTTGTCATCATTGTTGCACTTAACTGTTACTCTTGCTCGGTCATTTTTAATCTTCTTTAGTTTGAATCCTTCTTGAATTGAATACCTTTGAAGAATATCTTTAAAATGATACACATTGTCGAATAGCATACCAACTACAAGTTCTACAATCTGTTTTCCATTATCCTCATACTTAAATGCAAAGTATGACCCTTGCATCTTCTCACCTAAAATACCAATTGGATTCTGATCTTGCAAATCGTTGTCACTGTGATATAGTGCATGATCTTTATCAGAATTATAATCACTCAAACTGTCCTCCGCTTTATCACTGTCTGAACTGGGGGGCATGTATTGGTTGGCAACATCATTTACCTCAAATTCAGAATCACTCCATTGACCCATTTCATCATTTATCTCAACCTCAATTTCTCCCTCACTAGTTGAATGGAATGGCGGCATGTTGGTTGTAGAAATAGTCAAATTCACACATACATTTTCCGGTCCGTTCGCTAAATAAACTGCAACTAACTTGTTTATATCACCATCCTCTGTAATTATAAGAGTTTCTTCTATATCTGGAAGAACACCTTCGACAACAACCAATGAACTCAACCAACACGTACTTTTCCCCATCGCCGCTTCACAAACATCATTTAATAACGATAGATACCCATAATTTGTGCTTTCCAAATTTGAGACTATCAATTTCTCTCCAAGAAAATTAATCTCCAAATTAAAAATCATCTTCTGTGAAAAATTAAACAACCTAATAATTAGGCAACAAACAACACTGGACTGGAGCAAATGGGAACTACTGCTAGCAACAAACCTAGGGACGGAAACGAAGGAGATGCTGGGCGGCTGGCCGCGGCTGAGGTGCGCCGCTCAAAGGAGATCGCCGAAGGTCCACTGCCCAAAGAAAGGTCGCCGGAGGTGCGCTGCTCAAATGAGGCCGCCGGAGGTGCGCTGCCCAAATGAGGACGCCGGAGGTGCTCTGCTCAAAGGAGGACGCCGGAGTGCGCTGCTCAAAGGAGGTCGCCGGAGGTGCGCGGCTCCAAGGAGGTCACCCGGTTATCGCCGGAGGTGCACTGGTTGGAGAGAAAAATAAGTGACGGGTGACAAACTTGGAGAAGTGAGGATTGAAAGCTGATATTGGAAAAGACATAAAGTGTGCAGAAGCAAAAATGTCATATATGCCCTTAAAGTCTATAAATAATAAAGATTAATTTTGATCAAAAGGATGATATTGACATGATTTAAAACCTCAAGGACTAAAATGACATACTCGTGAAAGCTTAGGGACTAAAGTGATTTTTGTCCAAAAACTTTTTAAATTTTTATTATTCCTTTAATTTTAAAATATGATGTAATTATTTAAATGAGTATTGTATTTTTTTTAAATAAATTATAATATATATTAAGTTATTGGAATAAGACAATTTTTCTCTTTAATGTAATATATATATATATCACATGACCTGTAACAATGCTGAGGCAAGAAATTAAAGATGGAAATTACTCCAAAAAAGCAGATCGATCTCCTCTTCTACCATCTCCGGCGCTTGCTCAGCCCCATCACACTTAAAGAACTCATACTGTCCCTACTCCTCCTCCTATGCGGTCTGTACCCACGCACCGTCTCCTTCTCCGGTGGCGCCACAAAGATACACCTTTGGGCTCCCCGGCGACGGCGGCGGGAACGGCCGGCGCTGGTCCTCATCCACGGCTTCGGCGGTTTCTCCAAGTGGCAGTTCGAGAGACAAATAGCGCCGCTCTCGCGCTGCTTCGACCTCTACCTGCCCGACTTGTTGTTCTTCGGCGGATCGGTGACGGCGGAGGAGAGCCGGTCGGTGGAGTTTCAGGCGAAGTGCGTGGCGGAGACAATGAGGAAGCTTGGGGTGGAGAGGTACTCTGTAGCCGGGGTGAGTTACGGTGGGTTTGTGGCGTTTCGGATGGCGGCGTCGGTGGCGGAGAAGGAGGTGGAGAGGGTGGTGATAATTACGGCGGGGATTGCTGCTACGGCGACGGAGAGGAGGAAGATGACGGCGAGAGAGGGGAGGGACGTCGCCGAGTGGCTGCTGCCGAAGGGGGTGGAGGATTTGAGGATCTTATTCCGGCGGTGCATGTACAGGCCGCCGACTTGGATGCCGGCTTTCCTTCTACGTGATTTCATTGAGGTCTTCGCCATTGCTGATATTCTATTTGCTTTTCATCGCTCGACCCGAAACTTTTTCATATATAAGTTAACGTCGATAATAATAATATTGAATTTAAAAAGGTTATTAGCACGCCAGTTTTGACTATTCGCACACCAATTTCTATTAGTTATCACGCGTCATTTGAAAATACGTCTTGTACATGCATTTTTAGGAAAAGCATTCAACACGAAAATTGTAGATCTCGTCGAGATCTACAATTTTTGTGTTGAACACTTTTCTTAAGAATACACCCCCAAGATGTATTGCCGCCCTGATCGTAACTATAACGAATTTTTGAAAATACGTCTTGTACATACATTTTTAGGAAAAGTATTCAACATGAAAGTTGTATATCGACGAGATCTACAATTTTCGTGTTGAACATTTTTCCTAAAAATACATGTACAAGACGTATTATCAAATCGCGCGTAATAACTCATATAACTATTATATAAGGACAAAATATTTTTTGAATAAAATATTAATCTTTTTTATTTTATTCTTCTTTATTCTAAGTTTTGCAAATTTTTTAATTTAGTTTAATTTATTTTTTCTCTTAAACTCTATCTCTAAATCGAGGGTCTAAATGATGATTTTAAATTAAAAATAATAACAAAAAGATTTGTCCACTTATTAGAAATATATTATTTGTAAAATCCATGAAGTGATTTATCACGCTCATATATGGTCATTCAATTGTTCTACAATTATTATTATTTTTTAAAATAAATACATATAAATTAAATTTAAAAAAATATTTTTAAATGAGAGGAGATAGAGAGGTGATAGAAGGTACTATATATATACCACCTCCAACTTTATTTAAAATTAAGCAACGAAATGTAATAAAAAAAATAAGAAGTGAGATAAATGAATAATATAATATATATAATGCAAAATAATTTTGAATAGTGTTAAGTGGGAGAAAAAATAATATGCAATTTTATTATGTTTAATATGAAAATAATATTTGCATGTAGATGATGTTCATGAAGCATAGGAAAGAGAGGGGTGAGTTGCTGAAGGAGCTTTTATCAGAAGGAGTTGGCTGGGACCCACTTCCTCTCCTTAAACAGGTAATTAATTAATTAGTTTAATAATCTCTCCCGTTGATTTTTACTATGATCCGGTTAATTATTCAACGGCCAGGATAAATGATGTGAATTTTATCAGGAATCACTGATCTTATGGGGTGACAAAGACGCTATTTTCCCCTTGCCTCTTGCTTATGCGCTTAAGAGGTAATTAATTAACTATAACACAATTTTTTTACAATATTATTTTTAATTCAACAGAAAGGCGGCTTATTAGCCCCTTCGCTTTAAGTATTTTAAATTAGAGGTTGCACATTAATTCTTCTATCTATTAAGGCTCGTGAACACGCGCGGTGGTTATGAACTATCGTCCGTGAACGTCCAACCTGTCCTCACCCGAGGAATTTCTTTCACTTTTATGTTCAAAACTAGTATTTTTTTTTCTCCGTGTGGTCGGTCGTATAAAAATACATTAAGTTTGCAATTCATAGCATGCATGCACAAAAATTTTCTAAGTAAATGAAAGTGATTTCTAACACGCTGACAATTGAATATATTTAATGTAAACAGGCATTTGGGAGGCAAGGCGAGGTTGCAAGTGATAGAGAAAGCCGGGCATGCATTACCATTAGAGAAACCTCATCTTCTAAATCATTTAATTACCAGATTTCTTTTAGCAGAAAAAGTTGTTTGACAAGAGCAGGAAATGAAGAATTCATATATGTGTGTGTGCGCGTGCGCGCGTGCGCGCGTGATGAAAAATAATTTTTGGAGAAGCATTTTGTTTGGAATTGTTTAGATTTCTAATGATAAAAATGCGTTAATTATATGCTTAATCATTTATTGCAAAGATAAGTAAATATTATATAAATTATAAATAAACAAGTTACAAAAGGTCAGCTGCAAGATGCAAAGAACACGAATGCATGAATATTGCGAAGAACACGAAAGTGTATGTGAAAATAAATTTTGAATGAACGTTTTGTTTGGAATTGTTTAGATTTGTAACGATAAAAATGTGTTTTATGCTTAATCATTTATTGCAAAGATAAGTAAATATTGTATAAATAATTCTAAATAAACAAGTTACAAAAGACCAATGGCAAGAGGCAAAGAACGCGAAAAATTGCAAAGAACACTAAAGTGTGTGTGTGAATGGGAGATGCACACTTTCGAATATATAAAAGAGGAAAAAGTGAAAGCAACAAAATGATTTTGAGAGCCAAAATCATATCAAATTGAAATTAATTCTGGTGATTTGGTTTATTGAGTATAGAAGCATACACCTCCAGCAAGTTAGCTGCTCGACAAATAATTGCATAATTCGTCGACAAGCGGAGAAAGAATGCAAGCGTGATGAAGCTAAATCTAATTTTGCATCCAAGGCTTTATTTGTTTCGGCGTTCAGCTCAGGTGGCGGGAGGAGATGGCCCGGCTGTTGGAACCGGCGGGGAGAGGCATGCAGCGGTTCGAATACCGCCGTTTTTCTCCGTTTTCCATGACGCGGCGAGCGCAAACGGACCAAACGCCGCCATCGGGCATTTGGTTACCCGCCGTGCGGTGACGTTTGCCCCCTAATGGAGCGTTCCAAACGCAGCGCGAAACGAAGCCTATGACTGCTGCAAAAATTGAAATAATTGAGAGATCACGAGTGGTGAGTGTAAAACCCTCATTCTCCGAGGGTGGACCCCCCCCCCCCCAGGCCACGTAGACAGAAGTCAAGGTCAAAGGGTCAACACAGAGACCAGCAGTCCAAGACAGAAGCAGAAGAGACCCTGGCGAGTATGCAGACAATACTCGCCAGGTAGGCGAGTATCAACCAGAAGAGCTCGCCGCGTGCAGGAGACAGCAGAAGCCCTGGGCGAGTATTGGCCCGGCGTGTGCGAGCAGCACCCAATACTCGCCAGATGGACGACTATGGCATGATACTCGCCGAGTAACCCATAGTCGCCGGGTTGGGGGCTGGGCTATAAAAAGCCACCTACCCTTTGGTTTTCCTATAAATAGGACCCCAGGGGTACTTGAATTGGCACCTGGACTTGAGCTTTTGGACCCCAATTCCCGAACTCTCGAGCCCGTCACCCTTGCTTTCAGCCAAGTCGGTGCCTTCCCTGTACCAAGCTCGGCCACTTTGGTTTCGGAGGGGAAGACTCTCTCGAGCTTCTGGGTACGTGGTGGGACCTCCCTGCCGCAGCACCTGGGGTCCGGTTCGTTGCTCTTCTAGCTTCGTCGTCGTTGCCAGCCAAGTCATCTCGTCGGACTGCTGGGCGAGTAGCCTCCGGCTGCATCGGTCCGAATCTTGAGGTCAGGATTTTCCTGGCGTCAACACTTTGGTGCGGTGAGCGTGGACCGTAGTCGTTGGAAGAAAGTCTATTAAGAAGGCGAGATGGTCGTAGTTGGCGACCATGAGGAGGTAGTCGGCAACTCGTCCGCGAGTGGCGAGTTCGTGACGTTGGCAATTTTCGAAGCCTTCGCGCAGCGCATAGAGGGAACCATGCGAGCAACGCTTCAGCCGCGCGCCGAGGTCACGGCGGCCTCGCCGCATCGCCCAGTTCCGACCGAGGAAGGGAGTCCCCCTCGGCGAGGAGGAAAGGAGCACGTGGAAGATGAGACCGAGCGACCAAGGAGGTCGCAGTTCTACCAGCCGACCTCGCAAGGGATTCGCTTCCGCGAGCCGGGCGAGCACGCGAGATACCAGGATACTCGCCCATATGGCGAGTATGGTGGTGATACTCGCCAGGTGGAGGATCGTCGCCGGGTAGGAGGGAGGAGCCCCTTCTGCGAGGAGATCCTTGCCGCGCCAGTGCCAGAAGGGTTCAGGGAGCCCGTCTTGAATTACTATTCAGGGAAGGAGGATCCTGTCCGGCACATCCAGTGGTTCGAGGATATAGTCTCTATCCGAACCATGTCGGATGCCTTTAAGTGCAGGCTGTTTGCCATCACCTTCCGCGCAAAGGCCTGAGAATGGTTCCACCAGTTGCCCGCCGGCTCGATCTACTGCTTTGAAGACCTGTGCCGTGGAGTGACGACCCGGTTCGACACGGCCCGGAAGCTGAAGAAGGAGGCAACGACCCTGTTCTATCTGGTGCAAAGGCCGGATGAGGCGTTGGGACCCTACATCGAGCGCTTTCAGGAGGAGGTTCTGCAGATCCAGGAGGTAGATAGCAACATCCTGTTGCTGGCCTTGACGTTCGGTATAAGTCAAGGCCTCTTCAAGTTGGAACTCAGTGAGAATCCTCCCTATTCCTACGACAACCTCATTCAGAGGGCCAACAAGTTTGTCCGAGGAGAGGCTTCCAACCCTGACTTCTTGGCAAGACTTGCTAAGGTGACCGGAGGCAAGGAAGGAGAGAGGGATAGGATCCCTGAGAAGAGGAAGAGAGAAGAGCCCCGGAGGGAGGAAAAGAAGAGGCCGGAGCGGCACGAAGAAAGGAGGAGAGAAGAGAAGAAGAGGGAGGAGCCCAGGAGGAAGGAAGCCAGGAGGAGCGTTGAGAGGAGGCCCGCCGAGTCCCCGGAGCGTCAGGAGGAGGAAAGGCGCTATCAGGTCCCCGTCAACCGACCACCTTGGAGGCCAGCTGGACGACACCAGCGTCGGGACCAAAGGGGGAGATCCCCGGAGAGAAGGCCTTTTCGCCAGCCGGAGAGGCGTCAGGAGAGGAGGAGAGATGAAGCGATGGCGGTAGCCGGGCGTGGCCGCCGTCAAGGAAGGAAGAAGCAGAAGCAGAGGAGGCATCAAGCAGAAGAGGTTCCCCTCTACTGTGACTTCCACCAGGCGGAGGGGCATGCCATGGCCGCCTGCCCAGACTTTTGGGAAGCCCGGAGGAGACTAGCAGCAGGAGAAGGTGGAGGGGAGCAGCGGAGGATAGAGGCCCATGCCGAGCCGCAGGCAGGGCAGGCTGCCGTCGTTCGAAGGAGGAACGAGGACCGGGTCGACCAGGGAGGTCGGGGAGACCTGGTTCAGGGAGGCAGAGTCGGAGTAATCCATGGGGGAGCGGGGCTGGAAGCTTCCCGCAAGGGGAGCCTCCATCAGATCTACCGCAGGAGTGTCGCCTCGACCTCGCAAGCACCACCCCCGATGGAGGAGATCACCTTTTCTGAGGAGGACATGTTGGGGAATGAGAATCCCTTCCATGATGCCCTCGTGATTCAAGCCGCAGTGGAGGACTTCACCGTTGATCGAATCCTGATCGATAGCGGTAGCTCCGTAAACGTCATCTTTAAGGGGACGTTTGGCGGACTGGGAGTCGGAGCAACAAGGGTTCGGGCAGCTGATGGTCCCCTCTTCGGCTTCTCCGGAGAGAAGAAGGAAGTAGAAGGAGGAGCAGATCTCCTTGAAACGCTCGGTGGCACCTCCATCAGCTGTCGATTTGTCATCGTCGACGCCCCGAGCTGTTACAGGGCTATCTTCGGGAGGCAGCTTCTCAACGCCTTCAAGGCCGTCCCATCTTCCTACCATCAGTGCTTGAAGTACTGCAAGGGAGATGTCCAGGTGAGGATCAGGAGCGATCCAAGAGCTGCTCGGGAGTTCTATCTCAGCGCCGTCAGCACCATCAGCTGGATGGCTGACGCAGAAGAGTTCGGAAGGGTGCTGGAGAGCTCGGCCAGGCTGGAGGTGGCCGAAGAAGTGGAAGAAATCGAGGTACTCTCCGCAGAGGGAGTACCTGGGTTGCTGAAGATCGGCGGGTCGCTGAAGACTGAGGAGAAGATCGAGATGGCGGCGTGTCTGCAAAAGAACGTCGACATCTTCGCTTGGAGTGCCGCCGAGATGCCAGGAGTCGACCCTGAGGTTGCATGCCATCGCCTCAACCTGGATCCCGCGGTCCAGCCCGTCCGCCAGAAGAAGAGGAGGACTGCCACCATCTTGGCCAAGCCGATCCGGGAGGAGGTGAAAAAACTGCTCGATGCAGGCTTTGTATCGGAGATCCAGTACCCAGGCTGGGTCTCCAATGTTGTAATGGTGAAGAAAACGGGGGGTAGCTGGAGAATGTGTGTTGACTTTTCTTTGATGAATAAAAGCTGCCCGAAGGATTGTTATCCCCTGCCTCGAATCGACGCGCTGGTTGATTCAGCCGTCGATTTTTCTGTGATGAGTTTTCTTGATGCGTTTTCAGGATATCACCAGATCAGGATGCATCCCCCCAATTGCTGCGATGTCTCCTTCATCACCGATGATGGCTGTTACAGCTACAAGATGATGCCCTTTGGTTTGAAGAATGAGGGAGCCACCTACCAGCGGATGATGGACCACATCTTCAAGGGGCAAAAGGGGAGGAACCTGGAAGTGTACGTGGACGACCTCTTGATCAAAAGCAAGAGCGTCCAGGAACACGTGGCCGATCTGGTGGAGACCTTCGCGACGCTAAGGAAATTCAAGATGCGACTCAATCCAGCGAAGTGCGTCTTCGAAGCTGGAAGAGGAAAGTTCCTGGGGCATCTCCTTACCCCGGAGGGAGTAGAGCCTAACCCCGACAAGGTTAGGGTGATCCTGGAGATGTCGTCCCCAAAGATGATGAAGGAAGTCCAAAGGTTGACAGGAAGGTTGGCGGGTCTTAGCCGCTTCCTCTCAAAAGCCGGAGAGAAGTGCTCTCCATTCTTCAAGACACTCCGCAAAACTGAAAGCTTCGAGTGGTCTGAAGGATGTGAAACGGCGTTCGAAAGATTGAAGGAGCAGTTGACTCAGACACCTCTCCTTCAGAGCCCAAAGGAAGGCGAAGACCTGCTCATCTACCTGGGAGTAGGAGCAGAAACAGTGAGTTCCGTGTTGGTCCGAGAGGAAGGAAGGAAGCAGCTGCCCATCTACTATGTCAGTCGGGTGTTGAAGAAGGCGGAGTTGAAATATCCGATCCTGGAGAAGCTCGCTTTCGCCCTGGTGGTGTCGGCGCGGAAGCTCCGGCCTTACTTTCAAGCTCACTCCATTCGGGTTGTGACTGATCATCCTCTCCGAAATGTCCTAGAGGGAGTGGAACATTCTGGGAGGTTAGCGAAATGGTCGGTAGAACTCAGCGAGTTCGACATTTCTTTCTCACCCCGGGTGGCGATCAAGGCCCAGGCAGTAGCAGACTTCCTGGCTGACTTCTCAGTGGAAACGGAGCCAGGAGAAGAAGCTCTCAATCCGATCCCATGGAAGATGTTTGTAGATGGAGCTTCGGGCAAAAGTTCCGTGGGGGTGGGCATCTTGCTCGTCAGCCCACAGGGAACAAGGATCGAGCAAGCCGTCGAGATCCTCTTCCCCGTCACAAACAACCAAGCGGAGTACGAGGCCATAGTGGCAGGCTTGCGCCTTGCCAAGGAGTTGGGGTTCCGTGATGTCCGGGCTTTCACGGATTCGATGGTGGTCGCGTCGCAGATTTGAGGCGAGTTTGAGGTGCGCGACACCATCCTGCATAAGTACTTGGTAAAGGTGAAAGGGCTGATTGGAAGCTTTCAGTCCTTCTTCGTCGAGCATGTGCCGAGAGAGGAGAACTCAGCAGCAGATCGCTTAGCCAAGTATGGGCCGAGGGCTGGAGGAACTACTACCGAACTCTTCCATACATCCATTGAAGAAGGGGAGATGATGGAGATCGAGCAACGCCCTTCGTGGATGGATCCCTTTGTGGCCTTCCTGGTCAGCGGCCAGCTCCCGGCGGACGAAGGTGATCAAAGAAGATTCCGGTACAAGGCGGCGTACTATTTACTGCAAAACGGAGAGCTGTACCGCAAAACCATCTCAGGCCCCCTGGCCAGATGTGTCTCTGAAGACGAAGTACCTCGAGTGTTGGAAGAGATCCACTCGGGAGAGTGTGGAAGCCATTCTGGGACTCGCACTTTGGAACAAAGGATCCTAAGGCAAGGTTACTTCTGGCCTACTATCCGGAAGGATGCCGAGACCTTCTCGAAGAAGTGTCAGAAGTGCCAGCTCTTCGCCCCTCTTCAATTACAGCCGGCCCAGCAGCTCCGATCAATCACCGCCCCATGGCCGTTTGACATCTGGGGGATGGACTTGATCGTCCCTTTCCCTCAAGCAAGTGGCCAGAGGAAGTTCGTTCTCGTCATGATCGACTACTTCTCCAAATGGATCGAGGCCAAGGCTTTGGCCAAGACCACCTCTCAAGTCGTGAAGAACTTCATCTGGGGAGAGATCGTCTGCAGATTTGGAATCCCTCTCACCATCGTCACCGACAACGGTCCCCAGTTTGCCAGCTTGGAATTGGAAGATTTCTGCAGGCAGCTGGGAACTGATCTTCGATTCGCCTCCGTACACCATCCCAGGAGCAATGGTCAAGTGGAGGCCGCCAACAAGCTGATCATCAATCTGCTGAAGAAGAAAGTTGAGAACCTGAGAGGTAATTGGGCGGACCAGCTCCCCTCGGTCCTTTGGGCTTTGAGGACCACTCCTAGCTCAGCCACCGGGGAGACACCGTTCAAGCTCTCTCACGAGTCGGAAGCTCTCATTCCAGTAGAGTTTGAAGTCAGAAGCTCAAGGGTGGTAGCCGCGGAAGACGGAAACGAAGAATGGCGATTGGAAAATGAGGAAGCCCAGAAGCTGTCCCTCGACTACATCGAAGAGCTCCGAGACCTAGCCTCAGCTAGGCAAGAAGAAATCAAGCGCCGAATGGCAAGACATTTTGACAAAAATGTCCGCCTCAAGCACTTCCAAGTAGGTGATCTGGTCCTAAAGAAAGTGGACGCGACAGGCAGGTCAGCAGCCGTCGGGAAGCTCAACCCGAACTGGGAAGGACCCTTCATCATCCAGGAAGCTCTCCTGACCGGAGGGTACCGCTTGCAGAACCAGGAAGGCGAGCTGCTAGGGAACACCTGGAGCGGCGATGACCTGAAAAGGTTTTATCCCTAAAGGGAATGTACATGCCCCTCTTCTTTTGTAAATTCATTTATAAATACAAATTTACGTCTCCCTGAAATATGGGATGAGGCAGTCCTTCCTATCTCAGAAAAGTCTTTTAAGGAAGAAGGCCAGTATAGTCTATCTCCACGCTAGGTTGGGAAATGTGCCTCCGACTTAACCCTCGTAAAAACTCAGAACGGATGATGGGACAGTGCCTCGGGTGTGTGTTCCCTTAAGTCCAAGCCTCTGCAATGACGGCCGAGATCAGCTCCCCCCTTGCACGTTGGCCGCGGTTCCCACCGACCGCATTTCTCGTCCGACTGAAGAGATTACCAGGAGAAAAGTCTGGACGCCGACCTCCCGATTCGGCGAAGAGAAGATCGATTTAACTGAGCTCAGGGGACCCTTAAATAAAGGTGATGTGTACCCTCGAAGGCTGAGAGCCCGTAACAAAGCGATGTGTTTCCAATTATTTCCTCCAATTGTGTGAGTTGATGTGCTTAAGTGTGCTTAACTCCCTGCTAAATTATTGAGCAACAGGAAGCAGGTTTGATCCACATCCAGCATCCAAGTAGGATGGAGGCCTCGGGATGGTGTGTCCCCTTGGACCTCCCCGACTGCCACTCCCTGCTTGACGTCGTCCTGCATCAACATTCACCGCCGCAAGTTGAAACACGAGCCTCCGACTTCACCCTCGTAAAAACTCAGAACGGATGATGGGACGGTGCCTCGGTAGTGCGTTCTCCTAATACCAAGCCTCTGCACTGACGGTCGAGATCGGCTCCCCCCCCCTTGCACGTTGGTCGAGTTACCCTCCGACCCCATCTCTCATCCGACTGAAGAGATTCTCAGGGGAGAGTCTGGAAGCCGACATTCCAACTTGGGAAAGGGCAAGACCGATCTGATCGACCAAAGAACGGATACATCCTAGCATCCCAGTAAGATGGAGACCTCGGGACGGTGCAAGGCAAGGCCTTGAGAGCATGTGTCCCTCGGGACCCTCCAAGTGCCCCTCATAACTCGACTCAAACAGAAGGAATCATTGAAAAGGCGAGTATGAATGTAATACTCGCCGG
Source organism: Dactylorhiza incarnata (assembly GCA_033032865.1). NCBI lineage: Eukaryota > Viridiplantae > Streptophyta > Magnoliopsida > Asparagales > Orchidaceae > Dactylorhiza > Dactylorhiza incarnata. The sequence goes on from JAWHQI010000053.1 coordinate 9,799,094, forward strand.
ATAGGCGAGTATACACGTGCGAGTATACAAACGCGAGCACTCAACCTCGCCTCGAGCCTAGGAGCCTAGTGAGCATTCAATCTCGCCTCGAGCCTAAGAGCCTAGCGAGCACTCAACCTCGCCTCGAGCCTAAGAGCCTAAGCGACATTCAAGACAGGAAGTAAGGCAGAAGAAATAGGCGAGCAAAATCTTGTCCCTTTATATATCCGGTATAAATTACAAAAGAATCTTCCAAGGGTTTACAAAAGGTCGTCGGGCGAGCAAAAAAGGGTGCCCAGGCGACTAGGCGTCATCCTCGCCATCAATATCAGCATCTGGCTCGTCGCCACCATCTTCATCATCCTCGTCCTCGGAATCATCATCCTCGGAGTCACCAGACAGCTGGGAAGATGCTCGCAAGGGAGACGTGGACTCCTCGGCGAGCAGCGCCGGGATGAGGTCCACCACTGTCAGCTCCATCGCCGCCGGCTTCAGAAGGTCGTCCGCCTTCAGTTGGCTCAGGATGACAGTCCCCGCTGCTCGCGCGATCTCCCGACGAATGCGAGGCATATCGTCGCCGAGTATCCTAATCTGCTTACCGACCCTGGAAGGGCCCGCCACCACTGGCTGTTGCTCGGCAAGCCGAGTTTCCAGCTCAGCGATGCGAACTTGGGCGGCCTTCAGGGCCAGCCGGGTGTCCTCCAGCTCCTTCTCCAGCTGGGAGGTCTTCTTCGCCATCTCCACCTCGGCGGCCTGCAAAAAACGGGGAAACACAGACGGTAAAGCAAACTATTCGGCAAAGTGGCGAGTATTCCAGGAGCGAGTATAGAAGTGAGGCGAGTACCTCATGCTCCTTCTCTTTGAGTCCCATGGCGATCATCTTCTTGCTTTGGGTCTTGATCACCCCTTCATACTCGAGCAATCGCCTTGCTGTCGAATGGGCCAGCTCGGCAGATCGCAGTAAGGAGCGCGAGGTCTGGTGAGCCAGATACTCGGCAGAAGCGTCCGGCAGGACTTCGGCGTCCGCGCGACTGTAGATGGCAAAGGTCACTTCGTAAGCCTCGTCTTTGTCCTCCCAGTCCTCCGACCAGGCGGGGAGGTTGGAGCTTAGAGTCACCTCGTGGGCGCTCTCCGTCCAGGTCACCAAGGGGCGACCATAGATGTCCTCGCCACGCCCGCCGAGGTTAAAATTCGGGTGGGCGTAAGGCTCGCCAGCCTCAGAAGCGTCCGCCTTCTTACCAAGGTCCCTGTGAGCGACCTCCTTCTTCTTCCTCGAGGGCTCGGAGGGCTCGCCCCTCTCCTTCCGCTTCTTCGAAGGTCCAGAGCCTTCGCCGACGATCAAGGGCTCATCGCCTCCTGGCGACAAGTCTATGGGCGAGTAGACCCCATCCCCGCGAACAGAGGTCCCCGCACCTCCCTGTGTGGAAGCCGTCGCCTTCACCACCACGGGAAGAAGCTCGCGCGGCAGAACATGGACTGCTGCAACAAAAAGAGAGAAGCCCAGAGAAAACCTCAGCGAGTTCATCTACTCGCCTGCTCCAGAACACCACATCAAGGCGGCGATTCTTGAAGGATTCGAGCAGCTTCTCGCCACCCTCGCTTAAGAGAGAAGCCCCGAAGACGGTCTCCGGTGGCTGGAAGGACCTATCGGGAATGGCTTGGAAGTCGCCAGTGATGACGACTAGTCGCTCTCCCCAGCGATGATTCTTATTTGTTGTGCCGACCAGCATGCAGACGTGGCTGCACAAGAAGACGACGCCCTCGCCTGTCGCCATGAAGTGTAATATCCGCCTGAAGACGGAGAGGTCGAAGGCGATCCCCTGGTCGCGCAGATAGCAGAGGAACCCCACGATCATCGCCACCCCATTGGGGTTGATCTGGGCAGGGACTATCCCAAAGTAACGGAGTATCTGAGAGAACCCCACGATCATCGCCACCTCGAAGTGGCGAGTAGGGAACACCCGCTCGTAGGTCAAGACGGTGTTTAGTCACTCGCCCTGACGAGGAAGCCGAGCGACAAACCCTGGCGGGATGTACTTTGCCTTGAAGATCTCCAAGTCCTTCTCAGTCGTGACAGACTTCTTGAAGGTGGTCGCCGCGAAGTTCTTGGCGTGATTGGCACGCCGAACAGTCGCCTCGTCAGACATCTTGGAGGAGAGAAGGGAAGAGAGGCGAGTATCAAAGAAGACAAGAAGAGGAGAGGAAGACGGAAGATACTCGCGTATGAGTTAAAAGGTCGCCGAAAGCGTAATAAAGACTCACCCACCCCCCCTATTTATAGTAGCCGGGTAGCTTGGCTTACCGAGCACGACGACGCGATCAGGAATAAGGGGGTGGCGAGTATTAAGTTAAAGTCGCCAACTCAGCAGCGCGCGTCAGCAAGGAGTCGACCTCCAAGGCGCGAAGACCTGCAAGAAAAAACATGAAAGAAGCTCGCCATATATAGGCGACATGCAGACAATACTCGCCAAAATGAAAGAAGATAGAAAAAATCAAGACAAAAAATCCATCACAGAAAGAAGAAAGCAAAGCAAGTAATGGAGGGAGATTTTCCCATAGTCGCCAAATAATATTACATCAGAAAAATTTAAGTGTTCAAGAATTACAGGGATACTCGCCAAGGGCGACATAACATGGAAAGAAGAAAATAAAGAAGGACAACATCTAAGGAGGCGCCTGAATATTCGCCTGAGGATCCGGAGGCTGAGGATGTCGCCCGACCCAGCCCAAGCTGCGAGCTCGCTTGAAGTGCTCGAAGGCTACGGACATCGCGTCCTCGCCCTGCAGCAGCTGGTCTTCAATCCTCGCCAGCCGACCGACCGAGCCCATGTAACGGCCCAAAAACTTGAAGCGATCCAACATTTATAAGTAAAACGAAATAAAGCAATTTATCGTGTCTGTCACGCAATTGTGTGCGTCGTTGTAACGAATATATTGTTAAAGATCGAATTATTGAAAGGATAATATAACATAAAAGATTATTGAACTTGGTGTGCCAATAATACTTTGCAAGTTGCTCTTTTACGATAATTCGATGAAATTTGGTGTGCGAATAGTAAAATGGGTGTATTAGGTGTGCCAATAGAGAAATTGGATTCATAAAATGTGAAGTATGGTTGATGATGTACTAATAATAGACTTGGGTGTGCGGATAGTAAAGCCATTTGGTTTAGGCTGCGGATAGAATTTAGTCGAATGTAAGAGCGGTGGTTTTGGATCGGTTCATTAAGGCAATCCGAGCCCTTCTTTATTCGTAAAACCACATCTGTCGAACCCTCAGCATCCCGCCGCTCTCGTTATGCGATATAGAAGCCGCTCGACGACGTCGTCTTCCTCACTAGGGCTTGGATGCGATCCTTCCTCGTGCTCGGCGATTTTTTCCTCTCCTCTGCCAGGCAACGACAGCAGCAGCAGCGATAACCCCTCTTTCCCCTTTCTTTGATTTCGATCCAGAAGCTCTGCGTGAGATCGGTTCTGGTTCTGGCCGGGCGTGCGCTGCCGGGAAGAGGCCAGCTGTGCACCGTCTTCCTTCTCTTCTTCGTAGTAAGCTTCTCTTCTTTCCTCTTTTATTTCAAATCTACTTGTTGCATGTTAGTGACTATGCGATACGATATCAGAGATCAAGTTAGGGTTTTTCACTTTTCCCCTTCCTCTCTTCTTCGATCTTTTTCGGAACTTGGGTTTAGGGTTGGCTATGATTATATATGACTTATACAATTTCATTGAGGATAGTTGGCCGCTACGTAGGAGTGTTTCCGCTACTCCATCTTCTCCAGATTTCCGGATTTTGTTCACCTATTTTTAGCTATGGCAATCAAAAATATTTCAACTGATTGTGTTCAGATCTAGATATATAGTGAAATCGTGAGGGTTGTGGTTTTGGGGATTTTGAAGTAATCTGGACTAGTTAAGACCCATTTGGATCGTTGTAAAAGGGTGATACAAGGAAATTGATAATTAGCTTAATGACAAGATGAAGGGGTTGTAAAGCAATGGTAAATTGGATATTATATTTATGGTTCTGATGGTAATGTTACACGAAGTTCGGGCGTTAATGTAATTTCTCATCTTCGCATTTTGATTTCTGACTTCTTATAAATTAAGTTTAAAACCTTTGGTCATTGAAAAACAGATACTGATACGATGGAAAATGTATAAACACCAAGGTGCACCAAGAAATGACAAAGGGAAAAAGAAAAACACGGTGAGTACTTATTTCTTTAATTATGCATAGCTTTGAATTATTTGATACACACCTGATTAGCCTTTCATACTGAAAATATTTTAGTGAATGTGCATTGACATGAAATTGAAATTGTTTGCATTTATGAAGCACGGATAATTATGAAAATTGCTAGAACCTGTTGAATCAGAAATAATAAGAATTAAGTGATGATCCGAAGATTAAATATGAATATTGACTATGAATACGTGACTAAGAACAGAACGAAAAGAAAATAAGCATCGATGCATCGGAAATGATAAGGGTTAACCCAGTAGCCGTAGTGGGGGTGTGAATACGCTACGGCGGAATGTGCTTTTGATATTGATTGAGGTCGTTGATGGCCGGAGGCCGTTGAAGGCCAAGAGGTCGTTGAAGACCAAGAAGGAATCTACATCAACCCTTATGATTTCATAAATTTAATAAAGCGAAAGATAAACAAGGAATCCGATTCAGAAACTGATTATGAGAACATTTGATGATTGACGATAGAAAATGAATTGACTGAACTACACTCGAAAGAATCTGAAATTGATGAAAAGATGTTGAATAACAGAACTGAAACGGCGTGAACGAATAAAGACAGAATGTGAATAGAAGTTTCGAAGAAATGAACTGAATAGAAAAAGGAAATAGATCGTTACTTTATTGATATGTCATTCCTTAATTGAATGCATTTATCTTCTGCAAATTGAATTCGATAATGAAAAGTGACTAAAACTTCTGATAATTGAAAGTGACTCATAAGAGATTTGAACGAAGAAGAAATATAAGAATGAACGAATATGAACGTGAATGAATAAGACTAGAACATTCGACGAAATGAACTTGAAAGAACATAAGAATATAAAGAACTTGAAGAACCTAAAGAACTGTATGCATATTGATACTGATATTTCTTGTTTGCATGTACAGCAGTTAAAGAAGCATGTTATTCACTTAGTCATATTCGTTATGAGTAAGCCCGTTGACTTCATTTTTTTAGGAAGATGCGCGTTTCCTGAAGACTCTTAAGAAATCAAAGTGGTTCAGTGAAGAAAAAGAAAACTAAAGATCAAACTAAGGTATGAGTTTTTATTATGTGTTTTATTTTGTATTCACTATGCTTACTTCTAGAACATCCTGGCATGATTGATATGAAAATAAGTTTTGATACAGAATCATGTGGGGTCTGAATAGGGGCCTCACAATTTGGTATCAGAGCCAGGTTTGCCAGAAGTATGTTGTAGTGAGTACATAATAAGTACACAGAATATGAACTTGAGAGAATTTGACATAGAAGCTGATTAAAGTTTAGTTATAAGGAAAGTAAGAAATGCAATTGTCTGCAAAGTGATAAGTTGATGCGAATGTTAAGTCATGAAGTTTATTATTGCAACTAAATGTGAAAAATGCAATTACTGATTGAGTGAATTCGAATTAGATTAGAAACAACGGAGATAGAAAGATAAGCATCGACTGACGAAGGACATAATATGAGAATGAATTAGTTATTTTAGGTATTGTTTTGTTCTTGAGGCATGTAGTTAGAAAGAAGGAAACAGGGTGTGGACTAAACTTAATGAAAGGTGAATTAGATAAATACATATAGATACGTAAGTTAAAGGATAGAGCTTGAATGAACTCGGGATGGAAAGTGAATTAGAATAACGCAAGAAATAAATGAATACGATTAGAAAATGAAATGATTATGTATGCGGAATTGTAATTCCACCTTCGCTCTATATAATGTATCAGGGATTTTGGCCAGATCCTTTATACAATATGTAGTTTGGAAGGAGATGTTACAAAAGATAGTCGCTTCATATCGATAAAGAATGAGATGTGACAAATGATAAAGGAAGCAAGAATAAAGATTAGAAAAGACTAAGTCAATCATTGGTGAATATGTATGAGATATGAAATCTAAGATGATGTAAGAAACTATGATATGAACCGGGGATAACTACAAATTTGAAACAATGACTTAGGAATTTTGAACTTATGAAAGAAAGAAAATAACGATTCAAAGAAAACGATTAAATTGAATTAAGTAGAAGACCAAAGTACTAAGTCAATAGAGCTGCGAAGTCATATTTTTGAGGACGAAAATTCCTGTAAGAGGGGAAGAGTTTGTAACGGCCCAAAAACTTGAAGCGATCCAACATTTATAAGTAAAACGAAATAAAGCAATTTATCGTGTCTGTCACGCAATTGTGTGCGTCGTTGTAACGAATATATTGTTAAAGATCGAATTATTGAAAGAATAATATAACATAAAAGATTATTGAACTTGGTGTGCCAATAATACTTTGCAAGTTGCTCTTTTACGATAATTCGATGAAATTTGGTGTGCGAATAGTAAAATGGGTGTATTAGGTGTGCCAATAGAGAAATTGGATTCATAAAATGTGAAGTATGGTTGATGATGTACTAATAATAGACTTGGGTGTGCGGATAGTAAAGCCATTTGGTTTAGGCTGCGGATAGAATTTAGTCGAATGTAAGAGCGGTGGTTTTGGATCGGTTCATTAAGGCAATCCGAGCCCTTCTTTATTCGTAAAACCACATCTGTCGAACCCTCAGCATCCCGCCGCTCTCGTTATGCGATATAGAAGCCGCTCGACGACGTCGTCTTCCTCACTAGGGCTTGGCTGCGATCCTTTCTCGTGCTCGGCGATTTTTTCCTCTCCTCTGCCAGGCGACGACAGCAGCAGCAGCAATAACCCCTCTTTCCCCTTTCTTTGATTTCGATCCAGAAGCTCTGCGTGAGATCGGTTCTGGTTCTGGCCGGGCGTGCGCTGCCGGGAAGAGGCCAGCTGTGCACCGTCTTCCTTCTCTTCTTCGTAGTAAGCTTCTCTTCTTTCCTCTTTTATTTCAAATCTACTTGTTGCATGTTAGTGACTATGCGATACGATATCATAGATCAAGTTAGGGTTTTTCCCTTTTCCCCTTCCTCTCTTCTTCGATCTTTTTCGGAACTTGGGTTTAGGGTTGGCTATGATTATATATGACTTATACGATTTCATTGAGGATAGCTGGCTGCTACGTAGGAGTGTTTCCGCTACTCCATCTTCTCCAGATTTCCGGATTTTGTTCACCTATTTTTAGCTATGGCAATAAGAAATATTTCAACTGATTGTGTTCAGATCTAGATATATAGTGAAATCGTGAGGGTTGTGGTTTTTGGGATTTTGAAGTAATCTGGACTAGTTAAGACCCATTTGGATCGTTGTAAAAGGGTGATACAAGGAAATTGATAATTAGCTTAATGACAAGATGAAGGGGTTGTAAAGCAATGGTAAATTGGATATTATATTTATGGTTCTGATGGTAATGTTACACGAAGTTCGGGCGTTAATGTAATTTCTCATCTTCGCATTTTGATTTCTGACTTCTTATAAATTAAGTTTAAAACCTTTGGTCATTGAAAAACAGATACTGATACGATGAAAAATGTATAAACACCAAGGTGCACCAAGAAATGACAAAGGGAAAAAGAAAAACACGGTGAGTACTTATTTCTTTAATTATGCATAGCTTTGAATTATTTTGATACACACCTGATTAGCCTTTCATACTGAAAATATTTTAGTGAATGTGCATTGACATGAAATTGAAATTGTTTGCATTTATGAAGCACGGATAATTATGAAAATTGCTAGAACCTGTTGAATCAGAAATAATAAGAATTAAGTGATTATCCGAAGATTAAATATGAATATTGACTATGAATACGTGACTAAGAACAGAACGAAAAGAAAATAAGCATTGATGCATCGGAAATGATAAGGGTTAACCCAGTAGCCGTAGTGGGGGTGTGAATACGCTACGGCGGAATGTGCTTTTGATATTGATTGAGGCCGTTGAAGGCCGGAGGCCGTTGAAGGCCAAGAGGTCGTTGAAGACCAAGAAGGAATCTACATCAACCCTTATGATTTCATAAATTTAATAAAGCGAAAGATAAACAAGGAATCCGATTCAGAAACTGATTATGAGAACATTTGATGATTGACGATAGAAAATGAATTGACTGAACTACACTCGAAAGAATCTGAAATTGATGAAAAGATGTTGAATAACAGAACTGAAACGACGTGAACGAATAAAGACAGAATGTGAATAGAAGTTTCGAAGAAATGAACTGAATAGAAAAAGGAAATAGATCGTTACTTTATTGATATGTCATTCCTTAATTGAATGCATTTATCTTCTGCAAATTGAATTCGATAATGAAAAGTGACTAAAACTTCTGATAATTGAAAGTGACTCATAAGAGATTTGAACGAAGAAGAAATATAAGAATGAACGAATATGAACGTGAATGAATAAAACTAGAACATTCGACAAAATGAACTTGAAAGAACATAAGAATATAAAGAACTTGAAGAACCTAAAGAACTGTATGCATATTGATACTGATATTTCTTGTTTGCATGTACAGCAGTTAAAGAAGCATGTTATTCACTTAGTCATATTCGTTATGAGTAAGCCCGTTGACTTCATTTTTTTAGGAAGATGCGCGTTTCCTGAAGACTCTTAAGAAATCAAAGTGGTTCAGTGAAGAAAAAGAAAACTAAAGATCAAACTAAGGTATGAGTTTTTATTATGTGTTTTATTTTGTATTCACTATGCTTACTTCTAGAACATCCTGGCATGATTGATATGAAAATAAGTTTTGATACAGAATCATGTGGGGTCTGAATAGGGGCCTCACAGCCCATGCTCTCGCGCATCCTCACCATCTCGTCATGATGCAGCTGCTGGCGATGCTCGAGCCTCGCAACTCGGCGCTCTAGGTCGCTGACGGTGTGAAGGCGAGATTCTGCACCAGCCAGGCGAGTATCGAACTCTTCCAGCCGAGATACTCGCACCTCCAGCTCGGTCAAGCGACGATGAGCGTCAGTGCTCGCCAGGCGCTCAACCCGCAACTCCATGTCAATCAGGCGGCGATGGGGCTCGCTGACCGCCAAGCGCTCTAGCTTCGCCTCCAGATCCAAGATCGAGCGAGTAGCCCTCTCTTGGTACTCGCGAGAAGGAAGCCCGACGGCGTCAATCAAGGCTCCTATGGGAGTGCGAGCGCGAGCTGCAAAAAAGGGTAAAAATATCAGAGCTTTGACGACTAAAGGAACCGAGTGAAGATAGTGGCGACTATCACAAATGGTGACCAAATACCTGGCCGAGGACTGCGAGAATGACGGCGAGGAGAGCCCCTGCCTCGCTGAGGAGACGCGTTGTGATGGTAATCGCCTCGCCGAGCAGGATGGGACCCAGCGGTCTGATCCCGGCTAGGAGGCGCGTTCCCGCGACCGCGATTATCGGATGGTCGCCCTCCCCCCTTCGGAGGAAAGAAGCCCGAAGGTCCCTCAGTCCTGCCACGGCGCGAGGATTCGCCTTGGTGAGTAGAGGGAGCGGTCGAAGTCGAAGGGCGCTGCTCGCCCTGAGTCGTGACGGGAGGAGGAAAAGGAGGAGGTGGCGGAAGCCCACCCACGGGCAGCTGCGAGCTGCTCGCCAACCCCGAAGAATCAAGTGGCGGTGGTGGTGGAAGCATGCTGCCCGCCAGAGGAGCCCGTTGCTCGCTCATCGGCCTCTTCTCCAGCAAGGAGCTGTGGAGAACTCGCGTTGAGCGCCCACCACCCCTAGGCGAGACCATGGACGACGATCTCAGAGGAGGCACGGCCAGAGGCTCCTCCTGAGCACCGATGGTGGACGAATCTACGAGCATAGAAGAAACATTCAGCAACTCGGACCAAGTCAAGGTCAATCAAAGAAGGTGGCGAGTAGGTAGATCCCACCTCGCGCAGGAGCGAGATTCTCCGGTTGATTCTGGGTCGAGGTCCCAGGCATGCCTGCCTCCTCGACGACATTTGGAACAGGAGGATCAGCGACCGGCGAGTTGCCCTCGTTAGAAAGCCCCAACTCGTCCAGCAACTGCTGGTGTTGGTCACCCAAAGGGGCGGCGATATCGTCCTCGACAACCTTCTTCTTCCCTTTCTTCTTCTTCTTCGCCAGCCTCTTCCTTTTCTTAGAAGCGAGGAGGTCCTCAACCTCGGGACCTAGGCGCGAAGGGAGCGAAGACCCATCAAACAGGCCCACAAGATCAGCCATGGCCGCCTTAGCCTCTGCAGCATAGTCGCGCGTCATCTTGAGCGAGTTCAGAAAAGACGTGCCATCAGAGACCCCTGCCCCTCTATTTATAGAGCTCGAGCATCGGCCAGCGAGATGGCGAGTATAGGCCAATAGTCGTCAGTGGGCAAGCTCGTCGAATGAAGGTTGGATGATTCTTTCCGAGCAACTACGTTACTCGCAAAAAGCGGGGATTGTGTACAACCCTCATTCTCCGAGGGTGGACCCCCCCCCCCCCCCCCCCCCAAGGCCACGTAGACAGAAGTCAAGGTCAAAGGGTCAACACAGAGACCAGCAGTCCAAGGCAGAAGCAGAAGAGACTCTGGCGAGTATGCAGGCAATACTCGCCAGGTAGGCGAGTATCAACCAGAAGAGCTCACCGCGCGCAGGAGACAACAGAAGCCCTGGGCGAGTATTGTCCCGGCGTGTGCGAGCAGCACCCAATACTCGCCAGATGGGCGACTATGACATGATACTCGCCGAGTAACCCATAGTCACCGGGTTGGGGGCTGGGCTATAAAAAGCCCCCCTACCCTTTGGTTTTCCTATAAATGGGACTCCAGGGGTACTTGGATTGGCACCTGGACTTGAGCTTTTGGACCCCAATTCCCGAACTCTCGAGCCCGTCACCCTTGCTTTCAGCCAAGTCAGTGCCTTCCCTGTACTAAGCTCGGCCACTTTGGTTTCGGAGGGGAAGACTCTCTCGAGCTTCTGGGTACGTGGTGGGACCTCTCTGCCGCAGCACCTGGGGTCCGGTTCGTTGCTCTTCTAGCTTCGTCGTCGTTGCCAGCCAAGTCATCTCGTCGGACTGCTGGGCGAGTAGCCTCCGGCTGCATCGGTCCGAATCTTGAGGTCAGGATTTTCCTGGCGTCAACAGTGAGGTTTTTAAAAATAAGATTTAATTTGAAGAACACAAATCCATGTAGCTACCATCTAAATTAATCCAAACATTCACCAACACTTATAAAATGCAATAGAGAGTGATGGGGTCACGCCCATTTTATAGGAATTTCGGGCTGCGAATAGTCGAAATCTCATAACCTCCCACTACATTAGTGGGGAGTTTGGGAAAAACCATTGCATGCACGATCAGTGCACGCGTTCATAGCGCAATCCGTCATCCTAACCGCCCATGTGGACCGGCCGCCGCCAGCATCCCATCTTCGGCGCCCCTCCTCGGCCGACCGCCTCGGACCGGGCGCCGGCGGCATGCGACCGCCGCGCCACCCGGCCGACCTCCCGGTCGGCCGGCCTTGGCCGCGCGCCCGCAAGGTCGCGAGGGCCTTGCGACCAGCCAACCGGCCGGCCAAGGCCGCAAGGGCAACCTCCTGGCCGGCCCTCCGGTTGGCCAAGGCCGCGCGCGCGCAGGCGCGCGGCCAAGGCCGCAAGGCCGACCCCCAGTCAGCCAAGGCCGCTAGGCTGGCCTCACGGTTTTGTATCCCTTTCCGGGGTTTTCCACGCTAAAAAGATTCTTTGTTATCTGTCTCGTCTCTCAGTACGTAACTGATTGCGCGCTCGACCGCTCACGGGCTAAGACGATTCGTTCTGAACCGATTTTAGGAGCCATGAGTGGGCCGCAACAGAGAGACTTTGAAAAGGTTTTTCAAAAATTGTATGCATAATTAAGAGAAAAAAAATCAAATTTTGGAAGAGTCGCATTTATTTAGTCGGGTTGAGCGTAAATTAAACCTAGTTTCGCCACCGGATAAAATATCGTGAAAAGAAGGAGGAAAGCATATTGGAACTTTGGGGATGGCAACAATTGTATATTGGATCAATTGCATCAAAACAATAAACACAATGGAGTCTTGAATTTATGCTCATCTCCTCGTGGGATATTCCCTTCAGTTTTTGAGGAGAGATTCGGTTAGACTTTATTGTTTTAATTTTTTTTTAATTAGCTGTTTTTGAGGGGAATATATAAGAAGTAAAAAGGAAGGCATCTACTTTTATATTATTTATATAAATCACATCATCATATTTTATATTACATATATACCACATGTTAAAAAATTAACAAATTTAAACTGCATTTCTTTTTTAACTTTACCCATATCATTTACTCACAATTGCATCTTTTTTCTACAATAATAATTATATATATATCACCCTTAGAAAATAGCTCAAATATTAGACTAAATATGTTTTTTGGAAGGAATATTTAGTCCATTGGTGATTGGACTAAGAATATGCCAAAAAGAAACAAGACAGAGGATGTTTTGTTAGCGAAAATAATTGGATTCTCATCAACTCTTCTCATTAAAGATAGAGAGAAAAACAAAGTAATTACAGAAAAGGTGATATAAGACATTGATTCTTTAATAAAGTAATTACAAAAGTGATATATGAAGTTCAACGGGCGGTGCACGGGGGCTGTGCGGACGGCGACATTCGGCGGGGTAGCGATATTCAACGGGGGCGGTGATATTAGGCGGCGGAGGCTCATATTATATACTTATATATAAAATGTAGTTTAATATGTGCAACGAAAATCATATAGTGTGTGATGATTGTCATATTTGCTTGTCATTGTGGGAACCTAAGTTTAAATCTCATCATTGACAATTTATGTGAGATTAAAAATTAGGTCATATGACCCTCCATAGTAGGAGTAGTAGCTGTAATAAAAAAAACATAGGTAATCGGATGGTTAGATTTGAGTACAGTGAGATCGTACAGTTTAGATGACCCTGATGATACACGCGGTTACACCATTACATATTTCTTTGCATACATCTTTATCTTTATCTCTATTATATAAGTGAATATAGCATTCTCCATGCTCTTACCGTGCATTCATTTTCCACCGTTGAATCTTTCACATGTTTTATCCCAAACATCTTTAATATTAAAAAATAAAATAAACTTCACGGAGAGAGAGAGAGGGTGAGAGAGAGAGAGAAATATGGGGAGAGAAAGAGGGAAAGAGAAAAGAAAATAATAATTTTTTTAAGTGTACACATATTTTTTTTACAAAATAAATTGTTGAAACCAGTTTCCCGGCTTCAGCGTTCGAAAATAGGGGTAGGCAGCTTGCCCTTACTTATCTCAAGTAAAGTCGAACGGCGAGTCACTTAGAGCCTAAGAACCTCTCTACTGGTGAATCCAGGTGAAAACAGACCCCGCGAGCTGCAGCGAGGAGGTCCCGCCACTAACCCGAAAGACCCGAAGATCTTCCCCTCCCAAGCCAATGCTGAGCCTGGGCACCTCGGAGAGCACTCGCAACACCTGACCGTTGGCCTGGAAGACTTGGCGAACGGAAGGCAGAGTCACTAGCTAACCGAACACACTAAGGGGGGGTGGGGGTAAGGAGATGCCAACCCTCCCCAAGGTGCCCATGGGGGTCTATTTATAGACTTCCACAAAATGGGCTGCGGATAGCCAAGATTCTGCTATCCGCAGCTCCCTGCCGCCTTCGACTTGACATCTCGACCCAAGAAGGGGAGGGGGCGAGTGGAACCTGAAACATTCACTCTCGCCTCCTTCAGAGGTCCGAAGAACCTTACACGGGACCCCACTTGCCCCAAAAGAAAAGGGTGAGTGGGGTCTCCCCCCACTCGCCCCCTAAGGGGCGGGCGAGTGGGCCTCCCCCCACTCGCCCCCTAAGGGGCGGGCGAGTGGGGCCTTCCCCCACTCGCCCCCTAAGGGGCGGGCGAGTGGGGAGGGGGTCTCCCCCCACCCGCCCCCTAAGGGGCGGGCGAGTGGGGAGGGGGTCTCCCCCCACCCGCCCCCTAGGGGGCGCGTGGGGCCTTCCCCCACTCGCCCCATAAGGGGCGGGCGAGTGGGGCCTTCCCCCACTCGCCCCCCTAAGGGGCGGGCGAGTGGGGCCTTCCTCCCACTCGCCCCCTAAGGGGCGGGCGAGTGGGGAGGAGGTCTCCCCCCACCCGCCCCCAAGGGGGCGAGTGGGTCCTTCCCCCACTCGCCCCCTAAGGGGCGGGCGAGTGGGGAGGGGGTCTCCCCCCACCCGCCCCCAAGGGGGCGAGTGGGTCCTTCCCCCACTCGCCCCCTAAGGGGCAGGCGAGTGGGGAGGGGGTCTCCCCCCACCCGCCCCCAAGGGGGCGAGTGGGGCCTTCCCCCACTCGCCCCCCTAAGGGGCGGGCGAGTGGGGCCTTCCCCCACTCGCCCCCTAAGGGGCGGGCGAGTGGGTCCTTCCCCCACTCGCCCCCTTAAGGGGCGGGCGAGTGGGTCCTTCCCCCACTCGCCCCCCTAAGGGGCGGGCAAGTGGGGAGGGATTACGGTCGCCTCCGATTGTTCGAGCGGCCATTTTTCCCTGTTATGGTCATCTTCATTATTGCGACCATGTACACGTTGCGCTGCATGCGTTCGGCAAATATGAGGTCTGTACTTTCTTTCTGGGCGAACGACATCCAGTCGCTCTTGATCGGTCGCTCCACTCGTCTCGGCCACCCTCCCCTTCGGTTGGGTCTCGACGAATTACGGGTTATACACAATCCCCGCTTTTTTCGGGTTCGACACGAGCCCGGAAAAACAATGGATGGCCCGTGGTTCGGAGAGACCAACGATGAGAACTCGAGGGTTGAACTATTTCAAAAACGTTTCAAACTAAACTTAACGTAAGAGTGGTAACCCCTTCTCTACTTAACAACCCTCCTGTGAGCCGAGCTTAACGGGAGGTGGAGACAACTCAACACCTTCTAGAGAGTCGAACTCAACTGGAAGTGGAGACAATTTTCAAGAACCCGCGCCCCGGTCTCTCGGGTTTGCACACTGTTTTCTTGCTAATTTAGCTAGCTCTACCGTTTCGTCTCCTTGGGATCTGTTAGCTAAAGATAAATAAACCGCTCGCCTCTCAGAGTGAGTTATTCTGCCCTGCCGGCATCAACAAGCCCGGTCAGCGGAATCATCCCGGGGAAAAACTTACTTGGCCTCTCCGAGAGGTCAACATGCCCTGCCAGCAGGTGAGAGCCTGGTCAGCGGAACCATCTCGGGGCAAAACTTACTTGGCCTCTCCGAGAGGTCAACCTGTCCTGCCAGCTAGTGGGAGCCTGGTCAGCGAAACCATCTCGGGGCCTTAACCGACATGAGTCACCTGCCTCTCCGAGTGAGTTCTCCTGCCCTGCCGGCATCAACTAGCCCGGTCAGCGGTCTCTTCTCGGGGCCTTAACCAAATTCCTTGCCTCTCCGAGTGAGTTCTCCTGCCCTGCCAACATCAACTAGCCTGGTCAGCGGTCTCTTCTCGGGGCCTTAACCAAATTCATTGCCTCTCCGAGTGAGTTCTCCTGCCCTGCCAGCATCAACTAGCCTGGTCAGCGGTCTCTTCTCGGGGCCTTAACCAAACTCCTTGCCTCTCCGAGTGAGTTCTCCTGCCCTGCCAGCATCAACTAGCCTGGTCAGCGGTCTCTTCTCGGGGCCTTAACCAAACTCCTTACCTCTCCGAGTGAGTTCTCCTGCCCTGCTAGCATCAACTAGCCTGGTCAGCGGTCTCTTCTCGGGGCCTTAACCAACATGAACCACCTGCCTCTCCGAGTGAGTTCTCCTGCCTTGCCGGCATGAACAAGCCCGGTCAGCGGTCTCTTCTCGGGGCTTTAACCAAATTCTTTGCCTCTCCGAGTGAGTTCTCCTGCCCTGCCAGCATCAACTAGCCTGGTCAGCGGTCTCTTCTCGGGGCCTTAACCAAATTCTTTGCCTCTCCGAGTGAGTTCTCCTGCCCTGCCAGCATCAACTAGCCTGGTCAGCGGTCTCTTCTCGGGGCCTTAACCAAATTCCTTGCCTCTCCGAGTGAGTTCTCCTGCCCTGCCAGCATCAACTAGCTGGTCAGCGGTCTCTTCTCGGGGCCTTAACCAAATTCCTTGCCTCTCCGAGTGAGTTCTCCTGCCCTGCCAGCATCAACTAGTCTGGTCAGCGGTCTCTTCTCGGGGCCTTAACCAAATTCCTTGCCTCTCCGAGTGAGTTCTCCTGCCCTGCCAGCATCAACTAGCCTGGTCAGCGGTCTCTTCTCGGGGCCTTAACCAAATTCCTTGCCTCTCCGAGTGAGTTCTCCTGCCCTGCCAGTATCAACTAGCCTGGTCAGCGGTCTCTTCTCGGGGCCTTAACCAAATTCCTTGCCTCTTCGAGTGAGTTCTCCTGCCCTGCCAGCATCAACTAGCCTGGTCAGCGGTCTCTTCTCGGGGCTTTAACCAACCTTTTTGACTCTAAACGTTTCTCATTCATCATTAGGAGGCTACATATCTGTTACAATGCGCCTTCTTGCGCCTGCTCTGCCACATGCATCTCGGCCAACTCCTTCATTACTTCCTCCTTCTCCTCTAAGTACTTTCTCATCCTCAACTTTTGTCAAGGACAGAAACGTTTTAGATCGTCTCCACTCCAGGTATTTCCAATAGGGATCCCTTCAACATTTTGAAGTCGATACCCCCCTGACTTCAGGGCTTCCAGGATTACATAGGGTCCCTCCCAATTGGGATGGAGCTTTCCTACGTTCGCCGACCTTCCCGCGGCGTCAACCTTTTTGAGAACTAGGTCTCCTGGGACGAATTGTTTGATCCTAATATTTTTGTCAAAGTACCGGGCCATTCGGCGCTTCACTTCCTCTTGTCGAATCACTGCGAGGTCCCGAAGCTCTTCAACCATGTCCAACGAGAGCCACTGTTCCTCCTCGTTGTCCATCCTCCAGTCTTCGCCTCCTTCCTTGGCGGCCACAACCCTGGGGGACCTGACCTTGAATTCCACTGGGAGCACAGCTTCAGATCCATGGGAGAGCTTGAACGGTGTTTCCCCCGTCGCCGTGTTGGGTGTTGTTCTCAAGGCCCATAAGACCGAGGGAAGCTGCTCTACCCAGTTTCCCTTCAAGTTCTCCACTTTTTTCTTCAGTAAATTGACTATGACCTTGTTCGCCGCCTCTACCTGCCCGTTGCTCCGAGGATGATGAACGGAGGCGAAACGAAGGTCAATGCCCAACTGACCACAGAAGCTAATGAGTTCCTCACTAGCGAACTGCGGTCCATTGTCCGTCACTATGGCGAGGGGGAGCCCGTACCTGCAAATTATTTCTCCTCATATAAAGTTTTTTACTACCTGTGAGGTTGTCTTCGCCAAAGCCTTGACCTCCACCCACTTGGAGAAGTATTCTATCATGACTAATAGGAACCTTCTTTGGCCGCTCGCCTGAGGAAACGGGCCGACCAAGTCCATTCCCCAGATGGCAAAAGGCCAGGGCGCCGTGATTGTTCGAAGCCTTTGTGCGGGCTGGAGTTGGAGTGGCGCGAAGAGCTGGCACTTCTGACATTTCTTTGCAAACTTCATGGTGTCCTCTCGAAGAGTTGGCCAGAAGTATCCCTGCCTCAGCACCCTCTTGTCCAGGGTCCGACTCCCGGAATGGCTTCCGCACTCACCGGAGTGGATTTCCTCCAAGACCCTTGGAACCTCATCTTCCGTCACACATCTTGCTAGGAGTCCAGTTAGGGTCTTTCTGTACAAGCTTCCTTCACGCATCAGATAGTAGGCAGACTTGTACCTGAACCGCCTCTTATCCGGAACATCTTCTGGGAACTTGCCTGATGCCAGAAAGGCAATGATCGGATCCACCCACGAGGCACTCTGATCGATCTCCATTAGCTCTCCTTCCTCTATAGATGGACGAAACAACTCCGTCACTACTCCCCCGGCCCGAGGTCCATACTTTGCCAGGGAGTCCGCCCGGGTGTTCTCCTCTCTCGGCACGTGTTGGATTGAGAAGGAGCGGAATTGACTGACGAGGCCTTTGACTTTCACCAAGTACCTTTGAAGGGTTGGCTCTCTAGTCTCAAACTCCCCCCGTACCTGGGATGCCACTACCATCAAATCGGTGAATACTCTAACGTCCCGAACCCCCAGTTCACATGCCAGACGAAGCCCAGCCACCACTGCTTCGTACTCGGCCTGGTTGTTGGTGACGGGGAATCGGATGTCAATCGCTTGCTCGATCCTTGTCCCCTGTGGGCTGACCAGGACCACCCCTCCGCCGAGGGAATGTTTCCCTGACGCCCCGTCCGCGAACAGCTCCCATGCTACCAACTTGGGAGGTTCCAACTCATCCACCTCGGTTGCATACTCTGCTAGAAAGTCCGCTACCACCTGCGCTTTCATTGATAGCCGAGGGACGAAGGTGACATCGAACTCGCTAAGCTCGACAGACCACTTTGCCAACCTGCCCGAGTGCTCCACTCCTTCCATAATGCCGCGAAGGGGGTGATCGGTCACTACCTTAACCGAATGCGCCTGGAAGTATGGTCGGAGCTTCCTGGCCAAAATGATCAAAGCAAATGCCAGCTTCTCCAGAATGGGGTATCTGAGCTCCGCCTTCTTCAAGACCCGACTGACATAGTAGATGGGAAGTTGTCTCTTTCCTTCTTCTCGGACTAGGACCGAGCTCACTGCCTCGGTGCCCACCCCAAGATAGAGGAACAGGTCATCTCCTTCTCTCGGTCCTTGAAGCAGTGGAGCTTGCGTTAGCTGCCTCTTCAGGGCTTGGAATGCCGCCTCGCACTCTTGCGACCATTCAAACTTTTGATTTCCCCTTAGAGCTTTGAAGAAGGGTGAGCACTTCTCTCCCGCCCGGGAGAGAAACCTGCTCAACCCTGCCAGCTTCCCTGTCAACCTCTGGATCTCCTTCGCACTCCTTGGCGACTCCAACTCCAAGATGGCTCTGACCTTGTCTGGGTTGGGTTCCACCCCCTCCGGGGTGAGTAGGTGACCAAGGAACTTTCCTCGGCTTGCTCCAAAGACGCACTTCGAAGGGTTAAGTCTCATCTTGAACCTTCGAAGGGTGGCGAAGGTCTCCACCAAATCCTGCAAGTGAGACTCCACGTCCCTGCTCTTAACCATCAAGTCGTCCACATAGACTTCTAGGTTTCTGCCTTTTTGATCCTTGAACACTCGGTCAATCATCCTTTGGTAGGTTGCTCCTGCGTTCTTCAGCCCGAAGGGCATCATCTTATAACAATAACACCCATCGTCTGTGATGAATGAGACATCCTTAACGTCGGGCGGATGCATTCGGATTTGATGATAGCCAGAGAACACATCCAAGAAGCTCATCACCGGGAAGCCGACAGCTGAGTCCACCAGCGCATCGATTCGGGGTAAGGGATAACAATCTTTTGGACATGCTTTATTTAGCAGAGAGAAGTCGATGCACATCCTCCACTTCCCCCCACTCTTCTTTACCATTACCACGTTGGAGACCCAGCCCAGATACTGGATCTCTTCTACGAACCCTGCTTCCAGCAACTTCTCTACTTCCTCCCTGATCGGCCCGACGAGGGTGGTCGATACAGATCTCTTCTTCTGCCGGATGGGGCGGATGCTTGAGTCGAGGTTGAGGCGATGACACGCCACATTTGCGTCGACACCCGGCATCTCCGCGGCGCTCCATGCGAAGATATCCACATTCTCCTGGATACACCTTCGGACCTTCTCCTGGTCATGCTCGCTCAGCCTCCCGCTGATCTGTATCTTCTTCAGCCTTCCGCTGCCGCTGACGACCTCCATTTCCCTCACCTCCTCTGCCACTTCCAACCTGGCAAAATCTTCCAACATCTGTTCTACCTTCCCTGCATCTTCCTCCCCTTCCAGTTGCCACAACTCGTCAGGGGGGGGGGGGGGAGTTTCTTGGCTCTTCACTTCCAGTCATCCGACCTACTCAAGGTTTTTCCGAACAAGCTGCGTTCCACGCTCACCGCACCAGAATGTTGAAACCAGTTTCCCGGCTTCAGCGTTCGAAAATAGGGGTAGGCAGCTTGCCCTTACTTATCTCAAGTAAAGTCGAACGGCGAGTCACTTAGAGCCTAAGAACCTCTCTACTGGTGGATCCAGGTGAAAACAGACCCCGCGAGCTGCAGCGAGGAGGTCCCGCCACTAACCCGAAAGACCCGAAGATCTTCCCCTCCCAAGCCAATGCTGAGCCTGGGCACCTCGGAGAGCACTCGCAACACCTGACCGTTGGCCTGGAAGACTTGGCGAACGGAAGGCAGAGTCACTAGCTAACCGAACAAACTAAGGGGGGGTGGGGGTAAGGAGATGCCAACCCTCCCCAAGGTGCCCATGGGGGTCTATTTATAGACTTTCACAAAATGGGCTGCGGATAGCCAAGATTCTGCTATCCGCAGCTCCCTGCCGCCTTCGACTTGACATCTCGACCCAAGAAGGGGAGGGGGCGAGTGGAACCTGAAACATCCACTCCCGCCTCCTTCAGAGGTCCGAAGAACCTTACACGGGACCCCACTTGCCCCAAAAGAAAAGGGTGAGTGGGGTCTCCCCCCACTCGCCCCCTAAGGGGCGGGCGAGTGGGGAGGGGGTCTCCCCCCACCCGCCCCCAAGGGGGCGAGTGGGTCCTTCCCCCATTCGCCCCCTAAGGGGCGGGCGAGTGGGGAGGGGGTCTCCCCCACCCGCCCCCAAGGGGGCGAGTGGGGCCTTCCCCCACTCTCCCCCCTAAGGGGCGGGCGAGTGGGGCCTCCCCCCACTCGCCCCCCTAAGGGGCGGGCGAGTGGGGCCTCCCCCACTCGCCCCCCTAAGGGCGAGCGAGTGGGGCCTCCCCCACTCGCCCCCTAAGGGGCGGGCAAGTGGGGAGGGATTACGGTCGCCTCCGATTGTTCGAGCGGCCATTTTGCCCTGTTATGGTCATCTTCATTATTGCGACCATGTACACGTTGCACTGCATGCGTTCGGCAAATATGAGGTCTGTACTTTCTTTCTGGGCGAACGACATCCAGTCGCTCTTGAGCGGTCGCTCCACTCGTCTCGGCCACCCTCCCCTTCGGTTGGGTCTCGACGAATTACGGGTTATACATAAATATTGTAATATTGATGTATATTTTTTTACGGTCATTTCGAGTACTCATATGTATATATTGCGGGCGCAGCCCGCAGACGCATCGAGCACGGGCAAAGCCCGTGCTGAGGCGGGCGAAGCCCGCCTGGATGCGGCCGAAGGTCGCCGATCAGGTATTGTCGCACTTAGCCGTAGGAGAGTAGCCCCGTGTCGGGCACTCGTTATATATAAGGCAATATACTATTTTGTCCGATCTTACCATGGTTTTAATTTACACCGTTTGATCGTCCGATTAAATTAGGGCTATTATTTCTCCTCGGCCGCCATTTCCTCCACTACCTGCCGGTTTCGTCGGTTCGTACACGAGACACGGCCCAAATAACCTCTCGCTCCCTCCTCCTCATTTCATTCCCGCTACTTAAGTACCCCACACTCTGCTCCTCCGCTCCGCCTCCCTGCATTCCACGGACAACCCATCTCCATTGCTCGATTCAGTTCTACCGCGCTTCTCCCTTCGGTTTTCCCCTCCGCCTCCCCTGCATCCGACGGCCAACCATTTTCAGTCGCCTCTACACACAACGCATCTTGGTTTCGTTGTCGTCCCTCTTCCTCTTCCGAAAAACACGCACTCAGGTATCTTCTTTCTCTTCTAAACCACATGCTCTCTTCATCTTCTTAAACGTACCCACCCCGCAACATCAACTCCAACTTTCCTTCATTCCTCCTCCAGCCCCTTGCATCTGCCTCGGGAAGCTTACGCCAAAGTCAACAGGCCCCTACTCCCTCCAGCGATTCAGACCTTCAAACTCACTTCAACATCAAGTACGGTCTAAAATTTTGTGATAGTTTAGGGAAAACCCAATGGTACTACTTCAGGCACGTTCTGAAATCGTCTTGGATTCATTGGCCTATGTTTCTCGGTCATAGAGATCAACGAAAGAACAATACTCCCCTCCAACAACTTTGCACACTATGTGTTCGACTTAAGGCCCCAAAGAGACCTCTGTACAATAACTTTCATTATTCTGCACACAATGTGTCCTAAGGATATCCAGTTAATCAAAAACATTTAATTAAAAAACATTTATCCTAAATTTGCCAAATTCCAAACATATTTGTTACTTTAAGCCACATTTTATTAGATTGCAATTGAGATTTCTTAATGACAATGAACTTTATGGACCTCCTCAAATCAAATTCAGCTGTTTCTTTTTTAGTTATTGGTTCATGCAATATTCATTATGCTTTACCGTTGTTATGCATCATCAAATATTCTGTTCACATGTCGTTTCCTATACATTTATAAGTTTCATTTCTTACCATTTCTACAATTGTAATGTACACTAATCCATTATTCGGTCACTTTCATCAATATTTAAAATTAATACAACACAATTTCACCAATCTTCTATTCATTGACTATAACAACGATGGAAGAAATATCAAGCCAAGAATTTCTTCAAAATGTGCGAACTCCCGGTACTACAAATGTAGCTAACTGAAAATTACAAACAAGTCCTTTAGCATTCATAATAACATGGTTACAACATACTTAAACATGACAACAAGTTATCGTTGGTTACTGAATCACAACTCTGCCCGCATACAAAGTATTAATATGACTCCACAACAACGTGATGCACATAATACCAGGAGACGAGAGAAGATACATTTCCGTGAACACCAGACAAGAACATTGTCCGGCTTTGTGAACACAATCAACTTTTCACCAAGGAGAAAGTTCAACATCAGCGCGTCCTCCAGCAAACACACCAAATTCATTCGGTTAACTTCGTAAATAATTACTAAATCAACCATATTTCACCTCCGTCGCTGCTCCATTCAACAACGATGGCTCTGGGTCAGAAATAGACAATGAAGATGATGACTGTGAAGACACTGTTGATGCAACCACTAGGTCATATATGCAGTGTAACTGCGCAAGAAATTTCTACCAAGCGCATTTTGAATCGCGCTTTCAATTAACCTCGCCAACCAAGGAATGTCAACATTTCAGGAAAAATTTGCACGCATACAACCATGTGTTCGTCTTCACGTCATTTGGTGTAACAATGGACGATAATGTACCCTCATTCCACCAAGGAATATATAGTTTTCGGGCGCATGAAGCCATTATATCATCGAATTGGAAACCTTACCCCTATTGACGGCTCAAGACCACGTTTTCTTCAATTATTCATCTATGACATTGAACATGAGACATCAAATCGCTTGCAAGAAAATAATGAGTTGAAAGCGGAGCTACTTCAAAAAATAACACGCATATTGGATATGTGCAACCCCTTCGTTAAAATGTTTCGACAACTGTCACGTCGACCAGATATACATGAATGCAGGTTGGTTATAAAAGAGCGTCCGTCCAATCTACTTCAAT
The DNA here is from genome assembly GCA_033032865.1 of Dactylorhiza incarnata. NCBI lineage: Eukaryota > Viridiplantae > Streptophyta > Magnoliopsida > Asparagales > Orchidaceae > Dactylorhiza > Dactylorhiza incarnata. Next base: position 9,822,563 of record JAWHQI010000053.1, read on the forward strand.
AAAATGTACCTACGGCGTCTCAAGTGTCCCCCCCCCCCCCCTCACGACAAATGTCGCCCCCCACGACAAATGTCGCCCACACGACAAATGTCTCCCCCACGACTAATGTTGCCCCCACGATAAATGTCGCCCCTACAACAAATGTCGCCCCTACAACAAATGTCGCCCCCACGACGTTGCGCTCAAGTAGGGCCGGAGGCCCGTGCCGTTTATATAACTTTATTATATAAGTGAATATAGCATTCTCCATGCTCTTACCGTACTTTCATTTTCCACCGTTGAATCTTTCACATGTTTTATCCGAAACATCTTTAATATAAGAAAATAAAAATAAACCTCCCGGGAGAGAGAGAGAAGAAGAGAGAAGAGAGGGGGAGAGAGTGCGGCGTAGAGGAAAAAATAGTCTTTTTAAGTATATACGTATTTTTTTAACAAAATAAATATTGTAATATTTATGTATATTTTTTTAGAGTCATTTCGAGTTCTCATATGTATATGTTACGGGCGCAACCCGCAGATGCATCGAGCACGGGCAAAGCCCGTGCTGAGGTGGGCGAAGCCCGTGCTGAGGCGGGAAAAGCCTGTGCTGAGGCGGACGAAGCCCGCCTGGATGCGGCCGAAGGCCGCCCGACAGCATCGCACCGGGGGTGGGCGAAGCCCGCCGTCGCCGGTCGTGTACTGTCGCGCTTGGCCGTAGGGGCGGAGCCCCGTGTCGGGCACTCGTGTGTATATATACACACAGTCGATTGACCCGTCAGAGGTCGTCTAGACCGAAAAGAGAGAGTCGGGGGGGGGGGGGGGGCAGACTTCCTTGGACGAGTGGGCCTTGGGTCCACTCGCCCGAGTGGGTGGTGGGGGGGGGGGGGAGAGTGGACCTAGGGTCCACTCGCCCAAGGGTGTGGGCGAGTGGACCTATGGTCCACTCGCCCCCGACAGCTGGGCGAGTGCCCGGAGGGTTGAGTGAACCGTGAGGTCCACTCGCCCAGTCAGGGTGGCGGACCTCGGTCCATTCATTCGACCCCCGACAAGGGGGGAGTGGACGTCTCGTTCTCCACTCGCCCCTCCTCCAGTTATGGTCATTCAGGTTCGTGGTTGAGCTGCGGATAGTTGAATTTTGGCTATCCGCAGCCCAATTTTGGGAAGTCTATAAATAGACCCTCATGGGCACCTTGGGAAGAGTTGGACTCTCCTCTCCCTCGCGTGTGTCTTGTGAGCAAGCACTACCCCCTCCCCCCTTGTCAGTGAAGGCTAGTGGTGAGGTGAGCTTTAGTGCCCTCCAAGGAGCCCAGGCTCAGCATTGGCTTGAGAGGGGAAGTTCTCTGTGAACTTCCGGGTGTGCAGTGGGACCTCCACGCTGCAGCTTAAGGAGTTCATTTTTGGACTCAAGCATTCTTCAAGGGTAAGGTCTTTCGGTTCTTAGCAACTGGTCAAGGGTTCTAGCTCGGGTCAAGTAAGGGTTAGTTGCATTCCCCTTTCGAACGTCGAGACCAGTTCTCTGGTTTCAACATTCTGATGCGGTGAACGTGGAATCGGCTAATTCAGAAAGCTCTGGGCAAGTCTCATGGCTGGAAGCGAAGTGCGTCGTCGGGCTCAGTAATGCCGCAGATGGGAGGCTCATCGGGTCGGCTCGCTAAGGCAAGACTTCAGAAAGGGTACTTGGTTTGGTAAGATGGTTGAGTTCCTCTGCCTCCAGGTGAGGTAAGCACCTAGGACGTGGACCGGTTCTCCGCCCCCAGTTGGTTTGAGAAGGTGTTGAATTCCCTCCATCTTAGGTTGAGTTCGGCTCAACTAGAGATGTTAAGTTCCCTCCATCTCATGTTGATTTCTGCTCAACTAGAGATGTTGAGTTCCCTCCATCTCAGGTTGAGTTCGGCTCAACTAGAGATGTTGAGTTCCCTCCATCTCAGGTTGAGTTCGACTCAACTAGAGATGTTGAGTTCCCTCCATCTCAGGTTGAGTTTGGCTCAACTAGAGATGTTGAGTTCCCTCCATCTCTGGTTGAGTTCGGCTCGACCAGAGATGTTGAGTTCCCTCCATCTCAGGTTGAGTTCGGCTCCACCAGAGATGTTGAGTTCCCTCCATCTCAGGTTGAGTTCGGCTCGACTAGAGAAGTTGAGTTCCCTCCATCTCAGGTTGAGTTCGGCTCAACTAGAGATGTTGAGTTCCCTCCATCTCAGGTTGAGTTCTGCTCAACTAGAGATGTTGAGTTCCCTCCATCTCAGGTTGAGTTCGGCTCAACTAGAGATGTTGAGTTCCCTCCATCTCAGGTTGAGTTCGGCTCCACTAGAGATGTTGAGTTCCCTCCATCTCAGGTTGAGTTCTGCTCAATTAGAGATGTTGACTTCCCTCCATCTCAGGTTGAGTTCGGCTCAACTAGAGATGTTGAGTTCCCTCCATCTCGGGTTGAGTTCGACTCCACTAGAGATGTTGAGTTCCCTCCATCTCAGGTTGAGTTCCGCTCAACTAGAGATGTTGAGTTCCCTCCATCTCAGGTTGAGTTCGGATCAACTAGAGATGTTGAGTTCCCTCCATCTCAGGTTGAGTTCGGCTCAACCAGAGATGTTGAGTTCGCTCCATCTCAGGTTGAGTTCGGCTCGACTAGAGATGTTGAGTTCCCTCCATCTCAGGTTGAGTTCGACTCCACTAGAGATGTTGAGTTCCCTCCATCTCAGATTGAGTTCGGCTCAACTAGAGATGTTGAGTTCCCTCCATCTCAGGTTGAGTTCGGCTCAACTAGAGATGTTGAGTTCCCTCCATCTCAGGTTGAGTTCGGCTCAACTAGAGATGTTGAGTTCCCTCCATCTCAGGTTGAGTTCGGCTCAACTAGAGATGTTGAGTTCCTTCCACCTCAGGCCGAGTTCGGCTCGACTAGAGGTGTTGAGTTTTCCTCCACCTCAGGTCGAGTTTAGCTCGACCAAAGGTGTTGAGCTTTCTTCACCTCCAGTTGAGCTCGACTCACAGAAGGGTTGTTAAGTGGAGAAAGGTTCGTTTTCCACCTCAGGTCGAGTTTGGCTCGACTAGAGGTGTTGAGTTTTCCTCCACCTCAGTTTGAGTTTAGCTCGACCAAAGGTGTTGAGTTTTCTCCACCTCCAGTTGAGCTCGGCTCACAGGAGGGTTGTTAAGTGGAGAAAGGTTCGCTTTCCATCTCAGGTCGAGTTCGGCTCGACTAGAGGTGTTGAGTTTTCCTCCACCTCAGGTCGAGTTTAGCTCGACCAAAGGTGTTGAGCTTTCTCCACCTCCAGTTGAGCTCGGCTCATAAGATGGTTGTTAAGTGGAGAAAGGTTCGCTTTCCACCTCAGGTCGAGTTCGGTTCGACTAGAGGTGTTGAGTTTTCCTCCACCTCAGGTCGAGTTTAGCTCGACCAAAGGTGTTGAGCTTTCTCCACCTCCAGTTGAGCTCGGCTCACAGGAGGGTTGTTAAGTGGAGAAAGGTTCTCCTTCCGCCTCAAGTTAAGTTCAGCTGAGAAGCTCGGCAAGAGTAACCCGTTGGCAGGGCCCTCCGTGGATTATTCTAAAGCCCCACCTACTCGTCAAATAGGTGGGTTGGACTTTCTTTCCGAGCTTGAAACAAGCTCGAAAAGAGCGGGGATTGTGTACAACTCTCATATTTGCCGAGCTGACGTGGCCCGGTGCAGCTAGGGGGCACAGTCGATCGACCCGTCAGAGGTCGTCTAGACCGAAAAGAGAGAGCCGGGGGGGGGGGGGTAGACTTCCTTGGATGAGTGGACCTTGGGTCCACTCGCCCAAGGCCCCGGGGACTCGCCCGAGTGGGGGGCGAGTGGACCTAGGGTCCACTCGCCCAAGGGTGTGGGCGAGTGTGGTCCACTCGCCCCAGGCAACTGGGCGAGTGGACCAAGGGTCCACTCGCCCGGAGGGTTGAGTGGACCGTGAGGTCCACTCGCCCAGTCAGGATAGTGGACCTCGGTCCATTCATTCGACCCCCGGCAAGGGGGGAGTGGACGTCTCGTTCTCCACTCGCCCCTCCTCCAGTTATGGTCGTTCAGGTTCGTGGTTGAGCTGCAGATAGTAGAATTTTGGCTATCCGCAGCCCAATTTTGGGAAGTCTATAAATAGACCCCCATGGGCACCTTGGGAAGGGTTGGACTCTCCTCTCCCTTGCGTATGTCTTGTGAGCACGCACTACCCCCTCCCCCAGAACTGCAGCTTAAGGGGTTCATTTTTGGACTCAAGCGTTCTTCAAGGGTAAGGTCTTTTGGTTTTTTAGCAACTAGTCAAGGGTTCTGGCTCGGGTCAAGTAAGGGTTAGCTGCATCCCCTTTCGAACGTCGAGACCAGTTCTCTGGTTTCAACAATATATATATACATACGTATATATATATATATATATATATAGAGAGAGAGAGAGAGAGAGAGAGACGAGTCAAACGACACGGGCCTCCAACCTTATGTTAGTGCAACGACGGGCTTCGTCTGCACTGGCACTGGGCTACGCCCGCTCCCAACTGAGAGCCCGCCCGCCGCAGACTGTGCTCGCCGTCGGTTTTCAAAAATCCTTAATTATAAAATCAGGTGATCTGCAAATAGCGGCCAAAACGTGGCCTGCGAATGACGGTCAGCGCAAAACTGATCGACTGCTTGCATATCAACGTGGTCTGCGAATAGCGGCCAACGTAAAACTATTTCGCTATTCGCAGACCAACGTGGTCTGCGAATAGTGATAAGTGCAAAACTAGTTGACTATTCACAGATCAATGTGGTATGCGAATAACGGTTAGTGGAAAATCATCTAGACGGTCCGTATTTTTTGATGTAATCACGGGACAGATGATTTTCTTAATAACTTTTTAATTCCGTCATTTTTACCCTTAGAAAATAGCTCAAATATTAGATTAAATATGTTTTTTTGCTGGAATATTTAGTTGGACAAAGATTTAAGAATATGCCAAAATGAAACTAGACAGAGGATGTTTTGTTAAATAAAATAAAACTCTTCTCATTAAAGATACAGAGAAAAACAAAGTAATTACACAAAAGGTGATATATGAAGTTCAACCGGCGAGTGACTGTGCACGGGTCTCGTGCGGGCAGTCACATTCGGTGGGGGCGATGACATTAAACAGGGGTGGCGATATTAGGTGGCGGCGGCCCATATTATATACCTTTATATAAAACATAGTTTAATATTGTTCAACAAAAATCATATGGTATGATGATTCTTATTTTTGCTTGTCATAGTGGAAACCTGAGTTCAAATTCCACCATTTAAAATTTATGTGAGATTAAAAATTAGGACATGATTTTCCCTTTTCAATAAATTTATGGGTAAAATCGTAATTTCATGTTGTATATCCCTTACCTTTTAATATAATTTTAAATCATATCACAGTAGGTGTACAAGCTCTAATAAAAAAAATTAGGTAATTGAATTGTTAGATTTGTTTTCAGTGAGATCGGACGGTTCAGATGACCCTGATGATACACGTGGTTACACTATTACATATTTCTTTGCATATATTATATATATTTTTTATTCTTTAATGTCATATATAAATAATTGGATTTTTATATGTTACAGGTCGCTTAGCGCTAATGCCATCACTGATTTTAAATCACGGCTTTTTTCACAGCCACCGCTGCCCCAAACAGAGCCTTCGTCGTAAGCTCTTTCAAAAACTACAGTGGGCGTCTATAAACTAAATTTTAATCCCTAGTGACGCGTTAAAAGCCCATTGGATTTCCGTTTCAAATTGGAGCCCAAATTAAGTGCTAAAAGCCCATTAGATTGAGGCTTTATTTGGCGCGGCGGTGGCGGGCAGAACCAGCGAGTGGAGACTGTCCGTGACCAAGTTTTTACCTACTATTGGTTGTTGTGATTCAAGTTGGATGCAACTTGTATTCGGCCTTGTTCAGTTGTAACTAGCTACCAGAGTTATTATTGTGAAAGCTTGTGTTCATCTATTTGGTGTCCTTATTCTCCCGTTGGTTGACGTGTTTTTCCGACTACAAATTAATTTCACATGGTATCAGAGGGATAGTGGAAACAAGGACGAAGCAACCAAGATGGACGGCGGAGGAGGGTATGCTAGAGGACTTGGAATTGAGCTGCTCACCCAGACCAACTACAAGAAGTGGAAGTCTTGCTTGGAGAGCTACCTGCTTGGAGAGGACCTATGGGAGGTCGTTGGAGGAGAAGAGCAGGCAGAAGTCTTTCCAATCGAAGACAATGGTCAATCTGTGAGAGCTTGGAGGAAGACCAACGTCAAGGCGGAGTTCACCTTGAAGAGAGCCATTTCACCTGACTTGTTCGACCACATCATAGGTTGCAAGTCAGCGTCTGAGATCTGGATAGCCCTCGATGGGTTATTCAACAAGAAGAATGTAGCGCGGCTACAATTCCTGGAGAATGAGTTGGCAAAGTCGACTCAAGGCGAGATGGCGATGTCCACCTTCTTCCTGAAGGTGAAGAACCTATGTGGGGAGATCTCGACCTTGGATCCTGAAGAGCCAATCTCAGAGGCGAAGTTGAAGCGGCACATACTCCGAGGCTTGAGGAAGGAGTATGTCCCCTTCGTTACTTCCATGCAAGGATGGGCTACTCAGCCCTCCCTTCTGGAGCTTGAGAACATGTTGTCGTCACAGGAGAGCTTGGCGAAGCAGATGGCGGGAGTATCCATCTCAGGAGATGGCGAGGCTTTGTTCTCAGGAAAGAGGAGATCCTGGGACAAGAGAAAGAAGAACTCCGGAGATGGACCTTCAACGTCCTCTCAGGGAGATGGGGGGAAGTTCCTCCCTGCGTGCGATGAGAAGGGAAGATCCCTTTGCTTTGCCTGTAAGAAGTACGGGCACATGGCAAAGGACTGCCGGTCTAATCTGAAGGCCGGTCATGCTGCTAACAAGGAGGGAGATCACCAGAGAGGTGGAGGAAGAGGTGGAGGTCACCAGGGCGGCGAGAGGGGGGGCAATTGTTTCCTGGCAGAGATGACGACAACGTCAGTCGATGTCTTAGCCTCCATCAACCTCGAGAATGACTGGATAGTGGATTTCGGTTGCGGGCATCATCTCACTGGAGATATGCCCAAGTTCGACTCCTTGGAAGCGTATGAAGGAACGAATGTTATCATCACTGCGGATGATACGGTACATCCCGTGGAGCGAGAAGGGAAGGTGCCCCTTGGGAGTAGAGAGAAGTCAGTGACACTGAAGAGTGTGTATCTTGTGCCTGGCATGAAGAAGAACCTCTTCTCGGTTGCTAACGCAGTGGATGCTGGATACCACGTGTTGTTTGGACCGAAGGAGGTGAAGTTCCTGAAGAACCTATCGTCTGTCGATGCTGACGTCACGCTCATCGGGAGAAGGGTGAAGGATTTGTATGTTCTGTCTGCAAATGCCTACGTGGACAAGCTGAAGACAAACGACAGCGCTGTGATCTGGCATGAGAGGCTGGGTCATGTGGGGATGGACAAGCTGAAGATGATGGCGGCAAAGGACCTAGTGAGTGGTCTGCATCATCTCTCTTCCTACGACGACGGCCATGTGTGCGACGGATGCCAATATGGAAAGTCACATCGACTTCCATTTGACAAGTCGGAGACCAGGTGTAAGGCACCTCTTGAGTGCGTACATGCTGACGTTATGGGGCCGTGCGCCACCCTTACTTATGGAGGCAATAAGTATGTGCTGGTTCTGGTGGATGATTACACCCGCTATACGTGGGTGTACTTTTTGAGCGAGAAATCAGAAGTCTTCAACAAGTTCCTAGAGTGGAAGGAGCTTGTGGAGGGGAGGCTGAACCGCAGAGTGAAGAAGCTGAGAAGTGACAATGGAGGGGAGTTTACCTCCAATGAGTTTGCTTCTTTCTACAGGAGGTTCGGCATTCGGCGGGAGCTCTCCTGCGCTCACACCCCTCAGTAGAATGGGGTGGCAGAGAGGAAGATCCGCCATCTGGTGGAGACTACCAGGAGTTGGCTACATGCCAAGAGCATTCCCAAGGCCTTATGGGAGGAGGGAATGGCGTGAGCTACTCATGTGATCAATATGCTACCTCTGAGTCCTAACAGGATGGTGTCTCCACACCAGCTCATGTTCGGGGAGAAGCCTAATGTGGGTCACATGAAGGTGTTCGGTTCTACTTGCTTCGTGCACGTCCCGGACGCTCAGAGAACTAAGTTGGAGCCGAAAGCGAGGAAGTGTATCTTCATCGGCTACGATGAGCGGAAGAAGGGGTGGAAGTGCATGGATCCGCAGACCCACAAGTTCGTCGTCTCGCGCGACGTAGTGTTTGACGAACTGGTCTCATACCAGGGAGTCTCTTCAGTGGAGCTGCCGGAGAGTGGAGAAGCTAGCAGGGAAGAAGAGTGGGTCACTGAGGACCCTACTGTGGAGTTGGAGTTATCTCCAAGTGCTCCATCGCCATCTGGCTCAGGAGGAGCTTCTGGCTCAGGGGGAGCTAAGAACTCAAGAAGCAGGGAGAGCACCGCTTCAGGAGGAGTTCAGAGAGGAGCTCAGAGAGGAGCTCAAGCAGAGGAGTCTACCGGAGTGGTAGATAGTGGCCAAGCCTTGAGGAGGTCGAAGAGGACCATAGTCCCGCCTGCTCGCTATAAGGAGGGAAACTTCGTGAGTTTGGTTTCCTGCTTCTTCGCAGGACCACTCGATGAGAGGGAACCTGCCTGCTTTGAGGATGCAGCTGGCATCAAGGAGTGGGACGCGACCATGATCGAGGAGATGGAGGCCCTAGAGAAGAATGAGACATGGGACCTGGTTCCCATGGTGGAGGGCATCAAACCTGTCACCTGCAAATGGGTGCACAAGGTTAAGAAGAGAGCGGATGGAGAAGTGGAGCGGTACAAGGCGAGGCTTGTCGCTTGGGGCTTCTCGCAAACCTACGGAGAGGACTACGAAGAGACATTTAGTCATGTCGCAAAGATGACGTCGGTGAGGACGATCATCGCTCTGGCGGCGTGCCGAGGTTGGAAGCTGTGGCAGCTTGATGTGAAGAATGCGTTCCTGTATGGAGAGATTGACAAAGACATATTCATGGTGCAACCACCTGGATACGTGTCCAAGTCACTTCCATATCACGTCTGCAAGCTGAAGAAGACCCTCTACGAGTTGAAACAGACGCCGAGAGCCTGGTATGGAAAGATTGCGGAGTACTTGCAGTTCTGTGGCTACGATGCCTCAGACTCAGACTCCAGCATATTCGTGAAGAAGAGTGGAGGTCTTCACGTGCTGGTGCTGCTATACGTCGACGACATGATCGTGACAGGGAACAACCCTAAGGAGGTCGCGGCACTGAGACAACAACTTTCCATACGATTCGAGATGAAGGATCTTGGTGAACTGCACCATTTCCTTGGCCTCCAAGTCGAGAAGAGGAGAGACGGGCTGTATGTTTCCCAGAGGGCGTATGCCGAGAGGATCGTCGAAAGATTCAGCATGAAGGAGGGGAAGAGCAGTTCCGTTCCTCTGGAGGCTGTGCTGAAGCTTCGGAAGGAAGAAGGGAGGATTCTTCCTGATCCGAAGATCTTTCGGGCACTGATGGGGAGTCTTATCTACTTGACTATCACGAGGCCGAACATCGCCTTTGCTGTCGGCCGAGTTAGTCGGTATATGCAGGAGCCGCGAAAGCCTCATCTGGAGACAGCCAAGGGGATACTGAAGTACGTGAAGGGAACCTTTGAGATGGGGTTGTCATATGAAGAGAAGTCTGACTTCAAGCTGCATGGGTACACGGATGCATATTACGGAGGTGACACTGATGATCGCAAGTCGACATCAGGTTACGTGTTCTTGTGTGGAGCAGCTGCTATCTCGTGGTGTAGCAAGAAGCATGACTCTATTTTCCTTTCTACCACGGAGGCCGAGTACAAGGCGTCGTCCTTAGCAGCTCAGGAGTGTGTCTGGCTAAGGAGACTAGTGGAGGATGTGGACGAGGAGGTCAGCGGACCTACTGTGCTACGCGGGGACAATGAGAGTGCATTGAAACTGGTAACCAATCCAGTGTGTCATGCAAGGATGAAACACATAGAGATCGAGCATCACTTCATCAGAGAGAAGGTGTTGGGTGGCTTGATCGCTGTGGAGCATGTGCGGAGTGAAGACAACCTTGCAGATATATTCACGAAGCCCCTATCTGCGGGGCCGTTCCGGAGGCTTCGCTCGTTGCTTGGAGTTGTTCCCGGAGCTCACTTCAAGGGGGAGTGTTAGAATTGAAGTGAGCTAGCGCCAGCGCTAGCGCTAGCGCCGACGTTAGCTCCTACTCGCCACCCCCCTTGTTTTGCCTATAAATAGAGGGGTACCCCCCTCCCCCCCCCCTAAAGAGTATCGATTCTGAAAGTGGCGAGTATCCTCAACTTAGAGCGAGTTAGAGATACCAGAGCGCCACCAGGCGAGCATCGAACTTGGAGTAAGTTCTGCAGGCGAGTAACCTACTTCGGAGATAGCGCCCGACGCTAGTGGCTAGCGCTCGCGGTAGCGAGAAGTGGAGGAAGCGAAGCGCGGCGAGCATGTGAGTAGCTTGGAGTGCGAGCAGCGAGCTTGCGAGTTGGAGAGCTAACGCCCGGCGCTAGTGTTACCGCCGACGGTAGCGAGGAGCGAGTATCGGAGCGAGTATCACCTGCGCGGTGTGCTCCAGAGGAGAAGCGGACCTTGTCCGTGACTAAGTTCTTACCTATTATTGGCTGTTGTGATTCAAGTTGGATGCAACTTGTATTCAGCCTTGTTCAGTTGTAACTAGCTACCAGAGTTATTATTGTGAAAGCTTGTGTTCATCTATTTGGTGTCCTTATTCTCCCGTTGGTTGACGTGTTCTTTCGACTACAAATTAATTTCACAGGCTCCTCCCACTCGCCCAAAGGGGGTCGGGCGAGTGGGAGGGCTCCTCCCACTCGCCCAAAGGGGCCGGGCGAGTGGGAGGGTTCCTCCCACTCGCCCAAAGGGGGCCGGGTGTAACGCCCCAGATTTTTTTTCTTATAGTCTTTTAAGCGGGGATTCGAATTGGTAGTGTTCTATATATTAAAGCTATCGTTGCGTAGTGATAATGCGAGAGGGCATTACCGTTGCGTCGTCGTCGTCCGGCGGGTTTGATTCTAGGTTGAGGTATATGTGCACACATATATACATATATATATATTTGTATACAATCATATATAACACATGTATAACTTAATTATATATAAACTTATATATATATAAGTTAATTTTTTTATATATATACAAATATACACAGCTGCTTGCCTTGGATGCGCCGGCCATTGGTTCCCCCCCCCCCCCCCCCCCCCCCCCGAGCGCGACAAAGGGGCGATCTAGGGTTTCGGCGTCGGGATCGTCGGTGGCGGCGATTTGGAGGCCGCCGGAGCTTGGCTTCTTCGTCGGAGTGGAGGATCGGAGAGCTCTTATCGAGCTTTCCTCGGATTGGGAGGTGTTGCGGCCTTGGATCTCGCTTAAGGCAAGAAAACTCTTCTCCTCCCCCTTCCTCCCCCCTTTCTCGTTACTTTTCTAGTATGGAGCTTGTGCTGGCATTATTTTTACCCAATTTCTATGCTTGGGGGTTGTTCTGGCAGTTTTCTCTACCCAGTTTTTTTTTGTTGATTTCCTGCACCCGATTCTTCATTGTTGTGATAATTGAGGGGCTGCTGTTTTGCTTTTTCCTTATAGGGCTGCTGTTTTGCATTTCCTTATAGGGCTGCTGCTGTTATGCCTTCTTTATGGGGCGGCTGCTGTTTTGCTTCCTTTATGGGGGGCTGCTGTTTTGATTTCTTTATTTGGGGGCTGCTTTTGACTGTCTAATTGAGGGGCTGCTCTATGTAGTACCAGTTGGGTGCTGCCATTAGTTGTTCCTGTTGGATTCTTTGGTTCTGCTTTGTATTGTTCCTGTTGGTTTTATAGTGGGGCTGGTCGTATAATTCCAGATAGGGGTTGCTATACAAATACATATACATTTCCCCTTCCTGCTTGGGTTTATTTTGGTGCTGTCTTATAAATTTTGGTCGGGGGCGGCTGCACTTGGATCCTTGGGAGATTTTCTGTTCTTTTGGGCTGCCTTGCACCACTCTTGTTGGGTTTTATTACTCGCAAAATTCTGCGCGCGTCGCTTATAAATAGCTATAAGTGAATAACATTATCGTGGTTCTTTTGGCTAACTCCACATCATCCCTAATTGGGTGAATTTTGATAGTTGCGGCCAGATTGCCTGAAATCTTCCTTGTTTATTTTTTGTGTCGGTATGAGGAATCAGCTCCTAAATTTCCGGGGAATTTTGTTTCCTAATGCCTGGCGGGTTGGGGGGATTAGGGACTAAATTCTCCGGGAATTTATGTGTCTAGTTCTCGATGATTTAACGAAGCCTTTAATCGTTAACTTGAAAGAGATGTAGATATTTCGGCTTCGAACTTTACATCTGTACCAGTTGTCGGTATTTTCACACTTGTAGTAAGATATCAAATGTTATTGTATAATTTGGTTTGCATATGTGCCAGTAGCAGGTTCATTCCCCTATATTAAACATAAGACCCTCCTCGAGCGTCAAACCACGCATGCTGCTAACAAGTTTTGTTGGATATGATTTTGACTGGAGTGTGGGTGGACGTAGGGGCCCTTACCACAGTGGTTTTGGGTGAACCGTTGAGTATTGTTCTGGTGTTTGGCCTTCGTGATGAGTTCACCTTCGTCTCGTTCCGACACCAAGCCTTGCATGGTGTCTTCTCGCTAAATTCTTCGACCTTGTTGTAAGTTAAGTGTTGATCTATTGATTAACTGCTGAATTCAGTGCTTACTAATCCTCTCGTCTTGAGTTGTGGATAAAAACCATTTGTCATCCTGTTTTCCCTGTCTGACACTCCTCCGTTTGTTCTGTGGGATTTATGAGCTAAGTATGCTATGTTGTCTAATTATCCGGGATAGTTTTGGTGAGTGGTTCTTGATCTCTATGAGCTTCGTTGTCTAATGTTCTGAGTGTTCTCTGGTGAACTGCACCGTGGTTTAGTTATATACTTATATATATGATTATGCACTCCTGCTTCTGGTGCTATGTGTGAGTCTGTTGAGCGTGTGAGCTAAAAGTCACCGCCACAGTGCCTCTGTTGGGCTGTTGGTTTGGGTGGATTGGAGTCACCGCCGCAGCAATCCTGTGTTGTTTTTGGGCTGCGGGCGTTAGTGGAGATACCACCGTCGCAGTGCCTTCTTTTGGGGGACGCTTTTCCCTCGAGCTGATCAGTCTCAAGTTCTTATAAACATATATGCTTATATATGTGTATTATGATATTATATGTATGACCATCACCTCTGAGCCGCAATGGCGGACACGTGGTGGGCTTTGATTGTTTTGGCTAATACCGTCTGGTGCAGGCTTTTCCTCTTACCGAGTGCACTCGTTTGAGCTGGCTCGAGTTGTTGTAAGATTATTGATGTTTATCTGCTTAGTTCTCCTTTCTGCAATCTTTTATTTCTGATTGCTGCTAATCTTGGTTTTCTTGCACCCTTTGGGCTGGGGCATTCTTTTCTTATGAATGTCTCAGGTTCAGGTCTTTAGCTGCCGCAGGAGTTAGAGCGGTGTCGTTCAGTTTTTCTGTCGAGGCCCTTCCTCTCTTCTAGGTAAGGGGCAGTTCTTTAGTTGTTGCCTTCTTTTGGATGTTTTCCTTCTTTCCTGCGGGTTCGTGTCAGTTGTTGGCGCCCGTTTGGCTTTTATGCTTAGTTTACTTGCTAGTAGTTTTGCTGTTACTTTCGGGTTGTTTACCTACTTGCTCTCTGGGAAGTTTTATGTTAGGATGCATTAGTTACTTTATTGGTATAAAAATGTCATTCTTGCATATCATGATTTTAAATAAATGTCGCATACTTTGAAGATCGTAGAAATTCCTTTCTTACTGCACTAACCATAGATTTATGCATATCATTTCTTGGATGTTGATCTTCATGCTCATGTAGGCTAAAATGAACCTTTTTTCCGCTGCGTATGTATAGTTTTCTACTTGTGGACTAGATGATCCACCGGACCGAGGGACACGGTCTTAAGCTAAAAATGTAAAATTCTCTTTTAATCCAAGCACATTTATGTCTTTTATAAAATAATCGTAAGAAGTGTTTGCCTGAGCGTCGGTAGTTGTCCCCTGCTTGACGTGGCATCATAGCGCGTATTTTCCCTTTGCTCTGATAATATTTATTAAATTCGTGAGAAAATGCGGGTTGTGACACCGGGCGAGTGAGAGGGTTCCTCCCACTCGCCCAAAGGGGGTCGGGCGAGTGGGAGGGATCCTCCCACTCGCCCAAAGGGAGGGGGCGAGTGGGTGCTCCCTCCACTTGCCTCGCCGCCTCTTTTTGCCTTGACTGGTTTTGATCGCCTTTGAGCGGTCGCTCTGCTTGCCTCGACCACCTTTATTATCTCGACCTCCTCCGCGTCGGGTCACACCGACTCGGAAAATATGAGGGTTGTACACAATCCCCGCTCTTTTCGAGCTTGCCTTAAGCTCGGAAAGAAAGTCCAACCCACCTATTTGACGAGTAGGTGAGACCCTAGAGTGACCCACGAAGGGCCCTGCCAACGGGATGCTCCTGCCGAGTTTTTCAACTGAACCTAACTTGGGGCGGAAGGCGAACCTTTCTCCACTAAACACCCCTCCTGTGAGTTGAGCGCAACAGGAGGTGGAGAAAGCTCAACACCTTTAGGTCGAACTGAACTTGACCTGAGGTGGAGAAAAGACTCGACACCTCTAGTCGAGCCGAGCTCGACCTGAGGTGGGAGGCGGGAATTTCACACCTACTAGGGAGCCGAGCTCACCTGGGGGGAGGAAACTCCACACCTACCAGGGAGCCGAGCTCACTTGGAGGGGGAGGGAACTCCACACCTACCAGGGAGCCGAGCTCACCTGGAGGGGGAGGGAACTCCACACCTACCAGGGAGCTGAGCTCACCTGGAGGGGGAGGGAACTCCACACCTACCAGGGAGCCGAGCTCACCTGGAGGGGGAGGGAACTCCACACCTACCAGGGAGCCGAGCTCACCTGGAGGGGGAGGGAACTCCACACCTACCAGGGAGCCGAGCTCACCTGGAGGGGGAGGGAACTCCACACCTACCAGGGAGCCGAGCTCACCTGGAGGGGGAGGGAACTCCACATATACCAGGGAGCCGAGCTCACCTGGAGGGGGAGTGAACTCCGCACCTACCAGGGATCCGAGCTCACCTGGAGGGGGAGGGAACTCTGCACCTACCAGGGAGTCGAGCTCACCTGGAGGGGGAGGGAACTTCACACATACCAGGGAGCCGAGCTCAACTGGAGGGGGAGGAAACTCCACACCTACCAAGGAGCAGAGATCAACTAGAAGTGGAGGCGGCTCAACACCTTCCAGGGAGCAGAGCTCAACTGGAAGTGGAGGCAGCTCAACACCTTCCAGGGAGCAGAGCCCAACACCTTCCAGGGAGCAGAGCTCAACTGGAAGTAGAGGCAGCTTACAAGAGCCTGCACACTGATCTCTCTTCTCGGGGTCTTAACCAATACAAATCTACCCGACGAGCCTCCTAGCGGCCGACATCAACAAGCTCGGGTGAGTGGTCTCCAGTCGAGGACTTAGCCTAAATACTATCTACCTGACGAGCCTCCCAGCGACCGGAATCAACAAGCCCGGGCGAGTAGTCTCCAGTCGAGGACTTAGCCTAAATACTATCTACCCGACGAGCCTCCCAGCGACCGGCATCAACAAGCCCGGGCGAGTAGTCTCCAGTCGAGGACTTAGCCTAAATGCTATCTACCCGATGAGCCTCCCAGCGACCGGCATCAACAAGCCCGGGCGAGTAGTCTCCAGTCGAGGGCATAGCCTAAATGCTATCTACCCGACGAGCCTCCCAGCGACCAGCTTCAACAAGCCCGAGTGAGTGGTCTCCAGTCGAGGACTTAGCCTAAATGCTATCTGTAACACCCCAAGTCTGGTAGTTCCGCGAAGTAGGCGGAGTGGTAGTGCGGCACGTGAAGCAGGCTAGAATTTTTCCCTGTCTGCTCTTAGCGCACGATCAGTGGCCTCATCGCGCACGACCAGTGATCGTGTGCCAGCGATCGTGCGTTAATTCAGAAGAGAATCGAGTTCTGTCTCGGACAGTGCGCACGACCATTTCCCTCTTCGCGCACGACCAGTGATCGTGCGCCAGCGATCGTGCGCTTATTCGCAAGAATTCAGAGTTCTGCCCCGGATAGTGCGCACGACCATTGCCCTCGTCGCGCACGACCACTGACCGTGCGCCTGTGATCGTGCGCCCTGTTTATTCTGTTCCGCGATTTTGAGCGGAGAAGAGGATCCGACCGATCAAATTTCTTGGAATTCGATCCAACGGCTGGGATTTAATGCTGGGGGGTCTTAGGGCTTTGGAGAGGGATTAAACCCTCATTATTTCATAGTGTTTCTCTCTCCTAGGCTAGAGGAAGAAGAAGGGGGCAAGGAAGAAGAAGAGGAGATTTCGCCATTGACGGAGCTCCGGAGCTCCGTTTCGCGAGCCGTTTCCAGATCCGGAGAGTGCAGCCCGGTGCGGTTCTTTCCCTCCGCGTAGAATCTCGGATCCATGGCGAAGAGGAACACGTCTAGGGTAACGATTCTTCCTCCCGAACTTTGGACTTGTATTTGTCCATTTATTCCTCTTTCTTTGCTTGCATGAGGTATCTCTTTCACCAAATGGGTGAAGTGTAGGATTTCCTCAAGTCCTTCGGGACTCCGGGTAGATTGTGTCCGTCCCCGGCATATTGCATGTAGAAAATCCGGTAGTCGTGCGGATTTAGGCATTTTGTGTGAAGCCTATTCGTGGCCGTGAGCCCGAATCGGTGATGCTTGATTTGCGACGTTGCATTTAGGTTAGACCTAGAATGCGTGCCGGAGAATGACTCCGTGAACTCACCTATAGTATTGCGGGAGTTAAGTGTAGGCGTCTTGTGAAGATCCCTACGAAAGCCCCATGCTTTGAGTTTTGGATGAAGGCAAACCTTCACCACGTTATTGATGCGGAGCGTATGTACCTCCCTTGTTGAGAATTCGCGAAGCCTAGATCCTTGTGAAGGGGTTAGGTGCGTAGCGTATATTTTTGTGTAGCACTTGAAAGTGCTAAACCCTTACGGGCCGAGGTGAAGCCGTACCCGCGTCGTGCGATAGATCGCGACGATTAGAGCACGGGCAAAGCTGAACCGAACCCGTTTCCATGCAGATCGGCGAGAGGTCCCTTCCTCATGAAAGCCGTGTGATCATGGGAGAGGTCGGGGAAGGTGTCATACCTAGACCGACCAAAAGCTCTTGTTTCCCACCTAAGGTTGTGACCCTTAGGGTGGAGTGTTGTGAATTTGATGTTATGTTTAGCCTCATGCGATTTGCTTAGGCGGTTGTGGGAAACCTTCGGGGGAACCCAACCAACATCACGTGCATACCTAGGTTCCCTTCTTTTGATGCTCAACCTAGAAGATTGATTGTGCTTGAAACCTCACCTTGTGTAGTTGCACTCTCTTTAGATTAGTACTTGTGCTAGTATGGCTTGCTTGCAGGGTAGAATCTCCGCCACCCCGGGAAAGGGGTGGGGTCGTTATAATTTGGTCAGCTGTGCTGACCGTTGCCTTGTTTACCACCGCTTGGTGGAATGTTCTTATGCAGGTGCAGGTGAGCCTAGCGGGAAATAGCGGGCGTTGGTCCTCTTGCTGTCCTTTTGCTGAGTTGGCCCTCGAAGGCCAGCCTTTTTCCTGTTTTCTCATGTATTGCCGGCCTGCGTGCCGATGTATGCTTTTTTAGAGTTTTGTACATTGATTTGATGTAAGGCCCTAAGGCCGTAACTCTTATTTCTGGATTCATTCCTATGATAGTGGACATGTCTATTTGAATGGTTTAATTAATGCTTCCGCTTACGTTTTGTACTCTCGTTAGTTGTTACTTTTCTGGTTATCACCTTTTAACTCCTAGCTAGTGTGGTTTGTATGGCGTGGGGTCCCGGCCGGACCTGCTGTTATACTTTTTGTACTGGCAGGGTGTTACAATTTGGTATCGGACTTAAGGCGTCGATCCGTAGTTTAGCGAATTCGGGACGAATTCCTTTTAAGGGGTGGTGCGCACGGGCTGTGCATTCACCTAAAACGACAAAAACTAATAAGAATGTCCACTTAGGAATGAAAAAACATACTTGTTTGCGGAACCTGAGCGTTCCATGATTGATGTTTGATATGTTTAGGGTCACTAAATTGTGCCTTGCATGATTATAGGTGACTAGAAGTGCTGCGGGGCGGTCTCAACCCCGTAACACCGCTGAAAGTAGTGGGTCGGCTGAGGTGCCAGCGACCACTCCTTCAGCTGAGATGATCAGAATGGTCGCAGAAGCAGTCTTCGCGATGATCAATGCTCAACCGCAAAGGCTTGCACAGCCTGCTACGCCTACTACTGATGCAGCCCCGGTAGTTGAACCTGCAGTGGAACCTGCGGTAGCACCAAGGGTTGATGCCCCTGTGCCAGTAGCTGCAGTGGAACCGGCGTTAGCACCGAGGGTGGAGCGTCAAGTTGCGCAAGTAGTTGCGGGGCGAGCGCGTGACCAACAATTAAAGCACTTCTTGAGCTTTAATCCTCCTACCTTCTCGGGATCTGAGTCCCCAACGGAGGCAGAAGACTGGTTGTCAAGAGTTAGAAGAACTCTGAGGGCGACGGCGACGGACGAAGCCATGATGGTCACCTTAGCCACTTTCCTTCTTGACGGAGAGGCTGTGCTGTGGTGGGAAGAGCAGGAACTGCACAAGTTCGGCGATAGAGACATTACTGAAATAACAATGGCTGAGTTTTCAAAGTCGTTCCTCCAGCGGTTTATCCCCTCTGCCCAACGCATTGCGTTACAAAACCAGTTCCTGAGGTTAACTCAAGGTGATCGCTCCGTTGACGATTACTTACATGAGTTTACCAGACTGAGTCGCTATGCGGGGGCATTGGTGGAGGATGAGGAGACGAAGACGAATAAATTCTATGAAGGGCTTCGGGACGAGTTGAGGCTGCTCCTTGCAGGCCCTATGACGTTTGGCTTCCAAGTGATGGTGCAAACCGCCAGATCTTTGGAGTTGGACATGAAGAGGGTACAAGCAAAGAGTGTTGTAAAGAAACCCGAGTTGCATGCGCCGGCCTCTCAGTCCAAGCCGGACTTCAGAAGGAACAAGCGGAAGTTCAAGCAGGCGGAACCAGCTTCTTCGAACGTTTCGGGAGCCACGACCGCGCGGACTCCTATTACGTGTTTCACCTGCGGGAAGGTGGGACACAAAGCTGCGGTGTGTCGAAGTGGTCCCCCAAAGGCGGCAAATCGAGCGGTGGATTATGCTCGGGCTGCGGAAAAGGGCAAAGCGGCAGAGTCTTCGGCCTCCCAACACTTTCCGACTCAGCCGAGAGTCTATTCGCTTGGCCAACAAGAAGCCATACGACAAACCGATGTCGTCACAGGTACGAATTAGAAGTTAGCTTTTACAGCTATGTATATGATTCTTACTGTTGTACGACTATATGTGTTATTTGTGTACAATTAGGTTTCGTCCTAATTTTCAACTATCCGGCGAGAGCTCTATTCGATACGGGTGCATCGCACTCTTTTCTGTCTGAGGACTTCGTGGTGCGAATCGGAGTGCCGTCTACCTTTGTAGAGGATAGATTGGAAGTAGTGCTACCCAATGGATCTCGAATGAGTGCGGATAGGAAGAGCCGTGTGAAGGTGCGGATCGGAAGTCAAGATTTCGACTTGGAAGCGTCGTTACTACCGTTAGCTGAATTCGATGTGATCTTCGGCATGGACTGGCTCTCGGAGCAGCGAGCATGCATAGATTGCAATACAAAGGAGATCACTCTGGGAACGAACACCGACGATGAAACCACATTCGCCGGTATGCGAGGAGCGAGCAAGACGCTGATGTCTGCTCTCCAGGTGGCTAAGGCGGTGAGAAAAGGCGCCGAGTTGTTCTTCACCTTGTTGGAGGCTTCGGAGCCAAAGCCCAGGTTGTGTGATGTCCCAGTTATAGCGGAATACGCCGACGTGTTTCCTAACGAACTCCCTGGGGCTCCGCCTCATCGGGAGATTGATTTCTGTATCGAGTTGGTGCCAGGTGCCAAACCTGTGGCCCGCTCACCATACAGAATAGCGCCAAAGGAATTGGCAGAGTTGAAGGTCCAATTGCAAGAGCTGCTAGAGCAAGGCTACGTACGTCCAAGTTCTTCGCCTTGGAGTGCACCGGTCCTCTTTGTGAAAAAGAAGGATGGGAGCTTGCGTCTATGTATCGATTATAGAGAGCTAAACAAGTTGACCGAGAAAAACCGATATCCGATTCCTAGAATCGATGATCTATTCGACCAACTGATGGGGTCGACGGTTTACTCCAAGCTAGACCTAAGGTCCGGCTACTATCAACTGCGAATAAGGGAATGCGACATCCCAAAGACAGCGTTCAGTACCCGCTTTGGGCACTTTGAGTTCACGGTAATGCCGTTCGGTCTATCCAACGCACCGTCGGTATTCATGGACTTGATGAATAGGACATTCCGAGAGTATTTAGATCAATTTGTGATCGTCTTCATCGACGACATTTTGGTATACTCTCAGTCGGAAGAGGAGCATGTAGGGCATCTGCACGCAGTCCTGAGCACCTTGAGGAGGAGTCAGCTATATGCCAAGTTCTCCAAGTGCGAGTTTTGGCTACCGTCAGTGGCATTCCTTGGTCATGTTGTTAGTGGCGAAGGAATTGCAGTTGATCCGTCAAAGATAGAAGCGATCCAAGCGTGGCCTTTGTTGAAAAACGTAGCGGAAGTCCGAAGTTTCTTAGGACTTGCCGGCTATTATAGGCGCTTTGTGGAAAACTTCTCGAGGATCGCACTTCCTCTCACAAAACTGACTAGGAAGGATCATAAGTTCGTTTGGTCGCCCGAGTGCGCACGAGCTTTTGAAGAGCTAAAGAGCCGTCTGACCACGGCGCCCATTCTATGCTCGCCACAGGGTACGGAAGGCTACGAAATATATAGCGACGCCTCAGGAAGTGGTTTGGGTTGTGTCCTAGTGCAGTTCGGGAAGGTAATTGCCTACGGCTCCCGGCAACTGAAGGTTCACGAGAGGAATTACCCGGTCCATGATTTGGAGCTAGCGGCCGTGGTTTTTGCCCTCAAACTTTGGAGACACTATCTATATGGCGTGAAGATCGATATCTTTACCGACCATAAGAGCCTCAAGTACTTACTAGACCAAAGGGAGTTGAACATGCGCCAAAGGAGGTGGATGAAGTTCCTTGGGGACTACACCTTCGATATCAAGTATACTCCCGGTAAAGGAAACGTAGTTGCAGACGCGTTGAGTCGTCGGGCTCCCGCACAAGCAAATTGGATTTTGATGCACGATGAGCGTCTAATCCGTGAGCTAGAAGAAATGGAGATCATATGCATTGATAGGAGAACGTCTACTTCAGCATGCTTGAACTGGACGGAAGTTCACTACGACCTTGCCGACCGAGTTCGACAAGCATTGGAGTTGGACGAGAGCTTGAAACGATACAAAGCGGAAACCGTTGAAGGGTTAAACGCTGATTTCTCCTTCGAAGACGACCTTATGTGGAAGCAGGAAAGGTTATGCATCCCAAACGTTGGTACTCTACGGGCGGAATTGATGTACGAGGCTCATCATACCAAGTACTCGATCCACCCGGGGAGCACTAAAATGTTTATGGATATGAAGAAACTGTTCTGGTGGCCGGGCATGAAGAAAGACATTGCCCTTTACGTAGCCAAGTGTCATACTTGCGCGTTGGTGAAAGCGGAATGTCAACGTCCCGGTGGGTTTCTGAAGTCCTTGCCGATTCCGGAATGGAAGTTTGATGATATTTCGATGGATTTCGTGCACGGATTGCCGAGATCGCAACATGGAAACGACGCCATATGGGTGATCGTGGACCGTTTGACAAAGGTATCACACTTCATTCCGAACCGGAAGGATGATTCCGTAGAGAAGCTAGCAAAGCTCTATGTGGATAGTATCGTGAGACTGCACGGTGTCCCTCGTAGCATCGTCAGCGATCGTGACGGGCGTTTCACATCGAAAGATTGGAGGCTTATCCATGAACTGTTGGGCACAAAATTGAAGTTCAGCACGGCCTTCCACCCGCAAACGGATGGACAGACCGAGAGAACCAACAGGACTATGGAGGATATGCTCCGAATGTGCGCTCTAGACTTTGGAAAGAGGTGGGAGGATCACCTCTATATGATCGAATTCGCCTACAATAATAGCTACCAAGCCAGCATAAAGATGGCTCCCTTCGAGGCCCTCTATGGTAAGAAGTGTCGTACGCCGTTGTCTTGGGCGGAAACGGGCGATACTAAGCTATTGAAGCGAAAGGATGTTGAAGAAGCAACTTCGACGATCCGGGCTATACGCGAAAGGCTATTGGTTGCCCAGGATAGGCAAGCAAAGTATTTCAACGCCAAGCATAGGAACTTAGAGTTTGCCGTCGGTGACCGGGTTTACTTGAAGATCAAACCGTTCAAAGGGGTATCAAGGATTCGACGCTTGAAAAAGCTCAGTCCGAGGTACTTAGGACCGTTCGAGATCGTGGAGCGTGTTGGTGATGCGGCTTATCGGCTTGCACTATCTGCAGAGCTGAGCGGTCTGCACGACGTGTTCCACATTTCAGTGTTGAGGAAGGCAGTGCAAGAGCCTACTCATATCGTTGCGGTCGGCAAAGTTCCGGTCGATAGTGGGTTGTCGACGAAAGTCAAGCCTTTACGCATCGAAGATACCGAAGTAAAGCAGCTGCGGAACAAGTCCATTCGGATGGTAAAAGTCCGGTGGGATAACTGCGGCCGAGAGGAGCTCTCTTGGGAGAGAGAGCAAACGATGCTTGCGGAGTATCCCGAGCTATTTCCCTCAGGTAAAGTATAACTGTAATTTATGCTATTACTGTTTCCTGGATTTCGGGACGAAATTCTTTTAAGGAGGGTGGAGTTGTAACACCCCAAGTCTGGTAGTTCCGCGAAGTAGGCGGAGTGGTAGTGCGGCACGTGAAGCAGGCTAGAATTTTTCCCTGTCTGCTCTTAGCGCACGATCAGTGGCCTCATCGCGCACGACCAGTGATCGTGTGCCAGCGATCGTGCGTTAATTCAGAAGAGAATCGAGTTCTGTCTCGGACAGTGCGCACGACCATTTCCCTCTTCGCGCACGACCAGTGATCGTGCGCCAGCGATCGTGCGCTTATTCGCAAGAATTCAGAGTTCTGCCCCGGATAGTGCGCACGACCATTGCCCTCGTCGCGCACGACCACTGACCGTGCGCCTGTGATCGTGCGCCCTGTTTATTCTGTTCCGCGATTTTGAGCGGAGAAGAGGATCCGACCGATCAAATTTCTTGGAATTCGATCCAACGGCTGGGATTTAATGCTGGGGGGGGTCTTAGGGCTTTGGAGAGGGATTAAACCCTCATTATTTCATAGTGTTTCTCTCTCCTAGGCTAGAGGAAGAAGAAGGGGGCAAGGAAGAAGAAGAGGAGATTTCGCCATTGACGGAGCTCCGGAGCTCCGTTTCGCGAGCCGTTTCCAGATCCGGAGAGTGCAGCCCGGTGCGGTTCTTTCCCTCCGCGTAGAATCTCGGATCCATGGCGAAGAGGAACACGTCTAGGGTAACGATTCTTCCTCCCGAACTTTGGACTTGTATTTGTCCATTTATTCCTCTTTCTTTGCTTGCATGAGGTATCTCTTTCACCAAATGGGTGAAGTGTAGGATTTCCTCAAGTCCTTCGGGACTCCGGGTAGATTGTGTCCGTCCCCGGCATATTGCATGTAGAAAATCCGGTAGTCGTGCGGATTTAGGCATTTTGTGTGAAGCCTATTCGTGGCCGTGAGCCCGAATCGGTGATGCTTGATTTGCGACGTTGCATTTAGGTTAGACCTAGAATGCGTGCCGGAGAATGACTCCGTGAACTCACCTATAGTATTGCGGGAGTTAAGTGTAGGCGTCTTGTGAAGATCCCTACGAAAGCCCCATGCTTTGAGTTTTGGATGAAGGCAAACCTTCACCACGTTATTGATGCGGAGCGTATGTACCTCCCTTGTTGAGAATTCGCGAAGCCTAGATCCTTGTGAAGGGGTTAGGTGCGTAGCGTATATTTTTGTGTAGCACTTGAAAGTGCTAAACCCTTACGGGCCGAGGTGAAGCCGTACCCGCGTCGTGCGATAGATCGCGACGATTAGAGCACGGGCAAAGCTGAACCGAACCCGTTTCCATGCAGATCGGCGAGAGGTCCCTTCCTCATGAAAGCCGTGTGATCATGGGAGAGGTCGGGGAAGGTGTCATACCTAGACCGACCAAAAGCTCTTGTTTCCCACCTAAGGTTGTGACCCTTAGGGTGGAGTGTTGTGAATTTGATGTTATGTTTAGCCTCATGCGATTTGCTTAGGCGGTTGTGGGAAACCTTCGGGGGAACCCAACCAACATCACGTGCATACCTAGGTTCCCTTCTTTTGATGCTCAACCTAGAAGATTGATTGTGCTTGAAACCTCACCTTGTGTAGTTGCACTCTCTTTAGATTAGTACTTGTGCTAGTATGGCTTGCTTGCAGGGTAGAATCTCCGCCACCCCGGGAAAGGGGTGGGGTCGTTATAATTTGGTCAGCTGTGCTGACCGTTGCCTTGTTTACCACCGCTTGGTGGAATGTTCTTATGCAGGTGCAGGTGAGCCTAGCGGGAAATAGCGGGCGTTGGTCCTCTTGCTGTCCTTTTGCTGAGTTGGCCCTCGAAGGCCAGCCTTTTTCCTGTTTTCTCATGTATTGCCGGCCTGCGTGCCGATGTATGCTTTTTTAGAGTTTTGTACATTGATTTGATGTAAGGCCCTAAGGCCGTAACTCTTATTTCTGGATTCATTCCTATGATAGTGGACATGTCTATTTGAATGGTTTAATTAATGCTTCCGCTTACGTTTTGTACTCTCGTTAGTTGTTACTTTTCTGGTTATCACCTTTTAACTCCTAGCTAGTGTGGTTTGTATGGCGTGGGGTCCCGGCCGGACCTGCTGTTATACTTTTTGTACTGGCAGGGTGTTACACTATCTACCCGACGAGCCTCCCAGCGACCGGCATCAACAAGCCCGGGTGAGTGGTCTCCAGTCGAGGACTTAGCCTAAATGCTATCTACCCGACGAGCCTCCCAGCGACCGGCATCAACAAGCCCGGACGAGTAGTCTCCAGTCGAGGACTTAGCCTAAATGCTATCTAACCGACGAGCCTCCCAGCGACCGGCATCAACAAGCTCGGGCGAGTAGTCTCCAGTCGAGGACCTAGCCTAAATGATATCTACCCGACGAGCCTCCCAGCGACCGGCATCAACAAGCCCGGGCGAGTAGTCTCCAGTCGAGGACTTAGCCTAAATGCTATATACCCGACGAGCCTCCCAGCGACCAACATCAACAAGCCCGGGCGAGTGGTCTCCAGTCGAGGACTTAGCCTAAATATTATCTACCCGACGAGCCTCCCAGCGACCGACATCAACAAGCCCGGGCGAGTAGTCTCCAGTCGAGGACTTAGCCTAAATGCTATCTACCCGACGAGCCTCCCAGCGACCGGCATCAACAAGCCCGAGCGAGTGGTCTCCAGTCGAGGACTTAGCCTAAATACTATCTTTATCTACTTTTGATACTTTATAAACAGATTACATACCATTACAATACGCTTTTCGCGTTCACTCGGCCACATGCACATTGGCCATCTCCTTCATCACTTCCTCCATCTCCTCAACTTTCTCCTGGTCCTTCCAGGTAAAGCTGTCTCCCCTCTTCCAGGGTTCTTGTTCCTACCCTTACCTCTAAGAACTCTGAGCAGGTAGCTGTCGCGTGACCCTCTTGCTGATGGAAGTCACAGTACGGCAGTGCCAGCCACCTTGCTTCCTTCCCTGCGCGACCCCTCTTCTTATTTCCCCTTCTTCGGGCAATCTCCATGGCCTGCATGGGTTGGGGTTGCAACGGCCTTTGGTCCGGTTGCCACTCTGCGGGGTTGAAACATCCCTGCCTCCCCTGGAAACCTCCTCCTCCCTGGAAATGGCCCCTTCCTTGGCCTTGAGGGGGCCCTACCGGCGACCTCCAAGCTGGCCGGGCGGCTGGCGGTTGCGACCTCCAACCTTGCTCCTGTCCAACGGGGGGTCCCTGGTGTCCCTGACTCATCGTCTCCTCCTTCCTTCTTCCTCCATGCTCCTTCCTTTCCTCCTCTGCTACCTGGGCTAACCTCGCCACGAACTCCTGATTAGTGGCCTCGCACTTAATTTCCCTATCAGCGCGCTCCATCAGCTCCTCGAAAGACATGGGGGGATCCCGAGTTAGACTCATCCTGAACAACCCCTGCTGCAGCCCAAGGGTGAAGGCTAGTTGCAGGGAGTACCCGGGCACCTCGACGACGAGGAGGACCTCCGCCTGGAACCTATCCATGTAGCTAGCCAGCGTCTCCCCTGACTTTTGCCGGACTAAGAACAAGGCCTCCACCCCCCTCCTTCTCATCTTCGAGGTAGAGAACCTCAACAAGAAACTTCGACGTAAGTCCTCGAAGCTGTAAATGGTACCCATCGGGAGCTGGTGGAAACAATCCCTTGTCTTTCCCTGGAACGTGACGGCGAAGAACTTACATTTAAAGGCATCTGACATCTGCCTGATCGAGGTCATGTCCTTAAACAATTGAAGATGCTGGAGAGGATCATTGCTTCCTTCATAGTAGGACATGGCGGGGTCGCAGAACCCATCTGGAATGGGGGCTGACACGATCAGCTCGCAGAAAGGACTTCTCCACCCTCCCTGGTTGGACGGAGGCGTTCCTATCATCTCCCTGCCGGGGCAGCTGTTCCCGGGCGAGCTGTTGAAGACCACTCGCGCTTGGAGGCCCAAACCCTCCTCCGAGGCCGGCTGTCTTCCTTGTTGATGGGTTCTCCCTACTTCCATCGAAGGTGGTGTGGTGATCCTAGGTGCAGGTGGTGTCGAGCACTCGCCACGAGTGGGGGGTGCGGCCTGCAAGAGCTCCAGGATCCTTTTACTGAGCTCGCCGAAGTCACTCTTCTTCACATACTCACAGGTAGGAGGTGGGTCTCCCAACTCATCGCTTCCGGCCATGAGACTTGGCTCAGAGCTTTCCGAACTAACCGCTTCCACGCTCACCGCACCATAATGTTGAAACCAGTAACCAGGTTTCAGCGTTCGAAAGGGGGGATGCGGCTAGCCCTTACTTGACCCAAGCAAAGACCCTTGACTGGTCGCTAAGAACTGAGAAACATTGCCCTTGGAGAACACCTGAGTCCACAAACGGACCCCTAAGCTGCAGCGTGGAGGTCCCACCACATACCCGGAAGCTCTCAAGGAACTTCCCCTCCCAAGCTAATGCTGAGCCTGGGCACCTTGGAGGACACTAAGAACCACCTCACCGTCAACCTTCCATGACAAGGGGAGGGGGGGGGGGGGGGGGTGCCTGCTCACAAGACCACGTGAGGGAGGGGTAGGAA
This sequence comes from Dactylorhiza incarnata, assembly GCA_033032865.1. Taxonomy (NCBI): domain Eukaryota; kingdom Viridiplantae; phylum Streptophyta; class Magnoliopsida; order Asparagales; family Orchidaceae; genus Dactylorhiza; species Dactylorhiza incarnata. The sequence goes on from JAWHQI010000053.1 coordinate 9,849,996, forward strand.
CCAACGCTTCCCAAGGTGCCCATGGGGGTCTATTTATAGACTTCCCAAAAAATGGTCCGCGGATAACCAAAATGGTCTGCCAATAGCCTAGTTCCGTCATTTGAAAATACTACATGCACCCCAATTTGAACTTCACTTTGCTCTGGACGGACGACCCGAGGCCCCCTTGCCCCAACGAACCGAAGTCACCCTACCTGGGCGAGTGAACATCGGTCCACTCGCCCCCTTGGCGTCGGGAGGGCGGATCAAAATACACCCACTCGCCCAAAGAGGTCGGGCGAGTGGGAGAGCTCCTCCCACTCGCCCAAAGAGGTCGGGCGAGTGGGAGAGCTCCTCCCACTCGCCCCAAGAGGTTGGGCGAGTGGGAGGGCTCCTCCCACTCGCCCAAAGGGGCCGGGCGAGTGGGAGGGCTCCTCCCACTCGCCCAAAGGGGGCCGGGCGAGTGGGAGGGCTCCTCCCACTCGCCCAAAGGGAGGGGGGCGAGTGGGTGCTCCCTCCACTTGCCTCGCCGCCTCTTTTTGCCTTGACTGGTTTTGATCGCCTTTGAGCGGTCGCTCTGCTTGCCTCGGCCATCTTTATTATCTCAACCTCCTCCGCGTCGGGTCACACCGACTCAAAAAATATGAGGGTTGTACACCACTGATCTGCCACATGTCGTCATCCCAACGGTCGGGATAGGGACCCAAAAATTACACAGTTATAGGCTTGGAGTAGGTTAGAAGATCTAAGCATAGATTAGCCTCGTCGACTTTGACAACTGCACATCACAATTTAAAAATATGAAAAAAAATAAAATATTGAAAAAATGCCAAAATCAGATGGGAGATTTTTGTTTCGAAGAATTGGAATTCCATCAACATATTTAAGAAGCTCCTTGATCTGTATGGGAATCCTACGGCAGCCCCCCAAAAATGGAAATTAGTCTGAAAAAACAGCTGAGCCTCCTCCTCCACCGTCTCCGGCGGATTCTCAGCCCGGTGTCGCTCAAAGAGCTCTTTCTCTCCCTCCTCCTCCTCCTCTGCGGGCTGTCCCCGCGGACGGTCTTCTTCTCCGGCGGCGCTACAAAAATGCACCTTTGGGCGCCTCGCCGGAGGCGCCGGGGACGGCCGGCGCTCGTCCTCATACACGGCTACGGTGGATTCGCCAAGTGGCAGTTCGAGCGGCAAATAGTACCTCTTTCGCGCTGCTTCGACCTGTACCTTCCCGATTTGGTCTTCTTCGGCGGATCAGAGACCGCGGAGGGGGATCGGACGGTGGAGTTTCAGGCTGAGTGTGTGGCGGAGGCGATGAGGAGGGTTGGGGTGGAGAGGTACTCGGTGGCGGGGATGAGTTACGGCGGGTATGTGGCGTTTAGGATGGCGGCGTCGGCGGCGGAGAGAGAGGTGGAGAGGGTGGTGATAATGGCGGCGGGGATTGCTGCTACGGCGGAGGAGAGGGGGATGAAGGCGGGGGATGAGATTGAATTGGTTGATCTGCTGCTGCCGGAGAGGGCGGATGATTTAAGGATCCTTTTCCGGCGGTGTATGCACAAGCCGCCCTGGATGCCGGATTTCCTTCTTCGTGATTTCATTGAGGTCAGTATACTATCGTTGACTTTTTTTTTTATTTGGGGGCATTTTTATTAACCAGAATTATTATTTTTTAATATTAATTAATCCGCGTCGATGTTAATGAAGATTATAAATTAGACCTTCCGAATAGGAATTCTGGGAAGCACGATTTGACCGTTGAAACTTTAAATTCTTACTACATTATGCTCTGTTGCGCGAAAAGTATCATTTTGTTTATATTCTTAGCATTTTTGAAAGTAATGCGATCGAAAAATCAAGGAATCTGCGCTTTAAAATTATGCTTTTTTCTCTATTATATCAATTTTAATTTTTCGATTGTATTATTTTTAAAAATGATCAGAACATTAACAAATTGGTACTCAAAAAAATTGTAAAAATACAGAGATTTATATTATGGTATTATTTTTTGCTCCATTAAATTTGTACTCTCCGTGATAGAATGCTCCTAAGAAAATAAAACTAGTTTTGAACACCGTTTTGGGCCTGTTCAGGCCTATTTGAGACAGAAAGCTCATTTTAGCTTTTTTGAACGCAGTTTTTTTACAAAGGCCTAAGGCTTTGTTTGAGGCGGTGGGTGGCGTAGTGGTGAAAAGTGGTGGCATTAAAGTTGTCTAAAAATTAATTTTAAAAAGTTATAATTATTTGGAAAATCTCTATTTACCTATTTTTTCAAAAAAAAATATTTTAGTGTTTTTTTTGTTTAGAAGAATAAATTATTAATAATAAAAATATGTTTTTATGTTAATCATTTATCACAAAAGATAAGTAAATATTATATAAATTCATACAAAATGTCAGCGGAGAGAAACAAAGATTGCGAATGAGTGAAGAATCGGAATAAGAGAAGAAAATCTTCGAATAAAAGATGCTCTCTGTTTTTAGAAAGTCACGTTGGACCAGCTCCTCAAACAACCCACGAAACATCTTTCTTGTTAAAGATCTTTTGAAAAAGACCGATGGCGGCGGGAATTGAGTTTTTCTCACCAACACCGCCACCCCAAACAGAGCCTAATCCTTTATGACGCAAGCTCATTTTAGCAAACACTCTCTCTCCTCCGCTCTAATATAGGTCCGCCCTAAAGGCCTAAACCCACGAGCACAATCAACGCAAGAAAAAAAAGGTGTGCTTATAAGGCCTAAAATACATAGTTTAATACTTAATTGTTCCATTATAAGGCCTAATTAATGACCCTTTATATTGCCAAATGATGCAGAAACATAGACAAAAGTGCAGCATTACTCTTCAGGGATTTTCAGTTTTTTATATATATAAAATAGCCGCTGTGCACATGTTTTCATGCACATCGTGCGGCGGCCATAATGCGAGGCCTCGCTCGAGTGACAATCAAATATTATCGTGCGTGTGCCCACGTGCGCGCGCCACCGTAACTTCAAGATATATACATTCTTATTTGCGTTATATATGTGTATGTAGATGATGTTCAAGGATAACAGGAATGAGAGGATTGAGTTGCTGAAGGAACTTTTAACAAATGGAGTTGGCTGGGATCCCCTTCCTCTTCTTAAACAGGTAATAAATTAAATTATATTTCTCTTAAATTGAATTAGGCGATTGTTATCCGCACTACAGTTTTGGCTATCCGCACTTTTTTTGTATGAGTTATTGCGTGTCTTGTACATGCATTTTTAGGAAAAGTGTTCAACACAAAAGTTGTAGATCTCGCCGAGATCTACAACTTTTGTGTTGAACAATTTTCCAAAAATGCATGTACAAGGAGTATTTCCCAAAATTCGATATAGTTACACACATGTTTCAATAAAGGCGGCAATACGTCTTGCGCGCACATTTTTAGGAAAAGTGTTCAACACGAAAGTTGTAGATCTCGATGAGATCTACAACTTTTATGTTGATCACATTTTTTAAAAATGCACGCACAAGACGTATTTCCAAAAGGCACGGAATAACTAATACAAAAAGAGTGCGGATAGCCAAAACTGTAGTGCGGATAACAATCACCTTGAATTAATCCATCATGCCAAAATAATTGATTCATTTATTTTTATTCATTTTCTATCAGGAAACACTAATATTATGGGGTGACAAAGACATTGTTTTCCCTTTGCCTCTTGCTTATGCGCTTAAGAGGTAAAAAAATTTTCTTTATTGCAAGTTAATTCATTAAATATAATGCATTACTATATTTGATACCTATTTTTCTTTAGTTTTTAAATTAAAAATCCCCCAAAATATCTTTTTTTTAAATGAATAACAACAACAACACTCAAGCCTTTATCCCATCATAGTGGGGTCGGCTATATGGATCCTTTGTCGACATTGCGTCATATCTTTAATAATAGTCCCACTAATGCCTAAGTATATCATATCTTTCCATATAGTTTCATTTCAGTCTTTTTTGGTCTACCCCTCCCCCATTTAACATGTCTAGTGACTAAACTCTCACAACTTCTAACAGGTGCCTTATCTGTGTATAACAAAAAAAAATTCCTTTAGGGCCTGTTCGTTTGAACGGAATTGAAATTCGACGTCGAATTCCAATTACGCCGTTCACTTGTTAGTTAACTTTAATAATTGGAATTTGAGTTGAATATCAAGGAATTGATTTTAACCTAGGCACAAAATCTAGTTGGACATATCGGAATTGGGCGAGTCTGGCATGCTCGATTTATTGTGTTTTTCGCCTGGGCGCGAGTTTATGCACCCGGGAGCGCAATTTTTTGCCCGAACGCCAGTTTTTCGCACGAACGCGAGATTTTCACCCAGACGTGCGTTTTTCGCCAAGACGCGCAAATTTCGCCCGGGCGAAAGTTTTCCGCCCTAGCGCGCGTTTTTCGCCCTGTCGCATTTTTTTCGCCCGGGCGCGCGTTTTTCTCCCGGGGGCGCATTTTTCGCCTGGGCGCATATTTTGTCACCCGGGCGCGAGTTTTTTGCCCGGGCACGCGTTTTTCGCCCGGGCACTCGTTTTTCGTCCGGGGCGCATTTTTCGCCCGAGCGCACGTTTTGTCGCCCGGGCGTGCACTGTTTCTCCTAGGCGCGAGTATTTCGCCCGGGCGCGCGTTTTTCGCCCGGGCGCGCAATTTTCGCCCGTGCACGCATTTTTCGCCCGTGCGCGCATTTTTCACCCGGGCGCGCATTTTTTGCCCTGGCGCACATTTTTCGCTTGGGCGCGCATTTTTCGCCCGGGCGCGAGTTTTTCGCACGAGCACGTGTTTTTTGTCTGGGCACACATTTTTCTCCCGTGCGCACAATTTTCGCTAGGGCGAGAGTTTTTCATCAGGGCGCATGTTTTTCGCCTGGGTGCAAGTTTTTCGCTCGGGCGCGCATTTTTCGCCCAGGTTCACGTTTTTCGCCCGGGCACGCGTTTCTCGCTCGGGAGAGCGTTTTTCGCCTTGACGCATGTTTTGTCGCCCGGGCGCCCAATTTTCGTCCGGCGCGCATTTTTTGCCATGACGCGCATTTTTTATTATATATGTAAAAAAAATATTAATTTCTTTATAATATTTTTTAATTCTTAGATTGAATTTTATTTAACAAACGAACAAAAAAATTGATCAATTCCACAATATTCGACAATATTGTTTATTAGGCGAACGATGGAATTGGAATTAGATCAATTCCAATTCTGAATATCAAATCTCAATATCGAAATCCAATATCAAATTCCAATTCCATCGTTCGCCTAATAAACAATATTGTCGAATATTGTGTAATTGATCAATTTTTTTGTTCGTTTGTTAAATAAAATTCAATCTAAGAATTAAAAAATATTATAAAGAAATTAATATTTTTTTTACATATATAATAAAAAATGCGCGTCATGGCAAAAAATGCGCGTCGGACGAAAATTGGGCGCCCGGGCGACAACGTGCGTCAAGGCGAAAAACGCTCTCCCGAGCGAGAAACGCGTGCCCGGGCGAAAAACGTGCACCTGGGCGAAAAATGCGCGCCCGAGCGAAAAACTTGCACCCAGGCGAAAAACATGCGCCCTGATGAAAAACCTGCGCCCTAGCGAAAATTGTGCGCACTGGAGAAAAATGTGTGCCCAGACAAAAAACACGTGCTCGTGCGAAAAACTCGCGCCCGGGCGAAAAATGCGCGCCCAAGCGAAAAATGCGCGCCAGGGCAAAAAATGCGCGCCCGGGTGAAAAATGCGCCCACGGGCGAAAAATGCGCGCGCACGGGCGAAAATTGCGCGCCCGGGCGAAAAACGCGCGCCCGGGCGAAATACTCGCGCCTAGGAGAAACAGTGCACGCCCGGGCGACAAAACGTGCGCTCGGGAGAAAAATGCGCCCCGGACGAAAAACGAGTGCCCGGGCGAAAAACGCGTGCCCGAGCAAAAAACTCGCGCCCGGGTGACAAAATATGCGCCCAGGCGAAAAATGCGCCCCCGGGAAAAAACGCGCGCCCGGGCGAAAAAAAATGCGACAGGGCGAAAAACGCGCGCTAGGGCGGAAAACTTTCGCCCGGGCGAAATTTGCGCGTTCGTGCGAAAAACTCGCGTTCAGGCAAAAAATTGCGCTCCCGGGTGCATAAACTGGCGCCCAGGCGAAAAACACAATAAATCGAGCATGCCAGACTCGCCCAACTCCGATATGTCCAACTAGATTTTGTGCCTAGTTTAAAATCAATTCCTTGATATTCAACTCAAATTCCAATTATTAAAGTTAACTAACAAGCGAACGGCGTAATTGGAATTCGACGTCGAATTTCAATTCCAAGTCTTCAATTCCGTTCAAACGAACATGCCCTACAAGTTCTTTAAACTTGAAATTTGAGAAATTTTAATGTAAACAGGCATTTGGGAGGCAAGGCAAGGTTGCAAGTGATCGAGAAAGCCGGGCATGCGTTGCAAATAGAGAAACCTCGCCATGTAAATAATTTGATTAAGAGGTTTATTTTGCAAGAAGACGCGGTTTGAAGCAAGCGGGAAATTTATTATTATTATTATTATTATTATTATTATTATTATTATTATGTATTAATACTTATATTATGCTTCCACCATCAAATAAATTTGAACCCTCCGATCAGTTTCATCAAGTTAGATTTTTCATGCACCTTTTAAATTGTTTTTCTTTTTCATTTTTTTCTGCAAATTAATTAAGCTAACATGGCTCCGTTTGGCAGAACATAGCGGTTATGAAATGTAGTTTGTGAACGCCCGACCTCACCTAAGTATCTTCATCCAGTTTTATGTTCAGAACTAGTTGTCTTTTCTTGCCGGCAGTCATAACCATTGTCTTGCCAAACATGCATTCCATGGCGCTGGCGTTTTTGTCCAAACTCACCGGAGCAAAAACACCACGCCAAACGGAGCAGTGGAATGATGGAAGCCCATCAAAATATTCCAATCCCAGTGATCATTTCTGCATTCAAAATCAAATTATCAAAGAGAATCGGAATTATCCCCCTCAAACACACACACACGAGTGACAGTGCATGAGCCCTCAGTGCGGCCAACAACAATACCCCGGCCGTAACAGTGCCCCGGCACGACGACAAAGCGGCACTATCGTGCGGCCCCAAGGGCATCACGAGGAGGGAGAAATTTCTATTTAATGAAAAAAAAAGAGGGGAGGATATACTGAATGGAGGACTGTCCTGAGAGCATGAAAGGTTACCCTACGTGCAAGAAATTTGTAGAGGCAGATAATACACAAATGTACAGTTTTTATTTTTCAGCCTGGAGACCTGAGATAAATTCCTAATATCATACAACCACCCTTCTTCTCCAAGGCTCCATCTACAACCTTATTGAGAGCCCATTCATAGCTTTAATGGCCGCACTTGACCGTTAAAATATTCATGGAGCTATTTGCGAGAGATCGCCTAGTGAGAATGACCGAGATGGGAACGAGAATTGCTGCGATGAAGGCGAACCGACGCCGACCGCATAGGCGGGGGCGGCGGTCGATTTGCCTGGCCGCGGTGGTAGGAAATTCTGCTGATGAATGTGCGGGCCTTGGGCGCCATGGCAGAGTCTCGGGGAGACGCTCATGGCCGCCGCGGTGGCCAGTGCGCTCCGAGCGGGAGCGGCCGGCTTTTTGTTTATGCAGCCGGCGGAACTTTTCAGAATGGTGTGCGGCCTCTCCAGCATGGTCTTCAGCGCGAGGAGGTTCCTTCGCTTGCGGGTGTAGGCATTCTCGTCTTTGGAGAGGTCCTTGGCGGAAACGCAGGAGGCCGCGGCATCCGACAAGCTCGTGAAAGACTTGGATTTGCCGTTGTAGAAGCTCGAGATGCCGCGACTGCTGAGAGAGAGAGAGAGGGGTGTTAGAATGAGGAAGACAAGACAAGGCCTTGCATTATCTTCGTGCAAACTGGTCATGGATGAAATAAATTAACATTAATTTCCCTTTTATTATTACTTTTTATTTCACTCTTTACTTAAGGGTAGGATCAGTAAAATCATTTTCTCTCTTGGAACCATCAGAATATGGCCCCGCCGCGGTCGCTGATCAGCCCCGCCGGTCGCGGTCGCTGATCAGCCCCGCCGGTCCTTGCAAGAAGTCCAAAACTTAGCCAAAGTGGAAAGAGAGGAGGAAGGTAGGGCCTCAAATAATGCCTACATTTATATAACACTCAAGCATTTATCCCACTACAGTGGGGTCGGCTATATGGATCCTTTGCCTTCATTGTGCCCTATCTTTAGTCATAATCTCACTAATGCCTAAGCAAATCATGTCTTTCCTTATAGTTTCATACCAAGTCTTTATTGGTCTACCCCTCCCCCGTTTAACATGCCTAGTGACTAAACTCTCACAACGCCTAACAGGTGGCCGGCTCTAATGGTCTCCTTTGTACGTGTCCAAACCGTCTTAGTCGAGCTTCTCACATCTTCTCTGCAATTGGTGTCACTCCTATCTTAATGCCTAAATTTATATGTGAGAGGAAAATTTATCAAAGCGCAGTTGAAAAAAATGATAACTAGTGATTCCGCAGGATCACCTTCGTGGCAAGATCACCGAGAGAACGTTTACTGACTCCCAGCAAGACCCAAACTATAGGGACAAATTATGTTAAAGTTTGACGTTGTAGGGATTGATGGAGTAATGTTTGGAGGCATTCCCTGAGGTCCAAAGGAACCAAACAATTGGGAGCCGCAACAAGTGTGTGTGCGGAATACCCGCCGGGAAAGTTGGAATTCTTCCGAGAAGAAAGGGATGAGATGACGCTGGATGAGTTTGTGTATATGCCAAATATCACGACCAAGACACTAGTCAGTAGTCACTAACTTCAAAGTTAACGTGAGGGCGATCTGTCAAGGATGCCTTCACAAGGCGCTTACCATGACAGGAGGCAGTGTTGGAAAACCAAATCATGCTGTCATGAATAATGAAGACGGGGAAAGACGAAAGGCGCAGCTGTTTGAAAATCCAAGCCGTCAGGATTAATGAAAACGGGGAAGACGAAGGGCGCAGCCGCTTGGAAACCCAAGCCCTCAGGATTAATGAAGACGGGAAGACAAAGGGCACAACAACAATTAATGATGATGCGGCTTTCTGTACCTGCACTTAATGAATGTATTAGTCTATAAATAAAGGAAACTTTGTACTCATCAGTATTATTCGAAAAATCAAATGATATGAAGTTTTCAATTGCTCATCTCTATTATCCCCCCCCCCCCCCCCCCCCCCATTTTCTTATTTCTGTTTCTTTAGGCAGCGCGGGCGAAAGACGAAGATACGCCATGAGATGGCTTGTGACATGCCATGACATGCTTTATTTTCTTCAATTGGCCTTTTTATTTATGCCCAGGCATGGCTTGTGACTGGGCATGCAGAATTAAATCAATTTTTGTTTTGGCATTAAGAGGTATTTGGGCTCCTCCACGATTCCACCGCACCCCTCTCTCTTGCTCGGTTTTCACGTGCGACTACAAGGAGGGCTCTGATCAGCACCTGGGGCCTTTCGCGCGATTCCGACAGCTAGCAGGAGGTTTCAATTCGCCTACTGGGAACCAATCAAGGCTTCCCTTTGAGCTAGACTGCAGACGCACACCCAGGGCCCGTGCGCTATCTTGCAGGCACCACTCAATTGACCCAAAGGGCAGGAAACTTCAGAACACTGCTGGAGGGGATTTCAGAATGCAGTCTCCATGCCGATTGTTGAAGCCAGGAATTTCCTAGCTCCAAATATTCGGATCAATGCAACCGGAGGCTATTTGCCCAGTGACCCAACTAGATGACTTGACAGACAACAACGAAGAGGCTCGAACAGCAATAACAAGACCCCAGGTGCTGCGGCAGGGAGGTCCCGCCACGTACCCAGAAGCTCAGAAGAGACTTCTCCTCCACAACCAAAGATGGCCGAGTAGAGTACGAGGGAAGCACCAACTTGGCGAGTATCTAGGATGACGGTCGAGGGTAATGGTCAAAATCTCAGGGGGACAAGTCTTCGAAGATGGGGTTCCGAAAGCTCAACCAAAGGTCTCGATCCAACTACCCCTGGGGTCATATTTATAGACAAATCCAAAGGGAGGGGGGCATAAGCGACCATACCTGTCCCTTGCAAGATTGTCTAGCTGGATCTGAAGAACGGGCGACTAGGTAAGGACCTCGACAATGTCTGGCGAGTTGTAGTTGATAGTTGCCACTTAGGAGGATCTCGCCCACGCTTGGCGATTTGCTGCGGATAGTCGCCACTTAGGGGCGAGAGGTCCCGATACTCGCATCTTGCATTGAATGTTCTTGTGAATGATTGGCTGTCTTTGGCTCGACCCTTGACTTTGACTTTTGCCTACGTGGCCTGAATGAGTCCTACCCTCGAAGAATATGGGTTGTACACCGATCTCTTCCCTCCATCCTTCCCCTTCATTGCAAATAATTGGCACCCCCATCCAGGATGTTGCGGAAAGGCTCCAACATTTGTTCCATTATAGGTAGACTGAAGGGATCTAGAGGCAACAATAGGCCAAGACACCAAACTATGACTTTCTTTGGGGCAGCTTTTGTTGATGAGGAAGTTCCATTCAAACTGCAAAGGACACTTTAAAACCGTTTGTTTGCTCAGCTATGAGAATGGAGCTTCTCCTAAGAATGCGTTTTTAAAGCCTCTTGGGAAGCTGAGCACGAGCCCATGTTAGCGGCCGAGAAGCACGTTCCATAGGAGTAATACGCGAAAGCTTTTCATTCCCGATAAGCGAGCTACATTCCAGTGCCCCACCTTCTCGTTCTTTCATCCTCCCTCGCTGATTTCCCTTCCATCTTTGCCTCATGAGCCGGTGATTCTCAACGACGAGTTGCTGCCAGGGTTGACATATCCCAGACGAAAGGTCTCCCGACGTCGCACAATTTCTCACTCCTTTCCTTCTTCATCCATCTTATCCTTTCACCATTTCCCTACCGTGGACTCTAGTGTGCTCGAGATGGCTGTGATTGGCAGCGGTGCCAGCGAGGTGCTAAAGGTGTAATCATGAAGCTGGCACTTAAGCTCTGTTTGGCGCGGCGTTCAAGTGATCGCCGCCGTCTACCATGTAATCATGAAGCTGGCACTTAGGCTCCGTTTGGCGCGGCGTTTTTGCTCCGGTGAGTTTGGACAAAAACGCCACCGTCATAGAATGCATGTTTGGCATGACAACAGTTACGACCACCACCAAGAAAATAAAACTAATTTTGAACATAAAAGTGGATGAAGTTCCTTAGGTGAGGTCGGGCGTTCACGAACGACAGTTCATAACCACCGCGTTCATGACCGTCACTGTCGTGCCAAACGGAGCCTTAATGTGGGAATAAACCAAGTGGTGTTGTGTCTTCCATGATCTCACCCTTTCCATCCTTGCTCCAATCGCCTTCATCCGAGACAGGTTCTCTTCTCTCTTATGGCTATGTTATACGCTCACTAATCCAAACTCACAATTAGATGCAGTCAAATCGATCCCTCTCATTATGATTTGTTTTTGTAGCCCCGCCCTATCTTTCTTAACATACTGGATGCCATTCGAAGATCAATCACATGCTATTTTAAGGAATTCCTGTTGCTAGATTACTGTTTCTGTAATGAGTCATTGGCATTGGATCAAGTGTTCTGTTATGTGCATAGGGTGTTAACACTAGTTTATCTTATCATACTGTGACACTTGAAGAAGTACATCCCAGGCAATTTGGGCTCCTTTTTCAGATGCATTATGAATATGTATTGGTGAGTCCACAACTTCTAATATGCATTATGAATATGTATATGTGAATATGTATGTGTAAGTGGATAATCTATGGTCATTGTGATATCAAATTTGGGTTCCTCTTTCAAAATTAGGTCTATTATAGGACACTATGAACAACTTTCAAACAACTGTTCTTCCACACAGATAAACATAAAACACAATTCTAAACAACACTAAAATGCAAATGCTCCGAACAGCCTGAAGTTTTCTCATCACAAAACTCCTAACAGTTCTATTCACACCACTGGTTTCCCACATCAGCTTTCTCATCAACAACAATTGCCCCAAACAGAGCCTATGTCTTCCTTCCTCAATCACATCCCGTCCATTAATCCAATCCTTCACACAGTCCTATGAGATGATCCAGAAAAACAAAAACAAGACAAGAATCATCCACCCAATATGACCGGACAAAGATGCGGATAATAGAAATCTAGAATACCATGACGACGAAGGCTTCCCAAACGACGATCGAACTGAGAACAAAAGCAGAGAATAGAAATCGAGATCGAAAAAGAATAGGAGCACACTTCGTAAAACTGCGATCGTAGGGGAAAAATTGGAAAGCCACTTTTTTTCAATGGTCTACACGAAACAACATCTTTTCAACTAACATAGAAAATTGATAGTGTAGGGGGTTTCCCGTGCCTGGCAGGGATAGTTGTCTTGCAACACGAGCAAAGAGGGACGAGCCTTTATACTATTTTTAGCATAAAAATGGCTCAGTAACTACAATTTTTACAAAATTCCACCAAAACTTCGTCAAAGTAAATGATTTTTGAGTGACCAGAGAATATGAGAGCCCCGAGGTACTTTAAGATTAATGTTTGGATTTAAAATAGTTTCCAAGGATAGGATGGTTGATGGCATACAAGAAAAGAGAATAAGGATGGATTTAGTTGGTCTGACAATACATGCAAAACTATCTTCGAATTTTGAAATGAATTATGGAGTTTGTTGATGAATAGAATTGAGCCAATTGATGAAAATAATCATGTTGTCATCAGGACACGGGTGGATTATAGCATACAAGTTTGAGTTTTGAATTGCATAGATGGTTATTTAAGGAAGAATAATGACAACATCTGGATATTGTTATGAGCCTGCTCGAAGCGGTGGCCAGAGGATGACCGGAGACGAGGATGACGACGGAGATACTACAGAGCCGGAACCGCGGTTGCCTAAGAGGAAATAGAGTTAACTTTCATTGATAAAAGATCTCAAGCATACATATACCTTTATATAGGCTTACAAGAGGGCGTGAATGTAATTATGACGTCTCAGACTAAATGTGACACGACACGACATAACGACATAATATAATAACGACACAACACGAGGTAACCTATGCTAGACTCGGTGTAAATAAAGACCTGAAACTTGACAATACATAATAAGACGCGATAAGAAATACATTATACGACTCAATCATAATGGGGCGTGACCCCATATAATATCTCCTCCGTCCTTCAAATCGAGCTTGTCCTCAAGCTCGGACGAGACTTGCATTGCCGGATCATCTGACTCTTTGATTTCCCGCCAGAATAACTCCCGGTATCGCATGGCGGCAGCGGAGGCAGCATCGAGCCGCAGGACGTCCATGATGGCAGGTAAGATGGCAATGGACGGTCGGAATGAGAGTGTCCGGCGGCTGCGGATAGTCGAAGGCGGCGGTAGCTTGTGCGGACAAAGAGCGGCGGCGATCAGACATGGCGACGTTGACTTAGGGTTGGTCGGCTGAAGAAACGGATCTGGAGGGGCCGCCAGAGCAGGCGGCCGTAGGAGAGGTGGCGAGGTGGCTGGTCGAGCAGAGGCCATCAAAAGAGACGGCGAGGTGACGACAACATGGGTTTGGGGAGGCGGTGGAATGACGAGTAATTGTTTACTTTTGCAGGCCACAATCATGACGGTGAGTAGGGTGATGATGGCGGCGCCGAGACGTTGTTGTCTCGTGAACAAGCCGCGCAGTCTCCGCACCGTGAGGTGGGGATCTTGTGCGAGGAGGTCGTTGTCAGCAGCGTTGAGTGGAACTGGCATCTTAATTAATTACCTAATTAATTTACTAAAAGAATTAATAAAAATAATCAATAAAATAAGAAAAGCCCTAGCTCGTGAATAGGGCTGCTGCGGAATGAGCTCGGGGAGGGAATAGGCGTGCAGTGGTCTGTTGCTTGATGGAAAGTACAGGCGGCTCGCGGAATTGAAAGGACGGCGCGTGGGCTCGAGATGGAGAGCACAGGGCTCGAAATCGTCGACCGTGGTTGCTGGTATCGAGGAAGCAGCGGGCGAACAAAAGGAGTAGTGTCAGATGGAGAGCTTCAGATGGATACAATGGAGGCGTCGATTGTGTGTGGCGATCCCGTCGGCGAGGGAGCTCATGCGATCGATTGCGTGCAACGATCGGAGAACACGATTCCACGACAACTTGGCGCAAGAGGGTTGATCGTCGGAGGAGGGAGACGATCCCGCAGGAGGCTGCTGGGTGTTCCACAACGTTCGAAGGCAAAGGAGGGATGTGTCACACGTGCGTGGAGGAAGAGGGATGATGTCGGCTTAGTCTTGGGAAGGAAATGTTGTAGCTGCTAAAACAAGGGGGTTACGGGAAGGAGGAAGTTGACGTGCAGCGATGGCGTGCGGAAGTGTCGAGCCGAGGAAGGATAAGCTTTGATACCAAGTTATTATGGGCCTACTCGGAGCGGTGGCCGGAGGATCACCGGAGACGAGGATGATGACGGAGATACTACGAAGTCGGAACTGCAGCTACTTAAGCGGGCGTGCTAAAGAGAGAGAGAGTTTCCGAGATCTCTTTTAGGGTTGAGAAAATAGACTTAACTTTCATTGCTAAAATATCTCAAGCATACATAAGTCTTTATATATGCTTACAAGAGGGCATGAATGTAATTAGGACGCCTCAGACTAAATGTGACACGGCACGACATAACGACGTAATATAATATTGACACAACACGAGATAACCCATCCTAGATTCGATGTAAATAAAAACCTGACACTTAACAATACATAATAAAATGCAAAAAGAAATATATAATACAACTCGATCATAATGGGGCGCAACGCCCATAACATATATGTAATTGACTGCACTCACGGAAAGTGAGAGGAAGGCGCGGCTTAACAAATTTAGATGATTTGAAGAGTCCTGCAGACTCCCCATTAATTGGAACAGAGCTGAATATGGACCAATGACATTCATTCCATCTACAAATATAAAAGATAAAACCTGAGAAGGATGCTGAATCTGGTCATAATCCCATAAATGAATGCATAGGGCACTTATTCAAAATCATGAGGTAATTATTATTTATTAAGGTAAGAGGATGTTGGTGATGTCCCGGCCCTTGGTGAAGCTGTTTTGGTTGGCAAAAATTAAAAAAGGGAGGAGAGAGGAAAATTTACTAGCAATTGATTATCTTTGAAACAATTTTGTTGAGAATTATGCAAAGGCTAATATGGAGGAAGTCATTCCAAGAAGGAGGGTTTTCAATTTTGGTAATGAGAGTGATAAATGTGGAGGTGAAGTATCAAATTGTGAAACCATATAGAACTTCTTTAACAATGGTGCAAATATAGAGTTTAATGATGTCCCAACATATCAAACAAAAAAGAGATGAGAATCCATTAGATTCAGTAGAACAATCATAGTCAATGACAAATGTTGCATTTATTAATCTCATCACCAAAAGGGATATAATAGAATATGTTATTGTTTTCCTAAGAAATGGTGCAAGGGAGAGTGATCCAACTCCTCGAGAATATGGCCTGTTAGTTTATTGGAATCATTTTCACCTGCTTCATGCAGGTCGTCCCCACCATCATAGTGTGTTCTAAATGTCACCCTTCATGCATCTTGTTAGGTCACATTTTCTTCATGGCTTATTGTTGCACGATCTCCCTAAAACGCGCATTCTGCACGCTTAAGTTATCATCTCAAGTCATCATCACAATCACTTCAAAGCACCACACACCAACTTGTATCTAATACCACTTGCCGTGGACCTTGCGCTTGACCTAAGCTCCAACACACCCGCACAACCTTAGCTCATTCAAACCGCCGCTTTGCAGTTAATTAAATCAACCTCCCTCAAGACTTGTGCGAAGAAGAGTAGAGAATAGATGTAGACAACTCAAGACAAGTGAGTACTAAAACTCAAATGAAATTCACTTAAGCTCAAATAGTTACAAATGAGGGAGTCTTGCCCTTTTATAGGCCTCAAGACGCTTTCTTTCCAAAATCATGGAAGAATATAAACTACTCCACACATAGACCAATCTAGAAACCTCTATACATACTTCTCATGACTCCTCTACATAGAAGACTATACACATTTCTGATTCACTAGAAGGTTCCACCATTCACTAGACTCTTCCACAATATAGCAGAACACTTCATACAACTCTAAAATACTCTAGAATCATCTACATCCACATTACTCTGGAAGTTCCCACACTATCCTAGAAACTTCTATATGACTCCAACACATAAAACTCCTAGAATACAATACAATTTTATCATGAGGATGAAAAATGTCATGAACGAACCTTGAACTCTTGATCCGAGATACCAGGCTCTAGGTCTAGCGTCAGCTCGAACTGTACTGATGATAGAAAGGATTCAACTAGATTAGCTCCAGAAGCATTTCCATGAAATGAGTCCTCCAACATTCAAAGGCGGAGTGCTACCACTTGAAATAGAGGCATAGATTGTAAGGATGGAAGATTTTTGGCATGATGATGTGCCCTGATGACAAAAGGATTTCCCTAGCCATCTTTGTGCTAGAAGACGAGTGAAAGCAATGGTAGAAAGGTCTTCTATAAAGAAGGCTAGATGGAAGACCACCTTTCTTTAGTTTTATTCCAGACTCTGGCAGACAAGAGTTATAAAACAGGTCCTTGGGACTGGCGCTAGGTAACAATCTGCTACTGACTATGAAGGTGAATTTTCACAACTGACATTCTATGTCGGCCTCCCGGTGACCTCCAAAAAAATGAAAATGTAATTGCTTCCAAATGGGTCTAAGAGATTCCATACAACACATGTTGATCTCAATGGGGATAGAGAGATACAACAAGCTCATGAAAATAGTTTACTTCTAGAAAGAGATGAAAAAAATCCTAAAGGTAAGGAACTTTAAGAAGAGGAAGTTTACTAATAACTCTAAAGGAAACTCTGGTCATCGATTATCCAATCAGAATGGATAGAAGCAGAAGTCATCAAAGGCTCCATCTGGAAGCAAAAATGTTCAGCATGGGATAGGCCCAAGCCATGCAATTCATATAGGAAACCACATACTAAGGAGTGCATGACCTAGTTAGGTCTATGCTTTAATGTCGGGAACATGGTGATGTAAGGCCTTAATGCTCGGCCATAACAGTGAAAAAGTCAGAAAATTTGGGAATCTCATCAGGACTTATTTTGCATGGGATCAATTATCGGAGTGGATAAGGGTAAATGATGAATCAATGACATTTCAGGTCATCCCAAAACCTGCAGAAGAATCATCCTCCCTTGAGTGTTCAGCATGGGCAAGAACTGATCTATTTGATAGGTTAGAATGTGTATTTTCAAAGATAGATTTACAGCCAAGATACCATCATTTAAGGATCAAGGAGAAGATTTTTCTAACGGTTTTCAACACAGGGTATGGAAGTACCAATTTATAGTGATGACATTCGGCTTAATAAACCCACGATACTCATGGACCTGATGCACTGAATATTTAAGGAAACTTGAATAAGTTTGTCATAGTATTTGTAGATGATATTTTGATTTACTCGAGATGTAAAGAAGAGCATGTCAATCACCTTAAGAGTAACGTGTGTCGTTAAATGATCAGAAGTTGTCACAGAACCCTCAAAATGCAAGTTCTAGCTAGCATAAGTGATTAACAAGGATGGGTTGGCAGTAGACCTGCCGAAAGTGGAGGCTATACGATCAACAATGACCAAAATCAGGAACTTTTTAGGATTAACTGATTATTATCGAATGTTCGTTCAAAAATCCATGAAAGTAGCGCTACATATGACTAAACTTAAACTGACCAGAAAGGGAGTTCACATTTTATGGATAGATGATTGTGAAGCGGCTTATTCAGAGTTGAAAATAGGGTTAACAACAACCCTCGTACTAGTCAAGCCATAAAGAACAAAAAGATTCCAAATTTTAACAATGCTTCTCTAAAGGGTCTGGGTTGTGTGTTGATGCCATATGACAAATTCATTGTTTATACTTCTTGTCAACTCAAAGAATGTGCAAGGAATTACACAACACATGACTTGGAACTAGCAGTAATTGTGTGTCCTGAAAATTTGGCTGCAAAATGTGAATATTCATTGAACCGCATAAATCTTGGGTACTACGTCCTATTTTTCTCGAGTTTCTTTTTTTTCATTAGCTCAATGATTATCCTATGTACACAACTTGTACTTAACAACCTAACCAATCAGAGCCACTCAACATATATCTTCACCAGAAATGACTGTGTAAGTTGATTTGGTTAAAAAGTTGGTCCTTATAAAGCTTTATTCAGATGACAAAGCCAAGGATAGCTCAAGATTACAAATCTCTGTTGCGACGGTAGCCATTTTATGACAATCTTCACTCATTGCAAGTTGAAAGATCAAGCTCACTTCTTTAAGTTTTCATTTATTAACCTAATGTTTTCCCTCTCCAGCTGAAATTTTCCTTACTGTACTTGTTGCAACATCATTCTCCCATTAAGTTGCATCTACATCCACCCACTTATCCAACCACCTCTACGGGGACCTTGCAAGGATTTGTTATATATTTTCCCTATAAATCACCCTGGGAGGAAGTCAATCATGTTTTGATGAGGGGATCCAGAATGGATCCAGCTTCTTTCATGATCTGTGTAATGATCAGTTTAAGGTCAGATATTGAGCAATGAAACAATTTGCATAGATCTTTCACCATGCACAGGTGGGAAGAGCTTCCATTGTATTTTTGCATGGCATATCGCAGAGTGCCCCTTCAGTTAGCAGCTTGTCATGGACTTATAGCTTCCTCGTGATATTGAGGCTAGTCCTTCATGTATCTGCTCGAGTGACTATTACAAGTGAGTTAAATGGTTATCTTCTTACCTTGGGAAATTTTACAGTGTATCTGCTTGACATAGCTGGAGTGGTTTTTCTAACTGCAGATCAATAAATTGCACTTATGCTGCCTTCGGGTTGATTATTATTGTTAAGTGAATCTGTACAAAGGCCCATAGAAAGGCTCAGCTAGAGCTCATTACCTCCTTAGGATGAGATTGTGGCTTCACTCTCTCTTTCTATATAAATGTACAAATACTTGTAACTATGTATGTATGTGTATGGAAAATTAATAAATTATTGATTTTTTCTCTCATCTGCTGTGATTTTCTACAATTATCATTATCTTTTTGTTTGGATTTCTTCCACTGAAGGCAATATATTGAGTATCATCCCTTACTTTGTATCTTTGACAACACGTGCTGCTTTAGCACTTTTTTTATAATAGTGGCTAAACCTCAATCACGTAAGGAAAATAAATAAATTTTTCAAATGAGCATAAAAGAGTTCATATTTCATTTGTGAATTCTAGATGGTAACATTGTTTGATATAGTATATCAGGCAATGCTCTAGAAAGGAGTATGACTAAAAATAATTGCATATCTCACTTTATAGTTCTTTATTTAGGGAGGATAAAACATCTACATGAAAGAAAATCAACTGATTTGTAGAGATCATATCTTGAGGAAGGTCAAGCTGTTAGAATATTCAACCCAATCCCCATGCTCAACTTTGCATCCACATCCAAAACCCAGCTTTCTATCAATATCAGAAACAACCTTTAAGGAATTCTTGGGGATTATTGGTTCTTATGAAGCACATACAGGACACAATAGTTTTCCTACTATAATCTTTTAAGAAAATTCAAGGGACTAAAATCATGCAAATAATGTATCAATATAGGATTTCAACACACAATCCAAACATGATGAGAAAGCGGGTTGCTAAACAATGTAGGTAAAAAAACCATATAGTTTAAAAAGACCCATGGGCAAAATTTATAGAGTTATAATAAAAAAAAACCAAAGAAACAAAAGCGCAAAGCAAGGTGACAATGAATTGATGAACCAACATGTCACCCCAGATATTTATTTGTTTGGGGTATTGGACTATTTCTTAGGGCCATCAAT
This sequence comes from Dactylorhiza incarnata, assembly GCA_033032865.1. Taxonomy (NCBI): domain Eukaryota; kingdom Viridiplantae; phylum Streptophyta; class Magnoliopsida; order Asparagales; family Orchidaceae; genus Dactylorhiza; species Dactylorhiza incarnata. Next base: position 9,869,909 of record JAWHQI010000053.1, read on the forward strand.
GGCGGGGATCACATTGTTCATAAGATTGGACTATTTTGTATTTTGTTTCTTGTGAATAGGGGTCAATGTCAACAGCTTTAGTAATTATTTTCTAGATACTCCCACTTCTAAAGGCATTAAAGTGTGTTCCTTGTCTTTTATTTTGCCACTTCAATAATTTCTTATGTCATGACATAACATTTATTACCTGTAGAAAAAAAATTGTCGTTTTGCTCTCAAAAATGATATGTCGGCAGACTTGTCGGAGGACATTTATTACCAGTCGACAGAATGAAGAACAATTATTTTCGTTATCAGGCGTACTGTTACATCAGTCAACTAAAAAGGGTGAGTAGACTAATAACTAAATGAAGCATACTTGGTTAATTTCACCATCAGTCAACTAAAAAGCTTTGATGGTACACCAAAGAACAATCCAACAATATGGGTCAATCAACCAATCCCTTTGCCGAGTAACCACACTTGACTGAACACTAAATTCCTAGTTAACCAATATTTCCTTGAATAGCCAGTTTAACTCTTGGTTTACCAGCCAATTTCATGGTTAACCTCTTGGATGATCAACAAGAATTGTCTAGATTTGGGTTGCAAGTGCAATTTATACATGGTCCCTTGGCTTGGCTTAGTTAGAGCGCAAGTGTACAATTGAAATCAAAATTTCTAAGTAGGGAAGATCAAAAGATGTTTTTTCATCGCTTAGAAAATGTAAATATACAGATGAGACAAGACAAGTTTTCTAGAAAGGTTTACACAGATGATAATTCTCAATCATGCAAATTACTAAACTAGGAAGACAATAGAAACTCATAAATCCTCCATAAATAATCATTAAAACTTGCTTGACACATAAAGCTACTAGCCAAATTTTCAAATTAATTATACTAGCAGATCTTTTTGGGACTTTTGTTCCTTTTTAATCGCCCAAACAAAACAATAATCAAAACGCTTCCTGGTGCAACCATTGTCTCCATGATTTGGAGAGAAAAAGTGCATGGCCCATATCTTTATATGCTTAAATGTGCATGTGATCCCCCCCCCCCCCCCCCTCATCTGCATCCCATGCAAGTAAGAGATGTACAGAAGATATGAAAAATAAAGGGCAAAAATGAATGCTTTGTTACTCCAGTAATAGATACTAACGAGTGAATATTCCGACGGTGACACCTGTCGCATCGTTACACCAACAACAGATACGAGTGTAACTATTCCGTAGATGACATTTGGCATATTATATGACGACCACGTCACATAGTGTTGATTTTAGTTGACATACACCGACTAGTCAAGCATCACGCCACATAATTATGATTATTAGAACTACAACTACTACATTCAAATAGTTGTTTACAACATCATTCATGCAGTTTGGGCAGTTTGGTGGACTTCCTGGCAGTGCTCTTAATTAGTACATGTATTTCATTACCTTTTGAATCCAAATTCAATTATATAGGATATAATAACTTTATATACAACTATTTTTTAATGGCTAATGAAATGTGATATTTACTTTTAATTTGAATTTAAATTTATTTAATTTAACGTGTTTGTTCAACCTTGAAGGGGGGCCTTGGCGCACCGGTAGAGGTGTTGTCATGTGACCTTGAGGTCACGGGTGTTCGAGTCCTGGACACAGCCTCTTGCCAAAATGCAGGGTAAGGTTTGCCTACATTTTACCCTTGTGGTGGCACCCTTCCCCGGACCCTCGCTGCGTGCGGGGATGCTTTATGCACCGGGCTGCCCTTTTAATGTGTTTGTTCAACCTTCAGTCATTTATCTCAAATTCTTTACAATAAAACAAACCATTTAACTCCAATTATTATACTATTTATGACATTGCTCAAGACAGGGGAGTATTAACTAGTGAACTAAGGCAATGTCTGAATTGAAGGACAGTTTAATTTTCAGTAACTTGTTCATATCCTTTTATGCAAATGTCAGCATATCTACATAGGGCCAAAGCAAGGAACTGAATTTCATTTTCCCCAACATGCAAGCAGATAGAACATGCAATTGAAACTTGTAAACTACAAAGAGGGCAGTGATTCAAAATCAAGTAATTATCCAAACTAATATTAAAAACAGCCAGCAAAACTTTAAAAAACATAAAATCCAGATCAACTCACCTAATCGGCAGCGATTCCTCAAGCGACTGCATCCCATGCAGAGGCCCCTTGCACGCGCTCTGCACCTCTTCTTCATCTTCCTCCCGCGACCCCGCCTCGTCGCTATCCTCCCCGATCGACGACGAGCTCGAGGAAGCTTCAGCCGCCTCCCTCGGAGGCGACGGCGAACGATCCATCCGCTTCCTCTCCTCGATCCCCGCCGACTCGTAGATCGCGACACATCCTATTCCCCGAACGAATCCCGTCCCCCCAATCGCTGCTCCACTCCCCAGCGCAATCGACATCGACCCGACGTTCTCTCCGTCCGTCGGCGGCGGCGGCTGCCGATCCTCCTCCCGCTGCCCTCAACGAGAAATCCAAGACGGACAGAAGGGAAACGCTACATACTCCAGATGGATGAGATGTACTGATAATATTAAAAAGGTCATGATAAAGACCGACCGGCTGCTAGGCTACGGGTAGTAGCTAAGGACAGGGGATGTTTTGCGGCTGACACGTGGCAGTTCGACCGGTTGAAGCGACGCGTGGCACGCTTTGGGGTCGTCGCCGAGTGAAACGCGTGCGGTGGTCACTGGGTTGGGTTGGGCTTATGACTGAGCTGTACGGAAAGCACCGGATTGGTTTAATATTTTGGGCTAAAGGACAAGTGGGAAAAGTGAATAATTTGCTCGGACAAATTTTAGAGCCCCCTTTCTTTTCAGCTTCTATTTCCGGCGAGCCTGCTCTTATCTCCGGCAAACTTTTCGGCCGAGACCAGCAGACTTTGCCTTAACCGCACACTTTCTTCTCTTTTCGTTCCGAAACTCTAACAATTTTCGTGCATTCGTTAAACTTCAGTATGTTAGCCTGGCCGAGCGTGTCTTCAATTTGAAGGACGAAAAAGTGATCATTCCAGCTTAGTGTGTGCAGGCAATCCGTCCCCGCCGAGGCTATCTCATTCCATATTCAGTCGAAGGACATTGCCCCACTCAGGAACTCGAAGTCATCGCTATCTTCGCATCCTTCGGGATTGGAAAATTCGACAAAGGACTTCACGGGGATGACGGAGAGTGGGCGGATGTTCGCCTGGAGAACCGTCTCGAGGTCAAAATGCGTGTTGGGGAACCGCTCCTTATCGGTCTGCTTCTATCACAAGTTCCGCCACTCCAAAGACCCTTTTCGAATTAAGTTGTCCCCACAACTCGACGGGGGCAGGGTTGTGCGTAGAAAATCCTAAGAATATCCGTCAATTTTGACCGTGGCGAAATATTGACGGGTGCCTCTGAATTTGGGCGTTGTCTTAACGTCTAGGTCTCTTTAAGATTTTTGTTTATGATAAGTCGCTCGAAGCATCCCGGGTGATGGTTAAAGTTGAACTACCTACCCATTGCCCCTAGCTGAGGTTATATAGATAAACTCTAGGGTTAAAGAGGGTATCAGATATCCCAGTATCCAAACCAGACCCGTTAAGCCTCCGAACCTATTATATATATTCAAATATACACTAACAGTTTATGCTTACATGGTGCGGGCCAGGAATCCACCCGCCCGCCGACTAGGAGGTCAGGCCCACCTGACACTAGCCGGCCCACCTGGAATCCACCAGGCAGGCTTTAACCAGGGCTGCAGCCCATACACCCCAACCCATCTCGCCGCAGCGCGGGTTGTTGACAACCAAGGGTATCCACCGAAATAATCCCGCTGAGGCGGGGTTTCGAACCCTTGATCTCCTTGACGAGGGAAGTCCTCATCACCAACTGAGCTGCAGCTCAGTTGGTGATGAGGACTTCCCTCGTCAAGGAGATCAAGGGTTCGAAACCCCGCCTCAGCGGGATTATTTCGGTGGATACCCTTGGTTGTCAACAACCCGCGCTGCGGCGAGATGGGTTGGGGTGTATGGGCTGCAGCCCTGGTTAAAGCCTGCCTGGTGGATTCCAGGTGGGCCGGCTAGTGTCAGGTGGGCCTGACCTCCTAGTCGGCGGGCGGGTGGATTCCTGGCCCGCACCATTACACTATTATTGGTCGGCTATTTGGAGTGTCGTACGATCATTTTAAACTCTTCTTAAGACGAACAAAGCAAATCAAAGGAGCGTCCAAAGATATATACTCATTATGATGAACATAGCAAATCAAAGTGCACGTGTTCGTACAAGATCTTATGAGAGCTTAAAAAAAATTCATGTGAGCCAATGTTTCCACTAGTTTGAAACCATGTTCTCTAAAAAGTACCCCCCACAAATTGACTACACGAGTACACGATTATAGCAATTATTCTCTCCGTGGATTAATACTCACACATTATCATAATGTCAAGGCAATCAAACTATTGGTAATGAAAAAAAATCTGTCATACTTCGAAGAGAAGAATGAGATTGTCATGTCAGGCCAAAATGAAAATCGCACAGCCTCCACAACTACAATTAATGTACTCAGCAAAAGAAAAACTTGGTCGCCTCCACATTGCATGTGGACTCTAAACAACCTAACTTTCTAGTCGAAATTAGCTTTGTTACATAACCGTAGAGGCTTTGGGGTGCGTCTAGGAAAAACTCCACTAACGGGAGGTAGGGCCAGCGGTCACCGCATGATCACCCAAGTTGAAGAAACCGAAGCCACCATTTCCGCCGCCAACCGCCAACATGCACGAAACGCACGCCGCGCCCCGCCATAACCGAACCCCACTACTGGGGTGCGACTAGCCCGCACCCCACTAGTGGGGTGCGAATAGCCGCACCCCCCATAGTGGGGGGGGGGGGGGGGGGGGGGGGGGGGGGGGGGGGGGCGGGGGGCGGCCAAGCCACGCCCCATGTGCGGTGCGGCCAAGCTGCACCCCATGTGGGGTGCGGCCAAGCCGCACCCCATGTGGGGTGCGGCCCAACCCGCACCCCATGAGGGGTGCGGCCGTGCCAAGCCGCACCCCATGTGGGGTGCGGCCAAGCCGCGTCCCTCCCTCGGGTGCGGCTGCGCCTCGCCCGCCTTTAGGTGCGGTCCAACCGCTCTCCCCCGTAGCAAGGCTGGGGTGAATCCCCCCTCTTCCGGCTCGCCGCCCGCTTTTCGGGCTCCGGACTACGTTCAGAGCAATACCCCGTTCGTTACGTGCTCAGAGCACTTCTGAGCGCGCTCAGAGCACTTTTCACATTTCGGGCACGCTCACTTTTTGTCTTTCTAGCACGCTCACTTTTTGTCTTTCTAGAATTCTCACATTTCCGACTCGCTCACTTTTCCGACTCGGCTCGCTCACTTTTTGTCTTTTCAGGAACAGCTTGTCGCCTTTCCTCGAATGGCAGGATGGTCATTTACGAAAAATGGTGATCCGTGGGCTCTGAACCGAAAAATATGATTCGTCCTCCCAGGTGGTTACGGTGGTTACAACGGCAAAATTACCGGGCTACCCCCGACCAAAGCTATAAAAGGACCCCCTAGGCTTCATTTGAGAGGATCCCGCCTTGATGACCAGAGAGAGCTCCTTGAAGATTTCCACGGATTTCTCCTTCGGCGCTTGAAGATCTCCTTCGTGGACTTGAAGTTTTCCTTCGTCACGAAAGCGGACACAGGGCTCTCACTTTCGTTCTCACGAAAGCGGACACAGCGCTCTCACTTTTGTCTTCACGAAAGCGGACAAGGCATTCTCACTTTCGTTCTCTACCGCTCTCAGAAGGAAAAGACTTAGTTTTTCCGAGAGGTGGCATGTCACCCTCGGAACGTTCTCTCTCTCTCTCTAATATTGTAACGAGCGGCGGCCTGTCGCGCTCGATTTCTAAACATCGGATTGTAACCTCTCAGAAGATAGTGAAGTTTGGTCGGCACAGTCCCGACCGCGTGGTTTTTTTTACCCTTTCCGAGTTTTTCCACGTTAAAACGTCCCAGTGTACTCAACGAATTTCTCTGAGACTGTTTGCGCGCTTAATCCGCTCCCGAGCTAAGGTGGTTCGATTCGACCGGTCTACCAAGAGCCCTAAGCGACCCGCAACAGTTTGGCGCCATTTGTGGGAAGGAATTCCCAAGGTTTTCTAAAGACTCATCGGAGGTAGCACTTGTCGCCAATTGCAATGGCAAGAAGAAGTGCTCGCACTACTGAAGGATCAATCCCGGAGGGGCGCGTCGACCCAGCTCCCTCCCACTCGCTCATCAATGCGCCTCTCGCAGAAGAGGCAGTGCTTACGCCTGCGACGGTGCTGGAAGGGCGCATTCGGCAAATGGAAGAGCAGCAAGCCGAGATGCTGGCTCTCGTAAGAAATCTTGGGGCTCCTCGAGCTCCCGTTCAACCCCCAGCGTTGAACGTTCCGCCGCCCCCAGCTCCGAATCATGCTCCGGTCGAGGGAGCCGTTCAGGAAGATGAAGTCTCTGAAGATTTCTCCGACGCTGCAAGCTCCGCTCAACCTGCTCCGCCGGTCAGAGGACCGGAGGCTGACCCCCATCACCCCCGCCAAGGGAGAGCTGCTCCCGTCCGAGCATTGGAAAGAGACACGCGAGAGGAAATACGTGACATGATAGAAGAAGAGTATGCCTAAGCAGGACGACGCACAACTCTCGCCCTCCGTCCCGCACACCATGGCTCCCCGTTGTCGCCTCAAGTCTTGGCACATCCAATCCCGAATGGATTCAAGCTTCTCAGCATCGAGACATTCGATGGGATGGACGATCCGTTGGAACATGTCAATCACTTCACCACCGTTATGAGGATTTACAGTGCCCCTGATCAGCTCCTCTGTCAGGTGTTCCCGACAACCTTGAAGGGGCAGGCGCGCACTTGGTTCCACTCTCTGCGGAATGGGGCCATCAAAAACTTCACCGAAATGGCACAACAGTTCGTGGACCAATTCATAGCCAACCGCAGAATTGTCCGAGATCCCTCCCACCTCTCAGAGATTCGCCAAAACGACGGAGATACACTCAAAGATTTTTTCCAACGCTTCACTACGGAGGCTCGACAGATCCCAGGAGTTGACCCTGAGCTCCTGCGGGGAGTTTTCCTTGGAGGACTCCTCCCAAGCGGCTTTTACTCAGCTCTCATGAGAGAAACCGTACCAAGTTACCCTGACCTCGTTCACCGAGTTGAAGCTCAAATAGCTGCTGACAAGGCAATCGAAGCACACCGTCGGCAGTTCGAAGGAAGCCAAGGAAGGAAGAGGGGTTCAGACCAAGCCCCTCGCGGACGAGAAGAACGACGCGACGAGGAGCGCCGTGGTGACGAACGTCGCCGTGACCCCCGAAGTGACCTGTGACCGCAGCCGCCCAGGACCTACACCCCGTTGAACACTACTAGAACGAATGTACTCTACGCCATTCAAAACAACCCAGAACTCCGCGCACCTCGGGCGTTAGCCCCAAACCCAAGGGGCGACCATTCCAGGTACTGCGAGTTCCATCGGGGAACCGGGCATACCACTGAAGAGTGTACCAGACTTAAAGATGAAATCGAGCGTCTCGTCCGCCAGGGACTCCTAGGGAGATTCCTACAAGGCCAGGTTCCCAATCAGCCTCAGCAGCCTAGGGATGCAAGGGAACAGCCTCCCGCTCCCCGGGGAGCGCAAGGAGGAAGACAGATGGTGGGAGAAATCGAAACGATCGCTGAACCTCCCGTCCTGGCGGCGCAAATCCTATCGATAGCCAAACCCCCGAGGGACCACGAAGACAAGAAGCTCAAACAGGACATTACGATCGCTTTCGGGGGAGAAGACCTGCAAGGATTACGACTACCGCACCAGGATCCCCTCGTAATCAGCACAGGGATCGGGGACCCTTGCTTTAACGTAAAGAGGATATTGGTCGATAACGGAAGCTCAGATGATGTTCTGTTCCTTTCTACTTTGAAAAATATGAAGCTCACAAAGGATCAGCTCAGCCCTGCGGCCGGGCCCATCTACGGCTTCGACAATCGACCTATCCCTGTTCAAGGCATGATCACTCTCCCAGTCACATTGGGCGAGTTTCCAAGACAGTCAACGCACAGCATCCAGTTCGTGGTGGTGGAATCCACTTCCGCCTATAATGCCATCTTCGGGAGACCACTCCAGTCTATCTTTGGGGCAGTCCCATCTATTCCGCATTTGGCTATGAAGTTCCCAACTGCCGCAGGCATAGGAGTCGTAAGAGGAGACCAAGAGGCGGCCAGAACCTGCTATCTGAAGCAGGCTCAACCAGTGAAGGCAACCGCTCTTAATATCAATAACTTCGACCTGCGAGACGAAGCCACTCTGCAGTGATGAGCGCCCGTTGAAGGACTAGTAGAAGTACCACTCTCCCAGCAAGACTCGACCCGGACTGTTCAGGTCGGGTCACTCCTGTCACGAGAAGAACGAGAAGAATTCACAACCTTCCTGCAAGAGAACGAGGACACCTTCGCTTGGAGCCCGGAAGACATACCCGGGGTGGATCCTGAAGTCATCTATCACTCTTTAAACATCAACCCCGCCTGTAGGCCTGTAATTCAAAAGAAGAGAAACTTTGCCCCCGAGCGACTGAAAGCGATCGAGGAGGAAGTGGCTAAGCTCCTCGAGGCACGGTTCATACGCGAAGCGGAATACCCCACGTGGCTTGTCAATGTGGTCATGGTGAAAATGGACCCCGGGAAATGGAGAATGTGCGTCGACTACATCAATCTGAACCAGGCATGTCCAAAGGACAGCTTCCCCCTCCCGAGGATCGACCAGCTCGTCGACGCGACGGCTGGCCACGAGCTACTCAGCTTCATGGATGCCTATTCAGGTTATAACCAGATAAGGATGAACCCCGCGGACGAGGAGCATACCGCCTTCCGCACCGACAGAGGAGTCTACTGCTACAAGGTGATGCCCTTCGGTCTCAAAAATGTCGGAGCCACCTATCAAAGGCTAATGAACAAGGTCTTCAAGAATCTCATCGGGGAAACGATGGAGGTTTACGTGGACGACATGCTGGTGAAAAGCGTCCACCATTGCGACCACTTGAAAGACTTGGGAAAGTGCTTTCAACTTCTCCGTCGCTTCCAGATGCGGCTCAACCCCAGCAAGTGCGCGTTTGGTGTGACGGCGGGAAAGTTCTTAGGTTTCATGGTAACCCATCGGGGGATTGAGGCCAACCCCGAGAAGATCAAGGCGTTGGAGGATATGTCGCCACCTCGCTCAATTAAGGAAGTGCAACGCCTGAACGGGAGGATCGCTGCGCTATCCCGTTTCTTGTCACGAACGGGAGACAAGTATCTCCCCTTCTTCAAAATCCTCCGGGGAGCGCGCCACTCAGGCTTCCAGTGGACTGACGAGTGCCAGGTGGCGTTTGAACTACTCAAACAATACCTGGCTTCGCCACCGCTTCTGTCAAAGCTCACCCCCGGAGAAACTCTATTTGTATACCTGGCAGTGTCGCCTACGACTCTTAGCTCAGTGCTCGTGAAAGATGAAGGAGGGGTGCAACGACCAATCTACTACCTCAGCAAAGTCCTCTCCGACACTGAAACCAGATATCCAGCAGCAGACAAGACAGCCTTGGCCCTTGTCTTTTCGGCGAGGAAGCTTCGGCCCTACTTCCAGGCTCATACAGTAAAAGTGTTGACACAATTCCCACTACGAGCAATCCTCCAGAAACCAGAAGTCTCAGGAAGACTAGTGAAGTGGGCCGTAGAACTCGGCGAGTTTGACATCCAATTCCTGCCCCGACCAGACATCAAGTCACAAGTACTCGCCGACTTTGTTGTAGAGTACACCATCCCACCAGAAGCAGCTCCCGTCGAAGACACCACTAGCCCCCGTTGGACTCTCTATGTCGACGGTGCCTCTGGAGCTGAAGGGGTCGGAGCAGGACTGCTCCTCATAAGTCCCGATGGGATTACCTTGGATTACGGCCTCCGGTTGAAGTTCCCCGCGACAAACAACATTGCAGAGTACGAGGCGTTGATCGCCGGTCTTTGACTCGCCATCAATTGCAAAGTAGAGAACCTAACTATCTACGCAGACTCTCAGCTCGTAGTCTCACAAGTCGAAGGAGACTACGAGGCCAAGAGCGACCAGATGGCGAAATACCTCGCATTCGCAAAATTACTCCTCCAGAAGATCCCGTCGTATCAAATTCTACACATCCCCCGAGAGCAGAACTCCAGGGCGGATGCTCTATCCAAGCTCGCCACTTCACCCTCCAGCTACCAGTCTCGAAGACGCCGAATCGAAGAGATCGTAGTTCCAAGTATTCAAGGGTCATGGGAGATCGCAACCATCCACTAGGAAGAGTCATTCTGGATGACCCCATTACGAGCTTACCTCGAGCATGGGCACCTCCCTGAAGATCGCTTAGAAGCGCGAAGATTACGGATGCGGGCAGCATCATTCACTATTGTAGACAGGGAGCTTTACAAGCGGGCGTTCTCGGGATCATACCTCAAGTGCTTACCGGCGGGCGAGGCAGACTACGCCCTCGGAGAAGTGCACGGGGGAGTCTGCGGAGAGCACCTAGGCGGGAAGGCGTTGGCACAAAAGATACTACGCCAAGGCTTCTACTGGCCAACAATGAAGAGGGACGCAACCGAGCTAGTCCAAAAGTGCAGGAGCTGCCAGCTGCATGCCAACGTACCTCATCAGCCCCCAGTCGCGCTCTCCACACTCCAAAGTGCGTGGTCGTTCGCGCAATGGGGAATCGACCTCCTCGGCCCCCTACCTCCAGCATCCGGGCAGAGGAAGTTCATCATCCTAGCCATCGATTACTTCACCAAGTGGGTAGAAGCGGAGCCCCTAGCCAAAATCACAGAAGAGAACGCTAAACAATTTGTCTGGAAGAACATCGTCTGCCGCTTCGGTATCCCAACAACAATCATTGCCGACAACGGCACCCAATTCACCGGGAAGTCCTTCACCAAGATGTGCGAGGACCTGAAGGTCAATCTTCGTCACACTGCTGTAGCACATCCGCAAACCAATGGGCAAGTAGAAGTCACAAACCGCACCATCCTCAAAGGGTTGAAGATGCGTCTGGAAGAAGCTGGGGGACAATGGGTGGACGCACTCCCAAACGTACTATGGGCATACCGAACAACAGAGAGAACTCTTACAGGGGAGACGCCATATAACCTCTGTTACGGTACTGAAGCTGTCATCCTCATCGACATCGGCGTTCCGAGCACTCGAGTACTAACCTTCGATCCCAGCAAGAATGAGGGCCTGCTACGGGAAAATCTCGACCTAATCCCCGAAGTCCGGGACGACGCCACCCAACGTGCCGCATCCTACCAAAGGCGTGTAGCCCGAATCTATGACAGGAGGGTGAAGCCCAGGCCAAATCAACGTGGGAGATCTCGTCTTACGCAGCATCGAGGCAGCCGGCAAAGGCCCCCAAGGTGATAAGCTCTCACCGACATGGGAAGGCCCATACGTTGTCACTACGGTCGTAAAGCCCGGAACATACAAGCTCAGAACAGCGGAAGGGAAGACTCTACCACGCACCTGGAACGCCTAGGACCTGCGCCGCTTTTACCAGTAATACAAAGTCTTCTATCACGCGAAAAGCCGCGAGCGCAGACTCGTGCAAATTTATCTTATATTACCTATTATGTACAAAGCCGCGAGCTCAGACTCGTGCAAACTTATCTTATAATTTCTATGCAAAGCCGCGAGCGCAGACTCGTGCGAACTTATCTTGTGTTACAAAAACTATGCGCTAAGCGATTTCCTACTATAAAAAATGTGTGCTTTGACACCTATATCAAATTAAGAAAAAATCTTTATGTTAGGGCCCTGCCCTAGGGACTTTGCAATGCCGTCGATTGAAGGTTCGCCCTTCTCCTCCGCCGTAGAGTCTCGGCGTCGTAGGGGCCTGCCCCCCTTACGTTCGCCCCCGGTTTGAATACACCAACTATTCACCAGCCATGTTGGGGCCCTGCTCTAGGGACTTCGCACCGCCGTCGATTGAAGGTTCGACCTTCTCCTCCGCCGTAGAGTCTCGGCGTCGTAGGGGCCTGCCCCCCTTACGTTCGCCCCCGGTTTGAATACACCAGCTATTCACCGGACATCTCGGGGCCCTGCCCCGGGGACTTCGCACCGCGGTCGATTGAAGGTTCTCCCTTCTCCTCCGCCGTAGAGTCCTGGCGTCGTAAGGGCCTGCCCCTCTTACGTTCGCCCACTGTTTGAATACACCCGCTATTCACCGGCCAAATTTATTATATAAAAGCCGCGAGCCCAGACTTGCGCAAATTTATGAAAAGTCGTGAGCCCAGACTCACGTAAACTTATCTAACATTTTTTGGAAGACCATCAAGCTACTCAGGTACATACTCTAAAACGGCAGGCTCACCGCAACCTCCAACACAACCGCTGGACAGCACACCTGCAACCTATCAAGGCAAGATAAAAGTTTCGCTCACAACAAAGGCCGAGCAACGATCCCCAGCACGCCACGAAGATAACAATGATCAAAGTCGCCACAGAAAAATCAAAACCTCCGAACTCCTCCGCGCAGAAGTCCGGACTCCGAAGGTTTGGGGGGCTTATGTTACATAACCGTAGAGGCTTTGGGGTGCGTCTAGGAAAAACTCCACTAACGGGAGGTAGGGCCAGCGGTCACCGCATGATCACCCAAGTTGAAGAAACCGAAGTCACCATTTCCGCCGCCAACCGCCAACATGCACGAAACGCACGCCGCGCCCCGCCATAACCGAACCCCACTACTGGGGTGCGACTAGCCCGCACCCCACTAGTGGGGTGCGAATAACCGCACCCCCCATAGTGGGGGGTGCGGCCAAGCCGCACCCCATGAGGCGTGCGGCCACAAGCCGCACCCCATGTGAGGTGCGACCAGGCCGCACCCCCTGAGGGGTGCGGCCGAGCCGCACCCCATGTGGGGTGCGGCCCAAACCGCACCCCATGAGGGGTGCGACCAGGCCGCACCCCCTTGGGTGCGGCCGAGCCAAGCCGCACCCCATGTGGGGTGCGGCCAAGCCGCGTCCCTCCCTCGGGTGCGGCCGCGCCTCGCCCGCCTTTAGGTGCGGTCCAACCGCTCTCCCCCGCAGCAAGGATGGGGTGAATCCCCCCTCGTCCGGCTCGCCGCCCGCTTTTCGGGCTCCGGACTCCGTTCAGAGCAATACCCCGTTCGTTACGCGCTCAGAGCACTTCTGAGCGCGCTCAGAGCACTTTTCACATTTCGGGCACGCTCACTTTTTGTCTTTCTAGCACGCTCACTTTTTGTCTTTCTAGCACGCTCACTTTTTGTCTTTCTAGAATTCTCACATTTCCGACTCGCTCACTTTTCCTACTCGGCTCGCTCACTTTTTGTCTTTTCAGTTTCTCACTTTTCAGGAACAGCTTGTCGCCTTTCCTCGAAGGGCAGGATGATCATTTACGAAAAATTGTGATCCGTGGGCTCTGAACCGAAAAATATGATTCGTCCTTCCAGGTGGTTACGGTGGTTACAACGGCAAAATTATCGGGCTACCCCCGGCCAAAGCTATAAAAGGACCCCCTAGGCTTCATTTGAGAGGATCCCGCCTTGATGACCAGAGAGAGCTCCTTGAAGATTTCCACGGATTTCTCCTTCGGCGCTTGAAGATCTCCTTCGTGGACTTGAAGTTTTCCTTCGTCACGAAAGCGGACACAGCGCTCTCACTTTCGTCTTCACGAAAGCGGACAAGACATTCTCACTTTCGTTCTCTACCGCTCTCAGAAGGAAAAGACTTAGTTTTTCCGAGAGGTGGCCTGTCACCCTCGGAACGTTCTCTCTCTCTCTCTCTCTCTCTAATATTGTAACGAGCGGCGGCCTGTCGCGCTCGATTTCTAAACACCGGATTGTAACCTCTCAGAAGATAGTGAAGCTTGGTCGGCACAGCACCGACCGCGTGGTTTTTTTTACCATTTTCGGGTTTTTCCACGTTAAAACGTCCCTGTGTACTCAACGAATTTCTCTGTGACTGTTTACGCGCTTAGTCCGCTCCCGAGCTAAGGTGGTTCGATTCGACCGGTCTACCAAGAGCCCTAAGCGACCCGCAACAGTTTGGCGCCGTCTGTGGGAAGGAATTCTCAAGGTTCTCTAAAGACTCATCGGAGGTAGCACTTGTCGCCAATTGCAATGACAAGAAGAAGTGCTCGCACTACTGAAGGATCAATCCTGGAGGGGCGCGTCGACCCAGCTCCCTCCCACTCGCTCATCAATGCACCTTTCGCAGAAGAGGCAGTGCTTACGCCTGCGACGGTGCTGGAAGGGCGCATTCGACAAATGGAAGAGCAGCAAGCCGAGATGCTGGCTCTCGTAAGAAATCTTGGGGCTCCTCGAGCTCCCGTTCAACCCCCGACGTTGAACGTTCCGCCGCCCCCAGCTCCGAATCATGCTCCGGTCGAGGGAGCCGTTCGGGAAGATGAAGTCTCTGAAGATTTCTCCGACGCTGCAAGTTCCGCTCAACCTGCTCCGCCGGTCAGAGGACCGGAGGCTGACCCCCATCACCCCCGCCAAGGGAGAGTTGCTCCCGTCCGAGCATTGGAAAGAGCCACGCGAGAGGAAATACGCGACATGATAGAAGAAGAGTACGCCCAAGCAGGACGACGCGCAACTCTCGCCCGCCGTCCCGCACACCATGGCTCCCCGTTGTCGCCTCAAGTCTTGGCACATCCAATCCCGAATGGATTCAAGCTTCCCAGCATCGAGACATTCGATGGGACGGACGATCCGTTGGAACATGTCAATCACTTCACCACCGTTATGAGGATTTACAGTGCCCCTGATCAGCTCCTCTGTCAGGTGTTCCCGACAACCTTGAAGGGGCAGGCGCGCACCGTTATGAAAATTTTGAAGAATATTGAGAAAGAAAATTCTCTTGTTTGGGGTTTTACTAATAAAATATGAATGCTTTAGAAATGTCTCTTCAAATGCTAATGCAGTTGAGAAATTTTGGAGTCTTTGTTCTGGAGAAGAACTGAGTTTCAATTTATTAGACAATTTTCGTGTAACATATGTTGTTTATATCTTTATGCGATGATACGATATCGTCTACAAGTACATAGATCTCAATATTCAAGATGTTGGATTCTACATTTTGTTAGAAATTTCTAAAACAAAAACCTCAACCGCAGCAAGCAAGACACGCTGACGCAACAGCGTACTGAGATTGGTCGGCGCGGGCTGCAGGCTTAGGAGATTGGTGCATGTAGGCAGCAAACGCAAAGGCTCGGATCTTCGAGTAATAGGTGTCGTGAGCTAAAGGCAAGAGAGTCACAGACTGTGCGTATTCGTGATGGTTTCAAGGCAGCCGAGCATGGACAACGGGGAGCAGGGATTTGAGGAGAGTGGTCAAGTCCCGGCTTAGGTTTCCTCTCTAGACTCTAGTGGCGGCGGTAGTTGGTTGTCCGACGACGATGAAGGTTTGTGTGGAAATCTTGTGCGCCCGCAATTCTACGGATTACAGTCTATATCATATTCCTTAGTGGTTGGAGGTGTCCAAATTCAACTGTAGTGCTTGTCATTGGATCCTTGTATTCTCCTGTGAGCTCTGCATTTCAGCTGCATTGTGAAAACATCTGATTTGGATGATACAAACAATGTGGGACTAATGCATAGTACATAAACCTTATTTTATTCCAAAAGAAATTATGGAATAAATTAAAGAGTTGCATTAATTTAGATCAAACATGTTCCACCACAGATCTTTTATTCGTGTCTATTGAAACGAACAACAGCAAGCAGCTATATATTTATTTATACACACACATAACAGCCATAGTAGCTCAGTTAAGCACCAGCTAGAGTTACCCTCCCGAAGCTTTGCCTCCATTAGTGTTTACATCTGCACTGCAGCCGCTCACACAGCCGCCGCCACAACCGCCGCCTTTGGCAGCTGTGAATCCATCCCCACAACCTCCGCCACAGCCGGCACCGCAGCCGCCGCAACTTCCACCGCTCTTCAAATTCACTTCCGCTGCGAGCATACCGGGGGCGGACGAGGAATCCGTTACTCCGGCTTCCTCCAAGCAGGGGGTAACTTTGACATTCTCCATAGACGGTGCCAGTGTAAAGCTACCGCCTTTTTCTTTGAGATTCTCCATAGATGGAGCAAGTGTAAAGCTGCCGCCTTTTTTCAGCAAGTGAGAAAGTATGAATGCGATCAGTAGAGCAGGTAAGGCAAACCAGTCTTCACTCACCTGTTTAGGAAGGGGGCATTGCAGAGTTATTGAGGATTTGGAAAGTGTTACAGACGTTAGGCTACAGGGAGGGGGAAGATGGTGTACCTTTACAAGAGCGGATTTCATGTCGAGCAAAGCTATAGCTTTTCCATATGGATTTTCGGCGGTGAATTCTACAACTGTCATGAACTCATCAGCATTATCTGGCTCGACATTCCCGGGTTGGTAGTCGAGCTTTCTACCAGGGATGAGCTTTAACTGCAAAATAATCACATAGATATATATCATCACGGACTACATAAGAAATTATTTGGTTCGCCTAAAGCTCCGGCTACATCCAGGTGCTGGGGAAGGCCTTCACTATGGAGAATATGATTGCAGAGAGAAACACTGGGACAGTATGTGCTTGCAATAATTCAAACATTGAAGTACAAACTTAGCTTATTACTCTGAAGAATATGTGAATTTCTTAAATTACCCTGAATTGAAAAAAATGCCAAAACAAAACCCAAGTTAAAGTAACTACAAGGGCGGCATAACCTGAAGGGGGTCAACTAAGTAGACTTCAAAATAGTAGGTCTTCCTCTTGAACCAAATTCAAACAACTCAACCTTTATGTATTTCGTACTTGGTTCGGGCATGTAAATATATAGTTATACAAGTGATAAACATTTTCCTTTTGGTCAGATAAAAAAGTGTGATATTTACATTAAATACAAAATTTTGGTAGATTCATGATTGATATAGTAGAATAATATGTGTGCCCATGATAAATAATATTTTTGGATAGACAATGGCACGACTGAAATACATCTATATTTTGGAATTTTGATCGACGATGAATTGCTGGTTAAGCAATAGTCACGTGCTCACTAGTCCATAGTCCTACCTCAACTATTTTAGGTTACCTTTATGAGCTACAATTATTTCATGTTCGATGGTGCCTGAGATTTTTTTCAATAACTTTTATTTACTGTTAATTACCCAAACCTCCCCTGGGAGTTTGCATAATTACAGGTTGCACCCTATCTTTTGAAATTACATTTCATAACATGCATGGGGGGTATTTTTGTGCAAGCATGTTATGAAATGTAACTTACAGAAGTGATTTTTGTAATTTCAAAAGATAGAGGGGTGCAACCTGTAATTTTGCAAACTTAGAGGGGAGGTCCCGGTAAACAACCCTAACTTTTATCCAAGTTACTATGAATGTTTAAAGCTTAACTTTCTTAATTCTTTGATACTTTTATCATCTACTCTAATTGGTACATTCTATACCCTCTTTGCAATTTTCACTCTCACCTCACCCATACAATTCACTTTAGATGGATCTATTCTACCACTTATTTGTCGAAACCAAACTTGATTTTGATGAAACAGAATCATTCCACCTTATGCAAATTGTAACGGTTAAGAGATTTTATTGCATTTGCAATCGTAAAGCCGAATGCAAGAAAATGGAGGTTCAATACCTGTCCAGAACTCTTGAGCTCAACTATATGACCCTCTTGACTAGCCTTCTGTTCAATGCGGAGGGATAAATCTGAGTCTTTGAAAAACCATGTGTTGTCAGCATACTCCGCCAACAAATACGAATTTTTGGACAACCCCATCATTCCAAAAATGCTAGGCTTCCATATAGGATGCTTGTTTCCTCCTGTTTTCTGTAACTTCCTGGTTTATGTACAAGATGTCCCATTCAGTTAGATTAGAAAAGGTGACTTGGTGATAATAAAGTATTAAACATAGAGGAGTGTGCAAAACATTTCGTCCAACAGCTCTGATGCATCTGCTTCAGGAGTATACAAAATATCAAGGTAAATAAGACATTTGATAAAGAACCTAAGACATTTGTATGTTAACTGCAACTCTGTAAGGCAACTAGTTTGCACGAAAGACGCAAACTAGATGGGTCTTGTATTTAAGATTAAATATCACTCTTTTGAACATTTTCCTTCAGTCTCAAGGTAAAATGGATTAGGAGCACCTGACAGAATCTTTTCAGAATATCGTAAGGTATAAGTGTTGGGCCATATTTATATTTAGATGCTTAAATTTAGAAGATTAAATCTCGTTTTGTTGCTAAATATTATAACAAATATCTTTTTTTTTTAGTTTTCACACTTGCGCTGCCCACTTTGGCAGCCCTAGTGCGAGGGAGCCCAAGCGACAACACCCTACTCGACGGAGCCCAAGCGACAGCGCCCTAGCTCGATGAAACCATGAGTTCGTTGGAGCTCGTGTTCCCACTATGATCGTCTTCCTTGCTTGTCAGTGCTCAGGCCCTCCTTTATGCTCGACGCCATTTGCTCGTCACCGGCACCCTGCCGCCAGCGCCCTAGGACTGATGATCTTTGGGGTGTTGTTACCATAGATCGTCGATTGTGGGGGTTTTGTCTTGCGGGGCGATGGCGGATCCACCGGTTCCTCTCCCTCCTCCCCTCCCTTCGTATGCCAATTCGTCTCCTCCTCTCACAATCACAGTGTCTAGGTTCGCTCGTGTATCTCTGATCGTCCCATTACTTCTCTCTGCCAATGGGGATTTGGTCGCTTTCTTCACTGAGAATGAGATGCTATCCGCAGCTACTTTGTTACACATGCGCATATTATTAGTATTGTTGTAATTTTTATTTTAAATAATATGTATTATGGTTTATGTGAGTCCCCCCCCCCCCCCCCTATATACGGAGGTGGCATGGGAGTGTTAGGATCATCTTTCATCTTCTAGGTTTTAGAACTCTCATTTGGAGAGGAGCTTCAAGGAGGAACCAGCCTCCGGAAGTTGTCACGAGCATACCTCGTGATTGTATCAAGTTTATTTGGTAATTTGCAAGTGTTATTTTCCTATTGCTAACATTTGGTCTGACCTGCCCTTCCTTCCTGCATCGTACCGCCTGGTTTTTGTCCGTGACCTCCTCTGCGCGGCATCAGCGCTCGATTTATCCTCCGTCTTCGTCTCCGTATATGCACGATACGCTCGCACCAGCCGCTTCAACTACGTCGTCCAGATCCCGTTCGCTCTGCTGTGCCCTAGCCGATCCCGTCGTCCGCCGATTCTGTCGACGACAACGATCCCATCGAGCGCAGCGGTCTGCTGATTCCGTCGACAGCAGCGCCTAGTCCTCCTGCTTCCGTCGTTTGCCAGACCTAGCCCCGCCAAATCCCGACTCCCTGCTCTAAGTTATCCACAACGCCAGCTCCATTCCACCGCCATCCCAGCTCCATTCCGCCGCCAGACCAGATCCAGTCCTTCTGCAGCGATTGTCCGACCGCTAGCGCACCTCCGCTGGCTCCGACACTCTCCTGCGAACCTCCAATTCTTGTGCACTCTTCTCATATGCCAAAGAACCAGATGGAATCCCGCGTGGAAGCCCTCAAACACGCCCTCACCACCATCAACTCTCGTCTCGAGGCCCAAGCCGAACAGTTCACGTCGATCATGGCCATGCTCCACAACTTGGAACCCAGACACAGTTCCGGCCGCCTCTGCCTTGGGATCCCCCAACACATTATCCCCCGAAGAACCCGCACTGGTGGGATTGCCTCCTCCGCACTTCCCACGCCTCGACATTCCCACTTTCAACGGGGTTGAACCCCTCGGTTGGATTACCCGCGCCGAGCAGTATTTTGGCATTCACCAGACTCCTCAGACGCAGCAGGTCTCCACAGCTCTGATCGGCATGGAAGGGTCTGCCCTCCATTGGGTCCACTGGCTCCGCCAGTCCTCTCCCGACCTCACATGTACAACATTCACGGAGTCCCTCATTCTGCGGTATGATCACTGCTCATCCGGCTCCATGATCGAGCGTCTTTGCGGAGTCCGTTAGACCGACTCCATTGACTCGTACGTTGATTCATTTATCGATTTGGTCTCCCATGTTCCAGGTCTTCCACCCGACCACTACTTGGGCTACTTCATGCACGGCCTACAACCCCACATACAAACCATATTTTCCTCCCTCGTCTAAACCTCTGCCACCGCCACCTCCTCTACCTCGGCCGACCATTATGGGCCCACGCACCAACCGCCATATTCCTACTCACCGCCTGTCCAACCAAGAATACAATGACTTGCGAAGCAAGGGTCTGTGCTACCGTTGCAGGCAACCCGACTCACCTAATCATAATTGTTCGGTCAAGGAGTTCCGGGCCCTCAACGGGGATGAATTGGACGAGATCGGCATGGCTGACTTCGACGACCTTATGATCATGGATGTACCATCGGACGGAGCTCCGGACATCTCTGCAGCAGCCCACCCGCGGGCACATCACTACTAGATGGCGGGCGGCACCTCGACCTTGGGGTTAATGTCGATTTTCTGGACGGATGGATTGTCACGCGTGCGCGTATTATTAGTATTGTTGTAATTCCTATTTTAAATAATATGCATTAGGGTTTATGTGAGCCTCCCTCCCTATATAAGGAGGTGGCATGGGAGTGTTAGGATCATCTTTCATCTTCTAGGTTTTAGAACTCTCATTTGGAGAGGAGCTTCAAGGAGTAACCAGCCTCCGAAAGTTGGCACGAGCATACCTTGTGATTGTATCAAGTTTATATGGTAATTTGCAAGTGTTATTTTCCAATTGCTAACATGCTCCTATTGAGTTCTGCTTGGTTGCTAAATGTGTGTATGACCGTCTCTCAATTATGATTTTCAAGTCTTTTCTGGTTAGAATCTCAAGCTTCCACTCTGACAGTCACATTGTCATGATTGATAAAAGACTTTTGATCCTTACCTTCGAATCTGAGGTGGATTTTAAGAAGTGTGGTTTAAGTAATTTTTGGTTTATAAGAATTTTCTATTTAGATTCCTACGTTGGTCGACAGATTACTCCCCAGTTCGGGACCTGATAGCATTCTATGCGCAGAGTGATGGGGATCAGCGACACGGGCCCGCAATGGAGCACGAGTTTTGGGCCCGTTCAGGGCTGATTGGCCACCTGCCATATATGGCGTCTCAGGATCGATGATCTGACTCCGCGGATGCGTCCGGATCGACGTTTCGATATTTTTCATGTATTTGTTTAATTTTTGTGTTTTATTTAGTGAGATCGGACAACCATCGTGTACGGCTAATCATAGTTGTCCAAGATGGTTGCCCTAAGTCATGTTTTACTATAAATAAGAGGCTAGGGGAAGCCGTCAAAGCTATTGCAGATTTTGGAGAACTCTATTCCCGGAATCCGGCCATCCCCTCACGATTACGACTCCATGAGGCCCTAGGTGACAACTCCTAGGTAGCTTCCTGCATCCATAAGGTATCCCCCTTCCATAACCATCATCTTTTTCCCTCCCAAGCCTAGCCGCCCCTAACTCCTCCAAAACCCCATCCAAACACCCCAACCTGCCGCCATCCTTGCTGCCCTTCTTTCTTTGCTTTTCTCTCATGCTGCCTTCTTCAAATCCCATCCAGCAACAGCCCAAAAACGCCCAAATATGGTTCTCTGTTTTCCGTCCCTACTGTCCTCTACAAACCTGCCCAGCAAAAACAAAAGCCGCCAAGATCTGGTCTTCCTGCAGCCACCCCACGCCTCCCTTGCCACCGGCCCCACCGCCCAGCATCCATGCTGCCACCCCCATATCTACAGTCCCCCAGGAACGCCCAGATTTGTCCCCTCCAACAGCCCGCATCCTTGTCCAAACAGCCCCGACTCATATCTCATCTACTAGGCCACGATTCAGCCACTTCCCCACCCCAGCACCTTGTCTCCAGTCACTATACAGCACTGTAAAGCAGTCACCTCCTTCCGTACAGCCACCATGCACTCGTGAATCACCGGATCTCCCCTACCACGGCAGCCCCCGTATTTTATGAGTATTTATTTGTTGCATGGATCTTTGTTTTCTATATTGAAATATGGTGTGGTTATTTTATGTTAGTTTGGATACATAGCATCGTGGAATTTTGTTCTAGATTCAATTGTGATTTGCAGAAAGAATTCATTTGCCGCGCGCTTTGCTTTGACCCTCCATGCGGAGGAAGGCCTAAATCTGCTTGCCTAAAAAATTGTTTCGCCTTGCTTAAAATATATGCGTGTGATTTAATCATGTATAATTATGTCTTGAATTCACCGTCGGGTCTTGCATCTTACATATAGTAATTTAGGGTTGTCGAGTTGTTTCCCCGACACTTCACCTAGGGTTGCATGTTAGTCATACATCCACATATCCTACCCTTCTTTAGACGGTGTTTAGACTCATTGCATTCGTTGCATTATTACTTGCATTACATCTAAGGTTAGGGCATCGTTAATCCGTCACATATAGATTCATCCTGCGTCAAAGGATATCAGAGGGAGGTTGTGAGCACTCTTTCGATATGCAGTTATTGAGTCTATAGGTTCCATCCTATGGCGTACTATTATCGCTACTCCTCGCATTCACGTCAGAGGCACTCTTACTATTACAATGATTATCCTCTTGCGCGACACACTACTTCCGGAGATCGTGTCGACCCTGCAACATGATTCTGTTACGAACGTAGAAGGAGAAGAAACTATTCGAGAGGGAGAGAACTAGGGTTTGAGAGAGCCTAAGGAAAATACCTGATAATATTTCTTGCATAACCATCAAGGAGGGGTTCCGGGTATATTTATACCCGGACCCGAGGCCGGACGACCAAGGGGGTCGGCCGGCCCAATAGGGGCTGAACCGGGTGGGTTCAGCCCCCGAGGGCCGTTCTTCAGAGAGTGGGGGCTGAACCAGTTGGTTCAGCCCCGTTGTCGCCTTCGGATCCGTCCGGGGGCGTAACATTCTCCACCCCTTCAAGACCCAGCTTGTACTCAAGGTGGAAATCTGGTGGCTCCGTCAGCCTCTCCAAGCAACAAAGAGAGCTCCTTGGTAGCGGTGAGAGTCTGACTCCATGCAGGAAATACTCCTTCCTCTCCTTAGAAAACTCCAGAGTCAACTTGGCCCAATCCAGAGTTACCCTACCCAGCTGTCGCAACCAGTGGGCCCCCAGAATCACATCGGACCCCCGGATGGGTAATAAATAGATATCCATCTTGTCAGCATAGCCCTGCACACTGATCCCGACGTCCTGAAGCACGCCTTCACACTGCAGCTCATGGCCACTGGCGGCCACAACCGGGGAAACGACATCCTTGATGATCTGTTGCCCCAGCCTCTGTGCCACCGCCGGGCTGATGAAGTTATGTGTACTCCCACTGTCAATCAAAATGGTCACCTGCTGTTGGCCGATCCATCCCTCCATAGTCAGAGTGGGCGGTGCAGTGTCTCCTGCCATAGTCAGGGCCGATACCTCGTACTCGATTGTATCCAGAATGTGCTCCTGTGCGTTTCCTCCTACATCTGGTGTCTGATCTCCCTGCAGCATGTAAACCTGGATCATCTGACATTTGTGGCCTGGGGTGAACTTCTCATCACAGTTGAAGCACAACCCTTTTTCCTTCCTTGCCTGTAGCTCTGTCCAAGTAAGTTTCTTCACTGTCGCTCGTTCTGTAGTCGCGTGATCTTTCTTTGTGTCGGGAAGGTGTGTAGCGATCCTCGTAGTGTCTCCCCTGGACTTCTGTCGATTGAGGCGCTCTTCTTGAAGCCGGGCCAAGCTGATAGCGTGTGTCAAACTGCGCGGCATATAGGCATGCACCTCATCTCTGAGGTCCTCCTTCAAGCCGGAAATAAAACAACTCTGCAATGTCCCCTCGCTCCACTGTACCCTGTTGGCCAATCTTTCAAACGCGGTTCTGTATTCCATCACCGTCCCTTTCTGGCGCAGTTTCTGAAGAAGAGCCTCGAAGTTCTCATACTCAAGCGGACCAAAGCGGGCGGTGAAGCCGTCGACAAACTCGTTGGCGCGTGATCCCGTCCCCGGAGGAACCACTGGGTCCACTGGTACGCGTCCTCTTCCAGGTGGAAGGACGCCAACTTTACCCACTGTGCTACTGGTATCTCCAGGTAACTGTAAAACAGCTCAGCCTTTTGGACCCACTCCAGTGCGTCGCCTCCTTTGAACTTGGGGTAGTTCACGCGGGTTACTTTTGGCGCCATGTAAGCTCTGGGTTGCTGCAGTCCGTGTCCGCCATAATCATTTGGGAGGCCCTGTGGTTGTCGTCGAGTAGCGGCGAGATGTGGGTACCCCCAATCCTCTCCATAGGGGTTTCCGCCCACCGGCGGATGAAACTCCCCTCCGCCGCCACCTCTGCCGTCGCCGATATGTCCCGGCATGCCTGGAAAGGGAAATAGCCCCTCACGATGCGGGTGCCCCGTCCCGTTGGGTCGTTGGTCCTCGTAGCACCCCTGGTATGAAGGGAAATCCATGGCAGACATGTTGATTCCAGGTGCCCTATTGAAGCTGGAGGCCCGATCGTGACCATCTCGAACCGCGCAGTCTCTGTATCCCGATGCTGAAGACGGAATGGGAATCTGGATTGCGTTGGTCTCTTCCGCAACAGTCTTGCCTTTGACGTGTTGTATCAACAAAGTTTTTATCTCGTCCAGGCGCGTATCTAGCTTTTCTTCAAGGCGTTTCTCTGAAGCCTTCAATTTCTCGTCGAAGGCCGCCACCGTGTCGGCCAACCCGGTGTAATTTTCTTCAAGGGAGGCCAACCGATTTGATTCTTCCTGGGAACGAGTCACCATGATGGACTCCGCAGAAATGGAACGAGGTACTCCGCAAGGAGAAGTCGGAGAAGAAGCTCGTTGTCGAAGAAGCCGCTGGAATCAAACGCCTTGAGGCTCGGCGAAATCGTCGCGGAAGAGGATCGGCGGAAGAGCTGGAACTGCACGATCGGCGTCGATGTCGAGCGGGGTCGGAGAAGTCGACGTCGGAATCGGCTTTGACGGGATCGTCGCTGAAGGCGTGCGGGACGATTCCGCTGGAGGCGTGCGGAATCACTGCTACTGCTGGATCGGGACGATATCGCCGATGGATCGGAGCAATGCGGCGGAAAAAAAATTTGGAGAACGAATCCTCTGATACCAATTGTTACGAACGTAGAAGGAGAAGAAACTATTCGAGAGGGAGAGAACTAGGGTTTGAGAGAGCCTAAGGAAAATACCTGATAATATTTCTTGCATAACCATCAAGGAGGGGTTCCAGGTATATTTATACCCGGACCCGAGGCCGGCCGACCAAGGGGGTCGGCCGGACCAATAGGGGCTGAACCGGGTGTGTTCAGCCCCCGAGGGCCGTTCTTCAGAGGGTGGGGGCTGAACCCGTTGGTTCAGCCCTGTTGTCGCCTTCGGATCCGTCCGGGGGCGTAACAGATTCCTCTATGCACGGGACGATCACTACGGTGAGAGATCTTCATGTCGTCATCCTTACACCACGCCACGACTTTATGATGGTAGAGTTGAGTATCGTTCGGGTCATCGTTGCTACGCATCTCCTCTATTTGAGGAACCTGAGTCTGTATATACGGGACCACCACCGCACGTTCGTAGAGATCACGTCCACCCACGAGTACGAGCTGATTATGTTAGGAACGGTCATCTAGATGACTCTCAGGAGCCCTATAGAGGTCGCCATCTCCGGGATGACATCACATGTCAAAACCCTCCTAGTGTTCCGCAAATAGAGATACATGAGGCCGAGTTTTAGTGATTGTTCTTGATCAATTTGATTGCATGGATGCTTATCTTGATCACCTGAGGACCGCCTTAAGAAGAATTAATAGGAGAAAACCTAGGGATTTAGGTCAAGCCACCAATACGTTTAGTAGTGCTCCCACTGACATGAGAGATCCGACACTAGATTTTGATTCATCTCGTCTGGATGAGACTCAGTTCCCACTTGATTTTGGAGTCGAGTCCGATCAGGACAGTTTAATGTATGTGGAGAGTGACACTAGTATGGCTAGTGAGCATGGTCACGAGAGTGAGGATAAGCGGCTCAGTGACATTGTGATGGTATATCCATCCTCCGCGCCTCACTTAGACTTAGTGTCCCCTTCGGCTAGGGATCCACTCCTCGACACTCTACCTATTGACCCACTCTTGAGCACGAGCTTTTTTAGCTCTTCCCCTGTCATTGTCCTGAGCCACATCACAACCGAGAACCAAGAGCCTAGTGTGAATCTCGTAGTGACCACCTCACCAATTTTTAGGAACACTACCCCTTACGATGATGCTAATCTGGAGGACCATGACACTGTTGATGGGTTCTTTGATAAGCCTCATATTGAACCTCTTGACGAGCCTCTGCGTCCTTGTGAGGATAAGATTCAGGTGAGCGACTCATTGATGAGTATTGAGCTATTTACATTTCTTCAATTATCGCCCATGATCATGCCTCAAGGAGTGGATCTTGAGCATACCATCAAGTATGTAGGGTTTTCCTTAAAATCACTCGAGCATCTAGCATCTGACCACTCGCACTCTTGATGATTTTTGGGACACACTGCCTGCTGACCCACCAGATGAGTTCTTTCTTGTGAGGGGCACTCGCCACACTCTAGAGTCACATCCTATTGTCGATGTTTATGATTTTCACTCAGGTGGTCGTCGCATTCGCGATGACTTTTCATACATACCTCTTGGTGAGCCCCATTATGCGTCGCGTCCCCGAGAGACATTTGACATGTTATGAGCTTGTATTTTAGTGTTAATGTCTCATTTTATCATTTGGTATTCGTCACACACTCGACGAGTATTTCTACATTCCACCCAAAGAGCCCCCTGATAGGCCACCTCGTTTTCGAGATATTCAGTTCATTATCGGACTTCCCCTTAAAGAGTGTGTCGAGTATGACGTGTTTCATTTGCATAATTCACATCGTTTGTGTAAGTCTGTTGAGTCGTTTGTTCATCATTTGCATGTGTTACATGAGTCGGTTCAACGACGGATCAATAGTGGTAATGAATCTTATAAATCACATGCAAATGCTCACTGGCAAGAGCATGTGTTTCATGAAGGCGAGCAGACGATGGTGAGAATTCACGTTGTGAGGCTCCTTCGGGGGCCTGCTAAATGTTTGAGAGTTAAACGAATGTATCCCTACACAATCATGAGAAGGATCAGAGAAAATACCTATGATTTGATATCCCTACGAGCATGAGTATCCATCCAGTATTTAACGCTAAGGACTTGACGCCATACTACAAGCCTCGCAACTATGTGGACCTGTTTCATGGATATCCTCTTGATCCCACACCTCCACATCCTTTTGAGCATACACCTCCACATCCCCAGTCCCGTACCCAGTCCACTTTTTTAGTCCCACCTGCCATTGAGTTAGTCGTTTATGCCTTCACCATCTACAAATGTGATCGCATCAATACTACCAGCACACCATTTAACTTTTGAGAGCATTACTGATATCGTGACCTACGAGTGTATAGCCATGCCTGACGTACAGACACCAGAGTACCAATGGAGCAGATGCCTGACAGACAGAGACATGAGTACCATTGGCCAGGATGCTCCGTCATCGACCATACTTGGACGACCTCTGATGGACCACATTAATTCTTACTTAGCATACACCGAGAGGATTCTAATCTCTATTCATCAGGAGATGAATTCTTTCAAGCTGTCGAGAATGATGAGGATCGGCGACACGGACCCGCGGTGGAGCACGAGTTTTGGTCCCGCTCGGGGTTGATTGTCCACCTGTCATATATGGCGTTTCCGGATCGACGATCTGACTCCGCGGATGCGTCCGGATTGACATTTTGATATTTCTCATGTATTTGTTTTATTTTTTGTGTTTTATTTAGTGAGATCGGACAAACATCATGTACGACCAATCATAGTCGCCCAAGATGGTTGCACTAAGTCATGTTTTATTATAAATAAGAGGGTAGGGGCAGTCGTCATAGGTACTGCAGATTTTGGAGAACTCTATTCCAGGAATTCGGCGATCCCCTCATGGTGACGACTCCGTGAGGCCCTAGGTGACGACTCCTAGGTGGTTTCCTGCATCACTAGGGTATCCCCTTCCATAACCTTCATCTTTCCCCCTCCTAAGCCCTAGACCCCCCCTCCAACTCCTCCAAAACCCTAGTCGAACACCCCAACCTGCCGCCAGCCCTGTTGGCCGTCTTTCTCTGTTTTCCGCCCCTGCTGCCTTCTCCAAAATCCCTTCTAGCAACAACCCAAGACCGCCCAGATCTGGTTCTCTGTTTTCCGCCCTTGCTGTCCTCTACAAAACCCCCCAAACAAAAACCAAAACCGCCCCGATTTGGTCCTCTTGCAGCCACGCCTCCCTTGCCATCGCCCAGCATCCTTGTTGCCGCCCCCATATCTACACCCCCCCCCCCCCCCACAAGAACGCCCAGATTTGTCACCCACATCATTGTCCAAACAACCCCCAGTCATATCTCATCTACTAGGCCACAATTCAGCCACTTCCCCACCCCAGCACCCTGTCTCCAGCCACCATACAACACTGTACAACAGTCACCTCCTCCCGGACAGCCACAACACACTCGTAAATCACCGAATCTCCCCTCCCACGGTAGCCCCCGTATTTTATGAGTATTTATTTGTTGTATGGATTTTTGTTTTCTATATTAAAATATGGTGTTGTTATTTCATGTTTGTTTGGATACATAAAGTCGTGGAATTTTGTTATAGATTCACTTGTGATTTGCAGGAAGGATTCATTTGCCGCGCGCTTTGCTTTGACCCTCCACGCGGAGAAAAACCTAAATCCGCTTGCCTAAAGAATTATTGTCTTGCTTAAAATATATGCATGTGATTTAATCATTTATTATTATTTTTTGAATTCGCCGTCGGGTCTTGCATCTTATATATAGTAATATAGGGTTGTCGAGTTGTTTCTCCGACACTTCATCTAGGGTTGTATGTTAGTCGTACACCCACGTATCCTACCCTTCTTTAAACAGTGTTTAGGCTCATTGCATTCGTTGCGTGATTACTTGCATTACATCTAGGGTTAGGGCATCGCTAATCCGCCACTTATAAATTTGTCCTGCGTCACAGAGAATCTAGCACATTGCAGGCATGGAGGGGCATCCTAACTGCAAGAAAATGAAGATAAGATCAAAACTTGTTTATTTAGTTGAAGCATAGTGTGTTGTTGTTCAAGTCGACTGTAGCCGAGATTCTGTGGGTTTGATTGAACACAAGATTGAGGTGAGTTGATAGGATTTGGGCAGACATGGCCAAGAAAATATTGTGATCTTGCACTCATTTCTAGACCAGAAGAAACAAAATTCTCATAAATGCTCCTCATCGAACAATTTTTTAACATGCAAGTATTATGATCTTGCATTACCTTGTTCTCTTCATTTAACAATTTGTTAATGATGAGTTAAGGACACAAATTGAATGAATGAATTTGAAGTTGTTCTCTCCGCCATACCTCATCTGTAGTCTGATGATGTCACTGCCATGTCTATCTATGACACGAGTCCAACTTCTAATGTGCTGAGATACATTAGGAAATGGAAAATTGCATGCATACATAGAAAACGGATGAAATTTTAGCATTTCAAACACATGAGGTGCTGGAACTGGAGTTGTAAAAGATGCAGCAACATGAAGATAGATAGGCTTGGAGTTCGCATTTCTATTATAAGTCTTCAACTCAAACCATTCCAGTAGAGACAGTTCTGCATTTGGATCCATGCGTTCTTCAAGGGAGATTGATATGTTTCCGATAGTTTCTGCAGGCTCTGATTTGGTCATTACAGCAAGGACAAGATCGCCAACAGGTTCACATTCAAAACCAGCCCCACGTTTCTTCCCAGTCTCGGAGAAAATAGTAAGTTCGCAAGTACCATTCAGAAACACATCTGGTTTTTTCTTGCTAAAAGTAACAAAAACATTCCCCTTTAGACTAGCAGGTAGATTCTTTATTCCCGCAATCTCTAGGAGGACCTGTCCAGGAGGCAACAAAAATTTCTCAATTTTATTTATTTATTTAACATGAAAGTTCCAATTATATGTATATATAATCTTAGTCTCATTTGTAAAAGACATGTCTTAAAAGTTAAATTTTAATTCACCTATTTTGATTGTGAAAACGAATCAGTTTGAGTGATTTTGAAGATGTTTTAGAGTTTAAAATATTCTAACTACATCCGACCACGAAATCTAGTAAACTTATCATTTAAACATGTTTTCTAACTCCAAGGAAATGAACCGCTAGCCTGCAGGCTGCAGCAATGCACTAAGTAAAAAAATAAAAAGCAAGACACCAAGCATACATACCCTTCCAGTTTACAAAAGTATCAGGTATTAGGTACAACAAGAGAAGTATATCTTCAGGCTGCAGCAATGCAATAGGTACAAAATAAAAAGCAAGCCACCAAGCATACATACCCTTCCAGTTTACAAAAGTATCAGGTATTAGGTACAACAAGAGAAGTATATCTTCAGTTCTGAATTTCTCCTTTTAGGCCAGAAACTTGATGCTGCTCAACATGGTTTAAGTTACGGTGGAATGTAAAGGAACTTATACAACAGCAAATCAATAGAAAGATACTCTCGAGACTAGCGCATAACAGTGAACATCCAAGTACTCACCACTTTGAATCATTTATGCATTTTAATATTCAAGAAATATGAATAATTTGCAGCAGATAAAGATGCAAAATCTAGAAGGAAGGTATTGGCGTTTACCTCCACAACCATTGTTTTTTTAAGAGGAAGGGATGTCTCCGGCCTGTGAAAACCAAGTAATTGTGTCCGGTTATAAATGGATAAGTGAGGAGTGGACTCTAATAAAGCTGGAACAACACCCCTGTGCATTGCCCCAGCTCTCCAGTATCTAAAGCCATATGCATCCTCCCACATTTTAGTAGTTCCAGAGAATCCAGTATCTAGTTTTTTCCCTTTGGACCTGTCAGAATCTGTGTCATCATGCTCTAGTACTTTCCCAAGCAGTTCCATCGTGTCTCTTTGGTAAGAAATAGGTTGCAGTTGGTGAGAATGCCAGATGAGATCTATATCATAAGTTGGTACACAGAAATATGCCATTGGCATCTCGCTGCACCTTTTAATCAGACGAAGAAAACCCTTGTACCTGGCAACTGATCCATCAAGAAAGCGTTTATCATGCATTATCGGTCTACATACCTGCCAATAGTTATATAATGAGAGTTAAGTCATTGCATCAGGAAAATCAACACTTCCATTACAAAAGTGAAAGAAAATAGTATGTGTGCACGCATGTGCGTGGGGCGTTTAAATGCCTTCTTCCACTATTTTTTTTTTGCAGATGATTATTTAGATTTAGCTTCAAACAAAAAAGCGAATGATCCTTTTCCAAATTTCTTTGGTTGGTGATGCAGGGTAAACTCTGAGAGTGGTATCTAAACAGAGATGCAACCTCAAGTTTAGTGCTGGGAAAGTCCTAACTGATTCTATAAGATGTGCACATGTTGAAACCGATTTCTCGGTCTCTCGTAGAGCTCGGGGCCCTCACCGAGATGAGGGGCGGCTAGCCCTTACTGATCCCTCGAGGAGGGTAGACGGAAGACTAAGAAATTGACTAAGACCTTAGTCGCAGCGAGGAGGTCCCTCCACTAACCCGGAAGATCGTTGAGCGCTTCCCCTCCCAAGCCAAAGCTGAGACTCGGGCACCTTGGAGAGCTCTGGAAATGCTATCCAAAGAAAGCCTGAGGAGAGGGAAGCTGAAAAATGAGATCCTCTCCAAAGGTGCCCTTAAGGTCCTATTTATAGATTTTCTGATCTGGTCTGCAAATAACAGGATTTCGCCTTTGGATTTACCATCCGCACCCCAAGTGGGTCTGCTAACAGCCAAGCTCCGCTGTTTGGAGAGGCTAAGGGCAGACCACCAAGGGTAAATGGGTAAGTTGACCCTAATGATTTATGGATAAGGGATTGCAGAGAACCTTACTATTGGAGCTCTCGCCGGCCTTCTCGCAGATCCTGTCCGCGACATCTCTGCGGGAACCCTGCTGAAGGATCGCCTCGCGAGGACCACGCTGGCCCATTTTGGTGGTCTGCCGAGGTCTCGTCGGCTGGGGGCCAATCTCGGCGAGGTCTGGATCTCGCCACTCCCGTCTCGCTCGATTTCCTTACCTGGCGAATATAGGGGT
Organism: Dactylorhiza incarnata; assembly: GCA_033032865.1. Taxonomy (NCBI): domain Eukaryota; kingdom Viridiplantae; phylum Streptophyta; class Magnoliopsida; order Asparagales; family Orchidaceae; genus Dactylorhiza; species Dactylorhiza incarnata. Next base: position 9,902,068 of record JAWHQI010000053.1, read on the forward strand.
TGTACACAATCCCCGCTCTTCGCGAGGACTAATGTCCTCGCGAAGAATCGTCCAACCCCTGATATTCGACCGCTCCCGGATGACCTGTCAGGAATCTTTGGTGGGACCCACCATGTAGGCTATAAATATCGTCCCGAACCCCCATTGGCGCGCGCTGCTTCTTTTCTTCCCCTTCTTATTTTAGCTGCGTGGAGATGCCGATTTCCGAAGAAGCAGAGGCTCGCCTGAGGGCGATGAGAGCTGTCGGGCTACCTTCCACGACCAAGGTACCCGCCTGGATGAACCGGCCGCCCCCCGTTCAATCGCCGAAAGTCAAGAAGGCGAAGGCGGCTCGTCGTACTGGAGACGATTCTGTGATGCTGGATTCCTCCCCGGACGATCGCCGCCCCGAGAAGGTATGAGCTACTCCATTTTACGTCGATAAATCGCCCTTTATTAATTTGTGCTCGCAGGATGCTTTGCCGAGCGAGAACATTGGAGAACCCGCTGAGAGGTCTCGCAAGAGTCCGCAGGCGGATCTGAATCTTGCTGGGAAAGATGTCACCGGTATGATCTTAATCGCGCATGCCGTAATACTTCTGTCAACCGTATATGACCTCCGTTACTTTTTTCTTACAGTCTCGCCCCAGAAGTCCCCGGCCCGCCCGTCGCCGCGGCCGCCGTCTCCGCCTCCCCCAGGTAAAATTATAGATAAGCCCGGGTTCCAGCTCCTGACGAGCGAGGAGACCGGTGGCTCCGCACCGCCAAAGATTCCCCCGACCAACAACACAGCTTATCCCGCCGGCCTGGGCAAATCTCTCTACCCTCACTATGGTAATGTGTTCCAGGGCCGTCCTTCGGGTTCTCGCCCCCCTCTCGGTAAGCGTTATGGCCTCGCCGAAACCCCGCGTGATCTCGCGCTCGTCATCTAACCTTGTAAAATCTTGCAGACAATGCCGAAAACCCGCATACCGATTCCGAACTGGGCGATGACGAGATGTCTCCCCTTCCTGACCAGGTGGAGGAATTCTTAGGGGATCCGCGAGATCCGGAGACGATGAAGCAGCGAGCCGCGGAGCTCTTGAGGAAGTATGGGCGAATGCTGATGGATCCCAACATGCAGGCGAGACGGGATATGGAAGCCGCGGAGGACAGGCACGCGGTCTTGATGGAGGAATGCGCGAGGCTCCGGCAAGCGAGACAGCGCGATCAGGACGAGAACGCCACGACGCCGGAGGTGCATATAGCGAGAATGAGAGACTACGCTTACCTCATGGACCGGGAGGGTCGTTTGGCAGAAGACTATTATAATTCTAGGGTACCGCCGAGGTCAGGGTCGCGGGGTGGCGGCCGGTGGAAATGGCTCCCCCACGATTCTCGCTAGCTGTTATATTGTGACTGTTTGTAATAATCGTCGTCGTCTTTGAACGGTCTCGCCACGTTTTGCGACTCGCATATTCGCCACTCCTGCTGGCTGCTATTTCTCTCGACAATAAGTATCATTACCTTTTATGGTTTCTCGCTCGCTATCAATGAGTTTATTTATTTTGTTACATCGTGCTCGCGAGGACCCTCTGTCCTCGCTAAACGTATTCTGCAGGGATGTCGTTTGCGCTAACCCCGCGGGTCTCCCTCGCCCGCGTACGTGATGTGATGTTTTTGTTGATACTCGTGCTCGCCGACGCTTGGACTTCTTCCCGCCTTTTTGTTTTGGCTATAAATAGGTGGTCTTGACTGAGCCAACCACCGCATTTATTCTCGATCTTCTTCCTCCTCTGCTGCAGAGCTCTCGCTCTTTCTCGTTCTCGCGTTCCTTCCTTTCTCGCAGGTTTTCAAGATGGGCGGCGACGCGGAGTCGGAGGGTCGGCGAAGGGTCGCGAAGGCCTTCGCCGAGCATAGCTTTTTTACTTGCAACTTGACTGATGAGGAGTACTTCAGCGCGGTCGCTGATTACGTCACCCCCCCCGTTCGAGGCACGCCGCCCTAGCGAGGACGACGTGATCAACGACCCATTGGTCGACGAGCTGGCCATTCCTACCGCCCATTTCGCGGTCGGTTTGCGCCTTCCTTTGTGGCCAGAGGTTCGCCAGTAATAATCGTTCTCGTTCACTTCCTATTTTTTTGCCACTCGAGTCTCACTCGCCACGCGGATTAATCCTGTTCTCGTCGCCTGTTAGGTGCTCAAGCATTATGGCGTGGTTCCCGGCCAGCTCACACCTAATGCCATGGCGGTGGTCACCGCCTTCGCCTGCTACCTCCGCGAGGAGCGAATCGAGTTCAGCCTCCCGGTCTTCCGGAAGCTGTTCTCATTCCGCGCCTACACAGATGGGACAGCCTACTTCGTGGGCACGGGTCCGAAGGTGGTTGAGACCGTCAACAAGGCCCACTTCTGGGCCCAAAAGTTTGTCGTCGTCAAGGGGAACTTCGGTAACATTCCCCTCTCGCCGGTTCAACATAGCGAGACCACCTACCGGCCCACCGCCCTCGGCGGCCATGACGCCCTCCTCCATCAGTTCTTCTGCAAGAAGAACTTCGAAGTCGTCTACCTCCGCCGCAACCTAGACTCGCTGCCTCCGGTTCTCGCCGGAGAAGGTAAAGATCTCGCCTAATATCTTTTGTCTCAATTCGCTAGCATATTATACTTATCCATACTACTGTTTATTTTTAGGCGAGCGAGATCTTCCCCTTCATCCCCCCTACGCGAGCAACCGGAAAACCGACGCTACCATGGCTCTCGCTACCATGGGGGCGGAAGCTTGCCGAGGCGTCGTCACTCCGGCCGAGCCTCTTCTCGCAAGAGATCGGGGGCTTCTGGTAGTCATGCTGCCCCTTCGAAATCTCCGCCCAAGAAGAAGAGCAAGAAGAGCGCGGCCTCGCTCGCTCTGTCGAAAGGTAAGGAACCTCGCGAGGCCGCCTTCGACGAGTTTGACCTCACCGGCCTCTCGGGGGGCGAGGACGAAGAGCCCTGCCAGGAGGCGGTCAGGGCCTCCGCCCTCCCCATCCCGGTGAACCACTACAACTTCGGGCTCGGCCAGAGGCGTCGGGACGAGACTGGTGATCCCCTCGTCACCTGGAAGCCGGAGACCAACAGGGTGCACATTTCTTCTATCCTCCCCTCCTGGGTGGAGAAGGAGACCGTCAGTGGTCATGCCTTTGACCTCGCGTTCGCCCTTTATGGTCGCGAGGACGCGGGGTCTTATAAGGATGAGACCGCGAGGACACTTGCTTACGAGAGCGCGAGGTCCCAGCTGCGCTCTGCCGAGCTCGCCCACATGACGGGGAGGCGTTGCTTACAGCTGGAGCTTCAGAACGTGGAGCTTGCGAGGGCCTACCAGGGGGTTCTTGCCGAGAACACGCAGCTGAAGGAGAAGCTGCTCGCCGCGGAGGGTAGTGTGGTGAGTCATCTAGACCTCCCTCATCCTCCTTTCCCCTGGCCATTTCACCTCTCTAACTGAACTTATTTGCAGGATGTCGAGGCCGCCGGGAGAGCCAACGCTCGCATCGAGAATTTGGAGGGAGAGGTGGCCGGGCTGAAGGCCCTAAACTGCGACCTCACTCGCGTCGTTGTTCCCCCCTCGCCTCGCCGTTTAAAAGAAGACCGGCGAACGCGAGATTAAGAAATCCGCGTGGGATCTATAGAGTCAGCTCGCTACATTTTTTCGGTGGCGAAGGCGATCGGCCTCTTGGCTGATAATGCGGCCGACATGACTCTGGAAGACATCGTCCCGGAGCTCTTCCTCCCTCTTCCGCCCGTGAAGGATAGTGATGACGAAGAAGGATCGGCGGGTGGTTCCTGAAGCTCGCCGCTATTCTTTTCTTTTGCGCTGTAATTATGACCGGCGAGATCGCCGAAGATTGTAACCAAACTATGAACTGTGGAATGCAAATTTTGCTTTGCTCATTGTCTTCTCTTTCCTGTCTTGTTATTTTTACGCGTTGAATGTCTCGCTCCCGCTTATCTCGATATCCGCCTTCGCGGAGGCTATTCTCGCGTTGGTTGTTCTCACCGCACCAAAATGTTGAAACCGATTTCTCGGTCTCTCGTAGAGCTCGGGGCCCTCACCGAGATGAGGGGCGGCTAGCCCTTACTGATCCCTCGAGGAGGGTAGACGGAAGACTAAGAAATTGACTAAGACCTTAGTCGCAGTGAGGAGGTCCCTCCACTAACCCGGAAGATCGTTGAGCGCTTCCCCTCCCAAGCCAAAGCTGAGACTCGGGCACCTTGGAGAGCTCTGGAAATGCTATCCAAAGAAAGCCTGAGGAGAGGGAAGCTGAAAAATGAGATCTTCTCCAAAGGTGCCCTTAAGGTCCTATTTATAGATTTTCTGATCTGGTCTGCAAATAACAGGATTTCGCCTTTGGATTTTACCATCCGCACCCCAAGTGGGTCTGCTAACAGCCAAGCTCCGCTGTTTGGAGAGGCTAAGGGCAGACCACCAAGGGTAAATGGGTAAGTTGACTCTAATGATTTATGGATAAGGTATTGCGAGAACCTTACTATTGGAGCTCTCGCCGGCCTTCTCGCAGATCCTGTCCGTGACATCTCTGCGGGAACCCTGCTGAAGGATCGCCTCGCGAGGACCACGCTGGCCCATTTTGGTGGTCTGCCGAGGTCTCGTCGATTGGGGGCCAATCTCGGCGAGGTCTGGATCTCGCCACTCCCGTCTCGCTCGATTTCCTTACCTGGCGAATATCGGGGTTGTACAGCACACATGTGACAAGGAGTTTGAATTAAATTGGGAGTGAATAATTAGATAACTATAAGTTTACAAAGCAAACACAAGAAATAAGAGAACCCGTTGATTGCAAAACCCCCCTTTGAGGTATGGTCTGGTAAACCCATTGATTACTCATTACTTAAAGTATTTGGTTGTCCTGTCTATTATTATGTTATTAATGACAAATTAGAAGCTATAGCAAAGACGGGGATATTTCTGGGCAATGGTGCTGGGGTAAAGGGTTATAGAATTTGGTTTGCTTAGTCAAAGGTCATAATTAGTAGATATGTAACTTTTGACGAAAATTTTATGCTTCACCCGAGATTGGAGTTTGATGTTGTAGGAAAACATTATACGGTTAGCGAGTAGGTGGAGTTTGAGATAACTCCAAACTTGGGACAAGGGGATGATCTATCTCATTCAAACAAAACTAATAAACAACCTACTACAGAGTTTGAGGTGGAGTCTAATACAAGTTGCTACTAATCGTCCAAGAAAACAAATTCAACCCCCACGGATGTATGGCTATGCTGATATTGTAGCTTATGCTCTCCAAATGGCTGAAAAAGTGCATTCACCAGAGCCTTCTACTTACCAGGAGGCAATTTCTGATGCTGAAGCTACACATTAGGTTGATGCAATGGGTAACAAGATGAAATCTCTTCACAAGAATTAGACTTGGGAGCTTGTAATACTACCAAAAGGAAGAATAGTGGTTGGGTGCAAATGGACCTTTAAGAAAAAATCAGGAATCCCGAGTGTTAAAGGTACATGGTACAAAGTACGTTGATACCACTAGGGATTTCGAAGAGCACTTCCGGTCTCGAAGGAGGCCGTCCGGTAGCAAGAGAGGAAGGGGGATGAGGAGTTTGAGAGAAGAAGCTAGGGTTTGGGAGAGAAAGAAGAGAGATCAGCCCCCACAATAAAACACTTGATCCAAAGATGGTTCTTACAACATACATGACCTCCTTATATAGAAGGAAGGCCCCACCACATAACAAAATAAACCCAAGCTGAAAATAGACCAAACAACATAAGAAATACACTATAAAGAACCGGTCGGCCTATGCCATAGCCGGACCGGACTCGGGTCGTTCGGTTGGCGCCTCCGGTTCGCTTCCCGCCACGTGCGCGCGCGCCCTCCTCGAGTAGACTTGCCACGGCGGCTCCTCCGGTTGCAAGTCGGTAACAATACCTCCGTCTGGAAAATTTGCCTTGTTCTCAAGGCAATAATCCGAAAACTGGCGCATGAAGTCGTCCCGCAGAAGCCAAGTCGCGGAGCTGAGGGGTCGGTCGCGCCATGCGACGCGAATCTCGTCTGGAATAGGATCCCCTGGAGTATGATGGCGCCGATCCACGATCGAGGCCGGGTACATCGGTGGGGAGTCGGAGTGCTCGATGTCTGCTGGGATGTGATCGGTAACGGGGTGGTCGTCGATGACTCGGCGGAGCTGAGAAACGTGGAAAACAGGATGGATCCGGCTCTGGTCTGGTAGGCGCGGGCGATAGGCCACGGCGCTGATGCGGCTGAGAATCTCAAAGGGCCCATAAAAACGTGGGGCCAGCTTGGGGCAGGTGCGGCGGGCGACGGTCAGCCGGCGGTAGGGGTGAAGCTTGATGAAAACTCGCTCGCCCACCTGGAAGGAGAGGTCCAGGCGCTTCCGGTTGGCAAACGAGATCATCTTTGCCTGCGCCCGTCGAAGGTGGTGCTTCAGGCTATCCAAAATGATATCTCGATCATGAAGATGGTCGGCCAGGCTGGCCACGGGGCATTCGCCCGGAAGATGTCGTAGTATCGAGGGAGGGGGGCGGACATAAACTGTCTCGAACGGCGAGGTGTTGGCCGAATGATGGTACGAGGTGTTGTAAGAATACTCCGCCCAGCAGAGCCACTTCGCCCATGAGCCAGGCCTCTCACCAATGAAGCATCTGAGGTAAGTCTCCAGGCAACGGTTGAGCACTTCGGACTGACCGTCCGACTGTGGGTGGTATGCGGTGCTCATCCGGAGCCGGGTGCCCTGAAGTCGGAAAAGAGACGTCCAGAAACTGCTGAGGAAAAGCGGGTCCCGGTCACTCACAATGGAGCGAGGAAAACCGTGAAGGCGGACGATCTCGGAGATGAAACTATCGGCCACTGTCGCTGCCGTATAGGGGTGGCGCAGTGGGATGAAATGGCCATACTTCGTCAACCGGTCAACGACCACGAGAATGCAGTCAAACCCGTTCGACCGCGGTAGCCGTGTGATAAAATCCATAGCTATGTCCTCCCAGACACGCTCGGGAATCGGCAGAGGCTGCAGCAGGCCGCTCGGGAACAATGTCTCGTACTTGGCCTTCTGACAAGGTAAACAGGCCGCCACGTAGGCCTTCACCTGGCGCAGCATGTGGGGCCAGTATAAGGAGGCGGCTAACCGCCGGTAGGTCCGGAACGCGCCGACGTGACCACCCGAGGGTGTCGAATGAAACTCTGCGAGAAGGAGCGGAATGCGGGTCGAAGAAGCTGAGAGAACAAGGCGGCCCCGATGAAATAGCCGTCCCCCGATCAAGGAGTAAGGTGGCCGGGCCGCGGGGTCGGCGAGCAAGGCCGTGCGGATCGCAAGCAGGTGTGGGTCGGCCTCCGCCTCCTGCTGCAAGATGGTGTCGTCCTCCCAAACAGGGCGTGAAATGGCGGCTAACTCCGAAGCCTGAGGGTGACGTGACAACGCATCCGCCGCTCGGTTGGTCTTGCCAGACCGGAACTCGATCGTAAAATCATATCCCAGAAGCTTGGCTACCCACAGCTGCTGTGTCGGCGTAGCGATCTTCTGCTGCAGCAGATACCGGAGGCTGTGATGATCAGTGCAGACGATGAAGGGCCGGCCCAACAGGTACGGCCGCCAATGCTGCACGGCCAACACCAAGGTCATCAGCTCGTTCTCGTACGCCGACCGACTGCGTACGACCGACGAGAAGGCGCGGCTAAAATAAGCTACCGGGCGGCCGGCCTGCATCAGGACGGCGCCGACGCCGGAGCCGGAGGCGTCGCACTCCACGATGAACGGTTGCCGGAAATCCGGCATGGCCAAAACCGGTCCACGAATCAAGGCTGACTGCAAGGCGGTCATGGCGGCCATGGCGGCCGGCGGCCACGAGAAAGGACCATCGGCAGGGGCCTTCAGCAGCTGAGTGAGAGGGCGGGCCACCCCCCCGTAATCCTGGATAAAACGCCGGTAGTAACCGGTCAGGCCGAGGAAGGCCCGCACATCGCGGACAGAAGTGGGAGTCGGCCACCGGGTCACCGCCTCAATCTTGTCCGCATCCATGGCCACGCCCTGGGCGGAGATCGTGTGGCCCAGATAGCTCACCGCCGTGGCCCCAAAGGTACACTTCTTTCGGTTTACGGTAAAGTGATGACGGCGCAGAGTAGTAAAGGTCTCCCGAACATGGTGGAGGTGGTCCTGCCAAGAAGTACTGAAAACAAGAATGTCATCAAAAAAAACCAGAACGTGCTTACGCAGGACCGGACGGAAGATGTCATTCATGGAAGCCTGGAATGTAGCGGGAGCGTTGGTGAGCCCGAACGGCATCACCAAAAACTCGAAGTGGCCGTCGTGGGTCCGAAAAGCCGTCTTCGGGACATCTTCCGGCCAGACCCGGATCTGGTGATAGCCGGAGCGGAGGTCGAGCTTGGTGAAGAAAACGGCGTCGTGTAACTTGTCCAGCAGCTCCTGAATGACCGGGATTGGGTACTTGTCCGGTACCGTCGCCTTGTTCAGCTCTCTGTAATCCACGCAGAAGCGCCAGCTTTCGTCCTTCTTGCGAACAAGAAGCACCGGGCTGGAGAAAGGGCTCGCACTGGGCCGAATCAGGCCTCCCAAAAGCATCTCGCGAACCAACCGCTCGAGCTCATCCTTTTGCGTGTGCCCGTAGCGGTAAGGACGGACGGAAACCGCTGCGGCACCGGGCCGGAGGACGATGGCGTGGTCGGTCGGTCGCGCGGGGGGAAGGCCGGGTAGCGGCATAAAGAGCGTCGGAAAATCATCAAGGAGCGCCGTCATATCGGCCGGAAGTCCGTCGGCCGACGACGGAGGTGTGGGTTGCACCGTCCACAACTACGCCGAGAAGTCGATGTCGGTGACGCGGGTCATGGCGCGGAAGGAAATGGGCGAGTGGAGGAGCGTCGAATCGCCCACCAAGCGGCAGGGCTGGCCCTGGTGGAGAAAGGACATGGTCATGGACGCCCAGTTGACACAGACGTCGCCCAGAGTCTGCAACCACGCGACCCCCAAGATGGCGTCAAGACCCCCCAGCTCGAAGAGGTAGAAGTCCGCGGTGACCGTGCACGGGCCCAGGGACAGGGTGACCCCCGTGCACTGTCCTAAGGTGGGGCGGCGGCGGCCGTCTCCCATACAGACGGAGAAGTCGGGGGAAGGATCGGCCGGTAATCCCAGGTCGCTTGCGAGGTGAGCCGACATGAAATTGTGGCTCGCACCACTGTCAATCATCACAATGATGGGCCGGTCGTGGAGCACCCCAGACAGCTTCATCGTCCGTGGCCCGGTAAGGCCGCCCACTGAGTAAAAGGGAAGCTCCAGGACGTTGAGCAGCGCGGTCTCCGGCTCTCCGGCAAAAGGATCCGGTGGCGCCTCCTCAACCGAAGGATCCTCGAATCCGTCGGGGCTGTCGCCGTCCACGAAAAGGGCATGAAACTCCTTAACTGGACAAACGTGTTGCGGGGAGTAGGGCTGGCGACAACGGAAGCAGAGCCCGCGTCGGCGGAGGTCGTTGTAGTCGACGCGTTGCGGGCCCTCTGGTCGGGGAGTCCGGCCGGCACCCGGAGGCGGAAATCCCTGAGCGGGGGCCGACGGCGGAGGCAGACGAAAAGTGGATGGGGCGGCCGGCCGAGGGCCGAGGTCCGCCTCGACGGCCCGAGCAAGGTCGAGGGCCTCGGACACCGTGCGCGGGTGATGCGTGCGAAGACGGGAGCGGATGTTGGGACGGAGGCTTTGGAGGAAGAATCCGAGGTAATGGTCGGGAGGGAGGGAGGCCCGACACTTGAGTGACCAGCGCGACGAACTCGTCGATGTAGGCATCTACCGTGGTGGATTGACGGGTCGTGCAAAGCCGCTCGATGGCGGAGCCGGCGTAACGAGCGTCGTAACGACTCACCATTTCATGTTTGAACTCCGTCCACGAAATGGCGGGTTGGATTTGCCGAAGCCAACGGGCCCAATGGAGGGCCGATCCTTCGAGGCCGACCACGACCGTGCTAACTTTGTCCGTTGGCGACGTCCCGTTGAGATCGAAGAATTGCTCGGCACGAGCAATCCATCTGAGGGGGTCCGTGCCGGAGAAGGAAGGAATGTCGAGCGCGAGGGCGGAACGGTCGGCGGTGAAGCCGGGCGGGTGGGGCGTGCCGAGGACGGAAACGGCCTCCGTGGAATACGCCGGGGTCGGGGCTGGAATTGGGGTCGGGGGAATGCGGCCGTAGGTAAGGCCTGCAGCGGCAGGCGGCCGGGTGAGGGAATCCGGCCGGACGGGCTCCAGGCGGACGGGCGGAACGGGGCTGCCGTCCGCCTGGCTAGCCCGATCCGGCGCCCAGACGGCAATCCGGGCCAGGACTTCCGCCTGGCCGGCCGCGAATGAAGCTTGGCCGGAAGTGAGCACTTCCTGGCCGGCGGTGAGGGCCGCGACGGCGGCTTGCAGCGCGGAAAGGTGCGTTTCCTGCGCCGTAACGCGCTCCGCGAGGTCGTCAGGGGCAGATCCGGAGTCGGCGGGGCAGGAGGTTGTCTTGGGAGCCATCGAGAGGATCTCCGGCGGCCAAGGGGGCGGGCGGAGCGGCAGGTCGGACCAAATGATACCACTAGGGATTTCGAAGAGCACTTCCGGTCTCGAAGGAGGCCGGCCGATAGCAAGAGAGGAAGGGGGATGAGGAGTTTGAGAGAAGAAGCTAGGGTTTGGGAGAGAAAGAAGAGGGATCAGCCCCCACAATAAAACACTTGATCCAAAGATGGTTCTTACAACATACATGACCTCCTTATATAGAAGGAAGGCCCCACCACATAACAAAATAAACCCAAGCTGAAAATAGACCAAACAACATAAGAAATACACTATAAAGAACCGGTCGGCCTATGCCATAGCCGGACCGGACTCGGGTCGTTCGGTTGGCGCCTCCGGTTCGCTTCCCGCCACATGCGCGCGAGCCCTCCTCGAGTAGACTTGCCACGGCGGCTCCTCTGGTTGCAAGTCGGTAACATACATCTAGTTGCTAAGGGATACAATCAAAAAGAGGGAGTGGACTACAATGACATTCTCACCAGTCGTCAGACACACTTCCATTCGGGTGCTACTAGCTTCAGTGACATATCAAGATTTGGAATTAGAGCAACTTGAAGTAAAGACGACATTTCTACATGGAGAGCTGGAAGAGAACATCTTAATGAGTCAGCTAAAGGGATTCGTTGTTCAGAGAAAGGAAGACCATGTATGTGGACTTTGGAGGTCTTTGTATGGACTGAAATAGTCCGAAAAGTAGTGATACAAGAGATTTGACACATTCATGTTAATACATGGTTATTGCAAGAGCCCTTATGACTGTTGTGTAGACCACAGAAAGGCTCAGGATGGTTCATTCATCTACTTACTTCTTTATGTCGATGACATACTTATTGCGGCTCGAGACATGTCTGAAGTTTTGAAGCTGAAAAGTACTTTTAGTGCAAAGTTTGATATAAATGACTTTGGTACAGCACAAAAAATTCTAGAAACGAAGATTTATAGGAACCGCCTACAGCGTAAGCTCTTCCTTTCTCACGAGCTACATTCAGAAGGTTCTACTCAGTTGGAACAAGAGTCAGAATACATGTCTAAATTTTTATATGTTGGTACTGGGGGGAGCCTGATGTATGTTATGGTGTGCACGAGGCCTGATATTGCACACGCAGTTAGTATTGTGAGTCGATACATGGCTCACACTGGGAAGTAGCATTGACAAGTTGTAAAACGAGTTTCGATACCTCACAGGGACATCAGATGTTGGCCTTATCTATGGAGGCAACGATGATTGTCTTGTTGTTGAATACTCAGATTCTGACTATGCAGCGAATGTTAATGGCAGAAGATCTGTTAGAGGGTATGTTTTTACCCTTGGAAACTCAGTGATCAGTTGGAAGGCTACTTTGCAGCCTTCAGTTGCATTATCCACGACAGAAGTAGAGTACAAGGCTTTGACGGAAGCAGCCAAGAAAGGTATTTGATTGAAGGGACTACTGAGTGATCTTTGTTTTCATCAGGATCAAGATATTGTATTCTGCGATAGCTTGAGTTCATATGTTTAGCAAAGGACCAGGTGCATCGTGACAGGACCAAACACATTGATGTGCGATATCTCTTTATCCGGTCAGAAAAAAAAAAGATCAAAGTAAAGATGGTTGACACATCAGATAATCTATTTGATATGTTCACTAAACCAGTTTCAAAGAGCAAGTTTATGCACTGCCTAGACTTGCTCAACATTGACAGGTGGAGATAGCCCCAAGTGGGGGCTGGTAGCAGCAGACATATGGCGAGTTACCTCTGATTTGATAAAATTCAATGCAACGTGGAGATTATTAATTAAACTTCATGTCATTCTAGGGTTTGGATCATTCTGAAATTCGAAGATCTGCCTATTTCCTGTAACCGCCTTTGTTCTTGATATAGTGAAAAACTGATTGTTGCTACTCGTGGATGTAGCCCATCTTGGGGTGAACCACGTAAATCTGTCTTATGTATTGTGATTTTTTGTTTGTTTTATCTTTCTACTATCGTTTCCACAACATACATATATACGAATCGAATGGCACGGGCCTCCGGCCCTACGTGAGGGCAATCGGCGGGCTTCGCCCCCCCCCCCGCCTTCCGTCCCCTCCTTCCCGCCCCCTTTTGGGTTGCCGCCGGCGTGAGGCCACCGGTAGATCTCTAACTAAGATTTTAGTGCCGCCGTTCGTCGAACGCAGGAGTGTCGCCGTTCGTCGAACGCAGGAGTGCCGGCGTTCGTCGAACGCAGGAGTGATTCGCCGTTCGTCGTCGAACGGCGGAGTGATTCGCCGTTCGTCGAACGCAGGAGTGTCGCCGTTCGTCGAACGCAGGAGTGTCGCCATTCGTCGAACGCAGGAGTGATTCGCCGTTCGTCGAACGCAGGATTTTTAAATTTTGATTTTTTTTTTAAATCCCGATCGCAACCGTCGCCCCCCACTTCGCCGTCCGCCGTCCGCCGCCGTCGGCGGAGCCACCGCCGGCCGATCTAGGCCTCACGGTCAGGGACACCGCCGGCGGTGGCCCTGCCGGAGCGCGGCCGGACTCACCCCGGCAGGTTCGCCGGGGTCCGGCGAACTCGCCGGGGGTCTCTGGTCAAGCCGGTGGCTACTCCGGCGGCCGCGGGGAAGGGTAATGGCGGAGGAGGCGAGGCTGGCGGGCTGGTATCGGGGAAATGATAGGAGAGGAGTTTTTGGATTTTTGAAGAATAGCTATTTGCAGTCCAACTGTATTTGATCGGACGGCTCCTGTATTTTGAAGCCATATATCCGACGGTCCTAATTTTTGGGGGATTTTTGATCTCACGCTATTCGCAGACCACCATATTTCTTTTTAGAATAGTATAGATATATATATATATATAATAACATTGAGAAAAATAATTTGCAAGACCAACTTATACTAGACTGCTATCATAATTAAAATATAGACCTTACTTCCAATATATGTACTTGATTACATGATCCTTGTTCCTGAAATATCAAATTTCATATACCAACATCCATCGTCAATAGTAGATTAACTTCTTAACAAATTTAAAAGTGATACATTGCACTTTGCCTCATTCTCCACATAATTCTGCTTTTCTACTTAGTTCAGATGTTGTTTGCAAAAACAACTTGATTGAACAAATGGAAAACTTACTTCTATCATATTATTCAAGCAGCCATCGTTCTTCAAAAAAATTAAGTGGTATAATAGATTCATAGAAAAAAAACACCTTAATATAATTTTGAAACCCTACAATTATTGGATATGATACAAATAAAGAAAAAACTCTTGCAAAAATAAATCAATGCAGGTTCACAATTGTATGTTAAGAAGAAGTGGCTGTGCATTCACATATAACAATACCTAAATCTGGCAATTTATTGTTCATAACTTTTATAGGATTTGTTGAAACCGTCAACCGGTCTCTTGAGTTCGGACCCACATGGGTGTAGCCTATACCTATTTCTCCCTCACCGACACTCTTGATTGTGGATGAAGAAAAATGAATAGACCCAAAGCTGTAGCGAGGAGGTCCCGCCACACACCCGAAAGATCTTAGAGAGTTTCCCCTCTCAAACCAATGCTCAACTGGGCACCGTGGAGGGCAATACGAGCCAACCAAAACTAGCCAGGAGGAGAGAGCCCAAAAGATCGGATCTCCTCCAAGGTGCCCTTAAGGATCTATTTATAGTTTTTCTAGCCTGGTCTGCAAATAGCATAAATCCGTCTTTTAGTTTTACTAATCGCACCCCAAATTGGTCTGCTAACAACCTAACTTTGTTGTTCTGAAGGGCTATTGGCAGCCCACAAAGGGCATCTAGGTAATTTCCTCACTAAAGCCTTCTGGGTGAGTGGTCCGTGAAGGCACCACTCTCCTGACTTCTCGCGCACTAGGTTCCTCTGAGCGGGTGGTCCGTAAGGGCACCACTCGCCCGATACTTGGCTCGCTTGGCGAGTGGGGTTCCGCCCTCACTCGCCTGGCCTCCTGCGCATTCGCACTCCTAGCGAGCGAGTGCTTTGCGGATGAGGCTCGCACTCGCCCAAAGGCTTCCCTGCCTCTCCTGACCTGGGCGAGTGATCCCCCAGCACTCTTGGTGAATGCTCTTCTTGACCTACCTTGCATGCCCTTTGACCCTTTGGGGCCCGGCGACCCACTCGACGAATACGGGGTTGTACACAATCCCCGCTCTTTGCGAGCGAGTTCTACGCTCGGAAAGAAAAGTCCAACTCCTGGTATTCGGTGAGTGCTTGCTGACCTGGAGGGAATCTTTTTGGTGGGGCCCACCCCTAAGCTATATATATATATATATCTCAGGCCGCTGCGCTGAAAGTGTCAGTCTTCCACTTACTGTTTCTCTCTTCCCCTCCGAGCTCTCGCATCCCAATGACATTCATAAGGCCCTCGTCGAGACCGTTTTCGCAAGGACTGCTGGAGCGTCTCGCCGCCGCGCAGGAGAAGAACACCTCCAAGTCTACTCGATACACCCCCTAGCTCTTGTCGAAGAGGGATCCATCCTTACCCTACCGGCCAAAAAAGGCCAAGGTGGTTCGGCGGGACCCCTCGGCGGCTGAGTCCGCTTCAAGGACACTACCCCCTTCTCGCAATCCTTCTGACAACATCGTCGAGGTAATATGATCTTGCTTGCTCTATGGTTAATGTTGGTGATGCACTGCCTCACACTCGAGACCACTCGCAGGACACGTTGGGGACAGGAGGCGACCCTATGACCAGCCTGGCGGGCGCTGACGTGCTCCCGACTGTTGTTAAGGACGTTCCGCCGGCCCAGGAGTCCTGCCTTCCCGCCACTCTCGGCGGGACCCTGTCGGAGACCGGTAAGCCGCTTGTTGCTTTCTTGCATACCTTGTTACCTTTTACCCTCTTTCTTACCCTGTCTCCCGCAGACCCCACCTTCGGAACCACGGGGCTATCCTTGGTCCCGCGCAGCTCTCCAGCCTGCGAGACCATCACCGTTCTTCTGGCACAGGAGCCGAAACACTCGGCCAGGAGGGACCTCAACCGCGATTCCCCCGTCGCCGACTTAGCCACCACTTCCGCCGCCAATCAGGTCCCTTCTCGCCCTGGCAAGGGGAAATCGCTTCATCCCCCCAGCCAACCATTCGCAGGGCAACCTAGCTCCTCTCGTCAGCCCCCAGTCAAAGAATATGTACCAGGTTAGTTGCTTCATTCACTTTGACCTTTACTCGTGAACAATTTAGAAAAGACTATCTAACTTTTGCTCCCGCAGGCTATCAGGAGTCCTCGCCGATGGACCCTCACTTTGAGGAGGAGGTGATCTCGCCGCCCCCTTCTCCCAGCGACCTCTCAGACTTTCTTGGAGATCCTGCTGATCCCAGGATGATGAAGGAGCGGATGACGGAGGTCCTCGACAAGCTGATCTGGATGCAGCGAGACCAAGCCAGCCAGACGGACGAGCACCGGGTGGCCTACGAGCACAGGCTGAGCGCTCTCGTGAGGGACTACTTGCATCTCGTGGGAGAGATGGAGCGTCAGGGAGGCGGGTGTAAGGAGACTTCCCCCGGGAGGCACATCGCGCGGGCTAGGGATCAAATGCGCTTGGTCAATCAAGAGTTCACAGATGTAAGCGCATATTACTACCTGCGAGTGCCACCGAGGACGGGGAGGCGAGGCCTGGGTCGATGGCAATGGATTCAATACTGAGCCTACCGGCACTCGCCCCCTGTATCCCCTCACCCAGCGCAACAAATTTAATTTTGTAATGCATGACGAGACCGGCCTTGTAATGTGAACAATCTTGTATTTTTAGACGTCAATCGTGTTTCCATTTCGCATAATTTCTGTTTCGTTTTGCCGAGTGGTGAGCTTAATGCTTTGATCTCGCCTCGCTTTATCTTTCTTTCGCCTTTCTGTAGAGGACTCTGCGCGCGACCCTTGCCACCCGCCGGAGAATGGGACGGAGGTGGGGTTGGCTCGAATCCCGAGGCATCGAGGTTGCGTGTAACATCCCCCAGACAGCTAGACCCCCCAGGTGAATCTGTCTTGACAAGGTCATGACAAGGCCTTGGTAGTGTAGAAATCCCTTTAACTTAGGCAAGATTAGGGTTGAAAGTGCCTTGGACTGCAAATAGCAATTTCCAGTGACCAAGCTTAGGGTTGGACTTTAGGGCCTCAACTTGACCATTTGACCCCACCATAGTATCCCTAACTCATTAGGGGTCCCCTTAGGGCACCAAGGGCCCATTGAGGTCAACCAAAGAGGCCAAATTGACCAAAGTCAACCCTAACCCTAAATTGGTCAAAGTAGCCTAATTAGAGTCAATTGACCTTCACCATGCCAAATTGACCACTCCTCTAGGTCTAAAATATCATAAGAAACCTAGTAGACCTAAAAGCCCCATCATGGGCCCCCCAGTGGTGCAAGTTGACCAAAATGCCCTTTTAGGTCAAAATGGCAATTCTTCACTAAGTGCCCTAATTGACCACCACCATATTAAATTGACCCTACCCATAGTGTTGCAATATCATAGGGGAACAGTGGAACAAAAAGCCCCATGACGGGGTCAACCCTAGGGCTCAATTTGACCAAAGTCAACTTAGCATGTTTTGGTCAAATCAGCTTATATTGGGTCATCTAAGGCTCATGTGACCAAATTGACCCCACCAGTAGTTTCTAAATTTAATTTGGAGTCCAATTGACCCAAAAGCCCCATCCTAGGGTCCCCCAATTGGTCAATTTGACCAAAAGTCAAACCTGCCCAAATTAGGTCAAATCTCTTGGACCTAGCCCAATCCCTTTGGGCTAGCCCAAATTGAGTGGTCAACCAGCATGCTTGACTGATAATTAACCCAGGAGAGAGAGAGAAAAACCGGCCATGGTGATTAGGAGAGAGAAAAAACCATTTAGGGGGAGAGAGAAAGAGGGGGAATTAATGGGAAGGAAGAAGAAACCTTCAATCTCCCCCATTAATGGTTGCATTCATCTCCTCTGGCGATTTAGAGGAGTTTCCAGCAGTTTCCAGGAGGAATTGAAGGCAGGGGGGATGTATTGTGGCCGGCCATAGGAATACCAAAGGGCCATTAATGGCTTTTGGAGTTAGAACCCTCCTCCCATTAAATTGACCCTCTCATTAGCTTCATAAAGGGGAGAGGAGTTGAACCCCCCCCCCCCCCCTTCCCCGAAAGGATTGAGCTATCTGTGCAAGGATTTGGATGGTGCCGAAATCTCCAAGGAGGAGCAATGGTGGTCGACGGTCGGAGCACCTAAACCCCCCAAGACAGGTCTGGTTCTCTGCTCCTTCCTCTGTGGTGTAGATCCAGATCGCCGGCGGCTCGATTCGTAGCCAATTGGCCGTGAATCGAGTTAGCCTAGCCTCTCGTAGATCGGGTTGGGCTTCCGTATTCATAACCCGATTTCGGCCACCTCCGGCCAATCGAACACCGCTCATCGCCGGCCACCACCTCAACGGAGGTGGTGGTGGCGTTGATTGGCCGGGGCGGAGCTCAGGTGGCCGGGAAATCCAGGATCAAGTCGGCTCAGGCGCGGCAAATCCTGGCCGTTGGCTCATCGGGAACGATGACCACGCGCCGTCCGATCCGCGCCAAGATTCGCGCTGACCGAATTATTAAGATTTAGTTATTATTTAGTTCATTGAATTATTATAACTGCAGAGGTAATTTAATTACTAAAAATATTAGATACCCTCTACAGAAAAAGTGCCCAACATGAAAGTTGTAGGCCTTGACCCCTAGGATCATACAAAATGGAGTTCACCCAATTTGGAGTCCTGGTTTGACCTCAGCACCCATTTTGGTGCAAGGTTTGACAGAACTTTGAATGGATGCCCACACCTAACCACTAGTCCAAATGACTTGAAATTTGGACTAGGAATGAGTCATGACTAGGACTACATCATATCCAAAAATGGCATTTTTTTGGAAAACTTTTTCCTAAAGTTTTTGTAAAAATTTAATAATCTTTGCATAAATTATTTGGAGGGTCAAATGACTTTCAATCTCCACCAAATTTTGGTGGAGTGTTATTAGGGTCATGATAAGCCCCTGGTTAAAATTTCAACTCATTTGGGGTTCATTTGATTAGGTAGTCAGTGGGCCAAAAATTTGCCCATTAAGGGGAAAATTGTGAATATCGGTTATTTGGAGTTTTTCATGGTCAAACCACCTCCAAATGGAGTGGAATCTTGGCCACTGCCCTAACACCACCCAAATCACCTCCAGGTGAGTTTTGGGGTCATGGGGAGTTGGATTGCCCTAGGACATGGAGTTGGAGCCCTTTGGGGTGCATTTAGCCAAGTAAAGACCCATTGGCCAAATGGGCCCATAGAGACTTGAGTCTTCTTGGGAAGGTCAGTGGGATCAATTTGAGACCCCATGAGGAAGATTGGTGAGCATTGGAGTTGATTTGCTCAAGGCCATAGGGTTGATCCCTATGGAGTGGAATTTGGGGTTGTGAAGGACATAGGAGAGTTTGTCCTTGGAGAGGGGTGTAATAGACTCCTCTGAGTTCTATGATTGATATAACACCCTCACAAGAAGTTTGGGTGGATTTGGGGAAGTATGGTCCATAATCTTAGGGTAAACCCTAAGGGGTACTTTTAGAGGTCAATGAAGGAAGATGGATCAAACCTTTATGGCTGGGCCTAGAATTTTGGGGAGATGGTCTTGGTGACCAGAGAGCCCTCCTATGAGAAATTGGTGGGATTTGGAGTTGCCAACCCTAGGTAATAAATCCTTGGGTAGATTTGTATTCATTTAGGTTTTTGAGATTTAGGAAGAAATAATACTTAGTGATTAACCATCTTCTGTCACCAACTTAGTTTTGATGTTATTAATCCCTGGAGATTCTATTAGAACCATTGGAAGATTTTGGAGGTCCAAATTGTAATTAGTCATATTATTGGCAATTATTGGGATGATTAATTGTAGCGTGATAGTTTTCTGTAATTTCATGAAGCATTGCTGGATGTCATTTCATACCATTATGAACCCACAGTAATTTTCTCATAATTTTTGGATTGATATTTTTGGTACTCTTAGTTCAATTTGAAATTAATTGCAAATATGTCCTTGGTGGAAATTACAAATGTAACCTCTATGGAATATGGTCAAATTTTGTAGGGCTGAATATTTTAGTATAAAAGACCTCTGTATAAATTTGCATGAAGTTTGGAGTTCATATGAGGGTACCTCCTTTGGCAATAATTAAAAAATAATGGGTTTTGGAATTTTTAATAATAGTAAACCTTGCTGGAATTTCCTACAAATTCATATTTACTGATTATTAGGTACCCTTGATTTATGTAAAAAATTTGGTAGGCACTGGAAGTCAGAAAACTGCACTTGTAGTTCAAACCTTAGGAAGTTGTATTTTGGAAAAATTGTTTTAATTATTAATAATATTGGGAAAAATGTGATTCTCTGGAATTAATCTTATAACATCATGATAGACCTCCAGTAAATAGCTTGGGTCAGTTGGATGAATATTTGGAGTACCTATAGTTGAGAGCTACATATAATTAGTTTGGTCTGCGTATAGTAAAACCGTGAAATTTGAGAATCAAGTGGATCCTTAGGAGGGATGGGAGGTATGTGGTTTACCTAATTTGGTTGAGAAGGTATGATGGTCAACAAGAAGGATTATAGATGGTAAAGTGTGCTTGGTGAGTTGATGGTAAAGTGGTGCTCGGGATTGACGAAGGATCGTCTTGGAAAGTCATAAGCCACCTAAGGTTAATACAATTGTAATAACAAGGAGGGTGTTCTTATGGGTAGATATCAACAACACTAAGTGTCTTGAGAAAGGGAACCTTGGGGTGTCATCCCATCGTAGTTTCTAGTACCGTAGCGAGCCCCTTACGGGGTAACCCTCGGGAAGTCCAGGACTAACCCTAACTTATAGGAGTAAGACGATGTATAAGATTAACTAATAACACACTCACCCACACCCCGTGGTTACGAGAAGTTAGTTGGTTTGGTTTACGAGCAGTAGGCTCGGTGGATGAAGGAGCGGATTGCTGAATCAGGTGAGCTTGTGACCCAGTAGTGTTTGAAGGTACGGACGGGTTGGTTCGGCGAGCCGATGGCTCGGCAGGTTATTGATGGCGGGCAGGTTAGCCCGGGGAGCTTATGGCTCAGAGATAGGAAGTAGAACATGTTGCATGCGCATTGAAGGTGGTGAGTCTTCGGTATTGGACGGTCGTTCACACCGACGTCAATACGTTGACTCGGCGAGTGTGGTATTTACACTTAGCCTTGAAAGTCTTGCGGTCCAGTCAGCAAGAGTACGCAGACGCTCCGCGGGTTTTGCGAGAGGCGTACGATAGGTCTAGGTTAGGTAGTGTGAATACCAACCTAGAGGTGGGCGAGGCCCAACCCACCGCTTCTGTTTGCCACTACGGGAGTATCCTGAGAGTCTAGCTCGCTCCAAAAAGGGGGAACTAAAGGTCTATGCGCATAGAGTCGTAGTGAGTGAGTTGCACTGTATGAACATAGCATAACAGCATACTTTGCATGTCATAGCATAAACATTGCATTCAACCCACCCCTAACGTATAAGTCGGTTATGAGACTTCTTATACGGTAGGCCCTGCTAAACGACCCCTTGGTCTATAGGTTTGTATGGGCATTCCTATAAATCAATGGTTACTTTTATATTACTTTATTTGTCATTATATATACTGCTTACTGTTCTTTACATGCACTTTACTATGCTTACTTACTGCTTCATATATATATACACCTGTGTAGTTGTAGATCCGCCGCCACCTGCTTTTGTTTTTACCCCTTGAATGTCCTCCGCTTCCTCCTCCCCATACGGTGCCTAGGAGCCATTGGGGGTGGGGTGGGGAACATAAGGCTTAGTCTTTTTGACTAACGGTCGGTGGACCATATCATTTTAGGGGTTCGAGGAGACGCTGCAACACCAGAGACCAGTGCAGACGGAGGAGGGACAATGCAGTACAGGAGCTCAGGATTCGGGTTCAGTGAGTGATTAGGAGTTAGCTTCCGCGAGTGATCTTGTAGTGAGGATATGATGTACAGGGCATGAGCCCTCTTTATTATTGTACCTTTGTTATCTTTTTATTCAGTTATATCATGTGGACGTTTATATTTCATGTTGATTCTGTGGACTTGTCTTCTTTAATGTACTTTTCTTCGTGATCGATTTGGCCGGCAGGATCGGCGTTTTGTAGTGGCGACCTTCCCGAGTGAAGGTGTCACCGCAAAGCGGCGGTTCTGGGCCTAAGACCCGGATGTTTGAAAAAAAAAAAATGGGGTCTTACATTGCGC
Organism: Dactylorhiza incarnata; assembly: GCA_033032865.1. Taxonomy (NCBI): domain Eukaryota; kingdom Viridiplantae; phylum Streptophyta; class Magnoliopsida; order Asparagales; family Orchidaceae; genus Dactylorhiza; species Dactylorhiza incarnata. Next base: position 9,923,821 of record JAWHQI010000053.1, read on the forward strand.
GGTTACTATCCGCACCCCCACGCCTCAGAAAGTTCTTGATTTCTTTATTTTTTTTATAAATAGCCAGGCTCACCCACCACATTTATAGCTCATTCCAACTTCCTTCTCTTCCTTGCTTTCGCACTTGCACTCGCGCCTCTTTACAGATTTTTTCCGCAACCTTTCTTCCGCGCCATGGTGGTCGAGTCCGATGGCAGGGGCAGGTGCGCTCAAGCATTCGCCAACCATGATTTCGCCACCTGCGACATGTCCGAAGAGGATTTTACCATGGCGATTGCTGACTACGTCCTACCGGGGTTCGTCGCGCGCTGCCCTGGGGACCGCGACCGCATCAACCAATTCTCGCCAGACACACTCGCCATTCCCGTGGAACACTTCGAGGTTGGACTCCGCCTCCCCCTTTGGTCAGAGCTGCGCCAGACCATCCGCTACTTCGGCGTCGTTCCCGCGCAGCTGAACCCCAACTTCATCGCCATGTTGGTAGCATTCGCCTGCTACCTGCGGGAGGAGGGGATCGAGTTCTCCCTCCCCGTCTTCCGCAAGGTGTTCGACTTCCGGGCGAAAGGCGGGGTAGCCTTTTTCTTCGGCCAGAGCCCGCTCAAGATCACCGGCACCGCCAACAAGAACCACGACTGGGTTCGGCGGTTCATCTTTGTGATCGGGAGCTTCGGCAACACCCTTCTCGCGCCAGTGCAGAAGGATGAGTCGACCTACATACCTCCTTCGCTGGGGGGTTATGAGGCCAAGCTCCACCTGTTCATCCAGGGGCACGACATGAACGCCGTGTAATTGCGGAAACACGTTAATTCGCTTCCGTCGGTCCTGCCGGGAGAGGGTAAGGCGAACTAACTCAACCCTAGCTCCCGCTTACTTTTATTTGTTTCCTTTTCTTTTCTTACTTGATTCATCTGATGCAGGGATCCGAGATCTCCCCCTCCACCCGCCGAATGCGAGTGTGGGGACTCCCGACGCCGCCCTAACTCCCGCGCGGTCCGCCATCGAAGCCTGCCGCACAGATTCGGGCTCTTCGAAGCCTAGCGGCCAAAAGCGGAAGCCTGACGCGGCTCCCGGTTCTCCTTCCAAGCGGTCCAAGACTTCATCAACCGCCAAGGGTAAGGCGGTCGCCGCCGAGACCCCTGAGTCGAGTGCCCCGATCACGGTGGACACGGCGGTCAAGACCTCCAGCGCGCCGGCGGGGTCTTCCTCGAGACCGCCGCCGAGAGGGCATCGGAATTTCGCCCTGGGCGAGAAGTTTGTGGACGAGGCAGGTGAGCCCCTGCTCCAGTGGGATCGAAAGCCCAACCGGGTCTCCGTTTCCACCCTCCTACCAACCTGGACGGAGCAGGACACCACCAACGACGAGGTCTATGCCCTCTCTTTCGTGCTCTACAGCCGTGAGGACGCCTCAATCTATGACGTCGAGTCCACCCGGACGCTCGCGCATGAGGCCGCGCGGGCTCAGTTGCGCGCTCTCGAGCTTGCGCATGTCCTCGCGCCGCAACGTCACCCTCGCGTTGTAACACCCCAGGGCAGGCCGGCAACCTCATCCTGCGTGTCCGGGCCGCAGCCCATGTGCAACCCCAACCCCTCTCCGCGCCTGTTTCTCAGCGCATTGGGTTGTTGAGGGGGGATTCGATCCCGCCACCTCCTTGATAAGAACTCCTTCAACCGAGTCTCATCACCAACTGAGCTGGTGATGAGACTCGGTTGAAGGAGTTCTTATCAAGGAGGTGGCGGGATCGAATCCCCCCCTCAACAACCCAATGCGCTGAGAAACAGGCGCGGAGAGGGGTTGGGGTTGCACATGGGCTGCGGCCCGGACACGCAGGATGAGGTTGCCGGCCTGCCCTGGGGTGTTACACGCGTGGAACCTCGTCGAGGTCGAGAGAACGCGCGCTCTCGCCTCTTCTGAGGTCGTGACCCTGAAGCAGCAGCTGGAGGCCGTCGAATCCCTTCTCACTAGCCGCCCAGTCCGAGTGGTAAGTTCAACCCCTCATAGTGACTCAAGCTTTCGCACTTCCTTGCTTTCTTGCCCGGGTGCTAACACTCTTTTCTTGCAGGACTAAGCCAACTCCGACATCCTACGCGTGCGAGTGGCCATCCTCGAGGACCGGGTCAAGGAGCTGCAGGCCGAGAACCAACAGCTGCGAGACGCTGCTGTTCCGCCGCCTCCCGGAGAGAAGGACACTCGGCATCACTATACCAACGACGAGCTCGAGGCGCTAATGCAGGAAACTGCCCAAGGAGCGGCAAAACATGTGTTGGAGGTGTTTCGGAGTGCTGGGCTCCTGAAAGAAGGGAGCGAGAGGATCACGACTCGCCACGTGCTGCCCGAGCTCTTCGCCCGGCCTTCAGGCGCAAGCAGTGGATCCTCCAGCGAGAAGTTCGACGGTTCCTCCTGAAGACATGCTTTATTTTTCTTTTTTGGTTGTAATGCGGGATCTTTCTTTTGTAAACTCTTTGAAAATGAAATGAAATGGAAGATTTTTGTTTATCTACATTTCTGTGATTTTTCATTCTCTGTTTTACTTGTTGTCATTCGCTAATAGTTCGCGCGCTCGTATGTCGTCCTCCATGCTTTCGCATTCTCGCCTACGTATTTGCGTACCGCTTGCTCATTCGCGTACCGCCGACCCTTAATCTTATTAGGTCGAGACTAAGGCGTTCTCGCCCTATAGGTGTGCCACACGGTCACAACCCACTCGCGCGCGTTCAGACCCTTTTCGGACTTAGGCGATCGTGTTGATTTCTGTCGGGAGCGTGACCACGCCGAGAGCTCGCCTCATCCCACACGATTCTTACCCCCTTGTGGTAGGTTGACTCCCCTGGTGCATTCGCCGGGCGAGTGCCCTTCTCAATGGACCACACTCGCCAGCGAGTGCCCTTCTCGATGGACACCATCGGCCGGCGAGTGTCCTTCTCGATGGACACCATTCGCATACCTCATACTGAGATACTTACCTCGTGTCGATCTTTCCTTTCTTGGCTTTTCCTTCCCTCCCTTGCCTTCATCGAGAGTCGTCACCGAGTGAGCCTACGACCCTGCTAGCTAGGTGAGAGCCTGGTCAGCGGGTCTGCTCGGGGCCAACCTTTGAAACCTTTCATCCTGCCACCGAGTGAGCCTACGGCCCTGCCAGCTGGGTGAGAGTCTGGTCAGCGGGTCTGCTCGAGGCCAACCTTTGAAACCTTTCATCATGCCACCAAGTGAGCCTACGGCCCTGTCAGCTAGGTAAGAGCCTGGTCAGCGGGTCTACTCAGGGCCAACCTTTGAAACCTTTCATCCTGCCACCGAGTGAGCCTACGGCCCTGCCAGTTAGGTGAGAGCCTGGTCAGCGGGTCTGCTCGGGGCCAACTTTTGAAACTTTTCATCCTGTCACCGAGTGAGTCTACGACCCTGCCAGCTAGGTGAGAGAGCCTGGTCAGCGGGTCTGCTCGGGGCCAACCTTTGAAACCTTTCATCCTGCCACCGAGTGAGCCTACGGCCCTGCCAGCTAAGTGAGAGCCTGATCAGTGGGTCTGCTCGGGGCCAACCTTTGAAACCTTTCATCCTGCCACCGAGTGAGCCTACGGCCCTGTCAGCTAGGTGAGAGTCTGGTCAGCGGGTCTGCTCGGGGACAATCTTTGAAACCTTTCATCCTGCCACCGAGTGAGCCTACGGCCCTGCCAGCTAGATGATAGCCTGGTCAGCGGGTCTACTCGGGGCCAACCTTTGAAACCTTCTATACTGCCACCGAGTGAGCCTACGGCCCTGCCAGCTAGATGAGAGCCTGGTCAGCGGGTCTATTCGGGGCCAACCTTTGAAGCTTTCTTTCATCTCACAAGTTATCACATCATATATAAGAAAAACTAAGTTTAAAAGTAAACAATCTTATTACATGAATTCAAGGGTAGAAACGTTTCAGGTCATCACCACTCCATGTGTGACCGATGGACTCGCCTTCCACATTCTGGAGGCGATATTCCCCCGATTTCAGGGCTTCTTCGACGACATAGGGGCCCTCCCAATTGGGATTGAGCTTCCCCACCGCGGCTGATCTTCCGGACGCGTCGACCTTTTTTTAATACAAGGTCGCCTTTCTCGAATTGATTGATCCTAATGTGCTTGTCAAAATACCTTGTCATCCGGCGCTTAACTTCTTGTCAAATGGTGGCAAGATCTCGGACCTCCTCAATCAGATCTAGGGAGAGCCATAGTTCCTCTTCATTATCCACTCTCCACTCTTCGTCGCCTCTTTCGGCGGCCCTTACCCGCGGTGTCTTGACCTCGAATTCCATGGGAAGGACAGCCTCGCAACCGTGGGAGAGCTTGAAGGGGGTCTCGCCGGTGGAGGTGTTGGGTGTAGTCCTTAGAGCCCATAGGACCGAGAGGAGCTGCTCCAACCAATTTCCTTTCAAGTTTTTCACCTTCATTTTCAGCAGGTTTAGTATGATCTTGTTCGCTGCCTCCACCTGTCCGTTGCTCCTAGGATGATGAACAGATGCGAACCTGAGGTTTATTCTCAGTTGGCTGCAGAAGCTAATGAACTCTTCACTAGCAAACTGTGACCCATTATCTGTAACTATGGCTTGAGGGATCCCATGTCGGTAGATGATCTCCCCTCATACAAAGTTGCGGATTACCTAGGAGGTTACCTTGGCCAACGCCCTGACCTCCAACCACTTTGAGAAGTAGTCGATCATGACCAGGAGGAACCTCCTCTGCCCACTTGCCTGGGGGAAAGGTCCTACCAGGTCCATCCCCCAAATCGCAAAGGGCCAAGGTGCCGTGATGCTCCTTAGCCTCTGAGCCGACAAAAGTTGAAGCGGGGTGAAAAATTGGCACTTCTGGCATTTTTTGGCGAACTCTGCTGCATCCTTGCTCAGGGTCGGCCGGAAGTATCCCTGCCTCATTATCCTAGATTCCAACGTCCTGCTCCCCGAGTGGCTGCCACACTCGCCAGAGTGAACCTCCTTCAAGACCCTCGGGACTTCTTCAGATACACATTGTGCCAAGAGTCCCGAGAGGGTCTTTCGGTACAGGTCCCCTCCATTCAACATATAGTAGGCCGACTTGTGCCTGAAGAGCCTTTGATCCGGGACCTCCTCCGGAAACTTGCCTGTTGCCAGAAATGTCATAAAAGGATCCTTCCATGAGGGTCGTCGCTCTATATCCATCAGCTCTCCCTCTTAGATCGACGAGCGGAACAGATCCATCAAGGTCCCTCCGGCCCGAGGACATGACTTAGCCAACCGATCCGCTGGGGTACTTTCCTCCCTTGGTATGTGCCTGATTGAGAAGGTTCTAAAGGTCCCGATGAGGCCCCTCACCTTGGTCAAATACCTTATGAATGTGGGCTCTCTTGCCTCGAACTCGCCCTTGATTTGTGATGATATCACCATTGAATCTGTGAGGACCTCTACATCGTGAACCCCTGGCTCCTGGGCCAGACGCAAGCCAGTGATCACTGCTTCGTACTCTGCCTGGTTGTTGGTGATGGGGAAATGTATCACTATGGCTTGCTCTATCTTTACTCCATGGGGGCTTTCCAATACCACCCCTCCTCCCAGAGAGTTTCTTCCCAAGGCCCCATCCACCAGCAGCTTCCAGGGGACGTGACGAAGGGTTTGCTCCTCTTCCATTTCCGCTTCCTCTACCTCTTCTTCGGCCTACTGCCATGGTTTGGGGGGGGGCGGCCTCGGACCCTGTCGCCACCCCGGGGGGTTGAACCGCCCTTGCCTGTAACAACCCTACTTTTCATTTTAAGTAGTTAATTGATTTCTGCTAACCGCAGCCCCCCCCCCCCTCTTTAAACCTAACCGCAACTCCACCCCCCCCCCGATTCATTCTTCCGCACCCAAGCCGCAAGCCTTCCCGATCTCGCTCCCGCATCAGCTGGGGCTCCCGTCTCGCAAAAAAAAAATCCCGCAAGCCGCAGGCCGCTCCTCCCGTCTCCTGCGCCCGCTCCCGCACCCGGCTCCCGCGTGCAGCGCCGTCGACGCCTCCTGCTCCCGTCGGCATCTCCTCCGTCGGCGCCTCCTCCTGCCATGGCCGACGCAGCCTGTTCCTCCTCCCCTAGCCGACTGTGGCCCCTCCAGCATCCCTTCTTCCTCCAAGGGCTGGCAACCTCCTCCTCTTCCTCAGCTAGGGCAGCACTCCCCCTCTAGCGGCAAGGCCTCCCCTCCTTCTCGTGGGCAGCAACCCTCCAGCCGCCAGTTTAAAGGTTGACAGCCCTTTTCCTCTCCGTTTCCGCCTAGGGTTTTGCTCGAACCCTCCTCCGCTCAGATTTTGGACTCGGATTCGGCTCCTTGAGCCCGATCTTGACTTCCTATTGGTAGGAAATTCCTTCTTCCCCTCCTATTTCAGATGTTTGCCCTCCTATATTCATCTAACCCCGGTTTATTTGTGATTTTCGGCGCTGATCGTCGAATCTCTCAGCGGGATCTCTTCAAGTCCTCTCCGATTTAGGGTTTCCGCAACCTAAGCGCCGCCAAGTCTCCGTCTCCGCGTGGAATCTCTTCTCCCCTCTCTTTTGAGGGAGGTAATCCGCTAAACCCTCTTTGTTTATTTTCCGCGTCGTAGAATGCTCGTGTTAGCATAGTGAATTAAGCTATGTTGCTTTCATCGTTCTTATACAGGTTCGAAATATGATTTCTGATTTTTGCTCGCGCTATTTGGCCGCCCCCGTCAGCTTCGGCTTATTTAAGGCAAGTAGAGATCCCTTTCTCTTGCAAGCATTGAATTTAATTGTCTTGTCTGTTCTTGTTTTTATATGAATGCACTCTTGAATGCTTGTTTCGTCAAATAAATTTAGACCTCGAATCCCTAAATAGATTTGTTATTAGTTTGAGGTTCACGCGTCCGAATAACATGAATTGTGAATGAGAATGATGGTTACTTGGATATTCACTTAGATGAATTGTGTCTCATTTGTTGGAAGACGAGTTAATGAACGAAAGTTGTTTTTAATTGGATTTCCATTTAAATGAATTGCGTCTCATTGGATGGATAAAAGTAAGACTAATAGATCTTTTCGAGCAGGAACATTAATTGTTGTAATGATAAATGTTAAGATTCCTGCTAGCAACTAGATGAATTGTGTTTGACATAAAATATTCGGTTCGTACACATATTTACTTGAAGGATAATCGTTTGTTGGAATGGTTCAAACTAAATGAATACTTGGTATCCTGGAAAATTGATAAATAATAATCTTAATACTCGTGAATACTTGAATCCGCAAGTTTCTAAACTCTCCATCGAGTTCTTTGAGTCATCAAATCTTGTTTCTTATGTCTGTCTGGTTCCAAGGCTTGGTTAAATAACGTTATATAACTTGATTCCTCTCGTTTCACATTTGTAAAATATACTCTTGTATATCTGAATCAATACTTGGTTACATATCTTGATATACTTGAATCACGAAATCATGAATTATTTCATTAATAACACAAGTAAACATTGAAAGGTAGGGTTTAACTAACGCAACTCCTTGACTTGGGTTCCCTCTTGAATCCCTAATGGAAACAAAGGACCGGTCATAGCGAGCATAAATTTCTGAATCTCCTGAATCCGTACTTGAATCTGTCTGAATCATGAATCCTGCGCGTCAAACAAAAACACCTACACTTTCACTTGTTACAACTTATGTTATTACATGAATCACTTAGGTCCTGCGTGTCATAAGCAGATCTTGGAAGCTAGAGTTTAGGTGGTGCATCGTCTTGTTTGCATGGACGTGATAAGCAGGAAATACTCTTATTCTAGTAAGCCTTACACTTGGACTTAGTGTGAACCATGCGCACCCACTATAAACACCTACGCATTTCAACGATTACAGCTTATGTCGTTGCATAAATGTTTAGGCTATACCTCGGAGTAGTCTAATAATCCTAGATATTTCTGCTTATTTCACTTGCTTGCCTGTCTTGTTAGCTCTGTTTCATGAAAAGCGGTACACATAAATATGTTGTTTCCCTGCTCGTATTTTTATTTAGCTTTACTCCTGTTGATTTTCAATGTTCTGAGACTTTTCCTCTTTGTTTTGGATTTGCCTTAGTGTTCGTGCATGCGCCGCCCGCTCTCTGAGGTCGTTCTGCGCCAAACTTCAGGTTTTGTGTTTTTGTTTCATTTCTTTTACTGTCGGACATTTCTGTTATGTAGTAATTACGATCGGCCATTTTCTCTTGTTTCATGGACAACTGCTAGGCTAAATATTATATGTACTAGAATTTGACATGTTTTGCATGTTCATTCATTTGCGATGTTCACTGCATAAATTTCTGTTCCAGAACTTGTATCTTGAGCTTTTACTAAAATGCATGTGCACCTGTTTCAAATTATCATGTTTTAAAGCTTCCGCAACAAAACAACATGTTTTTACTTAAAAGTAACTCTTTTAAAACTATTTGTAGTATTTCTGTCTCCGCCTTAGCAGGCATGGATTTCTTTTCGCCCATGCCTGTGGCATCACGGCCCGCCCCGAAGCGCACTCTGACTCTTGTCGAGACGGGTCGTGACATTGCCCCCCATGGAAATTCCCCCCTCCTTGGTGCCCTCTTCCCTGACCCTGTCCTGGTCCTTCATGGGGTCTCCAGGTCAGCCGATTGTTAGGCGCCTAGTACCCCCTGCCTTGCTGCTGTCCCTGGAACCCCTGACCTCAGGGTTCCTCTCTTCTCCTCACCTCCTGCTGCCTTCCACCTCCCTGCTCCCTCGCTTCTCCACCGCCCAACTTGGTCATCTGCTTGGAAAACATCGGGTTTGCCGCCTCCACTTCGATCTCCTTCTCTGCTCTCTCCATGAGCTCTTCAAAGGAAAGTGAGGGCACTCTCTTCAGTTCTACTCTAAAGAACCCTTCGCGGAGCCCCAAGATAAAGGCTAGCATCAGGGTGTGCCCCGACACTTCATCGATCAAGAGAATTTCCTCGTGGAACCCATCCATGTAACTCATCGGCGTCTCTTCCGCACCCTGCTTGACCGCGAACAAGAACTCCGCTCCCTTCTTTCTCTTCTTGAACGTCGAGAACCTCGGGAGGAAGCATCGTCGCAGATCCTCGAAGCAGTAGATCGAGCTTGAGAGTAGTTGGTGAAACCAGTCCCGAGCTTTCTCCTTCAGGGTGATGGCGAAGAATCGGCACTTGAAAGCGTCCGACACTTGTCTGATGGAGACGGCGTCCTCGAACCACTGAACGTGCTGTACCGGGTCATCCCTGCCCGTATAGTAAGACATAACTGGTTCTATGAACCCTTCCGGAACCGGGGCCATGAGGATCAGCTCACAAAAGGGACTCCCTTCCCCCATTCGGCGAGTGGCATGGTCTGGCGGAGTCAGTTCACACACCTCAGCACTCGCCGGGCTAGGGAAGAGTTGGCGCCCGGGGAGGTCTCGCCCACTTCCTTCCGCTGCCGCCTCCTTCCCGGGTAGCTGACCGGGAGCGTTCTCGACTATCAGCTGGGGCGCGACCACCAGGACTGCGGGTGTCTCGAACTCGCTCCTGGCGGCGAATGCGAGATTCAAGGTCTGCAGGACCTCCCGCTTGAAATCTTCGAACATTCCCATCGTTACCCCACTCGCGAGTGGTTGCGAGTGGTCTGGGTCAGATCTTTCTTCCTCACCTCCAGCCATGGAGCTCAGCTAGAGATTTTCCTGTATATGCTACGGTTCACGCTCACCGCACCAAAAATGTTGAAACCGTCAACCGGTCTCTTGAGTTCAGACCCACATGGGTGTAGCCTATACCTACTTCTCCCTCACCGACACTCTTGATTGTGGATGAAGAAAAATGAATAGACCCAAAGCTGTAGCGAGGAGGTCCCGCCACACACCCGGAAGATCTTAGAGAGCTTCCCCTCTCAAACCAATGCTCAACTGGGCATCTTAGAGGGCAATACGAGCCAACCAAAACTAGCCAGGAGGAGAGAGCCCAAAAGATCGGATCTCCTCCAAGGTGCCCTTAAGGATCTATTTATAATTTTTCTAGTCTGGTCTGCAAATAGCGTAAATCCGTCTTTTAGTTTTACTAATCGCACCCCAAATTGGTCTGTTAACAGCCTAACTCCGATGTTCTGAAGGGCTATTGACAGCCCACAAAGGGTATCTAGGTAATTTCCTCATTAAAGCCTTCTGGGCGAGTGATCCGTGAAGGCACCACTCGCCTGACTTCTCGCACACTAGGTTCCTCTGAGCAGGTGGTCAGTATGGGCACCACTCGCCCGATACCTGGCTCGCTTGGCGAGTGGGGTTCCGCCCTCACTCGTCTGGCCTCCTGCGCATTCGCACTCCTAGCGAACGAGTGTTTTGCAGACGCACTCGTCCAAAGGCTTCCCTGCCTCTCCTGACCTGGGCGAATGATCCCCCAGCACTCTTGGTGAATCCTCTTCTTGACCTACCTTGCATGCCCTTTGACCCTTTGGGGTCCAGGGACCCACTCAACGAATACGGGGTTGTACAGGATTCATCATGATTGATGAACCAATACTATTAAAATCAGTGGCTTGCAACCACAACAGTACTTGAATGTAGCAAAACAATTATTGACTGATAGTACCAGGGGTATAAATTATGAGGGTTCAACTTCCCAACATATTCAAAAGTAATACCTTTTTCTTTGCCTTGTTCTCCCCTTAATTCCATTGTTTTCTAAAGCAAATCAATGGGCCGAAAGGGAAAACATCTATCACATTATACGTCCAGTCGCACGACTGAAGCCACACATACCTCCGGTTATAATAGACTCAGAAGACAAAAAAATTGCTTAATCCAATTTTGAAACCCTCATACTCTCAGATCTGACTATATGAATTAGAAACTCAATATTGTTGAATCACAGTCATTCAGTTTTAATATGTATATACATTGATTCTTATAACACTTATAACAGATACGCAATTGTGCTAATAGCACTTGTGTGGGACAATATACTGTCTCACAATTTGATCGAATTTATCATAATTAATGGACCAGTATCACTAATTGTTATATATCCGTAGAGGTCTTGGGGGGCGTCTAGGAAAAACTCCACTAAAGGGAGGTGAGGTCAACGGTCAACGCATGATCGCCCGAGTTGAAGAAACCGAACCCACTCTCTCCATGACCAACCGCCCTCGTCGAACCGCCCGCAACCACACGGTAACGCTACCGCGCGGCGCTACCGCACGGTAGCGCGCGCGGTAGCGCGCAGGCCGCCCCTTCACAGGGGGCGCTGCCTAACCGCACCCCTCTTGGGGTGCGGCCAAGCCGCACCCCTAGTGGGGTGCGGCCGGGCCGCACCCCCTTAGGGTGCGGCCAAGCCGCACCCTAACCGCACCCCTTGCGGTACGGTCGAGCCCCCCCCCCCCCCCCGAATGGAGGGGTACGGGGGTGTCCGCCCTCTCTGGGCTCGTTGTGTGTCCTTTGGGCCCCGTATTTCACTCGGAGCGCTCCCGCGCTCATAATGTGCTCAGAACGCCTCTAAGCGCGTTCGGAGCACTTCCGTGTTCGTTGCACGCTCAGAACAAAACTGCCCGAACTGCCCGAGGGGAAAGATGGTCAATTACGAAAAATGGCGATCCGTGTGCTCTGAACCGGAAAATATGATTCGTCCGCCGGGTGGTTACGGTGGTTACAACGACGAAATTACCGGGCTACCCCTGGTCAAAGCTATAAAAAGACCCACAGGGCTTCATTTGAGGGGACCTTGCCTTCTGAACCCGGGAGAGCTTCTTGCAGACTTTCGCGAAATTCTCCTTCGGACTCGAAGATTTCCTTCTTCCTGAAAGGCGACTCAGCGCGCTCACTTTTGTTCTCCAGGGCGTTCTCACTTTTGTTCTCCACCTTTCTCAGAAGGAAAAAAGACTTAGTTTTTCTGGAGGTGGTCTGTCACCTTCGGAATTCTTTCTCTCTCTCTCTCTCTTTCTCTCTATTATTGTAACGAGCAGCGGCCTGTCGCGCTCGACTTCTAAGTCTATAATTGTAACCCCCCAGAAGATAGTGGAAGTTTGGTCGGCACAGCTCCGGCCACGTGGTTTTTTACCCTTTCCGGGTTTTCCACGCTAAAAAGTCTCAGTGTAATCAACGAATCTAAAATTAACTGTTTGCACGCTTGGTTCGCTCCCGAGCTAAGGTGGTTCAAGTAAACCGGTCTACCAAGAGCCCCAAGCGACCCGCAACAGTTTGGCGCCGTCTGTGGGATTCGATTCTCAAAACTCTGCAAAGACTCACTAAAGGAAGCGCTTCACCACCAATTGCAATGGCAAGAAAAAGTGCTCGCGCTACTGAAGGATCAATCCTGGAGGGACGCATCGACCCAGCTCCCTGCCACTCGATTATCAATGTGCCTCTCGCAGAAGAGGCAGCGTCTGTGCCCGCAGCAATACAGGAAGGGCGCATGCGGCAGATGGAAGAACAGCAAGCCGAGATGCTGTCTCTTGTAAGAAATCTCGGGGCTCCTCGTGTTCCCATTCAACCGACAGTGTTGAACGTTCCGCCGCCCCCAGCTCCGAGTCATGCCCCGAACGAGGAGGTCGCTCGAGAGGAAGAAGCCTCAGAAGAATTCTCCGACGCAGCAAATTCCGCCCATCCTGCTCCCCCAGCCAGAGGCCCAGGAGCTGACCCCCATCACCATCGACAAGGAAGAGCTGCTCCTGGCCGAGCAGTAGAAAGAACCACACGAGAAGAAATACGCGATATGATAGAGGAAGAATACATCCAGGCGGGGCGACGCGCAGCCCTCGCCCGCCGTCCCACACACCACGGCTCCCCACTATCGCCTCAAGTCCTGGCCCATCAGTTCCAAACAGTTTCAAGCTTCCCAACATCGAAATGTTCGATGGGACGGACGACCCGGTGGAACATGTCAATCACTTCACCACCATCATGAGGATTTACAGCGCCGCGGACCAGCTCCTCTGTCAGGTGTTTCCGACAACTTTGAAAGGACAAGCGCGCACTTGGTTCCACTCCCTGCGAGATGGGGCCATCAACAACTTCGCAGAAATGGCGCAGCAGTTCGTGGACCAGTTCATCGCCAATCGTAGGATTGTCCGAGATCCCTCCCATCTCTCAGGAATCTGCCAAAATGACGGAGAGACTCTCAAGGATTTTTCAGACGCTTCACCTCGGAGGCTCGGCAGATCCCGGGGGTCGACCCCGAGCTCTTGCGAGGAATCTTCCTTGGAGGTCTCTGCCCAAGTGGCTTTTACTCAGCTCTAATGAGAGAAACCGTACCAAGCTATCCTGACCTCGTTCAGCGAGTCAAGGCCCAGATAGCAGCAGATGAGGCAATTTAAGCGCACCGCCGGCAGTTCGAGGGGAGCTCGAAGAGGAAGAAAGAGGAGTCGCTGCCGCAGACATTCCCAATAAGGAAAACAAGCATTACGACAACCCCAGCCGAGACCGAGGATCTCACCAACATCAGGACTACACTCCCCTGAACACTACCAGGACTAACGTATTGTACGCAATCAAAGACAACCAGACGCTCCGCAAGCCCAGACCCCTCGCTAAAGACTCGGGGGACCAGACAAAATATTGTGAGTTCCATCGTGGACAAGGACATGACACGGAAAATTGCTCCAAGCTGAAGGATGAAATCGAGCATCTGGTCAAACAAGGCCTACTGGGGAAATTCCTACGAGACTAGGCGACTATTCGGCAAGCAGGAGATCAGCTAACGGCCTGCCAGGAAGGACCGGGAGCAACCCTTAAGGCAGTCATCCCAGGAGAAAGCTTCATACTCATCAGCGGGGCTCTACCAGCGCCGCTGAAATATTCTGTCAACTTTGTTTCTATCAACTTTGTTTCTGTAAAAACTTTGTGTAAATTGCCACTACTAATTGTTTTTAAAGTTAATCATTCCAGGCATGTCATATCCTGCGCTATCGAAACTACGTAAAGACGTCCATTTGCATAAACAGCACCTGCCTCAAGGCAGTGCGCTAATGAACAGCACTTGTCTCAAGGCAGTGCGCTAATGAACAGCAACTGCCTCAAGGCAGTGCGCTAATGAACAGCACCTGCCTCAAGGCAGTGCGCTAATGAACAGCACCTGCCTCAAGGCCGCGCTAATGAACAGCACCTGCCTCAAGGCAGTGCGCTAATGAACAGCACCTGCCTCAAAGTAGTGCGCTGATGAACAGCACCTGCCTCAAGGCAGTGCGCTAATGAACAACACCTGCCTCAAAGCAGTGCGCTAATGAACAGCACCTACCTCAAGGCAGTGCGCTAATGAACAACACCTGCCTCAAAGCAGTGCGCAAATAAACAGCACCTGCCTCAAGGCAGTGCGCTAATGAACAGCACCTGCCTCAAAGCAGTGCGCTAATGAACAGCACCTACCTCAAGGCAGTGCGCTAATGAACAGCACCTGCCCCAAGGCAGTGCGCTAATGAACAGCACCTGCCCCAAGGCAGTGCGCTAATGAACAGCACCTGCCCCAAGGCAGTGCGCTAATGAACAGCACCTGCCTCAAGGCAGTGCGCTAATGAACAGCACCTGCCTCCAGGTAGGGCGCTAATGAACAGCACCTGCCTCCAGGCAGGGCGCTAATGAACAGCACCTGCCTCCAGGCAGCGCGTTAACGAACAGCAACTGCCTACGGGCAGTACGCTCACAACAATCGCTCACTGTCGTCGATTGAAGGTTCACCCTTATCCACCGCAGTAAGGTCCCGACGTCGTAAGTGTTTGCCCCTCCCACGTTCGCCCCCGGTTTGAATACACCAGTTATTCACCGGCCAAGCCTATATTATGTAAAAGCCGCGAGCTCAGACTCGCGCAAACTAATTTCTTGTTATTGTTATGAAAAACTCGCAGGCTCGAACCCACGCAGACTCCTCCGTTATCTCGTAAAAGGCTATCAAGCTGTTCGGGCGTCAACGCTAAACAACAAGCCAGCAACAATCCCAAAGTACGAACATCTTTCGCCGACCATCTTGAAGCACCTTTCCTCAATCGACACTCCGACAACAACAGGGGCAGCAGGGCCACGAGAGTGCTACTGCAACGCGGCACAGAGTGAGAAATGCCTAAACAGAACGAGAAAGCAAAAGCAACCACACACTCATCCTTCGACAGCGATTCCTACCCAAGGCACCACGAAGAGAGCAATGATCAAAGCTGTCACGGAAAAATCAAAACCTCCGAACTCCTCCGCGGCAAAATTCGGACTCCGAAAGTTTGGGGGGCTTATGTTATATATCCGTAGAGGCCTTGGGGGGCGTCTAGGGAAAACTCCACTAAAGGGAGGTGAGGTCAACGGTCAACGCATGATCGCCCGAGTTGAAGAAACTGAACCCACTCTCTCCATGACCAATCGCCCTCGTCGAACCGCCCGCAACGACACGGTAATGCTACCGCACGGTAGCGCGCAGGCCGCCCCTTCACGGGGGCGCGGCCTAACCGCACCCCTCTTGGGGTGCGGCCTAACCGCACCCCTTGCGGTGCGGTCAAGCCCCCCCCCCCCCGAATGGAGGGGTACGTGGGTGTCCGCCCTCTCTGGGCTCGTTGTGTGTCCTTTGGGCCCCAGATTTCACTTGGAGCGCTCCCGCGCTCATAACGTGCTCAGAACGCCTCTAAGCGCGTTCGGAGCACTTCCGTGTTCGTTGCACGCTCAGAACGCTTCTGAGCGCGCTTGCGCGCCCGGAGCACTTTCACATTTCGGGCACGCTCACTTTTTGTCTTTCTAGCATGCTCACTTTTTGTCTTTCCAGTTTCTCAGATTTGAGGAACAGTTTGTCGCCTTTTTCGCCTCCAACAAAACTGCCCGAACTGCCCGAGGGGCAAGATGGTCAATTACGAAAAATGGCGATCCGTGTGCTCTGAACCGGAAAATATGATTCGTCCGTCGGGTGGTTACGGTGGTTACAACGGCGAAATTACCGGGCTACCCCCGGCCAAAGCTATAAAAGGACCCACAGGGCTTCATTTGAGGGGACCTTGCCTTCTGGACCCGGGAGAGCTTCTTGCAGACTTTCGCGGAATTCTCCTTCGGACTCGAAGATTTCCTTCTTCCTGAAAGGCGACTCAGCGCGCTCACTTTTGTTCTCCAGGGCGTTCTCACTTTTGTTCTCCACCTTTCTCAGAAGGAAAAAGGACTTAGTTTTTCTGGAGGTGGTCTGTCACCTTCGGAATTCTTTCTCTCTCTCTCTCTCTATTATTGTAACGAGCAGCGGCCTGTCGCGCTCGACTTCTAAGTCTAGAATTGTAACCCCCGAGAAAATAGTGGAAGTTTGGTCGGCACAACTCCGGCCACGTGGATTTTTACCCTTTCCGGGTTTTCCACGCTAAAAAGTCTCAGTGTAATCAACGAATCTAAAATTAACTGTTTGCGCGCTTGGTTCGCTCCCGAGCTAAGGTGGTTCAAGTAAACCGGTCTACCAAGAGCCCTAAACGACCCGCAACACTAATAAAACATTTACTGAATATGTGATACTATTTATCGATCAAATCCTGCAAAAGCATAATCATATTATCACAGTTTTATAAAGACAATAATAAAAAGAACAAAAAAAGGTGCTGAAGAGAGAAGGTTTCAACTACCTGGTAGTAGAAGGAAGACTGCCTGTTGACAGCAGAAACCAAGTCATATGTGATACTATTTACTGTGTCAGTATGCTTAATAATATTTGTTTCAGCTGAATAACTCCCGGGCTCAAGCTCAAAAGGTTCATCAGGACAAAACATGGACCATACTTCTGCAGTTTGATGACCTAATTTATCCTCTACGGTAGATTGGACATTTTTGTTGTCCAAGACTCTCCCATACAATTTCTCGCAGTCCTTTTTGTACTGAATCTGCGCATTGAGGCAGTTATATAAACTTGTTTCATCAGAAGAAGGGCGAAGGAGAAGAAAATTGAACCTGAAAAACGAAGGACATGAAATTTTCCTTGTGGGAGGAGCTTACCGGATTAAGCCGATGGCAGTGCCATATCCATTCACAATCAAGAGGGACAAGCAACGAACCATCCGGAGCTCCAGATTCAGTGTGCCTGGCTAGTAATGGAAGCCAGTAAGTCTTGTACCTACATGCGAAAACCTACGGTTACATGCGAGGAAGAAAACAAATCAAAGCAAATGGAACCAACAGATGTTTAAGAAAATATATCAAATTCCAGGGTTATGCCGTCAATGATATTATGAATTGAGCAACGGGAAAGCTTACGGATCATATTCTATTATCCTCTGTTAACCAAGTGGAACACTTACAAATTAGTGTGCTCAACTAAATGAATCAAACATAACCACAAACAATTTAGCAGTTGGTGACCTATGGATTGCCCTCTCAAGTAACGGGCCGTCGTAGAGAAACCGCCTTCGATCCACAGCAGCAAGAAACTGGAGCTGCTTCTCGGCCGCCGCCACCAGATCTTCGCTGAATACTATCTTCTGGGCCTCGAGCCACTCTAATTCTTGCTCCCTCTCCATTTCTTAAGGCAATCAAAGATTCAAACAAAGAGACAGAGGATCGCAGAATGGAATTAACCCGGAATCTGAAAGGGAGTGAAAGGTCTTCCCCGATCCTGCCCTGAATTCACATCCAAACACCAATTTCCGCATGTCAATTAGAGTTTGATCGCGCGCGAGAAATATCTACACAAGCTATGATTAGCCCGGAGAAGAAGAGGGGAAACAGTAGAGCATGTCAAAAGGAATAGTTCCAAAGAAACTAGTTGACTGAGAGAGAGAGAGAGAGAGAGAGAGAGAGAGAGAGAAGAGTCGACATGGAAATGGAAAGAGAAGCAACTACCTGAGTTTATCCCGCCACTGCCGGAGCGAAGTGTTTCTTATTTCTGCTTCTGTATATATAGTACAACCGGAGGCGCACTTTCCCTCTGTAATTATTAGAGGCAATTGTTAACCGCACCCCAGTTTTGACTATCCGCAACACTTTTATATGAAGTATTATGCGTTTTTTTAGAAATACGCCTTCTACAAGCATTTTTAGGAAAAGTGTTCAACACGAAAGTTGTAGATATCATCGAGATCTACAACTTTTGTGTTGAACATTTTTCCTAAAAATGCATGCACAATGCGTATTTCCAAAAATTCGTTATAGTTACACCCATGTTTCAATTCGGGCGGCAATACGTCTTGTGCGTGCATTTTTAGCAAAAATGTTCAACACGAAAGTTGTAGATCTCGACGATATCTACAACTTTAGTGTTGAACACTTTTCCTAAAATTGCTTGTACAAGGCGTATTTCCAAAAAAATATGTAATACTTCATATAAAAGGGTTGCGGATAGCCAAAACTGAGGTGCGGTTAACAATTGCCTTATTAAAAGCACGTCAAACACGTTTATCAGCACACCAACAATATTAAAAGCACACCTAACACGTTTATAGCACACCAACAATGTTAAAAGTACACCTAACACGTTTATCAGCACACCAAAAAAAAAACTTTCTAAAAAACACAAAGTTCTAACACACAAAGCTTTAAGTGCACACTGAAACGAATGCCTGCACATTTTTTTCTCTCTCTCTCTCTCTCTCGCCCGACAAAATCGACGCTGTTGGGGGAAAATGCCGGCAATAATCGCCGGAGAAACGCCGCCTCTCTCGCCGTAGATGAACTTGATAGTTCGGTCTTCTGTTGTTCATATTCTTTGTCGGAGCTTGTTGAAGAAGGGGATGTTTTAATTCTCTTTGATTATTCGAGGCGGATCAAATTAATATGATTTGATTGTCAATGGTGAAAATTAATGTGTTTTTAATATTGCTCTTATTTAATAATACAAGTCAGTATCTTAACTGCGACAGTGCATAGGAGCCCCTCAGTGCCGAAGCGACAGTACTTCGTCCACAACATTGTCTGGCGCGACGGCGCTACCACCGCTCACAAACCAACGTCGCGCCCATCGCTCACAAAAATTTATTAATTTTATGAATATAACTAGAAATATTTATATTAATATAAATAATACTCTTTCTCTCCTCCCTCTTTCTCCACTCTCTCTCCCACCTTCCCCTCTCCCTCTCTCCCTCTCTCTCCACTCTCTCCCACCTTGCTCTCTCTCTCTCTCTTATGTCCACTCTCTCTCTCACTGTGACTTTCTCTTCTCTCTTTTGAAATAATATTTTTTATTAAAATAGTAATTTGAAAAATTCTAATGTTTATCCGAATGCATATTTTCCCTTTTTTAAGAGTTGCAATAATTAATGGTTGCACCCCTCTTCTCCCAAATAAATTTACATTTCATAATATGCATGCACAAAAATATTCCCTCAAAACTATAATAAGCTGCAATCAAATTAAAATAATCTTAAAGCAAAATTTTACCAACATTCATTAGGAAAACAGTGCCAGAGCTTCCCTACAAGAATTTTTTTAGTAAGCAAGGAAAATATTCCGTTGGCGCGGCAGCGTTGGTCGTGAACGTAATGGTTATAAACTCTCGTTCGTGAACATCCGACCACACTGAAGAAACTTCACCCATTTTTATGTTCAAAACTAGTTTTAACAATCCACGACGATTGTGTTTTTGCCCAAACTCATGAGAGCAAATAGGTCATGTCAAACGGAGCCTAAGTCATCAATAAATCTATAATTTTTTTAAGCAAAATGTTCCTAACAATATTTTCTGCACTCCTATAATTTTTATCTTTTATTTCATTTTTTTACTAACAAATAATGGTAAAATTATGATGCAAATCGTGTTTGTACAACCCCGTATTCGCCGAGTGGGTTCCCGGGGCCTAAAATGTCTTTAGGCCCAACAGTTTTTTGACGCTGACCCCAGGCAAGAAGGAGGGGGCGAACGGTGGAGGCGGAGGCCTCCCGCTCGCCCAGCCTGTAAGAGGGGCGAGCCGGAGGCGTGCGGCCTCCTGGGCTCGCGCCCGGCCCAGCTAGGGGGTGAGGGGAGGCGCCGCAGGCCCCTCTCGCCCCGCCCGAGCTAGGGGCGAGGGGAGGCGCCGCAGGCCCCTCTCGCCCCGCCCCAGCTAGGGGGCGAGGGGAGGCGCCGCAGGCCCCTCTCGCCCCGCCCCAGCTAGGGGGCGAGGGGAGGAGCCGCAGGCCCCTCTCGCCCCGCCCCAGCTAGGGGGCGAGGGGAGGAGTCGCAGGTCCCTCTCGCCCCGCCCCAGCTAGGGGGCGAGGGGAGGAGTCGCATGCCCCTCTCGCCCCTCCCCAGTTAGGGGGGCGAGACCCGAGGCAGGCGACCTCCTGGTCTCACCCCCGCCCCGGCAAGGGGGGCGAGACCCGAGGTAGGCAGCCTCCTGGTCTCGCCCCCGCCCCGGCAAGGGGGCGAGCTCAGGAGGGAGGCGCCCTCCCGGCTCGCCCAGCCCAGTGAGGGGGCGAGCAAGGGAGGAGGTCAGCCCCCTCTTGTCTGGCCCCGGGAAGGTGTTATGGACTGCGTTTAGCGCTTCCAAACAGCGGGATTTGGCTATTTGCAAACCAAATACGGGGGTATTTTCGTAATCTCGTAGGCCATATTTTGGCTATTTGCAGACCCGTTTTTAAAATCCTATAAATAGGACCAAGGGGACATCATTTGGAGTCACTTCTCTCTTGGCCTTCTCTCCCCCTATGTTCCTTTGTTGGGTGGAGAGAGCCTCCAAAGGTGCCCAAGCTTAGCATTGACTTGGGAGGGGAAGCGCTTTTAGATCTTCCGGGTGTGTGGTGGGACCTCCTCGCTAAGCCATTGGTCTTGTTCCTAGTTCCTTAGCCTCTTAGCCTAGAGCTCTCCCTTGGGAGGAGTAAGTGTTGGTCACCCCTCAACTTGTTGAGGGCTCGAACTCCTCAAGAGACCATTTTATTGGTTTCAACAGTGTTTGTTTATTTGCAGATTTTGTCTATTGGTGCCTATATTTTTTTATCCGCAGATTAGTCAAGAAAATTAAATATAAAAAATGTCGTCTTTTTCACCTTCCTCACCATAGGAAGAGAGTAACCTTAGCTATCTAAATCTTCCCAAACAAACCAAAATCGCATGAACGGTGAAGAAATCGTCTTCCTTCCTCAACTCGGTCTCTATCCGCGCATTTATTTTATGGATCACAATCCGTGCACACATTGACGTGCTCAGAAGGTTGTCAGAAATGTTCCTTCGTTGTCGGGTCTTGCTCTTGGAGAGCAAAGATATCGGCTGCTCAAGTTTAAAATTGGTCTGCGGATAACAATTTGTAAACTCAAATAAAATGAGAAAAAGTTGGTCTGCGGATAGATATTTATGGTCTGCTAATAAGTGGAGGTCGCGGACGTAGTGGTTATGAATCGTCAGTTCATGAACTCCCGACCTCATCTAAGGAACTCCAACCACTTTTATATTCGAAATTAGTTTTGTTTTCTTGGCGACTGTTATAAATGTTATCATGTCAAACACATTTTATGATAATATAATGGTGTTTTTGTCTAAACTCACCGGAGCAAAACCCTCACGCCAAACGAACCCTAGGTAGGAATAGACAACACATCCGATACGCTAACGCATGTTTATATGCTATGGCGAATGTATACACTAATATGAGTGTATATATTATACACGAATTGAAATGTGTGTATACGCTATGATGTGAGTGTATACGCAACATATACGCCAAGACATTTAATATACGGGGTTAATTACCGGGACCTCCCCTGGGAGTTTGCAAAATTATAGGTTGCACCCCCTCTATCTCTTAAAATTATATTTGCATCCTCTCTAAGTCACCCCAGTTTACAAAAATGCCCCTTCTTTTAGAAATATGGATGAAAAATGATAAAATCAGCCAACTTATTTTATGATATTTCAATTTTATCCTTTTATAATGATTCCAGATTTAATACAACGGGTAAAATATAATTCACCATTTTCAATATAGAGTTATTGCAATGAAAAAAATTGGAATATCATAAAATAATTTGACCTATTTGATCACTTTTCATCTATATTTTTAAAGAAAAATGTCACACATTTCAATATAAAATCATTGCAAAAGGTAAAATTGAATATCATAAAATAATTTGGCTTTGAATATCGTAAAATAATTTGGCCATATTTCTAATGAAATGACATTTTTGTAAATGGGGAAACATAGAGAGGAGATAAATGTAATTTTGAAAGATAGAGGGGTGCAAACTGTAATTATGTCCCGGTACTTAACCCTCTTTAATTATTATATATTTAATTACTTGAAAGGGAAGGGAAGGCATGAGAATAATTGGATTCTTCAGTTGTCTGAACTATGAACTTGAAGTCTTTCTTTATTAATTAGTTACAGGTTGACTTTATAATTATAAGTCTCTCCGCCAATAATCCATGCGCCACGCGGTAGCGGTCGTGAACGTTGTGGTTATAAACCATTGTTCGTGAACGACCGACCTCACCTAAGGAACTTCAATTCCCGTTTATGCTCAAAACTAGCTTTCTTTTCTTTGTGACGGTCATAACCGTTGTCATGCCAAACATACATTTTACGGCGATGACGTCTTCGTCAAAACTCATCGGAGCAAAAACGAAGTGTCAAACGAGGCGTAAATTGATCATTTTTAGTTTTTTGAAGTAAAAGATGGGTTAAATTATTTTTGCGGAAGTTTAGAAGAGATTTATTGCGTTCACATAAAACATTATGTGAATAAGTTCATGCGGCTCAGAGGTTATGTTTCGGGTGGCGGTGGCAGTGGAAAAAACTCTATTCTGTTTAGGGTTGCGGTGTCAATAGCATTTGCAGCCTGATGTTTGATTTTTTATGTCCTTGAAATAGTGACAGAAATTGTGAAAGAAATTGTGACAGAGCCATCGGAAGCCTTCGCACATGCTGCAATTCGGGAGGATCGAGCCTTCAACCCTTACGCTCCGGCCGGCAGGGAGGAGATTCTTGGAGAAACACCTCGAAGCAATGCAGAGTCTGGCAGAAATATCTCGGAGAAGAAGCCAACAAAGGATTGTCGGGAGGTATTTAGGGCACTGGAGGTTGTCGAGAAGAACATCCACTGCCATAGTCGAGAGCTACGTGGTTCGTCGACGCGGAAGGAGAAGAAGCTCTGCTCGAGCCACTGCAGTACGATTTACAAATCGTGAAAACATTTGACGACTCAAAAACACGATAAAATAACGGGTCGAGTGTGGTGGCTGTTCACACTGCTCATTATTATTCCGTTGGCGAAACACACTAGAATAATACTATACTCCCAAATGAATTAATATTTAGGGCCTGTTTGGGAGAGCAATGGCGGTAGGAAAAAGGAGTGGTAGCAAAAAGAGGGTATGAAAATGAGATATTTGAAAAAGGTCTATTGCAAATGAAAATTTATTTGAGTGAACTTCATTTGCAGAGATTTTCAGAAACAAGAAATACATTATAAACTGTTTGGCAAAACTCGACATAAGCAAATAAAATAAATTCATAAATGGGCGCTCGTGTCGAAAATGCGCGCCCAGGCCAAAAATGGGCGCCCGGGCAGAAAAATGTGCTCCCGGGCAGAAAAAATTACTCACGGGCGGAAAATGCGCGCACGGACGCAAAATGCGCACACGAGCCGAAAAATGCGTGCCCGAGCCGAAAAATATGCGCCCGGGCGGAAAATGCACGTCATAGCCGAAAAATGTGCGCCCATGACAAAAAAAGCTCGCCCGGGAGGAAAATGCGCGCCCAAACACGAAAATGCGCGCACGGGCGGAAAATGCGCGCTCGGGCAGAAAATTCGCTCCCAGGTTGAAAATGCGGGTCCGGGCCGAAAATCTGTTACGAACGAAAAATGCGCTCCCGGGCCAAAAATACGCGCTAGGGCGAAAAAATGTGCACCCGGTCAGAAAATACGCGCTAGGGCGAAAAATGCGTGTTAGGTGGAAAATGCATCTCGCGCTAAAAATAAGCGCTCGGGCGGAAAATGTGTGCTTGGACGGAAAAATGCACGTCAGGGCCGAAAATGTGCGCCAGGGCCGAAAATGCGCTCCCGGGCCAAAAATATGAGTCCAGGCCAAAAATGCTCACCCGAGTGGAAAATGGATCGTCAGGGGAAAGACCAAGGTTTCCGCGATGTTGTCGAACTGAATTTAGAGGAGTAAAACGTTTTCACAGTATCAAATGTGTATCTGGATGATAAAATGATTTCCGAAAATGTTGAATAGTAGAAAGCACGTGAATTTTCAAAAAGAGAAGAAGAAAAAAGTTTTGGACAGTAGCTTTTCAAACCAATAAACTTTCTAAACCACTTGTTAATCTTAAATATCCCCGTGCGACTAATGTAAATGATAGTATACTCTATATGCAATAGAATGAAAAAGAAGAAGAATAGCATCATACAAATATATCTACATAATGATATTAATAATTTAATATGGGATTTAATTAAAAATAAATCAACAAATAAACGTACGCGGAATTGTTCTTTTAAGTGTACTCGGCAGTACCGTAGTTGTAGTACACATCGACTGTTGTACTTGGCCCGCATGCATGCAGTACAAGCAAATGTACTCGACAGTACCGTAGTAGTACACATGATATAAATAATTTAGGCTCCATTTGGAGGGACTTATTTTCACCGGTCAAGCGGTTACGACCGCATGAACCGGACCTTAATATGAGAAATTTTTGATTCTTATTGTGTGGGAGAAATTCATCTGGAAACTCGAGAGTTCGATCCCAATTCAAGTCGGATTTTTCTCGTCAAAAATTGTGCTTGCACTATTTTGACGGTCGGATTTTTCCCCGCACAAAAAGATCGTACGCACAGTGCACTAAAAAATTTCTTGAGGCACACGTCACGAGGAGTTATATGGTGTGCAAACATAAATTTTACTAATAAATTTGATTGTTTTATAATTAATATAGGGTCTTTATATTGGCAGCTCCTATTTGGCTTTTGGCACACCAATTTCTATGAGTTATAACGCGACTTATGAAAATATGCATTATACATGCATATTTAGGAAAAGTGTTCAACACGAAAATTGTAGATCTAGATGAGATCTACAACTTTTGTGTTGAACACTTTTCCTAAATATGCACGCACTGTGAGGGTTGCTCGAAATATTCGGAGGAAGTCTAAGTGGAACTATCTCTCCGTTGCCTCCAGCTAGGTATATATAGTAGAATACCTAGGGTTTCCACACGCATAGCCCCCGAGCTCGTTATTCGTCTGAATATACACTTACAATCTCCTCCTATATTCGTTGTTGAAACCAGTTTCCCGGTCTCAGCGTTCGAAAGGGGGTTGCGACTAACCTTTACTTGTTCTAAGCCTAGACCCTTGACCGGTCACTAAGAACTGAAAGACTTGGACTTATTGAACACTTGAATCCACAAATGGACCCCTTAAGCTGCAGCGCGGAGGTCCCACCACATACCCGGAAGATCTTAGAGCGCTTCCCCTCCCAAGCCAATGCTGAGCCTGGGCACCTTGGAGGGCACTAAGAACCACCTCACTGTCAGTTGAAGGATGACAAGGGAGGGGGGGTGCTTGCTCACAAGACCACGCGAGGGAGGGGGTAGTAACCAACCCTTCCCAAGGTGCCCATGGGGGTCTATTTATAGACTTTCCCAAAAATGGACTGCGAATAGCAAAAATCCTGCTATCCGCAGTCCAACCACGACCGCCATCGATCACGCGTGAGGGGGGGCGAGTGGGACTCGAGGTGTCCATCCCCCCCCCCCCCCCTCGCGGGAGGTCATACTGACCTCCCTACCTACACCGGGCGAGTGGGAGGATCCCTCCCACTCGCCCAAAGGGGGCGGCGAGTGGGAGGCCTCTCCCACTCGCCCGGCGAGTGGGAGGGCTGCTTCCACTCGCCCGGCGAGTGGGAGACCCCTCCCACTCGCCCGGATGAGTGGGAGAAATTCTCCCACTCCTTCCATGGCCTCTTTCGCGGTTTAGGGTTTTGCTCGCTCGCTACCCAGGCTTCGTCCGGGTCGGGTCACACCGATTCGAGAAATATGAGGGTTGTACACAATCCCCGCTCTTTGCGAGCTTGACTCAAGCTCGGAAAGAAAGTCCAACCCACCTATTGAACGAGTTGGTGGGACCCGGAGGGAATCTTTGGAGGGTTCCACCTGATGGCTATATAAGACCCCTCGAAGAGAAGGGTGAGAAGAGCACCCTTCCTGAGTGCTTCCCCCCCTCCCTCTTCGAACGAGATGGATCCACCTCGAGACTTCAGGGCTCGCTTCAAATACTTTGCTGGGAAGGGTTCGTCTGACGTGACGGAGCTTAAAGCTCTGGTCCATGGCCCTCCGCCTTCTCCTACCCGCCCGGATGAGTGGGAGAAATTCTCCCACTCCTTCCATGGCCTCTTTCGCGGTTTAGGGTTTTGCTCGCTCGCTACCCAGGCTTCGTCCGGGTCGGGTCACACCGATTCGAGAAATATGAGGGTTGTACATTCGTGACAAATAACGTAACGTTTCGGGGTGCTGGAGAGTAGACAAAATAATAAACAAACTAAACAAAGCATTTAGGATAGATCATACTAATCAACATATGAAAAGGTTTTTGCCTAAACGGCAAGTCAGAAAACCACAGATTCTATCCCAAAAATATAGTCTGAATAATTATTACAAAACATAACATGAAATAAAACGTTTGATGATTCTACTCGTCTAGTAGATCATCGTCATCCATGTCCATGTCTACATCTCCTCCATAATCTCAACTGTAGCCTGCAAGGAATTTCACGAGTCAGACTCTATGAATTCATAATCGTATGCAGTAACGTTTAAAGTAAACTAGCTCTTACTAAATGAGCTTAGCACTTCTAGCAACGGTGAAGTAACTCTGTCAGCATCTCATCCAGTCTAACTAGGACTAGACCCGTTATCTTACTCATTACTGATCACTATGTGCCTCACCAACACATGTGGGCACACATCACGTGCAATATTATCAAATGTGGATTAATGTGCTGTGACCAATAATGTTTAGATTAACATTTACAACGACTTTCAATTTCCAGTTGAATAATTTTTGAATCAACTTACAATGAGAAAGTTGCTTGGTTATCAAATGTGGAATAACCGGCACCAGACCATCTTGAGTTTTCATCAAGAAATTATTTGGGTTTTCAGTCTGTTTTTAGATGCTTGAATGTTGCTACTAGGTTCTCACTGTTAAAACATAAACTGCGGAGGAAAGTTTCATATTTCTATGAACTTTAATCTCATTTCCCCCGATGTTTTGATTGTGATATACACTTACACGCACAAGGCGTATTGCCGCATTGATCGTAATTATAGTAAATTTTTAACAAATTTTTGAAAATACGCTTTGTACATGCATTTTTAGGAAAAATGTTCAACACGAAAGTTGTAGATCTCGATGAGATCTACAATTTTTGTGTTGAACACTTTTCCTAAATATGCATGTATTATGCATATTTTCAAAAGTCGCGTTATAACTCATAGAAATTGGTGTGCCAATAACAAAATAGGGTCTGCCAATATAAAGATCCTTAATATAACCTTCAACTCCTTGTTTATTTTTAAAAATCTTTAATATCAAAATTTACACATTGTCCATCAAGAGCTCTTGAAATCATAAAGGAGTTGAAGTCTTAGGCTCCGTCTGGCGCATCGTTTTTGCTCCGGTGAGTTTGGACAAAAGCGTCATTGTGATAGAATGTATGTTTGGTATGACAGCGGTTATGACCGCCATCAAGAAAAGACAACTACGTTTGAACTTAACGGTGAATGAAGTTCTTTAGGTGATGTCGGGCATTCATGAACGATGTCGGGCGTTCACTACCGTTACCGCCGCGCCAAACTGAGCTTTATACACCTATTCATTTTTTCAAAGATAATTTCATTTCCCTATTTGAATTAATCTATGGTATACATTATTATTCTTTTCAAAAATATTCTCTCAAAACAATTTGTTTCCTTAATAACAACTAAAATTAGCAATTTACACTCTTAATTATATCTTTATCAGTATTTGAGATAAAATTACAATCACTTTTAGGGCCCGTTCGGATCATCGGAATTAGGGGTTTGAAATTGGCATTCATTTGCCAATTTCAATATATGCTGTTCGGCAGCCCTAAAAAGTAAGGCGGAATCGGAATTGACTTGAATTCCATCGGAAATAGAAATAGGTCATTTCTCGTGAGCGTCATTTCCGACCTCTCGACCAATTCTTTCGCGATTCCCGCACCGCTGGCCGTCTTCGTTCGCGATTCCCTCCCTGATGCCCTGTTATCGCGCGATTCCAGCACTGCCTCCCTGCTCCCCCCTCCGATTCCATTCTCGCTCGCCGTCGTTAGCTTACTCGCTCGATTCCAGCACTGCCTCCCTGCTCCCCCCTCCGATTCTCGCTTCGTTTTTGCCCTAGAGCTACCGATTTGTTCATGGATTTGTTCATGGCGTGTGTGTGAATGCAGGTTTTTTTGTAGAGCTTTTTTTTATCTCGTCCACCAACGATTTCTTGCCCTAGGTCTGTTTTTTTCAGTGCTTGTTTGTGTATGTGTATGGGTGTGGTGTGTGTGCAGGTTTTATTTGTATGGGTGTATGTGTATGTGTGTGGTGTGTGTGTATGTGTGTGTATAGTGTGTGTATGCATGTGTATGTGTGTGGTGTGTGTATGAATGTGTATTTTTTGTGTGTGTGTGTGTGTGATCTGTGTATTTTTTTTATGTGTGTGGTGTATGTGTGTTAATGTGTATGTGTATGTGTGTGGTGTGTGTATGAATGTGTATATGTGTGGTGTGTGTGGTGTGTGTGTATGAATGTGTATGTGTGTGGTGTCTGTATGAATGTGTATGTGTGTGGTGTGTGCATGAATCTGTATTTATTAATTAAAATACACCCGAGTGCATGTTCGGAAAGTTTTGAGTACGTGGACGCAGTTGGTGCAGTTCAAGCAACACCTGAGTGGAGCACATTTAGAGATACTATGGCTATAAACATGTTCAATGAGTATCGTGCTCGCCGTGGGATATGAGTATCGTGCTTTTTTGATATTTTCGTGTTTCTTAAATCATATTGTCCTTTTTGGTGTGTTTTTTTGATGTATTCTTGTTTCTAATATGATATCGTGCAACACAAATATGGTGTAATTTTATTGATTACTGTAATTTGTTTTATTCTATGCATGACTAAAGTGCAGACAGTAGATGGATAAAAGCAAAGGAAAAGGTGTCAAAGCTAGTGAACGGTCTTATGTTCCCTGAACATCACAGATGGATTGTGCTTTATCCACAGCTCTCCTCGAACAACAGAGTTTGGGGAACAAGGCGGCTAGTGGATGGAAAAGTGTTGCCTACACAGCGACAATTCAAGCATTAAAGGAGGATTGCAACGTCGAAATAAGTAAGGAGAAAATAATGGCTCGAATAAAAACATGGAATAAGAACTACCAAGAGATATCAGCAATGCTAGATACTAGTGGATTTGGCTGGGATTGGGAGCGCAATGTGGTGAAGGTAGACAGTGAAGATGTCTGGGCCAACTACGTTCAGGTAATATTTTAATTTGACAATTACTTGCATGTTTAGAAATTTTGAAAATTTACGAGTCTAATTTAAACTAAACTTGTAGGCACACCAGACAGTAAAACATTATCGGGGCAAAGTGATCGTGAATTGGGGCGACTTAGCTATGATATGTGGGGTTGATAGAGCTACTGGAGCTCATACTGCTACTGCATCAGAGTCAATGAACGAGATCCACATTGATGATTCGGTGGAAGACAATGTGGTTGAGGAGGTCGAGCCACATCCCCAGAAGAAGAAGAAAACATCTGCGGTAGATGTTATTGCAGATGCTGTTTCTGCTATAGCGAGGAACATGGAGCATGAAAACAGTTTGCCTTCTCAGCCACCGCCTCCGATCTCAAAGGCAGACAGGATATATGCGGCCATTGCAGCTATTACAGATCTGACTGAGGCTGAGGTCATACAGGGTATCGATATGCTGAGTGTTGACGACACGAAGAGCGACGTGTTCATCGCTTTACCGATGCCAATTAGGAGGACCTGGCTCCGCTTACATTTACTCGATTGATTATATATGAACTTATGTTTTGTATGATGCGGACTATTTTTATGCTGTGGACTTATGTTTTGTATGACGTTAATGCGGACTTCTATTTTAATTATGATATTTTAATCCTGTTTAAAATTTAATTTTATAAATTTTAAATTTTAATTCCGTCCATTGAATTCTGACATACAGCCGAACAGCGGAATTACCAATTCCAATTCTGATGACAGAATTCCTGCAGTTAGCCGAACAGCAGAATTGGAATTGAAGTCAATTCCAATTCCTGCGGGAATCGGAATTGACTTCAATTCCAATTCCTGCATCTCATTTCCTGCGAAACGAACGGAGCCTCAAAGTATTTAACTAAGCCAAAATCTCGAGCTTATTACAAAGTAATTAAAAACATGAGGTTCTCTCCAATGATACACTAGAACTTCTTAATACCATCTATACGATATTAAAAGAGATAAAATGCTCTTGGTTAAACATTTAATATTCCTTTTTCACCCTTCAGTTTAAAAAAAAATTGGGAGAGAGAGA
This sequence comes from Dactylorhiza incarnata, assembly GCA_033032865.1. Lineage (NCBI taxonomy): Eukaryota > Viridiplantae > Streptophyta > Magnoliopsida > Asparagales > Orchidaceae > Dactylorhiza > Dactylorhiza incarnata. The sequence goes on from JAWHQI010000053.1 coordinate 9,954,203, forward strand.
GAGTCGAGGGCCCGCATCTATTTAAGATTAAAGAAGGGAGTTGTTAAAGGCACCGCAGTTTTGGCTAGTCACACCGCAATTTCTATGAGTTATTACGCGTCTTTTTGAAATACGTCTTGTACATGCATTTTTAGGAAAAGTGTTCAACAAGAAAATTGTGAGATCTACAACTTTCGTGTTGAACACTTTTCCTAAAAATGCATATACAAGGCGTATTTCCAAAATTCGTTATAGTTACGCACATGTTTCAATCAGGGCGGCAATACATCTTGTGAGTGCATTTTTAGGAAAATTGTTCAACACGAAAGTTGTAGATATCGACGAGATCTACAACTTTCGTGTTGAACACTTTTCCTAAAAATGCATGTACAAGACATATTTTCAAAAGGCGCGTAATAACTCATAGAAATTGCGGTGCGACTAGCCAAAACTGCAGTGCCTTTAACAACTTCTTTAAAGAAATAAAGAGAGAGAATGCCGTGAGTGAGAGAAAAATAGAGAAGAGAGAAAGAGGGGGGAGAGAAACATTAAATAAAATTATAAATATAAAAGTGGAGGGACCCACATCGAGAGAGAGAAAAATGGGGAGAGAAGCATTAAATAAAAATATAAATACAAAGTAAGACATTAAATAAAAATATAAATAGATGCATGTGTAACCCGCCTGGATGCGGGCGCAACCCGCCCAAGAGCATCGGGCAATATCGTGTCGGAAGTACTGTCGTGATTGGCCATAGGGGCGGAGTCCCGTGTCTATCACTCGTATTGTTGAATCTGAAAATGCGCCTCCGCGATCGACGCTAGAGAAGCGAGGGAAAACGGAGGTTGCGGGTTGTCGGTTACTATTCGATTAGAGAGAATTAGACCGCTGGCAACGGTCGAGGTCGGACTTCGCCCGTCACGGCAAATGTCACTCCTGTGATGGGCTTTCCTTTGATTTAAGTGAAGAGGTTACAGCGGGTTACAAGACCAGGAAGCGAGAAGCCGGCCGGTCAGACAAGTCGCAAGACAGTGAACTCGAGACCGCAACTCTAACAAGCGAGCTCCAGGATTCGAGTGTACGTGTCTTGAGAACGTCGCCGCCCCCTATTTATAGGCTCGAGGGCCTGCCCAAATGGGCAGGGATAAAATAACCACCTGTCCGGATACAGGAGAATCGGGCAGGGGATGACGGGATACAGAAAGTAAGAAGAGAGAAGCCGCGCGGCTTGGCGGCTTGAGCATCTGATCTGTATCGGCCGGAGTCGAAGTGCGCCAAGATCAAGGCAATGGAGCAACCCGGGCGGCCTACGACCTGAGACCGCGGCTTGTCTTCTGGACTCGAGCCTTGACATTCTTCAATCCTTGGAGGCGGCCTGGATTCTATCAGACCGCCCGGTTTGTTCAAGCTGGGCCGAGAGACCTGTTGGTCCTAAACTAGGCGACTTGACTCATCAAACCGCCCGGTCTAAGAGAGGTACTATTTGGGTAGCAGTCTTCTGGGTAAACACGTATCACATATTTGAAGTGTTAGGGTCCGTTTGGCACAGCTTTGGCGGTCATGAACACGATGGTTATCCTCACCTCAGGAACTCCGTTCAGTTTTATGTTCAAGGTGGCAGTCATAGCCATGTACGCCGGTTCGGTCTTTGTCCGAACTCGCCAGAGCAAGAGCCTTAAACTATATTAATTTAATCTATAAGTTTTTTATCCATAACAATTGAAGTATGAGATGTTGATAAATTAGTATCATTTGAGTCTCATTTTAAAATAAATACAATTTCAGAGTCTTATAAATGAAAATTCAATTTAGAAAATTGAACTAGGCTCCCTCTGATGCGGAGTTTTAGCAAACTCCGGTGAGTTTGGACGAAAACGCCACCGACATAGGATGTATGTTTGGTATGACAATGGTTATGATCATCACCAAGAAAAATAAACTAGTTTTAAACATAAAGTCAAGTGGATGAAGTTCCTTCGGTGAGGTGGGGCGTTCACCAACGGCAGTTCATAACCACCGCGTTCACGACCGCCACCGCCGTGCCAAACGGAGCCTTAATTTGCGCCAATATTTCCTTAATTTTAAGATCTACTGTCAAGGATCAAAAAAATACTCTCATAAATCTCCAATCTTTCTTCATTTCCTTATCAATTTCCAAGTTGTTCTGCTAGCAAGCTCCTCAAACAAACTAATATTCAAAAACACACCCACAGTCCACACCCTTACAAATCATATATATATATATATAGAGAGAGAGAGATAGAGAGAGAGAGAGAGAGAGAGAGAGAGACAACTAATACAGATGTTGCTTGACAGTTTTGAAGAATAAAAATCATTTTCTACATCCAGTAGCTCCTACAGCTTCTTCGTTAGTCGGCCCCAAAACCAATGTCCTTCAAGCTCAGCAGGCAACATGATTCTATACAACACTGTGGAATGAATTGTGTTAATTATCATGAGTCACAATGAAATAGAACTGTGATTTGATTATTTCGTCTCTCTTTGGGAGGCCGGCGTTTTTCAAGTGGCTGCGTATCCGCCAAATAGCAACGCTGGTATTTGGGGGTACGCGCGAAGGATGGAAACAGTATTTTCCATTGTTAGACGGACCCAAATTTCAAACAGCATCAATTTTCTAGAATTGGAAGAGATCAAGTGAATACTCTGCTGGCCTTTGAAGAAGCAGCAGCTATGATGAGTTTTATGCCTGTTTCATAAGAGGTTGAGAGGTGCTTCTTATCCTGCTTCTGTCGGCGATGTGAAATTGTTTGAGAAGTATTTTAATTTAGGGTTTGAATGATAGAATACTTCCCAAGTTATCCCTCAGAATTTGAATTGCTTAATTAGTTTATTTTGATGTTTCTTACTGAATATATCTCTCCTTTTGGTTAATTTTCTGTGATGGACAAACTGGATGGTTTAGTGTATATCTTTCATGTAAATTAATTAATTAATCATATATATATATACTAATATATAAAGATATCCCCTTATGGTGTAATGGTGTGGACCATCAAAGAAATCCTAGCCTATACTCAATCATCACCTCCTGTCTTTATTTTTTATTTCATTAAATACAAATCTCTCTCCTCACAATGCCCTTGGGACTGAAATCGTGCACTCGGGGGACTGCGAGTGGCGGGAGTATCGTCGCGCCAGGGCACTGTTGTGTCCGGGTACTGTCGTTAGCCGCACAGAGGGCCGTGCACTGCACTCGTGTGTGTGTAAAGAAAAACTTGGGTGTATTCCCCTTTGCAGAACCAGACCAAAGGGAGCCTAAACTGTCCAATTAAGGCCACTAAGATCAAATTATTTAATAATCTTAAACAGTACATTTATCAATTTTTGGTGTTAATTAAACTGAATTAGGGCAAATAGCAATAAAAAAATTATTCCAAAATGCACATAAATTGCCACCAAAAATAACAGTTCAATATAGAAATTACCTGAAGATGGTCCCAGAAAATGGTCCCAGAAATTTAGGTATGTTATGAAACACCCTTGTTCTAGATCTGGCTCTCAGCGCGGGGCTGCTGATCACTTTCCATATGTTCTGATTCGTTGCTTGCAACATTTGTGGCGGCTTGCTGCTGGCCGCCGCCACTATTATGTTGCTGACCTGATCTCTGATTTCTCCGAGCTTGCCACCTTAAAAACTCCACGAGCAAAGAGTTTGTACTGATCGCAATCCCAAATCCAGTGAATGAAGAAAGCAGCACAGATAGCACAGAAGCAACTTTAAGCTGCATCATTTTGTAAGCATTAGTAGAACACAAGTGATCACAGTTTGGCTCTGTTTGGGCGCCGTCATTGTGCGGTCCCGCAGTATATTTACGGTACACTTGTAACGCCCCGGTCTACTGTGGGTGAGCTACAGGTCTGCAGACCAATGACCCAGCCCATCTCCATAGATCTGATTGGCCGCAGCCGCTAATTCCAATGGCGGGTTGTTGAGGCTAGGGCTTGAACCTCAGACCTCCTAGAAAGGGAGATCTAAATTGGTCCTCATCACCAATTGAGCTCCTAGATGAGGACCAGTTTAGAGCTCTCTTATCTAGGAGGTCCGAGGTTCAAGCCCCAGCCTCAACAACCCGCCATTTGAATTAGCGGTTGCGGCCAATCAGATCCGTGGAGATGGGTTGTGGTGACTGGTCTGCAGACTTGTAGCGTGCCCACAGTAGACCGAGGCGTTACAACACTGCCGATTGTTGTTTTCACATTGTTCGCAACTTATCAAGGATGATCGCGATCGGATCCGGAGTTTGGTGGTTCTGTTCGGCAAAGGCCCCAAACAGAGCCTTTAGGTGAATAGGGTCATTTACTGAGACCTCCCCTCTAATTTTGCATATATTACAGGGATTGCCCTCTATCTTTTACCAAAATCTCCCCTCTAAGTTTCATTATTAATATACAAGTAAAAAAAACCTATAGGAATGAATCTCCCAGGGTTTCTCCTTTGTGTGCATGTATGTTGACAATGTAAACTTAGAAGGAAGATTTTGGTAATTTTGAAACATAGAGGTGAGGTCCCTGTAATTATGCAAAGTTAGAGGGGTGTTTTTCGTAATTATTCCTTATGAATATTATGTAAGCACCTGAACTCACCACATTGTAAAAAAGATGAGCAAAGAGGATAACAATTGCAAACTGAAAGGAAGCATAAGCCCAGATGTAGCCCTTGCTTACTGCAGTCAAGGTTAACTGGTAAAAGGTAAATCACAGATGGATGCAGCTTTAAAAAGTATGAATCAGGGAAGAAAGAGCAATAAGAAGATAAATTACGTCTGTGAAATCTGCATGATATGCATCACCAAAACACGAAGTTAGCAACAAAGCAATTGATACTGTCGTGGAGAGTCACAAATACACAAGGCAACATAAAATTTCCAAGGTTGGACAAAATTCTCTAAAACGCTGATGTATAATAAGTTCGGACAAGTATAAGGACAATTAAAAATCCAAACGGTCGAACAGGGAACATTAAGGGAGCCCGTCAACTTCTAGAAGCCGCAATATTTGATCCGTGAGGAGCTACGGAACATGCAACCACATTTTGGAAAGAATATTCATATATCTCCGGGCCAAACAACGGCGGCTCATTCCCACGTTTCAAGGCCCAAATACCGCCCCGTTTGGCAGTTACGGCTCCCGAAGTTTATGATGTAGTTTTAGTGTTAATTCTCGCACTTTTTTTGTTAACTCTGTTCATTTCCTTTTTGTTAATTCTCAACCCTATGCATATTAATGTATTCCTTAGAATTGTAGCTTCCATTTCAGTCAAAAAAATGACTACGGTTTCTTCCGCCGGCCAGTGGAAACCAGATTATTGCTTTCTAGTTTCATTTAAGGGTACGTATGATCGACGAGATCAATCTTCTCGTGTTTTTTCCAAGTCACGCAGTCTCTCATGTAGGAATATATAAAATAAATGCTTCTTCACGTGACATAACACTTTGGAGATGGGAAAGCGAGGGAGATGATCGCGGGTCAAGCTCACTTTGATATTATCTCAGAATTTAAGCATGCAACCTAAAATCTTTAGGTACTAGGTGGTAGGCCCCAATGTCTAATGTCTAGTAAGTAAACACGGTAACATGAGATTCTCAAAATGGGACTAAATATTATACAGCATGATAATAATAAGCTAATGAGATTATATAAAAAATAAGTTCTCGGGACCACTCATTGCGATTTACAAGATAAGCTCATGCAGACTTGTATTGTTAGTTTTTTTATTATTATATATTCATACTAAGGCTTCGTTTGGCGTGGTGGTGGCGGTCGTGAACGCCGTGGTCATGAACCGTAGTTAGTGAACGCCCGACCTCACCTACACAAATTCATGCATTTTATGCTCCAAACTAGTTTATTTTCTTTATAGCGGTCATAACCTTTGTCTTGCCAAACGTACATTCTCTGATAATGGCGTTTTTGACCAAACTCACCGGAGCAAATAAGCCGCGCCAAACGAAGCCTAAATAACTTGTTTGAATCTACTTATATACTAACATACTCACTGATACCATAGGGCAGGGAAATTAGGAATATAAAACTTGCTTCAATCAAAATCTACAAATTTCCCAACAACTAATTTGAACTTCATAATTTCCAAACCACTACATAGAAACATAAAAAACATATGACAATGCAAAAGGAGTTTTTTTTTTTGGCAATGACATTACCAATTGTGGAAGCTATCATGGATGAGAGCAGGCCCAACACGCAAGAGAAAGGAAGAGATACAGCAAGAGCTCGTGAGCGCATATCACTAACCTGTTCCATCAAAATAAATAGCGACTTAAATAAGTAAGACTTCATAGAGTGAATGTGTTGATACCATTATTACTTAAGGAAACGTAAAAACAAACAAACCAAAAGCTGCTCCAGGAAACAGAAGTATGCAAGCATGCTGACCATGACAAGTACTGGAAGGTCCTGCCAAATCCTGCCAGAATAACTAGCTGCATTAGTTTTGTTGTTATATTAAGAGTTGAGGGTGTTTATATAATATTGCTTTTCCTTGTTGTAGGCTATATATATAGCCATTGTTATAACCTAATGTAAAATTAAGCCTCCTATTTTTCGTAACTTGGTATCAGAGCCGACTGCCGCACGAAACAACCGAACCCTAGCACGCTCCCGTCGCTCGACCCCGTCGCTCGTTCGCTTCCGTCTCCAGCTTCGCTTCCGTCGCTCGTTCGCTTCAGTCTCCAGGTCAAGCGACACTAACCAGCGGTCAATGCGCACTAACCAGCGAACCCACCGGCCACTTACGCCTGTAGCTACACGCAGTGGCTGCTTCTCTTGGTCGGGGGTGTGGCTTCCTCATGCCACATACGCCTGTAGCACGTCCCGCACACTCCGACCACAGTATGCGATGATCGGATCTAAGGCAGAAGGAGGCATTGCTTGATGCGGTACCGGATGTGGTGATCGGTGAGGTAGGTGCTCCAGGAGTAGGGACCGACGTAGTCAAGGGACTGGGAGCTGGATTGGGCACTGTGACTGAAGGTACTAGAACTGGTACGACAATCAGCTTTCCCCTCCTACTGTATATAAGTAACTCCCCCTGAGCCATAGGCCTAACACCTCGCCTCTCCTCAATCTCCTCCGCCTGCTCCTCATCACTCTCCTGCTCCTCCTCCACCGATCCTCTCTGCCATACTCCCAGATCTGTCACCAAACTCTCCCTCTCTCCTCATACTTTCGGTATCTAGCGAATATGGTATGGGTGAGGCTCCCTCCTGTTGGTAGCACTGCTCCAGCTCTCTGAAGTGAACATTCATGCTCACAAAGCATCTCTTCTCCATTGGACTCCAGCACACGTACTCCTTCTGAGTACGAGAGTAGCCCACAAAGATACACTTGACTGCTCTCGCATCAAGCTTCCCAGCATTCAGCTTGTTGTCCTTTAAGAAACACACAACCAAATACCTTTAGGGCCTGTTCGTTTGGTAGGTTTTCAGAGGGAGGAATTGGTTTTGGTATCCCAATTCCAATATTTCTGTTCGTTTGGCATTTTTTGGGGAAGGAATTGGCTTTCTGTCAAAACCCATAGGTTTTGATTTTTAGAAAAATGACCTATCACCAAAATTGACCACTTTTGGTCGGTTTTGGTCGGTTTTGGGGCTCGCTCGACAGCGCGCAAGAGGAGATCGGCAGTTCGCGACTTCTTCTCTTCTCCGGCGACAGTGTCCAGCTCTCCGGCGACGGCGTACAGCTCTCCGGCGACGACATCCAACTCTCCGGCGACGACGTCCAGCTCTCCGACGGCGACGTCCAGCTCTCCGGCGGCGACGTCCAGTTCTCCGGCGCTTCCAGTTCTCCGGTGTGTCCAGTTCTGATCCTCAGCAGGGTGCAATCACAAAGAGGATGACTCTCTTGCTCATGTAATGTTTCTGTTAAGTGAGATTGAAAAGCATTCCTAAATGTCCAGTTCTGATCCATTGATGTTTCGTATAAACGAGAAAATGCTCAACTGTTGAAACATACAGAATAACATACAGAATAACATCAAGGACATCCATTCGCCATTTCATCAATGGCAGTCATCCTCTTTTGCATTCTAATTATCTGGCTTGTTGAATTCTGATCTTGCATTTATCTATAATGACTATGTATAGTGAAGGATAAGGTGATTTAGAAGTGACAAACGTAATATTTTTAGGGTTGTAGAGTGTCAAAACTAAAACATCTAATATGTAATATCAATTCCTGTCTCTGAATTTCAGCCTGCAACCGAACAAAAATATTGGCAGATTCAATTCTTATGGCTGAAAACCTTCTTGCAAACGAACACATCAATTGGTTTTGGCCCAATTCCAAAACCTCTGCGCCGTAGGTTTTTTACCAAAACCAATTCCTGTCAATCAAAACCTACCAAACGAATGCACCCTTAATGGAAGACCCCCCCCCCCCCCCCCCCCCCATTATGTCCCTGTAACTTCTAACACAGGGACTTCCACCCCAGAACCTGTGATGGCATCTTGTTGATCAATTGTGCCGATGTCAACACCGCATACCCCCACAAACTTTGTGGAACCTTCATGTTGAGCATCATACTTCTTGCCACCTCCAGAAGATGTATGTTCTTCCTCTACGCCACTCCATTTTGTGTCGGTGTGCATGCACATGTGGTCTGATGCAGTATCCCATGGGTTGATAAGTGCTCTTCCATTGCCTTATTAGTGTACACTGTCTCATTATCCGACCTTAGTGTTAGGCCTACAACTCAGAGGGAGTTACTTATATACAGTGGGAGGGGGAAACTGACTGTTGTACCAGTTCCAGTACCTTTAGTCACAGTGCCCAGTCCACCTCCCAGTCCCTTGACTACATCGGTCCCTACTCCTGGAGCACCTACCTCACTGCCACCCTCAGGTGATATTCTTCCCCTACTCCTTCCTTAACTGTGACATTACGGAAGACTACTCACAGCAATACAGGAAATTCTCCTGATAGATATGGTTGAGACCTTGCTTCTTTTGTCTCTTATGATCATATCTAACAATTGGCAGGTTGCCAAAGACGATCCGAAGTGGAAAGCAGCGATGAAGGAAGAGATGAGAGCCCTTAAGAAGAACAAGACTTGGGAGCTGGCACAACTGCCAAAGGATAAGAAGGTTGTCGGGTGCAAATGAGTTTCATCGTGCAGCAGAACCCAGATGGACAGGTTGCGCGCTACAAGGCTCGATTGGTTGCCAAGGGGAAAACCAGACCTATGTCATCAATTACGACGAGACATTTGCACCTGTGACAAAGATGAGCACCGTCAAGACTCTGATCAGCTTGGCGGCAAATGGTGGATGGAAGTTGCACCAACTAGATGTGAAGAATTCATGGGAGTGTGAGGTGTTTCTCGTGAGTAAACTGTAAACTAAGATATCGTCAAAATAGACTACAAGGAACTTGCCCATATATGGGCTTAGCACAAAGGGCATAATCAACCACTCATATAACCTTTCCTTTGTCTTAAAGGTGGGTTTCCACTCATCACCCTCTCTAACTCTGAACTAGTGGTACCCGCTTCGTAGAGCTAGCTTGGAAAATATTTGGGTACCTGACATGGTGTCTAAAAGGTCATCGAGCCGGGGAATGGGAAACCGATATTTGAGCGTGATCTTGTTAATAGCCCTGTTATCTATGCACATTTGCCAACTACCATCCTTCTTAGGGGTAAGAAGGGCAGGTACCGCTCAAGGGCTCAAGCTTTCTCTAATAAATTGCTTTCGTAGGAGGTCAGCAATCTGAGTTTTGAGCTCTTCGTATTCGTCGGGAATCATCTGATAGTGCGGAAGATTCGGCAAAGATGATCCCGATATAAGATCGATCGCGTGATGGATGTCCCATAATGGGGGTAGCTCATCGGGAAGCTCATCAGCATGATATCGTTGTACTCATCTAGGAGGCGTCGAACATCGGGGTGAATATACTCTAAGTCCATAATGTCCTGAAGCAGCAACGACATAAATGATGCTGATATCGTAACTCTCCCGAGTGAACTCACTATGTTGTATGATATAGATAGGTCTTGGGGCACCTGCTTCCTGAGGGGAATCCTTGGGTTGGGTCAGGGACAATGTGATCTTGCGGCCCTTGTCAAAGAATACACAAGTGTTGGATCGTCCATAACAAGTCACGCCTCTACATAAAGCCAGGGCGTGCTTAGTAATGCATGTGCGACGTCCATGAAAATGACAACACGCCAAACTCTATCCTCGAAGGAAGCTAGCCGAATGGGTACCAGGAACCTCTTAGTGACCTGTATTGTCGTCTTATCTACCCAGACCGCTCGATATGGGAGCATGTGGGGCTCTGCTTTAATCTTCATTCGTTCAAGCCCCTTTTGGGCAAAAATATTCACACAACTGTCACTATCAATAGCGAGCTTGCAGGCTCCATCTGCACTCGGGAAATAAGTGTAGAAGATAGTGGTCCGCCTCCAATCCTCATCAGTGCGGGGAGTGTGTAGTAGGCGACAGATAACGCCCATCTCAAGTGCATGATCTGCTTCATCCTCCCAACCCTCCTCTATGATCACGACGATCTCTTCTTCGGGAGGCTCTACGGAATCAGTATTAGGGTTTGTGTCCTCCTCTATAAGCAAATTCAGTGTGGTCATTGTGCCGCCACATGGCCTCTACCTTGACATTGGTAACACTGGATCTCTCCAGGCTTCAGGGGCCCAGTGGCAGTAGATGTGTCTTCGTGTCTACGGGAGCACGAGTAGGCATGGATGGGTTGGGTCCCTGATGAGGAGGTCTTCTAGGTAAAAAACTATCAAGTTGTGGGTTAGATCGCCTCGGACATGAGGTACTTAAATATTGTTCATATTCTAATATGAGCTGAAAGATTTGCTCGACGGACTCCAGGTGGTGGGGAATGAGTTCCCTACGAATGTCTGCTCTTAATCCAGCCCGAAAGCGAGATGCGGTCACAATGTGCGCTTCAGTGATATCGGTCCTAACAACAAGCTAATCAAAGCGAGTCATATATGTACCTACAGAAAGGGTTCCTTGTCGTAGAACCTGGAGCTGATCTAGAAGCTGACTATGGTCCAAAGCGGGGAGGTATTTTTCTTTAAGTTTTTGCTTCATATTGTCCCATCGGATGATGAGATAATAGTCAATAGTCATCACTATCTAATAGTCCAGTAAATCTTAGCTTACCCAAGTAATTTCATCTTGGCAAACGCACTCGCCGCTCGTCAGACATTTCGTACCAACCAAAGTAATTGTCCATGTCCAATAACCAATCACTATAAACCTTAGGATCCAACTGTCCGCCGTAGGATGGGGCATCGATACAAATACGACGTGTGATATCCTCCTCTCTTGCATGACTTCTTTGGGGCTCATGATAGTCCATGTAGTCATCTATACCTTGGTTGAACCGTGTGTGTTGAACAGGGCAATCTTTATGCAAAGCATATCAGGGTTGTGGTCGCTCTTCTTGTGGATAGTGGTGTCGACCAATGGTAGGATCTCTACGACACTCATAACCTAACTTCCGGCCCTCTGGGAAGGGTGGAGGAGCCTGTGCTAGTGGGTTAATAAACATATGCTCGGGAAGTCCATCAACATCTTGATGACCCTCATGGTGTATACCATATGGCTTGATGGTTCTAATGGACGTGGATTCCTAACGGGATCTAGACCATCTAGTGGTAAAGACTTTGAATTGCTCCCTAAGATCATGGAATTGTGCATCTATCTGATCGAATCGATTTGCCAAAATGTTTTGGAAATCGGTCATTGACAAGTCGGTGTTAGAAATGACGGTGGCTTGGTTATCAAAAGGAAGAAATTCTGCCATGATATGCCTAAATACCTTACCGCTAGGAAGCATGCAAATGACCCTAACCTGGGCTCTGATACCAAACTGACGCAGGTTAAGATCCTAGAGGGGCTAAGGGTATTTTCTATATGGAAACGCACTTTCCGACAATAGATCTTACTTACAATAATTTTTTTGTTTATAAATCAAAATGCTAAACGAGTCACAATAAATAAAGCAAACAAATAAGGAAACACGGGACATTGTATATATATAAGAGTACTCAAAACCAAATGCTAAGTAAATGAAAACTCACAAAGATTCAAGGGTTTGAAACAACGATTACAAAAGACATGCACCTTGAATAGGAAATAAACGCTAAATTCAACACTAAGAATTGACTTCAAAACAAATAAACTCGCACGATAGTAGTAGTAGTGGAGGGCTTGGAGAGGATCTCTTAGAGTTGGGACAAGTAGTGGCGCTGAAATCCGGACTCCTAGTGGATCTTTGGGCTGCTGAAAAGCAGGTATCGGGGCTGTAATTGGTGTTCCCGGGGGCTGAAATAGGGGGGGCTGCTATTGTGTATGGTTGGGGTGGACAGAGAGGGAAGAGAGGGGGTCGGTGATGCAAGACAGGTGTCCCACCTGCCTGCCACCCTGCGACCTGGCATCACACCCCGGCCCAGGGGTCCCACCGGGAGTCCACCCGATAGGCCTTATCAGGTCAACGGCCCGTACACCCCAACTCATCCCCGGCCCCACCACAGGGCCGATAGGTTGTTGAGGTCGGGGCTCGATCCCCCGACCTCCGGGGTGTGATGCCAGGTCGCAAGGTGGCAGGCAGGTGGGACGCCTGTCCTGCATCAGTCGGCAAGGGGTTGGAGATCCTTGGAGTGGAAGAGAGGGGGGCTGCCGGCTTTAGGATAATAAATTGTGTGTGTGTGTGTGGGGGGGGGGGGGGGGGGGGGGGGGGGTAGAGGTAATTCCACGAGAGGGGTTGCCGACGTGTCTTAGGAGGCCGGATGGGCAAGGAGTGGCTCTGTTGGAGTAGGGGAAGAGGTGGTTCAACATTAGTTGGGGGAGCGGGGCTCAGTTTGTGAGAGAGGTGGGGTGGGATGGGAGGGGTGGCCGGTTATTGTGAGGGGGGAGGGGCTCGATTGTGGGCTGCAAGGTGGTTCCACGTGAGGGGTAGTGGGGTAGTGGAGGGAATGGGTGATTGGGAGTAATTTTAGGATAGTGTGGAGTTATGGAGGTAGTGGGTACTAGAGGAGGTAGTTAATGTAGTTATGTGGTTATGGGGTGGTGGTTGGCCGGAGGTGGTTGAATATGGTCGCCGGAGGGGTTGTCGGTGGTGGTGGTGGTGGTGGTGTCCGGAGGTATTTTTTGAGATCGCCGAAAAACTGAAAATGAAGGAATTTTGAAGGATGATGGTTGGGGAATGTTTTTCGGTGATCGTAGGAAACCAAAAATGGAGGGGATTTGGAGGGGGGAAGTGGGATGTTTTGGAGGTATATGGGGAGGGGAATGTTGGGTGGCCAGCCGGTGGTTGGAGGGGTGATTTTGGGCCGCTGGTTGTGGGGGGTGTAATACCTAAAATTTCGTGATATAAATTAATTTATTTTTTCAAATATTTGTTTAATTTACATATTAAATATCCTCGATGACGAGAAAATGAAATCAGTGTTGAAATTTATTCCTGGAAATTTTAATCATACTTCTTTTTGACGATTATTTTTATCAACGGATTATTTTATTTGTCGATATGTATTTAAGCAATGCAAAATTTTGAGGAGTTTTGATTTATATGGTGGTATTATTCTGAGTGTCCTATGATGTGGTGATTGAATTGTGATTTAATATGAAATTGAATTAATTGTTGGATTGATGTTGTTAGAAAAGTCCATATAAAGTCCATGTAAAGGCCCATGTATGAGCCCTTTTAGTTTCTTGTTTTGTCTCTCTTTACTTTAGTCCCACACCGTGTATAAGGGTTTTCTCTCTCTTTCTACCTCCTCCATATATGTATTCATACATTGTATTTGATAATTGAGAAATAATATACAAGGTCAGGCTCTTTTCTACATGGTATCAGAGCAAAAGGTTCGAACATGCGGTCTCCTTTTTTTCTAACCGCACCTCTCCTGCGGTCTCTGCTCTCTGCGAGCTCCTTGTCCTTGCGGTCTCCATTTTCTGTGACCGCAGTTCCCCTACGGGCTCCTCTGCTCTCCTTCGTCCCGCTTCGTCGTCCTATCGTCTCTCTTATATAGCCTCCTCCCTTCTGACAAGTGGGCCCCGCTCCTCTTGATCGCTCCGCTCCTGGGCAGTCTCGTTCTCGCTGGTCGCTCCTTCTCCCCGCTGTCTCCCTCTGCTCGCGCCAAGCTACTCGTGCGATCTCCCAGCAGCTTCCCGCGGTCTCCGGCTCTTCTGGCCTTCTCGCTGCTCTCCCTGCTCGCGCGGTCTCAGCCCCTTCTGTCCTTATCGCTGCTCTCCCTGCTCGCGCGGTACCTGCAGTCCCCAGCTCGCGCCTCTCAGCGGTCTCCCAGCTCACGCCTCTCAGCGGTCTCCCAGCTCGCGCCTCTCAGCGGTCTCCCAGCTCGCGCCTCTCAGCTGTCTCCCAGCTCGCGCCTCTCAGCTGTCTCCCAGCTCGCGCCTCTCAGCGGTATCCCAGCTCGCGCCTCTCAGCGGTCTCCCTGCTCGCGCCTCTCAGCAGTCTCCCTGCTCGCTGCGGTCTCTACTCGCCTCTCTCACCGCTGTGACTCCATGGGATCTTCGATGGAATCCTCAGAGCTGCCTACATCTTCTCCTACAGTCCGCATGGCTCCTGCTCCGGAGGTGCGTGATGAGTTGAGGATCACCGCCATCTCCCTGGCTGGGAAGAAGAACTTTGTCGAATGAGTGCATTCTGTCAGAAGGGTCCTTCAATCGAAGGGACTTCTGCACCATCTCACCAAGGATCCTCCTTATGCACCTACAGATGACTGCTACGGGATGATGGTCGTGTTCAGACTTGGCTTCTCAATTCCCTTGATGACGAACCTTATCGCATGACCATGTATCACGAGACGGCCAAGGCAATGTGGGATGAGCTCCATTCTCTCTACTCCGGCAAAGACAGTCTCCAGCACCTATATGACATCATCACGGATCTTCAGACTCTGGACACCGGTGGTGCTACCGACTTGACCTCATTTGTTGCTCAGGCTAAGACACTGGTTGAAGCATGGATCCAACATCAACCCGCTACTACGGATCTCGCTGCTCAACGTGCTCAGAAGGAAGCAGTTTGTATTGCCATGATGATGGCTCGTGTCTCGCCTCATCTTCAGAGCATTCGAGCTCAGATCCTCTCGTCTGCTGCTATTCCCTCACTCTCTGATGTGTGTTCCATGCTGTTAAAGGTATCACCACCTCCTGATACTACGAGACCTCCCTCACCGGCCCTCCTTCAACAATCTTCTGCGCCATTACTATCTCTCCCTCCTCCTGCTCGTGGAGGACATTCAGGGCCTCGGGGAAGGGGTCGCGGTGGCCGGCCACGTCCTAAGTGTTCCTTTTGTGGTCGGGATGGACACCTTGAGACGACTTGCTATCGCAAACATGGTCTGCCTCCCCGTCTGATTGCTTCTGTTGTTGCCGACAGTCCTTCTGTCGCTCGTGCTGATCTTGAAGAAGATCGAGACAGTACTTCCGTTGAGAGAGGATAAGTCCGTCAGGACGTCTTGCGATCTCAAGACCAAGGAAGTATCGAAGGTTCCCCAGATCTTTTGTTTGAAATACGGAGTTAAGGTGTTGTTTGACTGCTTGTATTCCTTTTGAATCATCTCCAGTGATTAGGATGTCATCAACATATACCAACAGAAGAACTGTTCCTGTTGTTCGATGTCGAGTGAACAGAGAGAAGTCTGCCGAGCTCCGAGTAAAGCCAACTTCCCGAACAACCTTACTGAACTTGTCAAACCATGCCCGAGGGGATTGTTTGAGACCATAAATTGACTTCTTAAGGTGACAAACTCGGGACTCCCCCGTGGTCTCAAACCCGGGAGGTTGTTGCATGTAGACCGTTTCTTGTAGGTCACCATTTAGGAAAGCATTCTTGATATTCAGTTGATGTAAGGGTCATTGGCGATGTACAGCTACGGAGAGGAGGACACAATTCGTGTTGAGCTTGGCCACTGGAGAAAATGTTTCCTCATAATCGAGACCTTGTTGCTGAGTAAAACCACGAGCCACCAGTCGGGCTTTCAGACGGTCAATTGTCTCATCAGGAGCATGCTTGATGACAAAGACTCATTTACACCCAACAGTAGTCTGGGTGGGAGGGAGAGTGACCAGGTCCCATGTCTGATTAGCCCAGAGAGCTGTCATTTCTTCTTCCATGGCTGCTCGACAGCCTGGATGTTGGAGAGCCTCCTGCACAGAGTTAGGTATAGAAATAGAAGATAATGAAGTAGCAAAGGTTTGGAGTTGTGGGGAGAGGCGATGTAAGGATACATAGTTCGTTAATGGATGAGCGGTTGATGTTGGTGTCGGATCAGCAGAGCGTAGAGCGCAGAGTGTTAGAGGTTGAGGCCGACTGCATTGGGGCAACGGAGCGAGAAGGGCGATGGGTGTAGACACGGATAAGAGGGGGCTTGTGGAGAGCAGGAGCCGGGTCAGGGGGGAGTATTAGTAGAGGAGTGGTGACGGGAATGACTGGTCGAGGGAAGGATTGTGGTGGAAGTGGTGGTGTTGTAGTGGAGAAGAAAGGTTGGTCCTCCCGAAAAGTAACATCAGCAGAAACGGTCACTTTACGGGTAGCAGGAGAGTAGCAGACGTAGCCTTTCTGCTGGCTACTCTGGATGCAAGTCGATCAACACTCCTATGGATGCCAATCACAAGCTGTGTGCTCATACCTCTGATGTTGATCTTCCTCTTTAAAATCCAGAATACTATCGACGACTTGTTAGAAAACTGATTTACCTAACGGTCACGAGACCAGATATATCCTTTGATGTTGGGGTTGTCAGCAGGTTTATGCATTCTCCTCGAATGTCTCATCTTCAGGCAGTCGAACGCATCGTAAGATATCTAAAAACAGCCCCTGGTCAAGGGCTGATATACAATACCTCATCTTCTATTCTGACTTTGGTTGCGTATTCTGATGCAGATTATGCTGGTTCCCTGGATGATCGGACCTCTACCAATGGTTTTTGTACCTACTTTGGAGGTCACCTTGTTACCTGTCGTAGTAAGAAACAAGTTGTGGTTGCTCGATCTTCAGCTGAAGCAGAGTACCGTTCGATGACATCAGTTGTCTCTAAGATCACATGGCTTGAAAGTCTCATCGCTGATCTAGGAATAAAACTTCCCTCACCAGCTATCCTACTATGTGACAGTCAAGCGGCTCGCTATACACAGCCAAAAACCCAGTTTTTCACGAAAGAACGAAACACATTGAAGTGGATTGTCACTTCATCCGGGAGAAAGTTCAAATGAAGAAGCTAAAATTAAAGCATGTTACGGGTACTGATCAAGTTGCTGATATTCTCACCAAGGCCCTACCAAGTACCATATTTTATCAGTGTCTGTCCAAGCTGGGTGCTTACGACTTGTACACTCCAGCTTGCGGGGGAGTGTTAAAAAGTCCATATAAAGTCCATGTAAAGGCCCATGTATGAGCCCTTTTAGTTTCTTGTTTTGTCTCTCTTTACTTTAGTCTCACACCGTGTATAAGGGTTTTTTCTCTCTCTCCCTCCTTTATATATGTATTCATACATTGTATTTGATATTTGAGAAATAATATACAAGGTCAGACTCTTTTCTACAGATGTGTTGGTTGGTTGGTTAAGGAAGGGCTTGGATTTTTAACACCTGGAATGCCCAAGGGGCGGTTCAATTGTTGTGCTGGCTGGTTTAAAAAGTGAAGGATTTGAAATTTCAACACATGGATGGTAATATAGGTCGCCTGGCTTGTCTGGGTTAATTTTAAGTCGGTCTAAACCGACTGACCGCTCTATTTCAGCGATATAAACTTGTCTTGGCCTTCTCTCCCACTCCATTCTCTCGCTCGACAATTATCCCGCTGATTCCCTGTTGATTCCCGCGAGGGCTCGACGAAAGCTCAGCTGAAGTGCCTTGACAGTGGCCTTTCTCTCCTCTTCCCTCTTCGATTTCAATGTGGGAGTTCTCCTTGGGGCCAGGTTGGTTGAGTGTGGCTCGGCAGAAACCGATCGAAGCTATCCCCCGAATTTATCAAACTTCCTGATATAACAACAACACAAAGATAGCGTCATTTTCCGGTGAGCAAGCCGTTTGCGTCATGTTAAGGCAACAATCACTCCAATAACTGATTAAGGGCTTTATTTTGGGAAATTTTCCATGCAAATGGTATAACTGGTGGATTTCATTAGGGAAAAATTATATGAAAAGGATTTGATTTTTCTGTTCTTTCTAAGCCTTAAGTTATATAAGTCACCGACACTTTTCTAACCTAAGACCACTTCTAACAAGTCTAAAATCTTCAGATAGTTTCATTGTCGCCCCTAATTAAAGATGCAACCTAAATAAAAGAGTTGTCTAATAAATGATGTCTAATTAATATTACAGATAATTCGAAGGATGACATCAAACGTTAGACGCAACGATGACCTATGACGAGATAAAGTCAAAGAATTGATGCAGATGAGGAATACCTCTTTAATTTATGTTTTATTTGCCGTACTTTTAAATTACATGCATACTATTTTAAATTAAAAATTACTTTCTGCATGTGTATAAATGATTTCAATTAAATTTGTTATTAGACATATTAGTCTCACACCTTGTACCACCACATCATGTTCCTTCATGCTTGGTATAAATAAAGGGTGAGACCTCCTTATGACGTACTCAGTTTTTCCTCCTAATCCCGTAACATGGTATCAGAGGGAAGTTA
This sequence comes from Dactylorhiza incarnata, assembly GCA_033032865.1. NCBI lineage: Eukaryota > Viridiplantae > Streptophyta > Magnoliopsida > Asparagales > Orchidaceae > Dactylorhiza > Dactylorhiza incarnata. The sequence continues at coordinate 9,972,873 of JAWHQI010000053.1, forward strand.
GGTTTTTTTTTTTCGTTCGCCGCTCTTTCTCGCCCGCTCCGTTCATTTTCTCGCCCACTCCGTTCATTTTCTCGCCCGCACCATCTCTCTTGCCCGCTCCGTCCCCGCCGACAAAGCCTCGCCTACGACATTCCTCTCTTCTGCGCGCCTCCCGTGACATCGACGGAGGCGGGGCTCGTTGTGATGTCGCCTGCCGTCTGCCTCGACGACGCCTAATGCTGCTCCGGCGATACCTACTGTCCTGCTCCGACGGATCTTGATCCCGTGTTGTCCGCCTGCCGTCTGCCTCGACGCCCCCTGTCTACCGATGAATCTTGATGCCCTGCTCCGACAAATCCCGATGGTTCAGTGCTGTTGGCTGCCTCCTGTCGCCGTTTCTCGCCTGAGCCGCTAGAATCGTTGCCATGGTCTCCTCTGTTACTACCACTACTCCGACAAGCACTACTCCGACCGTTGCTCCCGCAGGGGACTCTACCAATACCTTTCCTCCCAATGCGAGGATTGCAACTACTATCCTTACCGCCTCCAATTTTCAATTATGGAAGAAGGGGGTTACTATGTCTCTTGCAGGCATCCGACGTACTCACCACCTTACTCGTCTCCCAACTCATGAAGTGGGGAGTACCGAATATGATGACTGGTATAGTGATGATTGCCGTATCTTTGCTCTTCTCCTGAGTTCCATGGATCCATCTGCCCAGCAAATGTGCAAGAACTGCGACAACACCAAAGAACTATGGGACACTCTTCGCATGATGTTCTCTCAAGCGAACAACCTCTCTCGACTTGGTGAACTCTTCCCCAAGATAGCTGACCTGAGACAGGGAGCGCGTCCTGTTACCGAGTACTTTGCCGAATGGAAGGTTCTGGCTGATGAGATTTTAGACCTTTGGGAGATTCCCTCTACTAGGGATGGCCATCAGGCTCAACGTGAACACATGGTGCTCCTTTGGCTTTTGAATGGACTGGATCCACACTTCTCCACAACGAAGACTGAAATGCTAGCGAGTCCTACTACCCTTCAGACTGCTAGTATGTATCATCGATTTACTAAGGCTGGCTCCATCGGTACTTCGTCATCTGCTCTACATACATCCTCTGGCGAGTCGATGGCTCTTGCTTCATGAGGAGGAAGGGGAACTAGTCGGGGGGGGCGCTCTGGTCGTGGTCGTGACACTGACACAAGGCATTGTGCCCATTGCGGGCGTCGGGGACATACAAAGGATACATGTTGGCTGATTCATGGGAAGCCGAACTGGGCCTCCAAACCTCCTCCACCTCGGTCGGCACACCTGACGGACTCTACTTCTGTACCTCTGGGATCGAGAACTGTTGAAATATTCGAGGATGAGTATCGGCGCCTGCAGGCTCTCCAGGTTGACCCACCAACTCATAGTGCGGCTGTGGCTCAAACCATTCAGCTTGTTTGTACCTCACAGAGGCAGGTCCAGTGGATGGCTGATTCTGGTGCTTCTGATCACCTGACTAGTTCCTCAGGTATCTTACACTCATACAAACCTCATAGCGGAGCTTCAATTACTGTTGTTGATGGCTCCACGGTTCCTATTGTTGGGTTTGGTAGCTGCAATGTGTCACCTAACATGACACTCTCCTCAGTGGCGTCCCTCAGTCTACTTACAATCTATTGTCTATTAGTAAGCTTACAAATGATTTGAATTGCATTGCTATATTAACCTCTTCTGGTTGCATTTTTCAGGAACAGTCGACGAGCCGTATTATTGGTAGAGGGAAGCTGCGTGGTAGCGTCTATGTCCTGGACGAAGTTTCCCACCTTGCTTGTACCGCGGCTTCCACCAAATTCCTGGATCTTCATTATCGTCATGGTCATCCATCTATGCAGGTCATGCGTCGTCTGTATACTGAGCTTGGGAAAGTTTCCCCTCTTAGTTGTGAGTTTTGTTTGTTTGCTAAACTCCACAAAGTTAGCTATAGTCCTCGTCTTGATGCTCGTGCTTCTGCACCTTTTGATTTACTTCATTCAGATGTTTGGGGACCGTGTCCTGTTCCTACGTTGTTAGGGCACAAGTATTATGTCACTTTCATTGATGATTTTTCTCGTATAAATTGGGTTTATTTAATGAAAAATCGTTCTGAGCTGCCTTCTATTTTTCAGAACTTATGGAATGAAATATTTACTCAATTTTCTGTACGTGTTAAGTGTCTTCGTACTGATAATGGCCGGGAATACCTGTCTCGGTCTATGTCTACCTTTCTTTCTGACAAAGGCATAATCCACCAAACCAGTTGCCCGGATACCCCTCAACAAAATGGTGTTGCCGAACGCAAAAATCGGCATCTCCTTGAAGTCACCCAGGCAATCCTCCACCACAAACACGTACCCAAACACTTCTGGGGGGATGTCGTACTTACTGCTGCACACCTTATTAATCATCTTCCCACTCACATCCTTCAGGGGGAGAAACCCTACCACACTCTCTATCCTGACCATCACGGTCCCCTCCTCCCTTTGAAGGTATTTGGGTGTGTCTGCTATGTTCGGGATGCTCGTCCCTCTGTCTCCAAACTTGACCCTCGTGCCTTGAAATGTATCTTCCTCGGCTACTCTCGGACCACTAAAGGATATCGGTGTTACTCTCCTGATCTCCAATGATACATCCTTTCCTCTGATGTCGTCTTCCGGGAGTTCGACCCTTATCTCTCCCCTGGATCCTCTCATCCTGATCCCTCTCTTGATGCTCTATTGGTCCCTAGGCATGAACCTGCTATCATTTCACCGACTGATCTGTTGTCCCTCCTGTGGGGGCAAGTTTACTCCCGTCGCTCTTCTGATAATACAGTGGTGCCACCTCCTCAGCCTACCTCTGTTACCGATAATGCGACGACTGTTCCTCCGGAAGAACCTGCTACTGTACCTACTACTATTCCGCCATCTAGCCCAGAGGTTCCTATTGCTGTCCGGAAAGGAGTTCGGACTTGTCGGGAGAAACCGCTCTATGTTAACTCTTACCAGGGCTTGTCCGCTTCTCGCAGCGCGCTGAACTCGACTCTTGATCGATATCATCTACCATCGACCGTGGCGGAGGCCAAAGCTCATCTTGGTTGGGCGGCAGCCATGCATGACGAATTGACTGCTCTCCAACAGAACAATACATGGGACCTGGTTCCCTTACCTCCCGGCAAGAAGGCAATTGGATGCAAATGGATATATTCTGTCAAAGTGAATGCTGATGGTTCTCTGGACCGCCTAAAAGCCCGCCTGGTTGCCAAAGGTTATGCTCAGACTTATGGCGTGGATTATGATGAAACATTCGCTCCAATTGCGAAGATGTCCTCTCTTCGAATACTCCTTTCACTTGCTGCCTTCCGCCAGTGGGCCTTACACCAGTTGGATATTAAGAATGTTTTTCTCCATGGGCTCCTGGATGAGGAAGTTTATATGGAACAACCTCCTTGGTTTGTTGCTGAGGGGGAGCGTAACAAGGTGTGTCGTCTCCTAGCGTCCTTATATGGATTGAAACAATCCCCTCGGGCTTGGTTTGCTCGGTTCCGAGCTATTGTTACCCAGTTCGGGCTTACCAAAAGTACTAAAGACTCGTCTCTCTTTTATCAGAACTCCTCGGCTGGTACTATTCTGCTACTGGTATATGTTGATGATATTGTTATCACAGGCAGCAACTCAGAAGGAATATCAAATCTCAAAGCATTCTTACACTCTAATTTCCAAACAAAAGATCTGGGCCCATTGCGGTATTTCCTTGGGATTGAGGTGATTCATGATGATCACTCTCTCTTTATTTGCCAACGAAAATATGCTCTTGATCTTCTATCTGACCTTGGGATGGCTAACTGTGGCCATATGGATTCTCCGCTGGAACCAGGGGAAAAGAGTCTTCACGCCGAAAGCAAACCTTTTGAATCACCAGAGAAGTACTGTAGAATTGTTGGGAAATTAAACTACCTCACCATGACTCGCCCGGACATTGCTTGTGCGGTTGGTAAGGTCAGTCAGTTCATGGCAGCTTCAACTACGTCTCAGTGGGAGTCCGTTCTCCGGATTATCAGATACGTGAAGAAGGATCCTGGTTTGGGAATATCATACAAGAGTCGAGGTCATTCCGATCTAGAGGCATACAGTGACTCTGACTGGGCAGGATGCTTAGCCACCAGAAAATCAACCACGGGATTCACTGTCTTTATGGGTGGCAATCTTATCTCCTGGAAGAGCAAGAAACAAACCACAGTTGCCAGATCTAGTGCTGAGGCAGAATATCGGGCTATGTCCCACACTGTTGCTGAGATCGTGTGGGTGAGGCAGATTCTCAATGAAATTGGGTATCCCGTTCAAGATCCCACTCCTCTATGGTGTGACAATCAAGCTGCAATCCAGATAGCCACGAATCCCGTGTTTCATGAATGCACAAAGCACATAGAGGTCGACTGCCACTTTGTTAGAGAAAAGTATGAAGAAGGTCTTGTTTCGCTAAAGCATGTGAAGACCGGAGATCAAGTTGCAGACATTCTTACGAAAGGGGTTACGGGGACTCGAATGAACTATATATGTAACAAGTTGGGTCTGGGAAGTTCCCATGATCCAACTTGAGGGGGAGTGTTATTAGACATATTAGTCCCACACCTTGTACCACCACATCATGTTCCTTCATGCTTAGTATAAATAAAGGGTAAGACCTCCATATGAGGTACTCAGTTTTTCCTCCTAATCCCGTAACAAAATTGAACAAGTTTGATATTTTCATATCACTAACAAAGTATAAATCGCTAAAGATTGCAAAAATTGCAAAAAAAATCAAAGAAACGATTATAACCTGAGGAGATTAATAATTAATTATTTCTTTTCCACTTAAATAGAATACAAGACTGCGTTAACAAAGTGCACATGTAAATGCATCGATGCATAGGTCATGTCAGGGTAAAGACTGTACTGATCTTTCAATCCATTCTAAGGCGCATTCGATTGCACTGGATTAGTTACAACGACAACCAATGCAGTCGGTTGAAAAGCATTAACGTGTGATGAACGTACTGACTTGGTAGTCGATGTCCCTGAAGGGTTGGGCCCAAAGATTGATATTGATACTGAGACCCTCGGCATTATCTCACTACATATTTAAAGTACTAAATAAATAATTTGATCCCCACTTATATACTGGTTATGTAAATCTAATATAGAAACCGAACTTAACAATTTTAAACCAGAATATTAATGGGTGTTTACTATTGTTTTTAGTTCTACCTTACTTACATGTTTTACTGTTACACTGATCCACTGACTCAGATTATATGAATGTTGTTTATTTACTTATACTGTTAATTCACCTATTATCATGAAAAATATATGAATATTATTACTGCTCCGCTTTGTTTGCATGTACGGCGGTTAAAGAGATAAATTCTCTCTTAGTATTTTACTTAAAGACTAATCCTTTAAGTGGTTAGATTTTTAGGGTCCGAGCAACGTCAACCCAACCATCCCAGAGAATAGTAGCGCTCCTCGTGCAGAAGGATCAAAGAGAGTAAGGAGTTATTTATTTTAGTGTTCTAGACAAGGTTATTACATATGTATTGTGACTATTGTCACATGTACCTGGATGTAAAAGAAGCTTTTAATGAAATATAAGTTTTTATTTTTTACTTTCTGCATACTCATTGTGATTAAGATATACTATGTTGCACTATCTGTGAACTGAAATATTTCTTATCATGCATACTGTAAAAATTGTGGCGGTATACGAGTTGTTAAAGAGGGGAGGGAATGAGGGTTGTCGGTTGGAGGTGAGAGGGGGGATATTGGTCGGCGGCAAGGGGGGTGTGCGGAGGTCCAAGCTTCGCACATGGGGGAACACATGACCACAAGTTGATCAAAAGCAAGGCTTCTTTGCTTCAACTTTCAATGTCTCTCTATAGAGCCCTCTACCCCTATATATAGAGTAGAGAGAGGCAACGAACAGTCATGATTCTTCATTCGTTGTCTCCCTCAAAATAAACAAAATTACAATGAAAATTAAAAAATACAAAGAACGAAAAATGTTACGATCGGTGATTTGCTCGAGATGAGCGGTCCCGGTCGTCATTGGGCCCATGGTCGGTGTGAGTAGACCCTAGCGGGCCGTGTGGCATGATCCCTGTCAATGGTTAAGGAAGCTACCAAGGGCACGAAAAAGTAAATTGGAGGCCCGATATGGTCGATATGTTCGACGAAGGAGGCAAATAGGCCGAAAGCGCAATCGGTTCCAATAAAGTAGAGTATAAAAGATGCTAAGTTGATACAATAGAGGTCATCCACCTCATCATTGGATAGAATAGTCAACCTCGCCAACAAAGGGAGGAAGAAAGCTCGAGGGTAGATGGAGCTTCAGGTGATGACATGGAATATTGATGAAGTGAAGCTCGACCACATCGGAGGAGAGAGAAGGTTGTTGGTTGCATGGCGCTAGGATAAGGGATCAAGATTTTCTTTGATACCATGCAGAGAGAAAAACAAAATGATGACATTAATCATTTGCCACCTTAATGACCCTATTTATACAAAGGTGGGTATCATGTTAATGTTCTACATCTATAAGACAAATGTAAAAAAAAATAACATATACAATAACTTTTTACATTAAAACAAATATTAATCACACACAAGCACACATGGAGCACCTACTGAAATAAATTAGAGATTGCACATTACTCATCCTGAAATATTTTTGGAAAAACTGATGAAGTCGTGCAAATAACTTAAATCCAACGAAGAAAGAGGAATGCAACTTCTTTAAGATCAAACAGTTAGTCATCAAGATAAATCCCAATTAAAAACAACAGTTTTCCAAAAAAAACTCGGGATAACTTAGTCTTAATCCTTCCGAATTACCTGTAGCGAGAAACTTCTCCTTGTGTAAATATATGTGATTCCCTTCTATTAACAGTCTGACGACTCTGCACTCTCAGTAATGTTACAGATAGATTTTCAACTTCTTGCTTGCATACATCACAGGTCTTATTTCCCTTGATACTGAACCATTTTATGGCACACTCTTTGTGAGCAAGTGCAAGTTCTCCTTTGCAGCTACACTCCAACTTAAAAGTTTCCCCTTCTTCCCCAAGCTCACATAAGCATATCCTGCAAACTGCCTCTTCTTCAGGAATATCTTCACCTTCGTCTTCAGTTGCTGCAAAGATAGATGAAGAAATTATTCTGGTTTGCTTGGTGAAACGTGAAATAGAATTTTTTTCACTAAATTAGTAAATAACATGACACGGATTCAAATATTGATAATCTTCAACCAAACTTTTCAGGTAAAAGATTTAGTCTATCTGTCTTAGGCAACATAAAATTCGGTGCACGTGTTGAAACAGTTGTAATTAATCAAGTTGTGTTACTTTATCCCGTTGTAGGGTTATTTTGGTCCATGTGTTTTATGCCCTACTCATGTATATGTAAGAGTATTGGGCTTAGTAAAATCAATGCATTATTATTTTCCTCATTTCCACTTGGTATCATAGCGACGAAAACCCTAAACGTACGCGCCTCTCTTCCGCTCCGCCGTCATTCTCATAGAGACTCCAGCTGAATCCTGTTGCAGCGCTCACACATTTTGAGTGGCCCTCATCCCGCATCCGCTCATGCGGTCACTCGGCGGGAGTACTCCTGTCGCTGGCCGCTGAAGCGAACATCGCCGCAGTTCTCTCGTGATGCCGCCGTCCTCCATCAGTTCTCCGCTTCGTCTTCGTCATTTATCGTTCTCTTTGGCGTTTCGCTCGTCTTCATCATTCTCTTTGGCCACTGCCGCTCTCGGATTCTCCTCTCTTACCGTTCCTGCTTACCGTTGTTGTGAGTGCTTCTCCTTATCGATCTATCTAATCATGCACTCCAGTCGATCCAGTCCAGCGATCTGATGTAGCCTAAAGTCCCAATCTGCACCTGCCGGCTTCCACTGTTCCTTCAACTATCCCTGCTACTGCAGCCTACCAGCTACCTTGGTTCAGCCATCTCATGGTCCTTCAGATTATCTGTTGATTGGTCATGGGGGATTCTTCTGTCTCCTCGCCGAGTGTGATGATGCCACAGATGAGTGACCCGCCACGGACTCATGGACACTCTGGCTCCTTGAAGATCACCATCGTACCTCTCGATGGTACAAACTATCTTGAATGGTCTCGTGTTGCTCTGCATGGGATACACAGCCACCATATGTATGGTTACATAGACGGGACTGTCAAGGAACCTCTCAAGGACGTTCCCTCTTGGAAACGATGGGACTCGGAAAATTCCCTCGTTGTCTCCTGGCTCCTACACTCTGTGTCTCCCAAGGTTTATCGCAGCTACATGTTGATGGATTCTACTTCTGAGATATGGACTCGGGCAAAGGAAACATACTCACAGATCAGTATTTCTACTCAGATCTATGAGCTTACATGTCGCATTTTGGAGTTGAGATAGGGATCTATGGCTGTTGCTTCCTATTTTTCCGAGTTTGAGTGTTTCTATCAGGAATTGGACTATTTCGAGCAGTTTACTCTTGTTTGTACTAATGACGCGGTTAAGTTACAACAAAAGGAAGAATGTTTTCGCCTACATGTTTTCTTGATGGGTCTAAAAATGGAGTCGGATACTGTTCGGACTCACATTCTCCACCGATCCCCCTCCCTTCCCTTCGGGAAGCTTTTAGTATGGTCCTAGTATATGATGACCGTCGGAAGTCTCTAAGCTCGATTGTCCCTCCGTATCGGTCGGCCTTATCTAGCGTTGTTCGTAGCAACTCCAACACTCCTGTCCCTACCTATGATTATTGTGGGCGAAGAGGACACACTAGGGAGGTGTGCTTCAAACTTCATCCTCATCTTGCTCATGATGGTCGTGGTCCCAGCCGTGGAGGGACTCGACAGTGAGGTTCTCGAGCGGTTGATGTTGCGTATGCTACCGAGGTCTATGATGATCCTACATGTCCTTCGGGATATTTTACAGCTCAGGAATTGGATGTTCTTCGTCATCTTCTTCATTCCCATCCTGACCCTGCTTCTGATGCCTCTACCTCATTTACTACTGCGACCCCTCCCAGTGCGCACACTGCTACCACCGCTCTTTCTGATTGGATCATTAATTTGGGCGCCACCGATCATATGACTGGATACTCCTCAGGTTTTATCTCCTACACACCTTTGTCTGGCAAGGATAAGGTTATCTCTGCTAATGGCATCTTGTCCTCCATTGCGGGCAAAGGACATATCTCATGCTCTCCTTCTATTTCTCTTGCCTCTATTTTTCATGTTCCTTCCTTTCCTCGAAATTTACTTTCTATCAGCAACATTGTTAAATCTCTTAACTGCTTTGTGACCCCTTCTTTCCTGACTCTTGTGTTTTTCAGGAACTGGGTACGAAGCGGACAATTGACAATGGTAGGAACCATGGTGGCTTGTACTACCTGGATACCCAGCTACCATCTTGTGCGCTCACGTCGACTACTGTCAATGCTGCGGATGTTCAACGATGGCATCTTCTCCTCGGACATCCATCTTCTGTTTATCTTTACAAAATGTTTCCTGCTTTCTTGCCGTTTATTAAAACTTTATCATGTGATGTTCGTGTTATGTCTAAGCATGTTCGACATACCTCTGTGCATTTATCTTCTCCTAGTGACACTCTTTTTTCTGTTATACATTCTGATGTTTAGGGACCTTCCTCTGTGATTTTATTATCTGGTTTTCGTTGATTTGTTACTTTTATTTACTATTTTTCGAGAACCATTTGGGTCTATTTGTTAAAGAAAAAAAGTGCTGTGTTCTCTTGTTTTCAAAGTTTCCATAAAATGGTGCAGACCCAATTTGATGGGAAAATTTGTGTTCTTCGTAGTGACAATGGGGGGAATACGATGACCGTGGTCCGTTTGGCTCGTAACTCGACAGTCATGGTATCTTGCATCAAACTAACTGTGTTCACACTTCCGCACAAAACATGGTTGTTAAACGGAAGAATTGACACCTCCTTGAGGTGGCACGTTGTCTTCTCCACACTATGCATCTTCCCAAATCCTATTGGGGTGATGATGTCATCACTAATTCTCATCTTATCAATCGTCTTCTTTCACGGGTTTTAGATTATGCTACTCTCATCGACTGCCTCTGTTCTATATCTGTTATTCATACCTCTCATCTGCCACCCCGTGTATTTGGGTGTGTGTTTTGTGCATGTTCATCAGCCTCATATGGACAAATTTGACATTCGGGCTCAACGTTGTGTCTTTATTGGTTATTCCTCCACCACAAAAGGATATCAGTGTTACCACCCTCCTTCCAGACATTTTTTTGTATTATGGATGTTACCTTTCGAGAGGAGGAATCTTATTATCTAGAGTCGACTCACTCTCTTCGTCAGGGGGAGATTGGTGACACTGGTTTCGATCCTCTTCCTCTTATTCTTTTCATACCAGCTCAGTCTCCTCTCCAGGTGTTTGTTCCTCCCAATCAAGTATTTGTCGCCTCCTATCCAAGTTCCTCTACCTTCTTCTTTGATTTCTCCTCTTCCGCATATATACCACCGCCGCCAACCGGGGAAACAAGCTGCTAGCGTTACACCTCTACCAGTGCCCGCTTCAGACTCGGATTCTGGTGATGATCCTCTGGCTTTGCTGAAAGGTAAAGTTATAAGTACTCAACACCTTATTTCCAATCATGTTGTTTATCATCATCTTACCCCGGCCTATAAGGCCTTTGTTTCTTCATTATCTTTGGTTTCCATTCCCAAGACATGACAGGAAGAATTGGGTATACCGGTTTGTACACGGGCTATGGAGGAAGAAATGTCTGCATTGGACAAGAGTCATACATGGGATGTCTATTCCCTTCCCCCGGGAAGAAAGTTATTGGATCACGATGGGTGTTCTCGGTTAAGCAAAATCAGGATGGTAAGGTTGAACGATACATTGCACGGCTGGTTGCCCAAGGATACACCCAGACTCAAGGAGTGAACTATCAAGAGACCTTTGCCCCCTGGCAAAGATGAACTCCATACGGATTCTTCCATCATGTGTCGCTTGCTTAGGATGAGATCTTTATCAACTGGATGTTAAGAATGTCTTCCTCCATGGTGTGCTTGATGAGGAAGTGTACATGAAATTTTCTCCTAGGTTCGTAAAACAGGGAGCAGAAAATCTAGTTTGTCGCTTGAGAAAAACTTTATTCAGGCTGAAATAGTCTCCAAGGGCATGGTTTGGCCGATTTCTCAAGGCTATGATCAAGTTTGGATATAAGCAGGGCAATCTGATCACACTATGTTTATCCGCAAAAATGACCAGAAGATTGTGGTTCTTATTGTCTATGTGGATGACATCGTAATCACAGACAATAACGTTAAGCAAACTAGTAACCTCAAGGCTCTCCTATCTGCTCAGTTTGAAAAAAATCTACCATCCAGTGACACTTGAAATCTTGCTCCTACATCTACTTGGGGTAACATTTCTTGGGCTGCAGAGGTGTCTTCAATGTCAACTTCTTGCCAAATGGACACATTGACAAGTGCAAAGTTTGGCTTGTTTCTAAGGGCTTTGCCTAGAATTATGAAATTGACTTCTTTAAAAATTTCCCCCATATTGCTCGTATTAGCACATACAAGTTTTATTCTCAATTGCAATGAATAAGGATTGACCTATACTCCAATTTGATCTCAGGTATATCATCTTATATGGTGATCTAGGGTTGGTAATGAGGTCTGACATTGCATTTTCAGTTGGCGAGAATAGCTAATTTATGAATACTCTTAGATGTTGAAGTCAGGAACCCGGCTTCAGAGTTCAGACTTGAGCATGAGCAGAGGTTACTGGCCTGCGAAGAAAGAAGTCACGGACGAGGAAGGTCGAACAGGAAAGTGAATAACAGCAGCTCAGAGGTCCCGCCTCACACTTGGGAGTGCATAGGAACTCCCCCTCCCAAACCAAATGTTGTGTTAGGTGAGGGGGGAGGCAAGCTTGCGAGGTGCGTCAGAGAGCACACAAGTCCTAGGCGGGGTCCCTAATAGGTTGACGACACTGCCTCTTCTCCTTTATGGTGGGTCATATTTATAGTCAACAGCAGGGGGTTATAACCCCTGACTCGAGAGTGGGTCCCACCCCTGTGTGAGGTTCAATTGGTCGTCGGCGAGAGTTGGGCGAGCTGATCTCGACTCCCAGCGAGGTGATGGCGATTCCCGCCGAGGTGTTTGTGGACTGAATGCTAGCTTACTACGAACTGATTGCGAGCTTGCCCTTGTGGGGGTATCTCGGTAATTGCCTCGCCAGGTTTTCCGGGTTGGTCACGTCGAGTACGGGTCGTACACAATCCTCTCTTTTTTCGAACTCAGCACGAGGTCGTAAAAATTGTACGAGACCCAGGACTCGGCAAGCTGATTGAGTCTACAAATAGCCCCCTGAAGGGAGCTCTCGAAGTCGTGTCCTCGAAGTCATTCCTAAAGGCGTTGGCTTGCTCGCGTGGATACGAAAAAGAAGAAGACTCGCCCTAGTTGTATTTTTTTTTTGGAGGTCGCCTGACATTGTTTTTTAGATCGCCCGACGACCTGATAATTTTGTAAACTTAACTGATTTATGATGAAAAGATACTTTTCTTACTTTACTTTGTCGAGGTTGGTGGGCTCTTAGGCGCGTTGAGGGATGAGCTCTCTGCGAGTTCAGTAAGCTCTTAGGCGCGTTCTGCGATGAGGTCACGTAGAAATTTCTGCATGATAATTACATTAATCATTTTCACATAGACGTTTTCGACGTTGGCGAAGTGAGTTCAAGGAGGAGGCAATAATATTTTTCCATGATGTTGGTCCTGGACCATATAGAATCAACACACTCTCAGGTCATTCGCGCAGAGGGCGAGCTCAACTGGAGGAGGTGCATCATTAGGCAAGTTGAATGTGAGGTCGCGGACCCCAACCAGACTTAGGATCGGGACATCTCGGGTGCCGCATGTCCGCGGGGCCCCTGGGGAGGTGGATCATTAAGCGAGTTGAATGCGAGGTCACAGTCCCAGACCGGACTTAGGATCGACACACTCCTGGTTGTCGCATGTCCGCGGGGCCCCTGACAAGGTAGATCATTAAGCAAGTTGAATGCGAGGTCACGGTCCCAGACCGTACTTAGGATCGACAAATTCACAAATGTTGCATGTCCGCGGGGCCCTTAGCGAGGTGGATTATTAGGCAAGTTGAATGCGAAGTCATTGTCTAAGACTGGACTTAGGATCGACACACTCCCGACTTCCCAATGTCCGTGGAGCCCCTATCGAGGTGGATCATTAAGCGAGTTGAATGTGAGATCGCGGTCCTATACCGGACTTAGGATCGACACACTCCCAGCTGCCATATGTTCGTGAGGCACCTAGCAAGGTGGATCATTAGGCGAGTTGAATGCGAGGTCGCTGTCCCAAACCGAACTTAGGATTGGCACACTCCCAGATACTGCATGTCCGCAGGGTCCCTAGCGAGGTGAAACATTAGGTAAGTTGAATGTGAAGTCGCGGTCTCAAACCAAACTTAGGATCGACACACTTCCGGGTCATTCGCGCAAAGGGCGAGCTAAACTGGAAAGGGTGGATATTATGACGAGTTGATTCAACGAACCTCAACTCAGCGAGGCTCTCTTAAAATGTCTGTCTTACTGTCCTCTGGTGAGCCAATGACCGGGAGGGGATGCGAGCATCCAAGGGGTAGCAAACCAATGTGCAAGGGGGGAGCTGATCTCGGACGACAATGCAGAGGATTGGATTTAGATACATGCACCCAAGGGCATCATCTGCTCGCTCGATGAACTCTGTAACAACCCGGACCAACCACCACACTGATGGGATGGCAACCCGGCTCACAGGCCGGTCCATCTCCACACCAGCGGGCTGGCTGTCGCGGTTGACGGGCCGGCTGGCAACCCGGCTCAAAGGTCGGTCCATCTCCGGCCGCTTTTTTACAAGGGCTGCAGCCCATGCAACCCCAACCCATCACTGTGCCTGTTTCTCAGCACAGTAGGTTGTTGATGGCGGGTCTCGATCCCCCGCCACCCTTGATGAGAAACCTTCAACAGTTGGTGATGACAACTGTTGAAGGTTTCTCATCAAGGGTGGCGGGGGATCGAGACCCGCCATCAACAACCTACTGTGCTGAGAAACAGGCACAGTGATGGGTTGGGGTTGCATGGGCTGCAGCCCTTGTAAAAAAGCGGGCGGAGATGGACCGACCTTTGAGCCGGGTTGCCAGCCGGCCCGTCAACCGCGGCAGCCAGCCCGCTGGTGTGGAGATGGACCGGCCTGTGAGCCGGGTTGCCAGCCTATCAGTGTGGTAGTTGGGCTGGGTTGTTACAAAAAAATGCAGCTCAGTTGGTGATGAGAACTGTTGAAGGTTTCTCATCAAGGGTGGCGAGGGATCGAGACCCGCCATCAACAACGCACTGTGCTGAGAAACAGGCCAGAGATGCGTTGGGGTGTATGGGCTGCAGCCCTTGTAAAAAAGCGGACCGGAAGTGCGGCCCACATCGAGCGAGGTGTGGGAGATGGCGCCGGCCCGTCAACCGCGGCAGCCAGCCCGCTGGTGTGGAGATGGACCGGCCTGTGAGCCGGGTTGCCAGCCCATCAGTGTGGTGGTTGGGTCGGGTTGTTACAAAAAAGTGCACTTTTTTTGTAACAACCCGACCCAACCACCACACTGAAGGGCTGGCAACCCAGCTCACAGGCCGGTCCATCTCCACCCCAGTGGGCTGGCTGCCGCGGTTAACGGGCCGGCTGGCAACCCGGCTCAAAGGCCGGTCCATCTCCGCCCGCTTTTTTACAAGGGCTGCAGCCCATACACCCCAACGCATCCCTGGCCCTGTTTCTCAGGCGCAGCGCGTTGTTGATGGCGGGATTCGAACCCCCGCCACCCTTGATGAGAAACCTTCAACAGTTCTCATCACAACTGTTGAAGGTTTCTCATCAAGGGTGGCGGGGGTTCGAATCCCTCCATCAACAACGCGTTGCGCCTGAGAAACAGGGCCAGGGATGCGTTGGGGTGTATGGGCTGCAGCCCTTGTAAAAAAGCGGGCGGAGATGGACCGACCTTTGAGCCAGATTGCCAGCCGGCCCGTCAACCGCGGCAGCCAGCCCACTGGGGTGGAGATGGACCGGCCTGTGAGCCGGGTTGCCAGCCCTTCAGTGTGGTGGTTGGGCCGGGTTGTTACAAACTCTCTCTAGAAGGCAAGAGCGACGCCCATCTAAGAGGCGCTTTGGGAACGTGTTATCCCAGTTCGTGAGGGTAGCATCATGCCAGTCGGGGAAAGTCAACCAACGTGCACGGGGGGAGCTGATCTCTGTTGACAATGCAGATGTTTGGATTTAGAGACATGTCACCTGGAGGACGGTGGCCACCTCGTGCACGACAGGGATTTTCGTTCGTAAGGTCGCAATACGACAAGCAAGTAAAAACTAAATATGTGATCTTACTAATTAACCATATACACAGGGTACATTCGATGCTTATCATTGCACACGAGTCTTTCGTCGAGTTTGTAGATATGCAGGGGTTGCTCTGCCCTGACATGCTCGAGTAGAAAAATTCTCGGTCGCAGGTGTCTGATTTGAGATCGTTGATCTGCTCGTTCATCAATGTGGAGTCCTCCGCGACTCGGAAGATGTGTTAGTGGTGTGGCCGAGGTCGTCTTCATGAGGGGGACTCTCCGAGAGGGAACTTTCGGTTGTCCCTAGCGTGTACTGAAACCAAGCCGAGACAGGACCAGGGCGAATTTGTGCCGCCCCAGTGTGGCTACCAAGGCTCGGACCGCTTCGATGGCGTAATATCGGGCACGAAATGTTGCTCTATAGGTAAGCGCCCGCTACGTCAACATAATATCGTGAGTCAAATGTCGATCTTCCGATAATCATCGCTAGTGTTCGCTATTGAGGTACTCTCCTAAGGCGACATATTCGAGAACCTTCTGGGAGGTGTTGCGACTTGGCTCCAGTTTGTCGTCGAGCATTGAGGTACTCTCCTTCAGCGAGATTCACGGTGTCATGGATGACTACTTTGGGGTTTTCCTTTCTCTCCCCAAAGTCCACACTCACTGCACCAAGATGTTGAAGCCAGAAACACGGCTTCCGAGTTCGGACTTAGGTATAAGCAGAGATTACTGGCCCACTGAGATAGAAGTCACAGACGAGGAAGGTCGAACACGAAGGTGAATAGCGACAACTCGGAGATCTCGCCTCGTACCCAGGAGTGTATAGGAACTCCCCCTCTCAAACCAAATGTTGTGCTCACTTCTCATAATTTCCATATTCTAGTAGTAAGCAATATAGGAACAATATGATATGCCTAGGAACACCAAGAATCACTTGACCAGGTAGTTAGCTATGATTCATGACATTTGGTAGATGACTAGATTTCCCTTTCATTGCACTTAATAATATCAATTGAAGTTCATGGTGAACAATGACAGCTCATGGCCTACCTGGTCAATAAGAGTCAAGCATGACAATGGTCATTTGCATAGCTAAAATACAATCCAACAAAACAATTCACCCTCAAGTGTTCAATCACCAAGTTCACTAGTCCTACTTCTATCAAGACCGGGTTTTAGCAATTTGATAGTCATTGATTTGCAGACACAAAATCCCCCAACTGAAACCAACGAAAGGGTGCTGAGAGGCCATACAGAACCAGTGGTTACCCTTATGCTAACCCTCTCTGTCAAAAAAACTTCAAGGCCCCAAAAGATAGCAACTAGAAATCCAACAAAGACCAACAATAAAACTTAGGACCCAATAGTCCTTCCTATTCACTGAGGGCATTCTACTCATTATTGATGTGTGGGTCATGTGAAGCCGAAAACTTCATAAATGAAGTGCTAACTACAGCAGCTTGAATGGTGGAATGAAGGTGAGGAAATTGGGGAAAATGAAGGTTTTGAGACTTACTGCTCGTTTGGAAGAGCAGTATAGAGCCATTTTGGCAGCACGAAAATGCAAGCACTCCTAATTATTATTTGGCGGAGGTGCCCGTTTCCAATCAATAAAATTTGTGTTCCCCCTTTTTATGCTAAACGGCAATTGCAGGTAGATACCCACGCTCCGCTGTTTCAAGAAAAAAAACTAAGATGCACGTGTCTCCTTACTATCTCGTACAACTGTACTGGACTGCTCTTGCGAAGATCTCCTTCGTTTTGTCCCAGTAGAGTCTTTCGTGGCATGTTTCCATCCTCTTCCTCATTCCTTAGAAAAAGTGAGCCACCGGGTTCAGGTACAAGATACTATCATTACAGCCTGGACAATTAGACATCCAACCCGTAATCGCAACGACCCAATTGCAAAAACGGAGCTCTACTAACTGAGCTATATCCCCCCGAGCCGAGTGAAGCCTCCTCTCATCTCTTTGTCGACAAGCCTCGTCAATCCACGATCTCCTTTTCTTCTTGATTCATTCTGGAGTGTGATCTTCGTCCAAAGATGTTCGTGAGACCTTCTCCTTCTCTCGGGACTGCTCTCGCGAAGATCTCCGTTCAAGGCTGCCTGCGAGACCTTCTCCTTCTCTTGTCTCTACGTCGTCAGGTCTAGTCAATTTGCGATCGCTATAGTGCTTCTATATCAGTTATGGAGTGCTTCTTTCGATCGGCTTAATTCTTCTAGATCCAAGAAAGAGAAAGCATCTAGTGCTAATTCTCTCGATCCACTGCATTTTTCCTTTTTTACATATCTAAGAACTGTGTTCTTATTTCCTGCATTTTGTTCTTCTCTTTCTGTCAATTGCTTGTCTTCCATGAGTGTGTTTATGATTTTTGCAATATTTTGTGCTTGTCTATTATCAAATGCTCAGCCTTCTCTGCGATATTGTGTCCTTGTCTTCCTGCATGTGTGCTTGACTACTAATATGATCGTCAATCTGCGATCTCTGTTCTGAACAACTTCGCAAACAGAGATTATCCAAACAGTTTTTCCATTTGCAATAGTCAGTTTCCAGCTGCTCCATTTGTAACCCTCCATTTATCACCACTCCATTTGCAACCACTACCGCTCTCCCAAACAGAGCCTTAATGGAATATAGAAAAGCTCAAAATCTTATTCACTTGATTCAATATGAGTACATTATTACAATATTTATAAATGGGTGGAGAATCTCATATCTCGTCCTACTTGATGTGGGACTAAAGACTAGAACCTACATTATATGAAGCTAATATATATATATATATTTACAATATTAAAAGGAAAAAAGTTGTCTTTGGTGAAACATTCAAAATTGTCAAATATACCCCATGCCCATTCAAAAAGTAATAACATATATTATAATTTATTTCAAAAAAAAAATACAATGTGCATTCAAGTAATTACACCTCATCCCTAAATTAAAGTAATGATGGAAATCCATAAAATCAATAAAGTTTTTAGTAAAGCTCCTATATCTAACTATGGTAGATGGTCATTTGTCATGTCAGCGGTATTTTCGAGGAATAATGACCATGTCAGCGGCATTTTCGTGGAGCTACCATTAAATCATCAATTTTATTAAAGTTGATTTGACACAATTAATGAGGATGAAGATTTTTTTAACAAAAATTGATGTATAACTATTTTCGCATTAATTAATTGACGTAGGGGCGGAGCCCCGTGCCCATCACTCGTGTGTATATATATATATATAATGTATACATACCACACAACTATCTGTTGCGCACACATTATGATGTAGGGTAGGCTATGGGGGTGCACTTTCTAGACTCTACATGCGACACAACCGTCGATGACGACAACAATTAATTGAGCAATGAAAATTTAACACCACAAACGGATAATCGCTGCAAGAGAATAATTTTAGTATTGAGCGAATTTAGTTGGCTTTCCTCCGCTCGGAGGGCCAAAGCAAAGCGCGCGGCGAATAGTTCCTCCTGCAAGTTAGTATTCAATCGACACAAAATTCCACAAGCCAAATCCAAGCATAATACTAGAATATCCAATAATAATATCAAGGAAAAATACAACTAAATCACGATATGACAACTCACAACTAGGGGCTGGTTTGGAGCAATGGAAACAGCGGGTTTGGAGGAATAGATCCGGACCGGAGATGTGGTTGGTGGCTGTCCACGGTGGAAAACGGGATGGGAGGGCTGAAAACGGATAGATCCGGACAAATACGGATGGATCCGGGCACGAGAGTGGTAGATCCGGCGTTAGGGATCGGATCCGGGCAACGACGGGATAGACGGTGGGGAAAATAATGGATCGGGAAGGAGAAATTTCAGATCTGAGTGGTTCTGAAATTTTGGGGAGTTTGGGGAGGTGGATCCACGAAATAGGAAGGTAGGGCTGTGGTGGGGAGAGGGGAGAATGAGAGGAGTTGGGGTTTGGAAGGAGGGAGGGAGGCAAGGGGTCGGCCGGCCACAAGGAGGCCGGCGGCTGCAGGGAAGGGGAGGGCGGCCTGTAGCTGGCCGGCGGGTGGTTGCTGGGTTGAAAGAGGGCGGAGGGGCTGGCGGCTGGGCTAGGGTTGGACAGGGGGGGTGCGGCTGGATTGCTGGAAGGCAGCGGCTGAAGAAGGGGGCTGGCGGCAGCTAGGGGGAGATTTGGGAGGGGGAGAAGATGGGGGAAGGTTAGGGTTACCTTGGGGAGGAGTTTCCACCACTAGGAGTCACCACCTAGGGCTCCACGGCTTCGGCACCGTGGCTTGATCACCGGATTCCGGGAATAGTATTCTCCAAAATCAGCAATGAGTTCTAAACCAGCCCACTAGTCCTATTTATAAGAAAAACAAGCATTAGGGCATCCCCATCAACGGCTATGATTGGCCGGTGGGTTTAGCCCTTAAATAAATAAATACATGTCCAAAACAAATACATAAATATATGATTTTGACTCGCGGCGACGTGCCGGACGCAACCGCGGAGTCGGATCGGCGATCCGATCAAGTCTTCCTGCGGGAATAAATGAACGTGGGTCCCGCTCCTTCGTGTGCACGATCCGATGGAATCCCATCAACTCCCCCCGACTGAAAAGCATTCATCTCCGAGGAATGGAGACGATCGTACTGGAGTCGAAGTCCGGGGGCAAGTCGATCAAGCTCTGCCGGCAATATCCAAGCGTCGTCAGCGTCGGTGCGGCCCCGCCAATGAACCAAGTAGCGAAGACGCGGCCCGTCCGTGGTGGGAACAATCTGGTGGGATCTGATCTCGGTGATGCTCTCATCTCGCGACTCTCTCATGGTGGTACCCGGTGCGAGCGGTGATGCCGGCTGTGGAACCATATGCGACGAACTCCCAGGTGGAAGGGTATCAACAATGGGTGGGTGGTGGTGGCTATCTGGTGTGGGTGGGGAGGTGGTGAAGGGCGGCAAGGGGAGAGGGGTGTCGCTCCCACTGCTCGGGTCCCCATAGTCATGAGGCTCGTAATAAGGTGTGAGATCCTCGACATTAAATACTGGATGAATCCCCATACTCGCCGGGATGTCTAGCCTGTAGGCGTTTGTCCCAATCCGACTAATAACCGAGAAAGGACCCATTCGCCTGGCGCTTAACTTCTTGGCAGGCCCCGAAGGGAGCCTCTCCGGGCGGACTCGTACCATCACCTGTTCGCCAATAACAAAAGTACGCTCTCGCCTTCTTTTATCTGCGTGGGTTTTATAATTTTCATTGCTCATATTAATACGTCGGCGGACCGATTCATGTAACTCATGCAGATGCCGTGCAAATGACTCAGCAGACTCACTAGGCCGGGACTCTAATGGGCTCGGAATAAGGTCAATGGGTTTCCTGGGGTCGTAACCTGACACTATGTGGAATGGACTCAACCCAGTGGTCCTATTGACCGAACTATTATATGCAAACTCTGCGACCGGAAGGTCTAAGTCCCAGCTACTCACATGCTCTCCCACCAGACACCTCAACAAGTTTCCTAAGCTCCTATTCACTACCTCTGTCTGTCCATCAGTCTGTGGGTGGTAGGCAGTGGAGAATTTAAGGGTGGTGCCCGTCTTGAGCCACAGGGTCTTCCAGAAGTAGCTCATAAATCTCACGTCGCGGTCCGATACGATGGACTTGGGTAGACCATGTAATCGGAAGACGTCCCTCATAAAAATGGATGCAACGTGGGTCGCGTCCGCCGTCTTGCAGCAAGCAATAAAGTGAGCCATCTTCGAAAAGCGATCGACCACCACAAAGATGGAGTCGTGCTTCCGAAGAGTGCGGGGAAGTCCAAGAACGAAATCCATGCTAAGGTCCTCCCAGGGTCGATGTGGGACCGGTAAGGGCGTATATAGGCCTGCGTTCTGCTTCGTGCCCTTGGCCGTCTGGCAGATACGGCAGTGGCGGACGACTCTAGTCACATCCCTCCTAAGCGTGGGCCAGTAGAGACGGTCCTCCACAATGGCTATGGACTTATCGCGCCCAAAATGTCCGGCGGCTCCGCCCGCATGCAACTCCCATATCAGAAAATCACGGTAAGATGTCCGGGGAATGCATAGGCGGGATCCATGGTACAAGTATCCCTCGAAGAGCTGATATCCCTCAACGGGGTCTGGGGAATCTCGGGATAGGGCGGCGTAAATCTCACCAAAATCAGGGCACGTCGGATACTCTATGATCAAGTGCTCAAGCCCGTCGACACGTGCGGTCATAGTCTGAAGCAAGGAGACACGGCGACTAAGGGCGTCCGCAGGTTTGTTCTCAACACCAGCTCGGTGTTTGAGGACATAGTGGAAGTCCTGCAGATATTCGACCCACTTGGCATGCCGATGTCCCAACTTGCGCTGAGAATCTAAATAGCGTAACGCCTGGTGGTCGGAGTAAAGCACAAACTCTCGAGGGAGGAGGTAGTGCCTCCAGTAGCGTAAGGACTGGACAATCGCATAAAACTCTCGATCGTAGTTCGAGTATTTCTGCTTTGCTTCGTTTAATTTCTCGCTAAAGTAGGAGACAGGGTGTCCCTCTTGGCTCAATACGCCACCGATACCAACTCCAGACGCGTCGCAAGCGACCTCAAAAGCACGGCTAAAATCAGGAAGCCTCAGGACTGGGGCCGTCGTCAGCCTCTCCTTAATCTCCTCGAAGGCTCTCGTGGCAGCGGGGGTCCACTGAAACTCTCCCTTCTTGAGGCAGCTCGTGAAGGGGGCCATGATCGTGCTGAACCCCGGGACAAACCTCCTGTAGAAGGTGGCAAGCCCGTGAAAGCTGCGAGCCTCGTGGATAGTCGTGGGCACTGGCCAGTCTCGAATGGATTTGACCTTCTCGGGGTCAACAGATACTCCAGTCGAGGAGATGATGAATCCAAGGAAGTGGACGGACTCAGAAAGAAATGCACACTTTTTCAGGTTCACATACAATTTCTCCCGGCGGAGGGTGCCGAAGAGAAGCCTCAGGTGATCGAGGTGAGCGGCCTGTGTCTGACTGTAAATCAGTATATCATCGAAGTACACAACCAGAAACTTGCCCATGTAGGGCCGCAACACCTGCGTCATAACTCTCATAAACGTACTAGGGGCGTTTGAAAGCCCGAATGGCATGACTAACCACTCATAAAGACCATCCTTAGTCTTAAAAGCGGTCTTCCATTCGTCTCCCTCACGCACTCTGATCTGGTGGTACCCACTACGCAGATCGATCTTGGAAAAGATCTGGGCACCGGACATAGTGTCCAATAGATCATCTAATCGGGGAATGGGAAAGCGGTACTTGACCGTGATCTTGTTTATGGCGCGGCTATCGACGCACATACGCCAACTGCCGTCCTTCTTAGGGGTAAGAAGGGCGGGAACAGCACACGGGCTCATACTCTCTCGAATAAATTGCTTCCGAAGAAGCTCATCGACCTGCCGTTTGAGCTCAGCGTGCTCATCCGGGTGCATGCGGTAGTGGGGCAGGTTCGGGAGAGAGGCCCCCGGGATCAGGTCAATGGCGTGCTGAATGTCCCGTGGTGGGGGCAGCTCATCGGGGAGCTCCTCCGGCATCATATCAGCAAACTCCTCTAAAAGGGGACGCACCGCTAGTGGGTGGTCAACCGGAGTGTCCTCAATGGTCTGAGTGGCAGCGACAACGTAGATGATATCCGACTCAATACTGGCGCGCAAGAACTCACTCCGTCTCAGGATGTGTAGTGGTCTCGAGGTACTCGTGCTCACCGAGGGCTCAACAACGCTCTTCGATCTCTCTCGTGGCTGGGTAGGCGTCAGCGTAATCTTCCGGCCCTTATCATAAAAGACGCACGTGTTCGAGCGGCCGAAGCACGTGACGTCGCGATCAAACAGCCAGGGGCGTCCTAGAAGAACATGGGCGACATCCATGGGAATAACATCACACCACACCTTGTCCTGAAACGATGCGATAGTAATAGGGACAAGACATCGCTGGGTAACCTGGATGGCCGTCTTATCCACCCAGACGACTCTATAAGGATGGGGGTGGGGCTCGGCCTTCACCTGCATACGGTCAAGCCCTTTCTGTGCTACGATGTTCACACAACTCCCACTGTCAATAGCTAGCTTGCAGGGTCCGCCTGCGCTAGGGAAGTATGTGTAAAAGATAGTGGTGCGACGCCAGTCCTCGTCCACACATGGGGTATGTAGTAGGCGTCTAATCACTCCTATCTCTAGCGATCTCTCAGCGTCACTCTCCCAACTATCCTCCACAGTAGCCCTGACGTCCTCAGAGGCATCCTCGTCCTCGTCTATAATCTGCTCCTCGCCCTCAACTAGCAGGGTCCGCGTGGGGCACCGCGCCGCCACGTGTCCTCTGCCCGAACATCTAAAACACACAATACCGCCAGGCTGCTGGCCATCAGTGGTCACGACCTTGCCCCTCGCATCGGTGGGGGTGCGAGAAGGCGTGGCCGAGGAGGTCTGGGCGGGAGCGGGTTTCCTAAACGTCGACGAATCCGTCCGGGCAGGGAACTGCTTCGTGCTAGGGGCACGAAGGTACTGCTCATACTCTAGCGCGAGTTGGAATATCTGATCTACCGTCTCTAAGCGGTGGGGAATCAGCTCTCTCCGGAGATCCGCACGGAGGCCAGCCTTGAATCGGGAGGCAGTGGCAATAGGCTCCTCAGAAATGTCGCTCCTAACGACCAGCTCGTCGAATCGAGCCATATACTCAGCTACGGAAAGTGTCCCCTGTCGTAAGCTCTGCAACTGATCAAGAAGCTGGTCACGGTAGGAAGCAGGGAGGTATTTATCCTTAAGCCTCTCCTTCATGTCATCCCATCGGGTGATGGGGTAGTAACCGTCACGATCTAAGGCTCGCTCAACACTAATCCAATACACCTTAGCCTGTCCGACTAACTTCATCTTGGCAAACCGGACACAACGATCATCACTCATGTCGTACCAATCAAAATAGTGATCCATGTCCAGGAGCCAGTCACTAAAGGCCTTCGGATCCAGGCGACCATCGAATGTCGGGGCATCGAGGCGAATCCTACGGGTGATGTCGAAGGCGCGATCATCTCTCCGCGGGTCCGGATAGTCATCAGGATCGTCGTCACGGTAATAATCGTACCGAGCGGGTGGGGGTCCACGCTCCCGTCGTCCCGGTGGGTAATACTCGTCTCGACGCTGGTCATGACGACCGTGTGGAGGGGCACGGTCCCTGGGGCCCGGCTGACGTGGCATGCGGTAATCTTCCCGCGGGGGTGGGGTTTGGCCACGTGCTGGCTCAGGATTCCGCCTTGCTGGCGGAGTGGGGGCTCTCATAGGAATCTCACGACGGTAACGGTCAGCCGGCGGTGGATCACCTCTGCCCCGCTGACCGCGGCGGGGAGAGTAGGCCGGGTCGTCCGCTACCTCATCGTCATGTAGGGAAGGAGTATCCCTCGCGTTCTCTATCCTATCTAAGCGACGGTTCACCGCAGCAATATCATGTTGTACGGTCTCGAACTGGGTGCCTAGAGCATCGAAACGGTTTAACAACAGACGCTCAAAATCCGTGGTGGCAGCGCTCGAATTCGAGCCTGCCGCTCGTTCGTTGGTGACCTGTGGATCTACCATGCTTCTAAATGACCTACCACTACGGAGCATGCAAACAGCCCGACCTGGGCTCTGATACCAACTGATGTAGGGTAGGCTATGGGGGTGCACTTTCTAGACTCTACATGCGACACAACCGTCGATGACGACAACAATTAATTGAGCAATGAAAATTTAACACCACAAACGGATAATCGCTGCAAGAGAATAATTTTAGTATTGAGCGAATTTAGTTGGCTTTCCTCCGCTCGGAGGGCCAAAGCAAAGCGCGCGGCGAATAGTTCCTCCTGCAAGTTAGTATTCAATCGACACAAAATTCCACAAGCCAAATCCAAGCATAATACTAGAATATCCAATAATAATATCAAGGAAAAATACAACTAAATCACGATATGACAACTCACAACTAGGGGCTGGTTTGGAGCAATGGAAACAGCGGGTTTGGAGGAATAGATCCGGACCGGAGATGTGGTTGGTGGCTGTCCACGGTGGAAAACGGGATGGGAGGGCTGAAAACGGATAGATCCGGACAAATACGGATGGATCCGGGCACGAGAGTGGTAGATCCGGCGTTAGGGATCGGATCCGGGCAACGACGGGATAGACGGTGGGGAAAATAATGGATCGGGAAGGAGAAATTTCAGATCTGAGTGGTTCTGAAATTTTGGGGAGTTTGGGGAGGTGGATCCACGAAATAGGAAGGTAGGGCTGTGGTGGGGAGAGGGGAGAATGAGAGGAGTTGGGGTTTGGAAGGAGGGAGGGAGGCAAGGGGTCGGCCGGCCACAAGGAGGCCGGCGGCTGCAGGGAAGGGGAGGGCGGCCTGTAGCTGGCCGGCGGGTGGTTGCTGGGTTGAAAGAGGGCGGAGGGGCTGGCGGCTGGGCTAGGGTTGGACAGGGGGGGGTGCGGCTGGATTGCTGGAAGGCAGCGGCTGAAGAAGGGGGCTGGCGGCAGCTAGGGGGAGATTTGGGAGGGGGAGAAGATGGGGGAAGGTTAGGGTTACCTTGGGGAGGAGTTTCCACCACTAGGAGTCACCACCTAGGGCTCCACGGCTTCGGCACCGTGGCTTGATCACCGGATTCCGGGAATAGTATTCTCCAAAATCAGCAATGAGTTCTAAACCAGCCCACTAGTCCTATTTATAAGAAAAACAAGCATTAGGGCATCCCCATCAACGGCTATGATTGGCCGGTGGGTTTAGCCCTTAAATAAATAAATACATGTCCAAAACAAATACATAAATATATGATTTTGACTCGCGGCGACGTGCCGGACGCAACCGCGGAGTCGGATCGGCGATCCGATCAAGTCTTCCTGCGGGAATAAATGAACGTGGGTCCCGCTCCTTCGTGTGCACGATCCGATGGAATCCCATCACATTATACACACACTACACACGAAAATTGGTCGTGTTTCAAAAACTTATGCACCAGAATGTCTGAGGAATTGAACCTAGAGACTAGTAAATAAGTTAGCCATGTTTTATTTATGTATTAGAATTCCCGAAAAGCATCAGATTTCAATAGGAAATAGCAGACCAATTAAAGCGTGCTGAAAAAATAATTTTTTTTGCAGCCCTGGGAAGATAATTATCAAGTAAGAAGAAAAAGCTAAATCATATTTATTACCGTTTGCTGCTTCAATGATTTCAGTTTCTTTAGTATCATCAATAACAACAGGACGAGGTGTTCGGATCACACGTATGAAACCTAATGAATCTGCTCTTGGTAAGCTCTTACTCTTGGGATTCTCTGGCATTGAAAGTGATCGTCTGATATGTTTTGAACCTTGTCGTTTCTGTCAGAAGAACAGCAGTCAGGTAAATGGCTAGTAACTGAGTTGGAAAAGGATATTTCAAAAATGATTAGGAAGTAGAAAGTGCAAAATTAGATAACATGTGTGAATGCAGAATGAAGAATTAAATGACAAAGCAAGGTAGAAGATACTTCATCCTCTAATCATATTTTCATAAATCTTATGTTTATGTTTAGAATCATAATCGTTCACGTCGGGTGCCCTAGTCCCCCTTTCGCTACAAATAAGGGTGAGCGTTGTCAGTTTGAGACCTTGTTAGCCTTGTGAGAGATTCCAGAGCCAGCAATCACATCGTGTGCGACGCCGCGAGACCCTGGGGTGCGACGTCCCTGTTATTTTTCCTAGTTTCCCCGTTTTTTTAAGTCCACCCGTGAAATCCGGTGAAAAACCCTATCCTCAATTTTCTTCTTTTTCCCTGACGTCGTCTGCAACCGTCGCGCCTTCCTCACACGACGTCGGCTCTAGGAGATAACTTTGATCCTCCCAGGCGCAGCTATCGCCACTCCCGTCTCGGACCTCCACCATCCAGCGGCTACCTCCTGTCGACGTCCAACTACTGTGTTGGCGCCCTTCCTTGGCCGCAGCTCGACCTCCGCCCAGTGTCACCGCCGGTTTCTCCTCTTCCAGAGGCATCCCTAGCGCCTTCATCTCCTACCAGGCCCCGCAACCGGCTATTGCTCCACCCAAGCCCCAAGCTCCAGCCATCGAAGCCACGTCCAAGTTGCTACAACCGCCCACTGACATCTCCAGCCGCCGGATCCCCATACTTGTGAGTATCTAGTTTTGTGTCTTTATTTTCTTATTGGATATTGGATAAATATCATATATGTGTGGGAACTTGGAAGTGTTGATTTGTTAGCGCATGTGTTTCATTTCTTGTCTTCCTATAATGGTTCGTGTGTGAAGGTTGTAGTTGAAGGCATCTCGTGTGAAAGAAAATCTGTCTTGATTGTTTAACTGAAAATTGTTGCGCATGAACTCTGAAATGACACCTGCGGAATTTCAACGGCTGATGTTAGATCGGTTCGATCAAATGAATGCTCAATTTGATGATCTACGCACCCGCATCAACATCCTTGAGGATCATAGAGAGCATGTCACTCCCCATAGAAGGGACGACCCGCCCACTCCACCTGACGTTCACTTTGAGGAATAACGAGACACCCTCACACCTCAAGATTGGCATGCTAGGAATCATCCACCACGGAAGCCCGCCCCACATCTGAGGCGACCCCTTGATCACATTCACGACCGTGGACCTGGACCTACCCCGGATAGGCATCTCCCCCTCAGGAGAACTATCCACCTCGGTACCCAACCCCTCATGATCGACTCCAGGGCCATTTTTACTATGGGCCGGATGATTACTTTGACGGTTATCCTGAGCCACGTAGAGCACCACACGTGGAGGACGACGCCACTCGTCGCATACGCACTGATGCTCCTACCTTCGACGGTTACCTAGACCCGAAGGCCTTTAGTGATTGGCTTCAGGAGATGGACCACTATTTCGAATCGTATGATATGATCGGCGAGCGACGTGTTAGATTTGTGAGAATGAAGTTGGTTGGCCCAGCCAAGATTTTTTGAACCGTCATAAAGAGGTCACTTCATCGAGGTGGAAACCGCTCTATTATCCGTTGGGAGGACATGAAGCGACGATTGAAGGAATAATATCTCCACGCCTCCTATTGGGACTAGTTGCTAGATCAACTTTATGCGTTATGTCAGGGCACGCTATCTGTGGCGAAGTACATGTCTCGATTTGACGAGCTATCTGTGAGGAGTGATTTGCGAGGGGAGACTAGTGTCATCGCTTCCGGATTTCATTCTGGATTGAGATCTGAGTTACGTAGGGAGCTTAGGGTCTGTTTGGCACGACGGTGGCGGTCGTGAACAAAGTGGTTACGAACTGCGTTCGCGAACGTCTGACCTCACTTAAGTAACTTCATCCACTTTTATGTTCAAAATTAAAAAAAAATTCTTGGTTGTGGTTTTAACTGTTGTTATGTCAGGCACATTATTTATGACGGTGATGTTTTTTCTCCAAACTCACCTGAGCAAAAACGTCGTGCCAAACGGACTCTTATTCCCCATTGGATGGAGACGGTAGAGCAGGTTTATCAGATGGCCCTCGAGTATAAGCAATACATACAACTAATAGGTTCCCGTCAGGCTCCCTCCAGACCAGACGGACCCACATTTAGGAGACCACCACCTGCCACTACCACTCATGCAGGGTCATCTCGTGTTCCCATGGAGACGAAGGGCAGGGTTGTCGCCACCGGAGCTCCCGCGGTCACCAGGCCAGGGAACGTTCAGTGTTACCGATGTTCTAGCAGGGGCCATATGGCGCCCCAGTGCCCTATAAGAAATTTGTTATTTGAAGAGACGAGCCCAGTGTTAATGCTGAAGAGGTCACTAATGAGAAGATTGTTGCCACCGTCGAGAATGGTTGGGAGAGCGATGTTAAGCGTTCACTAGAGGTAGGTGTCATACGACGTCTCTTTTACACCCTGCATACTTATGGGGATTGGCGACGTACAACGATCTTCTATACTTTCCTTCTCAGTACAGGCGGTCCCTGCAAGCTGGTCATTGATAGCAGAGTTCTGTGAACATTGTGGCCCAGAGGGCCTTAAAGCGTATGCAGGTGACCCCTGAGCCTCATCCTTATCGAGTTATCTGGGTCGATAAAACGGCCATACATGTTAGCTAGAGGTAGTCCTGTCCAAAAAGCCCGACAGGCCTGGGTCGGGACCGGGCTTTTGCCACCCGAACTCTGGCCCGGGCCTGGCTTTAACTGGGCTCGGGCACCCTCCTAGAGGGGGCCTGCTCAGGCCCCCAAGGTCGGGCCAAGCCTTTTTTTATTATTTATTAAATTTAAATCAAAATAACTTCTTAAATTAAAAAAAATCAAAGTATAAAATTAATAATTTAATATGAAATGAATCAACGATGGACAAGAAAAAAAAATTATTAATATTGAAAAAAGATAAATTACAAATTTACACCCAAATTAGAAAAAATTAAAACTATAAAAAATAAATTTTGTTATTATTAAATTTGAATGAATTTTTTTTACAAAATTTACTAACTTGAAAAAATGCAGAATTTGTTGGTGTGACTTGCGAGTGTGCGACACTCTGAATCATCTCTTAAATTTATTGTGTTCATCTCGTCTTCTACGTCTGATGAGTTATCATCTATCGATGAAATGTGTTGCTTCCTCTTCATAGCATTCAGTGGTCCTTGTAGCATATGCAGATTTCCAACGATTCTTCGGTGAGGTGACTCCTCCGTTCGTTCAAAACCCTGCCACTAACAGAAAAAGCAGACTCCAAAGCTACCGTACTAGCTTGGATTGTTAGTAAAACACGGGTCATATAGGCCATAATAGGATAAGTATTAATTTTACCTTTCCACCATTTTAAAAGATCGAAATTTTCAATTTCCTCCGTACACATAAAATCGTGAAATTGTGTTTTAGTTTACAATCTTAATTCATTTAAATTACTAGATGTGCGTATTTTTTTCCTAGAAGCTAATTCTAAAATTTTATTTTTAAAACTATCTTTTGTTATGGGTTGCGAGATTTCTTCTCGGGACCGCGAGCCGTATGAGTGATCATAATAATTATAAAATTCAGTAAAAACGAAATTAAATTTTGAAATACTAACTATATAACCCGTAATTCGTCGAGGTCAAGGAAGATCGAGGGGGGGGGGGGGGGGGGGGGGGGCTTAAAAGATCTCGCCCACCTAGGGCGAATAGAGAGGATCTCGCAGGGTGCTGGCTCGGCAAAATCTCAGGTTGCTGTCTCCGTAAGGCCCCAGAAGCAGGCAAGGACTCGTCGCCTCGCGGCAAGTGGGCCGCGAGGGCAAAGCGCGCAAGGGCTCCCCACCTCGTGGAGAGCGGGCCGCAAAGGGATCTCGCGAGCCTCGCTCGCGGAAGGACTCGCAAGTGGCGCATGGCGAGGCGAATGGGGGCCCGCCCCTACTAGCAAGAGAAGATCTCGCGAGCCCAGCTCGCAGGGAGAGAGGCGAGTGGCGCCTTCACGGGCCACTCACCCAACAAGGGTCTTCGGGTGCATATACATTGATACCCCTGGTGGTCTGCCCATAGCCTCTTAGAACATATGAGTTTGGTCGTTAACAGACCATTTTGGGGTGTGTTTAGTAAAACCAAAAAACGGATTCCCGCTATTAGCAGACCAGAAGAGAAAATCTATATATATACCTTGAAGGGCACCTTTGGAGAGGATTCCAATTTCAATTCTTGGCTTCTTCCTCCCTAGGTTCTTTGGTTAGCCCCGCAGGCTCTCCAAGGGTCCCCAGCTTCAGCTTTGGCTTGGGAGGGGAAGCGCTCTAAAGATCTTCCGGGTGTGTGGTGGGACCTCCACGCTGTAGCCAAGGGTCTGTGTCTAGCTCCAAGTCTCCGGTCAAGTTCCCCCTCGGGATCAGTGGGTGTTAGCTGCCCCCCTTCACGGGGGTCCGAACTTCTCGTTGGGCCAGATACTGGTTCCAACATTTTTAGTGCGGTGAGCGTGGAGAGCAGCTAAGTACAGGAAATTCCCAAGGAAGTAACATGGTGGGAGAGGACGAGCGAGATGCCGGCCATAGCGGCCCGCCACCATCCGGCTCGCCAGTGACAGTGGAGATGCTTGCAGATCTCTGAAGGGAGGTGCTCGAGACCATCCAGCTCGCATTCGCGTCGGTGCGAGGCGACTTCGCAACCCCAGCGCCCCAGGAGGTTCCTCCGTCGGGAGTTGGTGAGAACGTCCCGGGGCAGAGGGCAGGCAAGGAGACAGCGTCCGAGGCACCAGGGCGAGACCTTGCCGGGCGAGAGCTCTTCCCCAGCCCGGCGAGTGGGATCCCGGCGAGTGGGATCCCGGTGAGTGGGATCCAGGCGAGTGGGATCCCGGTGAGTGGAGTTCAGGCAAGCGCCATCCCGGCGAGTGGTTCCCCAGCAAGTGCGAGTCCAGCGGGAGCAAATCAGGTCCAAGAGCTCGTGGGGCGGGTCGAGCAGGCAAGAGCAGTGAGCGGGGGGAGACCGTTCTGCGAGCTGGTGCTCTCGGCACCACTCCCGGAGGGGTTCAGGGAGCCGGATATGATGTACTACACCGGCAAGAATGACCCCGTCCAACACCTGCAGTGGTTCGAGGACATAGTCTCCCTCAGGCCCATGTCGAACGCTTTCAATTGCCGACTCTTCGCAACTACCCTGAAGAAGAAGGCAAGGGACTGGTTTCACCAGCTCCCAAGAGGGTCGATCTACGCGTTCGAAGACCTGCGCCGTAGCTTTTTGCTTCGCTTCTCGACCTCGAAGAAGAGGAAGAAGGATGTCGAGGCGCTCTTCAAGATCAAGCAAGGGCCAGGGGAGTCGCTGGCCCATTATGTGGATAGGTTCCAGGAAGAGTTCCTACTCGTCCAGGAGGTGCCCGGGTTCACCCTCCAGTTGGCCTTCATAGTGGGGCTGCGGGAGGGGTTCTTCAAGATGAACCTAAAGCGAAAGGCCCATCTGTCCTTCAAGGAGTTGATGGAAAGGGCAGCGGAGGAGATCGAAGGGGAGGCCGCCAACCCGGAATTCGCGAAAAGGTTGGCGAAGCTGAGTGAGCCAGAGACGAGGCAACAGGAAGTCAGGAGGAGGGACGAGCTGAGGGCTCCAGAGCCAAGGTGGAGGCAGGGCCCGAGGCCACTCCTCCCCCCGCCACAGCACGCCATGTCGATTGGCCGGGGAAGAGGCAGGAGAGCCAAAAAAGCAGAAAGAAGAGGAAGAGGAGGGGGCAGGGTGGCGTTACCCTACTGTGACTTCCACCAGGAGGAAGGTCATGCGACGGTCACCTGCCCAGAGTTTTTGGAAATGAGGGGGGCAAGGGATCCGATGCAGCAACAACAACAACCGGTGAGGATTGAGGAGGTCCATGCCTGGGAGGAGGAGGAGACGAATGAGTGGCAGAAGGGATATCCCGAGCTAAGCGATGAGGACTTGGAATATCTTTCAACAGTAAAAATATGTGCTTTCGAACTTTATTTTTCTTTTACGAATGGGTGGTATCAATTTATAAGATGACGACGCGTGATAAGTACTTAGCCCCGATGCTGACCCGCTGACCAGGCTCCCACCAAGCTGGCAGGGCCGTAGGATCGCTCGGTGGCAAGAAGGTTTCAAAAAGTACTTAGCCCCGATGCAGACCCGCTGACCAGGCTCCCACCAAGCTGGCAGGGCCGTAGGATCGCTCAACGGCAGGAAGGTTTCAAAAGGTACTTAGCATCGATGCAGACCCGCTGACCAGGCTCCCACCAAGCTGGCAGGGTCGTAGGATCGCTCGGTGGCAGGAAGGCTTCAAAAGGTACTTAGCCCCGATGCAGACCCGCTGACCAGGCTCCCACCAAGCTGGCAGGGCCGTAGGATCGCTCGGTGGCAGGAAGGTTTCAAAAAGTACTTAGCCCCGATGCAGACCCGCTGACCAGGCTCCCACCAAGATGGCAGGGTCGTAGGATCGCTCGGCGGCAGGAAGGTTTCAAAAGGTACTTAGCCCCGATGCAGACCAGCTGACCAGGCTCCCACCAAGCTGGCAGGGCCGTAGGATCACTCGGTGGCAGGAAGGTTTAAAAAAGTACTTAGCCCCGATGCAGACCCGCTGACCAGGCTCCCACCAAGCTGGCAGGGTCGTAGGATCGCTCGGTGGCAGGAAGGTTCAAAAAGTACTTAGCCCCGATGCAGACTCATTGACCAGGCTCCCACCAAGCTGGCAGGGTCGTAGGATCGCTCGGTGGCAGGAGGGTTTCAAAAGGTACTTAACCCCGATGCTGACCCACGGACTAGGCTCCCACCAAGCTGGCAGGGTCGTAGGACCGCTCGGTGACAGGAAAGTTTCAAAATGTAGTTGGCTTGGTGCAAACCCGATGGCCAGGCTCTCACATAGCTGGCAAAGGACGGACAACACTTAGGGATAGGTGAACTTCACTTAGCACAGGAAGGGAGCCAATGGGGGCCAGTGAAGTACCGCGAGCTACTCGCCGGCCGAGATCTCGCCCACTCGCCAATATAGTACCGTTCGGCGAGTGGGAAGCGAGTCTCGCGTAAGTAATGGTAAGGTATAGAAGGGTCATTCGGTTTAAAGCAAGCTGAGCAGGGCGAGTGGTCAAGATCTCGGATCGCGCATGGCTATACGAAGATCGGCAGACAGACGAATGAGGCCTCTGAGCAAGCGCTAGGTAGTGGAATGAGAAGAGAAGGGGCATATCCCAAAGGCTAAAAGGGAAACAGGGGAGTGACGGCTCCATCAGGCACTCGCCCGGAGGTGTGCGGATAGCAGGCGAGTGCTGGCTCCATCAAGGTACTCGCGCGGAGCTGTCCGCGTGGCAGGCGAGTGCCGGCTCCATCAAGCACTTGCTCGGAGGTGTGCGGATAGCAAGCGAGTGCTGACTCCATCAAGGTACTCGCGCGGAGCTGTCCGCGTGGCAGGCGAGTGCCGGCTCCATCAGGCACTCGCCCGGAGGTGTGCGGATAGCAGGCGAGTGCTGGCTCCATCAAGGTACTCGCGCGGAGCTGTCCGCGTGGCAGGCGAGTGTCGGCTCCATCAGGCACTCGCCCAGAGGTGTGCGGATTGCAGGCGAGTGTCGGCTTCATCAGACACTCGCCCAGAGGTGTAAGGGAAGCAGGGGAGTGCCGGCTCCATCAGGACCTCGCCCGGAATGGTATGTGGTCTGGATCCAATCACTCCGAACCACGGGTTCTCCATTGTTTTTTCCGACCTCGTGCCGAGTCCGAAAAAAAGCGGGGATTGTGTATAACCCGTAATTCGTCGAGGTCAAGGAAGATCGAGGGGGGGCTTAAAAGATCTCGCCCACCTGGGGCGAATAGAGAGGATCTCGCAGGGTGCTGGCTCGGCAAAATCAGGTTGTTGTCTCCGCAGGGCCCCAGAAGCAGGCAAGGGCTCGCCACCTCGCGGCAAGCGGGTCGCGGGGGCGAAGCGCGCAAGGGCTCCCCGCCTCGCGTCGAGCGGTCCGCAAGGGGATCTCGCGAGCCTCGCTCACGGAAGGACTCGCAAGTGGCGCATGGCGAGGCGAGTGGGGGCCCGCCCTACTCGCAAGAGGAGATCTCGCGAGCCCAGCTCACAGGGAGAGAGGCGAGTGGCGCCTTCACGGGCCACTCGCCCAGCAAGGGTCTTCAGGTGCATATACCTTGATACCCTTGGTGATCTGCTCATAGCCTCTTAGAACAACGGAGTTTGACTGTTAGCAGACCATATTGGGGTGTGTTAAAACCAAAAAGCGGTTTCCCGTTATTAGTAGACCAGAAGAGAAAATATATATATAGACCTTGAATGGCACCTTTGGAGAGGATTCCAATTTCAATTCTTGGCTTCTTCCTCCCTAGGTTCTTTGGTTAGCCCCTCAGGCTCTCCAAGGGTGCCCAGCTTCAGCTTTGGCTTGGGAGGGAAAGCGCTATAAAGATCTTCCGGGTGTGTGGTGGGACCTCCACGTTGTAGCCAAGGGTCTGTGTCTAGCTCCAAGTCTCCAGTCAGGTTCCCCCTCGGGATCAGTAGGTGCTAGCTGCCCCTCTTCACGGGGGTCCGAACTCCTCGTTGGGCCAGATACTAGTTCCAACACTAACGTTATCAAAATCCGTGAAGGTTATATTTAAGCCTAAATTATTATTTATTCCTTCTATCAGATTTTCTACGTCGTCTACGTCGTATAGAGGATTCAAAGCAGCAGCACATGAAAACATGATTGGCATTTTTCTATAATATTTTAAAAATTTTGCTTTTATTTTTTCAATTAAAGGACATCACCATTCGTGTTGCTTATAATAGTTAAATTTTTGTGCGATATTTACAAAAATTTTAATTACTAGAGGGCTAGTCGGATAATGCACGCCAGATAAAAAAAGTACGTTGTTATTAGCAAACCACATTCTGTTATTAGCAAACTAAAAAAACCAGGTTCAAACATTTTAAGTCCTTTTTCCTCCAAAACAATTCCTATTAGCAAACCCTCATTCACGTTCACGCACTTCCCCTCTACCGAAACATCTCCCTCGCTAAAACTCATCTCCTTCCCGCAGCCCATATCCCTCGCCGCGATCTTTCTTCCAGCCAAAGGCGGTGGGGTCGATTCGTTTGTTCTGGCGGAGAATGAGTTGTGGGAAGGAGACTGTTGGGGAGGAGGTTGTTGGGGAGGAGAAGAGGTCGCCCAATGGAAAGCAATCTAAAGATATGGAGACCGTCAAGGTAAAGGTGGAGGTCCGTGGAGAGAGTTGTAGCAGTAGTGAGATGGAAGAATGGGAGCTCAAACCAAATCCACTGTCGGAGACTTCTACTTATACGATGGGAAATACTGAGAAGAAATCACAAATTTGTACAGATATAGAAGATGAAATCCAGAGTCTCTGAATGAGTAGAGAGCGATACAAAGAGCAAAAATAGCTGGAAATGTTGATGTGACATATTGTGAGGACAACAGAGATGAATAAGAACAAGGCTAGTCATGTTGATGTGACATCTTGTGATGAGAGATCAATACAAATAGAAGTGGATCAACTTATTAGAAATGTCTAATTCATGATGGTAAGAATAAAGACATTGAATTTGTTAAGGGACTGAAAAATGAAAGAAGAGGGAACGAAGAAGGATTTATTGAAAGCAAAGAGCAAAAATAATTAGTTTGCTAATAACAAAAATGTTTGCTAATAACAAAAATGATTGCTAATAACCATTTTCAAAATAATTGGTTTGTTGATAGCTAAGGTTTGCTAATAGCGAAACGTGGTTTGCTAATAACAACGTCCTAAAAAAATTGTCGTCCTATAAAAACATTTTAATAAATTCATATGATTTTCTAATACGTCTCAATATTTATCATTTAAATCATAAATATTTAGCATAGTATAGTATTCCATAAGAACAGTTTTTGTCGCAACACTCTTTAACATTTTATATGTTGAGTTTCATCTAATAGGTATGTCAAATTGAAGTTTCAAATATTTTTGACCATGATCGTTTACAAATTTTTTAAAATCTTGTCTTCGTTGCCTAGAACTATAAATATATTCTAACATAAGATGAATTTTATTAATATATGATTTCATAAAAGAAAAACTATTTTGTACAACAAAATTTAAAACGTGACAGACGTACCGAGTATGAAAAAATGCACCGTTTAACATTTGTTTTGAATCGCGTTTCAACCACTCAATTGCGACGGTATTATTAGTGGTGTTATAGAAAAAAATACTCATAATTTTATCTTTAATTTTAAATTCTCGCAGACATTTAATAATTATTAGATATATTGCTTGACCTGTATGGGGGACTTCGAAACTTTCAAAACATATTATACGTTTATTTAGATCTCATGAAATGGGATCGACCCAATAACAAGTGATACAAATATATGATAGTCCTAATTTTATGCTACTAGTCCAAACGTCGCTCGTTAAACTCACACGTCCTTCGAAATTTTCAAAATAATTTATTATAGATTGTTTTGCTTCCAAATAAAATTTGAGAGCGTTAGGCGTAAGCGAGGATCTACTGCCCTGGTGATATCTTGGCTGAAGCGCTTGGTGTATCTATTCGATCTCCTCCTCGTTGTCGTAGTGGCTAAACGAAAATCTACGTCTGATGACGTTCTTTATCTGCAGCTCCCGTTGTCAAAGTTGATCGTACGTCCAAATTTGCCCTGCTCCCAATATTTGTGTCTGACTGGACTCGGGAGCTTGTTTCGAAATGCAAGACTTGATGTGTCTTGCTAGTATCGAGTTGTCGTTGAGGGTCAGCAACTTCGAACATAATTTGCATTTCGCCTTGTGTTCGGCTCCGACCCGTACTTTCTTGAAATGCTCCCATACTGGAGCCTTATGCTTGTAATCCACTACTTCATGCGCAACTGATGTAGATGACGATGTCATATTTGACGTTGGCACTCACACTTGAGAGTGGGGGGAGATTGTGTGTTGTATGTGTGTGTGTGTGAGAGAGAGTGTGTGTGGGAGGGGGGCCGGTCGGTTGGGGAAGGGGGCTATTTTAAAAAAAAATTGCAGCGCTGCCATATTAACTGCTCTTGTCGTTGATCCAACGGCTCTAAGAGCCATCCAACGGGCATAGGCAGCCTGCTGCATGGCAGCGCTGCCATATTAACTGCTCTTGTCGTTGATCCAACGGCTCTAAGAGCCA
The DNA here is from genome assembly GCA_033032865.1 of Dactylorhiza incarnata. Classification (NCBI taxonomy): domain Eukaryota; kingdom Viridiplantae; phylum Streptophyta; class Magnoliopsida; order Asparagales; family Orchidaceae; genus Dactylorhiza; species Dactylorhiza incarnata. Next base: position 10,010,786 of record JAWHQI010000053.1, read on the forward strand.
TCCAACGGCTCTAAGAGCCTTTGGATGGTGGGTCGGGCTTTGCCCGGGACCAGTCTCAGCCTGGGCCGAAAAACTGGGCTGGGCAATCGCCCTATATGGGGGTCATGTTAGGCCCCCAGAGCCCGGACCGAGCCCGGCACCGGTCCTAGCCGGACTTTTTTCGGGCCGGGCCCAGTTTTTATGAACACGACTAGCCAGAGGTGTCTGGTTCCGATCTCTCTCACCTCATTTAAGGACTATGTTTAGTGCGACGTCATCCACATGGATGTCGTCCACGTTCTGTCAGGGAGACCTTGACTCTACAATCGCGATGTCACGTGTTTCGATCGCTCGAACACGTGTGTATACTACGACAAGGGTCGTAAGAACACATTGACACCAACCCAACCCAAGGAGAAATCCTAGGGGAAGATGACACCCTCCACCAGCACGAGTTCATCCAGGCCGCTGCACATTCTGCGTTGCAGTGAGTTTATGAGAGAGAGAGTAAAAGCCGACATATTCTGTGCAGTGGCTGACGTTATGACCTCTGATGGCCTACGGAGATCCTTAATCCACCCCACCCTGAGGTACGGCGTATTCTCGATGAGCATATTAATATTGTGTCGGATGATTTACCTGACGAGTTACCCTCATTGTGTGACATTCAACAAGCCAACAATATGACACCGAGAGTGAAAGTGCATAGTGATACCTCTGAGTATTCTCTAGAGGGGAGTGAAAAGAGTTTAAAAACTTTTCTATAATATAGCACACACAATAAAAATATTTCTAATTCTTATGCATCCAACTGATCGATCCAGAATAAAGTAATCACAGAGTGCAGAAATAAAACAAGTGGACAGCACAGAAATTCACAGCACAAAGACAAGAGTTATAGTGGTTCCCCAAAACTTATGGGTACATCCACTCTTCTACCACCTTGGTAGGAATACACTAATCAGTGTCTGAGGCTTTTGATAAAGAGACTCTTAGAACCATTGAGTCTTTTGATAAGGAGACTCTTAAAACCAACCACTGAGTCTTTTGATAAGGAGACTCTTAGAACCAACTACTGAGACTTTTGATAAGGAGACTCTTAGAACCAACTACTGAGTCTTTTGATAAGAAGACTCTTAGAACCACACTAGATCTTTTGGTTATGAGATCTTGAACCAACTGAATCCTTTGTAGAGGGATTCTTAGGACTCTTTACTCAAGTTATAATATGAAAGAAGAGACTAAGAAAGAAGAAGAAGAAGAAATTAGTCTTCTGATTTGAATCCTCTTTCAGCAGATTTCTCTGAGGATTCATGGCAGTGTGGACTGGATCTTGTAGAAGATTAATCCTTTGTAAGAAAAGGATTGTTAAGCTTTGTCCAATCTTTCACTTGGTTGCAGTAGAGAGAAGAAGTTTTGTTGAACAGAGAAGTATTTTTCTGTCTCTTGTCTGAGAGAGAAAGCTTCAGGAAAGAAGAAGACAGAATGATCAACTCTATAATTCTGAATCTTCCTCTGTATTATTATTCTGCTGTCGAATAATGTTTGAATCACTTTCTTCTTCTGTTGTATCCTTACTTGGAATGTCCATGGAATTATAATACCCTCTTTCTATTTCAGTTGTCGGCTGTCAATCCCTTTTTGAATATCTTCCAAGAATGTCTTTATTGTATCTCTGTAATCTTTCTTTCCATTCTTGGATATAATCGACCCGTTAGAAATCCAAACACTTCCATGTATAAGCTCTGAATCACTTTTAGAAAAGAATAAAGGAAAATTTCTAATTTTGTCTGTATTCGACGTAGCGTCGAATATATTTGACTTCTTATCGACGCACCGCTAAATTCTACTTGAAGCTGCGTGAAAATCTTCCTCTGATTAGAAATGATCTCTGCAGTCGACATTGCGTCGAATGGTTATCGACGTTTCCATCGAGTTGAAATCCTAAACTCAGAGCACTTCCTTCTGGTCAATTTTAAGTCCAAGCTACGTCGACTTCTAATACTGCTTCGACTGACTCTGTCTTCTGCGTCGAGTACATCTCGATGTTGCGTCGACTTAGACTTTAGTCTGAGTTTATATTACTTCTATTCGAAGTTACTTCGACTTGAAGTCGAAGCTGCGACGACTTCTATTCGACGCAGGTTTAACTCAACTGAATTGTTGAGTCTTTTTGGACTAGTCTTTGACACTCTAATGAGAGTGTGACATTCTAAGACATCTAATAACCAAATTACCTTCTCTATACAACATGGGTAATAAATCATAAGTAATGAAATCACTTGTATATAATTTGTAAGATAAATCAAAGGGTGTTTTCTCAACAATCTCCTCATATTTATCTTAACAAATTTTACAAATAAATTAAGTAATTTCAAACATACTGAAACATAACAATTGAATACCAACAAAGATACAAAGAACTATAATGACATAATTTAATAGAATCACAGACCATATAATAAACTTCCAAGTAATCAGATTGTTTTCAAACTGTATCTTGCTGATGATATAATGGAAATTATTCATATTCACTGAATACCTGTGCTGTACTATTCTTTGGGAGGAGTTTTCCTTTTTCTTGAGAAGAACTGAGGTGTCACCTTTCTGGGTGGAAACACCAAAGGCTCATTCTCCTCTTCAACAGCCTTATCATCCTCCTTGCCATCCACTTTTGCATCTTCTTGAGCAATGTCCCCTTAAGCAATCTGAACAGCCTCTTTAGCAATATTAGTAACATTTTCTAAGAGTTGTTCAGTGATGAGAGGCTCCCCTGAGTTAATGCAGGCAGCTCCCCCTGAATTTGTGCATTCTTTTCTGGAGCCTGAACTGTAGGATCTGGAATAGTATCTGGAAGTACTTTGTTGAATACTGTGATCTTATTAGGATCTCCAAATTCCTGAGCAGGATTAGTATCTTCATGGGCATGGACTTCCTCTTCTTGAATGATCTCCCCCTTCTGAACCTTACTGGTCAGTGAGGTTAAGAAACTTCTAGTAACCCTGGAGGAAGATATTGCTGCCCTTATTGACTGAACAGAGTCCTGTGACTCTTTCAACTCTTTCTCTATCTGTGAATATTTCCTGTTAAACTTTCTTGCTTGTGTGAGCAGTAGATCAGCAAATGTCCAAGTGGCTATCTCCACTGCTTTAGAGATAGCTTGGTCAATGTCAAATGGAGGTGTGGACTGGGAGGTAGAAGTAGGATGTGTTTCAACAAAAGGTGTTGATATGATAACTGGAGGAGGTGATGAGATAAGAGCTTGTACTGAGGGAGTAGGATGGATGGATGTGAGGTTTTCTTCAGGAAGAGTGACAGATGGTTGTTGTTGATGTTGGGGGGGAAATCTGTGTTGTAGGTTCTTGAGCTGGAGTATCATCTGTTATGGTATCTTGTTGAACTACTGTTGGTTCCTATGCAGGATTATCCCTTGGAAGGTCTGGTAGTATTGACTCATGATCCTGAGGAGCTGGAGAAGGAGGAGGAGAGGGTGTTGCTGGCCCAGGCTTCAGTATTTGTCTGGTCCACTTGGAGAAGATCCCTATATTTATTCTCTTTCCAGAAGGAATAGGCACTCCCTTGGATCTGCACACCAATGGGTAGTGGTGATAGATGACTTGACTCATAATCCTCATGTATGCATTCTCCTTGTTTGCATACTTATGGCTAATTAATTTCAGGAGGCACCTCCCCCAGTGAATTTTCTTGTTGAGAACCAATAATCCCATTATTTGCAGCTGTTGTTTGGGAATAGCATCATAAGCAGAAATTTTACATAATAGGACTTTGCCTACTATGTCTGCCAAGAACTTGTACTCTTCTGAAAAGTCGTTCTTCTTTAAGTTGATTGGTTTGTCTTTGTTGAATCTCATCATTTGCAGTGCTTGCTGGGTTTCTGCCGCCGTCAGCTCAGACGAGTCATTACCTTCTGGTAGATCAAAGGTAAGACTCATCATCTCCTCAGTGATGTGAATGTCACTGCCAGAGATTCTCCCTTGGAGAGATCCATCCTCTCCAATATGAATATTGTCTTTCAGCTCAGCTAATTCAACATCAAATATCTTTCCTCTGGTTGAAATTAATTTAGCGAGACCTGCGGTTTGAAACAGGTTTAATATTCCCTTGAAGTTCTCTGTCGCTGCATTGAAGGAGTCAATATCGACATCAAATCCAGAGTTTACTTTGGGAGGAGCCATTGATCCTTATGGTAGTACCTGCAGAAACACGACAAGGAGAGAGAGGGAAGCGAGAGCAAGAACACAAGAGAACTAGAGAGTCAGAAAGCACAAGAGCAAGAGGGAGAGAATTCGAAAGCGTAATATGATCTAACGTCTAAATTGCTTAAAAGAAGACGATTCATCGCAACTTAGGGTTGTATTCGAAGCAACGTCGAAAAGAAGTAAATTCAGCGCGCCGAAAGTTGTCGAAGTAGTTCCTAGAAGCAAAACTGTGCGCGCTTGGCATGTCAACGTAGCGTCGATTTGTACTCGACGTGACTTCGAATTATGCAATCATTATTAAATCGAAGCATGCGTCGACATGTATTCGACGTTGCGCAAATGCTATTCGAATTATCTATCCCAGTCGGCTCTCGGAGCTAAGGTCGAGTAGAACTCGACGGTGCGTCGAATTCTATTCAACGCAACTCTGAATCTACAGTTGCATTTCTTTAGAAAATTTATGTTGTTTTTCTCAGCAATAGTGTTTATTGAAATTAGCATTTATAATATTATATGGGTTAATTAGAATGCACCATCAAAGGTTTTTAGAGAAGAAATCACTCCCTTGAATATTTGAAGTTTCATGTTGAGGTGTTAGTTTTCCCTTTTTCCTGCATTCTCTGAGGAAGGGACCCTTAGTTTTTCTGCACATGTAGTTCAAACATTATAGGATACTCAGGTTACCTTGGGTCCTTTGCTTTTACCATTATATGGTGATATAAAGGAACAAGTTGGTCTTTTATTGTATCCTTTTGGATAGCAGAAGATAAGTTTCTGTGGTCTAAATTTATTATCTTGATACTGGAAGTTGACATAGAATGTGTCTTGATATAATAAGTCTGTGGAATGTCTAATGATTCTACTTTTAGTCTTACCTTTTTGATCTTGTTTCATTATTGTGTCTGAGTTGTTCTTGCCTAGGGTTTTCTTCCCATTATTAGAGTTCACTCTATTAAATATAGTGATTCTATCAGGATTATTATTTTGTTCTTTATATGCTAACTTGTCTTCGTTTACTTGAAAATCACTAGGTCTAATAAAAACTACTGAATTTCTCCTGTCTGGTTTGCTGGAACTTGTTGTGCTAGTGGATAATTCTGCTCTTAGACCAAGATATTTAGGTCTCTTAGAGAGATTTTGTGTAATATCCTTGAGCTTTTGACTCCTCTCATTGAGTGAGTCTTCAAAGGCTTTTGCTTTGTAAGCTCTTCTTTTAAAGTTGTATTTTGAGTTATTAAATCACTTATTGCTATTTCATTTTTGTATATTTGATTTCTTAAGTCATAATTAACATAGTATAGGTTTTCCTTCTTAAGTTCATCTAGTTATTCCTTAGCATGTTCAGTTTCTTTTTGAAGTTCAAAATAATCTTTACAAAATTCTTTAAAGCAAATTTTAAGATCTTCTGCAGTGAAATCAAAATCTTCAAATAATGATACCTGACCTTCTTCAGTTGAGTCTTCTATAGCCATCAGACAAGCTTCTTTAGCAACCCCTTCTTCATCACAGTCAGATGAAGAAAAGCTTGACTCAAACTCTGTGTCACTTTAGGTTTCAGCTTTGAAACCTCTTCCATTCTTTTTATCCTTCTTTCTGAAGGACTTCTTCTTGTGCTCCTTCTTGTTGATACTTTTGTCCATTTGTTCTTCAGGGCATTCAGAGGCAATGTGTCCTAGCTTTCTGCAGGCAAAACAGATAATTTCCTTCTTTGGAGACTTGTCAAACCTAGGTTTGCTTGAACTCCTTTCTTTTCTTCTGGAGTCTTCTGTTTTGACTCATTTTCTGAATCTTCTGACTAAGAGATTGAACATCTCTTCTTCAGATGTGAAAGGCTCTCCCTCAGCAGCCTTCAGAGCAATACTCCTTTCTTTAGGAGCTGAGACTTTCTCCTTAGCTTCTGTCTCAGCCCTGCTCTTCAATAAGAGCTCATAGGATTTGAGCTTTCCTAGCAGAGCATCAGTAGAGATTTCTCTATGACATCTGGACTCTCTAATAGCCCAGTTCCTTGAGTCTCATATGTTTGGGAAGCACACGCGGAGATTGTCATTTATCTCTGTTCGAGAGATCTCTTTGTCCAGTCCTTTCAGCTCATTTATAATGATGTTGTATCTCTCAAACATCTCAGCCACATTCTCTTTAGACTTCTTTTGAAAATTCTCATATTGTGATATGAGAAGGGACTTTCTGTTATTTCTTTCATCAGAACTTCCCTCAACCAATCTAAAAAGGGATTTCCAGATTTCTTTAGATGAGTTGCAGTCAGCCACCTTCTGGAAAATGTCATCAGACATTGTAAAGACCAGAATGTTCATGGCCTTGGCATCACATGCCTTCTGTTTCTTTTCAGCATCTGTCCATTCAGCTCTAGGCACAGTTTCTTGTGTCACAGATCCACTGGCATCTTTTCTGACTGGTGCTGGGGGACCTGAGATAATAACATCAAAAATATCTTCATCAATAGAGTTCATATACAATTTTATTCTGGCTTTCCAGAGTGTAAACTTATTTAGATTACACATAGGTGGTCTGGTGGATGCATAGTCCTTAGAACTCATTTTTCTGAAAATAATTTTGAAATATAAAATTTAAAGGTGAGAGAATTTTTTGATCAAGGTGTTAACTTTTTTATAATCAACCTAGCTCTGATACCAATTGAAAGTGTACTGTGATACCTCTGAGTATTCTCTAGAGGGGGTGAATAGAGTTTAAAAACTTTTCTATAATATAATGCGCACACAATAAAAATATTTCTAATTCCTATGCATTCGGTTGATCAATCCAGAATAAAGTAATCATGGAGTGCGGAAATAAATAAGTGGACAACACAGAAATTCACAGCACAAAGACAAGAGCTATAGTGGTTCCCCAAAACTTATAGGTACATCCACTCTTCAACCACCTTGGTAGGAATACACTAATCGGTGTCTGAGTCTTTTGATAAGGAGACTCTTAGAACCACTGAATCTTTTGATAAGGAGACTCTTAGAACCAACCACTGAGTCTTTTAATAAGGAGACTCTTAGAATCAACTACTGAGTCTTTTGATAAGGAGACTCTTTAGAACCAACTACTGAGTCCTTTGATAAGAAGACTCTTAGAACCACACTAGATCTTTTGGTTAGGAGATCTTGAACCAATTGAATCCTTTGTAGAGGGATTTTTAGGACTCTTTACTAAAGTTACAATATGAAAGAAGTGAGTAAGAAAGAAGAAGAAGAAATTAGTCTTCTGATTTGAATCCTCTTTCAGCAGATTTCTCTGAAGATTCTTGGCATTGTGGACTAGATCTTGTAGAAGATTAATCCTTTGTAAGAAAAGGATTGTTAAGCTTTGTCCAATCTTTCATTTGGTTACAGCAGAGAGGAAGTGCTGCTGAACAGAGAAATATTTTTCTATCTCTTGTCTGAGAGAGCTTCAGGAAAGAAGAAGACAGAATGATCAACTCTATAATTTTGAATCTTCCTCTGTATTATTATTCTGTTGTCAAATAATGTTTGAATCACTTTCTTCTTTTGTTGTATCCTTACTTGGAATGTCCAGGGAATTAAAATACCCTCTTTCTATTTCAGTTGTCAGCCCGTCAATCCCTTTTTGAATATCTTTCAAAAATGTCTTTATATATCTCTGTAATCCTTCTTTTCATTCTTGGATATAATCGACCCGTTAGAAATCCAAACACTTCCATGTATAAGCTCTGAATCACTTTTAGAAAAAAATAAAGGAGAATTTCTAATTCTGTCTGTATTCGACGTAGCGTCGAATACATTTGACTTCTTATCGACGCACCTCTGAATTCTACTGGAAGCTGCGTCGAAATCTTCCTCTGATTAGAAATGATCTCTGCGGTCCACGTTGCGTCGAATGGTTATCGACGTTTCCGTCGAGTTGAAATCCTGAACTCAGAGCACTTCCTTCTGCGTCGATTTTAAGTCCAAGTTGCGTCGACTTCTAATACTGCTTCGACTGACTCTGTCTTCTGCGTCGAGTACATCTCGACGTTGCGTCGACTTAGACTTCAGTCTGAGTTTATGTTACTTCTATTCGAAGTTACTTCGACTTGAAGTCGAAGCTGCGTCAACTTCTATTCGACGCAGGTTTAACTCAACTGAATTTTCGAGTCTTTTTGGACTAGTCTTTGACACTCTAATGATAATGTGACATCATAATACATATAATGACCAAATTACCCTCTCTATACAATATGGGTAATAAATCCTAAGTAATGAGGTCACTTGTATATAATTTGTAAGATAAATCAAAGGGTGTTTTTCCCAACAGAGTCTCGCTCCCAAACCTACCACATTACCAGATGAACCCAGACGAGCATGTTAAGCTCAAGAGAAAGATGGATGAGCTTCCCCGGAAGCAGTTCATACGCGGGAGTTTAAGCCCTTGCGCGGTCCCTGTCATTCTCACCCCGAAGGAGGAAGGGAGCCGGCGTATGTGTATCGATAGTCGGGCTATCAATAAATTACTATCAAGTATCGTTTCCCCGTTCCCCGATTAGGCGACTTGCTCGACACAATGGCTGGTGCCAAGATATTCTCGAAAATAGATCTTCGCAGTGGGTACCACCAAATTAGGATTTGTGAGGGAGATGAATGGAAGACGACTTTTAAGACCACGATGATCTCTATGAATGGTAGTTCGTCATATACTATGATCATCAGGCTCTGCGATATCTTGATTAACAACGGAAATTGGAGCATAAACATGTCAAGTGGGTCAAATACTTGCAGGATTTTTATTGCGTTCTCAAACATTATGCGGGTGTTAAGAACAAGCCTGCTGACGTTCTTAGTCGTCGTATTACCCTACTCCACACACTGAGCGCTAGCATGACTAGTTTTGATTGACTACCTAGGGAGTACCCCACCAGCACTGACGTGGTGAGATTTACTCTAGATTCATGAGGGATTTCACTGAGCCCACTGAGGGGTTTGATATCGTCGAGGGATATTTATATCGTGGCTCTCGTCTCTGCATTCCCCGGAACTTCTTCCGGGACTTTCTGATTTTAAAAATGCACGGGTGGCACTGTTGGCCACTTCAGCAGAGACAGCACGAATGCGTTGGTTGAGGATCGTTTTTATTGGCCCACCGTGAAGAAGGATGTGGCAGGAGTTGTACGTCACTGCGGCACCTGTCAGAATGTGAAAGGTTCAAAATAGAACACTGGCTTTATACCCCCTTCCAGTCCCGCACCAGCCTTGGGTTGATAACAGTATGGATTTCGTACTGGGTATTCCTTGCACTTTGAGGAAGCATAATTTCATTTTCGTAGTGGTAGACCAGTTCTCATAGATGGCCCATTTTATTGTCTGTCGCAAGACCGCAGATGCGGCCCACATGGCGGCCCTCTTCATGAGAGACATCTTTCATTTACATGGTTTACCATCATAGAGTATGATCGTGACATACGATTCATGAGTTATTAGTGGAAGACATTGTGGCATAAAACATGTACAACCATGAAGTTTTACATAGCTTAACACCAACAGACTGACGGCTAGACTGAGGTCGTAAATAGGAGTTTGGAAATTTTGTTACGGTATCTAATTGGTGAGCGCCCGTCGGTTTGGGATTATGTATTACTCATAGTTGAGTTCATACGCAATAACTCCATCAATAGGTCTACTGACACAAATCCACATCATATAGTTTTAGGACATGAACTTAGAAAGCATATTGACCTCGCCATGGTTCCCTCAGCGTCACGCTCTAGCAAGTCCGCTGAATGCTTCGTCCATCACATACATGAATCGCATGAATTAATCCGGAAGAAAATTGGTAACAATAATGAATTATATAAAGCACAGGCAGGCGAACACAGGCATGAGCAATATTTTCAGGTGGGCAAGCAGGTCATAGTCAGAATTCGCATGGAGAGGATCCCAAAAGGGGCTGCTAAAAACTACATCCTAAACGAATAGGTCCTTATAGGATTATAAAGAAAATTGTAACAAACGCCTACGAGATCGACTTCCAGGCAGATATGGGTATTCATCCCGTATTCAATACGAAAGATTTGGCACTATACTTTGAGCCTTTCGAGCATAGGGACCCTTACCTTGAGCCACCTCCCGCACTCTCCCACTTACAGCCTGACCCATGCCCTGGCCACCTTAGATCCACACCCCCTATGATTCCACAGGTTCCTCTGAATCCACCAGCACGATAGGTGAAAATTAAGAGCATTTCTGACATTGTGGCGCACGAGTGCACCATCACCCCAGACGGCACATCTTGTTGTTATCTAGTGCACTGGAGTGGACACCCCACTTTTGATGATACTTGGGTCTCGTTGACGGAGCTTGATAGACTTGCCCCCGATATTCAACGTTAGTACAATCATCTCCATTCACCGGGAAATGAATGTTTTTCAACACTGGACTTCGGGCCACCACTTGGCGTGGCCCGCATTTGTGTACTCGCGCAGGAGGAGTTGATCGGATCGCCAATCCGAGACCACGAGCGCGTCTGAAGAGTCGTTTCTACTTTTTATGTATTCTATTTATTTATTTGACATTATTTAGTGTTTTGGACATCGAGCGTAGCGGCCAATCATAGTTGTTTATGTCGAGTTCCCTAGCCCCCCTTTCGCTATAAAGAAAGGATGAGGGTTGTCAGTTTGAGGCATTATTAGCCTTATGAGAGATTCCAAAGCCGACAATCACATCACGGGGCGATGTCGCGAGACCCCGGGGTGCGACATCCTGGTTATTTTTCCTAGTTTTCTCGGTTTTTTAAGCCCTCCCGTGAAATCTCCTGAAAATCCTATCCTCGGTTTTCTTCTTTTTTTCCCACGTCGTCCGCAATTGTTACGCCTCCCTCGCACAACGTCGGCTCCAAAAGGCAACTTTGATCCTCTTAGGCGCCGCTATATCGCCCCCCCCCCCCCCCTCAACCCTTCACCCTCCAGCGGCTACCTCCTGTCGGCGTGGCGCCCTTCCTTGGTCGCAGCTGCAAGCTTCAGCCATCGAAGCCACGTCCCAGTTGCTACAACTGCCCACCGTCGGATCCTCATACTTGTCAGTATCTAGTTTTGTGTCTTTATTTTGTAATTGGATATTGGATTAAAATCATATATGTGTTGGAAGTGTTGATTTGTTAGCGCATGTGTTCCATTTCTTATCTTCCTATAATGGTCTGTGCGTGAAGGTTGTAGTTGAAGGAACCTCGTGTGAAAGAAAATTTGTCTTGATTGCTTAACCGAAAATTGTTGTGTATGTTGTGTTTGGTTGCTTAGCCTATTTAATTTTACTACTTAATTTGATTCTGGATCAATTCAACCAGCACACGCATCATATAGATTAGGTTTGTTCGAGTCCGTCCTGCACGGTTGCACCATTCACATAGACGCATCATATAGATTAGGGTTGTTCGAGTCCGTCCTGCATGGTTGCACCATTCACATAGAATTGTATTAATGTAGGCACACCTTTCACAACCTACACTGCGTCAATATTCAAACGCATACAATATATTTCGGGTTCCCTGTCTACTTTATGGGGCATATAAAAGTATCCTCAGCCTCTAAGGTAAAATATTTTATTTCTAGATAGCTTTCACTGCAATTTATGGGAATGTGTAATACTTGCAAGAAGATATGAACATATTTAATAACAGTATATCTAACTCTAACTTCAAAGCTGTTAGTTATAAGTACATCAAAGCACAATAGAAGATACCCATCCTCCAATCATATTTTCATAAATATTATGCTTATGATAACATTTTTTGATATCTTAATGTTAATTATTAATGTAAGCCAATCAATCATATCAAACGCAAATAATAAACTTGTGGTTCCCATATACATTTTGGAGCATATGAAAGTACCATTTCAATGTATTTATTTTGTTAAATCTCAAGATAATGCTTTTATAAGCGTTGAAGGTAACAAAAGGATGTCAGTAGAAGTCCAAAGATCATGACTGAATGACATTCTACTCTTAACTTGTTACAGACACCAATAACCTGTGGAAGAACGTTTACAAGTGATTCTATAAAGAGATTTTGAATTATAAACTTACATCTGGAACAGGGATGTCGATAACATGGCTTTCCTGTGAAGATTCGGGACCTGAATTTCCAACAGGTGTTGATGGTAATGAGAGTGTTCCTTTTTGAGATATGGAGGACCAGACTTTAGTTAAAGAGAATGTCCTTGCTATATAATTCTTATCTTGCTGCCCTTGTGATGGAGCCGGTGGCGTGAGAAGATTTGTTTTGTCACTTTCTGGGGTGGAATTCTTAATCTTAAAGCTCCATTGAGAAGGAAGACTCTTGACTGATGATTTTAGTCTTGATGAAGAAGGCCTGGGCGGCAAGCCTGCTCTTGTTGAGTTCGGAGTTGCTGAAGAAAAATTAACCCTTGCTGAGTTTATTTGGGAATTCTCTGCATTTCTTGCTGGAATTTGCAAGGAGGGAAGACTGGGCCGTCTAGAACGATGAGTTGATGAAGTTTCTCCTATGGCACTCTCATCTCGATCAAATTCCTGCAAAATCAAGTTCAGGTTCTCAATCATATGCGACCTTCCACAACAACACCCATCAAATAACCATTATGAACTTTATCCACGTTCCATCAACAAAGAGTATCAACTTCCAGATTGTAAAACAAAGAAGATAGTCAGTTTAGAACTCAACAGATGAAGAAGATCAGATCAAAGCGTTCATAACTATCTCTAGCACCAATATGATGTTAATCACAATGTTAGATGTCGGCAAAGTGAATTCTGCAATGCAAGAAAAATAAATCAGGAGATAAAGATTTACGTTATTCGATGAGGAACATCTGCATCCATAGCCCCAAAATCGAAGGTTCCGCTACAATTACTACATTTATAAGATTTACTCTCGATTAATACATGTTTTATCACAAATAGGAATAATGCAAACATAAGTATATATGCTACTAAAACTGGCCAAATTTAATGTCTACAATTGAATATACTCGAGGACAAGATGGTTGAGTCCAGAGAACAAAATCTGAACTGAATGACAAAGATAGTGTTTGCTGCTAGAACATTGATCGCTCATCAAGCATGTTCAACTCAAATAGCCATTAATCACTTGATGTCTGTCTCCCTGTTTACTCAGATATTCTGCTGATCAAATAGCCGCTGGTCACTTTAATGACGCCCTCTTATCCATTGTTTTAATAAGTAGAGGCATAAATTGAGGCATTTACCTCTCATGAGGGAGGGAGTAAGTCTCAAGGCATGGGGGCGTAAGTCGTCATGAATTTTATTTTAAATATTTCATAAATAGTGTATAACCTACTTGAAAGATGGGCAAAAATGCAACACTTGGAATCAACATTCTGATGGGCAATATTCTATTCGAAAAATATCTATTCACAATAGACTATCCTGGAATAAATCAAGGAAAACCTATATGCAGGTCTTATTCGCAAAAAATGTACTTGAGAGGCACCCATAAATACGAAATAGTACCAAAGGGAGGCATTCCTTCTACCCAAGGAGCTCCTAGATAATTGGATGAACAATTCAAGAGATTAAAATGATTTCCAACAAATCTTCCTTAATTAACATAGTGCTATGATCAAAGCATTCCACATCTCCTATAAGTACTTGTAATTGTAGAAAAGAGCAATCAATTGTATATATTTCTTGTATTGTATACAAAGGAGAGTACATATTTATAGGAGAGAAATGAGAGAGAGAAATCCTATACACAATGTGGGACTAAAGAGATATAGAAGAGGAGTAAATGGGCCACCAAATGGGTCAAATACAAGGGCTATTTCAACACTCCCCCGCAAGCTGGAGCGTACAAATCGTATGCGCCAAGCTTGGATAAGCATTGATAGAAGAGGGTACTGGACAGTGCCTTTGTGAGGACATCCGCAACTTGTTCAGTACCAGGGACATGTTTTAGCTCGATTTTCTTCATTTGTACTTTCTCCCGGATAAAGTGGCAGTCGACCTCGATATGCTTGGTTCTTTCGTGGAAGACCGGGTTCTTGGCAATATGTATCGCAGTCTGACTGTCGCAAAGTAGAAGAGCAAGAGCAGGAAGTTTTACCCCAAGATCCGTGAGAAGGCTTTCAAGCCATGTAAGTTCAGAGACCACAGATGTCATTGCCCTGTATTCTGCTTCTGCTGAGGAGCGCGCAACCACTGCTTGTTTCTTGCTACGCCAGGTAATCAAATGTCCTCTGAAGTACGTACAGAAGGCACTGGTTGACCGACGATCATCCAGAGAACCGGCATAGTCAGCATCAGAGTATGCCACCAATGTTGGAGTTGAGGATGAGGTCTTGTATACCAAGCCTTGACCAGGAGCCGCTTTTAGATATCGGAGAATCCGTTCCACAGCCTGAAGATGAGAGGAACGAGGGGCGTGCATGTAACGGCTGACAATACCGACAGCGAAGGAGATATCTGGTCTTGTAACAGACAGATAGATCAATTTTCCAACCAGACGGCGATAGTATTCCGGGTTCTGAAGCAAGAGATCAGAGTCAGAGGACTGAGCACAAATCTTGTGATTTGCGTCCATTGGAGTATTGATGGGTTTGCAGCCGGAGTAGCCTGCATCATGAAGAAGGTCGAGGCAATACTTTCTCTGAGATAGAACAAGGCCATCAGGTCGCCTGGCTACCTCCAGGCCCAGGAAGTAATGAAGGTTCCCCAGATCTTTTGTTTGGAACACGGAGCTGAGTTGTTGTTTGATCGCCTGGATACTTTTTGAGTCGCTGCCTGTGATAATGATATCATCCACATAGACAAGAAGGAGAACGGTGCCTGTTGCCTGGTGGCGAGTAAACAGGGAGAAGTCAGCCGAGCTCCGAGTAAACCCTGCTTCACGAAGGACCTTGCTGAGCTTGTCGAACCATGCTCGAGGAGACTGTTTGAGACCATAGAGAGACCGCAAAAGATGACAGACTTTCGGGGTCCTAGACTCCCCCGTGGTCTCAAACCCGGGCGGCTGCTGCATGTACACTGTTTCAGTGAGATCACCGTTTAAGAAGGCGTTCTTAATATCCAGTTGATGTAAGGTCCATTGGCGGTGCACAGCAACGGAGAGAAGAACCCGTACTGTGTTCAGTTTGGCGACGGGAGAGAAGGTTTCGTCGTAGTCCAAACCTTGTTGATGGGTGTAGCCGCGAGCCACCAGGCGAGCTTTTAAGCGGTCAATGGTCCCATCCGCAGCATGCTTGATGACAAAGACTCATTTGCAACCAACAGTTTTCTGGCCAGGGGGAAGATCCACCAGTTGCCAGGTCTGGTTTGCCCACAACGCGGCCATTTCTTCTTCCATGGCGGCGCGCCAGCCAGGATGTTGAAGAGACTCCTGCACAGAGTTAGGAACTGCAACCGACGATAAAGAAGTGGACAGTGTATGAAGTGGAGGGGAGAGACGATGCAGTGATACGTAGCTCGCCATTGGATGAGCGGTGGACTCTGTTACCGGATCAGCAGGACTTGGAGCACCAGAGGACGAGGACGACTGCGCAGGGGCAACGGGGCGGGAGTTGCGACGGGAATAGACCTGGATAAGAGGTGGTCGACAGGGAGGCGGAGTAGGGAGTGGTTGTGGTAGAGGTGTTGGAGGAGGTGTGTTAACCGGGAGGATGGGCCGCATGACAGGTTGTGGGAGAGTAGGTGCTGGAGAATGTGTTGCTGGAGCTGGAAAGAATGGCAGGTCTTCCCGGAAGGTTACGTCAGCGGACACCGAAATTTTCCGAGTGAGAGGAGAATAACAGACGTAGCCTTTCTGTGTATGGGAGTAGCCAACAAACATTTGCTTAGTCGCTCTGGGATCTAGTTTGTCCGTAGATGGTCCCAAGGAGTGAACGTAACACGTACACCCGAAGATTCGAGGTGTGAGAGGGAAGGCAGGAGTAGAGGGAAAGAGAAGACTGAACGGACTGGCATTGTTGAGTACGGAGGAGGGAAGGCGGTTGATAATGAAGCAGGCGGTAGAGATCGCAAAGTTTCAATAGATCTTCGGAACGTTCATGTGAATCATGATCGAGCGGGCCATATTAAGGAGATGTCGGTTCTTTCGTTCGGCCACACCGTTTTGTTGAGGGGTGTAGGCACATGAGGTTTGATGAATAATCCCGAATTCTGAGCATAAGCTCGAAAACTCATTGTCGGTGTATTCGCGAGCATTATCAGTGCGTAGCGTTTTGACGGTGGTGGAGAAGTGAGTGCGGGTTTCAAGGATAAATGCCTTAAACACATGAGGTAATTCAGAGCGTTCGCGAAGTAAGTATAGCCATGTTGTGCGGGAGTAATCATCAATAAAAGTAATGAAATAACGGAATCCAGAGATACTACAAATTTTATAGGGACCCCAGATATCTGAATGAATAAGATCAAAAGGAGCGGAGCTCCGAGTACAATTTGCAGGAAAAGATGAACGCGGCTGTTTGTCGAAAATACATGATTCACATTGAAATGCAGGAAAAGATACATCGGGTAGTGCCTTCTTGAGGATGGGGAGGGGAGCATGGCCGAGACGCTGATGCCAGTCAGCAGAAGAGACAGAGGCGAGGATAGTGGGAGAATTGTCAAGAAGGTAGAGCCCGTTGCGCAGCTGCCCTTTACCAATGGTAGTCCCCGGCCGTCGATCCTGTATCAGAAAAGAAGAACGTGAAAAAATGACCGAGCAATCCAAATCAGTAGTTAGACGGCTAACAGAGAGTAAGTTAAACGGGGAGCCCGGAACATGGAGTGCCGAGCGGAGAGAAATGGATGGGCTGAGAGACAGGTCAGCCGAGCCGGACACAGAGACAGTCGCTCCATTGGCCACAGTGATATACTTTGGATGAGGAGCACCTGAATATGTTGGTGGCGGGAGAGAGGTGATATGATGAGTGGCACCCGAATCTACTATCCAGCGAGGACTAGTGGAGAGACAAACGATATCTGGGCTGGATACGGAGGCGACTGAGGCAGGTGGAGACATCATCCCTTGGAGTTGCTGGAACTGTAGGCGTAGTGCCTCAAGATCGGCGCGAGAGACCGAGGAGCTATCTTCAACGACTGCTGCAGTCGGTCGTGGAGGAGGAGGATTGCCCGTCTTCCGAAAGCAAGTGGACTCATAATGGCCATCACGACCACAGAAGGAGCACTTCGGCCGTCCTCGTCCACCACGGCCCCTTCCACGGTAGGCAGACCGACCTCCTCGGCTAGAAGGAGGAGGAAACGAAGGAGCAGGGACATTTTGGAGAAGAGCCGGTGAGGGGGGAGCAAGAGCCTCCGGAGGTTGTGATACTTTGAGTAGCATGGAGCAGACAGCCGATAAGGATGGAGTGGGAGTCGAGGCCAGGACTTGTGCCCGAATACTCAGAAGATGTGGAGGAACACGTGCCATTAGCAGAGCAATGCAGACGGCCTCTCTTTGCGCGCGCTGAGTGGCTAGATCAGAGATGGGCGGCTGGTGTTGAAGCCAAGCTTCGGAGAGTGACTTGACCCGAGCGACAACAGAGGTAATGTTTGGTCCACTGGTGTCCAGAGCCTGAAGATCAGAGATAATGTCGAAGAGACTTTGAAGACTGTCCTTGCCGGAGTATAAAGAGTGGAGCTCGTCCCACATCCCTTTGGCCGTGGGCAGGTACATGACCATTTCATATGGTTCGCCCTCCAAAGAGTTAAGGATCCAGGTCTGGACCCGACCATCAGTCTTGAGCCACTCGGGAGGAGTAGTCGCCGGGGGATCATCGGTAAGATGAGCGAGAAGACCCTTGGCCTGGAGGACCCGGCGGATTGAGTGCCCCCAAGGAATGAAGTTTTTCTTCCCGGAGAGGGAGATAGTAGTAATTCGCAGCTCATCACGGAGCTCAGTAGGAGTGTGTTGTTGGGTGGTCTCAGTAGGAGTGTGTTGTTGGGTGGTCTCAGTAGGAGTGTGCTGTTGGGTGGTCTCAGTAGGCAAAGACGATGAGTTCGCAGATGAGCCCATTATCTCAGAGAGAACGGCGGACTGAAGATTAGAGAGCAAGACGGCAGGAGGGAGAGCTAGACCGCACGGTTACGGTGAGCACACGTTTGCTGGAGAAGTTCGGAAGAGGGAGCTCACTGGACAGGAGCTCGCTGGAGGCCGCTGGAGATCGCGTGAGAGCGCGCTGGAGATTGTGCGGCTAGCAGAGGAGACCGCTGGAGAATGCTGCGAGGAGGTAGCTGAAGATCGCTACGAGCAGGAGGGCACTGGAGACCGCCGCGAGCAGAAAATTCCAGGGGGGGGCTGCTGCAATGAGATCGGCGGAGTTGGAGATTGCTGCGGAGGAGAACGGCAGAGGCGCGGGATATCGCTGGAGATCGCTTGAGAGATCGGCAGAGGCGCTGGAGGTCGCGGGACTGGAGATCGCAGAGGCGCTAGAGATTGCGGAAGAGGCGCTGGAGAGCTCGCTGCGAGCAGACCGTGCGAGAATACCGCCGGAGATCGCACAGGAGGGCGCTGGAGATTGCTATGACTGCGGAGATCGGCGGTCAGAGATCGCTGGAGGTTGCTGCTATGACTTGTTGCTGGAGACCGCTTGAGGGAGATCGCTGCTAGAGGCCGCGGGAGAGCTCGATGCTGGAGACCGCAGAGGAGATCGGCTGGCGAGCCCGCTGGACTGAGAGGATGATGGCGGGACCCACGCGGCAGAAGGAGGAGGCTATAAAAGCCCAGCAGAGGGAAACGTGGGAGGCGGGGAGCAAAACGGGAAGAAGCCGCAGGATGAGCGGTCTCGGGAAATGAGACCGCCAGAGGTCGAAAAGGTAGGGGGGCGGTCAGAAAATGGGAGACCGGAAAAAAATGGATCGCTAGCTTTGATACCATGTAGAAAAGAGCAATCAATTGTATATATTTCTTGTATTGTATACAAAGGAGAGTACATATTTATAGGAGAGAGATGAGAGAGAGAAATCCTATACACACTGTGGGACTAAAGAGATATAGAAGAGGAGTAAATGGGCCACCAAATGGGCCAAATACAAGGGCTATTTCAACAGTAATCATGAAGGAATAGGAATACTTAACTAAAAACTCTAATCCCTCTATCCATGAACCTTGGTTTTAATCTTTGGTTGTAAAGAGGGAGAGTTTTTCACACTTTCGTATTATTGGTGAGTCATCCTACATCAATAAATTATTCATCTTCCTCTCAACCTCTAGTTATTTAAGTGACTTTAGCAATTAGTAATATCATACTAACATCAACGAACATTTCAGGCTCCAACAAATAAAAGCAATGGTTTAAACGAATTGTAAGGGATAAACGAATAAAATAAGTTCCAAAACCCAAATCTAAAATCATATGATTTATATTCGCAGTCCAAATTCTAATTAACACAAAACATAAAGACAAAACGAATGTGAAATCCAAATGAAACAAGAATACTATTCATGCATGTCTAAGTTATAATTCCCAAAGCTCCTCATCCTCGAAATCTTCTCCATCATGTAGGTTCAAATTGATGTGTTGTAGAATTAGAAGAGTGTGAGGCGTATACGCAATGTGAGGAATGAAGAGTAGTTAGTAGAGTTAAAAAATTTAATGTTTGTAGATGTTTGTGAGAAAAAAACTAAAGTATGAGTTGGTCGATTAAAATGCAAAATAATCATTTCCTTTATATTTTTGTATATGTGTAGATACCATTGTTCCATTGAAGGACGGCTTGACGGTTTCCACGTCATCCGACATCACACCTCTTCGGTCTAGTCGGCAGATTATCTGGCCGATAACTTATTTGTAATAAGTTAAAACTTAGGAAATTGACAATTTAGATAGTTTAAATAATCTACCTCTAGGACAAATCCTATAAACGGCGCACAAAAGTCAAGCCTGAGTGTCCGGGTGACAAAGACAGCAAACACAAACCAGCCTTATAAAATTTCCATTAAAATTTAGCCAATTAAATTGATTTTGAACATCATTAAATTAGTTAAAATATCTAGTCTATTGTTTTCAGAATTCAATTTTGGAGAGCCCAAAATCCATTTTTTTTTATCTCAACGTTATCCAGCATCATTAATATGCAGATTGGTGCAATAAAATGAAAAAGGAATTACCCACAACAAGGAAAAAGGGCATAAAGGAAAATAGATAAATATCACTCATGTATAGGTCACCCATGCACAACACTGAACCCTAAACATACTGCAAAACTCCAAATAATGCCCAAAATCCAGAAAACGAAAATACTAAGAACACAAACATTTAGTGGTATCACATACAGCTACTTCAAATGTACATTTCCTGTGTTCTTGAGTCAAGTAGTAGAGATCTTGCCCAGAAGGAATTCAGGAGAGAAAAAAAACATCAGAACGCTGTAAACATGTATTGAATAATTTCCAAGTAGTAATCCCTAAAATGAACAGAAAGGAGATTTGCCTGCGGATCGGCGGAGCCTGGTGCAGAAATCTGCGGCGTCGGCGGTGGAATAGGAGGCAGTTCAGATCTTTCCATGAACAGCTGATCGGAATACCAAATTCACCAAACAAAATGAAAAATCAGCCAACAAAATCGGCACCTATCTTGTTTCTTCGTCAGACACATCAAAAAGAACAAGAAGGCTTCGAACTCATCTTTCTGCTTCAAATTCTAACTCGCTGTCTTCGCTAAAAAGGTTGGCCAACTTGGCCATGCTCGAAGTGGGAATTTGAGCTCACTGTCAGGAAGCCAAAACAACATTAAAAATAGATATCCCCTCTTACCAGTTACGTACTTACGTGCCGTCTGTTACGCCACCCGAGTAGCAGTAATTTACGAGTTAGTTTTAATTTTTTAAATTATGTTTTTTTTAATTACCTCGTCTAATCATCTCAGTTAATCGAGGAAATTGTTTGTGCGTGTAACGCACCTAAGATCATTGTGCGCGACCCCGATCATGTCGTATATTTCCATCAACACAATTTTCCGTGCATGATTGATCTAAAATACGATCACTTTCAATACGACCGTATAAATACGATCATATATTTTCGCAGACAATCTGCAAAATTGAAATCACGGATGATACTGATGTATCTCGTACGGTGCGTTACACGTACCTAAATATCTCTCCACTTAATCATCACATGTAATTATCTCAGGAATCATCGCACTTAATCATCTCACCTAACCATCCTACTTAATCACCACACCTAATCATCTCACCTACTTACCTCACCTAGGGTCTGTTTGGGACAGCTCTGGCGGATTGAAAAGCTGCTGTCCGGATAGAGCTGTTTTAAAAGAGCTCTCTGGGGAGCAGTTTTGAAAAGCTGCAGAGTGTTTGGGTGTTCTGTGCAGATGTGCGCTTTGAAGAGCGATTTTCTAATTTAGCTGTTTGGAGAAACAGCTTTTAGAAGCTGTTTTTTTAGAACTTAAAAATACATCAGTTTTTAACGTGAAAAATAATAAAAGATAACCGATAACAATAGTCTTTTACATAATTCTTTGGTAATGCTATCCACGCGCCCCGTATATTTCTTCGGCAATGTTATCTCGTACTGTAGACATCTGTTCAGCTCCAGCAGCATCACCCATATCGCTTCCAATATCATCCTCTGGCGCAGGGTCTTCATCCTCTGAGGGAGCGAAAGAAGACTCATCAGCATCACAAACATTAAACTCAGGGTCCCAGCGAGAAGGATGTCTACGAATGAAGTTATGTAAGGTCATTGTGGCCAACACTATGGACCTCTGTTTCTTGAAGCTATATTGTGGCATTTTGCTTCAAGAAACAGAGAGGAGAAAGACCAATACCTGCAGTCGGTGGCGTAGGAGGGAGCGGCGAGGGGCACGGGAGCGCTGGGAGCGAGATCGGGAGCGTCGAAATGCTAGGGCACGGCTGGATCTGGGAGGAAGAGGATCGGCGGCTGGATCTAGGAGGAAGAAGACCGGCGAAGGTCGGCGGCGGCGTAGGAGGGAGCGGCGAGGGGCACGGGAGCGCTGGGAGCGGCGAGGGGCACGGCTGGGAGCGATGATCGGGGGTCGCGGGATGCAGAGCGGAAAGAGGGAATCGAAAAAAAAAACACCCTGGGAGCGATTCCTAAAGAGCGGAACGCGGGGGGGGGGGGGGGGGGGGGGGGGGCGGCTTCCGGAAAAGAGCTCTGGAGCGGGAATTGAAAAGCGCTTCTTTTAGGGAGCTGTCCCAAACGCACTTAATAACAACTCTGGCGGCTGGGAAAGAGCTTCTCCAGCCGCCAGAGCTGTCCCAAACAGACCCCTAATCACCCATGATAGCTCGTGTATTCCACGTCTTCCTTATTTTAAGAGTGTTTATAGTAGCACACACCTCATTTGGATATTAGCACACTAAAAAAATAATACCTATATTCTAATATAGTAATACTATACTCCACTCCCCCACCCCTCCTAAGCAGCAACCCGGGAATCCCGAAATCCCTCTCCCGAGTTTCTCAGGTCGCGTGTGTACAACACATTCGTCAAGGGTGGGCCCAGCCCAAACATGTTAGCAAACAAGACAACCAATGAAGTTAGAAGAAGTCCCGACAAAGAAGATCAGAAAGTTAGGGGCGAGTTCCCCATGATCTCGCTTATAGGGGAGTCCCCGTGAACTCGCCCATACGCGAGTTCCTCTTAGATCTCGCCCGTAGCTGAGGTCCCTCCTCGCCTCGCTAAGAGACGAGGTCCTTTATATCTCGGCAGAATGAAGTCACAAGATCAATTCTTCCATGACTAATACTCGTTAATTAGCCACGAATTAGTGATTGTGACTAATACTTAACTATTAATCACAATTTTTGACCCGTGACAAAAAAGTGTGGCTAAAAGTTATTTTTCTAATAGTGATAGTATCGGTCATCTCGCTGAGGTCATCTCACCCGCTAGACGGGTCAAGTATTTTATGAGGGTGGTTATTCGCAAACCAATACCCCCATGGATTGTCTACAAATAGGATCTCATGGGTACAAGAAAAGACACGTTGACCCCCTCCCCCCCCCCCCCCCCTCCCCAGCTTCTCATTTGTCAAGTTGATGTTTTCCTTGTGTCCAGCTCAGCTCTTGACTTTAGGAGGGAAATTTCATATAAACTTCTCGGTACGTAGCGAGACCTCATCTCTGCAGCACTCGGTCATATTTGTAGACAATCTGATTTCTCTCTCTCCCTCTCTATCTCTCCCTTGCTCTCGCCATCAGATGTATAGTGTAAGACCTCAAGATTAGTAACTCAGACTGCTTTTTGGTCCGAACTCTTGTGAACCTATTTTCTGGTTCCAACAACATGCATCCCCCTCTCCCGAGTTTCATTAGGTCGCATGTCTCTCGCATCGTCGGATATTCTTGCTCGTGCGCCTCCCCTTTCGTCGGACCTTGCATGCTCGTTTGCCTCCCCCAATGTTCTACTCATTGTCTCCCCCCTTGTGATGTTTTGTGAGTTGCTCGTAGAAGGAGATTCTTCTTGATTATTCCCGATTGTCGACGATTTTCCCCACGAAGCTAGCAGGTAATTTCACCTATTCTTCATCGCTTGCTGCTGAAGCTGGGAAATTCTAGCTCCAAATATTCGGATCAATGCAGCCAAATGCTACTCGTCTAGCGATCCGACTCGACGGCTTGACAGGAAACGACGAAAGGGCTAAAGGAGCAACAATAGGACCCCAGGGGTTGCGGCAGGAAGGTCCCACCATATATCCAGAAGCTTAAAAGAGACTTCCCCTCCACAACCAAAGATGGTTGAACAGGGTACGAGGAAGGCACCGACTTAGTGAGTATCAAGAGTCACTACCAAGGATGACGGGTCCAAGTATTCGAAAATGGAGTTCCGAAAGCTCAACCAAAAGTGTCGTTCCAGGTACACCTAGGGTCCTATTAATAGGGAAACCAAATGGGAGGGGGTCTTATTTATAGCAAAGCCCAACTCAGCGACTATGCGACATTGAGGGGATCTCGTCTGGCTTCAGCAAGCACTCCTATGGTCTCCCACCTTGGCGAGTATGAGGGGTTGCTCGCACCTGTTTGCCTATACTCACATAGGCCTTCTACTGCTCCTGCTGGCTGAGCTGTCTTTAACCTCTGAAACTCTTGGCTTCTGCTTTGACTTTTTGCCTGCGTGGCCTAAATTGGGTCCTACCCTCGAAGTTCAAAAGTTGCTTAAAGCAAAGTTTCTGTCGGAGATTCAGTATCCAGGTTGAGTCTCCAATATTATAATGTCGAAGTAGGTCGAAGGGAAGTGGAGGATGTGTATTGTCTTTTCACTACTTAATAAAGCTTGGCCGAATGATTGTTATCTCTTGTCAGTTGCCCTCAAATCGACGCGATGGTTAATTCAACTGTCATTTTCTTGTTATGAGTTTCTTGATGCCTTTTCAGGATACCATCAAATCAGGATGCACCCCCCGATTGACGTGACATCTCCTTCGCCACAAATGATTGGTTTTATAACTACATAATGATGTCATTCAGACTCAAGAATGCGAGAGCTATCAGCGAATGATGGATCACATTTTCAAAGGGCAGAAGGGGCGGAACCTAGAGGTATATGTGGATGATCTCCTGGTGAAGAGTAAGGGCGTTCAGGAGCACATAGAAGATCTGGTGGAGACATTAGCAACACTTTGAAGGTTCAAGATGAGCCTCAAACCTGTGAAATGTATTTTCGGGGCAAGAAAGAGGAAGTTCTTAAGACATCTTCTCACTCCGTCGGTAGTGTAGCCGAAACCTGATAAAGTCGAAGCAATCATAAAGATGAGTCAGATGACGACGCCAAAAAGTACAAAAGAAGTTCAACGTTTAACCAGAAGGCTGACTAAGCCGTTTCTGTCGGGACGAGTTTTCTTCCGAACCCCAACACAATCTATGTTTATCATTAATGCGTGTGTGCAACGACATACACCGAGTTATCAAGTTCATCATTCACGAACATCAGTTGTTATATTACTGGTGACAAAGTAAGCGAGACAACCTATTTGTCCTTCGTGAACTTTTATCGATATAAGATCATCGACAAGGACAACTTAAAAGTAGGGTTGATAGCTTGGCCAAGGCTCCGTTAGGCGTGGTATTTCTGCTCCGATAAGTTTGGACGAAAACAACACCATTACAGAATGCATGTTTGGCATGACAATGGTCATGACCGCCACCAATAAAAAGATGAGTTTGAATATACAAGTGGATGGAGTTCCTTAGATGTGGTCAGACGGTCACAAACGATGATTCATAACCACCACGTTCATGACCGCCACCACTGTGCCAAACACAACCAAGTTTACTAGGCTTTATTTGCCGCGGAGGTGGCGGGAGCAAACTGCGGCTCCACCCGGAGCTTTCGAAACGGAGGGCGGGAGGGCGGGATCGAAACGGGGCGTTTTGCCCCGTTTTTCAGAGCGCGGCGGGTCGCGCCGGAGCAAACGCTGCCGGAGGGCGTTTGATTACCCGCCGTCCGACGGCGTTTGCCTCAAACACTCGGCCAAAACGCCGCGCCAAATGAACCCTTAAAAGCAGTCAACTTTACTCAGATCATACCCAAACTTCTATATATATTAGTGCAATATAGTGAGAGTAAGGTAGCGTTTGGGGGAGCTTATTTGCTCCGGTGCGGCAGACCAAAAACGGAGGTTTGGTAATAAGCTTCGTTTGGGGCAGCTTATTCACCAATCAGCTTATTTTAAAAGAGCCGGTGCCATATGAAATCGAGAAGCTGCTAATAGGGCCATTTCCACCGCGCCGCTCCGCGCTTCTCCCTCCTGCCGCAGGCTCTTGAACCCCGGGCGATCTCGCGATTCATCTCCTTCCCTCCCGATTCGACGGCGCCCTCGTGCTTTCTCCCACGACTAGTCTCCGTCGCCGCCGTCACACGTCGCCGCCTTCAGACGGAGTGGCGATCCTTCTCCTTCGTTCACGATCTACCCTAGGTATTGCATTTTTTCCCGATCTCCTCCCTTCCAGATCTCCTCCAGCCATGATTTGTACGTGATCCTTGAATGTTCCTTCCAGATCTCCTTCCAGATTCGCGATCCTTGCCGATTTGTTCCAGATTTCCCCAACCCCGCTTGCTCGACTTGACTGTGCTTTGCCGATTTGTTCCAGATCTCCCCCACCAGCGTCGATTTGTTGCAGATCTTCCATCAAACTCTTCCAATTTCAGGTATATTCCTCCAACATTACCCCTCCTGCAATTTTTTATGTTGGGAAATGGTTATGTTTTTGCTCTTGATTTTGTTATTAGTATGGGTTATGTTTTTGCTCTTGATTTTTAATGAATGTGTGTGTGTTTGTGTTGTGTATATATATATATATGTGTGTGTAGGTGTGTGTGTGTATGTGTAGGTATGTGTGTGTGAGTGTATATATATGTGTGTGTATGTGCTGTGTATATATATATATATGTGTGTGTGTATGTATATGTATATATATAGGTGTGTGTGTGTGTGTGCTGTGTATGTATATATATATGTATGTGTGTGTGTGTGAGTGTATATATATATGTGCTATGTGTGTGTGTGTGCTGTGTATGTATATATATATATATATATGTATGTGTGTGTGTGTGAGTGTATATATATAGGTGTGTGTGTGTGTGTGCTGTGTGAATATATATATGTATGTGTAGGTGTGTGTGAATATATATATGAATGTGTGTGTGTGTGCTGTGTATATATATGTGTGTGTGTTTTGTGAATATGTGTGTGTATATGAATGTATGTGTTGTGTGTGCGCTTCTTGTATATATGTGTAGGTGTGTGTGTGTGTGTGTGAGTGTATATATATATGTGTGTGTGTATATGAATGTGTGTGTATGAATGTGTGTGTGTGTGTGTGTGTGAATATATATATGAATGTGTGTGTGTGCTGTGTATATATATGTGTGTGTGTTTTGTGAATATGTGTGTGTATATGAATGTATGTGTTGTGTGTGTGCTTCTTGTATATATGTGTAGGTGTGTGTGTGTGTGTGAGTGTATATATATATATATGTGTGTGTGTATATGAATGTGTGTATATGAATGTGTGTGTATGAATGTGTGTGTGTGTGTGTGTGAGTGTATATATAGGTGTTGTGTGTGTGTGTGTGAATATATATATGAATGTGTGTGTGTGTGCTGTGTATATATATGTGTGTGTGTTTTGTGAATATGTGTGTGTATATGAATGTATGTGTTGTGTGTGTGCTTCTTGTATATATGTGTAGGTGTGTGTGTGTGTGAGTGTATATATATATATATATATATGTGTGTGTGTATATGAATGTGTGTATATGAATGTGTGTGTATGAATGTGTGTGTGTGTGTGTGTGTGAGTGTATATATAGGTGTTGTGTGTGTGTGTGTGAATATATATATGAATGTGTGTGTGTGTGCTGTGTATATATATGTGTGTGTGTTTTGTGAATATGTGTGTGTATATGAATGTATGTGTTGTGTGTGTGCTTCTTGTATATATGTGTAGGTGTGTGTGTGTGTGTGAGTGTATATATATATATATATGTGTGTGTATATGAATGTGTGTGTATGAATGTGTGTGTATGAATGTGTGTGTGTGTGTGTGTGAGTGTATATATAGGTGTTGTGTGTGTGTGTGTGAATATATATATGAATGTGTGTGTGTGTGCTGTGTATATATATGTGTGTGTGTGTGTGTGTGTGAGTGTATATATATATATGTGTGTGTGTATATGAATGTGTGTATATGAATGTGTGTGTATGTGCTGTGTATATATATATATATGTGTGTATGTGCTGTGTATGTATATATAGGTGCTTCTTGTATATATGTGTAAGTGTGTGTGTGTGTGTGTGTGAGTGTATATATATAGGTGCTGTGTGTGTGTGTGTGCTGTGTATGTATATATATGTGTGTGTGTGTGTGTGTGTGTGTGTGTGTGTGTGTGTGTGTGTGTGTGAGTGTATATATGTGTGTGTGTGTGTGTGTGTGTGTGAATATATATATGAATGTGTGTGTGTGCTGTGTATATATATGTGTGTGTGTGTGTGTGAGTGTATATATATATATATGTGTGTGTGTACATGAATGTGTGTATATGAATGTGTGTGTATGTGCTGTGTGTATATATATATATATATATATATGTGTGTATGTGCTGTGTATGTATATATAGGTGCTTCTTGTATATATGTGTAAGTGTGTGTGTGTGTGTGTGTGAGTGTATATATATAGGTGCTGTGTGTGTGTGTGTGCTGTGTATGTATATATATATGTGTGTGTGTGTGTGTGTGTGTGTGTGTGTGTGTGTGTGTGTGTGTGTGTGTGTGTGAGTGTATATATGTGTGTGTGTGTGTGTGTGTGTGTGTGTGTGAATATATATATATGAATGTGTGTGTGTGCTGTGTATATATATGTGTGTGTGTGTGTGTGTGAGTGTATATATATATATATGTGTGTGTGTACATGAATGTGTGTATATGAATGTGTGTGTATGTGCTGTGTATATATATATATATGTGTGTATGTGCTGTGTATGTATATATAGGTGCTTCTTGTATATATGTGTAAGTGTGTGTGTGTGTGTGTGTGTGTGTGTGAGTGTATATATAGGTGCTGTGTGTGTGTGTGTGCTGTGTATGTATATATATATGTGTGTGTGTGTGTGTGTGTGTGTGTGTGTGTGTGTGTGTGAGTGTATATATGTGTGTGTTGTGTGTGTGTGTGTGAATATATATGTATGTTCATCTAATTTTAAAAATGTCTAGATGGGGAAACCTAAGGATGGAGGAGTTTCAGCTATATGGGATCAAAATGATATCCTTGTCTTCTGTGACTTATGCATAACTGAAATTGAGCTCGGAAATCGCCCGACTACACATTTCAACAAAGAGGGATGGACCAATCTAGTTGTCAAATTTGAACAGAAATCCGGAAAGAAGTATGATCGAATTCAAATGAAAAATAAATGGGACCACCTGAAAAAAGAGTGGAAGTTGTGGGTTGAGCTCAAAAGAGGGGAAACAGGTTTAGGTTGGAATTCCTCCAGAGGTACCATCGATGCCTCAGATGAATGGTGGGATGAGAGGTTGAAGGTAAACTAAAATATATGCATTATATTTAATTAATTTCCTGCATTATGTTGTTTCTTATAATTAATTAATTTCTTGTATCAGGTTGTTCCTACCGCGAAGAAGTTTAGGTATGGAGGCATTGCCCCGGAGCTTGAGGAAAAATTGAACATGATGTTCAGTGCAGTTGTCACCACTGGAGTTCATGCTTGTACCCCTAACACTATGTCCCAAGAACGTGAGTCTATTGATGAGCGTGGTATGTCTGAGGATGACAATGTTCCGGTTGAGATCAGTGGGCATGCAGACAGTACAGATCCATCCGTTGCTTCTGGGTCTTGTAAACGACAGAAGAAAGGGAAAAAGAAGGCTGCCAGCTCAGTTCTAGTTGATTTGGTGGAATCTACTAAGGATATCGGTTTATCTCTTCGGGAGCCGCCAAGGACAACTTGCCCATTCACAATTGCCCAAGCTTTGGAGAAACTTGAATCCTACCCAGAGATATGCCAGGAGTATGATTTCTTTGATTTTGCTACAATGTTGCTGATGGATAAGAACCATAGGGAGACCTTTATGTGTCTCAGGGAGGAGATCAGGGTTAGATGGCTGCGTACACGCTACGTAAAAGGGGCTGAGTAGGAGATGCTTTTGTAGTTGATATGTTGCATTATGTTGCATTATGTTGACATGTTGATGATACATTATGTTAAATTTGCTTTTAGATGTTATCTACCTGAAATATTTTATCTATGAAATTTTGTCATGTTGCTATAATTCTGTTTATAATTTTCTTTATTTTTGTGAATCAGAGAATGTCCAGTGAGGACTCAGATTCTTCTAGTGATGAGTATGAAAGGGTTAAAAGGCGTCATGTGGCTGCTTATCATCAAGTTCTAACTTCGACGATATATGTGTTAGCTGAACACACCAGTTTATTTAATTCGAGCACACCATGCATGACATCAAAACAAACTGGTGATAAATGGCTGGGTGAATTAGTTGGTGGGCATCCGGGTAGATTTCATAATGCTTTCAGAATGCCAAAAGAAATATTTTTTGATCTACTACAGACGTTAGAACAAAACTACGGATTGCAAGGATCACAAAGGACCGCAAGTAGAGAGGTCCTTGCTATTACATTATATGTTCTATCACATAACGAGACCATCAGAAAAGCAAGTGAGCGGTTTCAACATTCAACTGAGACTGCTAGCAGATATTTTAGCGAGGGTCTTCGTGCATTACTGCGTCTTGCAGAAGATGTTATAGTGCCCATCGACAGAGATTTTGTTAATACTCCACAAGAAATAACGGGAGATGCACGGTATATGCCATTTTTTAAAGATTGTATTGGTGCAATAGACGGAACACATGTTGATGCAAGTATTCCAGTTAGAAAACAAGTACCGTACATTGGGCGTCATGGAACTACTACACAAAATGTTATGGCTGTATGCGACTTCAACATGTGTTTTACTTTCGCAATGGCAGGTTGGGAAGGATCTGCGCATGATAGTCGGATTTTTAATTTTGCTATAAGCAATCCCAAGTATAACTTCCCGCACCCCCCCAGAGGTAATGATGTTATAATTGTACTTCATACAATACTTATTCCCTATTTTTTTCATTAAAATGTGTGCGTTAATCACGCAGGAAAGTATTATTTGGTAGACGCTGGATATCCACTGCAGAGAGGGTATATAAAACCATATCCAGATACACGATACCATCTTCCTGATTTTGCTCGTGGTAATCGTCCAATGGAGGGACTTCGAGAGATTTTCAATCAAGCACACTCTTCTCTTAGGAGTGTGATTGAACGCACCTTTGGGGTATGGAAGAAAAAATGGGCAATACTCCGTGATATGCCTACATATAGTATTAAGAAACAAACACATATCGTCCTGGCGACAATGGCTTTGCATAATTTTATACGGAGACATCCATCACGTATGGATCCTGATTTTAGAGAAAGTGAGAGCCAGCGTACGGGAGACGGAGTAGACTCACAGAGACGACATGATACATGCACTGATACATCAAGTGGTGTAGACGAGATGTTAGCACTGCGCGAGTCTATAGCGCAACAACTCTATGATGCAAGAAGGTAAGATTCTTTCCTCATATTTTATATTTTAATTTAATATAAGATTCTAATATAAAATATTTTCAATTATGTAGGTGATACACCGAAATATTTGCAAGCAGCTGATGGATATGTGCGTCGAGAGTTAAAAATGTTTTTTGTTATGTTGTTTTGTAATATCGTTTTGTAATATCTGAAAAACATTGATATTTTATTTGGTATGTAGTGTGACGATGATTTTAAATGTTGAAAATGATTTCAGGTATTAAACATAGAATTTAAATTAATTACAAAAAAATTAACTTACAAAAACTCCATTTCTGCCAAACAGTTTGTACAAAACAGCTTATCAAAAGCTCTGCAAACTCCATTTCACACAAACAGTTTTTTAACAAAACTCTGTTTTCCAGAAACAGCACTTTTCCTATCAGCAACAGCTCATCAGCAGCTTTCCATCAGCAACAGCTCACCCAAACTGGCCCTAACACTTCTCATTTTACCCGGAGGCCAACCATACATGCGTTTTGGCAGAGGTGCCTTACTTTTTCCCCTGTTTGACCTGAGAACGATATTAAAAAATGCGCACAATTGTTCATGGCGGGCCAGCTGCGAGAAGCCAAGAAACAGAAGCAATTCATGGTGGTGACACCTTTCTCCTGATGTCAGCTTGGATTAGGATTATTAGGGCTTTCCTCTGCCTATTCTCCGCCCAACTTTTCAAAATCGTGGACGTTATGCCGATCATTGCGGCTCCGCAGCCCGATCTATTCCCGCCTCCAGCCTGGAGGATGAGCCGCCGGCGCCATTTCACTGGAAAATTCTCTTCCCCACACATGTAAGTTATCGCTTCTTCTGAAGGTACTGTTTGATTGCAAAGTATCCTATTATAATGTCCGGGTTTGGTTCTGCGGAGTGACTATGATGCGTCGATGCCATCTGATTGTTTTCCGTTTGAACTGGGGTGTTAGTGGCATGCGGACCTTAATAAGGGCATCCGGTGATTGGAAGAAGGAATGCAGCGTCGATAGCAAGGATGTACAGCCGGATTTCATACGGCTTGGAATTTCCTGTGGACCATCTGATCTCCGGTTCGATAGGCTGCAGCCTTCAGAGGAGGAGATCAACTGCAGGCACCGAAGGGTGTTTGGGAGATTCATTGCTCGAGAGGCCATTCTTGACGAGGAGTATTGGGTAAGATTGGGAACCTCTGAATAAGATCGTTCGTTACCTTCTTTTCCCAGTTATTTGAAAATTCTGGGTTTTTAGAGGCAGGTTTCTTTATTTAATCATCTTGACGAGATTGTGCTTTGGGGAATTCTGATTTATTATAGACTGCCGCTTGGTTGAGAGCAGAGAGTCATTGGGAAGATCAACCAGGGGACCGGTAATCATTTTTATGCGTGTACTATCTATGCTCTGAATCACTTCACACAGTTTCAGCTAGATTTCAAGTTTCTTATTTTGTTGCAGGCATCTTCAGTTACACAAGAGGAAATTCGCTGAACATGTGAGATTTTCTTTTAGCATTATTTAGTTTTTTTGGTAGACTTGATATTATACAGGATATCCCCAAACAAATCTCAAACAAATCTCAATTGATTTTTCTATTGTGAATTTAGTCCCATGCTGAGAAACTTGTATGGTTTTCTGCACTTAGAGATATCATAGACCCCCTCCATCCACAACCAATTGATTTTATGTTGGATGCATTGGTTCTAGCATGGATTTAGAGCAGGCTAGGCTCAAGGACCAACTCACACCCTAACGATACACGTGGGCACTTATTTTTATGTATTTATCTTTGGATGATATTTGCGAATTTCTTGTGAGTGAGTCTTTTTTGGTTGTTCCCCTTCCATATATGAGAGTGTAATAAGAGTCTTAGGGCATCATCTTGGAGTATTGTATTCTCTCTTTTGGAGATGAGCTCTTAGAGGGAACCAATCCACGAGAACGGAGGATCGACTGATCGAGTTATTTCCGCGCTTGTTATCATTTTCGTATTTTGAATGCAATCAAATTTTCTGTTTGTATCAATTTGTCCAACCTACCCATCTCTACCTGCTGATCATCCAACATCAATGCTTCAACCATGCCATCCTCATTTTGCCATCAGATCTGCATGTCGTCGACACTCCAACAACTAATTGCTTCTGATTTCATTCTCCCGCAACTGATATATGATGTGGCAAAACTAGGATATGTGCTCAGCTCGGGCACAATAAATTATAACTAAAACTAGTGTTCCAACAAAACACCAAACCTTGTGAACCGCATAAACAAATCATAGAATAGTGAAACACTTCAAATTTCCCTCTCTAATTGTATCGCATAACCAATTAGTATGAACACATCTTACATAAATATCATAGGCACAACAAAGCTCAAGGAATAATAGACAAATATTCACTACATAAAAAAGTTGACCAAGGCGAGAGAACACAAAAAAAAAAACTATCTGAAAACAAAAAAACAACTAAATAACACAGATCTAATGAGTAAATTAAGAATCATAATGATATTACCCTACAATCAAAGAAGCTGCAAAGTTACCAACCAAATTTGAGATTCAGGAAGTACATCACAAGAAACAATTTTCCCTCTTTCCTATCAGTGTCACACAACCGGAACTCAAGCAAAGCAGAAGAATGAAATCCCTAGAAACTCGAAGGGGCCTCTTGTAAGTGCAAGGTCGGTACTAGATTTGTTTTTTTTTTGTGTGTGTGTGTGGGGGGGGGGGGGGGGCACAAGGCCGCTACCACATCACTCGTCATAATATTAAAGATATACAAGTGGAATCAATAGGAAAAGCTAAGAAAACAATCTCAAAGCATGTGAGTATTGGCAGGGGCGGACCCACATAGGGGCGAGTGTGGGCGTCCGCCCACACTGAATTCTAAAAAAATTATTTTCAGTAATAGTGGACATGTTATTCACCATGACAGATAAGTCACAAAATAATAAATTGTATTGTAATTTATAAACAAGTTCTTTGTTATATTGTTGTTAATTTTTTTTACAAATAAGTTTATTGTTATGTCGTTGTATAGAATTTTATATAGATTAGTTGATTGTTATGCTGTTGAAATT
The DNA here is from genome assembly GCA_033032865.1 of Dactylorhiza incarnata. Taxonomy (NCBI): domain Eukaryota; kingdom Viridiplantae; phylum Streptophyta; class Magnoliopsida; order Asparagales; family Orchidaceae; genus Dactylorhiza; species Dactylorhiza incarnata. The sequence goes on from JAWHQI010000053.1 coordinate 10,045,084, forward strand.
ATAAACAAATTTATTATTATGTTGTTGTTTAATTTTTTTTATAAATAAGTTAGCTGTTTAAAGTATTTTTATAAATAAGTTCATGACTATGTTATTGTGTGAAAAATATCAAAAATATTTAAAGTGAAAGGTGGTACTCAAATAGTTCATAAACGACAATGAATTGAGGTTTAATTTATAATCTGAATTATATTTACATTAATATTTACAAATTTTATTATTTTAATTATTTCTCAATTATACATGACTTAAAAGCTTAGAACATTTATTAATTCATAAAAAGTATAGAAAATTGAATAATCCATTGCAAAAGCAGTAATAATTTAAAGTATTAAGGTGAAAAATAGAAATAAATAAATTCTTGAGTGTAAAAAAGTAGGTATGGCTCTTAACTTCATTTATTTTATAAAATAAATCTCAACAATTGTTTTAGCTCGTTTATATCTTTAAAAACTTCAATTTTAATATTTATTGAAAAAGACATAACAATGGTCAAGAGATTACTAGGTGTTAGAAGTATTTATATTTAAGTATTTAAGGTTTAGTCCCACACCGGCTAGCGGTGTTGTGTGTCTCCTTGTAATGCTATATATTAGCCCCTTTGTGGAAGAATAAAATTGCATCAAATATTTACTTTCCTCCTAATTTCTAACATGGAACGTGAGCTGGGCTTAGACCGTCGTGAGACAGGTTAGTTTTACCCTACTGATGATTGTGTCGCAATAGTAATTCAACCTAGTACGAGAGGAACCGTTGATTCACACAATTGGTCATCGCGCTTGGTTGAAAAGTCAGTGGCGCGAAGCTACTGTGTGCAGGATTATGACTGAACGCCTCTAAGTCAGAATCCACGCTAAAAATGCGGCGCTTGAGCCTTTCATTCGCCCCATGTCCAGCAGTAAGGCTACAGCTCCCAAGGGCGCGTGATGTAGGTTTCCTCCACGCTGATTTTGTACATAACTTGTGTGGATGCCTTTAATTGCAGTTTTGAACGAATGATCAGTAGAATCCTTTGCAGACGACTTAAATTCGCGACAGGGTATTGTACGTGGCAGAGTGACCTTGCTGCCACGGTCCACTGAGATTCTGCCCCAAGTCGCAGTAGATTCGTAAAAAAAGAAAAAAAAAGAATTAAAAAAAAAAACATGGTCGGTTTGTGGACCAACGTCGTGTGGCTTATGCCCATTTGAAGTACCCCGGTGACACGCGGTTGGGCCTCGGTGGCTGTTGTTTTGTCCCACGTTGCCAACCACTATTTACCTTTTCTTTTATGTTGTGTTCAAGTTGAAGGGTTCCCCTTCAGCTTGAGGGGGAGTGTTAGAAGTATTTATATTTAAGTATTTAGGTATTTAATGTTTAGTCCCACACCGGCTAGCGGTGTTGTGTGTCTCCTTGTAATGCTATATATTAGCTCCTTTGTGGAAGAATAAAATTGCATCAAATATTTACTTTCCTCCTAATTTCTAACACTAGGAAATGTTTATTTTATTATTGTTTTTTTTTCATGTGATTTCACTATAAGCGTAAGTTGTATTTAATTCATTTATCAAAATCTCATTACATAGTTAGAGAGAATTGAATGGATAAATGATTATTTGATGACTTATATTAAAAAAATATTTTGCCAACAATAATAAGATTATCAAGAAATGCTCCTAGAAAATGAAACATCATAAAAGAGTATAGTAAATATATCATTTTTCCCAAATTGATCAACAATTATAAAAAATTGTGTGATATTAATGTAATATAGACATTTTTCATATATTTGTTGATGATGAGGGCTAGCGTTAAGAGCCTCTCATCAAGGGGGTCCGGGATCGAATGCCCACCTCAATACCCTACCCCGTTGAGAACACGCATGGGGAGACGGGTTGGGGTGTACGGTCCGCGGACCTGTTACGGTTGGGCCCAGTTTGGGAATTGTGGGTGGCCCAGGTAATGGAACCAGCCAGCCTGGGGCCCAGCCCAGAGCTGGTGGGCTCTCCATAACATAAAGGGCTTAGTTGGTGATGAGGGCTAGCGTTAAGAGCCTCTCATCAAGGGGGTCCGGGATCGAATCCCCGCCTCAACAACCTACCCCGCTGAGAACACGCATGGGGAGACGGGTTGGGGTGTACGGTCCGCGGACCTGTTACGGTTGGGCCCAACTTGGGAATTGTGGGTGGCCCAGGTAATGGAACCGGCCAGCCTGGGGCCCAACCCAGAGCTGGTGGGCTCTCCGTAACATTATCACATGTAGGTGTCATAGGTTTATTAATATGGATCAGACACAAGATTAGGGATCATTTATATTTTCTAGAGTTAAATCTTGGTGATTAAATGGAGAATTGACTCGAAAGAATTATGCAACAAGAGAGTATCACGATAACTAAATGGTAAAGATTATAAAACTGCAATTAGTACTTTGTTTAATGAATTTGATTATTAATAGTAGAAAAATTACAATCGCTGGCAGAGCATGAACAAAATGAAAATGCCTAGATGGCACAAGGCCACTACAACACCACTCATAATATTAAAACAGACAAGTGGAATCAACATGATGCTAAGAAAACAAATCTCAAAGCATGTGAGTATTGATGTATTGAATAAATAGCATGTAACGATAACAATAGGGCATCAACACTCATATGTAGAAAGGCTAAGAAAACAAATCTCAAAGCATGTGAGTATTGATGTATTGAATAAATAGTGCGTAACACTAACAATAGGGCATCAACACTCTTATATAGAAAGGAGCAGAATGTAATACCAAAATATGAATTATTGAAGTCTCAATGCAAGTCTTTTACATTTCTTCTCGCTCCCTTCCCCTTCATCTCTCTCCTGCCACTCAACTTCTTGAGCATTCATTTTGACAACTCCAACTACGGTAATAAACGACTTCATAAGTATTATACTCGACAAGCATACAAAGTAAAGACAAATCCCAAAACATGTGAGTATTGATGTATTGAATCAATGGCGTGTACGATAACAATAGGGCAGCAAAATTCATATATAGAAAGGCTAAGAAAACAAATCTCAAAGCATGTGAGTATTGTTGTATTGAATAAACAGCGTGCAACGATAACAATAGGTCATTAACACTCATATATAGAAAGGAGCAGAATGTAATACAAAAATATGTATTATTGAAGTCTCGATGGAAGTCTTTTTTACATTTCTTCTCACTCCCTTCCCTTTCATCTCTCTCCTTCCACTCAACTTCTTGAGCATTCGTTCTGACAACTCCAAGTACGGTAATAAACTGCTTCGTCGGTATTATACTCGGCAAGCATACAAAGTATACGAGCAACTTGGGTCCGTTCGCTAAACTGACTAGGTCACTGTCTGCATTGGTGAATTCATTGAGGTCGCACCCGTGTGCTCGGGCTCACACCCGATCAATACCTGGGCTATTTCCTTGTGAGATGTAGCCTCATATTCGGGCTCGTCTGCAAGTGCACAACAGCCATCTCCTCTAGCTTGAGCTATAGAGCGAACTCTTTTTCTCGACGACAAGTTCTCTACCATTCCACCGCTCATTCCAACTGATGTACCTGCCATCCCTCCATATCATTCAAACCACTATCACTGAGTCTTCATAAGGCACAACCTGAAAACTTATTGCCACTCTGCGTATCACAAACCTAAACCATACCTCCTAAAACATACCTCCACCAAAATTGAAGTTACAACCCCAACACTTATCCCACCAAGAGCAGCTCGGCCTACGCCTTCATGGAATCCTTTTTCGCTACAAGCAACTATATTCCCTACACATAAATGTCTCGGTATAGAACTACGCATGATTTCGGGCACCGAAAATGAAGATAGCACCAATCCCTCGTGCCGATAATGGTCATTATTTGACCCAACCTTGAGGACAAACTTGATATTCAGGGGGAATGTATTGATACACGCATACGCTTATTCATGTTTTTTTCTTCGTAATGGTACTTTTGCAATTTCTTGTGAGTCTTGTTCCTCCTATGTGCAGGGATTGTGATGGGAGTCTTAGGGCGTCATATTTGATTCTTGTATCTCTCATTTGGAGGAATTCTTTGTGGGTACCAACCCTAAAAAATGGAAGCGTGAATTTGTTTTACGATTGTATATCGTTTTCATATTTTGAATGCAATTGTCTTTCATGTTTATATCTGATACGAACAAGAAATTGATTGGACACGAAGACGATTGCATTAACTTGAAAAACACACAGATACAAATTCGGAGCAAGCTCCGGCCAAGATTATGGAGGTTGGGTCCTCCTATAATCCTTCTCTCCCAAGAGAACCAAAATCCTAATATATCCAAAGATAACTCTCAACACAAACACTCCCCCTTATATAGATGAGGGAGGGAAACCCAAATACAAAATACTTTAACTAAGTAATTAATATTAATTAATGAACTAATAATAATCAGTATCACGACGGCTTCCATACGCGCCCCTGCGACTCCTGCCATATGGTGTGCTCAGGCGGATGCAATGTCGTAACAATATGCCGCCCTTGAAAATTGACCTTGGCCCCAAGGTCAATATTACAAAATTTGTCAGGGTCTTTAACAATGGGAGGGACGTATAATTTGTAGCTTCTCGGTGTAAAGGATATGACGAGAGGGGGTGATAGAAGATGAGGTGTATGTTTTTGTGGGGGCAGCGGTGGGTTTAAACGGAGGTGAGACGTCGTATTGAAAAATACAAAGAGAGTGCAGCAGTGGGTGAAGAAAAAAAGCGAATTGAGGTGAAAAGTGAGATGTGATGGGGCAAAGGGGAAAAGATAAGTGAGGAAGAGACAAAAATTAAAGTGGGAGGGGGCTGCTTAATGTGGGGCCCGAGGACAGGGAGGCTGGCGTGGGAAATAAGAGAGAAAAATTGCCAGCGGGCGCGTGGCTCGATGGCTGGGAGAAGCGAGCTCCTGCGTGGAATGTGAGGCGGGGCGGTGGGAGCTGTATCGCCGCCAGCGGGTAAGGAGAACGACAGGTCGTGGCCTTCCAGTCCAGAGACGGCATGTGATGCAGGACGCCGGGGCCCCGCCGCACCCCGTGGCATTGCACCAGCTAGCGGACCACGACCAAGCACGTCTGCCAGAAGGATTGCAGTCCAGGCACCCCAACCCGTCTCTGCGTCTGTTCTCAGCGCGGCAGGTTGTTGAGGCTGGGGCTCGATCCCCAGACCGCCTTGATAAGAACCACTTCTAACAGGCCTTATCACCAACTGACCTGATTGCAGTCCTTCTGACAGACGTGCTTGGCCGTGGTCCGCTAGCTGGAGTGATGTCATGGGGTGCGGCGGGGCCCCGACGTCTTGCATCAACATGCCATGGTGTTCGCCGATAGGTGGGGGTGGGGGGGGGGGGGGGGGGAGACTGGTCGTAGCGGTTTCGGGGGGCGCAGTGGTGGTGCTGGTGACGGAGACGACGCGACGCGTGAGTTCTGGGAGGTCGGTGTCTGGTTGGAGGGCGTCGTCTGGCCGGAGAGGTATGTTTGGAAGCAGCGCCCACGAAGGAGGAAGCCGATCCGGCCGAGGAAGAAGCGGATTCGGTGATTCCGGCGCGGTAAGTGCCGGGATGCCTCGACGTCGGTGAAGAGGGTCGAGGACATCAACAAGTGGCGTTGAAAGCGGCGAGCGGCCGACATCCTGGGCGTCAGTCTGTGCGAGGGGTGTTGTTGAAGGCGGAGGCAGCAGAGTGGGATGGCCCCGACTGGCCGCGAGACGTTGCACACTTGCGAGCATGGCCGCAAGGAGGCTATCCCGGTCTTCGAGGCGACGCTCCAGGGTTGTGAATGTGTCCAGCGTGGCTTGAGCCCCAACGGCGTGGAACGCTCAGGCAGGGGCGGCAGGTCGGACCATTGATACGAACAAGAAATTGCTTGGACACGAAGACGATTGCATTAACTTGAAAAACACACATATATACATTCGGAGCTTGCCAAGATTATGGAGGCTGGGTCCTCCTATAATCCTTCTCTCCCAAGAGAGTCAAAATCTTAATACATCCAAAGATAACTCTCAACACAAACCACTCGCCCTAATATAGATGAGGGAGGGAAACCCAAATACAAAATACTTTAACTAAATAATTAATATCAATTAATCAATATTAATTAATGAACTAATAATAATCAGTATCACGACGGCTTCCATACGCGCCCCTGTGACTCCTGCCAGATGGTGTGCTCAGGCGGATGCAATGTCGTAACAATATCACTCACCTAATTAAAAGGAGAAACCTATATATTATTGGTCAAAAACCTTGTACATGAGCAAATATGTTATAGCTCTAGTACCACAATGAGAAACTCATATATCGTTGTGCACTTGGTTTAGATCATGAGCCCTACTAATTGGTTTTAGTTTGGATGTATTGATTGTAACAACACAATATGAACTTAAGAACTTGAACATAATACAAATGACTAGAAGGTTATACGCATAGGTTTATTAATATGGATCTACACAAAAGATTGGGGATGATCTTATATTTTCTGGTGTTAAATCTTGGTGGTTAATTGGAGAAGTGACTCAAAAGAATTATGCAACAAGAGAGTATTATGATAACTTAATGGTAAAGCATATAAAACTGCAATTAGTACTTTGTTTAATGAATTTGATTATTAATGGTAAAAAAGTTACAATCGCTAGCAGAGCATGAACAAAATGAAATTGCCAAGATGAATAAACATGGATTGAAGAATCATTATATTAGAAGAACTCAAAAAGTAACATCTATAGGAGATAAGGTAGCGGATAATATATTTAATTGATTTGAACAAAAGCATAAAAAAGGATAACCATACCCATAGGCCGGGTGGATAAAAATATTATTGAAGAACTCCAAAGGAAAGAAGTAGAATTTAGGTTCATAGATAGAAGTTGTGCGGAAATATCTGTTCATGCGGCATTACCACAGCAATAAGCCATAAGAATGAAGAATGATTGTTTACAAAGCAAACCCCAAATGATGATGAGGTGAAATCTGTTGAGATGTCTTGAATTCTAATCTTTTTGAGTATGTTTAGTTGATCTCTTCGTGTAGTGAAAACCTATGTTGCCACATGTGGAAGTAGTCGTATCTTTGTGGTTAATTGCATATATTATTGCCTTGTGTGATTCTATGATTGTTGTTTTCTTTTTTCTTTGTTCAATTATTAACCTTGTCGCTGAGTCGGTTTAAAACAATCTTCTGTTAACTTAGCAAGATGCAAGAGCAGGATCGAATCCATATAGAATTATGGTATCACATGCAGATTTTACACAAATTGACAATACATGAATCTAATAAATGAGTTGTAATTGCGAATAATTCAATAAAAGTCAATTATGAAACACAGTTTTTGGACGTCTATAAAAACTGTAAAATATAAAAGTGTAGAATGATAAAGAACACTAGCACAAAAAAGAACTCCCTTCGAGGTCTACTAGCAGAGCTTTCAACCAATACCCGGCATGCAAGTCAAGGTGGTTGTGTAGTTGTAACACAACTACCGCAATAACTGTATAATATGAGTATGGCCGGGGCCCCCACAACATACACCCATCACAATAGAGCATTAAAAGAAGGTATAACAGACAAATCTCAGCACAATTAAACTAGTAGCACATAGGAAAACAAAACATCAACTAAGAGTGTCCACATACTATAAAAATAGAGTCAACAATCCTTGGCCTTAAAGCCTATACAAACATATCATGTCAAAGCATATATGCTTCCTAAACCACCTCGGCTCGCATGCCGAAACAACAAGAAAAGGAAGTACAAAAAGGGGAAAGAGAACACTTCATGAGGCTATTTTGTTTCAGTTTTTGTAGCATGCTAGCGCGCGGCTGCCTCCGATCCGTGTCCTACAACCAAGCACCATGAGAGAGAAAACGAGGGTCAGCTATGAGCTGATCACAAACCGCGTAACAACCTCATTCCTCTCGGTCGTCTTAACGGACCTCGGAGAACCACATCACCCTGTAAGTCAGCACTTCATATGAAAATGATAAAACACATAGACAAACATATCACAAGTTACCGTCTACGTGTCACAAGCATCAACTATGTTTTCAATGTTGAACATCAAAAGAATGGGGTCTGTCATGCAATTATGCATGCAACCGACTATCACCCACGGTTCCACCACGACACCCTATTCATGAGTATGAATTTAGCATACCATCAAGCACAATCACATAACACGCAAGACCTCCTTTTTTCTTAGTAGCTAACCGGTACGACAACAATATATTTCAATATTGACCCAACAACCAATACCCCTCTTTATTATTAAATAAATTATGGACGACGACATTATGTATAAAGACTGACATCGTTACACTTTTAATAAACTCATTTTAGTGGCAACGTATGAAGACCACGACCATCTCGATGGCGGCATCATACATAGAACCAAGGTTGTGACCTTTCCAACGAATTAAACATTGACTCACAAAATCTCGCGGCGTCGCATCTAAATGCTAGGAATCTCACGTGTCGAGCATGCCCTAATTCCAATATTGTGCCTCTCGTGAAAAATGGGCATTACAACGGCTCTATGACCACATTCACACTTCTACCAGAATTCCTACATGCAACATCAAACAACATCACCAAATTGGGCCACCGGACGCGATTTGACTTCACCCACAGTACCTAATCCGAGAATCACCATAAAAAATCTAATGCATTCATGCCCGGTAGCAATCCCACACCCGGTAGTTCGCAATGAACCGTGGCTACCACAAGCCTCTAATTAGAGGCAACAGATGCCACCAAAACCACCATTAATGAATAAAACAAAGAATGCAAGTACGCATCCTAAAAACCGGGAAGAGATGGATCGTTACATTTCATAATTTTCTTCCCGCCATTGAATCGTTGCAAGAGAGGATGAAGAAGGATCGTGGAAGCTCGATCTATCCAATGCCGGCGACGGTTCGTCGTTTAGAGTCGCAAAGCTCCAGCAGCCTGCTCTTCTTCTTCCTCCAAACTCTCCTCTCTTTTTTCCAAACCTAGGTAAGAGAGTGAGATAGTAAAAATGAGGCCTCTAAACTCTCAATCCTGAGCTTATGAGCTCAAAGTTTGATATTGGTCATTGGTTATGAAGATCCCAATTCGAATGACCCACATTTGGGGATTAAAATTTGTTTACGGACCCGTACACGGCCTCCTACACGACCGTCCGTGTACATGGCTATGTTCCGCCATGCAGATCCAGACACAGTTTGGTTCCTGGGGCTGGACACGGCCTATGACACGACTTGGTTAAGTCGTGTCCCTGATCGTGTCACTTGACACGACCGCCGACATGGCGTATTCTGAATCCCCACCTCGTAGTCCCCAAGGAACTCGTCCCATCTGCGTTGCATTATATTCAACTCCTTTTGATTTATGAAATACTTCAGACTCTTATGGTTTGTAAAGATCTCTATCTTGGCCCTATATACGTAGTGCCTCCACAGCTTCAACGCAAATATCACCGCCACCAACTCCAAGTTGTGCACGGGGTAATTCTTCTCATGCGGATTTAGCTGCCTCGATCCATATGCGATCACTCCACCATGCTGAACTAGGATGCATCCCAAACCATAGCACGATGCGTCACTACATATCTGAAATCCTTCAGTCCCACTCAGGAGACTTAGGATTGGGGCAAACATCTGTTTCTCATTCAAGGTCCCAAAAGCTTGGTCACACTCAAGCGTCCACACAAATTTGTGTTCCTTGCGAGTGAGAAAGTGAGGGGTAATGCAATCCAAGAGAAGTTCTCCGCAAACCTCCTGTAATAACAGGCTAGTCCAAGGAAATTCCTGACTTCCGCAACGGTCTTCAACAAAGTCCAATCTTTAATGAATTCAATCTTCGCTGGATCCACCGCCACCCCATTGCCAATAATCACGTGGCGCAGAAAAGCAACCTCCTCAATCCAGAACTCGCATTTGGAGAACTTGACATACAACCGATTCTCCCTCAACGTCTGCAATACTTGCCTCAAATGAGCTTCATGCTCGGCCTCTGGTCTAGAGTACACTATAATGTCGTCAATGAAGACCACCACAAACATATCCAGATACTTCTGAAACACGTGGTTCATGAGATCCATGAACACCGATGACGCGTTCGTCAGTCCAAACGACATAACTGAGAACTCAAAATGTCCATACCGCATACCAAAGGCAGTCTTCATGATATCTTTCTCCCGAATCCTCAACCAATAGTACCCAATTTCTAATACACAGTCGACTCAACCAACTGTTTGAAGAGATCGTCGATACGTGGAATCAGGTACTTGTTCTTTATAGTTAACTTGTTCAGCTCACGGTTGTCTATACATAGCCGCATAATACTGTCTTTTTTCTTCACAAATAACACCGGAGCACTCCATGGTGAAGAGCTCGGTCGGATGTACCCTTGCTCCAAAAGCTCCTGCAACTGAATCTTCAGCTCAACCAACTCCTTTAGCGCCATCCGATACGACGTATGTGATACCGACCTCGCACTGGGTACCAACTCTATCGAGAAATCAATCTCCCTCTGAGGAGGTGCTCCGGAAGCTCATCAGGGAACACATCCTCAAACTCGGTCACTACCGGCACGTCTTCAATTGCCAACTTCGTGGAGTGAGTCTCCAACAAGGCCACAAACGTTCCACCTCCCTGGTTCACCGCTCGCATCACTTGCATGACATAAATTAAGAGCAAGCGACGCCGATCAAACTTCTAAACTGGACTTCATCTTGTCCCCCCACTCCTTAAAGTTACTACCTTCAGCTTGCAATCGATGTTGGCTCATTGCTCTGCGAGCCAATCCATCTTCAAGATCACATCGAACTCCACTAACGACAAGATCGTTGCTTCCAAGTCGAAGTCCTGTTGATTTATCCTCAAGATAATGCGACCCCTCCTGCCTATACTCATAAATGATCGATTCGGCATCCCCACACTCAGCTTCATCCCCGCACTAAAATGCTCCACACCAATACTTCAGATAAAGTTATCCGCAAGGAATGAATGTGACGCCCCCATGTCGAACAAGACCTTCGTGGGTATGTTGAATACTAATACAATGTCTAACAACATATGTATAACACACATAGATGGTCACAATATAAAACATAAAATATTAAAACTTAAGCATGAAACATATTCTAAAGTCTCCATACCTGTCGCCACGTCGGGCTGACGGATGACCTCCTGTTGCTCGAGGCTATAGGCCCTGGGCTGCACTGGTGGGAATCATGAAGCGCTCGACTCCGTCGTCTTGCCCTTCTCTGCATAATTGGGTCCCGCTGGTGCAGTGGGCTCCTGCCTCCGCTCTCCCTCGAGCAATGTCTCATAACACTTCCGAGCTATGTACCTTTGTACCTTATCTTGCCACATTTGAAACATATTATGGGTTCCCTTGAATGGACTCCATCGCTCACAACTCCGCTCCATTCACCCGATTTTGTGTGTGGAATCTCTTTCTTCCCTTGCTTCTATCTGACTTCCCCTGAAGGGGGGGGGGGGGGGGGGGGGGGGGGGGGGGGGGGCTTACCTTCCCCTTATCTTGCCGCAAACCCCTTTCGATGATGGGTTCACTCAATATCCATTTCCAAGGTTTTGGCGGCTTCAACCAAAGTACAAGAGCCCGCCGTCTTCAATGGAATCAGTGGTTGCAGCAAATTGTCCCACAACCCCTCACAGAAACGGTGAGGCTTCTCTTCATCATCAGCTATAGTGGTCTACGCATAATGTCTCAAGCGGGTGAACTCCCACAAGTATGCATCTACAGTCAGGTCTCTCTGTAGATGCCTCAGAAATTGCCCTTGAAGGGCTAGCCTCGTCGTCGTCGGGAGATAACGCTTCAAGAAAGCGGTCGCAAATTCTCCCTTTGTGATCTGAGTGGGAAGACGCCCATGAAAGCGCCTACCACACTCCTCAAACCAAAGCTTCGCATCACCTTCTAGCATGAAGGTGGCATGCGGTACTTTCCTCTCCTCAGAAGTCTCTGTCGCCTCTAACAGTTCCTTGATCCTAATCAACCAATCTTCCGCATCAGTCGGAGTGCTGATTCCCTTGAAGGTCGGAGGATGAAAGCACAAAAAGTACTTCAACTAATAGTCCTTCTAACCACCCGTATGCTACACCATCAACTTAGCTCGTCCTACCACTCCTGCTGTGATGGGAGCCGCACCATTTATAACTCTAGTGGCTTGAGCCGACACCACAACATCTGTTAGCATCCTACATAAATCCACGGGAGACATTCGTATTCAGGAGGCTTGGGGCACTGTTGCTACTGTCCGTAGGGTCCTCTCGATCCCATGAAGTCCCCACCTCGCCACTATCACCCTAGCGCAAAGAACACTACATGTCGGATTATAGTTAATAATCAAACATCAAACACATGGACACTCATGGTCCCAAGAAACAATCCCATGTGGGCAACTCTTCTTAACAATCTAGATCCACTAAATCGCTTTCTATCGGTCTAGAACCTCTGAACCTATCTCTGATACTAAATTATAACTCCACCGCAACAACTGTATAATATGGGTCCGTCCGGGCCCCCACAACATACACCCATCACAACAGACAAACCTCAACACAACTAAACTACTAGCACCTCGGAAAACGAAGCATCAACTAAGAGTGTCCACATACTATAAAAAATAAAACCAATAGTCATTGGCCTTAAGGCTTATACAAACATATCATGTCAAAGCATACATGCGTCTTAAATCACCTCAGCTCGCAGACCGGAATAACAAGAAAAGGAAGTACAAAACAACGGAAAGAGAGAACACTTCATGAGGCTATTTTGTTTTGGCTTTTGCAGCTTGCTAGCGCGCACCTGCATCCGATCCGTGCTCTGCAACCAAACACCATGAGAGAGTAAACGAGGGTCAGCTATGAGCTGACCAGTAACAACTCCACTCCTCCTGGCCGTCCTAGCGGATCCCGAGTAATCACATCACCCTGCAAATCAGCAAATGACAATACACATAAACAAGCATATCACAAACTACAGTCTACGTGTCATAAACATCAACCTTATTCTCTATTGAGCATCAAAAGAAAGGGTTCTACAATGCAATTATGTATGCAACCGACAGATCCACCACGACACCCTATTCATGAGTATGAATCTAACATACCATCAATCACAATCACATAACACACAAGACCTCCACTTGCGTGAATCAACATTTCATAGTCGTTAACGGATAGGGCAACAATATATTCCGATATCGATCCAACAAGCAATACCCCTCTTTATCATTAATTAAATTATGGACGACAACATTATGTATAAAGACTCGAGGCCTCTCACGACGACATTACACATAAAGATCGGGGTTCACAATGAACCGGGCTCGCAATCCCACGCCTCGGTGGTTCACAATGAACTGTGGCTCGCAATCCTACGCCTCGGTGGTTCACAATGAACCGTGGCTACCCCAAGCTATATAATTAGAGGCACCAGATGCCACCAAAACCACAATTAATGCAATAAAAAAAGATTGCAAGCACGCATCCTAAAATCAGGAAGAGGGATCGTTACCTTTTGTAATTTTCTTCCCGCCATTGAATCGTTGCAAGAGAAGATGGAGAAGGGTCGCAGAAGCTCGATCTATCCAATGTCGGCAACGGTTCGTCGTTTGGACTCACGAAGCTCCGACGGCCTCCTCTTCTTCTTCCTCCAAGCTCTCCTCCTCCTCCTCCTCTCCTTTCCAAATCTAGGTGAGAGACTGAGATAGTGAAAATGAGGCCTCTAACCCCTCAATCCCGAGCTTATGAGCTTAGGGTTTGATTTTGTCCATTGATTCCAAGGATCCCAAATCGAATTACTCATATTTGGGGCTTAAAATCTGTTTACGGCCCCGTACACGGCCTCCCACACAGTTGTGTACATGTCTGTGCTTCTCCATACAGATCCAGGCACAGGGTTTGGTTTCCTGGGGCTGGACACAACCTATGACACGACTTGGTTAAGCCGTGTCACTTGACACGACATCCAACATGGACGTGTAGAATGACCCAACCCGGCCGTGTACGGCCCGGGAACACGGCTCCTTCTACAGGGCTGGGACACGGTCGTGTAGAGCAAGATGCTCTCCAAATGGCCTCCAAAACCTCACTAAGCAGCCCCCAATCTTCACGGGGCTTCCCTAAGCTTCTTAGGCCTCTTGTGGTCTCAGTCAATATGGAATTTGGGGGTGTTACAACTCCCTCCCTCTTAAAATAAATTTCGTCACCGAAATTACCAACTTCACTTAAATAAGCATCATACCTGAAGTGAAGAGCTCCGGATACTCCTCTTGGATACAACTTAGATGAGAAATATCACAACAGTGGAATTTCGGACTAAACAGATGCAGCAGTGGTAGACTTGATCTACTTGCTTGTCACCCATGAAGAAACGTTCTGAACTGCAATAGAAGAATGCAAAGGTGGAAGGTGTTTGGGTTAATCTACCTGTCATGTAGAGACTAGCTTGAGTCAGGGATTTGAGTTCTTCAGTTTGTCACTCACCGATGTCACACATGAAGAAACGTGAACAACATTAGAAAGAGGCAAAGGTGGAAGGTGTTTGGGTTAATCTACCTGTCATGTAGAGACTAGCTTGAGTCGGGGTTTGAGTTCTTCAGCTTGTCACTCACTGAGAAGCACTTCCCCGTGAGCAAAGTGGTGGTAGTGCGTGGTTGTGGAAGAGAGGAGACGCCTTTGATGGTGTAGATAGTCAAAGAAGATGGAGAACAGGTGGAGGAGAACCTCCGAAGGAAGGGCCGATGGGAGTTTCAAGTTTACTTTGACACGTATCCCTATGCAAATTTCTATAGAGACAATTCAAAATTGGGGTGAATTAAATATACATTTTTTGGATAAGCAATATCAACTATGAAAATATAAAGTGCAAAAAATAAAGGAAACTTCAATGAATAAGTTCTTGCAACCTCGATAGGAATTGGCTCTTTACAATCGACTAATCTTGTCTGAGGCCAGTTTAGAAACCTCGCATTGTCTGAGACGAGTTGGCATACCCCTCAAAATATCACCCTTTTGGTATTTTTCAATATGCAGTAGTCATCATTCACTGAGATTTGTGATTAGAATAACTGCATTAGTTTTATTCACCAATCGACCTGTCCCACTCCTACTTTCTAAACTCGTCCTCTGACATGTTGAGATTCAATTGCAGGAGTTTAACGCAATAAAAAGGAGATGCAAGAGGAAGTATGCCGATGATTGCACCTGTATTATAACGGTATGATCCAACACAATTATATATTTTCCGGGAGTTCTTTTAACACGAATTTAGGCCAACAAAAAATACAGCTCTGTTTGGACGGTTGTGGTGTTAATAAAAGCAGTAGTGGGAAACCAATGGTGAGATTAGAGCTGTCAGAAAGATAGTAGTGAGAAAAGCAATAGGAGAACAAAGAGAATGTTGATCTATGAGGAGAAGCATGAAAATGCGGAAAGTTTGTTTTAGCTTTTCGGGTAGTGGGAGGGATCGCTTTTTTTTCTTCCAAAAAGTCCCCAAAATATCTTTTCGACACAAGCACTTTTACCACCATTGGGAAACCAAACATCTCTAAAATAACGATGGCAGTGGGAATATAACTTTTCCCACCGCCACCACCGTCCCAAACAGAGCCTTATACTTTGGATTATTTTTCCCGAGCATCTGTGCAATACCAGGTCAAAAAGGAAGAGAAGGGTGTCAAGCGCACAGTTTTAAGCAGTATTGTTGGAACGCTGGACATCAGCATAAGACAACTATTATGCGGACAAACTTTCCCCGGTGTATGCATTCCTCTTTCTCATTAGAATTTCTCTTCACCATCACCAGAGTAATCTTCGGCAGAAAATTCGAAAAAAAAAATCATATGACAGGAGAGTTCGAAGGCTCCAGTCTCATGCGGCATATTCCGCTCGGATTTGCCTAGGTACGGGTACATTTCGAACCTATGTGTTGCCAAGTACGCGCGGCGCCAAGGAATTGCGAGCAACATGCTTCTTTTAGCTGCGGATGCTGCGAGATCATCCGGTAAAAATAACGATTCTGGAATTTCTTCATTCTCACCATGTCTGCTGACCTTGCATTTCTTATGCAGGTGTTAGTCAGGTATTTATAAATGTCCAAAAGGATAATACAACAGCCCAGAAGTTATACGAGACGATAGGCTTTCAGGTACGCTCGTTCTCGCTATTTACAAAGGAGTTTGCTATCCGCTGATCCCAGCTTTTCTGCAGATGTTTGAGAAGGCCGCAGCTAAAACAGGGAAAGAGAATCTGTATTTGTTGTGCTACAATTTATAGAACTTTTTTTCGCCCGAGAAGAACTTATCCATGTTCAAAGGAAGAAGTCGACAAGTTTGGCCAGAAATATTGGTAAGCTTGCCAGGTTAGACCATGCTCTCTACACATGTAAATTTATTGATCATAGAAACTATTGTTCCTTCCTTTAATGTTAGATTATCAGACTGATTATGCATTTACACATATGTATATGAATATCCATTTCTATCTAATCCAAGCCTGAATGAATTCCGGTTCAATCGAAGTTGGGCTAGGCTCATTACTCGCCTTCTTGACCTCAGTTTGAGCTCGATCCAAGGCAAAATTAGGTTTTTATTTTTCAAGGATGCTCTCTGTTTGACCTCATAGTTTTTTATTTTATTGTATTGTAATTCTCTATGATCCTTGTTTCTATTCATAAACAACGGGCGCGCGGTCTCCTCCCGTGCAAGTGTTGCTCGCTTTTTGTGCCAACAAAAAGTTCGGCGGCAGTAGCCATTTGGCAAGGAGAGACCTTTTGTTGAACTTGGCAACACAAATTTCTAAAAGCCCCAATATTATGTTGGGAGTTTCATATCCATTCAATAGTTTTATATCTGTTAGTTGCATAATTTATCTCTAACAGTAATAAGTGAGCTTAATATGCAAATGAGCTTTCTTTCATTATTATTATTTTACTGTGAAAATACATTTATAAAATGATGTTTTCCAACTGCTCACAGATCCCTTAGCTACCCCCACTCTCATAAATATATTATAATATATATATTTGTTAAATAAAAAAATAGCGCGAGCTTGTTAGCCTCAAATTCTAGTTGATTTTTTTTTCAAAGGAGCTCTTTGAGCTCATTAGCCGTCTTAATTTATTACTCTACTCGTTTACCTCTCACCCCAACACTAACCCACGACCCTCGCACCCACGCTCCTCGCTCACTGCTCATTCCCATTGTTCCCGATGCTTGTCGCCGACATTGCTCCCTGATATCTCCGCCTTAGGCGACCCTTTCGGTGGTGGTTGTGTCCGCGACTGTGTGGAAGCTCCAGCGATTCTCGTGCGACGTAAGTTTGCTTCACCTCCAGCGTCGACCTTGTACGCGAAGGTGCTAGAGTAAACTTACGTTTTCTCTCTTAGATACTCCATTCCTTTCCCCTACTAAGCAATCTTGTGATTTTCGTTGATCCATAGGCCTTTATCGAAACCTGCAGTCAAATTTCCGGCTGTAGTACTTATTCCCTTGCCCAAACAACAAAGTAGATTGTTGATTATATTTTGGGATATTTGTTTTTTTTTTTACTTTTGCTCCAAATTGTACGGTGGCTGTCATGTCCGTTGTCATGCCAAACATATATTCTACGAACGGAGACTTGGGCTCTGTTTTGCGTAGCGTTTTTGCTCCGGTGAGATTGGACAAATTGTCACTAAAGTTTTGTGTAGCGTTTTTTAGGTGAGGTCGAAGCGTTTACGAACAACGGTTAATAGCCACCGCGGTTGTGTCACAACCGCCGTGACCGCCCCAAACGGAGCCTATTAATCATAGCTATTGGTCATGGATGAAACTGCGAGAAGAAATTAAAATAAATAACTACATACTATATTCAGGCCGGTTTTGGCTATATGCAGGCCGCAGATATATGCAGGCTAATTTAGAGATCGCTGCCGTCGCAGACGCCGCCGCCGTCGCCGCCGTCGCCGCCTGGCGACGACATCGCGGACACCGCCATCGCCGACATTGCCGACGGCGTCGCGGACGCCGACGACGTCGCGATCATCGTCATCGCCGACGAAGCCGCCATCGCCGACGAAGTCGCGATCGTCGTCATCGCCGTAGCAAATACCCATGAATAGCTTTAAACCAGTTGTAATTTAAAAACACATCGGACTCGGACAAACGAGTAAACTCTTTGGGGACACTGTTACATGGAAGGAAAAAACACATAAAATTAAACTACTCCAATCATTTTTCCTGAAGTTTTAAAAGGAAAAATGATATATTTTTTTTTAAAAACTGTGGCATGCATATAGCTAAAACGGGCCTGCATTTAACATCGCTCTTTTTAAAAAATTGTGGCCTGCATATTGCCAAAACTTGCCTGCGTTTAACATCGCTTTTTAAATAATGAAATGTTCAAGAGATAAATCTTGAAAATGAAAGGCGTTTTTAGGCCTAAAATTTTAAAACTGAAACTGCAAAAAACCGCCACACCGCATCGCACCACACCGTTTTCGAACCGCACCGAACGGTGTGGTTGTGGTGCGGTGTTGGTTATTGGAAAACCGCATGGTTTGCGGTGCGGTGCGGTTTTTGCCTTGACAAAACCGAATAAACCGCACCGCACTGCAATGATTAAAATATTATTTTATTTTTATTTTTATATCTTATAATATATCTTACAAATTAATTAATATATCTTATATTATATCTTATGATATTTCTTATAATTATATAATATAATATATTAATATTCCTTAATTCAAGTATCTTCATATCTAAAGCTAACTGAGTACCGCACTACGCGACTACCGCCTCTGCCTGAAGTGAACGGCGAACCCGTGGGTTGAACCGCTGAAATAGTGAAATCGAACCAACACTCCAACAGATCCAGCCCAGCGCTTATTTTCATTTTTCATTCCTTCCTATTTTTTCATTCATTCCTGCTTCTGCATGCTTGTTTGACTTTCTACCCTAGCCCGACGGTCGACGACAACGCAATCACGCGAGTGAGCGTAGAATATCATGTGTTATTGAAGTGATGATACAGTCCTTGGAATACCATGTGTTAGAAAATTTTGAAGGGATGCCTTTATTGGGTATAAAATGTAAATAGTTCATGTACTCTTTGATAAGTTTTAGTAAATGTGCAAAACCGAAACCGCACCGCAAAAACCGACTCCAAACCGCACCAATGCCAAACCGCACCGCACGGTTTGGATGCGGTGCGGTTTTGTAAAGTCCAAAACCGGCCCTCTTCGGTGCGGTTGCGGTTTGGGCTCAAACCACACCAAACCGCATCAGTTTCAGCTTTCAGGCCTAGACGTTTTGTTGAAAAATTATACCGTTGAAATATAGAAAAAAAATGCGTCTCCAGTCATCAAATAATCGATCACTTGATTCTCTTCAAATATTTTAATTTATTGATTTCTACTCCCATTTGATGAGGCTCATTTGTCTCGCATATATTTAATTCAATTCAATTATACTAGTAACTTATATTTCCTGATATTGAAAGAATTATTATTATTTATTTATATAAAATAAATAAATATACTAGCTTTGTCATACTATCCCTTTTATAATGTTTCACTTTGTTTTCAAAGTCGATGTTATCAATCACAAGACCTTCATCAATTAAACTTGGAGTGGGAGCGGAGTATAGGGATTGATTTGCGCTCCTTCAATTGCATTATTAATCCGAGTTCTTTTGATCGATAAACCTTCGGGTTCTTGAGTAGTACGGGCGCAGATCGATCTCTCTCAACTACGGCTCCGTTTGGGGGGACTTATTTTCACCGGTCAAGCGGTTACGACCGCATGAACCGGATCGGTTCATGCGGTCGTAACCGCTTGACCGGTGAAAATAAGTCCCCCCAAACGGAGCCTACAGCTACCTGAACAGGCTTCTCACGGCATGAAAAGTTTTACAATATTCGATTTGGCTCCAACATTTGAATTTGAATTTGAATCGGATCAAAGTAGGGATGTAATGGTTCGTTTGGTTCGGGTTTTAGAGCACAATCGCAAATAGAGCCACCCCTACATAATTTTTAAAAATTTTAGAACCGAACCGAACCGAACCACGTCAATCATTGGAACCGAACCGAACACGATTTGATTTATGTGGTTTAAGAAAATAAAACATAGATACAAAATCCAGGACTGGGAATAGAAATTATATGACATTCATGCTTTTTATAAGTAAAAAAATTGGAACATCTATGACTGGGAATAGAAATTATATGACATTCATGCTTTATATTATAGATATATAAACTTTATATTGTAACATCTATATGACTCGGTTTAACATTAAAAATCGTGAATCGAATCGTTCAATTTTTCAAAATTTAAAATTGTAATTGAACCGCCGCATACAAAAATGTAACTGAACCGTGAGATCGATTGGTTTTTTACTTACACCCCAAGATCAAACCAAATATTAGTTTCAATATTTCCAGCAGGGATATAGTAGTTTCTATTGTCGTTTAGAGCACTAGGAATAGGCCTCAACATTACTCTTGGAATGTTTTCAACAAAACTATTAAATCACAAAATAATTAGGATGTTGTTAATAGCAAATTGTGATTCGCTATTAGCAAACAAAAAAATCCGGGTTTAAGTTTTTTGTCTTTTTTTTTTTCAATTCTAAAAACCCTCTATTAGCAAACCCCTCTTAAATTTTCGTTTCTCTCGAAACCGCTCCAGTCTATCGTGCACTCTAGGGTTTCCTCACCCTCTTCCGACGTCGCGCCCTCGCCCAGTCGCCCTCCTACGCCGCTTCCTCGCTCTCATCCGACGACGCCGCTCCCTCACCCTCTTACGCCGCTCCCTCGCTCTCCTACGCTGCTTCCTCGCTCTCGTGCCTACCTTCTTCTTCGTGTCCGACAACGGGCTGTAGGTTTCCCGGTCTCTTGCAGCTTGCGAAGGAGCACATTGTTTCCTTTACCAATAAGTTGCATCAGCAGTTCTACTGCAATCTCTGAAATTCATTATATGAAATGGCAGCAAGCATTTTTTGAGAGGATTACAGTTGATTTATATTATGTGAGATCTTCCAATATTGATTCTCATTCATAGGCAGCAAACATTTTTTGTTCATTATATTATGTGAGATCTCATTCATAGGCAGCAAGCAATTTTTGTCAATTCACTGGATTCGTTGAGTTAATTGTGAGCCTAATTGTTTACTAATATGATTTTTGTTCAAACCTGCAGCGATCATTACTCTTGCATCATGGAGGATGAGGCGGAATGTGTAAATTCTACCGTGTTAAGGTATATTGTTATTGTTTTTTATTTTTTGAAAATGTTGTAGCTTAGTTGGTCCCTAAGTATGTATTGCACGTGATATTAGTTTACAGGTAAATTTCGAAGTTCACTTTCAAACAGAAACCATTTTTTCATCCCGTGATGAGTTAGTTGATTATTTTTCAATTTTCTACTTCATTTTGATAATATTTTGAATGATTTTTATGCAGAATTTTCAATCATTTTTTAGAATGGATAAGGGTTTTGATATTTGAATTATGATGAATGTAATTTTTTGGACAACAAGAATATTCTAAGAAATGTTTTTTTAGACATTTTTTTGGAATGGAGTAGGGTTTTAATGTTGGTTTTTCTTAAAAAAATTGCATGATTTGATAATAACAAAAATATTTGCTAATAGCCATTTTCAAAATTTATGATTTGCTAATAACCATGAGTTGCTAATAGCGTAACGTGGTTTGCTAATAACAATGTCCAATAATTAAACTTACACTATTTCCCTCTTAATTTTATCCCTATATATTCGCTATATTTTTATAAAAAAATAAAATAATATTATTTATTTCACCTTTAAATAACTTTTCTATTTAATGGTTTGCAAAACAAAGTTTTACTTAATCCTTTATTTTTAAAAAATTTGAAAGATAAATAAAATTTCAGAGAAAATTGTAAGATGTAACTTCATATATTATATTAAGATCAAAACCATTTAATTGACCTCTTTTGGATTTACTAGGCAACCTTAGCAATGCTAAATTATATAAAAAAATGATTTAAGGTTCCACATCAAAAATAAAATATTAGAGAAAATTAAATTTAAAAAAAAAAGAGAGTAAAAGAAATATACTTTCTCACCGCTGTTAATAATCTCCTAATATTTAGAAATATGTGAATAACTCCTCTTATAATTACTTGTATGTTCAAACTTATGAGGGGTTATGCACTTATTTCAAAAAATTAGGTGGTATTATCAACAATTTAATTTAACACTATTTTAATACATTTAACCATACGAAAGTAAAAAAATTTGTGATGAAATAAAATATTGCATTCACTCACCTAAGCCTTAGGGGATTAATCAGGAAGAATGCAATTTAATAGTCATATAATGTTTAAGTTTCATAAGTGAGATCGTAAAACTTCATAATCACGGGACTACTTATATATATATATATATTCGTAGAACAACTTCAATACGATCATACGATATTAAAATAATTGCATGATGACCAAATAACAATAATAATGCAACATTTTTTATCATTAAATGGCATGTATTAGCTTATATGTTCCCCAAATTAAATGTGCAAACTTTAATCAATTAACCACTAACAATCACTCGTGAATGATCGCCATATTTAAGGAACTTCAATCACTTTTATGTTCAAAATTAGTTCGTTTTCTTCGTGTCGTCCATAACCGTTGTCATCCCATATATTGGATGACAATAGTGTTTTGTTCAAACTCACCAGAGTAAATACACCGCACGAAATGGACCCCTAATATATTAATTTATTGGCAAATGAGACATTCAACGACCCGTTGGCGGATGTCACGATGTCTAGTACAATAGAGGAACACCAAATGTTGAGTTTGAAAAGCAAGCTTCTGTGGCCATCCTTCAATTGTAAGAACATGAATAGTTTACGTTTTTATCAACTTACGCATCTAGAAGATGTCAACTGATTGCCCCAAAAAATTTTTTGATGGTAGTATTCAACAAAGAGGAGAAGCGAAGAGGAGTGTGCCAGTGGTGAGATTTCACCCTACGAAATAATGCAGCATAAGCGCCGGCGACAGATGCGACAGGGTTTCGACGATTTTGATGTGCAATTAAGAATCCCCTAGTGTTAAACTAAATTGCTGATAACACTCATGTATAATCCGTAATTCGTCGAGATCAGAAATGCCTAAGGATGCGTCTATTCACAGGCCATTCAGCTCGGCAGTCTGGCAGCTATTCACAGATCTCTCCATGAAGATACTTGGTAGCCTCCAAGTAGCAAGCCGTCATTATGGGCGAGTATGGGTGAGAATCCATTGCAACTCACCATTATGGGCGAGCATGGGTGAGTACCTATTGCAACTCGCGAGTCAAATAACCCCCTCGATTTGTCTATAAATAGACCTTCAAAGGTACCATGAATGACACTTTGGGAAGAGGTTGACCCCCCCCCCCCCCCCCCCCCATTCAAGATACTCGTCAAGTTCGTGTCTTTCTCTTACCTAGCTCAGTCTTTGGTTTTGGAGGGAAAACTTTTATAGACTTTTGGGTACATGGCGGAACCTCCCTGCTGAAGCACCTGGGACGTGCTTGTAGGCATCTCTCTCTCTCTCCTGCTTTAGCCATTAGAGTTGTGACATTTGACCGCGGGATCAGTAACCTTAGGCTACACTTAGGTCCGAATATTTGGAGCTAAGATTTTCCTGGCTTCAACCCCCCCCCCCCCCCCCCCCCCCCCCCCCCCGCACACACACACACCCAACCACTTTTTAGAAATAAGTTTGTAACCCTCCATTTTGAACAAGTACAAATACAAGGAGTTATACACTTATTTTAAAAAGTTTAGGGGGGTTATTGACAGTGGTGAGAAAGCATATAGGAGTTATCAACAATTTACTCTATTTAGAAATATGAATGATTACAAAAGCTATGATCTTTTGACACAAAAAGCAAAGACGATAATTCATACAACTTGGGTTTTCTATACCACCTCGAACTTTGACTTAGTTGGCTCTAGCAAACCCACCCCCAGATAAGTCTCAGTCCCCCTAGACCTAATCCTAAGTTTAGTCGTCGAACAAAAATAAATTTTTGCGCTAGATCTCTCCTGACCTACCCGCCACACTCGAGTCGAAAAATTCTCTCCCTAAACTCAATCCGATCTAAACGCCACACACAGGGCGCGGATCCATGCGGGGCCAAATGGACAGCAATACTTCTGTTTTTTAAATTTGTTATAAGCAAATCAAAATTTAGCTATTCACAAATAAAATTGATTATTTGCAGACCAAATTTAAATTTTGCCAAATTGAGATACTAACGGAGCCTTTCATTACAATATTCAGCATTTAACTAAAAAAGAGAGACTGTGACACTAATGGAGTTCGTCGGAGCACCTATGCCTTCCGGCAGTTCATGTTATTCGTTAATAATTAGCGTTCTCGGAGCAACAACAATTTCTCAACAGAGCAGAGCGGAAGCTAGCGTCTCCTTCCGCCGCAGCTGGCGGCGGCGGGAAAAACACCGGCCGCCGTGTTATACGCCGGCTTCCACAACGAACAGAAAGATACCGGCTGGCCTTTCCACCACAACCCCACCGCCCCGTCCACCTTCATTTCCCAGTTCCCTTCATACTTCTTCAGCAAACCCCTCCCCGCCTCCACCGCCTCCTCCCCAAATCCCTCCTCCTTAAAACCCTCCGCCTTCATCTTCTCCGTCCACCGATCTCTCCCCCACCCCTCACCGCCGTCATCCTCCAGCAACCTCGCCGCCTCCCCCTCCACCACCCTCCTCTCCTCGCAATCCTTTCCCTTGAACGCCACACTCGTCGACTCCAAAAAACTCCACAAAACCTCCGCCTTTCCCCCAAACCCCGCCCCTCTGCATTCCTCCATCTCGCTCAGCACCAACAAGTCCGGCTCAATCTCCTTCACCGCCCGCCAGAATCCCGCCGCCGCCCTCCCGGCGCGAAACTGAGCGCACACCACCACTACCTCCTTCCCGGAACCCCGCCGGACCCCCTCCCCCAATTCCCCTCTCTCCACCCTCAGACTTAGCTCTATCGACTTCGCATACCGCAGCAACTGCGGCACGAAATCGTATCCCGCCGGCGCAGACCCGAACGGCCCGTCCGTCCCCGATCCGACCACCGTCAGCCGCACCAACCCAGGCCCTGCTCCCGCCCGCCGCGTCAACGCTTCCATAAGCGTCGGCCATTGTAACCCGTGCGACACCCCCACGTCCACCACGTGGAGGCTACTCCCCGCTCCGGCCCTCCCGCCCATAGCAACTTGGAGGATCGCCTCGTTCGCCAGGCAATTCGGGAAAGCGAACCAGGCGCTGACTTCGTGGAACTTTATCAGCGACGAGCAGAACAGCCGCGACTCCGTCGAGGCGTACGTCAACGGGGAAGCCGTGCCGGTGCCGGTGCCGGAGGAGATATGGCGGGCGAGGAATCGAAGGCCGTAGAAGGCGAGGCGTTGGTTGGCGTCGCCGGTGGCCGACGCCAGCTCCTTCAGAACGTAAATAAGGTGCTGCGCTCGGGAGAGGTTCGCCGCTTCGATGGCCGTCGCCAAAGGGTTCAGAAGCTGCTCCGCCCACCTTGCTTCCTTGCTTGCGCCACTGCCTCCGCCGATGCAGCCGGAGTTTGCCGCGCTCTCTCTACCGTTACCCTTCTTCCCGCCGCTCGCCTGCGGTTTGCGCTCCTCTTCAAACTCCTCGTCTGTTCGCCGGCGCTGAGCGGCGGCTGGATTATTCGCATCAAGTTTGCGTTTTTGAGGGAATTCTGGTTTGGGCGCAGGACGGGGCTTCGGCTTCGCGGACGCAATTGTGATAGACGGTGCGGCGGCGGCGGCGGCGGATAAAGACTGGTTTTGGTCCTGAATCCACCACTCGCAGTGGGCAATATCTTCGGGAACAGAGTAATTAATCTCGCTAAGAAAGTCGGGGAGGTAGGAGATGGAGTCTTCTAGCCAATCCATGAGATGATAGTGCTGGTGAACTTGTTGGTGGCCATGACGGCCGCCGGAGACGGCGGGGGAATCTAACCCCTCTTCTAACGTCATATCAAGAGAGAGAGAGAGAGAGAGAGAGAGAGAGAGAGAGGTTGGAACTTGGAAGTCGCCGGATTGTGAATCTGTAATTACGGCGTGAATTCGGAGAAAGTATTTATATTGCTTTTACTTTTAGGCGGTGGGTTGTTGCTTGCTCTGTTATCATCAGCAAAGATGGATTAGTAAATATCTATACTAATATTAAAAGTGAATTCTTCGTTGCTACAGTGCCCATGTCGTCGGGTTACATACGGCATCCCAACTTTACCCCCGCCGCTTTACGACTCCAGGGATCCTTCGTGGCAGCGATGCAGTGCGGCAGCGTCGTCGGCGTCTCCTCTCGCCGCGTGTGTCCTCCCACCGCCGTTGTCGTCGCTTCCCGCGTACTAATGGACCCCGTGCCTCCCTTCTCTTCCTCATTTCCGCAAGCCTTCCCTCTGCTGCTCGCTGCTTTCCCGCATAGCTCACGATCGCCGCCATCCATTCCATCATTTCGTTTTCTTCTCCTCCGGCTCTACACGCCAGAGGGTTTTCATTCGCGTCGCCCCTCGCCGGCGGGGTTCTATGCGCTCCATCTCCGACGAGGGTTTTGATATCTTTTTTCTGCCGCAGGGGCCGTCGCTTGAAATCGCCGGCGAGGTTTTCATCCGCCTTCTCTCCACCTCCAACGACAGGTTTTGATTTATGTTCTCTGCTGTAGGGATTTGATTTTTATCTCTGATTCTGTTGAGTTGTGGAGTCTTCAGTTGATTTCTGATTTCTGAGCCCTACCTCTGCTGTGCCCTAACTCATCCCGTTCGGTAATCTTCTTCCTTGCCGCTCATCAACTGGAAGGAGTTCGGCATTCAATCGCCCCGTTTGCCCCGTTATTTCGCCGCCGCCGCTAATCCAGCTTTATCCTTTCACGCCCACCGACCGTCGGCGTCGACAACAGGCACCACCCCTCATTCTTCGGCTAAACTGAGGTATGCTTCTCTTTTGTTTTTTTAGTTGCGTACTCCATGTGGCTTCGTCTCGATAATTTCTCTGCTAGGATTGAAACCCCACTGCTTCACTCCTGTTTTTTCTTTCTGAACTTCATCCTCACTGCTATGTTTTTCAATTCCAACTGTTTTTGTGCGAGCTCCATTGATTCATCTATTGTACATCTCTTGGGCTATTAATTGCCCTTCACCTGTTTGATAAAGATTGTTATGTTATGTTTCCAGGAGAATTTGATCCATGCAGATATCAAAGTCATTATACTATCATGCTTAGTGACTCCATGAAATATTTAGCAGATTCAGTTACAAGGTGACAATGAAGTTAAATTTTTATGGTTTTATTTGATGACCATTATTTCTTTAGCATCCACCAAAATATCTGGGTAGTGATCATATTACAGCATCGAGCACGAGCATGCAACTTCTCCCCCTCTTCCGTTGTCTAATTAGTGGTTTTGTAGGTTCCTATGGTTTGGTGATTGCCAAAAAAAAAGACAATACAATGTCCAAAAATTCAATGATGGAAGTAAGTGATGCATTCTCCATCTCTAATGCACATAAATTCCTATGGTTCGGTGACTTTCATGATTTATTTTGCTTACCTTTCAGACAATGAACATAATCCTTATTTTACTTGAAATTTTGAAGGAAATGGAGTGAGCTTTGCGTCTGAATTTTAAGACGTCATGAGATGTTGGCTGGAAGGCAATTGAAAGAATTTGCAGAAATGCAGTTAGCTTTTCTCACATCTAAAGCAAGAAACATGAAAGTTACGGAAAAGGAGAAGTTTAACTGAGCTTCTAAATATTTTGGAGAAAATTTGATTATTTGGTGTAATATAAACATTTAAACAAGCAAACTCAGATATAAGATTGATTATTTTAGAAATGGCCAAAATTGATAATTTTTGAGGAAATTTTGATTTCTTTTTCTTAATGCAAATTGTTCTGCTTGACATTTTTGTTAATCGTCTCCAACATGTGATTATTTTACTGTGTATCTCTATAGACATATCTTTATGTATTCAAATTTTATGTTAATTCATAATGTGGAAGTGCAGTAGTAATCATATTTATGTCATTATACTCACGTTAGGCTAATTTTTTCATCTTGGCACTTCCACAGCAATGCACACTCCAGGCGTGCCCAAGGAATTCATTTGTGGAGATGGCATTCTGGGCATACATTTGTGGAGATGACATGCATGGGTGTATCTGAGGTAACTATTCAATTCAAACAATAAGAATTCAAATGTATTATGAGCATAAACTCAAACATCTCATAATATTTACATATTTTCGAATTAGTAGTTCATATATAACATAAAAATAAATTCTACAATGTCCACATGGAAACAATTTATATCACAAATATCAGCTATCTGCAGGAGTTCTATTTTCCAAACATCTTAAGATGGGATATAGTGTTATGGGCAATCTCTGCTTAGTATCTTTGCATCTCAGAGGGGCAAACAATCTGAGTTAGTTGTGTGTATGAAGATTAATACCTAGCATGAGTGACTGAGAGTAGGTTCTTATGGCTATGTGTGTGTGTGTGTATTTATATTCATACAAGTATAAGTTGATATGCATCGAGGAAGGCTCGACTTCGAGCAACCCGAGCAAGTCCCATGCTCCATATTTCCTCCGGCTATGGTAATCCTAACCCTTCTCTGATTACACTATTAATAATCTTACATTATTCAGTGGATGGAGTGATCAAAGGTTCTATGATGTAGAGGCACTGAGTTTTTACTTCACATAGATTGCTCCGATTTCTGATATGATGTATTATTTTGAGGTGATTATTTGTGGAAAGTTGGTCTTGGATCTATTTCCCTGCTTCTCGATTATGCAATTTATATTGAAAACAGTTGATATGTGTGATTTAATCCTGTTAGTGGGTGTTGCCGGGTTTGGATGAACGGTCTTAATAGAGTTGAATATTTACTCATGCAACATCTTTATTAATAGTAAAGATATTAATATACACATGAATACCTAGGTTTTAATCGTCGCGTCAGTTGATATGCATGATTTAATCCTGTATGATTATTTATCCTGTTAATGAGGGTTGGCGGGTTTTGATGGTTATTGGCGTGTTTCGGTGGTAAAGTGTAATCATGCAATGTTATCTGATACCTGGGTTTTGGAGCACAGGAGGTGGATGGATAGAGTGGGGAGTGAGATGCCTTACTACATTGGGCATGAGACGGTGTCAATGCCGCCTCCGGCAACGGTGATATTGATTTCTGTATTTGATTAAAATCTGTTCAAGATAATCTCTCCTTTTGCACGCCATTTAATTTCTTCTTCTATTCTGGAATTTATTATTTTAAACTTGATTCTTATTATTTTAAACTTGATTTTGATGTTTTGGTTAAACTTTCCACCACAAAATTATATTGTGATTATAATTATCTCCTCCTACAATTTGTTAGCCTTATGGTTTGCTCTCACTAACTGTGAAGGAGGTAGGAAAAAAGTCAAGAAGCTGCTTCAGAAGATTGATGCACCACACGAAATTTGCAATTGACTACCGCCGCCACCTGCAATCCACTCCCGCCACCTGCAATCCACTCCCGCCGCCTGCAATCCACTCCTCCGATCTTTTATTCCCATTCCAACGATGCAGTTCTTTCATGGACACTTCAGGAATAGGAGATTTTTCTCTTCCGGATCTTCATATTTCTCCTACGTATGAGTATCTCTCCATGGTTCTTTTATAGTATTCTCCATATGTGGTTGTAGGGAAAAAATAGATGAAGCCTGTCAAAGTTAGATGTAAATATGGATTTGAAAAAATAGATTTCATTTGATTTGCTTGCTTAATGGGATCTTCTGAGCAAGGAGATAATTGCTGTAGTGAATCCACTTTTAATCAAACATTTCAATATGTTTTTTTGGGTGCTCTTTTTGATTCTCCAAATCTAGCGTAACAATAGAACTCAAAGCTTATTTTGACTTAATGTTCTTCATTTTAAAGTTTGGAACTAATATTGAAATTTGTGAAGTCGGATTCTTGGTGAATGAAATTTGATGGTTAAATTTTCTGCTCAGTGATTTAGGTTCTTATGAGGGTGCAAGGTACAGAGAAATGTGAGAAAATTATGGCATTATAGCTGATATGCTTTCTATGGAGAAAGGTTTAAATGGTCTTTCAGATGCTATTAAACGGAACAATTTGAGGGGAATGTAGAATGCTGGTGCCTAAAATATATGCGAGTGGGTTTTATTTTTAACAATTACTATTATTAGTCACCCAAATCTTCCTTTGGAGTTAGCATAATTGCAGATTGCACCCTCACATCTTTTGAAATTACAAAAATATTTTCTGTAAGTTTACAATTCATAACGTGCACGCAAAAAATGTCTTCTCTAGGATACGAGCATCTTCGCACGGGCTA
Organism: Dactylorhiza incarnata; assembly: GCA_033032865.1. Lineage (NCBI taxonomy): Eukaryota > Viridiplantae > Streptophyta > Magnoliopsida > Asparagales > Orchidaceae > Dactylorhiza > Dactylorhiza incarnata. The sequence continues at coordinate 10,075,495 of JAWHQI010000053.1, forward strand.
CGCCCGTGCTCGATGCTCTCCGCTTCGACAGTACTCCAGCAGTGACAGTACCCCCGTCTCGACATTGCCCCGACGCAACGGCGCTCCCGCTGCAGTACCCCCGTCTCGACATTGCCCCGACGCAACAGCGCTCCCGCCGCTCGCGAACCCCCGTGCGTACGATGAAATCGAGAGGCGGGAACAAAATCGGGGGTTCGCGAGCGGCGGGCGCGCCGTTGCGTCGGGGCAATGTCGAGACGGGGGTACTGCAGCGGGAGCGCCGTTGCGTCGGAGCAATGTCAAGACGGGGGTACTATCACTGCTGGAGTACTGTCGAAGCGGAGAGCATCGAGCACGGGCGTAGCCCGTGCGAAGATGCTCGTGTAATATAAAGAAAAAAAATGTATACATGATTTCTATATATATTATAAATAAATATACTTTAACACAATTCATTTTTTAAATTAAAAATAAAATCGTTTCAGCATCTGTGAATAAGTATTGGCCAAAGGTTTGGTCATGAAGAAATCATGTTGTGAACCAGCGTTAAATATACATGATTTTCATTTTTATGTTCAAAAATAGTTTTTTTTTCTTGGCGGCGGTCATAACAGTTGTCGTTGTCCAAATTCGCTGGAGCAAAAGCACTGCACCAAACAAACGACGGTTCGTAACCACCGCATTCACGACCGCCATCATCGTGACAAACGGATTCCGTGGCTCCCTTGTATTTGTCCCGACGGTAAGACCAGCCCTTTAGTATAGAGAAAAACCAATACAATCTCTCGTTGAGTCAATCCGTAGGACAACACTCTACAAAATAAGCGTTAAAGAACTTACATTCCGAAGAAGTAAGAAAGCGAAACAAAAAATTACGATAACCCAGTGATGAGAATGGATCAAATGTAAAGAAAGATGAGAAGAGTATTATTACGCTAGATATATTGTCGAAAAGAAGTGGACGAACTACGAATAGAATTCGACAAAAATAAAATTCATAACAGCTGAAGCCGGTCGTCGATTGCAATTCCACGAACGTCGATAGCGATTTGACGATCGTCGAGTTAATCAGATGAAAACCGAATGTGGAGGCTCATTGCGTTAGTCGAAGTCGTGCGCCAATATATAGACTTCAGACGAGCGTAGAATGGAGAGAGTGATGAAGTAATTTGTGTCAATAAGCTCAAAAATTCAAGTCTGGTCAAGTGCATGCGAGACATCTTGCGTGCATATGGATCATAAATTCTCCTTATATTTCTTTCAACTTAATAAACATAAGAGATATAATATATATAATTATATAAATAAAAAAGTTTTGCAAGATGAGAATTGATGGGTCCTCATCTATTATATAGAGCATTCCGGGCAACGTTTAGTCGAAAATCTCACTCCCCACTAAGCACTAAGATAGGGGAGTCATGGGCAAGAAAGAGGGGGAGAAACCCCCCAACCCCCCCCCCCCCCCCCCAACCGCAGCAGTTCCGCGCGCGGTACTGCACGCGGTACCGCGCGCAGTACTGCACGCGGTACAGCGCGGTTGCGCGAAGTACCACGCGCGCGCGGCACGCGCGCGCAACCGCGCGGTACAGCACGGCCCGCCCGGCACTGCGCGCACGGCGCGCGGTTCCGCGCGCGGTATCCACGCACGTGTGCGGTACCGACCGCTCCCCCCTTGCCTCGCGCCGCCCGTTTCACTCTTTGCGCCGTCCTTGCGCAACCCCAATCTCACTTAGCGCTGTTAAGTCCTTAGCGTGCCTTTGATCCGCGCGCACTTGAACATTGCAAAGTTCATAGCGCGCGGTTGCTAACTCCACTATCATTCTTGAGATTGCAGGATTCACACATTGCAATTGAAAATTGTCAAGGAAGCTGCCCCAACTGCCCGAAGTGCCCGAACTGACCGGGGGGCGAAATTGTCATATTCAGAAAGTGTTGATCCGTGTGCTCTCGATCAACGGTCGAGATCGGCCCGTCAGGTGGTTACGGTGGTTACAACGGCGAAATTACCGGGTCGCCCCCGGCCAAATCTATAAAAGGGACCCTGAACTCTCATTTGAAGGGATCTGACATTTTGCACCCGAGAGAGCTCCTTGAAGAATTCCTTCAGAGATCTCCTTCATGGTTCGAAGATCTCTTTCGTGATTCGAAGATCTCATTGAAGATATTCTTCGGACCTTGAAGACCTCCTGCAACAACAAAGTACTTAGTTTTTCTGAGAGGTGGCCTATCACTCTCATAGACTTTCCTTCAACTGCAATTGTAACTAGAAGCGGCCTGTGTCGCTTTCAGTTCTCGCAACTTTACTTGCACCACTCGAACAGTTAGTGAAATTTGGCTGACACAGATCCGGCCACGTGGTTTTTCACCCTTTCAGGGTTTTCCACTCTAAAAACGTTCTCTAGCCACCTGTCAGTTTTCCCTGTGACTGTTTGCGCACTCGGCCCACTCTTGGGATAAGACGGTTCAATTCTCCCGATCTGAAAGAGCGTCGAGTGACCCTCAACAAGAATAAAAATGTTCATCCTATAAAATATTTCCCTTTAAATATTTAGTTTACTTCCAAATGGTTTAAAGTTTTTCTTATTTATTGATGTAGAGTCCAAATTCGACGGCTACTACATGAAATTATTATGAAATACTAATTTTCTTAACAATTTCACGTGTCACAATCTGGACTTAGGAACAGGTTTCCATCAAAAATTTATGACAATTTAGGGGGAATTTAAGTAATTAAGTAAAAAATCATTTTAATCATCGAGGTTTTGAATTTAATGTCAAAATTATCCCTAAAATTTTAATTTAGGTCAATGATCCTGAACACATTTTCAATTTTTTTTATTTTGCCCGAAAATATTGACGGAGGAGCATAGGTTCATCAAGGATGACATTTACATAAATTAAAGCTGAAAATGATTTTTACCCTAAACTAATTAGCCATCGCATGGAAAAAATAAAAATTAAATAAAAAAAATAGATGCACGTCGGCTTACTAGAAAAAGGCATTGTTATATATAAATTATTTATGGCTATGTACAAATCATTACTATATGCAAATAAGGACAATTAAAAAAGAAAATTGTTAAAGACAAACATAAAACGACTATCTGCACATCAACATAACTTAAAATTCTCATCTAAAATTAGTTCCGAATTTTTCTACTGACAAATCATAACCTGCATACCAGCGCCGAAAACACTCCCCGATTCCCTCACGAGCTCGGCTGAAATCTTCTCGCATTCTATAATGATTTGTTTGTGTAGTTTGTGCATGCACAATAAATGCTAATCGACAAAAAAATGCAATAAGATGTATATAATCATATTCCTATTTTTCTGAAATTTTCAAAGGGTAATATAGTATAACAAAAGGCTTTTGACTACAAAGTCAGAAAATATAAATAATAACTATGCAGAAAATTTAGTTAACATATTTTACTCATGCAAAAATTAAAGCAGTCACCATTTAATTTTTTCTTTTCTTTGGGTCACTTTGATTGGCAATTATCCACAAAACTCTTTCGATGTTGAATACTCAAGCAAGATTCAATGAAACTAGAAGAACCTAACTAATACAAAAGCTCCATTTATTTTGTATTAACTAACTCTATTTAATAGTTTTTTTGGATTCTTACTCTGAATTGATTCAGAGTGTTGTAATCTAAATCGATTTTGTAATCAAAACTCTTTTAGATTTGATTTGGTGTTAACAAAATCGATTTATCGTTAAGACATTTGTTTGCATCGAGTAATTTCAAAAAAATATGATTTGTTGTTAACAATGATGTGTGAATATTCATTTTTGATTTGCCTTTAACAATTCCCTTAAAAAGTTATTATATAATTTAAATTAAAAAAATTGTAATTAATTAATATCATATTAGTGCAACAATTAAATACGTAAACATATGAAAAATATATATATATTTTAAGACCTAGAGATTTCTTGAACAAAATTGAGGCCGGCCCTCCTGTGATTGAATTTAATTAATTAAAGCAAAATAAAATGATTAGTGGAATTTGTCGTATATCTCATCTTATCTTAATTGTTATTTAAATGCGTTGTTAATTACCATGTCTTCGTCAATAATTTTCTTTACTATTTTTAATAATTTATGGTTTATTTTATAATACAGTCATGATTAGCGGCTTAGCGCACACATCCCCCATTAAAAAGATGTATTTTATAAAATACAGTCACGATTAGCTCGCACACACCCCCATTTAAATGATAGTTTTAATTTTTAAATTCATTTCATTGCTATCTACATGAGATTATTGAAATTTGATGAGAAATTATTTAAAAAGGAATAATGTAATTTGATGAGAAAATATGGGACTAAAATTTATAGGTGGACTTTAAAACCGGGTCTGGGGGCCGGCCCGGCAAAAGCCCGGGTAGGCCTAGTGGCGGGCTAATCCTCCCCGGGTTGGCCCGAGATACGGGGCCCTTGCAGTTGCAGAGCCCCGATTTTGGGGCAATGCACTGCCTGAAAACTGGCCCGGGCAAAGCCCGGTTTTTAGGCCCAGGCTGGAACCGGTCCGGGAAAAGCCCGGCCCATTTAAGTGATCCAACGACTATAGAGGCGTTGCTTCCAAAGGCTTTATAGTCGTTGGTAACAGCATCTGCTGCCCCTGCAGCAGCACCTGCTGCCCCTGCAGCAGCACCTGCTGCCCCTGCAGCAGTACTTGCTGTGCTGCTGCAGGTGACAGCAGCAATAAAGTGGTTGCCGCCACTTTATTAAAAGGGCAGCAGGAGCAGCACCTGCTGCTGCAGGCGGCAACAACAATAAAGTGGTTGCTACCACTTTATTAAAGTGGGAGCAACCATTTTTTTTAATTAAAAAATTTATTTATTTAATTTTTTTTATTCTCATATTTCATATTTATACCCTCCATCTCCCTCCAATTATCTCTGTACACTCTCTTACTATCTCTCTCACTCTCTCTTACTCTCCTACTCTCTCTATCTCTCACTTGATGTCGTCAAGCATGGAGTCATTGTCATCATTGATGGTGCACGAAAATATGGAGCACAAACACATGGCTCCAGTGTGGGAGCACTTCGACAAAGTCAAAATCGGCAACGAATACAGAGCAAAGTGCAAAATTTGCACGAAACTGCTCACACTCAGTGACAACTCGACACTCGCATGTCAGATTAAGTCGTGCATTGCGAAGAAAGCTCCCGAGTCCAGTCAGGCGCAATTTTCGAGATCCGGACAAATATGGACATACGATCAAGGTCGGCAGCGAGAGCTGCAAGTGAAGAACATCATCAGACGTGGGTTGTTATTCATCCATTATGATGACGCGAAGGAGACTGAGTACATACATCAAAAGATTCAACCCAAATATCATAAAGTAAGTCGATCCACCATTAAGCGCGACACACTTAAATATTATTTAGAAGCGAAACAATCTTTAATAATTTTTTTGAAAATTTTGAGGGTCGAGTGAGTTTAACGAGCGACGTTTGGACAAGTAGTATAAAATTTGGATTATCATATATTTGTATCACTTGTCCCTAGGTCGATCTCGTTTTCTGGAATCTAAATAAGCGCATAATATGTTCTTAAAGTTTCGAAGTCCCGCACACCGGTCAAGCGATTTATCAAATTATTTTAAAATATTTGTGGGAATTTAAAATTAAAGATAGAATTATAAGTATTTCTTTCGATAACACCACAAATAATACCGCCGCAATAGAGTGGTTAAAAAGTGATTTAAAACCTATGTTAAACGGTGCATTTTTTCATACTCGTTGTGTATATCACGTTTTAAATTTAGTTGTACATGATAGTTTACTTATATGGAACAATGTATTAATAAAATTCATTTAATGTTACAATTTATTTATAGTTTTAAACAACGACGACAAGATTTTAAAAAATTCGTAAACGTACAAAGAGAATTTTTTTGAAACCTTTATTTGACATCTCAATAAGATGAAACTCGACCTACACAATGTTAAAACGGACGATTCGTCAAAAACCACTACTTATGAAATATTATATTACTTTAGGTATGTTCGATTTAAGTGAGTCTGATTGGGCAGTTTTAGAAAGTTATATTAAATTATTAGAAGTTTTTTATCGGACGTATATTATACTACTAGCCCGCTAGTTATTGAAAATTTTGTTAATATAACACAAAAATTAAATTATTTTAAAAAACATATCAGATGACAAGATTTAATAGAAATAATGGAAACAAAATTTTAAAATATTATGACGAAATGTCAGCGATATTTTCATGTGCCGCTGCTTTGAATCCTCTATTCGCCGTTTACGGCGTTGAAAATTTAATAAAAGAAATAAATAATATTTTAGGCGAAAATGTTAGTTACTTAAATTTGGATAATATTAGTATTTTAAATTTTAACACAATTTTTAATGAATGTTATAATTATTACAATAATTTATACGGATTGCGGCCCCGAGAGGATATGTCGCAACCAAAAACACGCGATTGTTTTAAAAATAAAATGTTAGAGCTAGTATCTAGGAAAAAAGCGCGCTCAACTTTTAGTAGTTTAAATGAATTAGGTTTGTATACAAAGACACAATTTTGTGATTTTATGAGTACGAATGAAATAAAAATTTTTGATCTTTTAAAATGGTGGAAATGTAAAATAAATACCTATCATATTATGGTCTATATGACCCGAGATTTACTAACGATCCAAGCTAGCACAGTAGTTTTGGAGTCTGCTTTTTCTCTTAGTGGCAGGGTGTTGAATGAGCGGAGAAGTCGTCTAAGTAAAGAATCGCTCGAAATCTGCATATGCTACAAGGATCACTTAGATGCAATGAAGAGGAAACAACATACTTCAAATTTGGAGGATAGCTCGTCCGAAATGGAAGACGAGATGAACGCAATCAACTTAAATTAGTTAAAAGCTTAAAGCTCAAAGCTTCAAAGACGGCGAACCGGATTTTGGGAAAGCAGACGAAATATGTAATCTTTATTTTATTAATAATTGTATTTGCAAAGTTATTTTATACGGACAATTATTATTTTTTATTTTAGAATTCAAATTTTCAAATATGCATATGTAAAATTTTGTGTAATTCAATTTCGTTCAACATTAATAAAATTATTTTTTTTTTCAGATGTTAATCAGGCTTCATTTGGTTTGGCTTTTCACGCCAGTCCGTCTAAGGCAAACACACCGCTCCATTTTTTTGTTTGTATTTCTGCTTCCTTTTCGAATCGAGCGTAAACTCTCCGGCGTAAATAATTTCGCGTCCCCAATCCCGCAGAGTGATTTCCAGTTTGTCGCGTTTAGGGAGGAGGAAGAAATTTCTGGGGCTCTTCTCCGAGGGCATCAGGCAGAGCGACTCCTATGGCGTCTCTCCCGTTGCGAGAAGGACCTGCATCCCGCCGCATCTTCTCCAACGACATCCAAGGCTCGCCGCATCCATGACTCCTCTTCTCCGACGGCATCCACGACTCCTCTTCTCCAATGACATCCATAACTTGCTTCTCCAAAGGCAACCACGACAGCCAAGGATCTGCAGGGCTCGTCTTCTCCGACTGCATCCACGGCTCCCGTTAGCTTCCCCGCCTTGCTTCTTCTGGGATCTTGTTGGAACCTTAGTTTTGATTTGAGTTAAGATCCATCTTTTGTGTCTAAGTTTATATCATAACATATTTCATAACATAGATTAAATATCCTGTTAAGAAAGAAGGCTGAAAATAATATATATATAATATAAATAATATACTAAGAAATATATATTTAATAGGCAGAAAATAAGAGAAGAATTAAATTTACACATATTCTCTGCATTCGACGAACGACGATCTGCGTTCGACGACGGCGCCCTGCGGTCGACGAAATGGTTCAAAGCTGCGTTCGACGAAATCCAAGCAGCGTTCGACGAAATCCAGCCATCTCAGCGGTCGAAGAACAGCGGCTCAGCGGTTGACGAAATCATCCCGTCTCAGCGGTCGACGAAAAGTTCCATTCGACGAACTCAAGGCTGCGTTCGACGAAATCCAAAGATCTCAGCGGTTGACGAACAACAATACAACAGCGGTCGACGAACAAAATTCTCAGGTCGGCGAAAGTGAAGCTGAGCTCGACGAAATTGTTAACAACAATTATATTCCTTCTATCTCATCTCGACTAATATTCTAAGCAATATTTTAAGCAACTTCTATTTATATATTGCTATATATTGCCTTTCTTTATGAATATATAACATAGCCGTTGCAGACATTAAATGCTATAGCCGTTGGCAGCAGAAATAATAAATGATGTAGCCGTTGCAGCAAGCAAAAGAAGGAAAGAGGACAGCTCGAGGATCTGCTAAATGAAAGAGATAATATATCCTTCCTCTTTGGTCGACAAGAATTCAAATTAGCCAGGAAAGAGGACAACAACTTTACACGACATCAGATTTTATACAGCAGAATATATATTGATGTTTCTCTTGATAGTTCATATATACATATATAGTTTCTATTGCTGTACAGATTTCATATAGACAGAATACATTACAACTGCTGTACAGGAATAAGAGAAGAAGAAGAAGAGAAAAGGAAGAACAAGAGCAAAAAGAAGAACAGATCATGTATATTTATATCTTCTTTTTGCCTAACTCTTTCTTGCAGATCATACATATCCTGAGACACAAAACACTATCAATTGCTCAAGATCTAAACTGCAAGAAGAAGAACAGGGGATTTGCAACCAAGAGAAGGAGCTTCCACAAGCTGTCATCAAACTACATCAGACAGGGGGATCTCTCTTCAACATCTTCATCAAGTGTCTTCTCAGCCAAGAGAAGAACAACATATGTTTTTGTTTTCTTTATTTCTCCTTCCATCTTATAGAGGGTTAAAACTCCCTTCAAAAGTTTACTTCCGGTGACAGGCCACCTTAGCAAAAACATGCATCTTGGTTTATAAGTACCTTATCAAAAGCTTATAGGTGAATTGGGCACCTGATCAAACCTCCATTGGTGTGTGGACACCTTATTAAAAATCCCTTGGTGTGAGGGCACCTTATCAACAACCTTCAGTGGATTCCTACCAGTGGGTAGAAGAGTAGATGTACTCAGTTGAGGGGAACTACTATATTTCCTTGTGTCATCTGGATGCTTGTTTATTTTGTGGTTTGCTTGTTATGTGCTTTGTTTTATTTCTTATTATTGCTGTGATTTCTTATGCACTCTTAGTATTTGTGTTTATTACTCTTACAGCAAACACATATATATTTATATATATATCATTTACTTTGAAAGAAAAATTTAATCAAGATCTTTTAACATATAATAAGAACTAAACTCTTCTTTCAGATCTATATTGACGACATCAGGTACATTTTTTCTACGTTTTCTACATAGACGACAACATCCTCCCCCTTTTTTCTGCGTCTCATAGACGATCACATCCTTCATTTTTTCTGCATTTTCTGTGTTTTTTGCATCTTCTCTACCATTCAAAGCTCACCTTTCTTCCCGATTTTGCACAGAGCTCAGTGCTCTTCCTGATTTTGCAAAGAGCTCTGTTGAAACCAGTTTCCCGGTTTCAGCGTTCGAAAGGGGGTTGCGACTAACCCTTACTTGACCTAAGCCTAGACCCTTGACCGGTTACTAGGAACTAGGAGAACTTGCCCTTGAAGAACACTTGAATCTAGAAATGAACCCCTTAAGCTTCAGCGAGGAGGTCCCACCACATACCCGGAAGATCTTAGAGCGCTTCCCCTCCCAAGCCAATGCTGAGCCTGGGCACCTTGGAGGGCACTGAGAACCACCTCACTGTCAGCTGAAGGATGACAAGGGAGGGGGGGTGCTTGCTCACAAGACACACGCAAGGGGGGGGGGGGGGGGGTAGTGACCAACCCTTCCCAAGGTGCCCATGGGGGTCTATTTATAGACTTTCCCAAAAATGGACCGCGGATAGCAAAAATCCTGCTATCCGCAGTCCAACCATGACCGCCATCGATCACGCATGAGGGGGGGGGGGGGGGGGGCGAGTGGGACTCGAGGTGTCCACTCCCCCTCTCACGGGAGGTCATAATGACCTACCCACCTACACCGAGCGAGTGGGAGGATCCCTCCCACTCACCCCAAAGGGGGCGACGAGTGGGAGGGCTCTCCCACCCAACCGGCGAGTGGGAGGGCCCCTCCCACTCGCTCGGCGAGTGGGAAGGCCCCTCCCACTCGCTCGGCGAGTGGGAAGGCCCCTCCCACTCGCCCGGCGAGTGGGAGGGCCTGGGCTGCTCCCACTCGCCCGGATTCAAGATTAAGGGGTTCGTTTCTAGATTGAAGTGTTCTTCAAGGGCAAGTTCTCCTAGTTCCTAGTAACCGGTCAAGGGTCTAGGCTTAGGTCAAGTAAGGGTTAGTCGCAACCCCCTTTCGAACGCTGAAACCGGGAAACCGAGCAAGTTCACCTTGAGTCTTGATCCCTGATCTGCAGTAGTAATAGTCAGCAGGTATATCTTCTTCCCCTTTCAAAGCTATGATGAGTATGTGTTGATTATTGTGTAAGTGCTTATGTAGATTTGTGTAGACTTATAAGTATATGAGTATATGAGTGTGTGTGTGTGTGTGCAGTTGAGTGTGGGTGTGTGTATGTGATTAATTTTGTGTATGTGGAAGTTGAGTGTGTATGTGATTGTGTATGTGAATGTGTGTGTATGTAAATGTGTATGAGTATATGAGTGTGTGTGTGTGTGTGCGCAGTTGAGTGTGTGTGTATGTGATTATTTATGTGTACGTGTAGTTGAGTGTGAGTGCGTGTGTGTGATTATTTATGTTTGGTTGTATGTGATTGTGTATGTGAATGTGTGTGAGAATGTGTTGTGAGTATGTGTTGATTTATTATGTGTAGACTTATGAGTATATGAGTGTGTATTTGTGTATGTGTGTGTTGTTGGAAATTTCCCGTAAGGTGGACTCGACTCATCGAGACGACCCGTTAAAGTCGTACGCAAATATTTAAGTCTATTCGGACTCCTACGAGCGTGCGTTAGTTCAGTCGCGCGAACGATCGAAGCCTGTGATAGGTGGGCCAGACGTCTCGTAAATTCAGTCACGAACACGGTCTCACCCTTGGCACAAACTTTTGGCATAATTATGAAATCCAATTTATTTATGGGTTTTAAATGTTATTTTGATTTAGGAGATTGAATGACATTTAATTCAATTTTTGTAACTCCTAAATTGGGCTCTACCTATTAAGGGCCAAACATGCCAAATTTTCATTCAAGCCACGGTGAACAAGGGTGACTTGGCGTGTCTTTTTTTCCTCTTCTGTAACCTCCAGTTTCCCCCTCCCTTTTCCTCCCATTCAGTGTTTTAGAGAAAGAGTGAGCATCCGGTGATCCTTCAGGTTGTTTCTTTAGATCTTCATCGCCGATGTACAACCATGTATTCGCCGAGTGGGCCCCCGGATCCCATGAGGTATTTTTGACATCGTCTTTTAGCATGTTCCAGGAGAGGAAGAGAGGAGGCAAGCGGTGGAGGCGGGAGCCTCCTGCTCGCCCAACCAAGCAGGGGGGCGAGAGGAGGAGGGGTCCGACCCCCCTCTCGCCCCCATCTCAAGTGGAGGGGCGAGAGGAGGAGGGGGCCGACCCCCCTCTCGCCCCCATCTCAAGTGGAGGGGCGAGAGGAGGAGGGGCCGACCCCCCTCTCGCCCCCATCTCAAGCAGAGGGGCGAGAGGAGGAGGGGGCCGACCCCCCTCTCGCCCCCATTTCAAGCAGAGGGGCGAGAGGAGGAGGGGGCCGACCCCCCTCTCGCCCCCATCCCCAGCAGGGGGGAGAGACAGGGAGGAGGTCAGACCCCTCTCGCCCGGCCCCGGGAGGGTGTTCTGGACTGCGTTTAGCGCCTCAAAACAACGGGCATGCCAAATCCGAGGGTATTTTGGTAATCTCGTAGGCCAGATTGTGGTTATTTGCAGACCAAGTTCAAAATCCTATAAATAGGACCAATGGGGCACCATTTGGAGGGATCTCTCTTTTGGCTATCTCTCTCCCCAAATCTCTCTAGTGGGTGAGGAGAGCCTCCAAAGGGTGCCCAAGCTTAGCATTGGCTTGGGAGGGGAAGCGCTCTAAGATCTTCCGGGTGTGTGGTGGGACCTCCTCGCTAAGCCCTTGGCCTTGTTCCTAGTTTCTTAGCCCCTTAGCCTGGAGCTCTCCCTTGGGGGGGAGTAAGTGTTGGTCATCCCTCAACTTGTTGAGGGCCCGAACTCCACAGAGACTAAGTCTTGTTCTCAATTCTTAGTTTCAACAGTCGGCGAGGTCTTCCACTCACATACGACATCTGGAGGAAGAAGGGCTGCGAGCCTTTGGGCTTTGGAGATCTCGTGTCGCCGGCCACGTTCCAGATCTGATCTGACCTTCTGTGGGAGGCGCATCCGAGCAGATCTACAGACGCCTGCCATCGTTTTGTATCAGATCTGGAGAAAGGAATCAGTTTTCTCTTGGCCCGGACAAGCAGATCTCAAGTGCACTTAATTGCTAGGAAGGAAAATGTCCATTCACGCTTGAGATTCTCAGATCGGGAATAAAGTTTTCTCAGGAATCACAGAGCACTATTTCTGAGAACTGTTGATCTACGCCTCAGGTATTCAGTGAAAATTATTATCGTTTAATAATTTGTGATTGACTAAATCTATATTCAGAGAATTGGTTTATATTCATTGTCATGAATCTCCTTCTAGTTCGTCCTTAATACAGAGATTCTGTATGATAAAATCTAGATCCAAATCTTCATTTTGCAAAGCAGATACCTCAGATTTAACTCACAAATGCCCAATATTGTTTATATATATATATATCATGGCTAACTCTTTTGTTGTAGAACCTTGACTCTAGAGATTCTTGTATGTTGAAAGGATCTTCGGCCGCGACAGATTTCATAAGGAAGCACACATCTCAATTGTTGCGAATATCCGCCATCATGAAGCATGAGGTTGAATTTAAGGCTTCGTTTGGGGCGGCGTTTTGCCGCCCCGTTTGGGGCAAACTCCGCCGGAAGGCGGCAAAACAAATGCCCCTCCGGCGGCGTTTGCGTCGTTTGGAACCTCGGAAAGGAGGAAACGCTCCGTCTCCACCCCCCGCTACCCCCCTCCGGTTCCAAAACCGCGTTTGGACCCGCCGTCTCCGCCCGCCCCCGCTGCGCCAAATGAAGCCTAAGAATGATATAAATTAAGCTTCCGCTCTTCAGTTATATAGCCGTTCATTCCAGTCTTATAATTTTGTGTGTGTTTCGCTTAATTAGAAATTTGTATTCTATTTTATTACTCTCATTGAGACCGGTAGTATTTGAATAAGTACGATCCTGCATAGTCGTAGCGTCACCACTTTAGTTTTATTTTGTGCTGTATTTAATTTTCGATAGCATAATTTAATGACGCAAGCACTCTAAATTTTCTAACATGTGTGTGTAGTTGAGTGCATATGTGTGTATGTGAATGTGTGTGAGTATGTTGTGTGTGTGTTAAGTGTTTTTTTGTGTGTTAAGTGTGTGTGTATGTGTGTATGTGTTGAGTGTTGTTTTATTGTGTGTCTTGTATAGGTTGTGTGTTTGTGTATATGTGTTGTGTTTGTGTTGTATGTGCGTATGTGTGTTGATTTATGTGGATATGTGATTATTTTTTCTTACATACAGTATATACATTATGGGTAAACATAAAGAAGGTGATGTTAGCGCAAATTGGGAGGTCAACGATGTTTTGATTTTTTGTGACGTGTGCTTGAAAGAAAAAGAGTTGGGTAATCACCCAACCACACACTTTAGCAGGGATGGGTGGGCAAACCTAACAACAAATTTCTTTGCTCGCACGGGAAAGATGTATGATTGAAATCAAATGAAGAACAAGTAGGATCAACTAAAGAAAGATGAGAAGTTATGGAGAGAGATAAAGGGCCATGAGACGGGTTTGGGCTGGGATCCAATTCGCAAAACTATTGCCGCTTCAGAAGATTGGTGGAAAGAACGCCTCTAAGTATGTATTTTTTTAAAGATTCTTATTTTTCTTGTAAATATTATTTTCATCATGTTAATACATATTTATTAATTCTATCCCAGGTTGTTCTGATGACAAAAAAGTTCCAGTTCGTTGGCACATCCCTTGATTTAGAAGAGAAGCTAGTTATGATGTTCAGCCAGGTCGTGGCAATATGAGATCTTGCTTGGGCTCCCAATTCAAGAAATTTTGAGCATGAGTCGATTGACGATCATGACCTGTTTGTTGAAGATGACACGTAGAACATGAACGAGACATCTTCTTCTGTTGATGCAAGGAATAAACAGACGGCTAAGGGAAAAAGCAAGATGAGTAATAAGAAGACAAGGAGTTCGGCGATGGAAAACATGGCTGAAACATCGCGCATTATTGGGAAGTGCATGTTGGAGCCTCCTTGCATTCAGATATCTTCATCCTTGTACACCATTCCTGAGACTGTTTCAGAGCTCGAGACTACTACGGAGGTTATGGCTGATTCGAACTTGGACTTATACCACTACTGCCTCTTGTTTCTGAGACAGAAACGGAATCGAGAAACTTTTATGAGCATTCGGTGGGAATGACGTCTAATAGGCTGCATGATTGTTTTGAGAAAAAATTAGAGTAGTTGGTTCTATGTTTTTCCTGTGATCGGATCAGACACCTTTTTCTTATGATGTTTTTCTATGTTTGTTTTGTTTGTCTGTGGTTTACTTGCTTCGTTGTTGAACATTTATGCATTGTTGGACATTTATAATAGGGGAGTTGTATTACTATGTTAGACTTTATGCATTGTTGGATATTTATATTATTTAGAAAATAATGTAGTCTACTTGTCGCAGATTTACAATGTTCTCTTCGAATCATAACAGTTCTGATGAGGAAACTCAGCAGCAAGTAGCTGACTGGTTTTATCGTAATAGAGCACTCAGTGGACAACAAATTTTTTTAGCAGCAAGTAGCTAGTTAACCGGCTCTAGTGGTTTCTCCAATACACCTTGCATGACATCAAGCCAAACATGAGCTAGATGGATTGGTGAACTACTCGATGGACAACCTCTAAGATTTTTCAGTGCGTTTAGAATGTCCAAGGTAATGTCGCGCGCGGGGGCGCGCGTGCTCCCAGGGCCGTGCGTGGGCGCGAGTGCCCATGACAACGCGCGAATGCGCGCGGCCAGGATTACGGCCGGATGAGCGCGGTCGGGGGCGCGCTTTTGCCTGCACTGTTCTTTGATGGTTTGCGCTTAAATGATCTTTGGTTCGATCAGACCTATTTGGGGGGAACCCCATCAAGCATAACCATTTCTTTTAATTATATTATTATTATTAAAACGAGAATGAAGGGGACATATTTGTTTGAATGGATTAGTACTGGGCTATATGTTGTACACAAATTATTTTGACTTGTATTGTTGAAATTGTCACTCCTTCGATACGCATGCTGCTTCCTACTGGTGGTGATGAAAGTCAGCCTCGGGGCCTTGGGTCGGTAGAGAGGGATGCCTGGAGCTGGTCGCGTCAGAGAATTCTTCCTCGTAGACATCTTCCTCTCGAGCGACTTCTTCCGGTGGAACATGGTTCAGAGCCACGGGAGGCGGAAATAGAGCTCGAGGGGCTTCTAAGTTTCTCAGTAGGGTCAACATCTCGGTCTGCTGCTCGTACATCTATTGTATGCATCCTTCTAATGTAACGACGGGGCAGGCAACGCCTTTTCTGTGAGAGGTACGTTGATGAGCGAGTGAGAGGGAGCTGGGTCGATGCATCCCCCTGAGATTAATTCTTCGGTGGTTCGGGCACTCCTTCTCGCCATTACCGTCAGTTACGAGTACTGCTGCGAAGCGAATACTATTTTCAGAGAGTTTTTGCAGAGTTTTGGGAACACCTTTCCCACAGACGGCGCCAAACTATTACGGGTCGCTCGACACTCTCGCTGGTCTGGTCGATTGAACAGTCTCAGCTCTAGAGTGAGCCGAACGTGCAATCAGTCAAAGTAAAGTGAGACAGCTCACAAAAGACTTTTTAAGTGGAAAACCCGAAAAAGGTAGAAAATCACGGGGCCGGATCGATGCCGACCAAATTCCACTATATCTGTTGTGCGACAAATTGTAGAATGCAAAAGGGTGACATTTCACCGCTCGTTGCAAGGGATGCATAAAAGGTTGAGAAAGAGAAAAATCTCTAAAGACGAAGGAGATCTTCAAGAGCTTAAGAGAGATTTTCAAAAGGGAAGAAGATCTTCAAAGGGGAAGGAGATCTTCGAAGGCTGAAGGATATCTTCGAAGGATTATTCGAACGCCGATAGAGAACTCTGAAGGATCTTCGAAGGAGCTCGATCTCTCAGGCACAAAAGGCTCGGTCCTCTGAAATGAAAGCTCCGAGCTCCTTTTATAGCTTTGAGCAGGGGTAGCCTGATAATGTCGTTGTTGTAACCACCGTAACCACCTGTCGACGAATCACATTCGTAGATCTGGGGCACACAAATCACCATTTTCGGATGTGACCGTCTTGCCCTCCAGGCAGTTTGGGCAGTTTTGTTGACGACAATGACAACAATGAACGAAACCTGCAATCTGAGAAGTTTAAGTAAGTTAACTACTGCGCGCATGCGAACATGGAGACGTTCAACTAGCGCTGTACATATAGAGATGTTCGACGCACGTCGCGAACTTGGAGGCGTTCGACGCGCGTCATGTATTTGGAGATATTAGGCGCACGTGGTGCACTTGGGGGCGTTCGGCGCACGTCGTGCACTTGGACTTTAGGAGGCGTTCCGGTCGATACCGGGGAGGTGCGACCCCGCTGTACCCCAATGGGGGAGAGCGGCTGCAACCGCACTGACCGCATCGAAAAAATTTGGGGGGGGGGTCGACCATGGCCGCACCCCATGGAGAGGGGGGTGCGGCCATCGCTTTTTTGCCGCACTCCAACGGGGGGGGGGGGGGGGTTGCCTCACCGTGGTGGTGCGGCCCGGCTGACGTGTGTTCCGGTGTCCGTTTGGAGGTCCAAAAGGACTCAAGAATTACACGAGAATAAGCCCGTTGAAATGTATCGGCGACCCGATCGAGGTCGCGACAATAAATCACAGGTTCGACCGAATCTATTTTAGGAAACCCCATCAATTATGATTATTTCTTAAAAAAATTCGATCCAAAATGATATTTTGGATGTCATATCATTTCCGGTATTTAAAATGGTTGCCAAATTATCCTAATTAATATTCTGTATTTTGTTTTTGGTTTTTTAGATGTATAAAAATACTATTTAATAAGTATATAAAGGTGTAGGGTTCCACTTGTCTTTCTTAGTAAAACCTGTTTAAATGAGATTTGCTTTAGAAGTGTTCGCAGACTTTTTATATATAATTTGTAAAAGAAAAGCAATCCTTTTATGGTGTTGCCTTTCAGGCTCAGTCCACAGTCCATGTCTCCATGGCTTTTCCATCTTCTTCCTCTTCTCCCTCTTCTCCGTCACATGAAGCATTGCATGCCGTTCTAGTGACAGCCAGACAGCAATTGAGCTTCCAATATATTTTGCGCCTCCCCAACCTCTGCTCGCTCCGTTTCTGCAGAGCAATGGCACTTCTTCCCTGTCTCCTCCTCTTCCTCTCGTAAGCAGCACCAGAACTCCCCACCTCTTCGATTCGACTTTCTAGATTTCAAAAGCTTATTCTTCCAACAAAATCCCACCCGGCAGATTATTTTCCAGCACATCGAGAGGGCCGCTGGCAGTGGTCATTTAATTTTTGGTATTCTGGCCCTAATCTGTTTTGAAAAAAGAGAGGAAAACCTAGGTGAGGATTTGTAGTGGAATTGTGGAAATGGGTTGTGGCCACTCGAGGGTGGAGAAAGAGGAGACGGTGTGGAGATGCAGAGAGAGAAAACGGCTAATGAAGCAGCTCCTAAGCTGTAGATCGGAGCTTGCGGCTGCTCACATGGCTTATCTTCAGTCGTTGAGGAACACCGGCGCAACGCTCCGACAGTTCACCGAAGAGGAGTCTGATTTTCCCGAAAACTCACATCCTCATGTTGCATCGCCCCCCTCGCCACCGCCTCCGCTTCCTCCTCCTCCTCCCCTTCCACCATCCCCTCCACCCCCTCATTTTAGCACACCTAAGAAGGTAATGGAGGTGGGCGGAAGAAGCTTCAATGATGATGACGATTCTTCAATCGGTGTGTACACAGACGATGATGATAACGAGATTTGCATCCCTCCTCCTGCTCCCATTCATTGCTCAGCCTGGAACTTCTGGGATCCATTGGGCATTCCATTAGTTTCAAATTCTTATTCTCCAGTAACGCTGAAGAAGGATGGTGGAATGAGCATGCATGCCGTGGAGGATGAAGAGAATTGGGCTGAAACCATCACAGAGTTTGGAGATGAGGATGATGACGTCGAGAATGCGGGGAGGACAGAATTTGAAGGCTGTGGCATGGATTTGTCATCGATTTCATTGAAGGAGAAGTCAGCTGCAAGTGAATTGACTGATGATGACTCCTTAACAGGTAGTCAGATCACCAAGGAAACTGACACCATGTCTGTGGCGTGGAGGAGCAAGAAGACATTGCTAGGGATTGTGAAGGACATTGATGATTATTTCTTGAAAGCTGCTGCCGGTGGCAGTGATTTATTAGTTCTCTTGGAATCTACTCATGGACAACGTCCTGAAAGCAATTTCAAGAGAGCCAAGGGTGAATCATATATCATCTCTATTTATTTCAGTTTATTGGATAGATATACATATTTTTTTTACCTTTTCTATCTTCTTTATTAGATGCTATTATGAAAATTTGACCTCATATTAATGAATTTAGTTTATCCATCCTTGACTTACTTTTGCAATGGCTTGCTGATGAAGTAATATTGAAGAGTTGATCTTGATTCCACAACTCTTAAACTTTTCCATAAAAACTATCTACTATATGCCTCTCCTAAGTCTTGATTTTAGAATGTGTTCTACAATGTTGATATTACAATGACATATCAATAAACTTGAAAAAATGAAATAGTTTCAAAATTTTGTGCACAGTACCACTCTAAATACTGAAAAGGAAATCGTCATATAACCATCTTCAGAATTTCTGGTAAAGCGTTGGATGATCATCAATATTTGAAGTGATATAAACATTATTTTGCTTTTATGATCTTGATAGCATTCACCTTTGCTCTTGATGCAATCGCATAACTTACAGTCATGGGTGTATTAAGATGAACACTATTCCTGATTTCTTCTTGATATTTATGAGTTGAGAAGCCTGTAATTGTCCTCATCTTCTTTTTTGTTGACCTTAAACGAGGAGACTTCATTTATGTAACTCAACAAGTTTCTTGGCATAGTTCATGACACCTTTTCAACCTTGAGATGGAAGAGACTGTTCCTAATATATGCATAGTTGCTGATGGAGATTGACCCATACATGTCTATTCCCGCAGAAGGTGGTGATCCGTTGCCGTTCGAATGATCTGAGTCCACGGATGTGTTCGGATGGTTGTTTCGAGTTGGTTTCCTATTTTTATTTTTCGAGTTGTATTTGACATCAGATCGGTTCGGACATTATGAGCCATCCGATTCGGGTCCCCTAGCAGTTATCCCCTTTTATATTCACGCACAAGTGTTAGTTTGGAGGCATCGAGGTTTAGATTCCAAGTTATGGAACCATTGACCCCCCTCCCGTTGCTACTTTGAGAGACTCCTTGGTGCGACTCCAAGGCCTTTTTCTTCCTCAGTCCTTAGTTTCCCGTCATCGACGACTCCCGCTTCTCGCATACTTCCGCAAGCCCTCCCCCGCATTCCCCCAGCATCCCCCACCCGCTGCATCGTTCTCAATTTCCCCTTCCGACTTCGACCCCGATCCCGCCTCCCGCCATCAATCTCGACCCCACTCGCAGTATCGTTCTCAATTCCCTCTTTCGACACCGGTTCCGATCCCACCCACCAACTTCGTTCTCGATTGCACCTCATGTGTTGTTCCCTATCCCACCTTCCAGCGTTAGTTATGATCCCGTCTCCCACCACCACCCTTGATCCCCTTTCCTATATCGACTCTGATCCGATCTTTCCTCTCAACCTCCATTCCTACCACAACCCGCAAACCCCATGTTCTCTTTCAGCCACACTCCGACGCCTCCCTCAAAACTATAATCCCTACCCGAGCCCCTTGACCCACTACTCAACATCACTCATCTTCAGTTGGAGCCAGCAGTCCTCAGATCTTCGACATTGCCACATTTTCTCCACTGCCTGTACACGTAGGTCATAATTTGGTGTTTGTGTTTCTCTATTTTTTATGCTTGAACTATATTTATTGGATGTGATATCATATTTTTTTTTTCCGTTAAATTGTCTGATTTGGAGGACTTATTCGTCGCAAGTTTGAATTATTTGCGCCTTAATTGCTTGTGAATTAACACATGCCTCTTAAGTCATTTTCTGTAATCAAATGTGTCTCTGAATATGTTTTATTTCAATCAATTAATAATTGTAATTTTAATCAGACTGCCTTAATTGCATCTGCATTTACATACTACTCAATCACCAGACGGGCTGCAATGAAACATCGGTTGAAGGACAAATACCTTCCTGCCTCATATCAAGATCAATTTTTAGGCCAACTTTACACTCTTACGCAAGAGACCCTTTTCGGTTGTCGAGTATGTGTCTCGATTTGATGAATTAGTGGTGAGGAGCGACATCTTAGAGGAGTCCATTACGACTGCATCACGTTATCGAGTTGGACTTAGATTTGATATTCTGAGGGAACTGATTCCCCATAGGGTAGAGATGGTCGTGCAAGTGTTTCAACTCGCTTTTGAGTATGAGCAGTACCTGCGCACCCCGGGCCCGGGACAGGTCACCCCTTGACCTGACACTTCCATATTTAGGAGGCCCGTCCCGACCACGACCACTGCAACAATGCGAAAGGCAAATCAATTATTGCTGGAGCTCCCAAGCCGGGGGGGGGGGGGGGGGGGGGGGGGCGTACAATGCTACAAGTGCTCTGGAAGGGGACACATGACCGCACAATATCTCACTAGAAATTTATTGATTGAAGGGGGGGGGGGGTGTCAGCCCAACACTGAGGCTGATGATGTCCCCGTTGAGGAGGTTATAACTACCATAGAGGATGACTGGGAGAGCGACACTGAGAGGTCGCTGGAGTTAGGTGTGATTCGCCACCTTTTGCACACCCCTCTTGCAGAAGAGGACTGACGCTACACCAATATCTTGCACACCTATTTTTTCATCCAGACGGTCCCTGCAAGTTAGCTATCAATAGTAGTAGCTGTGCAATCATTGTAGCTTAGAAAGGGCTGAAGTGTATGCAACTCACGACCGAGTCACATCCACATCCTTATCGAGTCCTTTGGGTGGACAAATCCACAATCCAGGTGACCCAATGATGCTTGGTTCCTATACGCTTAACGTCCTTCGAGGATAAGGTTTGATGTGACGTCATCCCTATGGACGTATCACACGTTTTGTTAGGGCGACCTTGGCTATATGATTGGGACGTAAGACATCCTTTTTGAGTCTTTTGGGCGGACAAATCTGCTATCCAGGTCACCCAACGATGCCTGGTTCCTATACGCTTAGCGTCCTTCGAGGTAAATATTTGATGTGACGTCATCCCTATGGACATAACACGCGTTTTGCTTGGGAGGCCTTGGGTATGTGATCGGGATGCCACATGTTGCGGCCGATCGAACATGTGCGTATTCTTTGATAAAGATCAAAAGGTTACCCTCTCTCCGACCCAACCTAGGGATCCCCCCAAGGGTAAGGCCGACTCGTCCATTGGCGCGGGATCATCGAGACCTTTGCATATCTTGAGGAAGGGTGACTTTTGAGAGAAAGTTCAGACACCGGAGTTATGTATGTAGTGGCGGCTATCGTGGCTTCTGAGGTCTATACAAATACTGTGATTACTGATCCGGACGTCCGTCAATTGTTGAATGATTATTCAGATATCATGCCCTAGGAGCTCCCTCCTTTGAGAGCAATCCAACTTGCGATTGATTTAGTCCCGAGGGCATCTTTGCTCAATTTATCCCACTATCACATTAACCTGACTAAACAGGCTGAGCTAAAGCGAAAAGTTGATGACCTCCTTTGGAAGAGTTTCATGTGCGCGAGTTTGACTCCATGCACAGTACCAACCCTTCTTACTTCGAAGAAAGATGGGAGCTGACGCATGTGTGTCGATAGTCTTGCTATTAATAAAATCATGGTGAAATACTGTTTTTCGATACCCCACCTCGATGATCCTTTGGACGCAATGGTTGGTGCCTAAATTTTTTCGAAGATCGACCTGCATAGTGAGTATCATCATATTAGAGTTCGACAGGAGGATGAGTGGAAGATGCTCTTCAAGACGAAGGATGGTCTGTATGAGTGACTAGTTATGCCATTTGATTATCGAACGCACCCAGTGCGTTCATGAGGGTGATGACGCAGATCTTGCGGCCATACATGTGCAAATTTCTGGTAGTGTATTTCGATGACATATTGATATGCAACCAAGGGTACACCGAGCACCCTCATCATATTCGCTTGGTATTTGATCTCCTCCGGAGGGAGTATTTATGTATCAATTTGAAGAAGTGCTCATTCTTATCCGCGTCTGTCCATTTTCTCGGGTACATCGTATCTGCATTTGGTATATCGGTTGACCCTGATAAGGTCAAGTCCATTCGTAAGTGACCCATTACGACGAATATTCACGAGGTCCGTAGTTCCCACAGACTTGTCACATTATATAGAAGGTTTGTCAGAAGTTTCATTTCTATTATGACCCCTCTTACGAGCTGCCTCCGTAATGGAGATTTTGCATGGACGAATGCAACCACTCGGGCATTCGAAGAAATTAAAGAGAAGTTATCATCCTCCCCTGTTTTGCGTCTCCCAGATTTCTTTAAGGCGTTTGAGGTGACTTGTGATGCTTTAGGAGTTGGTATTGGTGGAGTGCTTAGTCAGGATGGTCATCCAGTTGTTTTTTTCAGTGGGAAGCTGAATGACACCCTAAAAAAGTATTCGAATTACGATCATGAGTTTTGTGTTGTTGTGCAAACACTTCGCTATTAGCACCACTATCTCCTGCATAAGACATTCATCTTATATTCTGACTATTTGGCCCTGCGATATCTTGATTCTTATAAGAAGTTAGGTCATCTTCATGCCAAATGGGTAACGCTTATGCAGGACTACCATTATGTCTCAAGCACCGAGCAGGCGTTGGGAGAGCAAGTTGACTGATGACCTGAGTCGCCGAGTCAGCCTTTTACATACTATGAGCACACGAGTTGAGGGCTTCAAGCCTTTAGTTTACGACTACCCAGAGTGCTCAGATTTTGGCGACATCTATGACGCTCTGATGATAAACCCTCCTGAGCCTCACGAGGGTTACACGATCTCTGATGATTATCTATTTTTGGGCTCACGCCTCTGCATACCACTAACGTCCCTCCTTGATTTCCTTATCTAGGAGCTACACGCGGGTGGAGCCTGAGGACATTTTGGTCGAGGCAAGACAATTGCGTTAGTTGAAGATCGCTTCTTTTGGCCTTGCCTGAAGAAGAATGTTGCGCGGATCGTTAAACATAATCAAGTCTGTCAGACCGCAAATGGGTCACGTCAACCCAATAGTTTATATACTCCACTTCCTATCCCACAGAGACCCTGGACCGACATTAACAGGAATTTCATACTCGGGCTCCTTCGCACCTGAGGAAGCTTAACTCTATCTTTGTCGCGGTGGACCGTTTTTTGAAATTGACCCACTTCATTCCATGCCGAAAGACTACTGATGCGTCTCATGTGGCAACTCTATTCTTTAGAGAGGTGTTCAAGTATCATGGGCTACCCAGTTCTATCGTTTCTGACCTTGGCGTTCGTTTCATGAACTATATTTGGAAAACGTTGGGGAAGAAATTGTTACGACATTGAAGTTTTCCACCTCCTATCATCCACAGACGGATGAGCAAAACCGAGGTTGTCAAGTGTTCACCGTAGCTTAGGAACCCTTCTGCGACGTCTAGTTGGGGATAGTCCTTCTAGCTGTGATTCCGTTCTACCCGTAGTTGAGTTTGCATATAATAGTTCAGTTAATAGAACCACGGGTCTGAGTTCATTTCACATATGAGATTGACACCCCTCAAAATATGAGGATAGATCGAGTATTCAATGTAGAGGACCTGATTCCTTACCATTAGGAGCACGTATATGGATCCTTTCTCCACTCCCACACATGAGATATAACATCCCATGCTTCTTCCCACTCCACCCTAGCCTCAGCCTGTTGAGTCTCACCATGAGGGCTACCTCGCACCACCGACGATACCACCAACTCATTTGCCAGACGGAGATAAATTTTACTCAGAGACACCAGTGAGAACAGAGGGCATAGTTCATATAGTTTCCCATGACTTCGGTACCATAGAGGGGAGAGATACACTGAGGTATCTTGTCCATTGGAGCGACTGTCTGACTTCAGATGATACTTGAGTCTCCCTAGCAGAGCTCAAGTGACTCGCCCTAGGCTACGCAGAGAGTATGATCATCTTCATTCACCGGAGATGAATTCTTTCAAGCCATGGGGAATTGATGTAGATTGACCCATACATGTCTATTCTCGCAGCAGGCGGTGACCGTTGCTCTCCCGGACGATCCGAATCCACGAATGTGTTCGGATGGTCGTTCCGAGTCGACTTCCTTTATTTATTTTTATTTTTCGTGTTGTATTCGACACCTGATCGGTTCATACGTTATGAGCCGTCCGATTCGAGTGACCTAGCAGTTACCCCTTTTATATCCATATATAGGTGACAGTTTGGTGGCATCGAGGTTTAGATTCCAAGTTCTGAAATCGTCGGTCCGCGCTCCCGCTGACTCTTGTGAGACTCCTTGTTGCGACTCCAAGGTTTTCTTCTTCCTCAGTCATTTGTTTCCCATCATCGGTGACTCCCGCTTCTCACATACTTCCAAAATCCCACACTCGTATTCCCCCAGCAACCCCCACTTGCTGTATCGTTCTCGATTTCCCCTTCCGACTTTGGCCCCAATACCGCCTTTTGCCATCGATCTCGAACTCACTCGCAGTATCGTTCTCGATTCCCTCTTTCGTCATCGGCTCCGATCCCGCCTCCCAACTTCGTTCCCGATTCCACCTTCTGTGCCATTCCCGATCCCACCTTCCGACGTCAGTTACGATCCTGTCTCCCACCACCATCCTTGATCCCCTTCCCTATATCCACCCGATCCCATCTTTCTTCTCAACCTCCATTCCTACCACAGTCCGTAAACCCCATGTTCCCTTCCAGCCACACTCCGATGCCTCTCTCGCAGCTATAATCCCCCTCCCCAGGCCCACTACCCGATAACACTCATCTCCAGTTGGAGTCATCAGTCCTCGGATCTTCCATTGCCACATTTCGCCGCCGCCTGCACGCGTAAGTCATAATTTGGTGTTTGTGTTTCTCTATTTTGTATGCTTGGACTATATTTATTGGGTGTGATATCATATGTCTTTACTTACATGAGATTGTTTGACTTGCAGAACTTATTCATCGCACACTTGAATTATTTGCGCCTTAATTGCTTGTGAATTAACACATGCCTCTTAATTCATTTTCTGCAATCAAATGTGCTACTGAATAAATTTTATTTCAATCAATTAATTGTTTTTATTTTAATCGGGCTGTCTCAATTACATCTACATTTATATTAGGATTTTTGGTCGCATTACATTCCAGTTAGGACCGCATCTTAGAGCTTCCACATTCATAACCTACCCTGCATCAGTCACTTACTGTTGAATCAACCAATATTGATTTGGATTAGGATCCCTGTATGTTTTAATTAGGATCCCTATATGTCTTTAATTAGGATCCCTGTTTTATATGTCTTTAATTTCAAAACTGTATCCCAACTCAAATAGGGGGAGATTGTTCGAACCCTAGTTTTGATTTGAGTTAAGATCCATCTTTATGGTCTAAGTTTCTATCATAACACATCTTGTATAAACTAGATCAAATCTCATTAAGACAAGAGACTCAGAAAAGAAAATAATATAAGTTGTCTGCGTTCGACGAACGACATACTGCGTTCGACGAACGACATACTGCGTTCGACGAACTCCTCTCTGCGATCGACGAAAAACCAGCAGCGCTCGACGAAATGACTCCAAAGCTGCGTTTGACGAAAACCAAACATCGTTTGACGAAAAGCTGCGTTCGACGAATTCCAAGCAGCGCTCGACGAAAGTTCTCTCAGCGTCTCAGCGGCTCAGCGGTCGACGAACTGACTAAGTCTCAGCGGTCGACGAAATATTCAGTTCGACGAACTTCAAGCTGAGATCGACGAAATATTTTCAGCTTTATAAAAGAGACTTTCTCAGCATAACTAAAATTATATATGTTGTCAAAACTGACAAAGCAATATTTTGAATGTTTTCTATAAATTATCACCGTCTCACATTAATGATATAGCCATTGCAGAACAACAATTAATATAGCCGTTGCAGAACATTAATGATATAGCCGTTGAAGAACAGCTTAAATTAAAGATGACAGTTTATCTTCTCGAGTAGTCCAGTTAATAAAAAGAGAATCTATCTCTTTCCTTATTCGAAGTATTGAGAGAAGGAGAAGAATTGAACATAAGAGAGAGAAGCTCTCCAGATTACATACAGACAGAGCAAGCACAAAGAAGAAAGACAGAGAACAATATATTATTATCTATCTTGTTTGCTAACTCATCTCTGCAGATCATCTTCATCCTGAGACACCTAATCCAGATCATTAGCTCAGGATCTCAACTGCAGAAGAAGAAGAAAGGAGTACTACATTCTAAAGAAGAAGCTTCCTCACCTGATTATCAAACACTAATCAAATCAGGGGAGCTCTTCAACATCATCAATGATCATCTAGAGTCTTCTTAGAAAGAGAAGAACAATATATTTTCTGTTTTACTTTAACTGTATAAAGAGTTATAACTCCCTTCAAAAGTTACAGCCATTGGTGGCAGGGCACCTGATCAAAAACCTGTAGTTGGGTTAGAGCACCTGATCAAAAGTTCACTTGGTGTGTGGACACCTGATCAAAACTCCCTTGGTGGCAGGGCACCTGATCAACAACCTGTAGTGGAATCCTACCAAGTGTGGTAGAAGATTAGACGTACCCAGGTTTAGTGTGGAACTCTTATAAAATTCCTGTGTCGTCTGTGTTATGCTTATTTTGCTGTGCTGTGTGCTGTCCTTTCTTATTTTATAACTCACTTTGCAATACACATATAAGTAACACTATTTTAATTCCGCTATAAAATTAAATGAAAAACCTTTTTAAACTCTATTCACCCCCCTCTAGAGTAAATCTAAGATCTAACCTCACCTTCAATTGATATCAAAGCGTGGTTGATTATATCAACTCACTTTCAACTGATATCAATTGACTTTCAATTGGTATCAGAGGTTGGTTGATTTTATACAGGCTAACACCTGAATCAAAAAGATCAATTAGATCTTAAATTTATTTTAGAGTGTTTATCTTTTTCATGGCACAAGAAGAATTTTCAAGTATCAGACCACCTATCTGCAATTTGAATAACTTCTCTTTATGGGAAGCTAGAATTAGATTATATATGAATGCAATAGATGAAGAAATTTATAATTCTATCCTGACAGGACCTCCAACTTCATCAACATCAACAAATCCTCAAAAGAAGCTGAAAAGTGCTGATGCCAAGGCTATAGACATATTAGTTCAAGCAATGTCAAATGACATTTTTGAAATAGTGGCTGATTGCACTTCAGCAAGATGTTGAAACCGAGACTTGCGAACAAGACTTAGTCTCTGTGGAGTTCGGGGCCCTCAGCTAGCCGAGGGGCGACCAATCCTTACTCCTCCCAAAGGAGAGCTCTAGGTTGAAGGTGTTGGAACTAGAAACTGGACCAAGGGCTTAGTGGGGAGGTCCCGCCACATACCCGGAAGTTCCCTAGGAACTTCCCCTCCCAAGCCACTACTAAGCTTGGGCACCACTAGAAGCTCTCCTCACCCCACTGGAGAGATTTGGGGAGGGAGAGAGAGGGAGAGAGAGAGCTAGCCTAAAAACCGGATCTCTCAAATGGTGCCCCTTGGTCCTATTTATAGGATTTTCGGATCTGGACTGCGAATAGCCAAAACCGGACTGCGAATAGCCAAATCCCGCTGTTCTGAAGCACTAAACGCAGATCACTGGACTGCGAATAGCCAAAACTGGACTGCGAAAGGGAAGCCTCCAAGCTGGGCGAGTGGGGGGGGGGGGGGGGGGCGAAACGCCCCTCCCCCTGCTCGCCTCCTAGCTGGGAGAGAGGGGGGGGGGGGCGAACCGTCCCTCCCCCTCCTCGCCTCCAAGCTGGGCGAGAGGGGGGGGGGGGGGGAACCGCCCCTCCCCCTGCTCGCCTCCTAGCTGGGCGGGAAGGGGGGGGGGGGGGGGGCGAACCGCCCCTCCCCCTGCTCGCCTCCTAGCTGGGCGAGAGGGGGGGGGGGGGGTGGTGAACCGCCCCTCCCCCTGCTCGCCTCCTAGCTGGGCGAGAGGGGGGGGGGGGGGGGCGAACTTCCCCTTCCCCTCCTCGCCTCCAAGCTGGGCGAGAGGGGGGGGGGGGGGGGCGAACCGTCCCTCCCCCTCCTCGCCTCCAAGCTGGGCGAGAGAGGGGGGGGGGGGGGGGGGGGCGAACCGCCCCTCCCCCTCCTCGCCTCCAAGCTGGGCGAGAGGGGGGAGGGGGGGGGGGGGGGGGGGGGGGGCGAACCGCCCCTCCCCCTCCTCGCCTCCTAGCTGGGCGAGAGGGGGGGGGGGGGGTGAACCGCCCCTGCTCGCCTCCTAGCTGGGCGAGAGGGGGGGGGGGGGGCGAACCGCCCCTCCTCGCCTCCAAGATGGGCGAGAGGGGGGGGGGGGGGGGGGGCGAACCGTCCCTCCCCCTCCTCGCCTCCAAGCTAGGCTAGAGGGGGGGGGGGGGGGGGGGGGGGGCGAACCGCCCCTCCCCCTCCTCGCCTCCAAGCTGGGCGAGAGGGGGGGCGAACCGTCCCTCCCCCTCCTCGCCTCCAAGCTGGGCGAGAGGGGGGGGGGGGGGGGCGAACCGCCCCTCCCCCTGCTCGCCTCCTAGCTGGGCGAGAGGGGGGGGGGGGGGGGGGTGAACCGCCCCTCCCGCTGCTCGCCTCCTAGCTGGGCGAGAGGGGGGGGGGGCGAACCGCCCCTCCCCCTCCTCGCCTCCTCTATGAACTGGGCGAGCGGGGGGTCTCCACCTCCACCGCTCGTCCTCCTTGCCTTCACCTCCCTTCCTGCATGGGTCGATGCTACCATGATGCTCCAATGAGTCTTTGGGAGTATACTCGGTGAATATCGGGGTTGTACACAATCCCCGCTCTTTTCGAGCGTGGCTCACGCTCGGAAAGAAATGTCCAACCCTGCATATTCGACGAGTGTCGATGGGAACCCGGTCATCGGTGCTATCTCGGAAAAAACACAGCGCCTCCTCGAGAGGTCCTCCAACCCTGCCGGCCAGTGAGAGCCCGGCTAGCGGGACCACCTTGGGGGAAAAATACATAGCCTCCCCGAGAGGTCTTCCAACTCTGCTGGCTAGTGAGAGCCCGGCTAGCGAGACCACCTCGGGGGAAAAATACATAGCCTCCCCGAGAGGTCTTCCAACTCTGCCGGCTAGTGAGAGCCCGACTAGCGAGACCACCTCGGGGGAAAAACACTTAGCCTCCCCGAGAGGCCATCCTACCCTGCCGGCTAGTGACAGCCCGGCCAGCGGAGCCGCCTCGGGGGAAAAATACTTAAGAGAATTTTCGGCCACTGAGCGGTTCCTGACCCTGCCCGCTAGGTGGGAGCCTGGTCAGCGGGTCAGCATGGGGACTAAGTACTTGGGACTTTCCTGCCACCGAGCGATCCTCGGACCTGCCAGCTTGATGGGAGCCTGGTCAGCGGGCCAGCATCGGGACTAAGTACTTGGGACTTTCCTGCCACCGAGCGATCCTCGGACCTGCCAGCTTGATGGGAGCCTGGTCAGCGGGCCAGCATCGGGACTAAGTACTTGGGACTTTCCTGCCACCGAGCGATCCTCGGACCTGCCAGCTTGATGGGAGCCTGGTCAGCGGGCCAGCATCGGGACTAAGTACTTGAGACTTTCCTGCCACCGAGCGATCCTCGGACCTGCCAGCTTGATGGGAGCCTGGTCAGCGGGCCAGCATCAGGACTAAGTACTTGGGACTTTCCTGCCACCGAGCGATCCTCGGACCTGCCAGCTTGATGGGAGCCTGGTCAGGGGGCCAGCATCGGGACTAAGTACTTGGTACTTTCCTGCCACCGAGCGATCCTCGGACCTGCCAGCTTGATGGGAGCCTGGTCAGCGGGCCAGCATCGGGACTAAGTACTTGGGACTTTCTTGCCACCGAGCGATCATCGGACCTGCCAGCTTGATGGGAGCCTGGTCAGCGGGCCAGCATCGGGACTAAGTACTTGGGACTTTCCTGCCACCGAGCCATCCTCTGACCTGCCAGCTTGATGGGAGCCTGGTCAGCGGGCCAGCATCGGGACTAAGTATTTGAAAACTTTCACTACATTAATCATCACCTTACATGCAAGAAAAAACTAAGTAAACAACCACGCTACATGAACTTAAGGGTGAAGAGAAGAAACTAAGCACTTAGACAAACTTGGTCTCCTACTGCTGAGGGTGATCTCCCTCGTTCCCATTTGGTTGTTGTTGCTGCACCAAACCCCTTGCTTCCTTCAATTCCAAGAACTCGGGGCAGGTGGTCGTCGCGTGGCCTTCCTCATCGTGGAGGTCACAATAGGGTAACTCCACCCTACCCCCTCTTCCTCTTCTTCCTGCTTTTCTGACTCTCCTCCTTTTTTCCCAGCCAATCGCCATGGTCTGTTGAGGCGGTGGAGGGGATGCCCTTGGCCTCTGCCCCCACCTAGGGAGGTCAACCCCCTCTTCCTGGAAGTTGTCTTCCTCTTGGTCGAACTTTCTCTTGGGAGCCCCTACTCTCCCCCCCCTGCTGCCTTGCCTCTGGCTCACTCAGCTTGGCCAGCCTTCTCGCGAACTCCGGGTTGGCCTCCTCACTCTCGACTTCTTCTGCCACCCTTTCCATCAACTCTTCAAAGGACGAAGGAGCTCTTCTCTTGAGGTCCATCTTGAAGAAACCCTCCCGCAACCCCAACGTAAAGGCAAGCTTGAGGGTGTACCCGGGCACTTCTTGGACGAGGAGAACCTCCTCCCTGAACCGTTCCAGATAGTGAGCCAGCGACTCCCCTGGCTCTTGTTTGATCTTGAAAAGTGCCTCGGCATCTTTCTTCCTCTTCCTTGACGTCGAGAAGCGTAGCAGGAGAACTCGGCGCAAGTCTTCGAAGGCATAGATGGATCCCGCAGGGAGTTGGTGGAACCAATCTCTAGCCTTCTCCTTCAGAGTTGTCGCGAAGAGTCGACACTTGAAAGCGTCCGTCATGGGCCTGATGGAGACTATGTCCTCAAACCACTGCAGGTGCAAGACGGGGTCATCCGTGCCGGAGTAGTGAGACATCTCCAACCTTCCGAACCCCTCTGGAACCGGGGCCGAGAGGATCAGCTCACAAAAAGGGCTTCCGATGCTCACCCCCCTTTGGGACTGGGCGAGTGGGGGCATGTCGCCTCCCCTCTCGCCCCCTACTGGCTGGGCGAGTGGGGGAATGGGACCTCCCCGCTCGCCCCCTTGGGGCTGGGCGAGTGGGGGTCTGGGACCTCCCCACTCGCCCCCTACTGGTACCTCCTTCCTGGGCTGCTGGCCTGGAGGGCTCTCACCTACTTGCTGGGGCGAGACCTCCGGACCACCTCCTCTCATGCCTTCGCCTATCGTGGCGAAAGTTGGCTGCAAGGTCTGCATGATCTCTTGCCTGAAATTTTCAAACATCTCCAACGTCGCTCCATCCACCGGGGGTTGCGAGCGACCTTGGTCGGATCCTCCACCTCCAGCCATGGAACTCATCTAAAGAGTTTCTTGAATCAGTCACACTCCACGCTCACCGCACCATGTGTTGAAACCGAGACTTGCGAACAAGACTTAGTCTCTGTGGAGTTCGGGGCCCTCAGCTAGCCGAGGGGCGACCAATCCTTACTCCTCCCAAGGGAGAGCTCTAGGTTGAAGGTGTTGGAACTAGGAACTGGACCAAGGGCTTAGTGGGGAGGTCCCGCCACATACGGGGAAGTTCCCTAGGAACTTCCCCTCCCAAGCCACTACTAAGCTTGGGCACCACTGGAAGCTCTCCTCACCCCATTGGAGAGATTTGGGGAGGGAGAGAGAGGGAGAGAGAGAGCTAGCCTAAAAACCGGATCTCTCAAATGGTGCCCCCTTGGTCCTATTTATAGGATTTTCGGATCTGGACTGCGAATAGCCAAAACCGGACTGCGAATAGCCAAATCCCGCTGTTCTGAAGCACTAAACGCAGATCACTGGACTGCGAATAGCCAAAACTGGACTGCGAAAGGGAAGCCTCCAAGCTGGGCGAGTGGGGGGGGGGGGGGGCGAACCGCCCCTCCCCCTGCTCGCCTCCTAGCTGGGCGAGAAGGGGGGGGGGGGGGGGGCGAACCGTCCCTCCCCCTCCTCGCCTCCAAGCGGGGCGAGAGGGGGGGGGGGGGGGGCGAACCGCCCCTCCCCCTGCTCGCCTCCTAGCTGGGCGAGGGGGGGGGGGGGGGGCGAACCGCCCCTCCCCCTGCTCGCCTCCTAGCTGGGCGAGAGGGGGGGGGGGGGGGTGAACCGCCCCTCCCCCTGCTCGCCTCCTAGCTGGGTGAGAGGGGGGGGGGGGGGGGGCGAACCGCCCCTCCCCCTCCTCGCCTCCAAGCTGGGCGAGAGGGGGGGTGAACCGTCCCTCCCCCTCCTCGCCTCCAAGCTGGGCGAGAGAGGGGGGGGGGGCGAACCGCCCCTCCCCCTCCTCGCCTCCAAGCTGGGCGAGAGGGGGGGGGGGGGGGGCGAACCGCCCCTCCCCCTCCTCGCCTCCTAGCTGGGCGAGAGGGGGGGGGGGGGGTGAACCGCCCCTCCCCCTGCTCGCCTCCTAGCTGGGCGAGAGGGGAGGGGGCGAACCGCCCCTCCCCCTCCTCGCCTCCAAGCTGGGCGAGAGGGGGGGGGGGGGGCGAACCGTCCCTCCCCCTCCTCGCCTCCAAGCTGGGCGAGAGGGGGGGGGGGGGTGTGAACCGCCCCTCCCCCTCCTCGCCTCCAAGCTGGGCGAGAGGGGGGGGGGGGGGGGGGGCGAACCGCCCCTCCCCCTCCTCGCCTCCAAGCTGGGCGAGAGGGGGGGGGGGGGGGGGGGGGCGAACCGTCCCTCCCCCTCCTCGCCTCCAAGCTGGGCGAGAGGGGGGGGGGGGGGCGAACCGCCCCTCCCCCTGCTCGCCTCCTAGCTGGGCGAGAGGGGGGGGGGGGGGGGTGAACCGCCCCTCCCCCTGTTCGCCTCCTAGCTGGGCGAGAGGGGGGGGGGAACCGCCCCTCCCCCTCCTCGCCTCCTCTATGAACTGGGCGAGCGGGGGGTCTCCGCCTCCACCGCTCGTCCTCCTTGCCTCCACCTCCCTTCCTGCATGGGTCGATGCTACCATGATGCTCCAATGAGCCTTTGGGAGTATACTCGGTGAATATCGGGGTTGTACACAAGAGACATCTGGAACTCCCTCACAAGAATAGTAGATGAATCTTCTTCCACCTCAAGTGATTCAGATCCAGAATCATCATCAAGTTCAAGTGAAGAAGAAGAAGAACAAAAAGCTATAGAATTCTGCATGATGGCCATAAATAGCTCAAACCACAACTCAGATGCAGAATCTGAATCTGATGAAGATGAGGTAATTTCAAGTTTTGATTTTACTCCTGAAAAATTCAAATCAGATTTTAAATTGCTATGTACAGATTTAATAGAATCTGAGAAAGAAATCACATCTCTCAGAAAAGAGTTAATAGAAATAAACAATTTCACTTCTGAAAATACTTTGAAAACATCGGAAGAGAAAATAATTTCTGTAAAAAATGAGTCAATTAAGGCTGAAATTTTATGTGTTCAACAAAATTCGTCGAACAGAGATCGACGAAATCAAATGACTTCGTCGAACGTAGATCGACTACGTTCGACGAAAGCCGAACACAGAAATTAAACATAATTTTCCTATGATCAGAGCTCAACGAATCAGAGTTCAACGAACTCTGGACACAGAGAATAAATATAACTACTCCTTAATCAGAGGTCAACGAAATCACTGCACTTTGTCAACTCGAGATCGACGAAATCAGAGTAGTTTATCAAACATATATTTTAATGATTATCAAAGAAAACTTTCAATTGGTAAAAGAAATTTTCAATTGGAAATACAATTAACAGATGCAAAAGCCAATATAACTGACTATAAGGCAATGCTTAAACCTATTATAAATATTTTAATTCCAATTGTAATCAAACAAAAAGTTATAGGATTCAATTGAATTTTCTACCTTAAAAACAAAGTCAGATAATTTCATGTTCTAACAGACTTTATCAGGTCCATCAAGATTTGAGTATTCTACTCTAGTTGCATTGATCAGAAATGATCATGACACTGAGTTTTGAATCTCTTCTGATGAGAGAATTCTGTAAGAAGGAAGGTATCAGACAATGTATTTTTGAGAAGATAAGAATTCCTTAGAATCCATTAACAGCTGTAGCAATTCAAATCTATAAAATTTTTCTATCTTAAAAATTTCTTAGAATTCTTTAACAACTGTAGCAATTCATCATATTAATAGAATCCTATTGAAACAAAATCTAGGAATCAAAATTGCTTATATTCCCATTTACCCTTCTTCTAGGGGTCTTGATCCAGGATTCCTGAAACAAGACAGGGGGAGAGAAAATTAGAAGAAGAGAAATTTCAAAGAAGAAAAGAAAATTATTAGAAGAAGAGCAATTTAATTTATGATTAAATTTTTTCAAAAGAGCAATTAATTTTATTATCTGTTCATCTCCTTAAAGCTTATAATATCTTTTGAAATATCTTATGCTTTGAGTTATTCTATTTTGGCATCCTAAATCAAATAAGGGGAGATTGTTGGATCAACCAGTATTGATTTGGATTAGGATCCCTGCATGTTTTAATTAGGATCCCTATATGTCTTTAATTAGGATCCATGTTTTATATGTCTTTAATTTCAAATCTGTATCCCAACTCAAATAGAGGGAGATTGTTGGAACCCAAATTTTGATTTGAGTTAAGATCCATCTTTATGGTCTAAGTTTCTATCATAACACATCTTGTATAAACTAGATCAAATCTCATTAAGACAAGAGACTCAGAAAAGAAAATAATATAAGTTCTCTGCGTTCGACGAACGACATACTGCGTTCGACGAACTCCTCCCTGCGATCGACGAAAAGCCAGCATCGCTTGACGAAATGACTCCAAAGCTGCGTTCGACGAAAACCAAGCAGCGCTCGACGAAAAGCTGCGTTCGACGAAATCCAAGCAGCGCTCGACGAAAGTTCTCTCAGCGTCTCAGCGGTCGACGAGCTGATTAAGTCTCAGCGGTCAACGAAATGTTCAGTTCGACGAACTTCAAGCTGAGATCGACGAAATATTTTCAGCTTTATAAAAGAGACTTTCTCAGCTCGACTAAAATTATATATGTTGTCAAAACTGACAAAGCAATATTTTGAATGTTTTCTATAAATTATCACTGCCTCACATTAATGATATAGCCGTTGCAGAACAACAATTAATATAGCCGTAGCAGAACATTAATGATATAGCCAAGGTTTTAAATGTCGGCCGACATGTCCGACATGTCGGCCGACATGTCCTGTTTGATAAGAAAACGACTTGCATAATCAAAATATATAGGTTATGGCGTTTTCGAAAATGTCGGCCGACTTTTTGTATAAAACCCGACATTTCGGCCGACACGCAATAATCATTATAGCCCGACATTTTGAAATGTCGCCTAAATTGAATTAAATTAAAGTGAACCGCTGTTTAGCGCTGTCCATCGCTGTTTAGGGTTTTTATATACCTCATCGAACCGGCCAAACATTTGAATGATTAGAAAGATAATAATATTTAAAGATAGATTTGAGTATTTAAGAAATATATACAAGTATACAACTACCAATAAAGCTAAGATATTATGTTACAAGTTACAATATAAATATTTCTTAGAAATCCGACATATTGAAATGTCCCCGACATGTCTCCGACATCCGACATCCGACATCTAAAATCCCAATCCGACATGTCTCCGACATCCGACATTTAAAACCTTGGATATAGCTGTTGAAGAACAACTTAAATTAAAGATGATAGTTTATCTTCTCGAGGAGTCCAGATAATAAAAAGAGAATCTATCTCATTCCTTATTCCAAGTATTGAGAGAAGGAGAAGAATTGAACATAAGAGAGAGAAGCTCTCCAGATTACATACAGACAGAGCAAGCACAAAGAAGAAAGACAGAGAACAATATATTATTATCTATCTTGTTTGCTAACTCATCTCTGCAGATCATCTTCATCCTGAGACACCTAATCCAGATCATTAGCTCAGGATCTCAACTGCAGAAGAAGAAGAAATGAGTACTACATTCTAAAGAAGAAGCTTCCTCACCTGATTATCAAACACTAATCAAATCAGGGGGAGCTCTTCAACATCATCAAGGATCATCTAAAGTCTTCTTAGAAAGAGAAGAACAATATATTTTCTGTTTTACTTTAACTGTATAAAGGGTTATAACTCCCTTCAAAAGTTACAGCCATTGGTGGCAGGGCACCTGATCAAAAACCTGTAGTTGGGTTAGAACACCTGATCAAAAGCTCACTTGGTGTGTGGACACCTGATCAAAACTCCCTTGGTGGCAGGGCACCTGATCAATAACCTGTAGTGGAATCCTACCAAGTGTGGTAGAAGAGTAGACGTACCCAAGTTTAATGGGGAAATACTATAAAATTCCTGTGTCGTCTGCGTTATGCTTATTTTGCTGTGTTGTGTGCTGTGCTTTCTTATTTTATTTTATAACTCACTTTGCAATACACATATAAGTAACACTATTTTAATTCCGCTATAAAATTAAGTGAAAAACCTTTTTAAACTC
This sequence comes from Dactylorhiza incarnata, assembly GCA_033032865.1. Classification (NCBI taxonomy): domain Eukaryota; kingdom Viridiplantae; phylum Streptophyta; class Magnoliopsida; order Asparagales; family Orchidaceae; genus Dactylorhiza; species Dactylorhiza incarnata. Next base: position 10,112,531 of record JAWHQI010000053.1, read on the forward strand.
TATTCACCCCCCTCTAGAGTAAATCTAAGATCTAACCTCATCTTCACTTACTCTTTGATGCATTGAACGAGGTAATGTTTTGTAAAGAACTACTCAACTGCGGTGTGAATCGACTCAATCACACTTGATGAGGTGGGTGCAATACCAACACTCATGTATACATTACGAAGTTAAGATATTTGTGATGGAGGGCAAACATTAGTTTTTAGTAATGAATATACTCTTTTTATATTTTGCTTCTTGCTGCCGTGAATGAGTTGCTAAAAGTATCTCTAAATTTTTTTTTTCTGTTTGTAGGAAGGACCTCAAAAACTGCCAAGGTTTTGTCTTGGAGTTGGTCTCTTAAATCTCCTCATTCGAATAAAGGTGCCTGTGGCAAAAATTGTGAATCTTGCAGTCCTGGTAAACATCGGATAACGCTTGAAAAGATTTATGCTGAAGAGGTGAATCTTTACAAGGAGGTCAAGGTAGACCTTATATCCCATTACATCTTAGTCCTGATGTAGCTTTTAAAATATTTAGAAACTATCATTTTGGTAGTGGGGAAATTTGAATTAGTTTGTCTCTTTATCCAGTAGAATTAAGATCTCTTATTTCCTTGGACATTGTTAGAAAAGAGGAGAAAAGAAATACTTGGTGCAATATTATTCATCCTCAAAGGGGAACTATATAGGATTACAACAAGACACCACACACCGATAAGCGGTGTGAGACTAAACTCCAATACTAAAATATAAATACTTTCAACATTCCCCCTCAAGCTGAAGGGGAACCCTTCAACTTGAACACAACATAAAAGAAAAGGTAAATAGTGGTTGTCAACGTGAGACAAAACAACAGCCACCGAGGCCCAACCGCGTGTCACCGGGATACTTCAACCGGGCAAAGGCCACACGACGTTGGTCCACAAACCGACCATGAGCACACTGGATGCTCCCGGAGCTGAAACCAGGTCAACCAACAAAGGCCAAACCACACCTACGTAACATAGAAGAAAAAGATGGGGAGACACACACAACATACGAAATATGCCTGGAGGCCGTGTGTGACTAAGGCAGGAGTCGGGAAAGAGGCATCCGAGTCGCCGGTATCACAAACACTCCCCCTCACGTGGAACACGTGCATGAAGGCATAGACTCGCATGGAGACACAGACGAAAACAATCAGAACAACAACTATGGATAATGGTTGCCGGCAAGGCCACGATCCAGAATGTAGCGAGCAAAGCACAAGTCAGCTGCGAGCAGAAGGCTCAAGCAGCTGCGAGCAGAGTGCTCAAGCAGCGGCGAGCAGAGAGGCTCAAGCAGCGGCGAGTGAGAAGGGAGGAAGAGAAGAGCTCGGCACCCAAAGGGCAGCAGCACGGAAACCAACGTCCATAGCACGTGACTAGAAGACACTACCAACTCAATAACTAAGACAACAACACAACACAAAAACTACAGCGACACTTTAAAAAATTGGAGAGGGCACGACATAGCAACATCGGCACAGGGCGGCAAGGCCGGAGAAGTAGCCGGAGAAGTGGAGCAGCGGCACGGTTGGGAGAAGAAGCTCCAGCGGCAAGAAGGTCGACTCCAGCGGCAGGAAGGCCGGGAGAAGAAGAAGCGGCAGATCTTCCAGATGGGATCGACGCTGACGCTGACGAGGATAGCGCAGAGTGCAGACGGCGAGGAGGGCGACGACGCAGGCGACGACATCGTCGTTGGTCGCATCACAACAGCGGGTCGATGAAGAAGAAGCGGAAGAGGACCGCACGCAGCCGATGGAGCAGGTGTCGGCGATAACAGAGAACGAAGAAAGGAAACTGCGCTGTCGACGACGACGGAGTGCTCGATTCCAGCGAAGGAGGAAGACAGGCAACGACTACTTGCAAACCCAGAGCCGCTCCCGTCGATGGAATCAGCCGTCGATTCCGTCGACGGGAGCGGGAGCAGCGCAGGGACGAGATTCGTGAGGAAAAAATTCGGAAATCAGAGAGGAAGCCACCGAGAAATTAGGTCTCCAACAATTAGGGCGACGAAATTTCAGGGAGGAGTCAATTCCTGCTCTGATACCATGTTAGAAAAGAGGAGAAAAGAAATACTTGGTGCAATATTATTCATCCTCAAAGGGGAACTATATAGGATTACAACAAGACACCACACACCGATAAGCGGTGTGAGACTAAACTCCAATACTAAAATATAAATACTTTCAACAGACATAATTAATAATTCCAATCATTCCCCATTGTACTTCTCATTAACATATCACGAACTTTCTCAACTATTTACACACATATTAGCTGTCTAATTATTACTATCTTATCTGTAATAACTACTAATTTCACCAAGTTTGTAAGCATAATTATCTCCCACGCTGTAGTTCATAATTTTTTTCTTAAATTCTTCATAAAAATGATATTAAAGAAAAAATGATATTAAAAAATCACTCTTAAAATATAACTTTATTGAAAAGGTTATTCACCTCATTTCTTTATTTCACTTGTTTGGTTTGCAACTTCTTAAATTGTAACAGTGTCAAGGCAATTTTTGCGTGTGAAGTTCATGTTTACCAAGATTTACTGTGTTGAGTACTAACTTCAAAACTTTAATTTCTATCTTGAAATTGGTATCAATAATTTAATTCCGTTGACTTCTGTTTTAATCATTTTGTTCTATGTATTTCAAATGTTTTGGAGTGTGAATATCAATATCGATTATCATGGTTTTACACTGGATTTCCTCTGGCATTTATGCCATTTAATAAATTATTTAAGAATTTTCATCATCATGGTTCTACATTGGATTTCCTATGACCACTGACATTTATCTTATTAAATAAATTTTGTAAGAATTTTATTATTTTAGTCCTTTTTGTTTACGTCCTTTTTGTATATTAGCTTCTACCTACCACATTAGCTATTGCATCTCTTTCATGTTTTCTTTATTACTTCAGATTCTAGAGGATCTGCCACCAATTTTAGTTTAGTGGATAATATCCATAGCTTAAAATGTCAACTATCAGCCACTTTAACAAGATTGCTTGATAACACCATCATTCAATGCCACCATCACAAGATCTTCTAAACCTTTCTTCTCAAAATGAGTCATTGTTTGTTAGTTTCTAATATTGCCATATGATGTTGCTAGGCTCTGCATTAAAATAGAAATTGTTGGTAATATACTCTGACATCAGGAAACCAATATAACATTGTGCATAGATCCTAGGCACATCCACCTGTAATGAGTTGTCTTTCGGTTGTGTGCATAGTTTCTAACATGGTATTAGTGCAAGTTAGGCTGAATGACCCACTACCGCATCACTCAATTTGAAAATATAGTTTCACATAGGAAAACCATTATTTTATATCGTGCACTTAATATTGATCTCGAGACCTACTGCAACCAATTGATTTTGGTTCGAATGCATAGGCTCTAACAAAAAACTAGTTAATAAATTTCAACACCTTGTCGGCTTTATTTAACCATAATCATATCTTCTTGATCACCAAAGCTATGTCCTTAGTGTCCCACTTTTGAAATCACATTGCACATGTGTCCCTTGTTGTTTTAATACTCATTGTAATGCTAACTAGTTTTTGTGGAACCATTATGGTTCTAATCCCATTATCTTAGTGATGTAAAGTAAACGTTTTAGGCAGTAATTATTGAAGAAAGAAGTAAGAATTTTTTTTATTTCTTTGGCATCCAACCCTTAAATATGCACAAGGATGCACAGTTTAAAATATGTAGAGTTATGGTGTATAAGACTCTGTTTGGTTCGTCTGCAGCGATGTGAGAATCAGTGGCGGGAAATAGTGATGAGAAAATTTGCTGTTTTGCATAACAACAACAACACTCAAGCCTTTATCCCTCCATAGTGGGGTCGGCTATATGGATCCTCTGTCGCCATTGCGCCCTATCTTTAATCATAGTCTCACTAATGCCTAAGTACATAATGTCTTTCCTTATAGTTTCATTCCATTAGAGGCATGTACATAGGATATGTATATATGAGACCATTAGAGGCACCCGTTAGGTGTTGTGAGAGTTTAGTCACTAAACATGTTAAACGGGGGAGGGGTAGACCAAAAAAGACTTGGAGTGAAACTATAAGGAAAGACATGACGTACTTAAGCATTAGTGAGACTATGATTAAAGATAGGGCGCAATGACGACAGAGGATCCATATAGCCGATCCCACTATGGTGGGATAAAGGCTTGAGTGTTGTTGTTTTGTCCTAGGCGGTGTCGGCACATGGGGTTCGGTTGGTTACATACACTAAGCATGGGGGTCCTTGTAGTTGGAAGGGCAATCACATGCTCCAGGATGATGCTTCTCTCTTGAGGACCCAAACAACTTTAAAACAATTTAGAAGATCGACTTGGTGGACCTCTATGCCTTCCTATGGCATATGAAGGAAAGTACCCCATCTGACATCACGACCAACGACAACACATGGAAGCATCCCCATGCACAATCGATTCTTGACTCCTACTCCACAAAGGCTCCCCTGCACAATTCTACAAATGACAACATCCCTCTGTTACTAAGGTGCCAATGCATTTCTGTCAGACAATATCATTACGTTTACGCCCAGGATGACAAAATTAAGATGTCAGTCACAAAGATTTTAGCCGCCTGTACTATCCCGTTGAGCGCTAGCCCTTTTTCCAGCCCAATGCTCCTTGTCTGCAGGCATGGTTATTAGGATCATGATCCCACATTATGTAAATCGTTCCGGATCTTACCCAGGATTGAAATTGGCACCTCTACATCCGGGATCGCGATCCGGATCTTAGGATCGTGATCCCGACCCGATTCAACTGATCTTGCTAAAGGAAAATAAAAATGCATCCAACCATATCCCGACCCCATTCAATTGGTCCACGCACATACCCCATCGCTTAATCATATCATAGTTCCGACCCCCATACCCCATCGTTGAATTATATCCCGCCGCTTCACCCTATCACGACTGCCGACTACCGACGAAGGCCGAGGGAGACGTCTTCGGTCGCTTCTTGTCCAGATGATGTCTTCCATTCCCAAGTTCCATTCCAAGCGGCTCCTACATCTTCTCTTATATTCCAACATTTAATTGGATGATGCAAAGTTCAATACTTCAATTTCATATTTTAAGCCTTAATTTATGAATGTTTTAGGATCTTGCGATCCTCGATCCCATCCTACGATCTGATCTAACCTCGAAATGATCCGATCTAACCTCGAAATGATCCGACCTAAGATCTCGATCCTGACAACCTTGTCTGCATGTAAGACATTAGTTGGCAATTTTGTGCCGACTATCAAGAACTGAACAAAACAACAATGGATGATTTGTTCCCCATTCCAATGATTTAGGAGTTGCTCGACGAGCTTCGCAGACTACTTGCTTCTCCAAGCTAGACCTACATTGAAGTTACCCTTCAGTTAGACCATGACTTCAATAAAACCGTCTTCCAGACACATGACGAACATTACGAGTTTTTGGTCTTACCCTTCAGTTTGACCAATGCCCCTTCACCTTCCAAGCTCACCATGAAAACATCTTTCGCCAAGCGTGGTTAGGCACACTTTAGTAATTTTGATGATATATTTGTGTATAGCCTCACATGGCGAGCTCATCTCAATCATCTCAAGGGGACACTCAACACCTTATAATAACACTCCCTCTGTATAAACCCAAATAATGACATCAAAATTAGAGAGAATGTTGATAGGTTTAAGTAATAATTCAAATCCTCAGATATTAGAGGCGTCTTTTCGGAGCAAGTAATGAAGCTCTATTAGAGACTCTATAGTTAAGCGTGCTCCGGTTGGAGTAATTCTGGGATGGGGACCTTCTGGGAAGTGCTTATAGGCCACATGGAAAAGGAAAAAAATCGTGCGGTTCAGCTCAATAAGGGCTCGGATAAACCAAAGCGAACAATTCTTCTGATATTGTGAGGGTTGTGTCGTTACACTAACAACGTAGGGCTAACCTTGGAGGTTCCTCCTTGGTATTTCTCTTCTCCACTCGTTCTCTTCTTCTCTGGTAGTTCTACCTTGAAGAAAAGACACATTTTTCAGATAGGGCTATTGTTGCAGAAGAAGGGGATGATGGACTGGAACAAGAGACGAATAGACAAACTTGGTGTGTGCACTCGTAGAAAACATGGGAGACCTGAAAACAAAGAATGACATCAAATAATCCCAAATGCAGACCTTATGATATGTCAGACATTTAGTTCTTAATTCCTTCTATTGTTATTTTATTATGTTTTCAATATTTACCGTTATGCCCCTAGATGTTAGAGCAAAAGTGTTGAAACCATAAACCGGTCTCTTGAGGAGTTCGGACCCACATGGGGTGTAGCCTACACCTACTTCTCCCTCATTGACACTCTTGACTGTTGACGAAGAAAAACGAATAGACCCAAAGCTGTAGCGAGGAGGTCCCGCAATACACCCGGAAGATCTTAGAGAGCTTCCCCTCCCAAACCAATGCTCAACTGGGCACCTTGGAGGGCAATACGAGCCAACCAAAAAATAACCAGGAGGAGAGAGCCCAAAAAGATCGGATCTCCTCCAAGGTGCCCTTAAGAGTCTATTTATAGTTTTTCTAGTCTGGTTTGCAAATAACGTAAATCCACCTTTTAGTTTTACTAATCGCACCCCAAATTGGTCTGCTAACAACCTAACTCTGTTGTTCTGAAGGGCTATTGGCAGCCCACAAAGGGTATCTAGGTAATTTCCTCACTTAAACCTTTCTGGGCGAGTGGCCCATGAAAGCACCACTCCCACATCTGGGCGAGTGGTCTGTGAAGGCACCACTCGCCAGATTCCTCGCGTACTAGACTCTCTAAGTTCCACTGGGCGGGTGGTCCATAGGGGCACCACTCGCGAGATCACTGGGCGAGTGGGGTTCCGCCCTCACTCGCCTGACCTCAAGCGCTTTCGCACTCCTAAGCGAGTGAGTGCTTTGCGGATGAGGCTTGCACTCGCCCTGAGGCTTCCCTCCCTCCTGTGACCTGGGCGAGTGATCCTCCAGCACTCTTGGCGAATGCCCTTCTTGACCTACCTTGCATGCCCCTTGACCCTTTGGGACCCGGGGACCCACTCGACGAATACGGGGTTGTACACAATCCCCGCTCTTTGCGAGCGAGTTCTACGCTCGGAAAGAAAATTCAAACCCCTAGTATTCGGTGAGTGCTTACTGACTTGGAGAGAATATTTTTGGTGGGCCCCTCCCCTTTGCTATATATATATCTCAGATCGCTGCGTTGAAAGTTCCAGTCTTCCACTTACTATCTCTTTTTCCCTCTGAGCTCTCGCCATACCAATGACGTTCATGAGGCCATCGCCGAGACCCCTTTCGCAAGGACTGCTAGAGCGTTTCGCCGCCGCGCAGGAGAAGAATACTTCCAAGTCCGCTCGATACGCCCCCTGGCTCTCGTCGAAGAGGGATCCGGCCTTACCCTACCATCCAAGGAAGGCCAAGGTGGTTCGGCGGGACCACTTGGCGGCCGAGCCCGCTTCAAGGACTCCGCCCCCTTCTCTCAATCCTTCCGACAACATCGTTGAGGTAATATGATCTATCTTGCTCTATGGTCAATGCTGGTGATGCGCTGCCTCAATATTCGAGATCACTCGCAGGACACGCGGGGGACAGGAGCCGACCCCAAAACCAGCCTGGCGGGCGCCGACGTGCTCCCGCCTGTTATTAAGGACGTTCCGCCGGTCCAGGAATCCTGCCCTCCCTCCACCCTTGGCGGGACCCTGCCGGAGACCGGTAAGCCGCTTGTTATTTTCTCGCCTACCCTGCCACCTGTCTTCTTTCTTACCCTGTCTTCCGCAGCCTCCACCTTCGGAACCACGGGGCTATCCTTGGTCCCGCGCAACTCTCCAGCCCGCGAGACCATCATCATTCTTCCGACACAGGAGCTGGAACACTCGGCTGGGAGGGACCTCAACCGCGATTCCCCTGTCGCCGATTTGGCCAACACCTCCGCCGCCAACCTGGTTCTTTCTCGCCCGGGCAAGGGAAAATCGCTTCATCCCCCCAACCAGCCATTCGCAGGGCAACCTAGCTCCTTTCGCCAACCCCCCGTCGAAGAATATGTACCAGGTTAGTTGCTTCCTTCGCTTTGACCTTACTCGCGAACAACTAGAAAAGACTGTCTAACTTTCGCTCCCGCAGGCTACCGAAAGGCCTCATCGATGGACCCTCAGTTTGAGGAGGAGGTGAACTCGCCGCCCCCTTCTCCCAGCGACCTCTCGGGCTTTCTCGGAGATCCTGCTGATCCCAGGACGATGAAGGAGCGGATGACTGAGGTCCTCGACAAGCTGATCTGGATGCAACGATACCTAGCCAGCCAGACGGAAGAGCACCGGGCGGCCTTCGAGCGCAGGTTGAGCGCTCTCGAGAGGGACTACTCACATCTCGTGGGAGAGATGGAGCGTCAGGGAGGCGGGTGTGAGGGGACCTCCCCCGGGAGGCACATCGCGCGGGCTAGGGATCAAATGCGCTTGGTCAATCAAGAGCTCACGACTGTAAGTGCGTATTACTACCCGCGAGTGCCACCAAGGCCGGGGAGGCGAGACCGGGGTCGATGACAATGGACTCAATACTGAGCCTACCGACACTCGCCTCCTATATCCCCTCACCCCGTGCAGTAAATTTATTTCTGTAATGCATGTCGAGATCGGCCCTGTAATGTAAACAATCCTGTATATTTAAACGTTAATCGTGTTTCTATTTCGCATAATTTCCTTTACGTTTTGCCGAGTGGTGAACTTAATGCTTTGATCTCGCCTTGCTTTATATTGCTTTCGCCTACTCTGCGCGCGGCGCTTGCCGCCCGTCGGCGAGTGGGACAGAGGTGAGGCTGGCTCGAATCCCGAGGCGTCGGGGTAGCGCGGTCACTATCCGCACCCCCACGCCTCAGAAAGTTCTTGATTTCTTTATTTTTCTATGAATAGCCAGGCCCACCCACCACATTTATCACTTTCATTTTAACTTCTCTCTTCCTTGCTTTCGCACTCACACTCACGCCTCTCTCCAGATTCCTTTCGCAACCTTTCTTCCACGCAATGGTGGTCGAGTCCGATGGTAGGGGCAGGTGCGCTCAAGCATTCACCAACCATGATTTCGCTATCTGCGACCTGTCTGAAGAGGATTTCACCATGGCGATCGCTGACTACGTCCCGCCGGGGTTCGTTGCGCGCCGCCCTGGAGACCGCGACCGCATCAACCAATTCTTGCCAGACACTCTCGCCATTCCCTTGGAGCACTTCGAGGTTGGACTCGCCTCCCCCTCTGGCCCGAGCCGCGCCAGACCTTCCGCTACTTCGACGTCGTGCCCACACAGCTGAACCCCAACTCCATCGCTATGCTGGGAGCATTCGCCTGCTATCTTCGGGAGGAGGGGATCGAGTTCTCCCTCCCCGTCTTCCGCAAATTATTCAACTTTCGGGCGAAAGGCGGGGTAGCCTTCTTCTCCGGCCAGAGCCTGCTCAGGATCACCGGTACCGCCAACAAGAACCATGTCTGGGGGTTCGGCGATTCATCTTCGTGACCGGGAGCTTCGGCAACACCCTTCTCGCGCCAGTGCAGGAAGATGAGTCGACCTACAGGCCTCCTTCGTTGGGGGGCTATGAGGCCAAGCTCCACCTGTTCATCCAAGGGCACGACATGGACGTCGTGTACCTGCGGAAGTACGTCAATTCGCTCCCGCCAGTCCTGCCGGGAGAGGTTAAGGAGAACTAATTCAACCCCAGCTCCCGCCTACTGTTATCCGTTTTTCTTTCTGACTTAATCCATCTGATGCAGGGATCCGAGATCTCCCCCTCCACCCGCCGAATGCGGGTGTGGTGACTCCCGACGCCGCCCTTGCGCGGTCCGCTGCCGAAGCCTGCCGCACAGATCTGGGCTCCTCGAAGCCCAGCGGCCAAAAGCGAAAGCTTGACGCGGCTACCGGTTCTCCTTCTAAGCGGTCCAAGCCTTCATCAACCGCCAAGGGTAAAGCGGTCGCCGCCGAGACTCCTGAGACGAGTGCCCCGGTCGCGGCGGTTAGGACCTCCAGCGTGCCGGCGGGGTCTTCCTTGGGACCGTCGCCGAAAGGGCATCGAAATTTCGCCCTGGGTGAGAAGTACGTCGATGAAGCAGGCGAGCCCCTGCTCCAGTGGGACCGAAAGGCCAACCGACCTCCATTTCCACCCTCCTTCCGACCTGGATGGAGCAGGAAACCACCAGCGGCGAGGCCGTCCTCCATGCTCTCGCACTTTCGCTAATAGTTCGCGCGCTCGTATGCCGTCCTCCATGCTCGTCATTCGCTAATAGTTCGCGCGCTCGTATGCCGTCCTCCATGCTCTCGCACTTTCGCGCACGTGCTCACGTATCACTTGCTCATTCGCATACCGCTGACCCTTAGTCCTAGGCCGTGACCAAGACGTTCTCGCCCCATAGGTGCGCCACACGATCGCAACTCATTCGCGCGCATCCATGCCCTTTTAGGACTTAGGTGGCCGCGTTGATTTCTACCGGTAGCGTGACCACGCTGAGAGCTCACCTCGTCCCGCACGATTCTTACACCCCTTGGGGTAGGTTGTCACCCCGGGTGCATTCGCCGAACGAGTGTCCTTCTTGAATGACCCCATTTGCCGGGCGAGTGCCCTTCTCGATGGACCCCATACGCCAGGCGAGTGTGTTGGGCATTATGCCTTCAATATCTCTAGATTTGAAAAAGAAACACAAATATATATAAGTGAAGTTGTTTTTGATATTATATTTAAGTTCATGATATGACAGATACATCAAAGCTATATCACTAGTATATAAACGATAGAAGTAATGAAAATCAACCAAGTAAAATATCGTCTCAAGACTCAGCAGAGAAATCATGGAGAAAAGTATCATATCGTCGAAACAGTTTCGACGATATCGTCTTGATAAAAGCACATCGTCTTGAAGGATGAAGAAAGCTTGTCATAGATAAAGTTAAGTCCAGATGTCGACGACATCGTCGTGAAGAAAACTTGTCGTAGATAAAGTTAAGTCCAGATGTCGACGACATCGTCGTGAAGAAAGCTTGTCGTAGATAAAGCTAAAGCTCAGATGTCGACGACACCGTTCTGAAGAAAGCTTATCGCAGTCACAGCTAAGATATCTCCACGATATCGTCAAGAAGAAGTAATATCATTGAGATATTACATAAAGCCTTGAAGAAGTATGTATGTCGACTTAATGGAAGCATACGACTTTGAAGATCGAAGACATATTGCATATAAGGAAGTATCTCGGCGATATCGTCTAGAAGAAGCAATCTTATTGAGATAACCAACCAAATACTGAAGTAGAAAGTATATCGACGACATCGTCGTGAAGAATATCTGTTGATCAAGACGATATCGTCTTGAAGGAACAATATCGTCTTGACAGTTGCAGAGTTACATTTAATGCGCAGACATTCTTGGAAATGAATAATCAGGGAACGCGTACGCCGCCTATCTTGCGCACAAATCAAGGAGCCATAAATGAAATATTCTATACAAAATATGGCCGTTATACTGTAGTTAAGAAAGAAATTTATTATTTCTATTTTTTGCAAGTTCCAAGAAAGGATAGCAATAATGACAAAGAATTTCCAATTCTGCAAGACATTTTCAAACGAGGAATTGATTATGCAATCAAGAAGGGCCTTTATGCATAAGTGTAGAGGAGTATAAAAGAAAGATTTTTTTTCTACAGAATATACGGTTACTTAGTATTATTTCTCAAGTTCATTCTGATATACACTTACAGAAGAGAAAGAAAACCAAAAGAAGTCTTCATTGCTGCTGGGTTGTGAAGTTCTACAGAAGATTCTGAAGAAAGGTTCATTGATAAATCATTGGACTTAGAAGAAGAAGAAGATCTGTTATTCAAGTGTTCATTTTCCGAAGTCATCTCTTCTACAACAACAATTCTGTACTACTTTGTAGGACTCTTTGTGAGTCTGAGTTGGTAGGATCTAGTGATAGATCTGAGTTGGTAGGGTTCTTTGTGAACCTGAGTTTGATAGGATCTTGCTGAAGATCTGAGTTTGTAGGACTTGTAAAGTCTGAGCCTTGTAGGGTTTTGTGTGAACCTGAGTTGTAAGATCTGAGTATAGTGAAAAGATCTGAGTTGGTGAAGTTGCCTAGTCCAGCACACTGCTAGATAGGTGGGAGTGACAGTGGACTACCTCTAGACACATTGTCTAGTTGGGAACCACTATAAATCATTGTGTGTTTTCTGTGATGCTTGTGTGCTGTGATAAATAAACTATTAAATAGCAAAGAAAATTGAAAACACCTAATCACTCCCCTCTAGGTGTAGTTTATAGTCAACCCATATCTTTCAGAGTGCCCTTCTCGATGGACCCCATTCGCACGCCTCATATTGAGAGACTTACCTCGTTTTGATCTCTCCTCTCTCGGATTTTCATTCCCTATCTTGCCTTCATCAGGAGTCGCCACCGAGTGAGCCTGTGACCCTGCCAGCTAGGTGAGAGCCTTGTCAGCGGGTCTGCTCGGGGTCAACTTTAATTTGAAACTTTTCATCCTGCCGCCGAGTGAGCCTACGACCCTGCCAGCTAGGTGAGAGCCTGGTCAGCGGGTCTGCTCGGGGCCAACCTTACTTTGAAACTTTTCATCCTGCCACCGAGTGAGCCTACGACCCTGTCAGCTAGGTGAGAGCCTGGTCAGCGGGTCTGCTTGGGGCCAACCTTACTTTGAAACTTTTCATCCTACCACCGAGTGAGCTTACGACCCTGCCAGCTAGTGAGAGCCTGGTCAGCGGGTCTGCTCGGGGCCAACCTTTGAAACTTTTCATCCTGCCACCGAGTGAGCCTACGACCCTGCCAGCTAGGTGGGAGCCTGGTCAGCGGGTCTGCTCGGGGCCTACTTTTGAAACTTTTCATCCTCCCACCGAGTGAACCTACGACCCTGCCAGCTAGGTGAGAGCCTGGTCAGCGGGTCTGCTCGGTGCCAACCTTTGAAACTTTTCATCCTGCCACCGAGTGAGCCTACGACACTGCCAGCTAGGTGAGAGCCTTGTCAGCGGGTCTGCTCGGGGCCAACCTTTGGAACTTTATTTCCTGCCATCGAGTGAGCCTACGACCCTGCCAGCTAAGCGAGAGCCTGGTCAGCGGGTCTGCTCGGGGCCAACCTTTAAAACTTTCTTTCCTGCCACCGAGTGAGCCTACGACCCTGCCAACTAGGTGAGAGCCTGGTCAGCGGGTATGCTCGAGGCCAACCTTTGAAACTTTCTTTCCTGCCACCGAGTGAAACTACGGCCATGCCAGCTAGATGAGAGTCTGGTCAGCGGGTCTGCTCGGAGCCAACCTTTGAAACTTTTCATCCTGCCACCGAGTGAGCCTACAACCATGCCAGCTAGGTGAGAGCCTGGTCAGCGGGTCTGCTCGGGGCCAACCTTTGAAACTTTCTTTCCTGCCACCGAGTGAGCTTACGACCCTGCCAGCTAGGTGAGAGCCTGGTAAGCGGGTCTGCTCGGGGCCAACCTTTGAAACCTTTCATCCTGCCACCGAGTGAACCTACGACTCTGCCAACTAGGTGAGAGCCTGGTCAGCGGGTCTGCTCGGGGCCAACCTTTGAAACCTTTCATCCTGCCACCGAGTGAGCCTACGGCCCTGCCAGCTAGGTGAAAGCCTGATCAACGGGTCTGCTCGGGGCCAACCTTTGAAACCTTTCATCCTGCCACCGAGTGAGCCTACGACTCTGCCAGCTAGGTGAGAGCCTGGTCAGCGGGTCTGCTCGGGACCAACCTTTGAAACCTTTCATCCTGCCACCGAGTGAGCCTACGACCCTGCCAGCTAAGTGAGAGCCTGGTCAGTGGGTCTGCTCGGGGCCAACCTTTGAAACCTTTCATCCTGCCACCGAGTGTGCCTACGACCCTGCCAGCTAGGTGAGAGCCTGGTCAGCGGGTCTGCTCGGGGCTATTCATTGCAACCTTTCACTTGCCAACCTCTCCAGAGATCAACCTGAACTACCGACTAGTGAGAGCCCGACAACGAAATCGATCTAGGGCACTCCAACACCACATCACTTTGTCAGCCTCTCCAGAGATCAATCTGAACCCACCGGCTAATGAGAGCCCGGCAGCGAAATCGATCTGGGGCACTCCAACACCACATCATATAGACATATAATAGAAAAGAACAATAAACTTATACCAATTTAACATATACCTATATCTCTGGTGTAGTAGACCTTGTACGGCTTCCTGAATCCCTCCGGAACCGGGGCCGTGATGATCAACTCACAAAAGGGGCTCCTCTCCCCCATTCGGCGAATGGCATGGTCTCGCGGAGTCAGTTCACACACCTCAACACTCGCCGGGCTGGGGAAGAGCTGCCGCCCGGGGAGATCTCGCCCACTCCCTTCCGTCGCCGCCTCCTTCCCGACTCGCTGACCGGGAGCGTTCTCGCCTATCAGCTAGGGCACGACCATCGAGACTGCGGGTGTCTCAAACTCGCTCCTGGCGGCGAATGCGAGATGCAAGGTCTGCAGGACCTCCCGCTTGAAGTCTTCAAACATTCCCATCGTTACCCCACTCGTGGGTGGTTGCGAGTGGCCTGGGTCAGATCTTTCTTCCTCACCTCCAGCCATGGAGCTCAGCTAGAGATTTTCCTGTATAGGCTGCGGTCCACGCTCACTGCACCATAAATGTTGAAACCATAAACCGGTCTCTTGAGGAGTTCGGATCCTCAGGGGTGTAGCCTACACCTACTTCTCCCTCACCGAAACTCTTGACTGTTGACGAAGAAAAACGAATAGACCCAAAGCTGTAGCGAGGAGATCCCGCCACACACCCGGAAGATCTTAGAGAGCTTCCCCTTCCAAACCAATGCTCAACTGGGCACCTTGGAGGGCAATACGAGCCAACCAAAAATAACCAGGAGGAGAGAGCCCAAAAAGATCGGATCTCCTCCAAGGTGCCCTTAAAGGTCTATTTATAGTTTTTCTAGTCTGGTCTGCAAAAAACGTAAATCCGCCTTTTAGTTTTACTAATCGCACCTCAAATTGGTCAGCTAACAGCCTAACTCCGCTGTTCTGAAGGGCTATTGGCAGCCCACAAAGGGTATCTAGGTAATTTCCTCACTTAAACCTTTCTGGGCGAGTGGTCCATGAAGGCACCACTCGTCACATCTGGGCAAGTGGTCCGTGATGGCACCACTCGCCAGACTCCTCGCGTACTAGACTCTCTAAGTTCCACTGGGCGGGTGGTCCATATGGGCACCACTCGCGAGATCGCTGGGCGAGTGGGGTTCCACTCTCACTCGCCTGACCTCAAGTGCCTTTACACTCCTAAGCGAGCGAGTGCTTTGCGGATGAGGCTTGCACTCGCCCTGAGGCTTCCCTGCCTCCTCTGACCTGGGTGAGTGATCCTCCAACACTCTTGGCGAATGCTCTTCTTGACCTACCTTGCATGCCCCTTGATCCTTTGGGACCCGGGGACCCACTCGACGAATACGGGGTTGGACAAAAAGAGATGCAAATAAAATGAAATTATTCATGAAATGCATCTTATAAACAATAAATACAACAAATACTTAGTCCAAGAAAGCCCAAACTATTGAAGACTTTTTCTTAAACTTCGTATCTTAATCTTTGTCCACGATATAATTATTCTTTAATCTATCTTTTCTAGTTTTGTACAGATTCATCTTATTAGCATGCGAGTTGAAAAATCTGCCATGCTAAGTTTTTCTTTCTACTTAAATAATGATTCGAGATTTCAGGTTATACTGTTGCAGGCTTCAAGTTATAATTAGGTAATTGTTTTGACGGTATAGCATTGCCTTATTTGTTTTATGATGGCCAACCTATAGGAGGACGAGCTTGCCAAATTTCAGCTAAAGAAGATGATCTCATTACTTGAGAAGCTTGAGATAATTGAGAATGATCACGCAAGGTCCGAAAAACTACGACTAGATATTGAAACATTGCAGGCTCAAATCCTTTCTCTACAAGACTCAATTAATGCAAAATGCCTCTCTATATCAAGATCAAGGGATGAAGAACTGCACCCTCAGTTTTTGGAGTTACTGTCAGGGTATATGCTCATAAACTTATTCTTTCCTCAATTTCCGTTATTCTTCGTGATTCAATTTGTTTTAGATTCAAATAATCTTTTGAATACATTTTTCATTTTTGTGTTGCTGAACGATTAGCTATCTAATCAGTTTACTGTTCATGCTTTTCACTTTAGTTTTTTTGAAACATGGTTTACCTTCTCACTTCCTTAATCGGTTGGTGGCTTCTCTTAATTTTGAACAGCCTTTGTTGTTTGACTTGGCCATGTTTTTTAATCACATGCTAGATTTTATGCTTATAATAACTCACAAATGTGACATATGATAGTGTATGGAGATGAGTGTTACGAACCTCCTTGCGGCAGATTTGTTGTTGAGGTTGAGGAGTTGGTGGAGTTGAGAGTCTCAATCCGAGGGGGGAGCATGCCTTGACTCTACTGGTGCGTCCGGAGGCGGAGGAGAAGCTGACAATGATAAACGGAGTCTTGCCGTGCCTACCAGAGACGAAATGTTTGAGGGGGAGCTTCAAAGCCCTTAGCCCTAATTAGAGAGTAAGAGAACTAAGAGGGAGCTAAATAGGAGAACTAAAATGAAACTCTTCTTAATTGATACTTTCATCCATGACTCAAGAGGTCTGTATAAGAACTTTACAAAAAGGTCATTTTCAAGAAAAGTAACATATGAGCTAATTAAAACACAAAATACTCTAATAAAGGACTCCTAAAGATTCACAATATAGATTCAACACAAGACAACTCGATTCATAATTAAGAGAGACATAATAACAAACTTATAATAAAGACCGTAACATTCCATTCCTCTTGGATTCGAGCTTGTCGCCAAGCTCGCAAAGGGACTCAGATTGTTGAATCATCGTGCTCTCTAATTTTTCGCCAAAAGAGCGCCTTTTGACGGTTCACCGTGTTAGCAACATTGGTCTATGGTGAGCCCACTCGCGTGCACTAATGGAGTGCAGGACCCTGCAGAAGAAGGCTTGTTGTCAGTCCCTCTACTATGCTTGTGGTTGGTGTCAGCGGTCTGGGTGGCTCGATATAGGAAGTTGTGGTGGAAGCCATTTTATGCAGAACTTAGGGGTAGACGAAGTGGTAGTCAGGTGTTGTAATTTCACTGTTGGGCTCGGGGCAGAGCTATATGTTGATGAAAGAAAATTAAGAATGATGGTGTACTGTCCTGCTTGGGCAAAGTAGTCGATTGTTATGACTTAGGTGGAAGCTGCTGGATGGAGACAATATGGGTCGATGGTGGTGCGCCTTGCGATACAAAGGTTGGTTTGGGGGGGGGGGGTCTCTGTTCTTTGTTCCTATTGGCCCCTCGATACCTATCGGACTTTCGATCAAGCCAACATGACACAAAATAATCGACATGGTACTTGACCTACTGTCTTCAGGCTCTAGTGTCTCGGTTGACTGTTGTTGATCATTAGCTTCCATTTGTTGTGCCTTGTCCACTGCCTCGTTTGCCATGAGTTGCTCCAACTGTGCTATCGACTTATCACATAGCTCAATTTACCCTAGTTTGTGGAGGCTTTGGTGGTGGTGGAGATGGTTGTTGTGGCGGTGCTTACTGAGGAGGAACACCTTGTTCTCGCTGGCGAGGAAAATGTGGTGTTGGTAATTACCGCGAAGCTGGGCGCCCATGATGCGGGTGGAGAAGGAGATCATGTGGTTCATATGAGAAAAAAAATCTAGTATCCCGACGACATGTCTTGGGAAAATATCACCGAGTCTGACTTGGCTCGCATTTGCTGAGGCCCCAATGCTGCAAATTACACATACCCTAAGGAGATGGTGCAACCACATAAGCCATTAGAACTCCCAATTTCCAAACTAATCAATTAATTAGTTAGTCAGGTAACCGAACTAATCAACTAAGTAATCAATGAAATATTCCCTAGGCTCCATGTAGTAGGTGCTGGACTCAAGGCTCGCAGAGGGGGCTTGATATAATAAATAATTCCTGCTGACTTCTGCAGCTTGATCTGACTTGTGTGCTGCTCTGGGATGAATCGACACACAATCCTGTGGGTAATGACAGACAAGCGACAAATCGTGCACGTAAGATTTGATATCTGGAGGGGAAGATCAACGTGACTTGCAGATCGAGGAAGAAGACATTGAGAATAGGTGGGCTGGAAGGGGAGTTCGTGGGAGTTGGGACGATTGCTTGCAGTTTGCTTGGAGTCAACAAAAACTTAGGGGAGGTTGATGACAGTCTGAGCTTTGTGCGATTATTGTTGGAAGTTGGAACATAAACACTTGGCCGTAATGATAGTATCTTATACTTGAACCGGTGGCTCACTTTTTTTATAAGGAATGGGGAAGAGGACGGAAACATGCCACTGAAAGACTTCATTGGGACAAAAAGATGGGCTATCAAGAACGTAGAGGAGGTAGGATGGGCAGTTGGTCAGCTATAGTATGGATCGTACATGGACGATAGTTGGAGTCGGCGACTCTCCTAGGGTTCCCAGATGAGGGAACCCCATGAAAGAGGATCAAGTTGGACCTTGCGAATAGCTAGAACTTCATGCAATTGTTGGGATGAAGTGGATGGTGAAGATATGTGCTCCTCTGTGATTAACAACACGTGCTCTGCACATTATTTTAAATGTCGCCCGACATGCCCTGTTTGAACCAAAAACGACTTGCATAATGAAAATTTAAAGGTTATGACATTTTTCATTATGTCGGCCAACATAACCGATTAAATCCGCTATATCATCCGCCGCCGACATTTAAAAATGTCGCCGACATTTAAAAATGTCGCCGACATTTAGAAATTTCTCTCTGTCACAACCCTCATTTTCCCACAAATTTAATAAATATTATCAGAGCAGGGGGAAAACACGCGCCATGATGCCACGTCCTGCAGGGGACAACTACAGACGCTCAGACAAACACTCCTTACGAATAATTTATAGAGACAAGAATATGATTGAGTTTAATAAAAAGAATTTATATTTTTAGTTTAAGACCGTGTCCCTCGGTCCAGTGGATCAACTAGTCCATGAGTAGAAAACTATACATACGCAGCGGAAAATAGGTTGAATTTATCCTACATGAGCATGAAGATCAAACAGTTCAAAAATGATATGCTCATCTCTAAATTTAATATAAGTAAAGGAATGATTTTCTACTATCTTCAAAGTAGGTGATACAACAACAACAACAACAACAACAACAACAACAACAACAACAGAACCCATATAGTCCCCAATCATTGGGGGTATGGGCAGGGGAAGATTGGAAACAGACCAAACCTTTGGCCCTATGCCCAAAGTGGCTTCTCTCAGAGGAGAAAGACCGAACCTTTGACAATAGATGCTAAAGTAGGTGATATTTACTTAAAATCATGCTATGCAAGAATGCCATTTTCTATACATAAAATAACTCATGCATCCTAACATAAAACTTCTCAGAGAGCAAGTATATAAACTGACTAGCAAGTAACAACAGAAAAGCTAGCAAGTAGTCTAACACTGAAAAACCAATGCTACAACTGAAGCAAATGAACAACAACCTCACAACAGTGAGGGGAGAACGAACAACTGCAACTAACTGCAGCTCCGAAGACACCAACTCTACCACCCAAACCGCTACAGCTCCGAGCCTGAGACATTCAAAAGAAAAGAATGTCTCAGCAAGAAAGTGCAAGTGACAGCAAGAATAAACTAAGATTCTAATAAACAAGGGTTAACAACAATCAAAATAATAGATTGCAGAAAAGAGAACTAAAAAGATAAGTATTTATTAGCTTACAACAACCCGAGCCAGCTCAAACGAGTGCACTCGGTAAGAGAAATGCCTGCACCAAAGTAAGGGCCAAACTGATCAAGCCAACCACATGTCCGTCATTGCGGCTCAGAGGTGATGATCAAACTGATCAAAGCCAACCACATGTCCGTCGTTGCGGCTCAGAGATGATGGTCAAACTGATCAAAGCCAACCACATGTCTGTCATTGCGGCTCAGAGGTGATGGTCAAACTGATCAAAGCCAACCACTTGTCCGTCATTGCGGCTCAGAGGTGATGAGCAAACTAAACAAAACCAACCACTTGTCCGTCATTGCGGCTCAGAGGTGATGGGCAAACTAAACAAAGCCAACCACTTGTCCGTCATTGCGGCTCAGAGGCGATGGGCAAACTAAACATTATAATACACTCACACACACATATATGTAAACATATATGTTTATGATGAAAGGGGAAAAACACATTAATTTTATTTCAATACTAAACCCTCTATATATAGAGGTGTTACACTACAATAAAGATAATATTTTAACACTCCCCCTCAAGTTGGGCGGAAGATATCAATCATGCCCAACTTGTTCACAATCATGCTAAATATGTTCCCACTCAGTCCTTTCGTGAGAATGTCCGCTAGCTGCCTGTTGGAGGGCACAAAGGGAGTACACACAATTCTTCTTTCAATGTTTTCCTTGATAAAGTGCCGATCCACCTCAATGTGTTTCGTTCGGTCACGTTGAACGGGTTTGTGTGCGATACTGATGGCTGACTTGTTGTCACAATACAGCCGGATGGGCCCTTCTTCCACAAGGCCAAGATCCCTCAGTAGAGCCCGAAGCCATAAACCTTCACAGACCCCCTGGGCCGTAGCTCTAAACTCGGCCTCAGCACTAGATCGCGCCACAACTTGTTGTTTCTTGCTCCTCCAGGTAACAAGGTTGCCTCCAACAAGAGAGCAGTATCCAGAAGTAGATCGCCTATCGTCAACGGACCCGACCCAATCAGCATCAATATAGACTTCAATTTTTAGATCAGTATTTTGAGCAAACAGGATGCCCCTTCCTGGTGAAGACTTGAGGTACCGTAGAATCCTGTGTGCAGCATCCATATGTCGGGTCTTAGGAGCGTGCATGTACTGGCTCACCACACTCACCACATAGGAGATATCTGGGCGAGTATGGGACAGGTATATCAACCTCCCCACTAGTCTCTGGAATCCTGGGATATCTTCAATATCCCCTCCATCATCACGTCCCAGTCGGTGATTTGTTTCAATCGGAGTCTCAACAGGTCTGCATCTGCTCATCCCCATTTTTTCAAGAAGATCTAACGTGTATTTCCGCTGAGAGACAAATATCCCCTGCTTTGATCTAGCAACTTCAATTCCCAAGAAGTACCTGAGTTTTCCCAGGTCCTTGACCTCAAACTCTCTAGCCAGCTTTCCCTTCTAATTCTGAATTTCCTCCACATCATCACCTGTTATAACGATATCATCAACATACACAATGAGAGCAGTAGTTTTCCCAAGCCTATGTTTGATGAACAGCGTATGATCGGCGTTGCTCTGACTATATCCAAACGAAACCATAGCCTTATGGAAGCGACCAAACCATGCTCTCGGGGACTGCTTTAGCCCATATAGAGCCTTTAACAACTTGCATACTTTTCCTGCCGCATTACCTGGAGTAAGACCTGGAGGGGGAGCCATATAGACCTCCTCTTCCAAGTCACCATGGAGGAAGGCATTCTTCACATCCAGCTGTAATAGGTCCCAATTTTTGCACGCAGCAACGGATAGTAAGACCCTGACTGTATTCATCTTGGCCACCGGAGCAAACGTCTCCTGATAGTCGATGCCATGGGTTTGAGTATAACCCCTTGCAACCAACCTCGCTTTACATCTTTCGACAATCCCTTGGGGGTTCTGTTTCACCGAGAACACCCACTTGCACCCACCAAGTTTTTTCCCGTGGGGAAGAGGAACCAAATCCCAAGTATGGTTCTTCTCTAGAGCCTTCATTTCCTCAACCATCGCCTCACGCCACACAGGGACCTCAAGATCCTGCTGCCACGAAACAGGTATGGAAAAAGCAGCAAGGGAAGAGACAAAGGTCTTGTAGGAAGGAGAAAGAGAATCATAAGATACATAGTTTGATAGAGGATGACGAGTACAAGACCGAATACCTTTTCGAATGGCAATTGGAGAATCAGAAGGCCCTGAGTCAGGATCCACTGACTGTCCTGGTAGCATAGCTGGATCTTGTGTGCTTGTCCTCTTTACACGTCGAGTATATACCTGCAAGGGCGGAGGTGAAGGTGGACTCACTTCCACTGGAGTCTCAACCGGTATAGGAGGACTCACTTCCACTGAAGTCTCCCCCTGAAGTGAGGAGTACGATGGAGGTATAGGGAGAGGAACAGAGGAGACGCCCGAAGGGGGGAATACGGTGGTGGAGATGGCATCAGCTGGAGGGTAATAGGGCTCGGATTCACGGAATGTGACATCCATACTGACAAACACTTTCCTGGTAGGAGGATGAAAGCACTTGTACCCCTTTTGCGTCGGGGAGTAACCAGTGAAGACGCACTTGAGAGCACGAGGATCAAGTTTGGATGGGCGAGGGTGGTGTATATGAGCAAAACACACACATCCAAACACTCTAGGTGGAAGTCGAGTAGGTGAGACATGGAGAGTAGCGAGGGGGTGGAATTCCCCAGAACACGTGTGGGCATACGATTGATGAGGTATGCAGCAGTAAGAACAGCATCGCCCCAATAAAATTTTGGGAGATGCATGGTGGACAATAGACACCGAGCAACCTCCAGGAGATGACGATTTTTTCGCTCAGCAACACCATTTTGTGCTGGGGAATAGGCACAGGTAGTCTGGTGGAGAATGCCATGATCAGCAAGATAGTGCTCAAACTGCGAATCAATGTATTCGCGACCATTGTCACTACGAAGAATTTTAATTTTGGATTGAAACTGATTGGAGATCATATTATGAAATCGGCGAAAAATAGAAAAAACATCACTTTTGTGACGCATCAAATACAACCATGTAGTACGAGAGAAGCAATCAATGAACGTAACGAACCACACACAACCAGAAATCGAAGGGACCTGACACGGACCCCAGACATCCGTATGAATAGTAGCAAAAGGAATAGAACTAGGTAACGAAACATGCTTAAATGAAGTACGAATATGTTTGTTTAAGCTACAGACATCACACACAAAGGTCTCAAAAGTACCAGTAGGCATAGTAGGAAACAACAACTTCATAACAAGGATAGAGGGGTGTCCTAGGCGACAGTGCCAGGAGTACAACAGATGGACAGTGCTGGAGTGGAGAGCGAGAGGAGGAAGAGGTGCGCCAGAGTCGAGCACATAGAGACCATTCACCATGCTACCAGAGCCAATCACCTTCCCCGTCGTCAGGTCCTAAAAAACACAAGAAGACGGAAGAAAGGTCACAGAGCAATGCATGGAGTTAGTTAAGTGACTGATGAAAAGAAGGTTACGAGTAAATGTGGGAACGTGAAGAACGGAGGACAAGGTAAGAGAGGAGCAGGGGATGGTGCCCTTCCCAGCAATAGAGGAAAGGGAACCATCAGCAATGCTCACCTTGTCACGCCCAGAGAGAGGAGTATAGGAGACAAAACCTGTAGAGGACCCGGTCATATGATCTGTGGCCCCAGAGTCAATGACCCACTGAGTGGATGGAGGAGAAACAACAGAATGGGCACCTGGCAGTCCCGTGTGAGCGTAGGAGGAAGAGACAGAAGGCTCCATAGAAAGGCCCTGCATCATGCGTCGGAGAGCCAACATTTCATCCGCAGTAAAGCCACCAAGAGTGGCAGAGGCATCAGGAACAGAGTAACCCTGAGAGATGTCGGTAGCAGCATCAGTAAGGTGGGCAGCACATGGAGCAGCATGACGTCCAGAGAAGCGTCCAGAACCACGACCACCACGAGGTGGAGCACCCCCTCTTAGGGTAGGGAACCCATGAAGCCTGAAGCAGGTATCCCGAGTGTGGCGATTCTTACCACAATAATCACATAGGAGATGATCCTTATCAGAACTCTTCGACTTGAGATCCCATGGACGCATACCAAGGAGAGAGGGGGTAGAAGCGGCAAGAGCAGAGCTCTCCGGCACAGAGTCAGGAAGGAGAGTCTGACGGCGATCAGATTCCTGTTGCACTAAACTGTAGACCTCAGGAAGAGAAGGTATCGGTGAGCGTCCCAGAATCTGAACACTGATCTGATCGAAGCCGCGGTGCAATCCATGAAGAAATTCAAATATGCGATTGCGGTCATCCCTGGCTCTAACCATCGCCTCATCAACAGGGCTAGCGAAGACAAGATGATCAAAATGATCATACTCTTGGTAAAGTTGCGTGAACTCCAAGTAGTATGGTGAAGGATGACGATCACCCTGCCTGAGTAAGCAGATCTTGCGACGCAACTGGAAGATTTGGGCAGCATTGCCACGGCGAGAGTAAGTAGACTCCGCACGGCGCCAAATATCAGTAGCATTGTCCAGAAACAGATAGTTGCGGGCAATGGACTCCTGCATCGAGTTAATGAGCCAAGACATGACCAAGGAATTCTCGGACTCCCACTGGGGCCACTCAGGAGAAGTCCTATCCGGTTCCCTCATGTGGCCGGAGACATAGCCAAAGAGGCGCCGACTTTTGAGTGCCAGGGTGATAGAACGAGACCATGAGAGGTAATTGGAGTCATCAAGCCGGATAGTAGTGATCTGAGAGGTATGATGGTCAGTGGTTCCACGATAGAAGACCGACGAAGGAGGACCACCGGAAAGAGGAGGTGGAGTAACTCCGGTAGAAAGGGAGGGAGAATCCGAACCGCTAGATCCCATGGCTCAGAAGCAGAAACCGGAATAGAAATCCGGAAAAGGGAAAGATAACGAAATTAGGGCATCAAGAGGCAAAGAAAGCCATCCAGCCAAACATCATGAGGAGAGGTGGCGCCGGAGAGAGAGGCATCTCAAGAGCAGGGTGCCGGCGCCATTGGAAGGAGAAGAAGAGGCGGGCGAGGCTGGAGCGGGACTCCCGGCGCTGGAGCTGGAGAGGCTGGAACGGGAGCGACGGAGCGGTCGCTGGACTCCCGATGGAGCGGGCGAGGCTCGAGCGGGCTGGAGCGGGAACGGCGGGGGTCGAGCGCGAGAGTGAGCGCTGGCGAGAGACGGAGGCGGGAGCGGGAGAGAGAGGCGCGGGGGCGAGCGCTGGCGGACGCGGGATGGACGAGAAGGCGGAAGCGGAGTTAGGTCGCGGGTCGTCCCTCTGATACCATGATGAAAGGGGAAAAACACGTTAATTTTATTTCAATACTAAACCCTCTATATATAGAGGTGTTACACTACAATAAAGATAATATTCTAACAGTTTATAAGCACTTGAGACTGATCAGGGCCAACAAAAGAGTGCCAGACAGGAAAACAGGATTACCGATGGTATAAATCTTTTCTTTACTTATACTAAATTTAGAGATGTGCATATTATTTCTGAACTGTTTGATCTTCATGCTCATGTAGGATATATTGAACCTATTTTCCACTTCGTATGTATAGTTTTCTACTCGTGGACTAGTTGATCCACTGGACCGAGGGATACTGTCTTACGCTAAAAATGTAAATTCTTTTTATTAAACTAATCATATTCTTGTCTTTATAAATTATTCGTAAGGAGTGTTTGCCTGAACGTCTGTAGTTGTTCCCTGCAGGACGTGGCATCGTGACGCGTGTTTTCCCCTTGCTTTGATAATATTTATTAAATTCGTGGGAAAATGCGGGTTGTGACAGTTGGTATCAGAGATTTCTCTCCGCTTATTCTCCGTCCTCGCCGTTGGAAGGGTTTTTTGCTAATTTTTTCCCATTTTATTGATTGCATATTTCCGAGCACATGAATTATACTTGATTTTCACTTGTCTCATTCCAATGCTTTATTCTTGCATGCTTTATGTATGAAGTATCAGTTGCGTATCAAGTCTTCCACATGTATATGCTGCTTTAACTAGTTATGTAAGGGCGATGACGCTCATTTTATCTATTTGAATCTTGATTTAGTTGCGCCTCCACTTACCAGCATATCAACTTCTTGATTAAATTTTCTCATCTCTTATTTGCAATCAACCATTTAAAACCAACAATTTTCATGGGGGCAACTGTAAAAAAACATGCTTTCATTCATGTTCAACATATATTGTATGCTTGAATAAATTTTCGATCATGTTTATTTAAGCTATAAGCTCAATTTAAAGGATGAGTGAGTTGTTATGGGCCCACAAATGTTATGGGCCTTGGGTGTCGGACCTGGTTATTATTATCTTTATTTGAATGTCTTTTATTATTATAACTTATTATTATATATTGTTAGTTGTGAGTTGTTAGTTGATTAGACTTTCATTTATAGAGCCATGTAAGCATATTTAAAGGATATGTTGTTGGTATGAAGGTACGAAAGAATTTCATTCTATTTCCCTTGTCTTGTTAAAAGATTATGGTAGCTCTCTCCTCCTGAGCACACCCTGTCTAGGCACTCACGGTTCCAGCTCCATAGTATCCTCCGTCATCGTCATCTCCGCCCGCAGCCATCCCCCGGACCTGTAACATATTCTTCACATCCAACCGAAAAAATTTATTTTTCTGAAAACCCACTCGGTAATTTATTTTTGAAAAAATGCTCTCTAAAATGAATTGTGGCTCAGAAAGCAATTATTATAATTGTGTGGTAATGAATGTTAAAAACATAACTCATTATTAGTACGAAAAAGAAGTGTACATTGTGACAGAATACTCTTGTAAGATTGAATTAATATCATACTAGCTATTAGGCGTGGAAACAAAGCATGGCAGGCCCAGGCCAGACACCGAGCTTGCCAGACCTGGGCCTGGTACTTGAGCTTGCCAGACCTGGGCCTGGTACTTGAGCCTGCCAGACCTGGGCCTGGTACTTGAGCCTGCCAGACCTTGGCTTTTACTAGGCCTGAACCTGAGCTTTTCTAGGCCCAGGCCTTGCCAGGACCAGACCTAAGCTTTTCTAGCCCCAAAACCTTACTAGGCCCAGGACAGGCTATGCCCTCCATAAAATGGAGGGCCTAACAAGGCTTGTGTTATGGAAGAAGAAGGAAGAAGAGAGAACTATGAGGGATTAAGGGAAAACTAGGGTTAGAGAGGAAGGAGGGAGAAATACCTTGTAGAATAATACTTGCATACCATCCCAATGGAGCCACCCGGGTATAAATACCCGGGCAAGAGAGGGGCCGGCCGGCCCCCCCAAATGGGGCTGAACCCGCTTGGTTCAGCCCCGGCCGGCCGGTTCAGTGAGTGGGGGCTGAACCGGAAGGTTCAGCCCCGTTGTTCGTTGCTCCTTTGCGCCGAGTATAATGACGCCCTGCAAAGCGTAACGGGGGCGTAACAGCTTGACTACCCAGGCCTAGCCCGGTATGGTCCGGGCTTGGCTATGCCAGACCCATGCTTAAACATGGGTGGGGTCGCCCAACAACAAATGCTGGGCTGGGCGGTCACCCATCATGTTGGGCTTATTTTGTGCCCTAATTCAGCCACATGCCTGGCCTAAACAGTTAAATGGGGGTCTGGTAAGGACCCTTAGGCCTTACACCGGGCCTTCCCAAGATTTTAACCATGTAGAGCCGGGCCGGGCTTCCAAACCCAGACTTCTTCTACACCCCTACTAGCTATTAACTGACTTATATAAGCAAATGCAGTTGAGTATATGCTTTATTTTTTATTCTCGCATGTTTGTATCAACGGGATATGTCACGTGTTATGGGTCTATATATTTGTATTTTTGCCCTGATTAGGGCAATGTAGTAAGAGAGGTTTTTCATTTTTACTTGGTATCTGAGCATAAGGCGTCTCCTGATCCCGGTCGCGCTCGACGTGCCTCGCCTTCCGCTCGCCTGTCGACCCGCTCGCGTCTCCCGATCTGCCGTGACCTAGGCCGCAGCGCCTCCCGCTCCGCCTAGCCCTAGCCTGCAGCGCTAGTCCGCCATGCTTCTTCTGTTCTGCGCACCTCTTCCGTTCCGCGTCCCTTCTCCTCTTCGGCCGTCTTCTCCGCCCAGACTTTCGGGTGGCCCCGTGTCTCTGGCCGTTTTGTCCTCCATGGGGACTGCCGGAGACCTCGCACTCACATCCTCCGGTGTCCTCTCCGGCGGCATGATCTAAGGGACACCCGTAGGATGTGGTTTCGTCTGATTTAGGTGATCGTTGTCTCTCCGATGGGTGATCCATCTGACACCTCCTCTGCTTCCCCAGTCGATCTTCTTTCCGGTACCTCTGCCTATCCTCAGATTCATGGCCAGTCTGTCTCGTTGAAGATTACCACTATTGCCTTGGATGACACAAATTATCTGGAATGGTCTAGGGCAGCCCAACATGCTATTCGCAGCCACCAGCTATACAGACATATTGATGGTACCACTATTGAGCCACAATGTACCGATCCCTCATGGAGAAAATGAGATGCGGACAATTCCTTGGTTGTCTCGTGGTTACTTCACTCGATGTCCCCTCAGGTGTATCGCAGTTATATGTTGTTGGACTCCGCTCATGATATTTGGACCCGGGCTCGTGATACCTACTCTCAGACCGGCAGTTCGATGCAAGTGTATGAGCTCACTCACCGTGTTTTGGAGCTAAAGCAGGGTACTATGACCATTTCTGCCTACTATTCTGAGTTTGAGCGTATTTATCAGGAGCTGGATTTCTTCAATGCCTTTACTGCTGCGTGTACTGTTGATGCGCTTGCATGTCCTTCATCGTGAGCCTCTACCCTCTCTTCGGGAGGCCTTCAACATGCTCCTCAGTGATGAGAATCGTCGTCGTACTCTTGGTTTCGTTACTGATCACTCTGCGCTCGCTGGGATTTCTCGCGGACCCCCCTTCTGTTTGCAGCCATTGTGGGAAGAAAGGCCATGCCAAAGACTCTTGCTTTCGTCTGCACCCGCACCTTGCCCCTGCTGGTCGAGGTTCTAGTGCTCGTGGTAGAGGTGGGTACCGTGGTGGTGGCCGTCAATCTGGTGATTGCACTCAATATTCTGCGCACTCTACTGAGGTTCTGTAGGACATCTCTGGAGACCTGTCTGCTGTCGATTTAGAGGCTTTCTGCCATATGTTGCGCTCCCAGACCGACTCTACTACTGCTGGATCTCATGCTGTTGTTGCTACTTCAGGTCTGTCCAGTGCTCATGCTGTGTCTTCTCCTTCCGAGTGCATTATTGACTCGGGTGCGACAAACCACATGACTGGCTCTGCATCAGGTTTTACCTCCTATACTCCTTTTTCTGGTCGTGATAAAGTTATTGCTGCTAATGGCTCTCTCTGCCATTGCTGGTAAAGGGGCTGTCACTTGTTCTCCCGATCTCTCACTGTCCTCGGTGTTGAATGTCCCGTCATTTCCTCGCAATCCGCTTTCCATTAGTCACTTGAGTATCTCTTTAAACTGCTCTGTAACCTTTTTCTCGGATGTTTGTGTGTTTCCGGATCTGGATACGAGGCCGACGCTTGGCAGTGGTAGGAACGTTGACGGACTGTACTTGCTGGACCAGTCATCTCCCAGTGCTCTTTCTTCCACCAGATCTCCGACTCTACATGACATCCAGCGCTGACATCAGCGCATTGGCCACCCTTCTGCTTTATATCTTACTAAACTGTTTCCTGTTTTTCGTCGTTTAATTTCGTTAATTTCTTGTGACACATGTGAACAATCTAAACATGTTCGTCAGAGTATTAGTCATCTGTCTGTTCCTAGTTTATGTCCATTTGATGTTATTTATTCTTATGTTTGGGGTCCATCTCCAGTGTTATCTTTATTTGGCTATAAATGGTTTGTTACGTTTATCGATTGTCACTCTCGCACTACGTGGCTTTATCTTCTAAAAAAGAAAAGTGATATGCTTTCTTCTTTTCAGTCCCTTCATAAGATGGTGGCCCCACAGTTTGGCGGTACTATTCGTGTGCTTCGTAGTGATAATGGTGGGGAATATGATGACCGGGGCGCGTTTGGCGCCTACCTTACCGATCATGGCATTATGCATCAAACCACCTGTGTCCACACTTCCACTCAAAATGGGGTCGCCGAACGAAAAAATAGGCACTTGCTGGAGGTGGCTAGGTGATTACTCCTTGCCATGCACCTTCTCAAATCCTACTGGGGTGATGCAGTTCTCACAGCTGCTCATCTCATCACCGTCTTCCATCTTGCACCATCTCCTATATACGCCACTCTCCCGTCTTGCCAAGAACCACATCGTCCACACCTCTCATCTTGCCCCTAGTATCTTTGGCTCCGCCTGTTTTGTCCACGTTCATACCCCGCATCGTGATAAATTGGATGCACGTTCCCTCTGATGTGTTTTCGTTGGGTACCCTCCTACCACCAAAGGGTATCAGTGTTATCACCCTCCGACTCGTCGCTACTATTGCACTATTGATGTTACATTTCGTGAGGGGGAGTCGTACTTTGGTCCTCGTCAGGGGGATACGAGTAGTAACGGTGACGCGTCTATCGACTATCCTCTTCCAATTGTTGCCACTCCTCATATGTCTCCTTCCCATAGTCCGTCTACTGCTCCTGTTCCTTCCATCTCCGCTCCTCCTACATTATACACATACTCCCGTCGTCCCAGGACTGTTGAGCAAGTGCAGACTGTGGATGTTCCGCCAGTGCAGGTGCCTGTTTCCGCTCCAGATTCTGATGATGACCTCCATGTTCCTCTTGCTCGTCGTATAGGTAAAAAGGGTGTCACCAAACACCCCATTGCCAATTACATTTGTTATACTCACCTCTCTCAGGCTCATAAAGCCTTTATCTCATCTCTTTCATCTATTATGATTCCTAAGACATGGCAGGAGGCTGTTCAGATACCTGAGTGGAAACAGGCAATGGAGGAGGAACTGTGTGCCTTGAAAAAAATGAAACATGGCGGCTTGCTAGTCTTCCTCCTGGAAGCGAACGGTTGGGTCTCGATGGATCTTCACGGTTAAACAGAATCAAGATGGGGTGGTGGAGCGGTACAAAGCTCGCTTGGTGGCTCAAGGGTATACTCAGGCTCAAGGCATCGACTACCAAGAGACCTTTGCCCCTGTTGCTAAGATGAACTCAATTTGAGTGCTTCTCTCTTGTGCTGCTAGTCTTGGATGGGAGCTACAACAACTCGATGTCAAGAATGCATTCTTACATGGTGATCTGGAAGAGGAGGTCTACATGAATATCCCCTCGGCCTTCGTTACCGAAGGATCCAATGGGAAGGTCTGTCGTCTGCAGAAATCCATGTATGGCCTGAAACAGTCTCCGAGAGCGTGGTTTGGACAATTTAACAAGACCATGCTTCAGCTAGGCTACACCCAAGGACAAGCTGATCATACTCTCTTTATCAAGAGGAGAGGAGCGGATGTTTCTATTCTTATTGTATATGTGGATGACATCATCATTACTGGTGATGACCTGGAGGAGATTATTCACTTGAAGAAACAACTGGGCAAGGAATTTGAAGTCAAGGATCTGAGGAAGCTGAAATATTTCTTGGGAATTGATGTTGTGAGGTCTCAACGAGGGATCTTCATCTCTCAAAGGAAGTATACCCTTGACCTTCTGGATTAGACTAAGATGCTAGGTTGTGCTCCCGTGGATACTCCAATTGAAGCTAATCATAAGATTGATGCGGATACTAGTGGGGAGAAAGTTGATGCTTCGCAATACCAACGATTGGTTGGCAGACTCATATATTTATCTCATACTCGCCCTGATATTACATGCGCTATAGGGGTCCTAAGCTGGTTTATGCACTCTCCCTCAGTTCGCCATTAGCAGGCTGCATTCAGAGTATTGCGATACCTCAAGAAGACACCAGGACGAGGGATTCTGTTCAAAGCTAACCAAACATTGGAGATTAAAGTGTTTACAGATGCTGATTGGGCCGGTAGTCAAGATGATAGAAAGTCTACCATTGGATATTGCTCGTTTGTGGGAGGCAACCTGGTTTCATGGAAGAGCAAGAAGCAGAATGTCGTTGCTCGCTCAAGTGCTGAAGCAAAATATAGGGCTATGGCACAAGGAGTGTGTGAGGGATTGTGGTTGAAGACTATCCTTCAAGATATGGGTCTCCAGGTGAACAAACCAGTTACTGTCTACTGCGACAACAAGGCCTCCATCAGTATCGCTCACAATCCAGTACAGCATGACAGAACAAAACATGTTGAAGTTGACAGACATTTCATTAAAGATCATCTTGACAAGGGGAACATCTGCACTCCTTTTGTGAGCTCATATGATCAACTAGCCAATGTTTTCACCAAGGGGTTAAGCAGTGACGACTTCCAGAACAATACTGACAAGTTGGGAATGATCAATATATATTCCCAACTTGAGGGGGAGGGTTGAATATACGTTTTATTTTTTATTCTCGCATGTTTGTATCCATGGGATATGTCACGTGTTATGGGTCTATATATTTGTATTTCTGCCCTGATTAGGGCAAGGTAGTAAGAGAGGTTTTTCCTTTCCACTAATACAACAAGTTAGGACAGTCATAATACAATTTATTCATCCCATAATGAGGGAATATCCTCGCTAATGACACTAATGATAAAATAAGTTAAATATGCAGCTGATGCTAATGAGATAGTAAGCTAAATGAGCTAACACATGCTAAACTAAGTGCAAGTCTTATAATTCTTTTAGTAATATGTTCTACTCGAGTTAAATATAAGCAATTTTAAGGTGATCATAATTAATAAGGGAATAACATCATTATTGATAAAATAAGTTAAATAGGCTAATGATTATATTGATATAATAAGGTAAATGTGTTAGCACATACCAAATTGAGCGCAAGCCTAAAGGCTAGTTTGATAATATTTTCTACTCATGCTTTTAGTTAAAAATGTAGGTTTATATTACTTCCCAAAAATGTTTTTATATTTATTTAATATTATTTATAAACAAACATATGGATTACATGTGATTAATTTGACTAATTAAGATTATTTTATCATATAAATATTTTCACTCATCCAATCACTCAAATGAATGACAGTAATTATTTTACCATTTAACAACAAATTCTCTTAAGAGCACCGCATATAATAACTGTACTAAACAGATATCCCAGAACAATAGTAGCATGATAATGCCAAACAGAGCCTTGCATAAAGCTCTTATGCTATTCAAAACTCTGCAGTGAACGTGTATTTGGCTCATCATTTTCATCTTACAGTCTTTCAAGCATGTGGAGAACTATGAATGAGTGCCACCAGATTCAGAACCATATTTCTCAGCGGGGTAATCTTCTCAACAAACTTCCCAGCACTGAGCCAACAACTGAGTCACATCGCTTTGCCACTCTTCAGCTGGAAAATGAGGTTGCATCTTGGCATAGTTCTTTCTGCAGTCTCTTCAGTTCTTTATGCGAGTATTCACATGTTCTTAATCAATGGGTCCGGCTTACTGACTGCCTGCCCTATAGTAGTAACATTTCAAGTTCCATAAAAAGGATCCATTCTATTTGTGATGAATGGCAGCTGGCTCTGGATCGATTACCGGACAAGGTGCCTTACTTTCTTTCGACATGTACTCTTCATGTTCCATACGAGCCAGTAAAAGTTTTTTTCGTGGATCTTGAATTTATGCTGGGCTTCTGATTTGTTTTACTATTTAACCAGTTATTTAGCAATTTTACAGTGCTTTTTCACACCTTATTCTTAATTGTCATGGATTTCAGAATTTTCATGTTAGTAGTTCTAATAGCTGGGCTAACATATTCTATGGTTTCTTTTGTTTAAGAGTTGTCTTACCTTAACACATTGATGCATAATGACTTTGGATTCATTTTCACAAGTTATTTTATCGGGTACCTGTTACCAATCGAAAAATAGCACTTGCAATAGAAGAAATAAGCTTGATACAATCACGAGGTATGCTCGTGCTCAACTTCAGGGGGTTGGTTCCTCCTAGAAGTCCCTCTCCAAATGGAGATCTCAAAACCCTAAATGATCCAAGATGATACTAACACTCTCATTCCACCTCCTTATATAGGGGGGGGGGGGGGCTCACATAAACCATAATGCATACTATTTAAAATAGGAGTTACAACCATACTACTAATTACGCGCATGCGTAACAATCGATCCCGCCAGAAAACTGACCTTGACCCCAAGGTCGAGGTGCTCCCGCCATCTAGTAGTGATGTGCCCGCGGGTGGGCTGGTGCCCGAGGCTCCGTCCGGCGGTACATCCGTGATCATAAGGGCATCAAAGTCAGCCATGCCGAGCTCGTCCAAGTCATCCCCGATGAGGGCCCGAAACTCCTTGCGGACAATTATGATTAGACGAGTAGGGTTGCCTGCAACAGTAGCACAAACCCTTCCTCCGCAAGTCATTGTACTATTGGTTGGACAGGCGGTGAGTAGGAATATGGTGGTTGGTGTGTGGGCCCATGATGGTCGGCCGAGGTAGAGGAGGTGGCAGTGGTGGAGGTTTAGACGGATGAGGAAAATATGGTTGGGATGGAGGTTTGGAAGGAGGCGATGGGAAAGGAGGGTCCCCGGACGTCGCCAGGAAGTCGGCTTTCACTAGTGGGGCGAGGTCCATGGCTTGGTGGACATTTGACGGATGCAGGGTGCGGAGGCGGGCTCGAATGTGGGGTTGTAATCCGTGCATGAAGTAGGCGAAGTAATGGTCGGGTGGAAAACCTGGAACATGGGAGACCAACTCGATAAATGAATCAACGTACGAGTCAATGGATCCGGTTTGACGGACTCTGCAAAGGCGCTCGATCAGGGAGCCAGAGTAGCGATTATCATACCGCAGAATGAGGGCCTCTTTGAGCGTTGTCCAGGTGAGGCCGGGAGAGGACTGGTGGTGCCAGCGGACCCTTCCATGTCGATCAGAGCTGTGGAGACCTGCTGTGTATGAGGAGTCTGGTGAATGTCAAAATATTATTCGGCTCGGGCAATGCAACCGAGGGGGTCAACCCCGTTGAATGTGGGAATGTCTAGGAGTGGCAGTTGCGGAGGAGGCAATCCCGCCAGTGCGGGTTCTTCGGGAGATAATGTGCTGGGGGACCCAAGGCAGAGGCGGTAGGGGGGCCGGAACTGTGGCCGGGCTGCAAGTTGTGGAGCATGGCCATGATCGACTTGAACTGTTTGGCTTGGGCCTCGAGACGGGAGTTGATGGTGGTGAGGGCGCGTTCCAAGGCTTCCACACGGGATTCCATCTGGTTATTTGGCATATGAAGAAGAGTGCACAAGAGCTGGAGGTTCGCAGGAGAGTGTCGGAGCCGGCGGAGGTGCTCTAGCTGTGGGACGATCGCTGCAGAAGGAGTGAATCTAGTCAATCGACGAAATGAAGCTGGGCTGGCGCTGCAGAATGGAGCTGGGCTGTGGACGACTGATTGCAGGGAGTCGGGATGGATGGATTTGGCGGGGCGAGAGGCGGACCACTGCTGGCAACGTAGTCAGCAGACCGCTGTTTGTTTGGCCGGGGATCGAGCGATCGCTGTTGGAGACAAAGTCGGCGGATCTTTGTGGTCGACGGGATCGGGAGGATCGATCGATAGGGATCGTATCCGGCGCAGCCGAAATCGATTGATGGAGATCGGATCTGGCCGAGGCAAGATTGTATCAGCGTGAGAGGGTCGTTGATGACGCGAGACGAAGGACGCCGACAGGAACCCGGCGGCACCCAATGTGCAGGCGGGGAGGCTAGGTCGGACCAAATGTTACCAAGCGGAAAATAGCACTTGCAATAGAAGAAATAAGCTTGATACAATCACGAGGTATGCTCGTGCCCAGCTTCAGGGGGCTGGTTCCTCCTAGAAGCCCCTCTCCAAATGGAGATCTCAAAACCCGAAATGATCCAAGATGATACTAACTTTCTCATGCCACCTCCTTATATAGGGACGAGGGGGGGGGGGGGGGGGGGGGGGGGGGGGTTCACATAAACCATAATGCATATTATTTAAAATATGAATTACAACCATACTACTAATAACGCGCATGCGTAACAATACCAATATGGCAGGAAATGGAATGATGATGGGGGCATAATCATGTCGAGATCCGAATTTTATTTACATTTATTTTTAATTGTTCCATTTCTTTGTTATTTCATTTAAATCACATTTATTTACGGTCATGGGTTGATCTGGACCGTACACGTTACGTTTATGTGGGACTTTGTATTTATACCCGGGTTATTGTTAGAATCCATCGTACTTGAGTAATAATTTTGATTTGGGCATCTTGTGAAGTTTAGAGCTCCCTCTTCTTACCACCACCAAACTCACTCTCCATCCATCTTTGCCGCCCAACCAACCGCCCATAGGCCTACCATGCAACACTCCACAGACCGCTACACTCCTCACAACAAGTGCCTGCATCCCTAGATCCGCATGGAGATGTACAA
This sequence comes from Dactylorhiza incarnata, assembly GCA_033032865.1. NCBI lineage: Eukaryota > Viridiplantae > Streptophyta > Magnoliopsida > Asparagales > Orchidaceae > Dactylorhiza > Dactylorhiza incarnata. The sequence continues at coordinate 10,148,793 of JAWHQI010000053.1, forward strand.
CCACAGTTGTCAGTATTCCGGATCCAGTGTGCCCGAGCAGATGCAACAACCGCTCGATGTTTCTGCGTGCTACCACCCACATCAACTCCTAGGCTTCCTAGCATGCTAACACATGAATGCCACTTCTCTTAGTCATGCACCAACTCCTTCCAGCACATGCTCCTCTTCCGCTTCACTCATTGACGCCTCCACTTTGGACGCCGCAGAAAGGCTCCAACTGTCTACTCATCATTAGTCACCACCAAGGATCAATGGAGAAACAACATTCTCACCAACCCCCATCCCCTTCCTCTGTTGCATCTTGTCTGGTGATTCGATCATTCACACGGCCTGCGATAACTTGGTATCAGAGTTGACCTTGATGAGATCAAATGAACCCGTGGAGGCTATGTTCGAATGGATGCATACGATGATAATGGATCAACTTTGCCGCATCCGAGGACCAACACCAAATGGACTTAGCCGAGCTTTTGGCTTGCATGGAAAGCCTTATTCCCTCTCAACGTTGCAGCGGCAACTTCCTACGTGTTGGGTGAGATGCAGTCACAAGGGAGGCTCTCTCTTCCACGACTACCTGGAAGGATTGGGGTGGGGGTGGGGGGTTATGAGAACAATGCCCTCCTACACTACTTTATGCTGGTGTTCCCGACGTATGATGACAAGAGCGATCTGCTAGTTGGCTGATATGATATGAGCAGTTCTTTGTCAATTAAAGGGCACCGACCATGGAGGGATCTTATCGCCGTCCATCACTTGATAACAACAACTGTGGTTTTTACGATGAGCATGGCGGAATTTCTGATCGCCGACTTCACCTGGGCCAGATGTTGGGTGCCCTAAACCCCCTATATTATTGGTAGGTCTGTCAGGACCTTGGCCCAGGCCAAGCCTTGGCCTAGATGGACGGCGCCAACGTCCAATAATTTATTGCTAAGCTCGGGCTTGGTCTCGTCGAGCCAGGTCCTAGTAGGCCCCCCTTTGAGTCGGGGTCTTGGGCCCGTGGCTATAAAAGCTCGGGCCCTCCAAACTTTATTTGCACCCATATGCCAAAGACAAGGAGTCACCAGGAGCTTCTGTGCATTTTGATTTTTCCATTGTGAAACTTATGAGAAGTTAAAAAGTAGAAGAGTTAGTGAAAGAGGGGAGGGAGAGAGATGGACAATAGACTGTGCTAATTTGTTTGATGGTACTATCAAATCGAAGGATCAAATTCACCTGATGGTATTTTTCATTTTATAATAGTATAGATAACATTTTGATGACGATTCTATATGTTACAAACACATGATACCCTAACCCTCTGTGAATGCGAGCAATCATAAACAAATGCAAGGGATCTAAGACCAACCCTAAATGAAAGTGCAAGGGCAAACACACACAACATACAATCCAATGAATGGGAAACACACAACATAAACCTAACCCTGATGCAAATGCAATGCAACAATCTACTCTTGTAATTAATTTCGATGAGTAATTAATTAAATAACAAAACTTTAATACACGCACAAATATTGAAAATTTATTGCAAACATTTCAAATAAGAACAGACAACAATGACAAATTATAGAGAGTGCATAAAACTTATAGAGCAAGGCGAGTTAATGTCATACTCAATGAAAGATACAATTGAAAGTAAAGAGGAAAGACAACCAATTGATTCTATTCATCCATGTAGGGCATAATATATAGAAAATACAATGACACTTACAACTTGACTCACGATGTGGGACTAAACTCATGCACATACAAATAGACTAATAATAATACTAAACTAATAATCTCAACTCTCCCCCTCAAGCTGGAGGGGAAACCACCAGCTTGACAACATCAAAGGAAGGGTAAATGTGGTAGGCAAAGGTGGGGCAAGACGGGTGACCGGGGATACTCCCACACACGATACACCCACAGGAAAGAAACCACACACACGAATCCACGAGACCGCGGGGATAACACCACACACGCACAGATCTACGGGACCGCGGGGATAACACCACACACACGAATCTACGAGACCGCGGGGATAACACCACACTCACGAATCTACGAGACCGCGGGGATAACACCACACTCACGAATCTACGAGACCGCGGGGATAACACCACACTCACGAATCTACGAGACTGCGGGGATAAGAGAGAAAGGGGGAAAAACAACCACCAAAGACCATACCACCTACCAATCATAAAGAAAAAACTTGGGGAGACACAAACAACACACAACATAAGCCTAGAGGCCGTGTGGGACTAAGGCGAACACTGGGAAAGATTATCCGGTCGCCGTCATCCCAAACACTCCCCCTCACGTGGATAACACGTGCATATAGTCATAACAAGACATAAACAAACATAGAGACACAAAATAAAGATAGCAAAAACAACACAAACATCAGTATCTGCAATAGATCGACAACATGAATCGTCTCGGAAGAGAGTTGCATCAGGTGCAGCAGCAGATAGAAGCCCGGGCAAAGATGGCTGCACGCACAAGCGGCAAACGGAAGCAGTGCAGACCAAGCATAGGAGGAAGATGACCAGAGATCAACATCGTCTCAGCTGACAGAAGATTCGTCGTCGATGCAGGGGATCGACGTCGGGATCGGCACAAGAGAGCATCGACAGGGACAGATGCAGGATTCACATCGTCGGAAGGGAGAATCATCTCCGTCAATGAGCAACAGACGAATCTGCAACCGGAAGCAGACGAGATCGACAAAGTCTCAATCGTTGTTGTCGTGGTCAGGAACAAGAGCAGGAGCAGCGTAGATCGTCGATGGCTTTTGTCGATCAAGAGCAAGGAGAACGACGACGATGGATCGGCGAGGAAGAAGGCTCGGGAGAAGAGGCGACTGGAGATGCGATCGAGGAATCGGCAGAGGTCTGCGCAGGCGGAAGCGTCGTCGATGGAGGTAGGCGCAGCAGTCGGAGCGACGATAGCAGAGCCTCCCGTCGACGGAGTCAGAGGCTGGGCCCGTCGACGGGAGCGGAAGAGATCCCCGTCGGGAGCAGCGATGAAATCAGACAGCGGGAGGGGAAGAAAATGGCGGCGACGGGAGAAAGGATTTTTTAGGGTTTACTCAGCTTTGATACCAAGTTGAAAGTAAAGAGGAAAAACAACCAATTGATTCTATTCATCCATATAGGGCATAATATATAGAAAATACAATGACACTTACAACTTGACTCACGATGTGGGACTAAACTCATGCACATACAAATAGACTAATAATAATACTAAACTAATAATCTCAACTGATACAAGCCAAAATTAATTAGAGGCAAGTATAACTAGAAATAAAATGGTGCATTTGTACAATGTAAAATATGAAAATAAGTGTGAAACTCACCAAGAGGCCGAAGGCGATAACGTGGCAATCCAATGAGGGTGTAGTGGCTGTTTGGTGGTTATGGCCGCAGGGGAAGGGTTTTGGAGGGTCGATGGGATTGGTAGGGGCGTTGGCTGGTGGTCTGGGGAAGTGGGGAAAGGTTGTGTTGAGGTTGGGGTGGTTGGAAAATGGGCTGAAAAGAAGGTGGGAGCTAGGGGAGGGCAGCAGAAGGGGAAGGAGGTAACCGTGGGGTCTTCAGAGGTGGCCAAGGGGCCTGACGGTGGTTGTCTAGGTGGCTGGAAGCGCCAGACAGTGACGAGGAGAGAGGACGGCGAGCGGCGGGATGGCGGTGGGAGGAAGGGAAAGGTGGCTGCGCCTGCGAACCTTGGAGGTGACTGAAAAGTGTCGGCGAGGGCTCTAATGCGAGGTAGTGGCAGCAGTCTGGAGGCTAGGAATGGCGGTGGATGGAGGCGTCAGCACCCCCAGAGGCAGGAGCCAGTGGTTTCACATATCACGGAAGGCTTAACGTCACAGTGATCATAAATTGAGTGACTCCGGGAAAACCTTAATTTCTCGATACCTAAACTGTCGGTTGCTGGTAGTATATAAAGATAAGGGGTCAGGTTAAATGATCCGATGACCCAAATCGGCCGATTGCATTACTTGACCTAATTCCCAAAATATGCATTCGAAAAATTAAAAACATAGACATGAAAAAATGCAGAAAAATGAGTCTGACGCGGTCACGGTCTCTGATCGTTCATCTGACGATCCAAAAATGTCAATCCAATCCTCGTCTTCGATGTCGTGTGGACGATCTCTATCACATTTAATATTAATACAATACTACTATTTAATATTAAGATGCAATTATTCTAATCTTTATATTTATATATGATGATACTCTCAACTATATTTAATCATGTGAGAGTTGATACTCAAGTCACAATTGTTAGTGTAGTTGGATTTATTAATTCATAGGCCATATATAGTTAATATACTATATACTATTTGAATCTGATGATTTGACATTTGAATGAAACTCAATTCATTGTGATCACTGTTAATTTTCTTTCCTAGGCATGCTTTAGCTCTATTATTTTTGTAAGGTTGTGTGGAAATGGCAGTGCAATGTTAAGCTTGGGTCGCCTGGCCAAGGTTTATGAGGTTTCTTCCATCCGGTGGTGTCACCTGCATCGAGATTGCATCCGAACACCTTTGGGTCGCTAAACTCCTGTGCTAATGTCTTCACAGTGGAATTCAAAAATGTCCCCACGAACAAAGCAGCCAAAACTTTCTCCCCACAACACAAAATTACTCTCCCTATGTCCATATGAAGGCCAATATGAATGGATGTCAAGGTTACACAACAAGGAGTCTAGAATGACCCATTTCTAAGCAACATTGTCCGCACTCCCCAATCATTTTCTTTGACAAGAACAACTTCTCCTTGGATGCACGCCGATTATACTATTGTATCCAGTTGGTCATGTCAGCATCTTCCTCCTACATTCCCAAATTTCTGGCTGAATTCCATTCCTCGCATCAAGGGGATACTTTGGGGTACTACACACTTACACACTCATGATAGGTTCATTATATTGTTAGGGAATGTTTTGCTCAGTCGAACAATATGTGGCATCTTGCCTCATGTGTCGATAGGTCAAATAAAAGAATATGTTTCTGGGTGGATTCCTCCAATCACTTGCCAAACCCGAATCTGCGATAAAGCGCCATGAACTTCATTACATGTCTACCCCGGTTCAACGAATTTGATTGCATTTTTGTGGTGGTTGATCAGCTTTCAAAATATGACCCTTCCATTCCAGTACTCCATCCTTTTACAGCTGAGATTGTCACCGTTTTTTTTTCATTCAGGAGATGGCCGGCCTCCATGGATTCTCAAACTTCATTGTCAGCAATGAGAACTTCACCTTCATGAGTACGGTACGAGTTTCTGAAATCTCATGGCACCAAATTATGGATGCATACATCCTTTCATTCACAGTTTGATGTCAGACGAAAGTCCTCAACTGATGCCTAGAAACATACCTCTTTTGTTTCTCCTGTAAACAACTATAAAATGAGTTAAATGACCTAGTTGGATGGAATACTGGTACAATTTCTTGTTTCACACCTCAGTGGAACTTGAAATGTTGTGGTTGTTTATGGTAGACAACCTTCGACATTGACCCACTCCTTTCCCGACGAGTACACAGTGAACACACCTTGTCCCCCTAACTTTTGGATCAGGATGAAATCCTCCACCAACTCAAATTCACTTATATCATGCCCAACAAAGAATGATCTCGGCTGCCAACTTCCATAGTAAGTACATCCATGTCAACATCGACGATCAAGTGTTCTTAAAGCTCCGTCCTCACCGTCGTTCTTCGGTGGCTCATATGATACATCCAAAGCTCACCGCCCGTTACTAAGGGTCGTTTGTCACTCAACAATAAATTGTCAACGGTGGCATACCAGTTTCAAGTTTCAACTACCACGACACAGTCACAACCATCTGTGTTTCATGTTTCTTAGATTCATTCAGATCTTGCAGTCAGTCTCATCTTGACTATGAACCTCACTGCATCCTGGACATCAGCACCTTTCACCATGATGGCCGCACGCATGCACAGATATTAGTTCAGTCGAAGAATCATTCCATGGAGGACTCCCCTTGGGTTGCCGTCTTCGTCATCTAATCTCTGTCCCAAGGACAAGACATATTTCAAAGGACGAGACATTATTGCAACACTTGACATTACAAAATCCAACCACACCCAATAGGGGCCCACATGGCGTAACCCATGATAGGCATTCCCCCACCCCTCTCCCTCTCTTCCTCTCTCCGGCAGTGACCCACTCTGAACTTCTCCCCTCTTCCCTTCTATTCTCCTTTCCCTACAGCCGGAAACCCCTCGGCTTCGATTTTAACAAACTGCGACACAGATTTTCTCCCGCATTTACCAGATTCATTCATGTGTTGCATAATGAAGTTACTAAAGGCCACATTGAGTGGTAAAAATGAGAACGTGGTAAAACTAACCCTAAAAAGAAGAATTACTAATTCTGCATCATCATTCCTTTCCCCACCTCATTGGGATCATCTTACGAAGGTTTGATTGAGAAATAAGTATGTCAGAGCATTTATTAAAATATGAGTTAGTTCATAACATAGGGATGATAGTTCGATCGTAGATGCGTCTTTAGGTGAGTAGATATGATTAATTTGAAAGGAACATGAAGATAACCAGTCAGATGATCAAAGGAAACACTGTAACCATGGGTAATAAATGAGTTGTCCAAGATCATTCAAGCCTTTTAAAATCTATCATTCAAGCCTTTTAAAATCTATCATTTCAAAAGTAAGAGGGGTGGTTTTCATAATTTCAAAAGTAAGAGGGGAGCTACCTGTAATTTAGGCTTCGTTTGGCGTGACTTTTTTTGCTCCGGTGAGTTTGGACAAAAACCCCACCGTGTAGAATGTATGTTTGACATGACAAAGGTTATGACCGCCGCCAAGAAAAGAAGACTAGTTTGAACATAAAAGTGAATGAAGTTCCTTAGGTGAGGTCAGACATTCACGAGCGACGGTTCATAACCACTGCGTTCACGACCGCCACCACCACACCAAACGGAGCCTTCGTAACCTTAGAGGGGAGGTCCCGATAAATGGCCCTATATTTGTCTAATAAAAAATAATATTGAAATTCATGTTTTACTCTGATCAAAATTGTTGGAGATTTGTATTCTAGTTTCTCAATTAAATTGGGCCCGTGATTAGAATTCTTACAGATTGCACCCGCATTGACCGGGGTCTTGGTAGTTATGTTCTTAGTAAAACCCTAGATATATAAAGTGCGTTTTGTTCCGTTTTATGAATTGTGATTTTTTTTTTCGGCGACCTCTTTACTGCTTTGATTTAGAGAGACACCATTTGTTCCTTAGAAGAGTGATCATATTATTTCACATCTAAAGGAGTTCTTCAAAAACACATCTTATTACAAGCAACCATATGAACCCTAAAAAAAATTGATTCTTTGATAAAACCAAAGTTAATCAAAGCTCCTATTTTCCTGAGAAGTTTTTTTTGGGCTAAATCAGGTAGCTGCAGATTCAATAAAAAGCCTTGTCTCAGTAATCCACTCAATAGTTCTGCAGCAAAATGCAGAACTTAGTTTGCAGAAGAAATTGAAGAGACTTGAAAACAGACTGGACAAGGAACTAAAATCCATCAGCCCACCTCAAAATACAAGCCCTGATCATCAGCCATCATCAAATAATGCAAAAATAGTCTCTCTCAAGAAGATGGTGGAGGAAGAGAGAGCCAAATATTTGACCTCTATCTGTGTCAGCCGCGCCATGACTCCGAACAATCTACACACGTGCCTCCCAAATGTTTTTCGTGCACTCGTCGGGTTCTCAAATGCATGCGTGCAAGCTCTCGACAATATCGTCATGCCCTCCGAAGCGGCGACAGGATGCTAGCAACGCATCGACCGTCGATGTTTTGAAACTGCAAAAATCAGCAATGCTTATCCCAGGTAATCTCCATGTTCTTTGAGTAAATTAAAATGGAAATATTAAAAATTGAAGTGCTTTTTGGTTGAATGATATTTTTTTCTCAAGAAACTTTGAAGTTGAGAGTTTCTCATGGTGAAGCTCCTTTGAGATGGGTTTTCTCTTTGGAAGTTTAATACCTTGATAGCTCCGACTTCCGAGTTTCTAGTGTAGGGCTACTGAATGTGAGTTTTGTAAGTGGGGGAGATGGTAAGATTCCTTACATATAGTAAACAAGCAGTCGTGCGCGGGGTTCCCCCGTATCCCGACGCGAAGTTACATCCATCGCGTCTTCGTGAATTTTTTTAGTTGAATACAAACTCTAATTGAAATTGTGAGAAGTTCATGTATTTAAAAAAAGATACAAAACACACAAATTAAGCACTAACAAATTGCGAGGGGGTAAAAGCGGAAAGACGAATGTTTCACCAAAAGATGTTTTCGTCTTTTATATAGTAAAGTAAAAGGTTAGGCTCTAAATATTGTAGCATTTTTTATTGTAATGAGTGAATTTTCTTGTTGTGTTGAAGCTAAGCATGCATGGTGGAGGGCTCCCTGTAAGCTGCCCTATAAAATCTTGAGGTATGTTAGGCTAAAGCGGATATCTCTAAGATTAAGGTTATGTTTGAAAGAGTTGTGGTCTTCGAGCGGTGGTGCGAAACTACGGTAAGAAGCAGAGTTGTGGTTGTGCGCCTGCATTTGAAACTTCGGTGGCAGCGTTTTGGCCCATGGTGCCGGCGAATTCGCGACCACTGTCGTATGTGGAGTTCACGGTCGCATCTACTTAAACAACACGTGTTATTCGCCGTTGTTTACATAAGAAAATAAGTTTATATGTTTTTTTTGTTGAATGAGGTTTCTGAGTAAAGTTTACAGTATTTTTTTTGTGGTTGCAGGAGGAACAGCCAGGCATGCTTATATATGAGAAGATGAGCCATTTGATGTTTGTTTATGCAGAAGCATAATTGCACAAATGTAGCCCCTTTGTATTTGCATGGTTTAAATATAAGAAAAAACACGTGGCCATAATTATTTTCTGAGGCCGGGCTTCTAGATTTTTTTTGAAGTAAAATGATAGCATGGCTCGTTCGTTTGGACAGAATTGAAAATCGAGGTTAATTTGCATTGAAATCAGACCTCGGATTTCAATTTCGAAGCCCAATTCTGTGCAGCCGAACGGACCTTAATTAGGGTAATTCAAGCTTTGAATTTTTTGAAATATCTTTCGAGAACCATTTGTTTGGATGGAACTTCGAGCATTGAAATTAAGGCTCTGTTTGGCGCGGCGTTTTTGCTCCGGTGAGTTTGGATAAAAACCTCACCGTACATCAAGAAAATAAAATTAGTTTTGAACATAAAAGAGGATGAAGTTCCTTAGAAGATGTTGGGCGTTCACAAACGACAGTTCATAACCACTGCGTTCACGACTGCCACCGCCGTGCCAAAAGGAGCTTAAAAATAGATGTCATTTTCATTTGAATTTTCCTCCAATTTCAATTCCTAAGCTCACCATAATTAAGATTTTTGATGTTCTAAAATTTTTGAGATATATGAGGGTATGTTGGTTTGGAAGGAATTTAGGCACTGCAATTAGAATTGGACGTCCATTTTCATTAGAATTGAATCTCCCAATTAAAAATTGACTACGTGATGATCGGAATACCGCAGGTGTATGTTTGGTTACTTTTACCATCATATTGCGCACAATTCTACTGGAGTTTATAAATTATGGTAATCGTAATTTTTCGAGCGCCTACCAAGCCAAATGGTCAAATGGTATTAATGCCACTGCCGCGGACTCGCTAAGAGATGTAGCAAGGATCTTAAATGTTTTATGGATTTCTCGCATCTTCATCTCCTCTTCGTTGTGTTTTCACGATGTTTTTTTGTTGTCACTCGGATTGTTATTTAGTTCCTCTTCTTTCTTGGTGTTTTATATTTTCGTATTGTGCAAGGTTTTTTCGCTCTCGATTTCTCCTGTGTTCGCTCTCATAGAAATGTTGAGCCAAATCTTTGACAGGTTTGGTTAGGTTGTATCATATGATTACTGAAATTTAGGAAATTATGGAGGATATTATAATATATTCATGTATGCTTGTTTCTGATGACATTTTTAGATGTCAATGTAACATTGGCTTTGATTGATGAAATATAATATGCAGATGTCATTAAAAATTTATAAGTGCTCAAATTATTGGTAACAAAAAGTTAAGATATAGTATGTAATTCTATATCATCAAGCTATCGTATTTATAGAATATAAAATAATGCATAGAAATGATATATCTGAATATATATTGGATAAATTATACATATATATACACACACACAAGTGACAGTGCACAGGGCCCCTGTGCCCCCCATAACAGTACGCTCGTTGCGATGACTTGCCCCTCGCCATAGGGCGGGCTTCGCCCCCCTCCGCCGAGCGGGCTTAGCCCATCTCTGGGCGCACCCGCACGCAATTTGTGAATAATGGCTGAATTGTTCGCAAACCATTTATTGTAGAATCTGATGGTTTGCAAATAGCGGTCAGCGCAAAAAAATTGGTTATTCGCAGACCACCGTGGTCTGTAAATAGCTGCAGCGCATAACTGTTTAGCTACTCGCAGACCCCTGCGGTCTGCAAATAACGATCAACACAAAACTATGTCTATTCGTAGACCATCCGCTTTAATTGGACAGTAAGAACCATTACACTTATAAGAGAATTTCTTTACATATAGTATAGATACATATAATAATAATAATCGTGATTGGCAGTATCCGAGTGTATAATCGTGATTGTTGATAAAATGAATGGGATGCATAACTTAAAATAATATGATTTTAAAATGATAACTCTCATAAAATTTTCACCATTGTTAATAACCCCTCTAATCTTTATAAATATGCGAATAACTCCTCTTATCTTTACTTATTCAAATTTACAAGGGGGTATCCACAAATTGATTTAACACCATTTTAACACATTTAACTATATGCAAGTAAATTTTTTGGGATGAAATAAAATATTGCACTCGTTCACTGGAGCAAAAACACCGCGCCATATGAAGTCTTTGTAAATATCAACTTTTGAATGCTTTATATAGCTCCATACATTCCATGACTAGTGTTTGTTGATAGTCTTATTAAGCCAGACACTACAAAAGTGATAAATTTGGAAAACCCCCAAAAATTCTCATTCATCTCCACAAAATCGCTACAGGAAATCTATGGCACTCCTAAACCCTAAGCAAACACTTCAATTAACATATCTCATAAAAAACTATATATTTTTCTAGCAGCTACAATTATATATTCCATATGCAGAAACTATTTTCTTATAAATATATGTCAAAAATTGGACTTTTACAATCCACAGCTTATTCTGGATAGAGAGGATTGCAGGTCAAAATTACAGGAAATTATTTATAAAAATGAAATACTGGAAACAAAACACCCCCAGGCGTCTTGAGAGCATCCCCTTGTATAACATTCAAATAGGTTGAAAGTGGCTGCTGGAGGATTTTCATGGCTCAGTAGTGTTGTCAGCAATCACTGAATTTGAAAAGGAGAGAGTCATTAGTATTTAGGGTCATTATCTTGGAAAAAGAGCGCGCGATCTTTTATCTGTCTGTGGGGAAAAATCTGACCATTTAATTAGTGTAAGCACAACTTTTGATGGGAAATCCGATTGGAATTTGGATCGGATTGGATTTTCCGATTGGAAAAACCCAATTTGATTTTCCGGATGGATTTCAACCATCAAATTACCGGTTTTTATGGTCAGATTCCCCCCGCACATAGAGGATCGTGCGCTCCGCGTGCGTACATATTTCCCCATTATTTGGGACCTCCCCTCCAGCTCTGCATAATTACAAGGGCCTCCCCTCGATCATCAAAGAATTACCATTACCAAAACCTTCCCTCTTAGTTTACATTATTAACATACGTGTACGAAAAAAACCTTCAGAAAGATTCCCCCTGGGATTTTTTGTTTGTTTGCAATGGCGACAAATGATCCATATAGCCGACCCCACTATGGTGGGATAAAGGCTTGAGTGTTGTTGTTGTTGTAGGGTACATGTATGTTAACAATGTGAACTTAGAGGGGGGCATATTTAGTAATTTTGAAAGAAAGAGGAGAGGTCCTTGTAACTATGCAGAATTGGAGGGTTTAGGGTACTTTTTCAGAATTATTCCTAGTACTTATACATCTGCATACCTGAGTGATTTGTAGATGTCATTCCCTACATCTCAGCTTGGTCCCAATCAAGGGATTTGTTTTCGTATGAGAAAGCTGGGTGTTCAAGCCGACTTCGAGCTAGTCTACTCATCATGGCAAGACCTGCAAGTATAACAATTGAAGCATGTTAGATACATCCAAATCTAAAAACAAACTGAATATAGGTGGAAGGGTTCGTGAACAATGGCAAGCGAACAACTCTGCATAGGTTTTCCTTATGTGGGAGTATATTCCCAACACGCAAGCACGTGTAAGGTGTAACGCCCCGATCGACTGCGGATGCGCTACAGGTCTATAGACCAGTGACCCCAACCCATCTCCACGGATCTGATCGCCCGCAGCCGCTAATTCTAGTGGCGGGTTGTTGAGGTTGGGGCTTGAACCTCAGACCTCCTGGATAAGGGAGCTCTAAACTGGTCCTCATCACCAACTGAGCTTAGAGCTCCCTTATCCAGGAGGCCTGAGGTTCAAGCCCCGGCCTCAACAACTCGCCACTAGAATTAGCGGCTGCGGCCGATCAGATCCGTGGAGATGGGTTGGGGTTACTGGTCTGCAGACTTGTAGCGCACCCACAGTGGATCGGGGCGTTACATAAGGTCTTTGACATATAACACATGAATTTCTTACATTTTAATTGGGCGATGTGAGAGTGAGCAGTTAGACTTAACTTGCTTAGATATCTTGTTAGAATCCTAAAATCAATTGGCTATTATACAGGTGGAGAGGCTCATGATCAATATTAAGGGCACTAAGTTACATGGGCCATTGGGCTTTAACCTGCTCAGATAACTTGTTAGGATCCTAAAACTAATTGAGTTTAGGGTGATGTAATGATCGATATTAAGTGCACAAGGCTACAGTAATTTTCTGATATGGGATTGTGTTCTCAGCATAATTTGAAACAATATACTTTGCAATAGAATTACGAAGAAAATAAACTATAAATGAAGTAATTCCATAATCTAATTCAAAGCAAACATAAAAATCTGTCGCGTGGAAGAAAATGCACATTTATTTTGTCATTTAAAAGTACAAACAACATTCTTACCTCTAAAAATACAATCACCATTTTTGAAGAATTTTCATGTAAATTTCTAATCACATCCGATTGAACAATAGAATCTAGAAAATTATATACTTGTAGGGAGTGGGCAGCCACATAATATTTCTAGAACATATGTTTCTCATGTGAGACTAAAGCTCAGTTTGGCGCGTCGTTTTTTCTCCGGTGAGTTTGGACAAAAACGCCGCCGTAATAGATTTCGGTCCAACAGTTACGCTGCGCGGAGTGTTGAGAAGTGCCGACCAAAATAAAAAAAATTCGCTTGCATGAAAATCTATTGGTAGTGATGTCATAATTATCTATTATACTTTTGTGAATATATATAAGCATCCTCAAAAAATGAAACTAATGAACTGGGTACCTTCAATAACTTTATATAGAGAGGACCACCATCTATCACTGGAAACCTGGTACTGATTTAATGATTCCTCAATTTCATTATCATGCTTTCCTTCCAGAACATTCTGAAGAGTGATGACTGCATCTTTAGCTTTCTTCAAGATGCTGTTATCATCCACGATTTCAAGTGATTTGAGATCATTATGTGACGATGTGAGGCTGACGGCAAGCGCAAATTGGGTGGCTGTTGTCCAGCGAGAAGAGGCAAGCCATTTCCTTTGACCATCTTTCTTTCTGGTCTCCTCCATGTTTGACTTCTCCTCAAAAACCAAGCTCTGTTTTTTTATCAATGGATATGAAAAAAGTCATCACGTGTACAGACTCGCGCATCAATAGAAGAAAATGAAAAATAATGAAATGTCACGAAGCAGGACGGATTTGCCAATAACTACCCGCAAGTATTGAGCATTGGCTGCTCCAGTACTCTGGACCATTTTGGAGAAAGCACTTTCTTCATTTGATAAAAGATCCTCCGGGGTACCGAATTCTAAGACCTTCATAAGAACAGTAAAGTAAAGACTGATTATAATTTGCTCATCACTCGAAAATAGTTTAGCCATATAATCATCATTTACAATTGTTTGTGCCATATAATCATGAATAAATTACCAAACGAGTATGACAATTACACTAAAATTCTCATGAATCCCTTTCTGAAGGACTTAGAACAAAGTCACCAGACACTTGCAACTTTCTAGACTATTATTAAGAATAACGGTGCTGACAAATACTTTTGTTTTACCAAATTAATTGGACTTTTTGGCACTAAGCATCCTCCAATTAGGAGGTTTTTGCACATTGCACCCTACATATTTAATTTTGCCACTTTGCACCCCCCAAATGCTTTAATATTGACAATTTGCACCTTAAATATTCAACTAGGATGGTGCAAAATGTCAATATTAAAGCCTTCGGGGGGGGGGGGGGGGGGGGGGGGGGGGGGGGGGGGGGAGGCAAAGTGCTAATATTAAATATTTAGGGTGCAATGTGCAAAAATCTTCTAATTGGAGGGTGCTTACTGCTTAGTGCCAAAATCCCAATTAATTAAGTGTAAATCAAATTCTACTCAACGTTAACAAAATCCCAGCAGAGTAATATGTGAACATATTTGGATATCTCTATGAGCTAAATGAAGGTATGCTGATGTAACTGAATATGTGGATATAAACATGCACTTTCCTCGCAAAGATAATCATCTAAATAAACTTATGGCGTCTTGCAGAGCACAAACATAAACATGTATTATCGGTTCCAAAAAAACATATGCTGCGATTTTCATTTCACAGAATAGTTTAACTATATTTTAATTTTTTATTGATCTAACTAACATGGGCAAAATGGGAAGCCTAATTTTAAACCAAAAAATTGGCTTTCCTTTTATATATAGTATAAGTATATAAACACATTTCACAATTATAGTTAAACTTCAGCCACCATGATGATAGATATATTATAAATCTACTTTTATTCAATTTCCATAGTGTATGCCAAGATGCATGCATGAATTTATATTCTTTGTACATGTCAAGACGCATGCATGCATGTATATTGTTCAAGTATGGTATCAAAGCTTTGAATTTTTCTACAATGTTTCTTAGTATTAATTTTTTTTTGGAGAAAATGATCAAAATGCCCTTGCCTATTTATGGTGTACAACATCAGCCCTTTCCAATGTGCCTGATTCAACCTTGAGTCAGTTCAATCGTCAAAAACCAGCATAAAAGTGTCACATTTATACCCATGATGTTGCAAAACTGTAAAAGTGACTTCTTATTTCATTGTGAGTGTGAAGGAAAATGATTCCAAGTATCCAATAATAATGAAAATTCAAAATGCATGTTTGCGCTTAGACTGATTAAAACAAAAACACTCTTTTAACAGAAGGTTAGAATGATTTAACAATGTTAAGTACAGAATTGAAGCCCGAATATTGAATTTAGTGGTGGAAATAGTTTACAACAGTATGCAGTCATGGAAGTTACACAATCAAAAGTGAAAATTAGCCTGTAAAGGATGTTAAAATTGCTGTTTTCACCATATAGAAAATTTACCTTGCCAGAATGGAGTAGTAGGATCTTATCACAATCAATTATAGTATTCAAGCGATGGGCTATTACGAGCATCGTGCAAGACTTAAACTCTTCTCGAATTGTTTTCTGAATAAGAGCATCAGTTCTGACATCAACAGCTGCAGTTGCTTCGTCAAGAACGAGAATCTTTGATCTGCGCAGTAATGCACGGGCAAGACTTAAAAGTTGCCTTTGCCCAACGCTGAAGTTTTCACCTGCCTCAGAAACCTTTAAAAGAAGAAATGTTATGAGTTAGATGCTCAAAGAAATATATTTTCATCAAGTATGAGGATGCCATTACCACATAATAGCTTTTATACAACCAAGAAAATGGGAGAATGCTCATAAACTAAGTAATCATAAGCCGTTTTGACGGAGATCGATCGCGCACCGTTTGTGCACCCTTTCATTATTTGACATTTTTGGATCGTCGGGAAGACAATCGGAATCCGCGAGTGCGCCCGGCTCCATTTTTCCCTTTTTATGTATTTTATTTTTCTGAGCGGTATTTCATGAGCTAGCTTGAGTTATCTGTTACGGACCCATGTTGGGGGATCACGTACAAGCGCAGCGCCTCGGCACGCACCGCTTAGTCACTTATTTTATGTTACCACTTGTATCTTTAACTTTTGGGTCATACTTTGTATTTCGGCAAAAACCTTGGTTTGATTTGGGCTCAACCGGGTATATAAGGTTGGGTAGGCTCTGGTTGGAATGTTATGCAATCAATTATAAAATTTCTCCCTCTCTTTAACTTTTCTCTCTCTCTCTCTCTATCTCACGAAAAGAACATGATCCCCCTTCAGTCGCCCTAGCCGCACGCCTTACGTGCTCTCCTCCGCCAGAAATCCCGCCGATCGTCGACCCCGTCCTTCTTCCCCCTCCTCCGTCGCTTCCTCTCCGGCGTCATAGGTTCTAGGGGATCTCGCAAGGTCAACTACGATCCTCTCAGGGACTTCCCTCTCCTTCCCCTGCGAACAAGATCACAAACCAAGGCCGCATCAACTTGGTATCAAAGCCCTCCTCCTCCACCGCTCCTCCGCTGCATTCGCCGACGCCCGCTGCCCCTCTTTCAGTCACCGACAACCCCGTTCCGCTCGAAATGCAGCAGGTCCCTCCCACTCTCTTCTTCAGGTGAGCTCATCGGTCCTCTTAGGGGCCTCTACCACCGGTCTTCTGCTGTTATCGGTAAGCACGGGCATTTTGCCCACTCCTCCTTCCCCTTCCCCTTCGCCCTTTGTTCGGCCCGCTCCCATGGACGACGGCAACACGGGAGGCCTCACTTTGGCCCAAATCTTGGAATCCTTTCGGCATATGATGGTGACCAACAATGAGGCCCTCATCGAGGCCCTTCGGCCGGACGCGTCACCACCGGCTCCGCGCGCCGCTTCCGATTCGTCACAGACGGTTCATGAGTCTCCGGCACCGCGAGCAGAAGGAGGGGGTTTCCCTCGTTTTTTGAAGATGGAATTTCCTCTTTTTGACGGTCACCACGTGGCTCACGCGCTGTGACCAGTTCTTTGCAACCCAACGCACGACGGAGGAGGATTGGCTGGGCATTGCATTCTTTCATCTCATGGGTTCCGCGCAGCTGTGGTTCTCGCAGCTCCGCCGGGAGAGTCCCCTCATGAATTGGGAAGATTTCAAAACACAGTGCACCCTTCGTTTCGGACCTCACCTTCGCGGGAATCCCCTGGGAGATCTCATATCTCACCGACAGTCGGGGTCCATTGATGACTATATCGAGCAGTTTCAGGTGCTTCTTTCTCGCGCCCCCTCCATTCCAGTGGCACAGCAGGTGCCCTTCTTCACTGCAGGCCTCCACGAGAGACTTTGTCTGGACGTGGAGTTACAGTCTCCTCAGGACCTTTCGACCGCCATGAGTGTATCCTGCATTTTTGAGAAATGCCTATTGATGGACCGCCAGTATTTGGGACATCGATCTGGAGACGGACCCTCCAGAGGGTTTGGCCCTACTTCTTCCGTGTTTAGCATTGGAGCGGGCAAGGGAAAGGAGGGAGACCGGCCATCTACCATTCCGCGGCAATCCCCTCAAGAGATGCGGACCACCGGGCCAAGGGCCTTTGTTTTAATTGTGATGACGCCTTCACCCGTGGACATCGGTGCATGCGCCTTTTCTGGCTTGAAGTGGAGGATCTCTCTGACGAGGACATCGGGGACGAGGACCCGGGAGACCCTGAAATTTCTCTTCATGCTATGACGGGACCTAAGTCAGGAGATACGATTCAGCTACCGATTTCAGTGGTGGGGCATCAACTAGTCGCTCTTATGGACTCGGCCATACACAGTTTTCTTAGCGACCTCACAACGCAGCATCTTCACTTGCCGGTCACAACCCGTCAGAGCCTCCGAATTTCTGTCGCCAATGGCATGGCCATGACGTGCACGGGAGTTTGCCGCGCAATGCCGATTGTGGTGGAGGGCTACCATTCCCACGTGGACTTTTATGTGATCGCCTTGCGGGGTTTCGAAGCCGTGCTGGGAGTCCGTTGGCTCCGTACTTTGGGACCACTTCTGTGGAATTTTGACACACTGACGATGACCTGGGGACATTGCCCCCACCAGACGGTGTGGTAAGGCTACTCGACGACTACCAATCGACAGGTTTTCCTCGCCTGTGCTGACCAGACCGAGCCCCCGACCTCGAGGCTCTCTTACAGGAGTATAGCGACACTACCACCGCCCCGATGGGTCTCCCTCCTTTGCGTCGACGGGATAACCGTATTTGCCTCCTGCCAGGGACGGCTCCTGTAGTGGTTCGCCTCTACCGCTACCCATTTCGGCAAAAGGACGAGATTGAGCGTCAGTGCGACGCTATGCTGCAGCAGGGCATCATCCGCCACAGCGTGTCCCCTTTCTCCTCTCCAGTCTCGTTGGTCAATAAGAAGGACGACACATGGCGTTTATGCGTCGATTACCACGAGCTGAACGCACGGACAGTGAAGGACAAGTTCCCCATTCCGGACAGTGTCGTCCAAGCTGGATCTTTGCTCCGGATACCATCAGGGGCGTATGGCCGCTGAGGATGTGGAGAAGACAGCTTTTCGCACCCACCACGATCACTTCGAGTTCCTCGTGATGTCCTTCGGGCTCATCAATGCTCCATCCACCTTCCAGGCCCTTATGAATGAGGTATTTCATGACCTGTTACGTCACTGCATACTTGTTTTCTTTGACGACATTTTGGTCTACAACGCTACTTGGGAGTCTCATTTGGACCACCTTCGAGCAGTTTTTCAGTTAGTCCGTACTCACAGACTTTCATTAAAGAGTGTCAAGTGTTCTTTTGGGACGAACCGGGTCTCCTACTTGGGGCATGTGGTTGACAGTACAGGGGTGTCCGCTGACCCCCTCAAAATTCGGGGCGTAGCTGATTGGCCCACTCCCCACTCCCAGAGGGAAGTTAGGGGATTTCTTGGCCTGGCAGGATATTATCGGCAGTTTATACAGGGGTGCAACATTATTGCAGCACCATTATTTTTCCTCTTGAAGAAACAGTCCTTTGAGTGGGGGGACGCAGCGATGACGTCTTTTCGTGCTCTTCAACAAGCCCTGGTGTTAGCTCCAGTGCCGCATTTACCGGATTTCGACCAGGAGTTCCAGGTAGAGTGTGACGCATCCGGACAGGGGCGTGGTGCGGTGGAGCCACCAGATTGCATATTTCAGCCGCCGAACCGCCATTCATCATCAGAAGTTGTGGGCTTACGAGCAAGAGCTGATTGGGCTGGCCAAAGCCATCCAACATTGACAACCGTACTTATGGGGGCGGACCTTTATTATTCGCACCGATCATTTCAGCCTTAAGTACTTATTGGAGCAGCGCCTTATCACTTCACTGCAACAACGTTGGATCAGTAAACTGTTGGGCTTTGACTTTCAGGTGGAATATAAAGCGTGGGCCTTGAACTGTGTCGCAGACGCCCTCTCCCGCCGCAAACATCAAGAGGGATCCTTATTGGCCTTTCTTACCCGATTTCGACCATTCGCCACCTCCTGCAAAGGGAGATTCAGGAATCAGGACACGCCTGCTCTAGGTGAGCTACTTCACCGCATTGAGGAGGGGAGAGTGCCCTCACATTGGACAGTTCGGGACAGCCTTATCTTGTACAAGGATCGCTTATATCTTTCAGCCACCTCGCCCTTGATTATGGATATTCTGACGGGATTCCACAACTGCACCCATGAGGGGGTTCATAAGACCCTTCAGCGGATCCGAGTTGAGTTCTGTTGGAAGGGACTCAAACGACAAGTCCAAGACTTCATTTCCCTTTGCCCGGTCTGCCAGCGCAGCAAGGACGACCACCTCCTACCAGCCGGAATGCTCCAGCCTCTTCCCGTCCCTTCACAAATTTGGGCCGACATATCTATGGATTTCATCGAGGGATTGATTACCTACTTCGAAGGGCCGATCCATCATTTTCGGGGTGGTCGATCGCTTCTCCAAGGGCGCACACTTCATGGCGATGAGTCGCCCTATCGAAGGGGACGTGGTGGCCAGTATTTTCTTCGACCAGGTGTTCTGTCTACACGGCATTCCGGAGAGTATAGTGTCCGACAAGGACAAGATTTTCCCCTCCCAATTTTGGCAGGAGCTATTCGCGTTATGTGGCACCAAATTGGCTCTCTCTTCAGCATACCACTTGCAGTCGGACGGGCAGACGGAGGTGGTCAATCGGATACTCGAGATGTACTTGCGCTGTATTACCGGGGACCGCCCCAAAGATTGGGCACGGTGGCTTCCATGGGTGGAGTATTGTTACAATACGTCCTACCATTCGGCCATGCAGACCACGCCTTTCCGCCTTGTCTATGATCGTGATCCGCCTTGTCTCCTAACATATGCCAGAGTTTCCTCCCGCTCTCCCACGATCGATACCGAGCTGTCCACTCGTGACCAGATCCTTGACCCGTGAGCGACTACTTCAGGCTCAGGCCCGTATGGAGACTGCCTACAATAGGGGGCACCATGAGCTGTTCTTCGCTACAGGATATTGGGTGTGGCTTAAACGCCGCCCTTACCGGCAGACGACCATGGCTCAGGGTTCCTACAACAAGTTGGGGCCCAAGTTCCACGACCCATTAATGATTTCAGAGCGCATTGGAGAGGTGGTGACCGTCTCCAACTCCCGACGGAGGCCTAGATTCATGACGTGTTCCACATCTCGCAGTTGAAGCCATTCGTGGGGGTGCCACCTCCGGAACCCTTGGTCAGCTTACCACTGCAACTCCAGGACAAGCTTGATAACGACGCGGACGGAGATGTTACGGACCCACGTTGGGGGATCGCGTACAAGCGTCACGCCTCGGCACGCACCACTTAGTCACTTATTTTATGTTACCACTTGTATCTTTTATTTTTGGGTCGTACTTTGTATTTCGGCAAAAACCTTGGTTTGATTTGGGCTCAACCGGGTATATGGTTGGGTAGGCTTTGGTTGGAATGTTATGCAATCAATTATCAGATTTCTCCCTCTCTCTAACTTTTTTCTCTCTCTCTCTCTATCTCACGGAAAGAACCCGATCCCCCTTCCGTCGCCCTAGCCGCACGCCTTACACGCTCGCCTCCGCCAGAAATCCCGCCGATCTCGCAGATCGTCGGCCCCGTCCTTCTTCCCCCTCCTCTGTCGCTTCCTCTCCGGCGTCATAGGTTATAAGGGATCTCGCAAGATCAACTCCGATCCTCTCCGGGACTTCCCTCTCCTTCCCCCGCGAACAAGATCACAAACGAAGGCCCGCATCATTATCAAATCAATCAATCTCGATCGTCCGATTTATTTAACCTAAAACCCATTCTATTAATACCTCTTTCATACCCACGGTGAGGCCATCAAAGACTTAGAGGAAGCAACCGCTCTCTTCTTCGGTCACGAGACCGCACGCACGGTGCAACGCCGCCCCTCTGCGCTCCCCCCTGGTGCCGACGCCTAAGGCATCACTTCCCCGCCTCCTGCTGCCTCCTACCGACTCCAGTCTCCTCATACCACCACCTATCAGGTATCCCTCCCTTTCCATCCCTCCTTCCCCCTCTCCAAGCCCAAAGCAACTACAATCCAGCCCTCCCACACAAATCGTCTGCATCTAGCCCTCCTTTCCCCTCTCCAAGCCCAAAACAACTTTAATCCAGCTCTCCCACACCTAAATCGTCCGCATCCAGCCCTCCTTTCCTCTCTCCAAGCCCAAAACAACCTCAATCCTGCCCTCACACATCTAAACCGAACCATCCAGGGCCTCCCCATCTCAGCCAGACACTTAAGGCCCCTCCCAAAGTAACAGACCCTTCAGAATCCTCTTCCCAAATCCCCTAGCCATTTCCTCTTGCAACCCGGCCTTCCAGCCACCTATTATTACTGTCAAACCCCCTCCAGCCACCTTTCCTTGTAGTCGGCGTCAACATCAACCACCCCATAGCCCCAAATCCACTCAAACAGACTCCACACAGTCGCCCCCTTGCATCGCGCCCGATGCCGATATATTGATAAGTTTCTTTACTTGTTTTAGTTCTCACAACATAGACCTATGAATATGTATGGATTTTAATGAATTTTGCTTTAAATGTTTGAACACTTTTCATCTCAGCAATGTGTGACCCTTCAGAATCCTCTTCCCGGATCCCCTAGCCATTTCCTCTTGCAACCTGGCCTTCCAGCCACCTATTATTGCTGTCAAACCCCCTCCAGCCACTTTTCCTTGCAGACGGTGCCGACATCAACCACCCCATAGCCCCAAATCCACTTGTACAACCTCCACACAGCCGCCCCCTTGCTTCGCGCCCAATACCGATATATTGGTGAGTTTCTTTACTCGTTTCAGTTCTCACAACATCGCCCTATGAATATGTATGGGTTCTTAAGGAATTTTGCTTTGAATGCTTGAACTCTTTTTATCTCAGCATTGTGTGATCCCTTTCGGTCTACACCTAATTTTAGTACTTTCAATTACTTTGCAATCATTTCTTACTTGCTTAATTGAACAAATGTTGTTAATTGTGATTAAACGTGTGAGTTAAATGTTGTTGTTTAATTACTTGCATGTCAGAATGATTTGCATGGTGACTCATGAGCATTGCATTAGAATTTAGGACTAGCCGTCATAAGTTCATCAAGTGGCGTGCATGTTTTCATCTGCATCTTCGTTTAGGGTTCGTCGTTGGTTCATTACATTCATTGCATCCTCACTGTGTTGAATTTAGGGTTAGGGCATCGTGCGTCTGAAACCTATAGATTCGTTCTGCGTCAGATTGGTATCAGAGCCCAAGTTCGGGCTTTAGTTTAATACGCAGTAGTAGAGTCTATAGGTTCCTTCATGACTAGGTATTGTCGTTATTCCTCTCCTCTATTTGGGGATCCTGAGTCCATTTACACCCGATCTCATAGAGCCCCTTCAGAAAGATCCTCATGTTACTACGATGATTATTCTCGATCGCAGTACACCACTTTTAGAGATCGTGTTGACTTCTCGACGCGATCCATCGATGCTAGAGACGATCACTAGGCTGATCATCGTCCATATCCCTGCGCACGAGTAAATCGTGTTGATCCTTCAACACGACTTGAGTATCTTAGGGATGATTATTACGAGATCGTCATTTTGAGAGATAGATAGAGTGTAGGTTTCGTGTTGTTGCCCCATCTTTTGACGGTTCATCGAGCCTCGAGTTTTTCAGTCATTGGCTCGTGGATATGGAATAGTACCTCGATCATTTTGAGTTATTCGGTGAGCGACGCATTAAATGCAAAACATAGACTTATAGATCAAGCAGGAGCATATTGGTCTAACCTTGAAAGGGCACATGAGCGGGATCATCTTCACCGCGCCACTAGTTGGGTGAAGATGAAGCGTAGGTTGTGTCAGAGGTATTTACCTGCGTCGTATTGGAGTCGCTTGCTCGATCAACTATTTACCCTTCAAAAAGGATCCCTATCTATCGTTGAGTACAATGATCGTTTTGATGAGTTAGTTGTAAGGAGTAACATCTGAGAGTAGCCAGCTATGACCACCTCCTGATTTCGGTCTGAACTCCGATCTGAAATATGTACTGAGTTGGTTTATCACCGATCAGAGTCCCATGAGCAGACATATCAGCTCGCCCTTCATCATGAACAATCCTGGAGATCCGCTAGAGTTGGCTGAGTGGAATCACACCTTGACCACCCCAGTGTGAGTCCATCCCGTACTGAGTCTACCACTTTGCCTATTCTTGTCCCGTCGGACACAACAAAATTGATACCTGATACTGATTTCTCTCACCCCCAGTGAGGTACTTAGTCCGATGAGTGGTCCGTCATTTGATTCTGACTCATTTCTTGTGAAACAGACTAAGAGTGAGTCTGAGCGACCTATTGACCTTATAGTGGCGCGCCCTCTCCTTACCACCTACATTGACTTTGTTACAGCCCCAATCATAGACTCGCTTTTGAGTGTGTGTTTGTCGGTGTCCCTTCCCATTGTAGTGCCGAGTCACGTCCCGATTGAGAGTAAGGAGAATAACACCGACTTAGTGGTGGTTGTCTCTCGAGCTCTCAAGAACACCGCTATTACTGATGACAATCATCTCAAGGACCATCCGGCTATGAAGGAATTCTTTGAGGAACCCCCTGTCGAGCCCCTCGGGTAAGCCACATGATGGTTCCCTCTTTCTAAGAAACATTGACCCTAATGCGAATGTCTTCGATGTGAGTATTCGTCGTATTCGTGATGAATTTTTCTATCAACCTCCTGGCGAGCCCCCTAATGATTCACGACTCTTGAGAGATAGTTGGCATTCTACGATATTATATTTATCTCACTTCTTATGTCTCAGGTAGTCATCTGGGTCACCGGGTGTTCCCCACATACTCGATGATTATTTCTACACCCTACCCAAGGAACCACCGGATAAACCACCCTTCCTTAGGATTTAGGAACTTCCACTGCCACGTAGAGTCTGCATTTAGCAAGTCTGCTAGGTCCAACATTCTGCATTTGCATCTGTTGCATGGTTTGCATGTAATATTTCGACGTAAAGTTATATTAAATAATGAACATTTTAAAACTTTCTTGGGTAATCACATGAGAGAGCGCATGTTCAAGGAAGGTGATTGGGCGATGATTAACACGTTAATTGGGAGGTCTCCTTTGGGGACAACTAAGAATTTGGGTGTTAAGCGAATGGGTTTGTACACTGTCGTGAGTGAGGTTGAGTTAAATCTTTATGAGCTTGATATCATTAGGAATATGCGTATTCATTATGTACATGCTGCTGGGAATCTGATTCGACATGAGACACCATCTTAGTATTGGGACCTTCAACCTAACCCTCCACTACAACCTCATCCACACCTTACCCCTATCCTATATATCCATTTCTGCGACGGTGTACATCGTTTGTGGGGCCCTCGACGGCTTTAGGTGCGACGACCATTAGAGGACATTACACATACCATGAGCTACGCGACTGACGTGTCAGAGTTCATGCAGTTGTTTTCATTCTTACTCAGTCTGCACCAGGAGCATGATAGTCTTCATTCATCGGAGATGAGAGTTTTTGAGCCGGGGAGATTGATGGAGATTGATTGCGCGCCGTTTGTGCACCCTTTCATTATTTGACATATTTGGATTGCCGGACGGGCGATTGGAGTCCGCGAGTGCGTCCATCTCCGTTTTCCCCATTTTATGTATTTTCTTTTTATTTTTTGAGCGGTATTTCACGAGCTAACTTTAGTTATCAAATCAATCAATCTCGGTCGTCCGATTTATTTAACCTAAAACCCATTCTATTAATACCTCTTTCATACCCACGGTGGGGGCATCGAAGATTTGGAGGAAGCAGCCACTCTCTTCTTCGGTCACGAGACCGCACGCACGGTGCGACACCGCGTGTTTGCCCTCTCCCACCGTGGTGTCGATGCCTAGGGCATCACTTCCCTGCCTACTGCCGCATCCTACCGACTCCCGCCGCCTCATACCACCACCTATCAGGTATTCCGCCCCTTCCAACCCTCGTTTCCCCTCTCCAAGCCCAAAGAAAATCCAATCCAGCCCCCCCACACATAAACTGTCCGCATCCAGCCCTCCTTTCCCCTCTCCAAGCCCAAAACAACTTCAATTCAACGCTCCCACACCTAAACTGTCCGCATCCAGCCCTCCTTTCCCCTCTCCAAGCCCAAAACAACCTCAATCATTCCTTCCCACATCCAAACCGAACCATTCAGGGACTCCCCCATCTCAGCCAGCCACTTAAGGCCCCTCACAAAGTAGCAGACCCGTCAAAATCCTCTTCCCATACCCCCCTAGCCATTTCCTCTTGCAACATAGCCTTCCAACCACCTTTCCTTGCAGGCGGCGCCGACATCAACCACCCCATAGCCCCAAATCCACTCGTACAACCTCCAAGCCCAAAGCAACTCCAATCCAACCCTCCCAAACATAAACCGTCCGCATCCAGCCCTCCTTTCCCCTCTCCAAACCCAAAACAACTTCAATCCAGCCCTCCCACACCTAAATAGTCCGCATCCAACCCTCCTATCCCCACTCCAAGCCCAAAACAACCTCAATCATGCCCTCCCACATCTAAACCGAACCATCAATGGCCTTCCCCGTCTCAGCCAGCCACTAAAGGCCCCTCCCAAAGTAGCAGATCCTTCAGAATTCTCTTCCCAGACCCCCTAGCCATTTCCTCTTGCAAGCTAGCCTTCCAACCACATTTCCTTGCAGTCGGCGCCGACATCAACCACCCCATAGCCCCAAATCCCACTCGTACAGCCTCCGCACAGCCGCTCCCTTGCTTCGTGCCCGATGTCGATATATTGGTGAGTTTCTTTGCTTGTTTCAGTTCTCACAACATATGAATATGTATGGATTCTTAATGAATTTTGCTTTAAATGTTTGAACTCTTTTCATCTCAGCATTGTGTGATCCCTTTAGGTCTACACCTAATTTTAGTATTTTTCAATTACTTTGCAATCATCTCTTACTTGCTTAATTGAACAAATGTTGTTAATTGTGATTAAATATGTGAGTTAAATGTTGAGGTTTAATTACTTGCACTTCAGAATGATTCGTATGGTGACTCATGAGCATTGCATTAGAATTTAGGGTTAGCCATCATAAGTTCATCAAGTGGCGTGCACGCTTTCATCCGCATCTTCATTTTAGGGTTCGTCGTCTGTCCATTACATTCATCGCATGCTCACTTGTAGTGCATTTAGGGTTAGAGCATTGTGCGTCCACCACCTTTAAATTCGTCCTGCATCACATTTCTAAATTCGTAACCTTGACAAAACAAACTTTATATATTTTCTTTAACAAGAGAAAGTAAGCAAACCTCAGCATCAAGCCCCAAAGGGTTCCGCCGAATAGCATCTTTCAGATGGGATCTCTCTAAAGATTCCCAAAGATCAGCATCATTATGCTCATTGAAGGGGTCCAGATTAAACCGAACAGTTCCTGGAAAAAAAGTGATGGATCAAACAAAACATAATTATTTTTCTAATAAAATTTGAAACATAAAAGTGCAAAAAATGTACCTAATCATCAATACTTTCCGCAAAATAAAGGAAAAGAACTACATGGTTATAATATGGTAACAAAGTGGACTCAGCCTGCATTCCTCACCCTCATCCCTCATGTTCCACGTGTTTAATCACATGATGGGGCATCTTACTCCACGTGTTCCTACATGGCGATGGGGTGTGTTGGATGTTTAGTCCCACATTGTAGAAAATTAGGTTTGTTAGAACCTAAGCATCCAACCTAATAGCTTCTTTTTTATTATTTAAAAACAAGCTTCACCACTGTAATTTTCTGATCGTACAGCTCTAAATCACAGGTACCACAGACGTATGAATACAAGGAGAATCAATCACAACTATTAATCATATTAAAAGATGGAAACAATCTAGAATTTGCATAATAATATCACCAGAAATCATACATCAGAAGTCAACTTTTAATACAAATAAAATCAAATAGATAATACCTGAAAACAGAACTGGTGATTGTGGGATTATACCAAGAACTTTACGTAAATCCCAGAGGCCAAATTTGGAAACATCACAATCATCAATAAGGATTCTTCCACTCTCCAATTCCACCATCCGAAATAAAGCATTGATCATACTAGACTTTCCAGCCCCGGTGCGACCAACTATTCCAATTTTCTCGCTTGCTGAAATTCTGAAAGATATGCCATGGAGAACAGGAGGAAGTTCAGGCCTATATCTAAGAACAACTTCCTTGAATTCAATTGTTCCTGAAGCAGGCCAGCCAGGAGGCGGCCTGCTGCTCTCAATAACTGGAGGAGCCTCGGAAGGAAGTTCGATGTAATTTCCGACACGCTCGACAGCATTTAAGCTATTCTCAGCTAGACTCGCGAGTCTCAAAACTGCTGTCAATAGGCTTGTAATATTTAAAGCATATGAAAGAAGCAAGCCCATTGTTGAAGCAAAAGCCTTTTGATTTTCCGTACGCTGGTTTTGCATTACGGCAAAGGATGCCGTAAACCAAATCATAATTCCACCGAGTGTCTCTAATCGTATACCAAGCCAACGGTTCGCACTCATATTCACGAGTGTGTACCTAACATTATTGTCCATGGATTTCCCATTTATACGAGACATTCTATCATATGCTTTGTAGGCACGTATCGTAGATAGCCCATTCAGTGCTTCCCCAAATTGTGCATAAACAGGAGATCTAGTTATGGAATCCAGGCGCTTCACTTCACGGGCAGTGCTCTTGAGTACAATAAGAAGAAGATAAAGGAGAAACAAATCAACAATGATGTAATTTCATTAAGCTTCACAAGATCATGAACATCAAATAGCATGTGAATTCAAGTGGATTTATGGTATGAGCAAGAAAATAAACCAACAAAGAACAGAGGGAAGGTAAAGTCGGAGTTTTATCATTTCTATACAATATAAAATTTGCCAAAATTTAACTACTTGCATACGTACATTGTCATTTAATCAATATCGTGGCCTATGGAATTGATACAAATAGCCTGCAACTATAAGTACACACCACCCCTAAGGCATATTAGAAAAGATCTTTAAAAAAGAGAATATAAAAATCCTCAATTCAATGAATTTAGAATGTAAACACAAATTAAAATCCTACATACCTTAAGCCATCACCAAATGTATGACGGATGATGACTGCATCACTTAAAGGTAAACTTTACAAAATTGCTACCAGTTGGGCCATGTTAATATGTTTTAGGTGATAAAGAAGTCAGACAAATTGAGCATGGCATAAATGATAATGCTAAATTGAATACAAATAATAATGCAAAGATGGTTGTGTAGAAAAAGTAGGAACGTGGAAGAATATGTGTTTTGCATATCTACAATGGAAGGTACTTCGGTAGAAAATGGGTATATGTAAAAAAGTTTTTTAACACCTCAAGGATTCATAGCATCAACACCAAGTAGTTGGGATATGCTAAGGATGGTGATGATGAACCAAAATTAGAAAATATTAAAAAATTTAATACAACAATAAGAGGAAAAATCTCAAGATAATCAGAGCCTACACTTCTTGCTGAAGACATGCCTAAAATGTTGTAAAGCACTATAGCACATGGACATAGTATTATCTTGAAATATAAATAAAAAGAATGCAATCCAGTAGTACAAATAAATTTGTAGTCTTTAGGGCAATATCGGCATTTGATATAATCATTTTACCTGATAATACAAGTAGGCAGCATAGAACAGAATCAGAAGAGGCATGATGGCCCAAAGAGAAGTGGTGCTGACAATGCCTATCAGAACAAAAGTTGAAAGGAGCTGCGAGACTTGTCCAAGAAACATATTGACAAATATAGCAACATTGCGATCGATATCACCTAGATCCTTGGCAAACCTATTAATAATCCTTCCAAGTGGGTTTGTGTGAAAGAATACCATAGGAGCTCGTAACATAGATTTAAGCATCGCATCGTGCAACTTCTTGGCAGCATAAAGACTCGAAATGATCAACCAAAAGGAGTTAGTCAAAGTCACTAGTACCTGAACAAAAGATATATATATATAAGTGGTTTAATCTTTAAATCATTACAAAATATTTTGTCATAAATGTGCTAATACGCAGCCAAAATTGAATGGAGAGGCAGCCAAGAAGTGGGATATTGAACTTGCAGAAGTACCTGACCGAAGGAAAGAAGTGCATAGATTAGGTTATAAAAACCAGCCCCATGACTCTTTGAAGAACTTTGATCTGTCCAAACACTTAACCATGTACTACTTGAAACTCTTAGAGTTTCAGTTAAGACATAGCAAGAAAAGAGTATCATGACAACCCAGAGCCCTCCCAGTGCATTCTTATACCTACAATAGTATCAGCATAATTATTTACATAACAGTAGAAATTGATCAAAAACGGTATCTTCATATGCTGAAACCTATTTATTGAGACATACAAGAAGAATTGTATAAAAATAACATAAGAACCTATAAGTTGATATCAACAACTTTGAAGCACGAGGAAATCCAACCTTTAATAAGAACAATGCTAAAGATATCATTAATATGTGCGGAAACATATAATTTGAGCCCCATAGTCTGTAACACCCGAAATTCTTAGTACATCCATAATTTTAATTTTAGGGTCCGATCGCGTTTAATTAAGTCGCTCCTAGGTTTCTCCCTTCGTCGACAGGAGTGCACGACACAGGGGAAGCACATGTTGGGGTAAAGTCACTCCTTCACTATGGGCCGACGATCCTTACAACCACCGTTGACCAACGATTCTTCCTTTGTCGTCGGTGGGTGTGGTCTTTCGGAAACCAATTGTTGAACGGAACCCCGAGTTTGATCTCCGTGCATGATAAGAACTTTGTGCCGCACATCGACTCCCTAGGGCGTAAACCTGACGTCGATCGATCCACCTGCTGCCCACCTTGCGATCAACCAGCGATCTTAAAGTCGTCCGGTCCTCCCGGGCTCCGTCGCATCTGGACCTACGTTCTTCCAAGTCCATATTGATAGTAAAGGTACGGCATATTCTCCTACTTTTCCGTTGATTTCCACTTTACTGCTCTCTTTCGTAGGAGAATTTATCCTTCGATTTCAGTGGATCCTAATAGACTAGATTCGGGCTATCTTATGGTTTATTATTAACTGACCTAGGTTTTGGCAAAGATCGGAGAAGAATATTTTGCGATTTCGGTCCAACCTAGAGAATTATGCCGCCGCTTCGTGTTTATGAGCGTCGTAACACCAATGTAAGAATTATACCACGTAATTCAATTTATGTAATTTCCTCATGTATGCTTTGCTATGTACAAATTTTATGAGAGCATGATTATAAATATAATGCATTTTATGGATAGATAAAAGTGAGATAAGCATAATGTAATCAAGCTATTATGATAACATGAATGTTGTACGTTAGACTGATGAATCATTTTAATAAAACATAGAATGCAAAGCTAACTGAATATAATCCAAGGTTAGTGACTTTATGCTGGTGATCCTTTACGTTGATCAGACCAACAACTATACCCAAAAATTAAAGGGCTTTATGCAGGTGATCCTTTACTTTGATCACACCAACCACTATATGCAAAAACTAATAGGAGGAACGTGGAGTTTTTTCCCCTCGTGATTGATGGACGCACATCATCATACTCATAAGGTGAAGTGAGCCATATGAGCCTCAAATGAGGGGTATACATTCCATGGAAGATTTATTAAACGCGAGTTTGTATTCCGTGATGTTGAATCATCTACTAGCACTTGTAAAATTATAGATGCTATTACCAACACTATTTTTTCTTACTGCACCTAGAATACATAATGTTTAAACATTTACTTTTGATGATCTTTCCTTTTCATTTCTACAATGCTTAATGGCAAAAAATGAAGACAACTAGGTCACCCTGGAACAAAGTTAATTCAAAAATTATCTAAAAAGAAGTTAACTTTTGGTCTTCATGAATTAAATGATAATTAACTCGTTCTTCATTCAAAGGAATGCACCGAAGCACTTACATTTGCCAATATGACTCAAATCGCTAGAATGTGCTTAGTAATTCATGAAACCAGGAACAAGTAGAAAATGAATTTAAGTCATCTCAACTTTAGATAAGAATTCAGAACCTAGATATATATACATTTTAATGAAGTAGATATTTTGAATAAAGCCTAAAACATGATAAAACATAGAAGAGATAATTTATGTTCTATAAATTACTTTTAAAGAAAAGCATGCATAGTACTCTAGTTAGCAATATATTTCTTAGCATCAGATTATGTATTTTAAGTATTCATGCATTTTTTAAAAGTTTATGTTTTAGTGTTACCGGAAGGACGAGTCTTTCTTACTCACCAGTGAACAGATCCGTTTTTGAATTTTTCTTTATAGGAGAATCAGGTCAGGAGATTCGCTTAGGATGAACTTCCGAGGGTTTATGCACTTTTGGTCTATCTTTCCTTTTAGAATAGTGTATTAATTTTATATGGACTCGACTGTATTAGATATTATTTAGTTTCCAGTAATCAGATTTTTTGTCTTTTACATTTCTAGTTGGCTTTGTGAATCAAATTTTGAGGTATTTCTTAAACCTTAGCTCTAGTCTTTTGTTTCTGCTGTATGTTTTAGATATTTCTTTCATATTTACTGTATCGTGCCAATTTTATTAATGTTGCTTAGTTTGCTTCATATCTTGAGTGCCGACCGGACTTTGGAAATGTTGTTGAACTAGGTAGGAGTGTTGCATAGTCTTTGATTAATAACATAGTCTTTTTTATAATAAAATAGGCTGAATTATCAAATTTTAACTAGAGAGAATCTGCAACTAACAGTTTAACATCCAGTTAGCAGTTACCTTCATTAGACATTGCATGTCAACTTTCAGGAGTAATCCTCCAAAATCATGTCATTCAAAGAAAAAAAAAAATTTTTGTCAACAACTTTTAAATTAGAGGAAATTTTTCCTCTACGAAGAACTACGCTAAAAATATGACGTTCGAAGAGGGATCAATATCAAAAATAGATTACCTGTCAACAACTTTGAAGCTGACAACACCGGTTTCACGTTCCTCCTGTTTGATAAGCACAGATTTCTCATTCTTTGATTTACTCTTCTTGCTTTCAAATTTATCCCCAATCTTTATTACTTCACCGTTTTCAGTAGATAATGCAATCTCCTCAACTTCTGTTCCACTTTCCTTCTCATCAACTTGCTCCTCCATCTTCCCAGCATTTTCCATCAACTTTTGGAAAAGGAATCCACTGCGGTTGAGTTCTTCAAAGGTGCCCTCCTCCTTAACCATGCCTTCATGAACCACAATAATTCTATCCACATTCGGAAGAAAGTGTAGCTGATTCGTCACAAGTACTCGGGTTTTTCCACTCAATTTATCCTTAATACATCTATCAAAAACCTGAGAAAAAAATTACATAGCAGGGTAGAAAATTTAACTTTGGAAGCAGGAATGTAGCATTGCAGACACCAAAAAACCCAGCAACAATCTCTTTGCTAGGTAGCAACCCTTTTTCATGCATGGGGAGCCATGTGCATTATCGTTAGAATATATATATATATATCCAAAATGAAGTACTAATATAACTTCCTTCAACAATATGAAAATATTTATAGATTAGTTTCATTAAATTTTCAAAATTACGTTGGCCTCCAGTCGTCCAATTAGACGTAAAATGAGTTAACCATAAGATAAGTACATAATAAGCTCACTTACGCAAAAAAAATGATCAAAGCACTATAAGAGTCAAAAACATTTGATATACTAAGTTGTAGATTTTTTGAGGGGTTATGAATGAAGTAATGATTTCGTTCACATGTGATTGAAGCCATCCATCGAGAAATTTGAAGTTTCCACTGAATCTATTAAGCTTAAAATCCGGACACACTAGTATTTTATACAGCCATGCTAATAAGTTTTTATGGAAGGAAGAACAACATTCTTTTCCTAGGAGGAAGAAAATACATAAATGTCTATAAAAAATATTATATGTGAGAAGCTACATAATTCGTATACATAAATGTGAATGATATATATACATAGAGAAGATAGAGATAACAGCAAGATTACCTGCCGACCAACATGAGCATCTAATGCACTCAAGGGATCATCAAATATATACACATCAGAATTAGAATAAACCGCCCTTGCCATGGAAACTCTTTGCTTTTGGCCCCCACTAATATTAACTCCACGCTCACCAATTTCGGTAAGATCGCCACCCTGAAAATTTTTATTTGCCATTATATACACAAAAATACAAGAAAATGATTCCTAGTCACTGAAAATAATTCAAACCGGAAGAAACTCTAGGTCATGTCGCAAAGCAGTCACTTCAATAGCATCCTCATACTGTCGTGGTTCAAAAGGAGATCCAAACAAAATGTTGTCCCGCACCTGTTATTCGGTATAAATAAGCATCAATTGCATATCCATATGATACAAGATACAAATATAGGACTTACAGTAGCATTAAAAATCCATGAAATTTGAGGAACATAGGCAGCACTGCCACGGATGACAACGGTTGTATTGGTTCCCTCCTTTGGTGGAAGTTCACCTAGCATTGCAGATACTAGAGATGTCTTCCCTTCTCCGGTGCTGCCAACTATAGCCACCAAGCTACCGACGGGTATATCCAAATTAATATTCGATAAGGTGGGCCTCTCCTCCTGCATGGTGTCAGATAATGTTTACAAAATAAAGGATAATTGATGGATAAAAAACAGATAAACCTGAAAAAATTCTAAGAATAATTATATTCTTCAGCAACCTTCGAGTCCCAGGAAAAGTATCCATCCTTAATTGATATGGCTGGAAGAGTGGGATTAAGAGGAGGATTAGGTAAAAGTACTCTCTCCTCAGTCAAGAATAACTCCTCTAGTCTTTTCAAGGATACATTGGCATTCACAACCTGCCAAAGATGAATATATAAATAATATATCATTGCAAGAAAATGTTAGAATGAAGAACTCATTAGCTTGAATATTGGACATGAAAAGTCATACATCATTAAACTGCGGGATGTGATAAGGAAAATCATATATAAAAATTGCAATACAAAAAGAAGGGAAGTGAGCAATGTTGTTCCCTCAAGAAAGGTAACTTGTCCTCAAGGATGAACTTGGGGATGAGTCAACTTTCTTGAGGTAGATTGATAAGATAATAACAAGATTTTCACTGGCCATTAGATCCTAGTTTACTTAGATAAGAGGCCGATACTTCATATGGGGCAAGCCGCCATAGTTAATAGCACTGACATCAAGAGAGCACAATAAATCTATCCGCCTTTTTCATAAAAGAGCACTCTCGATTAACGAGGACATTTGGCTCGGAAATTTAAGTTTAGTTGGTGGTCGTGGTTTGGGGGTATGGAGGAAAAATGGAGGTGTGCTGACGAAAGATCCCATTGTTTTGCGTTAGGTGGATATGCTACCAAAGTTAAATCACAGCCCACGGAGTCTGTTTAGCATCAATGGGATATCTCATCTCAGATATCCCGAATAGACATGGGTGCAGGTATGTATAAAAGGCACATTCTTTGAGATTAACATTAATGTGCTTGCTAGCGGAGGACTTATCATACCAGCTTGAATGTACAATTCAAAGGCACGAGGCATATCGATGGGGATCATAGTTCACGGGCGAGTCGACCTATATCGGAGCCCGTTTGGGTTCACACCGGTAGAAAGAAAAATTAGGATTGTCGTATGGACGATATGAGTCCGTAGTCGTGTTCAGAGCATCAACGAGACATTTTCTATGCATTTTTCTTATTTTTACGTACACTATTTACATGCCTTTAGTGTGTATTTCGTTCGAGCCAATCATAGTTGTTCGTTGTTTTCTATAGCCTATATACATAGGATTTGGAGTTTATTTTCAGATTATAACAGAATTTTGAGAAAAAATTTCAAATCGTATGATCCCTCTACAGTGCCGAAGCCATGGAATTCGAGTGCGGAAGCCTAGCCCTGCTCCTCCCCTTGAAACCGCCGGCCACCCCTTCCATCCTCCTCTCCAAGCCGACAGAACCCCCCCCCCCCCCCCTCACACACCCACCCAAGGGTCGGACAACCACCTCCGCATCTCCCCTCCACTCCCACGCAAATAACTACATGTAACTGCAAGAAACCACATTGGGAAACCACCAAAACCACCTCCAACTGCTATAACCGCCCACTAATTTGACTGTCACAGGTGGTTACCCGGTGATCCAATTCTCCAAGTGGACGTTGCCCCTTGTCCCAGGCCTGGCCGACCACTCTTCCACCGATTTCCCCCTAATCCTCCCTTCCGGCCAGCAAAGCTGACAGTTACCTCTGAGCCAGCCCTCCCTGGGTGTTCTAGTCCCCGTCCAAGGCCTTGGTGGTGTTGATTGCCGCCCCAACTTCTGATCCAGCCCAAGACAGTTCTTCTCCTGTAGAATTCCAGCATCCCTGGGCCCAGAATACGACTGCCAACCGCACTCCAGCGCAGTCAGTGGCTGACCCAGGCTGCACCTCCTGGCCGACCAGTCCCCTGCAATCCAGCCCTCCAGGCTTACATTCAGTGATCACCCTTCATGTTTCCCCAACCGGAAATCATCCTCCAGCATTCCTAACCCCTCCTAACCCCCGGGACCAAAATTAGTGCAGGAAATCCAGGATTCAGTAAGATAACCGCCTCACATTTGCTGCCTAAGTCTACAACTACAGGAAATTCTCATCGCTTGGTTATAATTGCTTATGTAAGTTCTAACTGCAAGTTACTATAGTTCTTTGTTGATTATTTGGGTGATGATGCATATTATCAGATATCTAAATTCATATTAGTTTGTCTAATTATCATTATATTTAAAAAACGTATTCGCCGAGAATTTCGTGGAAGCACTCTTTGTTGTAATTAAACTAATACTTATTTGCTTATCTAATCCGTTGTTTTCAATTGTGAATGTTTGTAATTCTCTTATTAATTTCAGTGTTCATAGTTATTTTATTTGTAGAAGGGGAGCTATGGCGCACCGGTTGAGGTGTTGCCGTGTGAGCTTGAGGTCATAGGTTCGAGTCCTGGAAGCAGCCTCTTGCAAAATGAAGGATAAGGTTTGCCTACATTTCACCCTTGTGGGACCCTTCCCCGAACCCTTACTGTGTGGGGATGCTTTGTGCACCAAGCTGCCCTTTTATTGTTATTTTATTTGTCGGGCACTTGCATAAGCATCGCATCATTTTAGGATCCCCACTCACTACCCCACTCGCATCCATACATTAAAGTCTCATTAGATCATAATCACCTCACTATCTTCATTTTATCCTACGTCACATATCCTCTTTAAGCTCATAAGAAATAGACATGATGGCAAGGGCTCATAGGTATATTGAAGAAACGGTAACCTCATATTACCTAAGGAGAATACATGTACATTTATAGGTACAAGAAGGAAACATAAACTATTCTAGACAATGCGGGACAAATTTATATACTATAATAAAGTAATAGTGGGCCTTGAGAATGGGTCTTCTTCAATGGGCTTCAACACTCCCTCGCAAGATGGAACATAGATATTGATCATGTCGAGCTTGGATGTGAAGTATATGAAGGAACTTTAGGGAAGAGGCTTTGTAAGAATGTTCGCGATCTGTTATGTAGATGGTACATGTTGGAGGAATACTTTCCTTTCATTTACTTAGTTCCTAATGAAGTGACAATCAATTTCAATATGTTTAGTTCTTTCATGGAAGACTGGATTTTCAACAATGTGAATTGCATCATTGTTGTCGCAACAGAGAGTAACTTGAGTTGTTTGAATTACCAGTTCCATAAAGAGAAAATTGAGCCATACTAGCTGAGAGGTGATTTGTGTCATGGCTCAATATTCAGCTTTAACGGAGGAGCGGTCTACAACGTTTTGTTTCTTACTATGTCGGGTCACTGGATTATCCCCCAGGAATATCATGTAGTCGCTCGTAGACATTCGATCATCAATCAATCCACCAAAATCTGCATCAGCAAAGGCTGTGAGCGAAAATTTAACGATGGTCTATAGAGAAATCCTTGTCTAGGAGCTCCCTTCTATTTACAACATTCATGTGAGAGGTCGAAGTAGTTTGCATGTATTGACTCACAGTGCTAACTACAAATGATATATTAAGTCGAGTAACAGTGAAATAGATTGGTTTCCCATGTCTATACTGCTCTGGATCAAATATAGGTGGGTCGGAAGAAGATTCTAGTCAGGAAAGCTTGAGATTAGAATCCATTGGTGTATCCGCAAGTTTGCACCCAAGATGACTTGTTCAGGTAGAAGATCAAGAGTGTACTTTCTCTGAGATAATTGTAATTGTTCATGGTTTCTTAGTGCTTCAATACCTAAGAAATTGTGGTGATGTCCAAGGTCCTTTGTAAGAAAATTTGATGACAAATGTGTTTTGACCTTAGAAATGTACCCCCCGTACAACATGAGAAGGGTCTTATGACCGAGTCGAACGTCCCAAGAAGAGAGTTGCCCTCATCCTTATCCATGGCATGTTTCCTGAAACCCTCACCTTGTAAGATCAATTCAAATAGCATAAGAGTACAAAAGAGAAGTAGTCGTCAACGGGGCTTCGATGTGAAGATTCATGGAGCTCACGAACACTGAGTACCTGCGAGTAAGATTGAGCATCATGATGAGTGTTCCGAGCACTCGCGATAACACACAATCTTGGCAAGTATTGGGGTTGTTAGGCCAACTTTGGAGGACCTCTCGTGAAAACATGCAGAGTGAGCGCGACCACTCGCCCATCCTTCTGAGAAGACAGAGGTTCCGAAACTTTGGGTAGACATCGACTTGTAAGAGTATTCTGTCTAGTTGATGCATTTGATCCAACCGCAGGGTTGTTCGGAGGAGAAGCAACAAAGATAGGTCCTCTAGTGCCTATTGAAGACCTTTGTTTGCTCGCCCTTCTGCAGATGACAAGTCATACTCATATACATTTGTGTTCCCTGAAGCTTGAATAGTGTCTGTCAATACACACCGATGAAAATTAGGTCATGATTGCTGATGATATAGCATGGGAATCAATGTAAGCGCACCCCACGGATGAAAGCTTCGGCCACTAAGGGAGTTGTGAATGGGTGTCGCGGCATGATAAAGTGCTCATATTTGGATAATTGATCGACCACCACTATGATAAAATTGAAACCACTAGACCTCGAAATTCGTGTGATGAAGTACATCATGTTCTAATCCCACACGAGTTTTAAAATTGATAGGGGTTGAAGTAATCCTCTTGTAAATGTAGTCTCATATTTAGCACGTTAAACACAACTGGTGAGTCAGGCTTCCACGTATTGCTCCACACAGTAGAGCATTCAATGCCAATAAATAGATGTTGTAAGGTGGCAGTATGTTTTGAAGATTGTGGTGTGACCCGTTGAAGGTGTGACATGAAATTTGTTAAGGAATTTGAGAATACGGGAGGAGGTTGCCGAGAGAATGAGGAGGCCTTGATGATGAAATCATCCACCGACTATGAAAAATGGGATAGTTCGGTATGGAGGGTGGCCGCGATGGGTATTGAGATAGGGTTCCATGAAAACCCCGTTGAATCGACGCTATGTTATGGGCCCACAACCCGTTATCGACTACTTGTTTTTAGAGTTGTTAGGAATATAATGTCTTTATTTGTAAGTTTGTATTGGCGCATGTCGCATCTTGTTGTTGTCATGTTTTATGTGGTGTTTCGAGTCATTGGTGTCTTTGAGTATTTTCTATTATGTTTGGGCTAGAGGAACGGAAAATTGAGTATTACAAAATCTTTTCCTCTCTCTAGTTCTCTTCCTCTCCTCCCTCTAAGGTTTGGGTTGAGCAAGCTTCTGTCTTCCTCTTCTTCTCCTTCGTCCCCCTTCTAATGAGCGTGACTACCATGTATCTCTGCCTCCCTCACCATCTTCGGTCATCCATCCGAGGAACCACCATCTCCGACGAGATATTGATGCGCTACAAGTTAGCCCATAACAACTTAGTATCAGGACCCATACACACCCACCTCCATCTTCAACAAGTTCACCAGCAGAGACTATATTCCAACAAGACAGACTTTCCTTCCTCCAACTATTATTCTGAAGACGTCATCCTTCCTTCAACCAACAACCCACCGTCTAGCATCCTTTAGAACCACACCCACCCTCAATCGTGAGGTCGCCCATGTGAGATCAATCCCGACGGGAATCGATCGAGCGCTTGTTCAGACATGTTTCTGAAGCTCTAGCCTAGCTCACGATTGGAGATCTAGCCAAGCTTGTACCCCATGCCAAACCTTGTTTGGCCCTAGTTCTGCAAGGAGAGTTTTCGTCGATCCTTCGAAGTAGTCCCACGATGCTAACGCCCACATCGATCGAAGTAGTCACCCAATCGTGGCAGTCGTTCCGTGCCTACGTCATCGTCTCATCATGTTTTTGTTGATGTTTTCTTGCCTCGTGATTTATCGAGCGCACACGAGCCCAGTATATCTTCTGAGGTCCATCGAGCCCAACACTAGAGGACCGTCTGGACAGAGACGAATTGTGGTCCCAAGAAATTAATTCTTCGATTGATGAATTAATTGATTAAGTGCTTGCTTAATTTAATTGATTCAATTTATTTCTTTAAGAAAAGAAGGGCGGAAATCAATGGCATGCAAGGTTATACCGCCTCTTTGGGGGCCGCATAATCTGTAGGACTGGGGCCTTCACAAATCTACGCCAACGCCACTTCAACGATCTCTTCTGCAGGACATACTACCATGGTATCAAACTTTTTTCTCGTATGACCCACATGATTCCCTGTTCAACCAACAGTATGAAGTTGCACCACCTCCTTGGGGAAGGAACAACCCACATCATTTGCTTCCTCGCGTCGCCAACCTTCCAATTTCTGAACAACCTCCCTAACCTACAACCATCAGGAACAATTATGTCAACCTGGTGCAGCAAATCGAAGCCTTTAAACAAATGGAGACCGAATGAGCGGCCACTGCCGCACATCACTGGGCTAGCCTCCATGCACTCACCACTAAAAGCATAGCTCCCCCCATCGCAAAGGGTTAACACCACGAAGATAGTGCATCAAGCCAACTTCGCAACTTCAGCAGCCCCCATAGCCTCTCCTACAATGACCACACCAAGTTCGGTGATTGCTACCCCGCCAGAACCACCACCCCTGACCACTACAGCTCCCATCCCGTAGACTCACAAATCACCCTCGACCTTCTATATCCATCGTACACCGTTTTCCCGACCCCAATCACAAATTCAGTCGGCTTCGAGCTTTGAACCACCTGTCCCATCGGTCTTCCTCCAACCATTACTGTCGTGGTCTCCCCTTAGCAAGCGCCGCTGGCAGTTCTTAGTCCTCTGGCACCCAGCCGCCACCATCAAGGTTCATCGGCTCCGCCTTTATGCAAGTATTGCCCCACTGATAGCATTATCATCATTCGTGAACTTTGTGAGCACGTCAAAGTCTTGCCTCTCGAAGCAACCTTAGCTCGATAACACGCTACAAGTAGATTGATACAATCCCGGAGAGGAATCCGGCAAGGGGAAGGGCCAGCGGAGGTGAGGAAGAGGAAGGAGGGAATGAGAAGAAAAGCTAGGGAGCAACCCTAATTTCCATACATCCAAGCATAATGAAAAAGAGCACGGCACAACCCCTTATAGGTGTGGATAACGAAAACAGTGCGAATAATAAAGCAAATAAGATAATCATGTCGGCGGGGCGCCTTCGGTCTCTCCTCCAGATGGACTCGCCATTGTCTTCCTTCGCGTGTGGACTCGCCACGACATCTCGTCGACGTGTGCATGTCTCGTCGGCATGCGCAACCGTAACAATGTCGCTGTCTGGAAAATATGCCTTGACCCCAAGGCAGTAGTCGGTGGACTGGCGGCAGAAGTGATACTGGGGCAGCTACATATCTTCGGACTCCAAACGGTAAGACTCAGCAACAAGGATCTCCTGCGAGCCAGAGTCCTCCTAAAGGAGGTAGCGGCGATCAGGTAGCTCGGCTGGGTAGTACGGCGCCAACTGTTGTCTTTCTTCCAGACCAGAAGGACCGGGCTAGAGAATAGGCTTGCACCAGAATGGGTAAGGCCCCCCATCAGCATCCCTTGCATCAGAGGCTCGAGCTCAGCTTTCCGCCCATGGTCAGAACGGAACGGCTGTGCAGAAGTTGTGGTCTAAGGGTGGAGGGAACTGGCGCGGTCAGTTGACCGGGTTGGTGGCAATCCTGTCGGAGGATGGTTGACGTCGATGAGCGCAGTAGAAATCTCTTGGTGGTCCGTCGGGGAAGGGAAAAGCACCTCAGAGGGGCACGAGAGGGCCCACGGCCCCGCGGAGAGGCCGACATCCGTGGTCCGCTGGATCGTGCCGAGGGAGACCGGAGACCGGAGGAGAGCGGAGGCAACGTCGAGGCGACATGGCTGGCCACCATGAAGGAACTGCATGGTCATAGTTGCCCAATTAACGTGTACATCGTCGAGCGTGCGGAGCCAAGCCACCCCCAAAATGGCATCGATACCGCCTAGGCCGAATGCGTAGAAGCCCGCGGTCACGGAGCAGGACCCCACAGAGATAGGAACGACAGTGCAATGGCCCTGAGTCGGTCGGCGGCGCCCATCGCCCAGGCGAACCGCAACATTCGGAGAGGGAACAGAGGGAGGACAGAGATGTTGCACCAGACGCTCAGAGATGAGGTTGTGGCTTGCGCCGCTGTCCACCATGATGATGATCGGGCGATTCCGCAGCGTGCCAGAGAGTTGCATGGTCTGCTGGACGGAGAGCCCGCCCGTCGAGGCACAGGATAACTCTAGGCGGTGGAACGTAGCCGCGGTGGAATCGAGAGGTGTATCCCCCGCTGAGAGCTCCAAGGCCTCAAAGTCAGTCAGGGTAACCTCAGGGTCGATGTCGCCGATGATGGTGTGGAACTCCTTCCCGGAGCACTTATGGTTGGGGAAGTAGTGTTGGCGGCACCGAAAACAGAGACCCTTGCTGTGAAGCACATTGTAATCACTGTTCGAGATGCGTTGATGGTCGGTGGGCGGCCCGACCGGTTTCCCCAAGGCGGCGGTCGTGGTGGAGGAGCCATGGTTGGTGGTCACCAAGGCGGCCGAGGCTGGTGGTCGCGCGATAGCCCGGGGACGTGGGAGACCAGGGCGACGAACTCATCAACATAGTCGTCTAGGGTGGCTGTCTGGCGGACGCCGCAAAGACGCTCGGTAGCGGAAGAGCCAGAGTAGTGGGTGCCGTACCGTCGGATCATCTCCAACTTGAGCTCGGGCCAGGAGAGGCACGGGTTGGATTGGCGGAGCCACCGGGCCCAATAGATGGCAGAGCCGTCCAGACAACCAAGAACGGTGGACACCTTGTCCTGTTCCGACATGAAGTTGAGGTCGAAGTACTGTTCCGCCTAAGCAACCCAACCGATCGGGTCGATACCGACGAAGAACGGAATGTCGAGGGAGAGAGCGGACCGACCGGGAGCCGGGTGGATTTGCAGCTCGGGTGGTCTCACCGGTATTGCGCTGAGGAGGGAGCCCCCATCCGCGGCCGAGCCGGAGGGGGTGGTCGGCGCCAAGAGAGAGTTGATCTTAGAATGGAGGGCGAGCAGCGAGGCATGCATGGAGGCGATGAGCTAATCTTGAGCCTCGACGCGGCGGCTGAGGGCGTCGGAGGCGGTATCGGAAGCGGGGTCACCGGAGGAGTGTGTATTGGGAGCCATGTGGCAGGATCTGGCGGACGGTGGCTGTAGGAGGCAGATCTGAACTGGATCCGGTGGACGATGGCTGGAGGGGGCGGATCTGGACAGGTTCGGCTGGCGGAAGCGGGGATTGGCAGGAAGCGGCGGGTCTGGACGGAAATGGCAGACCGCCTCGGGTTTGGCTGCGGGATGCAAGCGGAGCATCGTGGCTTCGGTCTAGACGAGCGACTGGCGTACGCAAGCAGGCGGAAATCACGAGGGGCGCTGGCGTACGTGATGCAGGCAGGCGGAATCGGGAGGAGAACGACGGCGCTGCAGCTGGACGTGCGAAGCAGGCGGATCGGGGGTTGCTGGACGCGCGAGCGAGCGACGCAGGTCGCTGACGAGAGAAACCCGCGATCTAG
Source organism: Dactylorhiza incarnata (assembly GCA_033032865.1). Lineage (NCBI taxonomy): Eukaryota > Viridiplantae > Streptophyta > Magnoliopsida > Asparagales > Orchidaceae > Dactylorhiza > Dactylorhiza incarnata. The sequence goes on from JAWHQI010000053.1 coordinate 10,192,526, forward strand.
GAGACAGGAGCGGGAGCGTGACGAGCGAAACTGGCGGGATCGGAATCGGGGAAATTGAAACAGGCGGAAACTCCCGTGAGTGGAGGATCTGGTGCGGATGGAAGGTCGCGGCAGCGAGCACGAGCGGGTAGAAGGTGGGTCGTAGGTCGGACCAAATTGATACAATCCCGGAGAGGAATCCGGCAAGGGGAAGGGCCGGCGGAGGTGAGGAAGAGAAAGGAGGAGGGAACGAGAAGAAAAGCTAGGGAGAAACCCTAATTTCCATACATCCAAGCATAATAAAAAAGAGTACAGCACAACCCCTTATAGGTGCGGGGTGCGGATAACGAAAGCAATGCGGATAACGAAAGCAGTGCGAATAATAAAGCGTACACAAACAGAAAATAACATAACAGAATGCAAATAAGATAATCATGTCGGCGGCGCGCCTTCGATCTCTCCTCCTCCAGATGGACCCGCCATCGTATTCCTTCGCGTGTGGACTCGCCATGACATCTCGTCGGCATGCGCAACCGTAACATAGATGCTCTAGAAATATATTAAAGAACCGGATGATCAAACTATCGAAGCCTCGTTCGATTTTGAGGGCAAGCTCAATTTGAAGGGCAGTTGGATGTCATGGGCCCATTACCAGTTATTGTTTACTTTTAAGTATGTGTTATTAAGTTGTCATCTAGAGACGTTAGGAATGTTGTCTTAATTTGTATTTTGTATCGGCACATGTTGTGTCTTGTTGTCATGTCTGTGTCGTTTTGAGTCGTTGGTGTATTTGGGAATTTTCTTTTATGTTTGGACGTATTTACAGTCTGTGTCATTAGGTCATGTAACTTCTATTTTAATGCCCCTTAGGCTTGAGAAATGAGTATTATGAGACCTTTTCCTCTCTAGTTCTCTCTTCCTCTCCTCCCTCTAGTGTTTGGTTTGTGTGTTGCTCCCTCTTACTCTTCTTCTCCTTCATCCCCCTTCGAGTGAGCACGGCTCACTTGTAACTTTGCCTCCCTGCCATCTTCGGCCATCGATCCGAGAAACTACAACCATCTCCAACGAAAGATTGATGCACTACGGGTTAGCTTGTAAAGCACTGCTCCCTCCCACACCAACCAAGAGATGGCCAAGAGAGGCACCGGTTCTAACTTTCAAGACATGGCATTCACTGCGTAGTTGGACTTCCCCGTCTTGAACTCCGCGGTGAACTTGTAGCTTAGGAGCTTGTTGTCCAATGAGTTCCACCTATGGCGTTTTCTTGTGGCCTTGAGGGTAGTCGGGATGCGAATGAGGGATGTTTATCCCCATAAGGTATGTGATTGACCATGAAAGGAAAATGGCATGGTCATGCTCTCCTAATTGACCTAGACATCCCCCAATGTTTGTAATCAAGCTATGCCCAAAATAGCATCAACGCCTAGGCCAAAAATGCAGAAAGTCGTAGAGACCCACTTGCAAGGGAAAATTGCAGCATTACGTCTTGAGAGAACAAATTATGATTTGCACCACTGGAGATCATCAGCGGAATGAATTATTTATGAAGTTAGCACTATGGTTTCATTGTGCGGGGCCCTGAGATGACGTCGATCGATAAAGAAATGGAGGTCCGGTGATGCAGGAGTCTCGATTATTCATTGAAATGAGATCCTGCAGGGTCTATGTTACGCGGACGCGCGTATTATTATTGTATTTCTTATTGTTTTAGGATTTTGGCATGTGAGCCCCCCTCCCTATATAAGGAGGTGATTTGGGAGTAGAAGACATCTTTTGATCATTAAGGTTTTGGGCTCTCATTTGAGAGAGGGATCATAGGAGAACCCAACCTCCTTGATCTTGGCTGGAGTTCACTCCGGATTGTATCAGTGTTCTTGATTAATGCAATCTTGTCTCGTTCTTCTTTCTTAATCGTAACAAGTGGTCCGACCTGCCCTCTTCCGGCCGCGGTTTCCGCCGCCCGAACCCGATCTGGCGCCTCTTCCCCGATCCCGCGTCCGTGACGACCTCGCCGATCCAGATCCCGCGTCCTCTTCCGCTACAGCAGCCCTGCTGCCGATCCCGTTCCGCGCCGACCTCGCCGATCCAGATCTCGCGCCCTCCTCCGCTACAGCGGCCCTGCTGCCGATTCAGATCCGACCGCCCTTCGCCGCGCAGCAGCCCTTCGCCGCACAACAATCGATCCAACCCCTTTCGGTTTCGCCGCACAGCAGCCCGTCGCCGACCTCCTTTTCCCGTTCCAGACCCGACCGGCCTTCGCCGCACAGCAGCCCTGCTGCCGATCCAGCCCCCACCCCCTTTTGGTTTCTTGCGTGCATGCCACGCCATTCCAGCCGTCTAATGGGCAACCCAAATCCCACGCCTTCTCACCCAACCACCGATCCCGCCATTCTTCGTCGCTTGGATGACCACGACAGTTCCATCGCGTCGCTGCAGGCCCTCATGTTACGCATGGATGCTAAGCTCGACTCCCTCCTGGCCGGCCGCCCTACCACCTCCGCCACGTCGATGGTGGATCCGCCGCCCCTCCTCGGGACTCCCCCGGAACTCTTTCATGCAACAGCCCCCCTACCCGGGGTGTGCTCACCGGGCCCTCGTTCCTTGGATGTCCCCTCTTTCAATGGCACCGATCCTATGGGATGGATTGCTCGAGCCGAACAATTCTTCGAGATACAGCAGATCTCGGAGCCACAGAAGGTCAGCACGGCCTTGATCGGCATGGAGGGCTCCGCCCTCCACTGGGTCCGTTGGCTCCGCCAATCCTCTCCCGGCCTCACCTGGACAGCTCTCACAGAGGCCCTCATTCAGCGGTTTGATCACCGCTACCCCGGCTCCATGATCGAACGCCTTTGCGGACTCCGTCAGACCGGCCTCATTGATTCGTACGTTGATGCATTCATCGAGTTGGTCACCCATGTTCATGGTCTCCCACCCGACCATTACTTGGCCTACTTCATGCACGGCTTACAACCCCACATCCGAGCCCGCCTCCGCACCCTGCAACCGTCAACTGTCCACCAAGCCATGAACCTCTCCCCACTGGTGGAAGCCAAATTCATGGCAACGTCCGGGGACCCTACCTTCCCATCGCCTCCGTCCAACCCCCCATACCAACCATATTTTCCTCCCCCGTCTAAACCTCCACCACTGCCCCCTCCTCCTCGACCATCCATTATGGGCCCACGCAACAACCGTCATATTCCCACTCTCCGTCTCTCCAACCAAGAGTACAATGACTTGCAGAGCAAGGGTCTGTGCTACCGTTGCAAGCAACCTTACTCGCCTAATCATAATTGTCCTGCCAAGGAGTTCCGGGCCCTCATTGGGGACGATTTGGACGACATCGGTGCGGCTGCCTTGGACACCCTTCTGCTCAAGGATGTACCGCCAGACGGAAATCCGGGCACCTCCGCGGCGGCCCACCAGCGGGCACATTACTACTAGATGGCGGGCGGTACTTCGACCTTGGGGTCAAGGTCGATTTTCTGGCGGGATGGATTGTTACGCGGACGCGCGTATTATTATTGTATTTCTTATTGTTTTAGGATTTTGGCATGTGAGCCCCCCCCCCCCCTCCCTATATAAGGAGGTGGTTTGAGAGTAGAAGACATCTTTTGATCATTAAGGTTTTGGGCTCTCATTTGAGAGAGGGATCATAGGAGGACCCAACCTCCTTGATCTTGGCCGGAGTTCACTCCGAATTGTATCCGTGTTCTTGATTAATGCAATCTAGTCTCGTTCTTCTTTCTTAATCGTAACAGTCTACCAATCTCTTCATGTTCGTCATTCCCAATCAACACTTGTAGTTTCTTCATTGGGAAGTCATGCTTGGGCGAGTATGGTTGCTTGCGGTAGAAGCAAGTTCCTTGGCTTCACAAGTCATTGTACTACTCGTGTGACATGTAGCAGATAGGAGGGTTGCAAAGAGGTCTATGTGGAGATATGGGTATTGCTGATGGTTGGGTAAATGGAGTTGGAGGGGTGATGCAGTAAGGAGGTTGTGGAAATTTCCCTCCGTTAGTTTTGGGGTGGGCTTTACAGGTGGAATAGGAATTACATGGAGGGTGGTGGAAAGTGAAGTTGTAGTAGTAAGGATGTAATGGTTAGATGGACAACTCGGCCTCCACGAGGTGAGCGATGTTCATGACCTGCATGATGGTGGTGGGATCACGAGTTTGTAGGAGAGCAAGAATCTGAACGAGAATTTGCATGAAAAGATCAAATAGAAGTCCAATGACGGTCATGGAACATGGGTTAGTAGCTCGATGAAATCGTCCGCACAAACGTCGAAGGAGCCAGGTTGACCTAGACCACCGAGGCGGTAAATAGCATTGTCAGAGTAGCATCGATCATAGTGCTGAATCAGTGATTGTTTGAGAGTGGTCCATACAAATGATGTGGTGGTTTGACGGAGTCTACGAAGCACGGACATGGCAAAATAAGTCGTGTACCCGTACCAGGTACATTTCTAGTACGGGTATGCATGTCGGTCGCTGCGATACGCGTTATTCATATCCGCGCCCATCATTTAGGTTTTGAAGTTTAGTTTTGCGCTCGACATTTCATTTTGCGCTCGGCATCCCATCTACTTCTCTCCTCCATATCCCGTAAGAAGTCGCACATACCGTCGTTTCTCCCGTAAGAGGTCGCGGATACCGTCGCCTCTCCCATAAGAGGCCATTGATATCGTCGCATCTCCCATAAGAGGCCATCATCTCTCCGGTAAGAGGCCGCAAGATATCGATCCCTTCTGCTCTCAATACTGTAAGCTTCTTCTTTTTCTACGACTTATTCTTCTGCGATTTCTTCTTCTGCGATTTCTTCTTCTACGATTTCTTCTTCTACGATTTCTTCTTCTATGATTTCTTCTTCTGCACATTTTCTTAAGAATATCTATGCTATTCTTCTGCATCAAGTAAAACTTTAAGAAACATAGCATATTTGTTCGATAAATAAGAAATCTCTAGAAATGTTATTGTTCAGTGCACATTTTCTTAAGAATTGAGTTCAGCTGCACACATCAGAAGCATGCATCTTTTGGTATGTATTGCCTGAAGCTCATTTCATTGAATATACATCTAAATTGTATATTATAGATAATAAAATAATTTATATTTCAAGCATCGTGAGCCATGCTAAGATGCAGTATTGTAGATGAAGTTGAATGGGTGTATAAATAAATGGGATCAGAAGCATGCATCTTTTTGAAAAGGTGTGTATGATGTTTTTTTATTTATGCAGTTCATTTTTAATCAACATGTAGCTTTATTAATGTTTCCCCTGATCAAATTTCGGCACTTCTTTTCCTTGTGATTTGTGTGCTTAGATATCAATGCATAATTAATGTTTATTGTTCAAGATTTTCAAGAACTGAAAATTGTGCTATGTTATAATTTGATTTTTTTTCTCATTTAATGTTTGGTTATTATGATTAGGCTTTATCATTTTCGGATATGTCTCAATCACAGTCTCTTATCAGTATCACTGGTTCATCTTCTACCTCAGTAGCAAGTAGATTTACTTCTAATGACAAAGTTATGATTTATCACTAATTTGTGGACTTGTACTTCAACTTCAAGTTAAGATTTATGCTTAATGTTTTATTCATTTGAGGACTTTTATTGCATTAGTGATATATATATATGTATTGGATATGTATTGTACCCGGTACCCGTACGATGCTTCCTAGGGCGGAGCCAACAAACCCAGTGGAGTCTTTCATACACGTGAAGGCCACGCCCACCTTTTGGGCCTCGGTGGTGTGGTGGATAACTAGATATGGAATAATTGTTTGGCACGTGCAATCCATCTCATGAGATCAACAACACAAGGTATGCTTGGCGATCGTGTTGATCATCAGATCTTTAGTAATGGCTCAAATTGAGTGCCCAGGAGGGAGGAGAGTTCTGTTGTGGACTACAACGATGCAAGTATCAGAGATGGTTGGGACTCGGTGGAGTTGTGCACAAGTCTCAGCATGATGGCGTGGATAGAAGCCAATATGTTGTCCCAGTTGTCCATCTATAAGGTAAAGGCGGCGTGCAATTACTCTGAGGCGTCAAGGCTTTGCCCATGTTAAAGACCAAGAATAAAACCCACATAAGGGTCCATTGTATTTTTCTCCTTCTTGTATTTAGTCTCACATCTCCAAATATACATTCCTCTTCCTCATCTACTCTATATAAAGAGGTGAGCTCTCATGTAAAAATTTAGATTCATTGGAATAATTATTATTTATATTTCAAACTCCCACATTGTATCAGAGTCTGGCGAAATCTCTCGTTGCTCTCTTCTCACGTAAATAGTCCTAGCCTCGCACAAAACTTTCCGGTCTCGTGTGAACTCTCCCGGTCACACACGACACATACAGTGAACTTGACGCTCACAGAGCTCATCCCGTAAACTCGCCAAGATCCCTCTTGTCGAGCTCTCCATTCTCCTCCTGCAAGCCGACCGTGATCGGTGCCCAAAATAGATTCCACTCAATGGATATTTATAGGCTCTTCTCCGCTACGAACTCGCGCGCATCGAATACGATCGCCTGTGAGTCCTCCTCACTGCGAGTAGTCCTCCCGAACTGAGAATCCGCGTGATTCACGCCAGCGTATGTGAGTTCTCCTCCCGCGTGATTCACGCCAGCGTATGCGAGTTTTCCTCCCGCGTGATTCACGGCAGCATCTGCGAATACTCCTCCCGAACTAAGAACCTATGTGATTCACTCCAGGGTCTGCGAGCCCTCCCAACAAGCTACACCTCAGCGATGTGCTTCTCCAGCGCACTTCAGCGAACTCCTGCGATCTCTTCCTACGAGTTCCGCAGTCCAACCAACTTCCTGCGAGCTAGCCTCCTCTTCCTGTGAGTTTTTCCTGCATGCTTTTACGAGCTCTCCTGTGAACTCACCGGCTTTTCCGCCAAGCTCAGCAAACTTGCTCATGTTGAACTATGGACAATCTACCGCTCCCTTCTACTCTCGCAAACATTTCTCCTCCCACAATCATTTTCAGTGCCTCTGAAAATCTCGGAATGACATCAAAATTAACTGAACCAAATTATCCTAATTGGAGTGTCTCCTTAACCTTTTCTTTTGCACTCTCAACGCAAACGAGATCATCTCACTCACGCTCCTCCTAACCCCGCGTCTCCCACCTATGATGATTAAGACGTCAGTGATGCTCTTGCTCGCACCTGGCTTGCAAATAGTCTTTTTGATGCATGTTTGTCCATCATCCGTCATGACGGCACTGTGAAGGCCATGTGGAATCATCTTGCTGCTCTTTACTCCAAGGGCGTCAAACCTCTTGCATCTACACCTTGTATTCTGATCTCTTCGCTCGACCAATACTCTTTCCCGATGTTGCGTATTTGGAAGTTCAATCTCTCGGCATAGAACTTTTCCAGCATTGGCCCTTCTCTGCTGACCTAGTCACTCAGCAGAAACATTTTTCAGGAACTCCTGGTGGTTTATCATCCTCTACATCTTTCGAACTCCTATGAGATGATACGCCAACAGATCTTGGGAGAACCTGATACTCCCACCTTGTATGTCATTGTCGCTCGTGTCTCTGTTGTTACCAACCTTCTCCAGCGGCCTCCGATCGTGTCCCCTCTGCCCTCCGACGATTTTGCTCATGCGGACGGTCGTGGAGCTCAACGTGGTCAAGGAGCTCAACATGGTCGTGGAGCTCAACGTGGTCGTGGAGCTCAACGTGGTCATGGAGGGCACATCGGAGGTCGTAGGGGACCCCGACCTCTTTGCTCTCATTGTGGATTGCTTGGTCATCTTATCGAGAAATGCTTTTTGAAGCATCCTCACCTCCGTCCTCAGGCCCATGTCAGTGCCACTGCGCCTGAGCCTTCTGCCTCGCCATCCACCCCGACACCAGAGCCCAGTCGTTGGTTCTCTTCAGTGGATATTCAGGCTCTCATCAATGCCTTCAAGAAATCTGCCTCCATTGTCCTTCAGATAATGTGCATGTTGTTACTCAAGGTAAGTGGCCCGTAGACTCTAGTGTCATATGGTTGGGAACTCTCTCCTCTTCTCTCACATCGAGAAGCATAACCAGTTACCACCAGTCTTTGTGGTTGATGACTCTCCTACTCCAGTTTGTGGATCTGGAGTTGTGGATATAGAGTTGGATGATACTCTATTCGTCCCAAATTTTCCTTGCAATTTGTTGTCTGTCAATGCTCTTTCACCACAATTGCAATGTTCTGTCTCATTTTTTCTTACTGCTTGTTATTTTCAGGACCTTCACTCGCAGAGGACGTTTGCTACTGGGACTGAACGCGGCGATCTCTACTACATCGACGATCTTACCACTTTTTATGCATCCGCCATCTCCACTCCTCTGCTCCAGTGGAATTATCGTCTTGGTCATCCATTGCTATGTCTCCTCCACCAACTCTTGCCATCTTTCAAGACCGACTCTACTTTAGAATGTGTTGTCAGTATGACAAGCATCATCGTACTACTTTGCATGCTAAACTCTAAAAAAGTTCTTCATCTTTTTTACCTTGTTCATTTGGACATCTGAGGTCCTAGTCCCACCAAATATGTTAGTGGAGAAATTTTGTACTTTGTAACTTTTATTGATGATTTCTCACTCAGTTCGGTTTTGCCGCTCAAAATTACTCGAACTGATAATGCGAAGGAATACATGAGCTAGTAGTTCTTATCTTTTTGCACCTCCAATGATATCATTCATCAGACCAGTTGTGTGCATACGTCCCAACAAAATGGAGTGGCAGAAAAGAAAAAACGTCATCTCCTCGATGTTACTTGGACACTCTTGTCTGAAGAATGTTCCGCTCATATTGGGGTCATGCAATTCTCATTTCTTATTTTCTCTCTTCTATATCCGACCGGTACATCTTTTCCCCTTACCCCACATGTGTTTAGTTGTACTGCTTTCGTCCACACTCTTGCATCTGTTCGCGATAAACTCTCCGCTCGCGCCACCAAATATATCTTCGGGTATTCTCCAACTCATAAGGGATATCGTTGTTTCGACCCAATCCCCAAACGTCAATACGTCTCTGCTAACGTCAATTTTTTTCCAAGGATGGAAGGACACTTCCTCTCAAGATCTCTCCTATCTCTACCACATCTCCTTCTCCCACCTCTGTTTCAACGATCATTATCATTCATGCTCCTTCACTAGATATCCTACAGCTGACGCGAACTCCTGAACGTATACCTCAAATTTCATCTTTTCAATATCATTATTGTCAACGTCCTGCTTCCCCAACTGTCCTCGCTCCTTCCACTCCAGAGTCCTCGTCGTCAGCTCCCAAGCCAACACTCTCCTCTTCAGAAGGTTCCTACACTTCAGTAGACTCGGACTGGATCTTCCCATTGTTCTGCGAAAAGGGATAAATGGGAGTACACAATATCCTCTTACTAATGTTGTCTCATATGCCAATCTCAGTCATTCATGCAGCAAGTTTGTATGGGCACTCCCTACCACCACCGTTCCTACTACATATGAGAAATCTCTTTGTATACATTACGGGAAAACAGTTATGGATGAGGAAATCTCTGCCTTGAAATCAAGGGGTACCTGGACTCTTGTCCCTGCCCCTTCTGGGGGCGATGTTGTTGGCTGTCATTGAGTCTTTGTCATCAAGATTCTCCCATACGGCACAGTGGATCAATACAAAACTCCGCTAGTTGTTAAAAGGTTCACCCAGACATATGGTGTTGATTTCTTTGACACCTCTCTGATTGCCCGTATCAGTACTATTTGGGTCATCTTCTCTGTCGTTGTCAACCGGAATTGGCAAATGTCGCAACTTGATGTCAAAATTGTCTTCCTCTATGGTGACTTACACGAGGAAGTCTATATGGAGCAACCTCTTGGTTATGTTGCTCAAGGTGGTCTCAGGTGTGTAAGATTCGAAAGGCCATTAATGGTCTCAAACAAAATCCTCAAGCATGGTTTGACAAATTCAACCCAGGTCATTCTACCATTGGTTTCTCCAGAAGCAATGCAGATCACTCTCTCTTTATACGAAAAATCAACCATGGTCAGGTTATTCTCGTTGTTTACGTTGACGTCATTCTTCTTACTCCTCTAGAATAGAGAAAACAAAGAAATATCTTCTGGAGTATTTTGTTACCAAAGATATGGGTCATCCAAGATACTTCTTGGAAATTGAAATTGTGAGATGCAATAACTCCATGGTTCTCTCTCAATGCAAGCATGTAACAGATCTACTCAATGAAACTGATCTCCTTGGAGCGAAACCTACTCGAAATCTCATGCTTATATGTGATGACAAACTTTGGGATAAGACATCCCCTCTCCTACAGAATATTACTCGATGCAGGCATCTGGTCGGTAAACTCATCTATCTTACCATAACCAAGCTTGACATCTCATATGATGTTGGAAGGGTCAATCAATTCATGCACTCCCAGAGAGTGTCATATGGAAGTTACTTTAAAAATATTAGAATACATGAAAAAGTTTTCAAGAAAAGAACTATTATTTTACGCATTGAAGCATTTTCTGATGCAAGCTATGCAAATGATAAAAGAGATTGAAAATCTACTTATTGATTTTGCACATATATCAGAGGACGTCTTGTCACATGGAAAAACAAGAAACAAGCAGTTGTGTCCAGGTCAAGTACTGAAGTTGAATACATAAGTATGGCTCAGAGTGCTTGTGAGTTGAAGTGGTTGAAAACACTTTTAAAAGGCTTGGGAGAAATCGATGATTATCTCCTATCAATGTTTTGTGATAATAAAATTGTTATATACATATCTAAAAATCCAGTGTTCCATGAAAGAACAAAACATATTGATGTTGATTGTCACTTCAGCAAAAAGGAAGTTATCGAAAACCAAATTTGCATTCCATTTGTTTCTTCTGATCAAGAGTTGGCCTACATCTTCACCAAACAAATTTCTTCATTTTTTTTCAGATATTTGTATCAAACTGGGAATGATCGATATATATGCTCCGGCTTGAGGAGGAGTGTTAAAGCCCAAGACTAAAAACTCACATAAGGGCCCATTGTATTTTTTTCTTCTTCTTGTATTTAGTCACATCTCCAAGTGTGCATTCCTCTTCCTTCTATACTCTATATAAAGAGGGGAGCTACTATGTAATAATTTAGATTCGCTGGAATAATAATTCTTTATATTTCAAACTCTAACAGGCCATAGAGCGGGTGATGAGCATGCATACAAGGTAACAAGTATTGTTGGAACATGGTACTGATATTGGATATTGGCAGCCTAGTTCAAATAGAAATAATTAGAGGATCCGTAGTGGGTTTCGGTGTCCCGATAGGCAGTGAACCAAAATACACATATCAATAGCCTATTCCAAAAAAAGGGAAATCCGATGATTTTCTTGGGCGTTATTGAGAGTATGATCGAAGAATCAATGTCCGAACAATTCGGAGAGAGCTGAGGATGGAAACAAGATATTCGTTTGTGCGTCGGCTAGATGAGGTTGTCGACGATAAGAAACAACGGGAAAGGACAAGCAGGAGTTGTACATGACTGGTGGAGGACTACAAACATCGAATCCGAGAGGGACGATCGATTGGCGCGATGTGCACTGATGGTTGGTAGCCAGGGGTTGCATGGCAGCGAGCAGAGGAGAGCATGTCAGACTAATGCTACCCAATGGTGAGAATGAGAGTTAGAGAGGGAGGAGATAAGAAAGATAGAAGAGAAGCTACCATGAAGCTCTTTAATCGGGTCATTACTAGACTCTTGAGATTGATGATTTAAAGATAAGAAATGTTCACATATGTTTATAGTCTCTAGCCCAAATGCCTAAAAGTAAAATGATAAGGTGAGAAAAAAGATACAACAAGGGGACCCACCAAATAGATTCCATCTTAGTCCATCTCCGAAGATGTCTTCACTGACCTTTCCGAATTGACTCATCACGTGCCCTCATCCGGTGGGCCCCGTTGCTTCCACTATAATAGCTACCACATTTCATGCCAGGGTAAGGTTCTCATTATCTCTGTGCCTAAGAACCCTAGGAGCTGAGAAAACAGTTTAGATCATTAAGATAATCATTTCCCTCAAACACAAAGACTTAAGCAACTCGTAATAGACAAGCTCCATCTTCAAGCAAACAAGTTCACGGGATATGAACAAGCATTAAATGTTGAAAAGTTGGTATATCCGCAATATAATTGAAATGAAGAAGACTATCAGAAATTTACCTTATTTAGAGATGCTTCGAGAAGCATATTTAACTACAAGTAGTAAAACTTATAATGCAATAAATAAATTTGCATAATCATAACTGAAGATTTAATAAGGAGGATACCCACCTGTGTAATCAAATTCGGTAACATGAATAGTGGAAAACGCAAAACAGCAAACAGAGAAAGTGATGTGAATGCTTTTGACGGTGTCAGGTCACCTCCAAGGAGAGAGAACACCCCAAAAGATATCACAGTAACAATAACTGGAATGCTGTTCAGAATAAAAGAGTTGCACTGCAAAAGATCGAAGTCGGAATCATGACCTTTGTTTTACTGCACAAAAGAGTGATGTGAATGCTTTTGAAGGTAAAACTGAATGTTGACTCAGAATAATACCGATGCGAGTAGCTGGGCCTTTCGAAACCAGGAAAGCTCATCATTTCGAATGCTCTGTATTTTAGCCTGGAAGCTTTCCTCCCATGCATAGCATCTGTTGGCATTTAAAGTATAATAAATAGTAGAATTACATATTAGGGGGTGGAAGTTTTTTTGTATGATTGTGGTGGGAGTAGAATCGGTGATGTTGAAGGGGTTAAAGGCCGTCTTAATGTGTGCAAGTGTTGATTTAATTTACTGGATGTCTATGGACGGTACACAAGACTAGTGCATACTTCACAGTATCCATTGCAGCCAACACTTCATTCATAAGACCAATCCGTTTGTCTGTCTGTTGTAAGCCCTCCTTGGTTAATTTCTGCATTTTGCTTATCACAAATGTCTGACAAAAAAGAAAAAATGGGAACAAAGGTTAGCACGATATATGAGTATCCATTTAGCAAAGTTATGGTATGCATTTCCAAGTTGTCAAAATAATTTGTAAATGATAAAGCACATCTCTGATGGTTGGAAAGTAGATTTGGTGTTTGAGTAGGTAAATTTACATAGAGGAAAGAAAACTGGCAGATGAGAAAAATAATGAATTGAATTACCATCTAAATAATAATAATGATTTTTAAATGCAAGCTGACAAGCTTTTTACTAGGTAAAATGATGGAAAAGGCTACAAACTAGTTGTGCAGTCTAATCAGACTAGCATACCATATTAAAAGAATTATATTCCAGGTATACTTATGTGGATGAGCATCGGAATCAATACTTAGCACAATCATGCCTGAATGCCTAAACTAAACAAAAGACTAAAATGGGAGAAATTGTTAGGAACAAGAACCTTCTGCGACCGTGAGGTGAGAGAATGAACACTCAAAGTAAATTACATTAACTTTAATAAACACACGGGATACAATTTGAAGGCAAGCTTCGGCCAACTCTCGGAGGTTGGGTCCTCCAAAGAGCTTCTCTCACAAGAGAGCCTAAACCAACAGATTCCAAAGATGTCCAACACACATACCCCTCACCTTTATATAGATGTGGGAGGGCATTCTTAATAAGAAAATACAAATTACCTTAATGAATATAATTAATTAATCAATATTAATTAATAATCAATAATTAATGTTAAACATTTAATTCATACTAATTAATTACAAAATATTATATTCCACTATGAATCTATCACGACAGCTTTCATATGCGCGCTTCGGTGGTTCCGACGATGGGGGGCCGCTCGGGCGAATGTGTGAGTGTAGCATTATATCGCACTTGAAAATCGACCTTGTCCCAAGTTCGAGTTTCAAATTATTGTCGGGGTCTTTGAGAATATCATTAGCGGGTATGGTTTAAAATAACGGCCATGGGTGCCGTCCGGAGAAGGAGGAAGAATGATGTGTAAGAGACGTTACTTGAAGAGAGGTGGGTGAAATTTTAGGTATAAGTAGGAGGCTCCAAGAACAAACGTGAGTTGGTGTTACCGATGCGCATGCGGAGGAACCGGCTTGGCAAGTTTACTCAAGGAGGGCGCGCACGGGAAGAGAGGGGCGTGAACCGGAGGAGGAAACCGGGCGGGTGGAGCCCGGCGCAGCATAGCCGACCCCCCCCCCCCCCCTTGGCCAATTTTATCTGCTTTATTTTATATGTTGCTTTATGTTTAATCCTGAACTCTATATAAGGGATTCTCTACCTTGTATTGTTTTATCTTTGGATCATCTATTTGAAATTGGTAAGGGCTGCTCCCTTATTTTCTTCTCTCCCAAAACCCTAATTCTTCTCTCAACTCTCCTCCTCCTCTTTTCTTCTCTCTAACCGCCGGCTTCATTACCGTAAGGGTAATACTTGGTCCGACCTGCCCCTCCTCCGCCCGCACGCAGTGCCGCCGGTCTTGCTCGTTCCGTCCCCGACGTTATTTCCGTTCGTTATCGCTGCGCCCTATCGGCGAGCCGATACCCGCAGCCGATACTCGCCAGCCCTATCGTCGACCCAGCCGCCAGTTTTCACGATGCCGCCGAAGCCCTCCGCAACGAACGACCTCGCCGACCGCGTGACAGCCAAAGGGAGCCAGTTGTCCTCCCTACAAGCTCTGGTCGAGTCCCTGGCCACCGGACAGGCGGCCCTCACCGCCGGCCAGGCGGAAATCCTGGCTCGGGTTTCCGCCTGGACCGCGAGCGGCGGGCTGATTCCGCCCCAGCCGCCGGGCCAGCTGCCGCCAGCCGCCCGCCTCGCCGATCCCGCCACCTCCTTCACCGGTCCCGCCTTCTCTGGGGACGCCGCCTCCATCCTTGGCTCTCCACCACCCCCGCCACCTCCGGCCGGCCGATTGGCCTTAGCGTTGGACATTCCATCATTCTCCGGGATGGATCCCCTCGGGTGGATCGCCCGCGCGGAGCAATTTTTTGACCTCAACGGGACGTCAACGGCGGATAAAGTAAGCACCGTCGTGGTTGGCCTTGAAGGCTCGGCACTTCATTGGGCGCGATGGTTACGCCAAATCCAACCCGCCATTTCGTGGACCGAGTTCAAGCAAGAGATGATGACCCGTTATGACTCCCGCCACACCGGTTCCGCGATTGAGCGTCTTTGCACGACACGACAATCGTCCACCGTGGATGCTTACATCGACGAATTTGTCGCCCTTGTCACGCAAGTTTCGGGCCTTCCGCCCGATCACTACTTAGGGTTCTTCCTTCAAGGCCTCCGTCCCAACATCCGCTCTCGTCTGCGTACTCATCATCCCCGCACGGTCTCGGAAGCGCTCGACCTCGCAAGGGCCGTCGAAGCGGACCTCGGTCCTCGACCGGCCGCACCACCCCCATTCCGACCAATGCCGGCCCCGGCCGCCGGCCCGCGGCCGCCGCCGCCGGGTCAGGGCCGCCCACCACGCCCGGACGGTCCACAACGCGTCGACTACCACGACCTTCGCCGCCGCGGTTTATGTTTCCGTTGCCGCCAACCTTACTCCCCGCAGCACGTGTGCCCAGTAAAGGAGTTTCATGCTCTCTTTGTCGATGGCGACGAAGACACATTGGACGAGGAAGGCCCTCCTTCGGAGGCGGTACTGGATCAGCCACCCCAGGAGTCGGAGGGGGTGCCTCTCAACGTGTTGGAGCTGCCCTTCTATTCAGTTGGCGGTTTGACGGGGCCTCGCACGATGAAGCTGGCGGGCTTGATCCAGAATCGGCCCGTGATCGTGATGATTGACAGTGGTGCTAGCCACAATTTCCTGTCGGCATAGCTAGCGCAGGAATTGGCGTTGCCTTACGATCCCTCCCCCGATTTCTCCGTCTGCCTGGGGGATGGTCGTCGCCGCCCCACTTTGGGCCAGTGTGCGGGGGTCACCCTATCCTTGGGACCGTGCACAGTCACGACCGATTTTTCCATGTTCGAGCTTGGAGGACTCGACACCATTCTCGGCGTGGCGTGGTTGCAGACGCTGGGTGACGTGCGTGTGAATTGGGCCTCCATGAGCATGTCCTTCCTTCACCAGGGCCGGCCTTGCCGTTTGGTCGGCGACTCCACTCTCCTCCGCTCACCGGTCTCCTTCCGGGCGATGACCCGCATCTCCGACATCGACTTCTCCGCCTGGTTGTGGACACTCCAGTCCACCCCCACCTCGCCGGTGTCCCCGCTGCCGGCCGATATGCACGCAGTGCTGGCCGATTTTCCAGAGATTTTCACCACCCCTCCCGGCCTTCCACCGCCGCGGCCGACCGACCACGCTATCATTCTACAGCCGGGCTCCGCGGCTGTCTCCGTACGGCCCTACCATTATGGCCATACTCAGAAAGACGAGATCGAGAAGCTTGTGCGCGAGATGCTTTTGGGCGGCCTGATCCGGCCAAGCGCGAGCCCCTTTTCCAGTCCGGTCCTTTTGGTGCGCAAGAAGGACGGCAGTTGGAGGTTTTGCGTGGATTACCGGGAGCTGAACAAGGCAACGGTCCCCGACAAATACCCCATTCCGGTCATTCAGGAGCTGTTGGATGAGCTGCATGGGGCGGCTTTCTTTACGAAAATCGACCTTCGGGCCGGTTACCACCAGATCCGGGTATGGCCGGAGGATGTGCCGAAAACGGCTTTTCGCACGCATGACGGCCACTTTGAGTTCCTGGTGATGCCGTTTGGGCTCACCAACGCCCCGGCCACCTTTCAGGCGACAATGAATGATATCTTCCGCCCTGTCCTCCGTAAGCATGTGCTTGTTTTCTTTGATGACATTCTTATCTTTAGTCCCTCTTGGCAGGAACACCTCCTTCACGTGCGGGACACGTGTGCTACTCTCCGGCGCCACCACCTCACCGCCAACCAGAAGAAGTGCACGTTTGGTGCGACGACTGTGAGCTATTTGGGGCACACCATCTCCGCTCACGGCGTGGCTATGGATCAGGACATGATCGAAGCAGTGACTCGCTGGCCCACTCCGACTTCGGTCCGAGACGTCCGAGCCTTCCTCGGCTTGACAGGATACTACCGACGCTTCATCCGAGATTACGGTGGGTTGGCCCGCCCTCTCACCTAGTTGTTGAAGGCGTCCGAGGATGGACCGTTCTCCTGGCCGCCGGCCGCCATGGCGGCTTTTGCCGCGCTTCAGTCCGCCCTTATTCAGGGGCCAGTTCTGGCCATGCCCGACTTCCACCAGACATTCATCGTGGAGTGTGATGCGTCCGGCTCCGGTGTGGGTGCAGTCTTGATGCAGGCCGGACGACCCGTAGCCTATTTCAGCCGGGCATTTTCTCCGGCGGTGCGCAGTCGCTCGGCCTACGAGACGGAGCTCATGGTCTTGGTATTGGCGGTCCAGCACTGGCGGCCGTATTTACTTGGACGGCCATTCGTGATCCGCACCGACAGCCACAGCCTCCGTTACCTGCTGGAGCAGAAGATCGCCACCCCCACTCAGCAGCTTTGGGTCGCCAAGCTTCTCGAATACGACTTCACCATAGAGTTTCGGTCTGGCAAGACCAATCGGGCGGTCGATGCTCTCTCCCGCCATCCCCACGCCCCGGAGTTAGCCGCCATCTCGCGGCCGGTGTGGGAGGATGCTACCATTCTCCAGCAGGAGGCTGAGGCCGACCCCCATTTGCTCGCCATTCGCACTGCCTTGCTCGCTGATCCCGCCGCCCTCCCACCATACTCCCTCCTTGGAGGTCGACTCTTTCATCGCGGCCGCGTCGTCCTTTCCGCCTCGTCTTCCCGCATTCCACAGCTTCTTGCAGAGTTTCACGCCACACCTTCCGGGGGCCACGCGGGGGCTTTCCGTACGTACAGGCGGATAGCTGCTTCCCTTTACTGGCCGCACATGCTACGACAGGTAAAGGCCTATGTGGCGGCCTGCTTACCATGTCAGAAGGCGAAGTACAAGGCCATGTTTCCTAGCGGCCTGCTACAGCCTCTCCCGATCCCCGAGCGCATTTGGGAGGACAACGCCATGGACTTCATCACCTGCCTTCCGCGTTCCAACGAATTTGACTGTATTATGGTGGTCGTCGACCGCCTGACGAAGTACGCCCACTTCGTTCCACTCCGACACCCTTATACAGCCGCGACCGTGGCGGGCAGCTTCATCTCGGAGATTGTGCGTCTCCATGGGTTTCCCCGTTCGATTGTGAGTGACCGGGACCCGCTGTTTCTTAGCAGCTTCTGGACCTCTTTGTTTCGCCTCCAGGGCACACACCTCCGGATGAGTACAGCGTACCATCCCCAGTCGGACGGACAGTCAGAAGTGTTGAACCGCTGCCTCGAGACGTACTTGAGGTGCTTCATTGGCGAGCGACCCGGCTCCTGGGCAAAGTGGCTATGCTGGGCTGAGTACTCCTACAACACCGCATACCATCATGCCGCCAATACCACCCCCTTTGAGACCGTCTATGGGCGGCCTCCCCCATCCATTCTACGGCACCTTCCGGGGGAATGCCTCGTGGCCAGTTTGGCCGACCACCTCTATGACAGAGATGTTATCCTGGATAGCTTGAAACACCATCTTCGGCGCGCTCAAGCCAAGATGACTTCCTTCGCCAACCGGAAGCGCCGCGACCTCTCGTTTCAGGTGGGCGAGCGCGTATTCATCAAGCTCCACCCTTACCGCCAGCTCACGGTGGCACGCCGCACCTGCCCCAAGCTGGCCCCTCGTTTCTACGGCCCTTTTAAGATTATCAGCCGCATCGGCGTCGTCGCCTACCGCCTTCGCCTCCTGGATACTAGCCGCGTCCACCCGGTGTTCCATGTCTCTCAGCTCCGAAGGGTGATCGGCGACCATCCAGTCACCGACCACATTCCAGCTGATGTGGCCCACTCCGACTCTACACCATTGTACCCGGCATCCATTGTGGATAGCCGCAACCATACTTCCGGAGTTACCACCCCCGAGGAGATCTGCGTCGCCTGGCGCGACCGGCCTCTCACCGCCGCTACTTGGATGCTGCGCGACGACTTCCGCCGGCAGTTTCCAGATTATTGCCTTGAGGACAAGGCAAATTTCCCCGACGGAGGTATTGTTACCGATGCGCATGCGGAGGAACCGGCTTGGCAAGTTTACTCGAGGAGGGCGCGCACGGGAAGAGAGGGGCGTGAACCGGAGGAGGAAACCGGGCGGGTGGAGCCCGGCACAGCATAGCCGACCCCCCCCCTCCCGGCCTATTTTATCTGCTTTATTTTATATGTTGCTTTATGTTTAATCCCGAACTCTATATAAGGGATTCTCTACCTTGTATTGTTTTATCTTTGGATCATCTATTTGAAATTGGTAAGGGCTGCTCCCTTATTTTCTTCTCTCCCAAAACCCTAATTCTTTTCTCAACTCTCCTCCTCCTCTTTTCTTCTCTCTAACCGCCGGCTTCATTACCGTAAGGGTAATAGTTGGTGTTAGGGTTAAAGGCGTGGGTGGAAGCCTGTGTGGGCTGCTGGCGGGGGACCGTGAGTGGGAAAAATAAAAAATAAAATTGACTGGGAGGGAGGGAGAAAGTTGCAGGCCAGCAACAGTAAGGTCTTGAGTATTGTGCCAGGTAGTGTGAACAATAGAGAGGCGCTGCGAGAAATCGGGATAAGACAAATCGAAGCCGGTTTTGTGGGGTCTTGGGAAAGGAAGAGGCTGCAGGAAGGAGAAAAAACGGGAAATGGGACAAGGCGGGCAGGTACGTTGAATTTTTTTTTGTTCAGAGCCTCTTTTAGCGCGTAGAATAGGAGCATGTTGGAATGGGATTTTAAAAAGCTTGGTAGGAAAAAACTGAGCTGCAAGGCAGAGATAAAGTGAGGGATATGGAATTGGACTGCCGATTGCAGGGAACGACATGGATGGAAGTGTGTGGTGTGCGTGGGTGACGGATGGGGCTGAGGAGAGAGGATGGCATCTCTAGAGCCTGAGAACAAGCACGAAGCATTGCGAAATTCGTTCGAGGTGAGACAGACGATGACGGATGGGGCTGAGGAGGCGACGATGCCTGCGACAATGGCATTGTAGGGGGGACAGAAACTGTGGTGGGATGCCTTGTTGAAGTGTATGGCTTCTATTCCAATTGGTAGTGGCGGCGGAGGACCCCGGTGCGGAGAGCGGCTCGACAACTTCGTTGTTGGGATGGACGAGTGAGGGTCAACCTGGGTCGGCGCCAGGGGAGTCGGGGAGAAACGTCGGTGGAAGCATTGGATGTCCATTCTTGCCGACAGCTGTGGTGGAGGACCCCTGCACGAAGGGCCGAAGATCAATAGAGAGATAAAACCCATTGGGGGCCTACTAGTTGCCTGAGTATGCGAGTGTATGGGTGATGACTTGGATGTGGGGCCTGCGCTGGTGGTTGTGGCGGCACGGTTGTGGATGTGAATGGGGAGAAGACCAGAGCACATGCGCCTGTGATGACGGAGGAGCTGGTTGTCGGTGACGTTGAGGGCAGCGAACTAATGGGATGTACCTCTGCAGTGATTTGATCGATCTCGTCAGGTCGATCGAGTTTGTCCCCGAGACGCTGCGCCATGATGAGGAGGTTTGCAAGCATAGTGTTCTGCCGATCAAGGCTCTCGTGGACCGATGCATTGATGGGGACATGGCCAGAAAAGATGGTTTCCTATTAGCGTCTGAAGGAATCGCTGGTGGAAATCCGGCGACAAGAATCGCAGCCGGAAAACGGCAGGTCAGACCAACTGTTACGAACAAGAACTTTCTACGTCGTGAGGCGAGAGAATGAACACTCAAAGAAAATTACATTAACTTTAACAAACACACAAAATACAATCTGAAGGCAAGCTTCGGCGTGGCTGGATCCTCCAAAGAACTTCTCTCACAATAGAGCCTAAACCAAGAGACTCCAAAGATGTCCAACACTCATACCTCTCCATTTATATAGATGAGGGAGAGCACTGTTAATAAGAAAATACAAATTACTTTAATTAATATAATTAATTAATAATCATTAATTAATATTAACCAATTAATTCATCCAATTAATTCATACTAATTAATTACAAAATATTATCTTCCACCATGAATTTATCATGGCGGCTTCCATATGCACGCTCCGGTGGTTCCGACGAGGGGGTACATTTGGGGGAATGTGTGAGCCTAACAGAACCCACACCATATCACCCACCATATCCATTTGGCCCAAAAAATCATGTTAGATTAGTGTTTAAGAAACTGAAAATAAGTTCTAGAAACATATAAAAGACCAAAACCTTTACCTGCAAGGGGAACATAAGAACAAGAATTATAGAGCCAGCAAGTGAAGCAACACCAAGCTCACTGTAGAGAAGCACAAGGGCTATGACAATGCGAAATGGTGCTGACCATAAATTATGAAGCTGCTGACAGATTTGCTGTATAGAAATTATGAAAAATATAATTAGTGCACAAAAAATTACTTCATCATAACCATAAATTACTTTTCATAATTTCTAAACTTTATTGAACTAATGGGAAGTCCAAAGCTAGAAAAGTTTGTAAGACAAACATAAACCAGACTTAAATACTTTTGAGAAGTTCCAGCTGGGAATGTCGCACTTCAGCAGATCAGACTTACATGTTTAAATCACACGAGTTACCTGAAGTGATTCTGCATCAGTTGTCATCAAGTTAGTTATTTTTCCTGATGCAAATTTTCTTCGACCTTCATGTGTTAGTCTCAATGATTTGCGAAACACAGCAGCCACCTGAAAAGACAATCATTGATAACACTCCCATGGCCATAGTTGTTAATATCATAATGATTAAGATGCATTTACTGGACTCAATAGGCTTGAAAATTGTGTCACGAGCTACTAGTTAACTCCCTAAAGCATCAACGTCCATCAAATGTTTCAGGATCATTACAATAAGCAAAATAAAACAGGGGGATGGAATAGAGAACCATCATTTGTCCTTATCAGGCAGATTGCAGGTTGAAGAAAATGGGAATGATACAAGTTTTTATTTTACAGTACTTAGGTAATCATGTAACTGCATTGACAGGATCCCTTAACTATGTTACAAGAAGATCATAAATATCTTAAGCCATATTTGAAGGACAAATTCCTCAGAATCTACTACAAAAAGCAGGTAGTAGAAACATTTGAGTTCCTCAAACATTCTGAGGTGGCAATTGGAAATAAGTTTAATAAGCAAAAAAGGTGGTAATAATTAGACCCGTCCATTGATCAAAAGAAACTAATATTAATGCACAGCTTTCCAATATCCTGCCCATGGGGCTTAATAAGTGGAGTTGTCGAAGGCCTTAACTACCTACACCGCTCCATTTCTACAAGAACTATCATATTGTTTGTCCAAGGTCTACTGTAGGTATTATAGATCATGATGCGGTAATAGTTTTCTATACCTTTGTTTTCATCTAAAGAAATAATAATAATGATAATGATAATAATAATAATAATAATAATAATAATAATAATAATAATAATAATAATAAATGAAAACCCAAAGTGACCATGAGTCATAACAAAGACAAAGGAATAGATTACTTCTTGGATACCCTCATACAAACCACACATGCCTTTAAATAGGCTACACGATCCATAATAAGTTAATAACTAACTTGTAACAACTCAAAAAAAAGATATTTAAAACAAATATCTCTTTCCTAAATTGATAGCCGCAGCCCATCCCCCCCCCCCCGATTAAATAGGCTTATTTGGCTCTAGGTCTCCCGATCCCGCCTCCCGCTCCCGTCTCCCGCACGCAGCGCCGCCTCCTGCTCCTCCTGTCGGCGCCGCCTCCCGCTCCTGCTCCAGTCAGCGCCTCCCCCTACTCCTCCGATCTTCTCAAGGTCGGCAGCCCCCTCTTGCTCCTCCTCTGCGCTCGTGGCCGACGGCAGCCCTCTCCAGCCTCCATTTCTCTTCCTCCCAAGGGGCCGGCATCCCCCTTGCAATCATCAAGGCCTAAATTGACTTGTTAGTAGTTCCTAAACCCTAAATCGGAGAGGGCTAAGCGTCCTTGCAATCATCAAAGCCCTCTCCGATTTAGGGTTTCCCTAACCTAAGCGCGAATTGGCGGGATCTCTCCAAAGCCTTAATTGGCGGGATCTTGAATGCTTAAATTGACTTGTTAGTAATTTGAGGTTTCACGCGTTTGGAATAGCATGAGTTGTGAATGTGAATGATGATTTTAATTGGATTTCCACTTAGATGAATTGCGTCTCATTTGATGGACAATTGGAAGACTAATAGTTCTTTTTTAGCATGAGCATTGATTGGTATAACAATAAATGTTAAGGTTTCTTGCTAGCGAATAAATGAATTACGTTTTATGTAAAATGTTCGAATCATACACATGTTTACTTAGAAGATAATCGTGTCTTGGAATTGATTAATCTAAATGAATACTTGATATCCTAGAAAATGATGCATAGTAATCTTATCACTCGTGAATACTTGAACCCGCAAGTTTCAAAACTCTCTATCTAGCTTCTTCTGTGTCATCGAATCTTGTTTCTTATGTCTGTCTGGCTCTAAGACTTGTGTAATTATTATTCCATGACTTGACCTCCCCCCTCCCCCTTTTATGTTTGTAATTCTACTCTTGTATATCTGAATCAGTAATTGGTAACATATCTTGATACTCTAGAAATTACCAAATTATGAATCATTTAATTCATTAATAACATAAGCAAACTGTAGAAGATCAGAGTTGGAAACCACTCTCTGGAATATTCAACAAATAATTATGTTCTCTAACATAATACAAGAAGAATAGGTCCTTAAATAGGACAAGGGAGAAAGGAAGAAAAGAGAATAGGCAATGTGGGACTAAAGGAGCCTAAGGAAGAAAGGGCCAAAAGGGCCTTTATACATGGGCTTTCTATACATGGGTTTTTATATGTTCTAACACTCCCCCGCAAGCTGGAGCATACAAGTCGTAGGCACCAAGCTTGGAAAGGCACTTCTGGTACAGAGAGCGAGGTAGAAATTTTGTAAGAACATCAGAGACTTGATCAGCAGCAGGAACATGGCGAAAACAAACTTTCTGAAGTCAAACATTTTCCCGGACAAAGTGACAGTCAACCTCGATATGTTTGGTGCGCTCGTGAAACACAGGATTTTCAGCAATATGTATAGCAGTTTGACTATCACAAAAGAGTATTGTCGGAGCCGGAAGTTGGACTCCTAAATCAGTGAGGAGAATCTCAAGCCAGGTGAGTTCAGAGACGGCAGCGGCCATAGAACGATACTCAGCTTCAGCGGAGGAGCGAGCAACCACCGTTTGCTTCTTGCATCGCCAGGTAACTAGATTTCCACCAAAGTATGTGCAGTAACCGCTGGTTGAGCAACGATCATCGAGAGACCCAGCATAATCAGCATCACAGTATGTCACAAGGGATAGAGAGGTGGAAGGCTGGTATACCAGGCCTTGTCCAGGAGCATTCTTTAAGTATCTAAGAATTCGTTCGACGGCCTGAAGATGGGAAGTCCGGGGAGCATGCATGAAGCGGCTGACCACACCAACCGCAAAGGAGATATCTGGACGTGTGACAGTCAGGTAGATAAGCTTGCCCACGAGGCGTCGATAATAATCTGGATTAGGAAGGAGCATATCTGAGTCCGATCCATGAGAACTCAGTTGATGGTTTGTATTCATGGGTGTGTCCACAGGTTTACACCCAGAGTAGCCAGCAACTGACGAAAGTCGATTCGGAGCTCATTTGCTCAATATACTAGTTCGGCGTCTTTGCGACGCGCAACGTTACTCAAAATAGTCATTTTCTCTAAATGACCTCGGATCGCAATGAGTTCTGTTGCACTCGTATTGACAATCTGTAGCCTGTTCTCCACGTCGGCAGTATAGATAGTCACGAAGTGATCATCCGGTCGGCCACCCGAAGAGGAATGCGGGAAAACGTGGATTAGTTTGTTGTCACCTCGTCAGAACCTCGCAAAGCCTCGATAAAAATTCACCATGGGCAGGCGAGCTGGTGGAGGGTCTGCCGGCGATGCCCTTCCCATTGGATGGAAACCTGGCGCTCGAGCCTCTGGGAGTTGTCGGAGGAGGCGTCGTGACTGGAGGAGGCGTCGCGACTGGAGGAGTCATCGCAGAAGTAAGAGGCGTCGCGGCAGGAGGCACCGCAGCAGGAATAAGCATTGCAGCGGGAGTATTAGTCACGGCAGAGACGGAAGTAGCCACAACATAAGTGAAGACCGCAACAGTAGCGATCGCGGAGGGAATTGCAGAGATCGCAGTGGCTGCAGTAGTAGACGCCGCGGTAAGAGCAGTCGGCACACCGAAACTACTCGCTGAGGTCCCAACGAACTTAACTAACTTCTCCTTTTTCAAGGCCGACGGACAGAGTCGCCCTCGTGAGGTATCAAGGGATCAAACCGTTTGCGTGATTTCTTGCCTGCAGCAGAACCCAAGAGTCAGTTTTTCATAAACATTGTCATGATAAGAGCCATTTCACTCACCGGAGGACGGAGCTGCTGGAGCGTCGCTAACCTCAACC
Source organism: Dactylorhiza incarnata (assembly GCA_033032865.1). Taxonomy (NCBI): domain Eukaryota; kingdom Viridiplantae; phylum Streptophyta; class Magnoliopsida; order Asparagales; family Orchidaceae; genus Dactylorhiza; species Dactylorhiza incarnata. The sequence goes on from JAWHQI010000053.1 coordinate 10,217,980, forward strand.
TCTTTTGAGCTTGGTGGACGGAGGGGTGTGTCTTCGACCTCGAATAGGTCAGCCTCCCTCAGCGCATGGAATCACCTCACGTGTTAGTGTTGAGTTGATATAGGAAACCACAGAGTCAAGGAGTTACCAGATCGAAAGAGGATTCTACCTCGGTCGCGCCCTCTAAGATATCCTCGGGCTGTCGAGTTAGGGATGGTGTCGGCAGTGTAGTCACCTCTCTTTGTGACTTCTCCCCAGAGGACTTCCCCAGGCTTATCCCGGCGGACCTTCTTCTTCTTTTTATCCTAGAGGGCAGCTGCGAACGCCTTCAAAACTACTTCGAGGCGTCCATGATCTCAATCCAAGCGAACTCTAAAGACTGCTAAAATAGCCCCCTGGGGCGCTATTTATAGACTCAACTAGCTCGTCGAGTCCATGGTCTAACGCAGTTTTTCCAACCTCGTCGCGAGCCCGAAAAAAGCAGGGATTGTGTACGACTCGTACTCGGCGAGATCGACAAAGGATAGCTGAACAAATGATAATTACTGAGATAACCCTACAAAGGCAAGCTCGTAGACAGTTCGCGGACACCTCGTCGGGAATCGTCATCACCTCGTTTGGGAGTCGAGATCAGCTCTCACTAGCTCGTCGACGACCGTATCGAGGGGTGGGTCCCACCTATGGGTCCAAGGGTATACCCCCCATTGTCGTTGCTTATAAATATGACCCACCGTCGAGGGGATAGGGCAGTGTCATCAAACCCAAAGACCTCGCTTAGAACTCACGAGCTCTCTAGTGCATCCCGTGAACTTGCATCTCCCCCTAACTTAGCACAACATTTGGTTTGGGAGGGGGAGTTCTTATACACTCTTGGGTGTGAGGCGGGACCTCTGAGCTGTGACTATTTACTTCTAGTTCGCCCTTTTTCAATCTGTGATTTCTATTTTAGTCTGTCTATACCCAAGTACGAACTCTTAAGCCGAACTCATGGATTCAACAATGGAGGCGGAGGATACTGTGGAGACGGAACTGCGGCTGCTTATGAGGGGTGTGCTCAGGAGCTATCAATATCTCATAACAAAGACAAGGGAATAGATTACTTCTTGGATACTCTCATGCAAACCACAAATACCTTTAAATATGCTACAAGATCCAAAACGATAATAATAAAAGACATTTAAGATAATAATAACTAGGCTCGTCGCCCGAGACTACCCATAACATATTATTGTTTTGTAGAGCTAGTAAAATTTTTGGTAATCAAGGTTTATATAAGTCTATGTAAAACTGCAAATAGGACCGTTGTGGCAACTTTAATCTAGGGCTCCGTTTGGGAGAGCAGTGTTGGTGGCTTCAGTGGAAAATAGAGCTCCTATGATACATGAGGCGGCAACTATTTAGTGGGAAATGGAGCTCAAAATGAAATTTATGTTCTTTCCCACCGCACCTAAGCTCCAAAATAGAGGTTTACTAAACACACTAATTTCTCTAGTGACATTTTTGTCCCACCGAAATGGAGTTAAAACATTCAAACAAACAGGGCCAAAACCTAAGCACTGTCACGTTGTGATGTGGTTGACAACTATTAAAATTTGACTAGAAGGACAAACTCTACAAAATGATGTACTGGACAGGCACAGATGGCATGGGAGATTGTAGATATACAAAGACTGGCAGGAGGTAAGGATGGGGATTGGGGATGAGGGTTTGGGTGGTGTTGGATTAGGGGGTAACGCAATATAAGGAGAACAAATCAAAGACAATTGTCTTCTAATAAAACTTGCATCAGAAAGAAGGAATCTTGAACATGGCATGCTTCGAGCTTCCGAATGGAAGTTATACTTCATTCAAAGAGAAGCAATAAGCTAACAACTACCTTTACTTGACAATTTCAGCAGATAAATGTTTTTTAATTCATCCATCCAAAATATATAGTGAGACTTAATACGCATTCCTGTGACTGAATCCTCCACCTAGCTTCCACGTCCACCCACACCAGCACTCTAGTTTCTATACATTACTTTCTTTCAAATAATTGAGAATGTCTTCTTAGGGTTCATGTGGTTATTAAAATTAGAAATCATGATTTATAAAATGGTGTAGTTTCTTAGATACACTACGTTGTTGGGTGTATTTAGATATTAAAACTGAAGTAAAACTCTACAAACCTCCTTAACATTTCCTCAAAAGTGGAGTTCATTTACATACACAAACCAAGTGAAAACAAAATCTGCATTTTTTTAAACATGATTTCTATTTACAAGCAAAAAAAGAGCCCTTCATAGAAAACAAATATCATCTATAGTAAGAGAATTATGCCATAAAAATAAAGGCCTTCCTGGCAGGCAGATATTAAAAGAGAAAAATAACTAGTAATTAGTTCTTTAGCTGTAAGAAACTAGGTACACACGTGCACAAAAAAATAAAAATAGAATATGAAAAATATACCAAGGTAGACCTCAGTCGAAAGCCAACACGCATCACGTTTTGGAAGTACTGACCTTCACATAGAACACCTAAAGTCTGGTTAAAGAAACAGGAAAAAGTACAATAGATAAGCTTTAATAATTTATATCATCATTCCATATGTATACAGGAAAATATGTAACCAAACAGATAAAAAAGCATCTTTCATCAGAACTGATCATGCATTACACCACATTCCATATGTATACATGAAAATATGTAACCAAAGAGATAAAAAGCATCTTTCATCAGAAATGACCATACATTACCACATTACATATGTATACAGGAAAATATGTAACCAAAGATATAAAAAGCATATTTCATCAGAACTCGTCATACATTACCACAACACGAAATTAAATATGATTGTTTTCATCTTTGCAAAAATACATATTGTACAAATTTGGCATCTTCATATATATGCGCATCAGATTTATTTATGAATTCACACATACATGTTATAAGGCAAAATAGAATTACAGGATCAACATATAATTATTGGTGCAGAAGCATCACTAAATACTCAAATATGAATGATTCCACTGCCCAGATTGGTGGATGAAAAGTCTACAATAAATGATCGCTTTCAAACAGTCTACTATTCAATTATGAATGATCCCACTACCATTTTGGGGGAAGGAATGACTACAAGAAATGATAGCCTTCAAGCAGTCTATTACTACAAATTTACAAAAAAAATATTAAGCATACTCACGGTTGAAGCAGACATTATGTGTATGTTGACAAACCATAATTTGGGATTGGGTCACATCAGTTCACCACTTGTTGATTCGACATTATCTCTCCATATCATATTCATCTATACTATACAAACAAGTGCTATTTCATGTAGACCATGTTTTTTTGAATTCCAAATTTACCCTACTGACTTTGACTATTTTCATTGCATGCATCTCTTCGCTGAAGTAAAAAATAAAAAAATAAAGCAGCACGTCTAATGTAGAGGATTGTTGGGGAAGAAGGGTCCTGAAGGAAGGCGGAACCCTGTATCGGGAGATATCGGTGGTGGAGACGTGCTCCATCGATGGTGGAATCAGAGGGAAAAAAGGTTGGGTGCAAGAGCTTGAGTAGAAAGAGGGTTGTGGTCGACTAGAAGCTCCGTTTTGTTTTCAGAGAGTGAGAATAGGAATGAGATATGGAGAGAGAGAGAGAGAGAGAGAGAGAGAGAGAGAGAGAGAGAGAGAGAGAGAGAGAGAGAGAGAGAGAGAGAAAGAGGAAAGCTCAGAGTATAAAAGGAGTTGTGGTGGTCGACTAGACGCTCTGCTTTGCTTTCAAGAGAAAGCAATATACAGAGAGAAGAGGAATAAGAGAGAGAAGAGTAATAGAAATAGAAAGAGAACGGATGGGAGAAGAGTGAAAGAAAGGAGGGGAAATAGCCTTGAGTAGACGGAAGGCCTGCTTTGTTTGCCGGCAAGGCAGCGGGGAACAAGGAGGGAGACAGAGCTAGAGAAAGCATATACCGATATGCAGAGAGAGTGAAGTGGGTAGGAGGAGCCATCCCTCTTTTCCAGAGCCCAAAATGAAGAAAGCCTCCTTTGTTTTGAAGGCATGCATCAATGTTGGTTTTTCAGTTTTTTTTTCCGGCAAGGCGAATGGTGTTTATATAACCTGCTTGTATAAAGGCCCACTTATAAGGCTCATTCTTCCTCCTTGTAGTTAGTCCCATCTCCTATCATGTATTAGGTTCCCCTCCTTGTGATTATATATAGGGGAGCAATGTAATAGTAATAAAATAGAGATTTTATTGCAAGACTTATTTCTTTATGGTATCAAAATTAGGTTTTGCGTTCTGTTCCTGCTCGGTTTGATCCCGTCTGCACGATCACACTGAAGGAGAGCTCTGTGAACTCGTGTTCGGCGAGCTCTGGGTTCGGCAAGCTCTGGGTTTGGCGAGAGCGTGCTGTACGATCTCTAGCATGCGGTACGAGCTCTAGCGTGCGGTACGAGCTCTGCGATCTTGCGTCTGTTGCGAGCGCGTATTCGGCGTGGCGAGCTCCTCGATCCTTCGCTTGCTGTGTTTGGCAAGCTTGTCGTTGGCAAGGAGAGTTCTGCGAACTTGTGTTAGGCGAGCTGTGTTCGGCAAGCTCTGTGCAGTGCTTTGGGAAGTGCGAGATCCAACTACAAGTTATCGGCGTGTTGTGTTCGGCAAGCTCGTGGTTTGGGCAGTGTGAGATCCAACTGCCCGTGTTCGACAAGCTCGAGGTTGGCCGAAGAAAACGTTTGAAAGCAACAGGCGGATAGAACTCCAAGAGGAGCGGCTTGGTTCTGGTTCAGGCAGTCAGAAGTTTTCTGACTGGGCAGATATCAACAGAAGCGGACAACACCATTGAGTAAAAACAGTTGCTGTAGAAGAAAGTGGCAAACTCAAGCCTAGCAACCTCAGCAGAGGAGGTGTGCGAACTGTGCGAACTCAGAAGTGTGAACACTAAAAAGAGGTGTTGCAACCTTGAAGGATGGGCGAATACCAGTGTAGTTATGGCAAGTTTCGCGAGCAGCAAGCTCTTCGATCAGCAAGCTCCTTTTCCTGCGCACTCCCTGTGCGAGTCCACACGAGATCTTCTAGCTAGCAGGTAGGGTTGCCGAGCTCGTCATGGAAAAGTTGGTTGTCATGATGAAGGAGGCGGACCTAGAGATGTTCTTTGAGTTATTGCGGATGTCCAAAGGCGAGGGATCGGCTCGGTCACAGCCGCCTCTGGTGAAGCTAGTTCTTCCTCCATTGGAAATGAAACTCGATGGTTCACCTGCATACTTGAGCTGGTCACGTCAGGTGAAGAGAGCACTCTCTGAGAGGAACCTGGAGGGCTACCTGACTGGTGAGAAGGGGGAGCCTGAGAGGGACTCGGTTGGGTACAATGAGTGGCAGACTACACATAGCCTGCTACACACTTGGCTCTTAAACTCGATGATCGTGTCTATCGCTGTCACGGTGGATGGCATAGAGACCGTGAGTAATGTTTGGGGGAAGTTACGGAGGATCTATGCAAGAGTCGACAACAACATGAGGGTGTTTCAAATCAAGAGAGAGAGAGACAGTAACACATGGAGATCGATTGATATAGGAGTATGACGCGGATCTGGAGCGACTGTGGGCAGACTATGATCATTTCTCATTAGCTGCATGTTGCAAAGATCCCGAGTGCAGAAAGGGGAGCGAGATGCTCATAGACGGACTATGCACTTCATGAGGGGATTGAACCCAGCATTTGAGCCAAGGTGTGCAATACTGCTTGCTTAGACAAAAATACCTTCCCTGGATGAGACGATCTCAGTCATGATGCAGGAGGAGAGCATGATTAGGCTCCAGTTTGGTGCAGGCGTGCAGCTGCTCTTCCATGGGTGAAATCAACTCTAGTGGTCAACAATTTAGGACACACGGGATATAAGAGTGAGACACGATAGTGTTTCAATTATGGCGAGATAGGTCATCTCCGGCAGGCTTGCCCCAAGCCACCAAAGGAGCGAGATGCAGGAGGAAAGGGTTATTTGCAATGTTAATAGACGACTTGTTGTCACACCACAATGTCATTTGCCCTCTTTGGTTTGTCTTGAGTTCTCCCAGTAGGTCTTCCAACCATAACATCTCCGTCACACCTAAGGTCATGGCCCTGTACTCTGCCTCAGTTGTAGATCTCGCAACTACAGTTTGCTTCTTGCTCCTCCAGGAGACAGGATTGCCCCCAACAAACATGCAATATCCTGGCGTGGACCTCTTGTCATCAGCACAACTAGCCCAGTCAGAATCACAATAGCCCTCGATGCTCAAATGTCCATTCTTCCGGAAGATCAGCCCCTTTCCTGGTGCACTCTTCAAGTACCTTTGAATCTGATACACGGCATCCATGTGACCCTCCCTAGGATCATGCATATAGCGGGTCACCAGCAAAAGATATGTCGGGATGGGTGTGACTCAGATAGATCAAGCGGCCAACCAACCTCTGGTGCCTCTCTCTATCAATTGGCTCTCCTGCCTCAGCTTTGAGCTTGGACTTCTGGTCAAGGGGAGCAACTGCAGGCATGCACCCAAGCATACCTGTCTCTTTGAGCAGATCTATCACATATTTCCGTTGAGATAGAACGATCCCTCCTGCACCGCGAGCTACCTCAATCTCAAAGAAGTATCTTAGCTGCCCCAAGTCCTTTACCTCAAACTCTTTGTCCAATCTCGTCTTCAGCTGAGCAATTTCACTTTCATCATCACCAGTAATAAACATATCGTCCATATACACAGCAAGCATTGTAGTGTGAACACCGCATCGCCTAAAGAATATTGTATGGTCAGCATTGCTCTGCCGATATCCCATGTCAATTGTGGCTCTCCTAAACTGTCAAACCAGGCTCGAGGAGACTGTTTCAGCCCATAAAGAGACTTCTTGAGTCTATACACCTTTCCTGTCATTTGTTGTGTGTCATAGCCCGGTTGTACCTCCATGTACACCTCTTCTAACAAATCTCCATGAAGAAAGGCATTCTTCACGTCGAGTTGGTGTAGTTTTCATCCCTCATTCTCCGCCAAAGATATCAGTGTCTGCACCGTGCTCATCTTTGCAACGGGTGCAAAGGTCTCATCGTAGTCGATGACATAAGTCTGATTGTACCCTTTTGCTACCAATCGGGCCTTGTAGCGCTTAACCCGACCCTGTGGGTTTTGTTTTACAGTGAAAACACACTTGTACCCAACTGCCCTTTTGCATGGTGGTAGCGACACAAGTTCCCAGGTTTTATTCTTTTCCAATGCCCCAAGTTCTTCTAACATTGCAGTTTTCCACTGAGGATCCACCTTAGCAACCTGGCAACACTTAGGAATAGAGACAATGTGTTACGCGCACGCGCCCTCTTATTTTATTATTATTGTTTTTCTTTTAAATGTATTAGGTTTGATGTGAGCCCCCCCCCCCCCCCCCTCCCTATATAAGGAGGTGGTTTTGGGAGTTAGGGTATCTTTGGATCTATTATCTTTTGGGGCTCTCATTAGAGAGAAGCTCTTTGGATGAACCAGACTCCGAGAGTTGGTCGGAGCTTGCTTCGGATTGTATTCGTTGTTTCATTAATCCAAGCAATCTCTTTCGAGTTCGTATCATTGGTCCGACCCTGCCGTTCCCGCCTGCATAGTGTCGTCGGGGTTCGTCCACGATTTTTTTTCCTGCGTTCGCCTCTGCGCTCGGCAGCGCCGCCCTTGTCGTCGTCTCCCCGCGTCAACTATCCCAGCCGATGGCGCCGTCCGAATCCCCCCTCGTTGTTGTGCCCTAGCAGCTTCAATCGTCTGCCAAGGTCGTAGCCAACAGTGATCCCCACTCGCGCCATCCGGGTCATCTGTCGCCGGGATCGAGCGCAGCGATCGGCAAATACGACGACAGTAGCACACGTCTCCTTGTCCGTTGTCGGCCCGACCCAGATCCGTCGCTCTGCTCTCAGCCATCCACAGCGCCAGCGCCATTCCTCCGCCAGTCCAGTTCCTTTCCGTCGCCGCCTGCTCTTCCGCAGCGATCGTCCGATGCTAGCGCCCCTTCCCCGGCTCCGGCACTCTCCTGCCAACCTCCAGCTCTGTGCAATCGTCCTCATATGCCAAAGAGCCGGATGGAATCCCGTGTGGAAGCCCTCGAAAACTCCCTCGCCACCATCAACTCTCGTCTTGAGGCACAGACCGAGCAGTTCGCCTCGATTCTGACCATGCTCCAGAAATTGCAGCCCACCCAGCACTTTGGGCCCTCTACCGCCTCTGCTGTGGGATCCCCCAGCACCTTTCCCGATACTTCCGCAGTGGTGGAAGTGCCTACTTCATCGTACCGTGGACCTGACATGCCCACCTTCAACGGGTCTGACCCCCTCAGGTGGATTGCCCGCGCCGAACAGTTCTTCGACATTCACCAGACCGCTCCGACACAACGGGTCTCCACCGCACTTATCGGCATGGAAGGGTCGGCCCTCCATTGGGTCTGTTGGCTCCGCCAGACCTCTCCCGACCTCACCTGGCTAGCTCTCTTTGAGGCCCTCATTCAGCGATATGACGCTCGCTACTCCGGCCCCATGATCGAGCGACTTTGCGGGGTCCGTCACACCGGCTCCATTGACTCGTACATTGATGCCTTCGTGGAATTAGTCACCCATGTCCCCGGTCTTCCCCCAGACCATTACTTGGGGTTCTTCATGAACGGCTTACAACCCCACTTCCGCTCCCGTCTCCGCACTCTCCAACCGTTAACGGTTCACCAAGCCATTGACCTCTCCCCCCTAGTGGAGGCGGAATTCCTCACGACGTGCCGACGTCCGGCGACATTCCTTCCCCATCACCTCCCTCTCGGCATCCTTCCCACCCATATTTCTCGACCCATCCTAAACCTACACCTCCACCACCTCCTCTACCCCGGCCACCAATGATGGGTCCTCGCAACAACCGGCATGTCCCTACCCACCGCCTGACCAACCAGGAGTACAACGACTTACGGAGCAAGGGTCTGTGCTTCCGCTGCAAGCACCCCTACTCTCATGGTCATGAGTGCTCGGTGAAGGAGTGTCGAGTCCTCATCGGCGACGACGTGGTGGGGCTCTCCGCCGCCGACTTTGACGTCCTGCTGCTCTCGGACGGACTACCGGACGACGCCCCGGGCACCTCGACAGCATCCCAACCGCGAGCATATCACTACTGACCGGCGGGCGGCGCTCCGACCTTGGGGTCAAAGTCGCTTTTCTGACGGGATGTATTGTTACGCGCACGCGCCCTCTTATTTTATTATTATTGTTTTTCTTTTAAATGTATTAGGTTTGATGTGAGCCCCCCCTATATAAGGAGGTGGTTTGGGGAGTTAGGGTATCTTTGGATCTATTGTCTTTTGGGACTCTCATTAGAGAGAAGCTCTTTGGAGGAACCAGCCTCCGAGAGTTGGCCGGAGCTTGCTCCGGATTGTATCTGTTGTTTCATTAATCCAAGCAATATCTTTCGAGTTCGTATCACAATGTCCAAAGATGCAATGAATGCTCCATGTACAAGGGATATACTCGAGTATAAAACAAACTGGGTAATATCATGGGGAAAGTTATATCGATCAGGTGAGACTCATGCATTGTTGCGGGAACTCCGCCTTACCGGTAAAGGAGTGAAAGTAGAGAGATGAGAGATCATATCACCTGGATATTCTGAGGTTGATGCGGATGGTGTAGGTGTCGCGGGAGTCGGAATTGACAAATTCAAGGGACTTGGCACACGTGGCACTGTAGGCATCGTAGGCATTGTAGCATCACTTTGTTGTCTTCTCCTCGTATACACACTCAGCTCCCACTGAGCCTGAGGTCCGCCATCTACAGATTTATTTTCCTCATATACTGGAACCACAGCCGATTCTACACTCGGCACAAGAGGACAAGAGATACTCATTATTCGCCTCTCACCACCACTATTATCCTCCCTCTCTCGCCTCATACTGTCTGTAACGAGCGAGTCCCCAAGGGGCGAGTCAATCGAAGAAGAAGAATATGGCTCAAGCTCTCAAAATGTGACATCCATACTAACGAATAACCTCCTCTCCACCGGACTCCAACACACATACCCTTTTGAGTAACCGAATACCCAACAAAAACACACTTTTGAGCCTTTGGATCTAACTTTCTCACATTTGGTCTATTGTCCTACACGAAGCATACGCAACCAAAGGTTTTGAGGGGAAGAATATCTTCATTCTTCCCTCGCAGCATCTCAATCGAAGACTTCCAGTCCAATACTCGCGAAGGCATCCGATTGATCAAATATAGGCCTTAGGTGTGACGGAGATGTTATGGTTGAAAGCCATGTTGGGAGAACTCAAGACAGACCAAAGGGCGCAAATGACATTGTGGTGTGACAGCAAGTCGACTATTATCATTGAAAATAACCCCGTCCAACATGACAGAACCAAGCATGTGGAGATTGACAGGTTTTTTATAAAGGAAAAATTGGATAGTGGGGTACTAAAATTGGGACATGTTACTAAAGAGCAAATGGACGATTGTCTTATTAAAGTACTTAGCTCACTTGATTTATCTAGGTTGTGTGATAAGATGAGTTTAGTGGATATCTTTAGCCCTTCTTGAGGGGAAGTGTTGGTATTTATACAACCTGCTTGTATAAAGGCCCACTTATAAGGCACATTCTTCCTCCTTGTAGTTAGTCTCACATCTTCTATCATGTATTAGGTTCCCCTCCTTGTGATTATATTTAGAGGAGCAATGTAATAGTAAAAAATTTGAGATTTTATTGCAAGGCATATTTCTTTAAAGGCAATGCAGAGAGAGGGAGAGAGAGAATTAGTCATGATTAGGCATGGAGCCATGCCACCTTTCAATGTCCAAAGTTAAGAAAGCCTCATTTATTTTGTCGGCATGCACCTATGTTGGCTTTTAAGTTTTTTTAAATAAAATGAGTAACAATGCACGGGGACCCCCCCATGTGATCGTGTCGGTACACTTGATCATTCACGTCACTTAGAGACAACGTAAGGTGGTAACAATACTACTAGTGCTACATGCATCCCGTGCACTATCGCTTATACATACATTTAAAAATTTATTACATTTTTTTCATAAAAGTTATTTAGTGCAGTTGGCAAATAGTGTTTATGGAACACTCGTGGTCTCAGGTTCAAACCTCGCGTGTTAAAAAATAAATAATTTATTTTATATTTTAAAAAATATTTCTTTAAAAGTAAGTCCAATGGCCGAGCTTAATCTAATGGTCTTCCCCAATGCACCAAGTTACCACAAATTTTTTTCTTTTTAATAAAGTACGTGTTAGGGGTAAGGCTTAACCCGTACCGGTGGGCAATACCAGCTGCTCAAATACCGCACCGCGCGAAGCAGTCCACGGCAATGATCCATAGTGGCCCCCAATCCGGAGCCCCTAACAGGGCCGCGGCCCCCACACTCCAACCCGTCTCCTCAACCAGTTTAATTGAGGCGGGTTGTTGAGGCTGGGATTCGATCCCCAGACCTCCTTGATAAAGAGCCTTCAACACGGCTCTCATCACCAACTGAGTCGCGGCTCAGTTGGTGATGAGGCCTGTGTTGAAAGGTTCTCATCAAGGAGGTCGGGGGTTCAAGCCCCGACCTCACAACCCGCCTCAATTAAACTGGTTGAGGAGACGGGTTGGGGTGTGGGGGCCGCGGCCCTGTTAGGGGCTCCGGATTGGGGGCCACTATGGATCATTGTCGTGGACTGCTTCGCGCGGTGCGGTATTTGAGCAGCTGGTATTGCCCACCGGTACAGGTTAGGCCTTACCCCTAACATAAAAGTGCACTTTTATGTTAGGGGTAAGGCCTAACCCGTACCGGTGGGCAATACCAGCTGCTCAAATACCGCACCGCGCGAAGCAGTCCACGGCAATGATCCGTAGTGGCCCCCAATCCGGAGCCCCTAACAGGGCCGCGGCCCACACACCCCAACCCGTCTCCTCAACCAGTTTAATTGAGGCGGGTTGTTGAGGTCGGGGGTTCCTTGATGAGAACCTTTCAACACAGGCCTCATCACCAACTGAGTCGCGGCTCAGTTGGTGATGAGGCCTGTGTTGAAAGGTTCTCATCAAGGAGGTCGGGGGTTCAAGCCTCGACCTCAACAACCCGCCTCAATTAAACTGGTTGAGGAGACGGGTTGGGGTGTGGGGGTCGCAGCCCTGTTAGGGGCTCCGGATTGGGGGCCACTATGGATCATTGTCGTGGACTGCTTCGCGCGGTGCGGTATTTGAGCAGCTGGTATTGCCCACCGGTACGGGTTAGGCCTTACCCCTAACAGTACGAGTGATGGTGCATGAGGGACTACTATGCGATCGCGACAGTACACCCGCGTCATTTGTAGACAACGTGAGGCAAAGACAATGTTATTAATGTTACATAGATCTTGGGCACTATCACTTTTTTCAAAAAAAATATTTAATGCAGTTGGTAAATCGTGTTTGTGGAACATTACTGGTCTCAGGTTCAAACCTCACAATCTTGGTTAAACTATTATTTTGGTATTTTTATTAAAATATTATTTTAATAGATAATTTATTTTTATTAAAAAAAATTAGTTTGAAAATAATTCAATGACCGAGATTAACCTGATGGTCCTCCCCATTACACCAGGGTACCACAAAGTTTTTCTTTTTAATGTAATATAGATTACAATTCATATCTTTAACTACTAAATGCAAGAAGTTGCCTTTGGTGCAACATTCAAAATTGCCAAATATAACCTCATTCTTTTACTCCAATGACTTGACATATATGATGAAAAAAATGGAAATTTATAAAATATAAGGGTTATTTGTGTAATAACACTATATCCCAATAATAAAAAAATTTATGAAAATTCATAAAATCCAAAAGTTTTTACTAGACCTCTTAAACCTACTATGATAGCTTATCATTAGACCTACTAAAATCTACTTTAAAATGATTTTTTGTTAATATATATATATATATTTGAAAAAAAATTTATAAAATAGTAATTAAAATTTTTTTACGGTCACTTTGAGTACTCATATGTATATGTTGTGAGCGCAGCCGGCTGAGACGAAGCCTATCCGCACCCCAGCCTGTCAGTCCAACCGACGAAGCCTATCCGCACCCCAGCCTGCCAGTCCAACTGCTGAGACGCGGTTGGGTCCCAGCGGTTGGTGCTGGACTTCGTCTCAGCGGTTGGGCTGAGACGGCGTCATCTTGAAACCGCTGAGACGAAGTCCAGCACCAACCGCGTGTCAGCGGTTGGGTCTCAGCGGTTGGGGCTGGACTTCGTCCCAGAGATTGGGTCTCAGCGGTTGGGACTGGACCGCTGAGACGTGGTTGGGTCTCAGCGGTTGGCAGTAGGGTCTCAGCGGGGGGTGGGCTCCGGGCGGGCTTTGCGGGCCGCTTCTACTGCTTGGCGTAGCCTGTGCGGAGGCGGCCGAAGGCCGCCGTCGGGGCGGCTGCAGGCCTCCTTCACGGCGGTCGAAGGCCGTCGAGGAGCAGCGAGCACGGGCGAAGCCCGTGCGGAGCTTCTACTGCTTGGCGTAGCCTGTGCGGAAGCGGCTGAAGGCCGCCATCGGGGCGGCTGCAGGCCGCCTTCGCGGCGGCCGAAGGCGGCCGCAGGCCGCCGTCGCGGCGGCCGAAGGCGGCCGCAGGCCGCCGTCGCGGCGGCCGAAGGCCGTCGAGGAGCAGCGAGCACGGGCGAAGCCCGTGCGGAGCTGCTAGTTTAGTCAATAAGTAAAATTATTAGACTTTCAATCATCTCCAAACATGAGTTAAAATAAAATAATAATAACTGAGTTAAAGTTAAAAAAAACAAAAATAACATTTGAGTTAAAGTCTATCACTATTACTCAGCCTCTTAATTATTTACACTTATTAATATGAGTAGCAGTGCATGAGGTTTCCCATGCTCGTCATTCCCCATGCGTAGTGTGCGGCAATACTGGACAACCTTGTGATGTCCTCTTATGCACTATACGGAAACAACAGTACCCGATCGCAGTGCATGAGGTTTCCCATGCTCGTCATTCCCCATGCGTAGTGTGCGGCAATACTGGACAACCTTGTGATGTCCTCCTATGCACTATACGGAAACAACAGTACCCGATCGCTGACAGTCCCATTTATCTTGTCTGGCCCCATAAAATATTTTTTGTTGAACACAAAGCGTGGCACGGGGCGCACGAGAGTGAAGATGATGCACTGTTGTTATGCAGTGCGTACGGAACATTGAGCGGTAGTCCAGTGTTGCCGACACCGCACACTACACACGGGGAATCTCTATTGGCTTCCGGTCCTGATTGAATTGATCTATAAATTGAGTTGCATAGATGGACGCATCATAGTTTTCTTGAAACAAACATACCCTATAGGCTTCAGCAATTCTTAACTGTTAAAATGGCTAAAATCATAATCTCCAAGTTTCAGATAGCAAAAGAAAGGGCAATCATATAATCATATTACTATTCAGGCAATCAAGTCAGACCTCGAAAGTCCATTGTACTTTATTAGCAGAGAATAATGATAATTATATATAAACTTCTTAATATTACCTTCAGTTGAATATATTCTTCCTTGAAGAGATAATTACAAAAAACTCAGCGGCCAAAGAGAGAGTAAAAGAGCAAATATGTAATGAAATAATATCATAAATTTTATTGGCCCATACCACTCCTGCAAAAATTGAGAACGCGTAGATGTAACCATGCCAAACTGGATATCCTTCTTGCATAGACTGCATAATTGATTATCAGCAAATATAATTAACATTTAAGAAGCAACACGAAACAAACTGGATGGTGAAAATAATTAGTAAATTATAAGTTAAAATTACTGTTTGCTAAGTAATAAAGAGAGAATGATACGAAGGATTTCAAAAGACAGATTTGATGAAAATTTTGTTCATAGGCACCCCTCAACCCAAATTCATAGCGTAGTTAAAAAAAACTAGATGAAAATTAAGAAGCTAAAATTGTTAGGTACAGCATATATACCTACCATAGCATATTCATTACCAGTACAAGATATAATTAACGTTTGTGAATGCAAAGCTCATATTCCTAATTTGAGGAATGTAATATTCTATAAATAGCAATATTTTCTCTATCGTGTGCTCTCTTAAATCTTCCCAAGAGACCTGTAGTATTTCCATACTCAATATTCTTTCATCAACAACATACAACTGTTCTCAGTTTCATTGTGCCTAAATCATATTAATCTATCTACCAAGCTCATGGTCATGGTAGCTTGTGAAAATTCAAGTTTGTGATTCGTGATATTAATAAATTCTTATATGCTCAAGACACATTCCAAAATAATTATAAGCAAAATAAAATGTGTAAATCTAAAGTTACAGCAAGAGAAAGAGAGAGAATATATAGTGGTTCCCAAAACTCGGGTATATCAATTATTTCACCACCGTGGGAAATCAGTCTTAAATAAACATGAGTCTTTTGAAAAGAAGACTCTTAGAATCAGTAAGTTCGTTGATAAAGTAACTCAAGAGCCACTGAGTTTGTTGATAATGTAATTCAAGAACCAGTGACTTTGTTGATAAGGTGACTCAAGAACCAGTACAATGGAGTCTTTTAGAGAGACTCTTAGAACTCTAGAGAACGGATGATGATGTTATTTGCTATTCCACAAAGATGAATCTCTGATGAAGCTTGAGATTCATAAAATTGAATTTATGTGGATACTGATTAGAAATCACAACAGATCTCTTCCTTAGAGCTTTCAAGCTCTTTCTTCTTTTTTGCCCTTCGTAGGGTTTTCTATTTATACTTCTCTTCCTCTTTTCTTTCTATTCTCTCTTCTTATCTTGTGTTTGTGTTTTCTTCTATCTCGTTATCTGATTAAACATAGAAGCAAAACGGGTGACCCTATTACCCCAGCAACAGCTATGTTTTCTCCCAACTGCTCCTTTTAATTTCACGCCGCGGCAATTTACTGCAGCTTGACGATTGTCGAATAGTGCATGACAATTTTCGCTACAACAAATCAACTGCAGGGTCACGGTAGATGGGCTGCTGATTTTACTGTAGCTTGAGCTGATGATTTTAATGTATCTTGGGCTGTTGATTTTGCAGTAGCTGCTTAAACATTTCGCTGTAGATTAGGCTAATGTTTTCACCGCAGATATTTTCCTGTAGCAAAACAGTATAGCGGAACTTTTTTTCTTTAGCTGTCCAACACACTGCATTTTCTATTAAAGATATAATCTCGTCTTATCATCAATTCTAAATAATTTTGTACTATCAAATCATCGGGGATTTTTTCAATGATATGTTACACTCTAGATTGGATCACTCGCATCGCCAAAAAAACAAGCAAAGCTTCATGCAAACACACAACTTTTTCAAAGAACCACGGGAGGAAAATTAGGAACCGCCATAAATGTGGAAGGTATTTAATTAGTATTAATTAAGCAGTTGATATTAATTAACTAGTATTATTTTATTATTCATTATATTAATTATATTATTTCTTTTAGGCATGCTATCCCTCATCGATATAAGGGGGAGGGTTAGTAGTGTGTGGGCATCTTTTGATCCCCTTGATTTTGGTTTTTATTTGGAGAGAGGTTCTTTTGGAGGGCCCAGCCTCCGAAATTTGGTGGGTTCGTTCTTTTTTATCGTGTAATGCAATGTCGTTATTGCGCAATGTCACTGTGTTTCTCCCCAGAAACCTAGCAATTTCTCCGTCGGTAATAATGGTCTTACCTACCGCTCTATGGTTGCTACCCTTGCAGTTGTTGAGAACTCGCACTCCGATCGACACCTTTCGTCCTCTGCCAACAAATCAAGACCACCCACACAAGTATCAATGCCCGACTTGACCGGCGAGATGAGCTCAACGCACCGACAAAGCAACCAAAGCACACAATGACAGTCCTAGAGGTGCCCTCCATGCTCACGCCCTCTGTCGTATAGCAAGAATCTGTTGATGAATCATCAACCCATTTAGACGACGGGAAATAAGTAGGGCAACGGAAGATGGTCCATGCCACCCTCATCCCTACACTCATGGTCAATAATTCAAAACATAAGAATCTTTAACCTTGCTAGGGCATCCTTATGTTTATTGGGTTGGGCTTATTGATGATAATCATTCTACCATCGAAGATCTTAGTTCCTAGCATTTTACTTCATGAAAAGTAAAAACCAAATTATTGTTATTTGTTCTAGACTTGAAATCAATATCAAGTAATTGGGCATCTTGTTTTTGCAATTCTAAAGTAATGTTTGCTTCTACAAAACCTTAGTTACTAAATCCTCTCAAGATTTCCTACTTTATGATAATTAGGAGGCTATGCATATTGTAAAAATCTGATATTTCATGAACACTAGACACATTAGGTTGATTATCACTTTGTTTGAGATGAGTGGAAGAAGAAAGTTATTTCATTTACTCATGTACTATCATTTTCAGCTAGCTGATATTCTCACTAAGGTTTTGCCTCAAATGACATTAAACTGTTGAAACAAAAAAAAACGTGGTGTATGTTCACCGAGTGGTACTATAGCCTAAGTGATTCATGTGATTGTCACTTCGGCTGCCAGAAATGTTTTTTCTAGCAAGGTTATCACGAGCTTCAGGATAGGGTTGTTGGCTCGTGCTAGGAATAGAATCTCTCCAAGGAACCCGGCTCTCTTTGAGCATGGCATCAGAGCAATAGCAGCGCTTAACTATGATGTTTGTGCCTTCCATTGTTTCCTCGCAAATGCAAATGCATCGTTGTTTCATGTTGATCGATGTCTTCTAGTGTGGATCTGCTTCCTATCGACGTATACCCTCTGGAGTGATCTTCTATTTGCTACAACAAGATTGATCTTCTATTTGACCAATCTTCTTGACAACCGTTTTCAAAGCTCTTGTCACGCCAAGCTTCTCAGCTCTTTTCAACCCTCAACCTCCAATAACAACAATGCGTTCAATTTCAAGGTCTGGATAATCAGTTTTTTGAGAGATTCTTGTGCCTTCGTCCAGGAGCTTTTCTGGACTTTACGGGTATTGTTCCTGCCAACTTTTACAGCTGGTGTTGCTTCCATCTCTTAATGCATGGTCATTCACTCATTCTGTTGTGGATCCGTCGTTCCTAAGACTATCTTATATTGGAGATTTCTTTTATGTAGCCTTCAACTAATGTTGTTGGCTTGTCTTATATTCCTCTCTTTTTGTGTGTTATTTCCCTTAGCTCCTCATGGTTACCTAAAGAAGTTAAAATTAGTAACTACTTTATAACTATAGGAAGTAGATAATTCAGACAGCAATACTAATATAAAGTTAAATAGGAAAAGTAATCTGTTATTGGTATGGGCATCGTACCCAGTTATCTAGTATTTTATTATGTGTTACGTTCGAGTCTAGTTGGGGTTTAGGATTTGGTTTAGCCCGCTTGTCTATTGTATTTACGTTTATGTCACGATCTCCTCTTATATAAGGAGACTATGGCGTCATGTAATGGTATTAAAGAAGTATTCTATTTTCCCTTGTCTTATTTTATGAGATTTTGGTAGCTCTCTCCACCCGAGTAAGTCTCGCTTAGGAAGTCGTGGTTCCGGCTCCGTAGTATCTTCCCCGCCTCTGGTCTCCACTCCGGCAAGCACGTAACATCTTGGTATCGGAGCTTCTTGATCCTTCCACCCACTTTCACCACCATGAGTTCCTCCTCTTGCGGATGCAGCACATCGTCTCTGCGAGTAAACCGACGACTCCCTCGATCATCCGTTGCTTTCCACCTCCCGACGATCCTCCAACCGCGACTGCAGTCCGTTGACCCACTGCTGTCACGAGAACCTCCTTTCATCCTTTTGGCATCCATCAATAAGGACGCAGCAGTCTTCCAGGTGATTCCAACAAGCTCTGAGTAATTCAACTCCGCAAGCCGCCACTCCGGCACCAACCCCCGCAAGCAAGAACAGACCAATGTTCTTCCGCTCTTCTTCCATCGAGACGCACCGTTGGAGTTTACCCAAACGACGACTACGGAACAAACCGTTGTTCTTCATTCTGCTCTTCTTTCCATCAAGAAGCGCCACTGGAGCATGTCCTTCTTGCGCCAGCCCTTCCACTCTTTGTTTCGCACGCAACGTCTAATCAACATCATCGCTCCTGCTGTTTGATTCAGACATCGAGCCCTGCACCAGCCACCGTCCTGTTGTTTTTCTCCTTCAGTCTTTCCCCTCCCCGGGCCTCCGCACAGCAGCCGCCTGTAGATCCTTGCATCGGGACCGCCTCCTGTCTCACGTCTAATTGGTTCAGAACCTGAAAGCCTTTAGTTTTGGAGGGGAAGTTTTTCTAGACTTCCTGGTACGTGGCGGGACCTCCCTGCTGAAGCACCTGGGGTGGCGCGCGTCTGCGCCTTGCGCCTAGGCTCCAGGACCCCTTTGCGCCTCGGTGCGCCTTGCGCCTTTAATAACGTCGGTGCTTGTAGACATCTCGCTCTCTTGCTCTAGCCATTAGAGTTGTGACGTTCGACCGCGGGATCAGTAACCTTAGGCTACATTTAGGTTTGAACATTTGGAGTCGGGATTTTCCTGGCTTCAACACTTTGGTGCGTGGACCGTAGCCGGAGGAAGAAATTTTTGCGAAAAGATGTCATGGCTCAAGTGGCGAGCCGAAGACCAAAGACAGCAACTCGCGAGTACTCGACAAGTTGGGTGAGTTAGCTTCCTTGTTTTACTCGCCCATAGGCAACTTCATGCAGGAGACCTCAAAATAGGCGAGATTCTTCGTTACTCGCCCACAGCCAAACAACGTTAAGTTTTGCGGCTTCAAATAGGCGAGATTCTTCTTTACTCGCCCATAGGCGAGTTATACTAGCATGTTTTCTACTCGCAAGTTGGCGAGTTCCAGATGGCAACCTCATTTGGCGAGTTCCAGATGGCGACCTCATTTGGGGAGTTCCAGATGGCGACCTCATTTGGGGAGTTCTAGATAGCGACCTCATTTGGCGAGTTCATGTTAGCAACCTCAAAATTGTCGAGCTCCAAGATTGGCGACTTCATACTCGCAAGTTGGCGAGTTCCTTAGGGCGAGTTCCATTCCAGGCGATATGAAGTCGAGCTCGATGAGAAGCGAGTTTAAGGCCAGGCGAGCTCAAAATCTGGGCGAGTTGGAGTGTAGAAAATAAATAAAAATTCCTGGGGCGCTGCCCCTGGACCCCTCAAGGGGCTCTGCTTCCTTGACCCCCGTCCGCTGACCGGGCAGCAGAACACCTGAAACCTCTCCTTCTTCAATAGTAATGCTTTTCATACATGCTCATGCTTACGGGTGCTTTGGTAAAGCCCGCAAGTACTTTTGTATGACTAACAAACAGGGGGATTCATGATGAGTTCACCAACATGGGCAAGCATATAAAGTGTTCCGTGAGCTCCTACTCGCGATGATCTCTTTCAACAATTTACATTCTGCGAGAGTCTTACTCGTGAGATATTCAAGTTTATACTCGGTGGTGCTTGCTCGTGATGACCTTCTTCAACAGTTGATGTTTCGCGAGAGTCTTACTCACGAGGTATTCAAGTTTATACTCGCGTACTCGTGAGGTATTCAAGTTCATACTCTGTGGTGCTTGCTCGTGATGACCTTCTTCAATAGCTGATGTTCCGCGAGAGTCTTACTCACGAGGTATTCAAGTTCATACTCCGTGGTGCTTGCTCGTGATGATCTCCTTCAACAACTTACATTCTACGAGAATGCTTACTCGTGACGTCTTCAAGCTAGTATTCCACTTGTGATGATCTCCTTCAACAACTTACTTTCCACAAGAGTCTTACTCGAGAGGCCTTCAAGCAAGTATTCTGTGACTCCATGTGCGTGATGGTCTTCGTCAACAACTTATATTCCACGAGAGCTCTTTCTCATGAGGCTCTGAAATTCGTATTTCGCAAGTTCATACTCGCGGTAATCATATCCTGCATCTCATATCCCACGAAAGGTCTTACTCGTGAGGTCTTGAAGTATACAGCGTGATGAGATGGAGCAATCCCTCCCCTGGCGATAACATCCCTCAGAGGCCCCCTAGGTCATCGATCTCCTGAAGATGGTCATACACTTCAACAAACACATCGGTATCAAGCAGTTCCAAGAAGCACAAAGACTGGAGGGTACCGTCTGCAAGATCACGAAGGGGAACTCCTATGGATCACATGGAGCGGAGATGACTTGAAAAAGTTCTACCCGTAAAGGAGGAAGGTTATGTTTGCCTTATATATATATATGCTCACACCCTGAAATATGGGTATTTGTGGTCCTTTTCATAAAACTATCTCAAGCGTGCAGAAGTAGGCAAAACCAATCTCCACAATCGGGTTGGAAAACGAACATCCGACTTGACTCTCATAAAACTCAAAGCAGATGATAGGGCGGTGTGTCGGGTTTTTTTTAATGCTTCCTCCTAAGTCCAAGCCTCTGCACTAACGGCCAAGATCAACTCCCCCCTTGCATGTTGGTCGACGATCCCCCGAGCGCACTTCTCATCCGGCTGGAGATGTTATCAGGAGAGAGTCTGGAGCCAACCTCCCAACTCGACGAAGAGAAGATCGTTTTTCCTCGAGGAAAGATCCTTCGTCATCGAAGACATCATCAACCTCGAAAGAGCTGGAAGCTCAATACGGGATCAGAAATCTTCTTAAAATTTCAGCATTTACGTCATTTCTTTCAGTCATGAGAATTGGTGCGGTTAACTCTCTTTGAATATCAAGTAACAGGACGAATAACCTTCGGGAATGGAGCAGACAAGTGGTAGGATGGAGGCCTCGAGCATGTGCGACCGACGGGACCCCCCGAGAGCCATTTCCCCCCACAGATACATGCGTCTTCGTAACAAGGCAAGTATGCGAGAATTCGTAAAAGCAGGTAAAACCGATCTCCACGATCGAGTTGGGAAACGAGCCTCTGACTTGACTCTCATAAAACTCAGAGCGGATGATGGGGCGGTGTGTCGGGTATTTTAATGTTTCCTCCTAAGTCCAAGCCTCTGCACTGACGAGCGAGATCAGCTCCCCTCTTGCATGTTGATCGACGATCCCCTGATCGCACTTCTCATCTTGCATAATATGTTATCAGGAGAGAGTCTGGAGCCAACCTCCCAACTTGACGAAGAGAAGATCATTGTGCCTCGAGGAAAGATCCTTCGTCATCAAAGTCTGGATCAAAACATCTTCTTGATATTCAAGCTTAGCATTATTTCTTTTATTCACGAAAGTTGGTGCGGTTAACTTTCTTTGATTAGCGAGTGGCAAGGCAAAGATCCTCCGGGAAGTGAGTCGGCAAGTGGTAGGATGGAGGCCTCGAGTGTGTGCGTCAGGCGGGAGCCCCCGAGTGTCATTTCCCTATCCAGGATCCTTCGTCGTCTCAGCAAAATGGTAGGATGGAGGCCTCGAGTGTGTGCATCCAGCAGGACCCCCCGAGTGTCATTTCCCTATCCAGATTCCTTCGTCATCTCAGCAAAAGGTAGGATGGGGGCCTCGACAGTGTGCGTCCTGCGGGAACCCCCGAGTGTCATCTCCACCGCCAGTTGAGCTCGGCTCCTGGGAGGTGTCAACATTTTCTCCATCTCCAGTTGAGCTCGGCTCCTATGAGGGCTCGACCTTTTCTCCACCTCCAGTTGAGCTCGGATTCTGGAAGGTGTCGACCTTCTCTCCACCTCCAGTTGAGCTCAGCTCTCTGGAAGTGTCAACCTTCTCTCCATCTCCAGTTGAGCTCTCGGCTCCTGGGAGGTGTCGACATTCTCTCCACCTCCAGTTGAGCTCGGCTCCTGGGAGGTGTCGACCTTCTCTCCATCTCCAGTTGAGCTCGGCTCCTGGGAGGTGTCAACATTTTCTTCACCTCCAGTTGAGTTCGGCTCCTGGGAGGTGTCGACCTTTTCTCCACCTCCAGTTGAGCTCGGCTCTTGGGAGGTGTCGACATTTTCTCCACCTCCAGTTGAGCACGGCTCCAGGAAAGTGTCGACCTTTCTCACCTCCATGTGAGCTCGGCTCCTGGGAGGTGTCGACCTTCTCTCCACCTCCAGTTGAGCTCAGCTCCTGGGAGGTGTCGACCTTTTCTCCACCTCCAGTTGAGCTCGGCTTCTAGGAGGTGTCGACCTTTTTTCCACCTCCAATTGAACTCGGCTCCTGAGAGGTGTCGACCACTTTCCACCTCCAATTGAGCTCCACTCCTGGGAGGTGTTGACTCTTCTCCATCTTCAGTTGAGCTCTGCTCCTGGGAGGTTTCGACTCTTCTCCATCTCCTTTAGTTGAGCTCCGCTCCTGGGAGGTGCAACTCTTCTCCACCTCCTCCGAGCTTCGCTCCGGGGAGGTGTCGACTCCTTTCCACCTCCAGTTGAGCTCGGCTCCAGGAAGGTGTCGACTCTTCTCCGCCTCCAATTGAGCTCCGCTCCTGTGAGGTGTCGACCTTCTCTCCACCTCCAGTTGAGCTCCGCTCCTGGGAGATGTCGACCTTCTCTCCACCTCCAGTTGAGCTCGGCTCCTGGGAGGTGTCGACCTTTTATCCAACTCCATGTGAGCCCGGCTCCTGGGAGGTGTCAACCTTTTATCCACCTCCAGGTGAGCTCGGCTCCTGGGAGGTGTCGACATTTTCTCTATCTCCAGTTGAGCTCGGCTCCTGGAAGGTGTCGACCTTTTCTCCACCTCCAGTTGAGCTCGACTCCTGGGAGGTGTCGACCTTTTCTCCACCACCAGTTGAGCTCGGCTCATGTGAGGTGTCGACCTTTTCTCCACCTTCAGTTGAGCTCGGCTGCTAAAAGGTGTCGACCTTTTCTCCACCTCCAAGTGAGCTCGGCTCCTGGGAGGTGTCGACCTTTACTCCACCTACAATTGAGCTCGGCTCCTGGAAGATGTCGACTCTTCTCCACCTCCAGTTGAGCTCCGCTCCTGTGAGGTGCCGACCTTTTCTCCACCTCTAGTTGAGCTCGGCTCTTCGGAGGTGTCGACCTTCTCTCCACCTCCAGTTGAGCTCGGCTTCTGGGAGGTGTCGACCTTTTCTCCACCTCCAGTTGAGCTCGGCTCCTGGGAGGTGTCGACCTCTTCTCCACCTCCAGTTGAGCTCTGCTCCTGGAAGGTGTCGACCTTATCTCCACCTCCAGTTGAGCTCGGCTCCTGTGGGGTGACGACATTTTCTCCACCACCAGTTGAGCTCGGCTCCTAGAAGGTGTCGACTTTTTCTCCACCTTCAGGTGAGCTCTGCTCCTGGGAGGTGTCGACCTTTACTCCACCTCTAATTGAGCTCGGCTCCTGGAATGTGTCGACTCTTCTCCACCTCCAGTTGAGCTCCGCTCCTAGAAGGTGTCGACCTTTACTCCACCTCCAGTTGAGCTCGGATCCCAGAAGGTGTCGCCCTTTTCTCCACCTCCAGTTGAGCTCGGCTCCCAGAAGGTGTCGACATTTTCTCCACCTCCAAGTGAGCTCGGCTCCTGGGAGGTGTCGACCTTTACTCCACCTCCAGTTGAGCTCGGCTCCTGGAAGGTGTCGACTCTTCTCCACCTCTAGTTGAGCTCCGCTCCTGGAAGGTGTCGACCTTTTTTCCACCTCGAGTTGAGCTCGGCTCCTAGAAGGTGTCGACCTTTTCTCCACCTCCAGTTGAGCTCGGCTCTTAGAAGGTGTCGACCTTTTCTCCACCTCCAGTTGAGCTCGGCTCCTGTGAAGTGTCAACCTTTTCTCCACCTCCAGTTGAGCTCGGCTCTTGTGAGGTGTCGAAATTTTCTCCACCTCCAGTTGAGCTCGGATCCAGGGACGTGTCGACCTTCTCTCCACGTCCAATTGAGCTCGGCCCCTGGGAGGTGTCTACATTTTCTCCACCTCTAGTTGAGCTCGGCTCATGGGAGGTGTCGACCTTTTCTCCACCTTCAGTTGAGCTCGGCTCCTGGGCGATGTCGACTTTTTCTCCACCTCCAGTTGACTCGTCCTCTGGGAGGTGTCTACATTTTCTCCACCTCTAATTGAGCTCGGCTCATGGGAGGTGTCGACCTTTTCTCCACCTCCAGTTGAGCTCGGCTCCTGGGTGATGTCGAATTTTTCTCCACCTCCAGTTGAGCTCGGCTCCTGGAAGGTGTCGACCTTTTCTCCACCTCCAGGTGAGCTCGGCTCCTGGGAGGTGTCGACCTTTTCTCCACCTCCAGTTGAGCTCGGCTCCTGGGAGGTGTCGACCTTTTCTCCACCTCCAGATGAGCTCAGCTCCTGGGAGGTGTTGACTTTCTCTCCACCTCCAGGTGAGCTCGGCTCCTGGGAGGTGTCGACTTTTTCTCCACCTCCAGCTGAGCTCGGCTCCTGGGAGGTCTCGACCTTTTTTTTACCTCCAGTTGAGCTCGGCTCCTGAGAGGTGTCGACCTCTTTCCACCTCCAGATGACCTCCGCTCCTGGGAGGTGTTGACTCTTCTCCATCTCTTTCAATTGAGCTCCGCTCCTGGGAGGTGTCGACTCTTATCCATCTCCTTCAGTTGAGCTCCGCTCCTGGGAGGTGTCGACTCTTCTCCACCTCCTCTGAGCTTCGCTCCGAGGAGGTGTCGACTCCTTTGCACCTCAAGTTGAGCTCGGCTCTAGGAAGGTGTCGACTATTCTCCGCCTCCAGTTGATCTCCGCTCCTGTGAGGTGTCGACCTTTTCTCCGCCTCCAATTGAGCTCTGCTCTTGGGAGGTGTCGACCTTCTCTCCACCTCCAGTTGAGCTCCACTCCTAGGAGGTGTCGACCTTTTATCCAACTCCATGTGAGCCCGGCTCCTGGGAGGTGTCGACCTTTTCTCCATCTCCAATTGAGCTCGGCTCCTGGAAGGTGTCGACCTTTTCTCCACCTTCAATTGAGTTCGGCTCCTGGGAGGTGTCGACCTTTTCTCCACCTCCAGTTGAGCTCGGCTCCTGTGAGGTGTCGATTTTTTCTCCACCTCCAATTGATCTCGGCTCCTGGAAGGTATCGGTCTTTTCTCCACCTCCAGGTGAGCTCGGCTCCTGAGAGGTGTTGACCTTTACTCCACCTCCAGTTGAGCTCGGCTCCTGGAAGGTATCGACTCTTATCCACCTCCAGTTGAGCTTCGCTCCTGTGAGGTGTCGATATTTTCTCCACCTCCAGTTGAGCTCGGCTCCTGGGAGGTGTCGACCTTTTCTCCACCTCCTGTTGAGCTTGACTTATGAGAGGTGTCAAATTATTCTCCACCTCCAGTTGAGCTCCGCTCCTAGAAGGTGTCGACCTTTTCTCCACCTCCAGGGTAGCTCCGCTCCTGGGAGGTGTCAACCTTTTTTCACCTCCAGTTGAGCTCGGCTCCTAGAAGGTGTCGACCTCTTTCCACCTCCAATTGAGCTCCGCTCCTGGGAGGTGTTGACTTTTCTCTATCTCCTTCAGTTGAGCTCCGCTCGTGGGAGGTGTCGACTCTTCTGCATCTCCTATAGTTGAGCTCGGCTCCTGAGAGGTGTCGACTCTTCTCCACCTCCGAGTTTCGCTCCAGGGAGGTGTCGACTCCTTTCCACCCCCAATTGAGCTCCACTCCTGGGAGGTGTCAACTCTTCTCCGCCTCCAGTTAAGCTCCACTCCTAGGAGGTGTCGACTCCTTTCCACCCCCAGTTGAGCTCCTCTCCTGGGAGGTGTCGACTCTTCTCCACCTCTAGTTGAGCTCCTCTCCTGAGAGGTGTTGACTTTTTTCCTCCTTCAGTTGAGCTCCACTCCTGGGAAGGACCTCGCGCGACATTTCATCTAGCGCCCATCTCTCCGAACCACGGGTCTTACATTGTTTTTTCGAGCTCGTATCGAGCCCGAAAAAATTGGAGATTGTGTATTACCCGTAATTCGTCGAGATCAGAAATGCCTAAGGAGACGGCTATTCGCAGACCTCGCTAGTAGAGTACTGGACATCCTCAAAGAAGAGAACATGGGCGAGTAACCATACCCCCCCCCCCAGGATTTGTCTATAAATAGACCCACGGGGGAACCAGGAATGATACTTTGGAAGATGTTGACCCCACCCCCCCAATTTGATACTCGCCAAGTTCGTGCCTTCCTCGTACCTACCTCAGCCTTTGGTTTAGGAGGGAAAATTTGTCTAGACTTTCGGGTACGTTGCGAGACCTCTCTGTTGAAGCACCTGGGGTGTGCTTGTAGACATCTCGCTCTCTTGCTCTAGCCATTAGAGTTGTGGCGTTCGACTGCGGGATCAGTAACCTTATGCTACACTTAGGTCCAAACATTTGGAGTCGGGATTTTCCTGGCTTCCACAAGTAGCATTGCCATCAACCTAGTGTTTGATAGGGACGGGTAGATATAACATAAATAAAATTGTATATTCTTTGTATAGTATAGGTTATAACATTTTGTGTATGTACAGCTCAGATTCCTAATTTGAGCAATGTTATCATGCATAAATATCAGGAATTTGCCTAAATTGAATCAAGTGAAAAGAATTCTTACAAGAATCAGGAAAGAGGCACAAGCATTACATCCTAATAAAAGTTTAGATTTTTTTCTCCTCAACAACAGTTCCAACATAATAATAAAATTCATTTTAGTGTTTTTTGCCAAATCATCTGCGTACAAGAGGGTGAATAGTTTACTGGGAACTGAAGTAAAATAATAAAACTTTAAAAATGATTATAACACCTTGACAAAATAAACCACAAAACATGCCAATGCCAGATGAAGCAATCTAACACAAAGGAAGATTAATCCATTTATGAGAAATTATAATGAAGCATATATATCGGGGGGAAAATGTCCTAATACCTACGGGCATGTCATGCAAAATTAGATAATTAAAGGTCTCTTCACGAGAAATTGAAATGAGTAATAAATATGAAGTAAAACATCCATTGCATACCTTTAAAAGGAGATTCAAAACTACTGGACCCACAAATTGAGAAGCATCATTGCCAATCTACATGCCAATTTTACAACAAAATTTTACATTTTTTACATTAAACCCAAAATATGAACATGCTCATCAATTAAGCAAGTTATGCAAAAAAATATAAATAAAATGTTGGAGGATTTGTAACCTAACTATAGATAACATATCAAGATAGGCATCATTAACCTTGCTTGAATTTAATATAACTAAAAACTAAGAGAGAAATAACTTTTACAAAACTATTCCAAAATGTATGGAAAATTTTATGGATATACACTGATCAATGAGGTATCCTCCCGTGCTATGGACAACTTGTAAACTGAGAAGACCGAAAAAGTTTCTTATTTGATTCCAGAAAAAATAACATTTAGTGACTATCTAAGATATTTAAAATCATATAATTTATTAATCTAAGATATTTGAAATCTCTTAAAAGAATAACATTCAAGTCAAATTAGCTACTTAATCATATAATTTATTAATCTAAGATATTGGAAATCTCTTAAAAGAATAACATTCTAGTCAATTTAGCATGGATATGACTATCTTAAAAAGGTTGTCCAGAGAAACAAAGTGTTGGGTCATTGGTTCGGATCCGGATCCGGATGGCTCTGATTAGGTCTCATCGAGACTAATCTTTTGTGGCTGCTGCTCCGTCTGATAGAAATCCCAGCAGCATTTGAGAGAATTCACCCCAATCTATCACGCGACAGGAGGTGCAGCCAAGCAAGAACCTAGCGGCGACTTCCTTCGATCGACGGCGACGAGAAAGGAAGACCCCGAGCAACCCCCTCTTGTACTTCCTCCTCTCAGATGGTTGTGGCAGCAGCGTTTACAGGAGGAGAAGGTTCAATGCCTTTGGTTTTGTACCAGGAGACGGGGTAGTGCTCGAGCGGAGTGCTTGGGTGTGTGGAGACAGCGCAGAGCATTGGGTTAGAGGCGGGCTTCCTTGGGTGCGGCAAGGCTTCGATCCGGCTTGGTTTTCCTCTCCGGTGGTGGCGGTGGTTGGTCGTCGTCCGACGACGAAGGTTCGTGTGTGAACCTTGTGCGATCGTTGTTCAACGGATTGCAGTAAGTTTTCTTATTCTTCAGCGGGTGGAGGTGTCTGATTTCATCTGTGATGCACTTTATCGGATCCTATAATTTTTCCTCTTGAGTATTGTATAAATTGAGTGATTATGAATTGATATCGGTGGAATTGCCGATTTTGCATATTTCTTGTTAACTCTGTAATTGTAGTTGTGCATGTGGGAGATGTTCTTGGTTACCTAACAAGTGGTATCATAGTGGGGTTCTGGTAGGCGGTAGGTGATTGATTGGACGTTCTGGTTTAAGTTTGGGTCAATAGAAGGTGATGACATTGGCCTGCTTTCTACTTTCTCAGATCTCATCCGTGAATTAATCAGATCGCCTAGAGGCACTGAGAGCAGCTATGGCAGGGAAGAATGCAGTGTTGGCTAAATACTATGTGGAGAAATTCTACGGCAGCTAAAATTTCAGTCTATGGCAGATTCGGGTCAAGGACATGCAAGTTGAGCAGGACTTGATGTGAGTGATGCGGGGACGTGATACAATGCCTACTCCGGTGAAGGATTCTTAGTGGCTTGACTTGGATGAGCAGACCACCAACACCATTAGAATGTGCGTCGACGATAAGGTGCTCTTCAACATTGGCGTCAAGCTTTGGGAGAAGCTTGAAGGAATGTACATGGGTAAAACGTTGACCGCGAGGTTGTTGTTGAAGCAGCAATTGTATGACTTGAAGATACAAAAGGGTGGTAAGCAGTGGGAGCACTTCAACGTGTTCAATGGAGTTCACAACCAACTGCATGTGGTTGGTGTGAAGCTGGAAGAAGAATACAAAGCTATGTTACTTCTTACCTCGATCCTGGCATCCTACAAACACATAGTGACTACGCTCTTGTATGGGAATGATACAGTGGGGCTGGAACATTGGCGTCAAACACATAGCGTTGTTGTGCAGTCAGATGTTGACAGACCCCGCTCCTGAGGGTGAGCATTTGTTGGTAGTTGGAGGTCGAGGGAGGCAACTCGGACATGGATCTGGGAGTGCACGAGCCAAATTTGTATCAAAGAAGAAGTCAGTTACGTGTTACCATTACAGGCAGAGCTGCCCCATCAGGAACTGTTTGTAGCGTGTACGGAGTTCTGGGGGCATCCAGAGTGCGGGCAAAACGACACTAGACCTGGCAGAGGAGAGTGATGACGTTCTTACCATCATTGAGATTCGTTGTGACTCTGACAGCTGGATATTGGATTTCGGTGCTTCGCAACACATATGCTCAAATGCGGCGATGTTCAGTTCAGGTCAATTTTTTTGGGTGACAACTCAGCATGTGAGGTCACTGGGACAAGGACAGTGGACATTTAGATGCATGAGGAAGTAGTGCGTAGGCTTGAGCGGATACATCTTGTACCCAAGCTGCGTAGAAATTTGATATTGTTAGGTAAACTAGACTAAAGAGGCTGCAGTTTTGTGGCTGGAGATAGAGTTCTGACAATGGCACATGGTTGTGTCGTGCTCATGCGATTTATGCAATTTGGTAGCCTTTACCAACTGATGGGGACCATGGTGTTAGGTGGTGGACCAATGATTTATGTTGGTGATGTGGTGGACCACCGAGGAGGTGCAGTGGATCGCCCTTCGATGACTCGAATTCGGCGAGTCAGATTCGCGATCTTGTTGCGTCGACAACACATAGATGAGTCAGGGCAAGGATGCTGATTCGTGCAGTTCATGCTACGTGCAGATGATGCTCAACACAGTTGGTGTTTCGTGCAAGAAGTGTTTCATGCAAATGGTGGCTACGGATCGCGAACCAAGGTGGTGATTTGTTAGGTTATTGGTTCGGATCTGGATGGTTTTGATTAGGTCTCATCGAGACCTAATCTTCTGTGGTTGCTGCTCCCCCGATAGAAATACCAACCACCTGCGAGAGATTTCGCCCCGATATATCACGCGACAGGAGGTGTAGCCAAGCACTCACCTAAACAGAGTCATAGTTGGATAAATATTGTTGATGAAGGTAGCGATGAAAAGGTAAAAAATAAAAAATAAATGTTCTCGGTATGGCTATATTGAGGCTGGTGGGGCATTATGCTGCTAGAGTTGTCTCAGACCAAGCTCATAAAGAGTGCTAACCAATAAGGCTCCACTTTAGATGTTTGTTATTTAACTAAGATAAGAATGAACAGGATCCTTGAAATCAGTGATGGAGATGACAATGAAAATCTATTTTAATTTAGAAAGTTTCCATATGAATTTGCAGATAATCCTTTACAAGTTGTGAGGACTATTATGCCAAAATACATTCTCATCAATCTCATAATAACAACATGATAAGAATTTTTCTGGTGATTATGCATAGAAGAGCAGATTGTGTAAACACAAGCAAAAAAAATATTTGTTAGCAATGCTAAACAAGCAGCTCTTATGAAACTTGACAATAGAGGGATGCTACAAAAATTCATACCTTGAAAACTCCTCCCAACCAAAATCTGCAGACAAACCACAGAGCAGTGTGAATTCAAGACAAATAGTACAAAATATTGCTAGCGCATTTGTCATAGAATATAGAAAAAGACAAGTATTTCCGACTGTATCCGCACCTTCCTCCAAGGCTACTATGAAGTGCCCTCAATAACCAAGGTTTTGATCTTTGAGATTCCTCGCGCCAGAATTTCTGGAATCTAGATTAGGAAACAATATCACTTACTCAAGATTACATAGTCCACACTGGGTACAATATGAAAAGCAATTATTTTTCAATAGAAGCACCTGCTATTTAATGTCTCTGTCTCATCCCATGAATCTAATTTCCAAACATCCTTCTCAGTGATAGGCCTTTTGTAGCCAAGTTCCATGAGTGGAGTAATCCATGAAAAAAATATTCCTGTATAGGGGGATAACTCATTAAGCATCAGTTTACGAACTCTAAATATTTTTACTCGGTCAAAGGTCCTGATATATGATTCAAGAACTATAAGAGAAAAAATATACTTTCACCATTTACTAATATACTCACTGGAAAATAAGTTCACATGCCTCTCGGGGCATATCTGCTCTCCTCCTGGAAGCAATTCATAGTCTGTATTGTCCACAGGAGCATCAGCTCTAAGAGGAGTGTACCCCGGATAAGGATCCAAACTAGGAACATAGAAAATGAGTAGTATGCCAAATAAAATCTGCACGAGGAACAAATATGGCAAGAAGTTATTACATACTCATACACAAAATCAATATAAGAAAAATGAATGCCTGTGGAAAGTAACCACTACGCAGCAAAATAATTTTTATATACACAGGAAAATGGATGAGATAAGCTCAGCTGCAAGTGGAAATCGGATAAAAAGATGAAACACAAACCTGACATATTATGCCACTGGTGATTATGTAAAGTGTCAATCTGCAAAATGGAAGTTTGAGTAATAAATATCACAGATTACTTGGTTAGAATGAGAATGAAAAATTAACTAATATCAATTTGCTCAGTTACATTAGTGAATAAATCGATGAGGAAATTGAATGTAAGTATCCTATAATAAACATGTGACAAACTTTGAAACACTAATGTTAGCTAATAAACCAGTAAATGCCAATCATAAATAGGCAAAGATGTCAAATTTTAGGTGTTATGTTGCATTTAATAGGCTCGAACGCATCACATAAAATTAGTAAATTCTCAATGCAACAACAATTTCTTGCCCATCTCTTATAAAATTTCAATTCAAAAAATCGTGAAGTTTCATCAACGTGCATTAGGGCCACTGATTCATTAGCTTTCTGTTACAAGTAATCAACATTATACATCTAAAGGGGGGTTGCATCTTCAGTGACCAACTTGTCAAAATAAGTAAAAATCCATGACCATGAGAAAAACAATGAAAAAAGCTTAAAGTAACATGATGTGATGACTTATCATAGTACTCCCTTACAGAAATAATAATAAAATTGAAAAATAAAAAGGTCGTGCAAATAATAATCGCGCATTAGGGTCATTAATTTTGTATCGTTTGCCACGAGCAATCAACATGATACATCTAAAACGACCAACTTGTCAAAATAATGATAGTCTATGGCCATGAAAAAAACATTGAAATAGCATGATGACTTACATGTCATAGTACTCCCTTAAAGCAAAGAAACTATGGAATGCAGCTGCATCTCCAATAAGCGCATAGATGACTACAAACCGTATGTACCACCGGAATTCATGGATGTAAATTTTAGTTTCCATAGCGATCATCGCTAGCATGCAGAACCAGGCGGCTGCTTCAAGAGTAAGTGAGACCACCTACACAAAGAAAATTAGATGATTCAATGATTTATAATCCAATTTGAAATGAAATGAATAATTGAATGCATCAGA
Source organism: Dactylorhiza incarnata (assembly GCA_033032865.1). Lineage (NCBI taxonomy): Eukaryota > Viridiplantae > Streptophyta > Magnoliopsida > Asparagales > Orchidaceae > Dactylorhiza > Dactylorhiza incarnata. The sequence goes on from JAWHQI010000053.1 coordinate 10,251,117, forward strand.
GAAGATTTCTTAGAATTTGATGACCATCTATGCACTCATTCTACTTAATATAGCAAACAAAATTCAATTAACTAAGAAAATTAGCTATCATAAAGACAATAAATACATCAAAAATATATTATGATGTCTTGTTACCCTCTGATGCAGGGATAGCATGAAAACTTGAAGAAATCAATGTAAATAACGGGAGAAAAACTAATCACACCAACCTCAAAGGGAGCAAAACTGGACTGCCCGTCTAAATTTGCAATTGATACGCCCATAGCCAACCTGATCAATGGCTCTGTGGTGCAATAAAAAGACAGGATCCCTAGCAAGTAATTGTAATAAGGAGACCTCAGCCGGTATCTCTTAACGCTAAAATCGTTCTTTGTCCTCCAGATTCTATAAACGCAGCAGAGTAATAGAACTAGATAGGAGATGCCGAGCATCACAGTCATGATCCCGCATGGTGTGTAAGCGCCGAATGCATTATCCACAAGCATCCCCCACCTTCCATTCTCCGCCGGCCGGCAATACCATGCCAATGGCTTAAACGCCATCTCTGCCGAAATCAGGGATGATTTTATTCTTCTAGTTCTTCATATCTCTGACAACAACAAAAATGAATGTTCAGCTACTACAATCAAGCTTCTAAGATTGTTTTTTTTTCTTTCGCTCCAAGAGAAAATTCCATTCCCATATAGCTTTTCCGAAACTCGGGAAAGGACGAGCGCTTAAAAGTTAAAAACCATACGCGCGCACTATAATAAACCAAAACTCGATCAATCTAGGAAGCGATTGAGCGGTAACCAGCAATTATCTCCATTCATCTTCCAGAAATCATGGTTTTCATAAGAACCCGAGAAATCGTCAACGACAGTGGATATACAGCAGATAATGCAAGCTTTGATGATCGATGAAATCTCCCTATTGGAGCATCGGGAGAGAAACTATTACCTGGATGCTGCCCGAAACCCTACAGATTTTGGAGATTCTGCGGTTCGCATTTTTCGCTGGATGCCACGCGACTTTATTCCCATAATTGGGCGAATCGGGCAGAAAGTCGTGTTGATCCAGCCGTCAGCGCTGACGATAGACGGCCGGAGAGACAAAGAAAAAGGAGTGGTACGCAAAATATGTTTAATATATATATTAAATTTTGTGCACATGGTAGTACTTGTGTGGTGGGTCGGGTCCACATATTAAAAATGTTTTTTCTGCAGAAAATATATGCTTAGAAGTATAAATAGCATCAAATTTTAGGTAAAGTTTTGTGGCATCCTATATCGTAGAGAAAAGATATTTGACTTCTTGTAAATTTTAAAAGGACTGTTATAATCTTTAATTTTTCATAACGGAGATATTTGACACCTTATCGAAAGAATTTGTAGAGAATCAAATGTCTCGGTTATTGATATGCACCCGTAAAAATGATACGGGATGCGGTTCCGTATCGCGTATCCAGATAGGTACCGCCGAGCACGCAAGCTCTCGCCGCGCCGAAATGGCGCGGCACTCGCCGCGCCAAAACGGCACGGCACCCGCCGCGTTGGAAAGGCGCCGTGCCAGAAGGGTGCGGCACTTGCCGCACCAAAAAAGTGCGGCGACTACCGCACCAAGGGGGTGCGGCAATACCGCACCCCCAGCACCAATTAGGGGGGTGCGGCAATGCCGCACCCCCAATTCCAAATAAGGGGGGTGCGGCATTGCCGCACCCCCTATAATCAATTAAGGAGGTGCATAATTAATTAGGGGGTGCCATAATTAATTAGGGGGTGTGGCATTGCCGCACCCCCCCCCCCCCCCCCCCCCCCCAGCGCCAAAGGGGGCGCTGACCAAGTCAGCGCCCCATTTGGGGGACTCACGTTCTCCCCAATTGGGGAGTTTTCCCTTAACCGCACTCCCCAATTGGGGAGTGCTATTTGCACTCCTCAATTGGGGAGTGTACAACCCAGTATTCGTCGAGTGCTTTTTCCTCGGATAGAGAAAGTAGGGAAGGCGGTAGAGGAAGAAACCTCCCGCTCGCCCAGCTAGAGTAAGAGGCAAGTGAGGGGGCGAGTGGAGGAGGGGGCCGACCCTCCCACTCTCCCCCAGCCCTGGTAGGGGCGAGTGGAGGAGGGGGCCGACCCTCCCACTCGCCCCCAGCCCTCGTAGGGGCGAGTGGTGGAGGGGGCCGACCCTCCCACTCGCCCCCAGCCCTCGTAGGGGCGAGTGGTGGAGGGGGCCGACCCTCCCACTCGCCCCCAGCCCTAGTAGGGGCGAGTGGTGGAGGGGGCCGACCCTCCCACTCGCCCCCAGCCCTAGTAGGGGCGAGTGGAGGAGGGGGCCGACCCTCCCACTCGCCCCCAGCCCTAGTAGGGGCGAGTGGTGGAGGGGGCCGACCCTCCCACTCGCCCCCAGCCCTAGTAGGGGCGAGTGGTGGAGGGGGCCGACCCTCCCACTCGCCCCCAGCCCTAGTAGGGGCGAGTGGACGAGGGGGCCGACCCTCCCACTCGCCCCCAGCCCTAGTAGGGGCGAGTGGTGGAGGGGGCCGACCCTCCCACTCGCCCCCAGCCCTAGTAGGGGCGAGTGGAGGAGGGGGCCGACCCTCCCACTCGCCCCCAACCCTAGTAGGGGCGAGTGGTGGAGGGGGCCGACCCTCCCACTCGCCCCCAGCCCTAGTAGGGGCGAGTGGTGGAGGGGGCCGACCCTCCCTCTCGCCCCCAGCCCTAGTAGGGGCGAGTGGTGGAGGGGGTCGACCCTCCCTCTCGCCCCCAACCCAAACAGGGGGCGAGACCAGCAGGGGGGAGACTCTTGGTCTCGCCCCACCCCAGCAAGGGGGCTCGCCGAGCCCCGCGAGGTAACCCATCTCGTCCAGTTCCGGGGGGAGGGTTTGGTCTGCGATTAGTGCCGTGGGACAGCGGGATTCGGCTATCCGCAGCCCAATTCAGGGGTATTTTGGTAATCTCGCGGACCGGTTTCTGGCTATTTGCAGCCCAACTTCAAAAATCCTATAAATAGGACCAAGGGGGCACCATTTGGAGGGATCTCTCATCCTAGGCTAGCTCTCTCCTTCTCCCTCTCCCTCCCCAAGTCTCTCTAGGGGGTGAGGAGAGGCTCTAGTGGTGCCCAAGCTTAGTAGTGGCTTGGGAGGGGAAGTTCCAAGGGGACTTCCGGGTACGTGGCGGGACCTCCCCGCTAAGCCCTTGGTCCAGTTCTTAGTTCCGACACCTTCAACCTAGAGCTCTCCCTTGGGGGAAGTAAGGGTTGGTCGCCCCTCAGCCTCGTTGAGGGCCCCGAACTCCACAGAGACCGAGTAGTCGGTTTCAACATTTATGGTGCGGTGAGCGTGGAGAGTGACCGATTCAAGAAATCCTCAAGATGAGCTCCATGGGCGGAGGTGGAGGAAGTTCCTGTTGGAGTTACCATTGTGATCTAGAAGTGGTCAAACATGTAATCTCACTGCCAACGCGATATGAGCCTGCAGGGTCGCACATAAGAGCATGTGGAGAAGTTGGTAGATTGACTGTGTTGGTAAATGTTACCAATCACCATATATAGAATGGGGAAATCCAGCAGGTTGTTGCTGTCTGAATTCGTCGGGTTTACACGGATAGGATTCGTCGGATTCGTCGGATTGTCCCGTGAACACTCGACGAATTATTACAGAAACCCTTCAGTCGGCAAAATGTTGTCGTCTGTCTGGATTCGTCGGGATTCGTCGGGTTGTCCCGTGAACACTCGACGAATTGTTACAGAGATCATTTTCTCTGCAAATGTTGCCGTCTGATCTGATTCGTCGGATTCGTCGGATTGTCCCGTGAAATCTCGACGAATGCTGTTCCGTGGAATTCCAACGAATCGTAACAGAAACCCCAATTCTGATGTGTGGTCTGCGGATAGCGATTCTTCTAGAAGCTGTTTATCCTTTGGGTATAAATAGGACTTCGTTTTAGGGTTCTCATAACTAACGAAATAGAAGCCGACGGAAGGAGTTCCGCTCTCGCCTCACGAACCCTAGACGGAAGGAGTTCCGTCTGAATCGCCTTCGCCGACCTCCTCTCCGGCGATCGTCGTCGTGTGTGTGTGTTCTTCCTGGAGCGAACCTAGCAGTTCGTGGAAGTTCAAGGTGCAGTCATTCCTCTCCCGGCTCGTGTGGATCACTGTAGAGACGTAGACATTATTCTACGTGAGGACTCGCATAGCCGACGACAGGAATCAACTCGTGGAGCATCAAGGTTGGATTTGATCCAATCCCGCAAAGGTAATTTCATACCTAGCATTTTCTTAACTTCTTGATTCAACATTCATGGCCGATCCAAAGTCTTTTGGGTTATTTCTCTTCATTTCCGCTGCGCCTACATTTGATGTATGGTTCAAGAAAAACCCAACAGTGGTATCAGAGCCAGGTTCTGGTCATGAATTTTGTTTCAGAAGTTTGGTTATTCCAGTACGTGCAAATCTAGGTATTTGGAAGCGTTCTAAATGTCAAGGTTTCTTCTTGGAATATCACATTTGATGTGATTTTGTGTGTTTTCTGGTGGTGGGATTTCGAACGCCAGGGGCGCTGCCCCTTGGACCCCGTTAGGGGCTCCGCCCCTAAGACCCCGTCAGGGGCGCGGCCCCTTGGAACCCCGCCAGGAACGTCTGGGATTTCGTGGTAATTTCTAATTGTTAGAAATTGTTGTCTCCTTAGCAGTAACCGTCCCTCAAGTGGTTAATGAACCCTTGTATTGTTTTGGATTTTGAATCCAACAATGAGAGACGAGCTTGTCTACTGCTTTAAGTCGAGTTGTCTTTGCCTTTATCCAATGCATGTAAATCTGAAGATTTGGAAGAGTTCCAAATGTCCAGATTTAGCCCTTTCGTCTATCAAAGGTTGATAATCTTATGTAGTGCACATAAGGGATGCATGAGGATTTTAGATAGCTTGTTCTTCTGTGGATGTGCACATTGATCAAATGTTGATCATGGTTAAGTGTTAACCTATTATTAAAAATTAAAATCCCTTCATCAAATATTAAGTGTTCGGATGCCTTCCGATGGATGACACTCTTCCTGCCTCGATCGATGAAGTGTGGGCTTGCCAAAGCAAGGTGCATTAATCTATCTTGGTAAGGGTGCGAGCGGATAATTGTGATATCCCACTGTCGACATCGGGTCTAACTTAACTAGGTGACCTCAAAGGTTGAGTGCCTAGAGGCATAGGGTTGGCATGCTCCATATGATGGATGCGAATAAGGAGTTATTCACCAGCCATACAAGAATTGCATGAGGATGCAATTGGCAAGCGTTGCCTACCTAAATAACCGCATTATGAGAGGAACGCCAAAGCGGACTCGTGGTGTTGGTGAAATACGGATCTTGTCCACTAAGAGAGTAGCTCGCATGGACTCTCCGAATTGATAGTGAGGGTTATCAATTTGAATAAAATAGTGGGAGTATTTAATTGAAGTCCAAATTAAAATAAATTGTATTTTGGAATTTTGGTACTAATTAGATTCTGCATGAATTCTTGTAGAACTCCATGGCAAGTGGTTCACATTCCACCTTGTCCCTAAGAGCTATCCTTGAGAAGGACAAGCTTAGTGGGACGAATTACATGGACTGGTATAGGAACCTGAGAATTGTTCTCAGGCAAGAGCGAAAGCTCTACGTCTTGGAAGAAGAAGCCCCCGAGGTGCCGACCGGGAACTCGTCCCGTGTTGATAAGGATGCTTATAAGAAGTATACCGATGACGCCTTAGACGTCGAGTGCCTTATGCTTGCCACCATGAACTCTGAGCTTCAGAAGCAACACGAGAACATGGGGTGCAAGGAGATTGACGAGCACCTAAAGAAAATGTTTCAAGGGCAAGCTCGTCAAGAGAGGTTCGATGTCACGAAGGCCTTATTTCAGTGCAAAATGGGAGCTCGAGACTCGGTTGGTACTCACGTACTCAAGATGATTGGGTATATAGAGAACCTGGAAAGACTGGGTTTTCCTCTGGGTCAAGAGTTGGCCACAGATCTTATCCTGCAATCGTTGCCGGATAGTTATGAGCAGTTCGTCTTGAACTATAACATAAATGAAATAGACAAGACACTGCCCGAGCTCCTAGGCATGTTGCGAACTGCCGAGATAAACATGAAGAAGGCCAAGCCTGCTAGTCCCATATTGATGGTACATAAAGGCAAGGGTAAGGCCAAGGGCTTCAAGAAGACGAAGGTGGGACCTAAGTCACATCTTGAGCCCAAATCTTCTGCGCTGAAAAGGAAGAGCACCGTGAAGGAAGGAAAATGCCACCACTGTGGCAAGGCTGGTTATTGGAGGAGGAATTGTCCTTCGTACATTGACGGTCTGCGGAAAATGAAGGGAGGTATGACTTCCGCTTCGAATATTTACGTTATAGAGATAAACATTTCTGCTCCTTCATCTTGGGTATTGGATACCGGATGTGGTTCTCACATTTGTACAAATGTGCAGGAACTGGGAAGGAGGAGATTGCTGAGTAAAGGAGAGGTGGACCTGCGCGTCGGCAATGGAGCAAGAGTTGCTGCTGTAGCCGTAGGGGTTTACCGTCTTTCTTTGCCCAGTGGGCTTGTAATAGAACTTGATAATTGTTATTATGTTCCGGCCATAACTAGAAACATTATATCCATTTCATGCTTAGACATGATTGGATTTTCTTTTATAATTAAGAACAATTGTTGTTCTATATTTAAGAATGATGTTTGTTATGCTGTAGCTCAATTGTTTAATGGTCTTTATGTTTTGAACCTGGACCATCCGATCTATAATGTAGATAATAATAAAAGACTAAGAACAAATGACTCAAATCCTACATATCTCTGGCATTGTCGTTTGGGCCATATAAACGAGAAGCGCATATCCAAGCTCCATAAAGATGGACTATTGGACTCATTTGATTATGAATCATTTGAGCGATGTGAGTCTTGTTTATTAGGCAAGATGACTAAAGCCCCTTTCACTGGTTATACTGAGAGGGCTGAGGATCTCTTGGGTGTTGTACATAGTGATGTATGCGGACCCATGAGTTCTATGGCTAGAGGTGGGTATTTCTACTTCGTTACATTTACTGATGATTTCAGTAGATACGGATACGTGTATCTTATGAAGTGCAAATCCGAAACCTTTGAAAAGTTCAAAGAGTTCAAGAATGAAGTGGAGAACCAATTGGGTAAAAAGGTTAAAGCACTCCAATCTGATCGAGGTGGCGAATACCTGAGTCATGAGTTCCGTGATCATCTGAAAGAGTGTGGTATTGTATCACAGCTCACTCCACCTAGGACACCACAGCATAATGGTGTGTCTGAGAGGAGAAATCGTACTTTGTTAGACATGGTACGGTCGATGATGAGTCATGCAGACTTGTCTGTTTCCTTTTGGGGTTTTGCTTTAGAGACTGCTGCAATGACACTGAATCGCGCTCCGACGAAAACGGTTCTAAAGACACCATATGAGATGTGGACTGGGAAGCGTCCTAGTATGTCGTTCATTAAAATTTGGGGCTGTGAGGCATACGTACGACGTCAAATGCCTGACAAGCTGGAACCCAAATCAGATAAGTGTTATCTGGTGGGATATCCTAAGGAAACGAAGGGATATTACTTTTACCTACCGTCTGAGGGCAAAGTGTTTGTCGCAAGGACGGGTGTCTTCTTGGAGAAAGAGTTCTTATCAAGAAAGACGCAAAAGGTAGAACTTGAAGAAGTTCAAGAACCACAAATAGTGAATGAACCAGAGTTGGATTCTGAGCCAGGACTACAAGATGTTGTAGCTAGAGAACCTGCTCACGAAACACAAGTCCTACGTAGATCTGGTAGACCAAGATTTGAGCCTGAGAGATATGGATTTCTCGTGTCTCAAATAGGTAATGTGTTGTTTATGGATCATGATGATGAACCAGCGACCTACCAAGAAGCTATGAATGGACCGGACTCCGACAAATGGCTAGAGGCTATGAAATCCGAAATGGACTCCATGTATGCAAACCAAGTTTGGAACTTGGTGGAACCACCTGAAGGGGTACGACCCATAGGGTGCAAGTGGGTCTTCAAGAAGAAGACTGACATGGATGGGAATGTACAGACATTCAAAGGGCGACTGGTGGCTAAGGGTTTCAAGCAAATTCATGGTGTTGACTATGATGAGACCTTTTCCCCTGTTGCCATGGTAAAGTCCATTAGGATATTGCTTGCTATTGCTGCGTATTATGACTACGAGATCTGGCAGATGGATGTCAAAACGGCTTTCCTAAATGGAAACCTCCTTGAGGAAGTGTACATGACACAACCCGAGGGTTTTGTATCCCCAAATGAAGCCACTAAAATATGCAAGCTAAATAGGTCCATCTATGGATTGAAACAGGCCTCTAGAAGTTGGAATCTTCGTTTTGATGAGAAAATCAAAGAGTTTGGTTTTGTCAAGAATGAAGATGAACCGTGTGTTTACAAGCGAATCAGTGGGAGCATTGTTGTCTTCCTGATATTGTATGTAGATGACATACTGTTGATCGGGAATGACATACCTACCCTGAAAGTTGTTAAGAACAACCTAGGGAACTGCTTTTCTATGAAGGACTTGGGTGAAGCGACTTACATACTCGGTATTAAGATCTATAGAGATAGATCGAAGAAGTTGCTGGGTTTGACCCAGAGTACGTACATTGACAAGGTGTTGAAGCGGTTCAACATGCTTGAGTCCAAGAAAGGATTTTTGCCCATGTCTCATGGTGTGAATCTCTCTAAGGACCAGTGTCCAAAATCTTGTGAAGATAAGGACCGCATGAAGTCGATTCCATATGCTTCGGCAATTGGGTCAATCATGTATGCAAAGTTATGTACTCGACCCGATGTCTCTTTTGCTTTGAGCATGACTAGCAGGTATCAGTCTGATCCCGGTGAATGTCACTGGATAGCCGTAAAGAATATCCTGAAGTACTTAAGAAGGACTAAGGATGTATTCTTGGTGTATGGTGGAAAGGAAGAGCTCGTTGTAAGTGGTTACACGGATGCCAGCTTCCAAACTGATAGGGATGATTCGAAGTCTCAATCAGGGTTTGTGTTTTGCCTGAATGGAGGAGCTGTGAGCTGGAAGAGTTCCAAGCAAGAGACAGTTGCTGATTCTACAACTGAGGCCGAGTATATCGCTGCGGCAAACGCAGCGAAGGAGGCTGTATGGATTAGGAAATTCATCGGCGAGCTAGATGTAGTTCCTAGCATTGTTGGTCCCTTAGTTCTCTACTGTGATAACAATGGTGCAATTGCACAATCTAAGGAACCTAGATCCCATCAGCGCTCCAAGCACATACTTCGGCGGTTCCATCTTATTCGTGAGATTGTCGAACGAGGAGATGTGAACATTTGCAGAGTGCCGACTGAGGAGAATATTGCAGATCCACTGACAAAGCCTCTCGCGCAGAGAAAGCATGATGGTCATACTAGATCAATGGGTATACGATACCTGAGTGATCAACTCTAGTGGGAGTCTTGTGGGTTGCATGTAAAATAAATATTCTGTTGGCTGTTTGTTATTTATTCATATGATGAATTGTGTACCAATTATTTCCTTTTACAATTAATGACAAGTTCTTTTATTACGATATACTGTTTCTATATGATAGAATAAAATTCGTGATAAATACCCTTAGAATGTTCGCTTCCATAGGACATCAAGTACGTGACTTGAATGTGAGAGCCTATGATTTCGAAGCTTCATTCTTAAAAGGTCCCTGGTCGAGGTATCATCGTAGAAGCTAAGGGTGATGATGATACATTAAGACTAGCATGTGTGTTGACCGATGACCGGTTCTCACAGGTCATGATATTGTGATATCAAGTCATCACGTGGGTACTTGTTAGTGAACAAGTTGTACTGGACAGACCCAACCTGAGACTACTTTGTGGATTGTTAATTAAAGGTGTCACAAGTAGGTCTCATTTGACAATGGTGTTGTGGTCCTTTGACCTGAAGTCACAGCATTCACCGAGTGAGGAAGAGCGTGCTTTGATGTCATCTAAAGTCTTCCTTGAAGAAGGTTGATGATAAGGGTGGTCGTTGGGTACGTTACGAATCATTTGGGTGTTTGGGTGTGAGCAGATATGGGATTTGTCCTCCTATATAACAGGAGTTGCATCCATGGGCCCCTTGATGGAATTGGACTGAGAAATGCATGACCATGCTTGGTAGAGTCAATATGTGATATTGAGCTCACCATTCTCTGGAAGTCCGTTCTAGATCAAGAAACTTGGATTGAGCTATTATGAGGGTGACACGGTCCATGCCTCTAGTTCTTTCCGGATGTAAGGGACAAAGACAACGCTGGAACATTGGTCATAAAGGCTTATGAGTTATGAACTCTTATTGCTTGGGGAGCAATGATGCATTGCTAGATGCCGCTCATTGTTTGTGAGGTTTTTGGTTTGATACTTTCAAGATCAAGTGGGAGACTGTTGGAGTTACCATTGTGATCTAGAAGTGGTCAAACATGTAATCTCACTGCCAACGCGATATGAGCCTGCAGGGTTGCACATAAGAGCATGTGGAGAAGTTGGTAGATTGACTGTGTTGGTAAATGTTACCAATCACCATTTATAGAATGGGGAAATCCAGCAGGTTGTTGCTGTCTGAATTCGTCGGGTTTACACGGATAGGATTCGTCGGATTCGTCGGGATTCGTCGGATTGTCCCGTGAACACTCGACGAATTATTACAGAAACCCTTCAGTCGGCAAAATGTTGTCGTCTGCCTGGATTCGTCGGGATTCGTCGGGTTGTCCCGTGAACACTCGACGAATTGTTACAGAGATCATTTTCTCTGCAAATGTTGCCGTCTGATCTGATTCGTCGGATTCGTCGGATTGTCCCGTGAAATCTCGACGAATGCTGTTCCGTGGAATTCCGACGAATCGTAACAGAAACCCCAATTCTGATGTGTGGTCTGCGGATAGCGATTCTTCTAGAAGCTGTTTATCCTTTGGGTATAAATAGGACTTCGTTTTAGGGTTCTCATAACTAACGAAATAGAAGCCGACGGAAGGAGTTCCGCCCTCGCCTCACGAACCCTAGACGGAAGGAGTTCCGTCTGAATCGCCTTCGCCGACCTCCTCTCCGGCGATCGTCGCCGTGTGTGTGTTCTTCCTGGAGCGAACCTAGCAGTTCGTGGAAGTTCAAGGTGCAGTCATTCCTCTCCCGGCTCGTGTGGATCACTGTAGAGACGTAGACATTATTCTACGTGAGGACTCGCATAGCCGACGACAGGAATCAACTCGTGGAGCATCAAGGTTGGATTTGATCCAATCCCGCAAAGGTAATTTCATACCTAGCATTTTCTTAACTTCTTGATTCAACATTCATGGCCGATCCAAAGTCTTTTGGGTTATTTCTCTTCATTTCCGCTGCGCCTACATTTGATGTATGGTTCAAGAAAAACCCAACAGTTCCGACCCGGGTCACTCGCAGCCCCCGGTAGATGGGGTGATGTTGCAGATGTTCGAAAATTTTAGGCAAGAGGTCATGCAGACCTTACATGTGACTCTCGCCTCGATAGGCGAAGGCAGGAGAGGAAGTGGTTCAGAGGTCTCGCCCCAACAGGAGGGTGAGATCCCTCTCGACCAACCAGCCAGAGAGGAGGTACCAGGAGGGGGGGAGTGGGGAGGTGCCAGACCCCCCCTCGCCCAGCCCCAAGGGGGCGAGTGGGGAGGCGCCAGACCCCCACTCGCCCAGCCCCAAAGGGGGGCGAGCAGAGGAGGTCCTTTTTCTGAGATGATCCTCTCAGCCCCGATTCCGGGGGGGGGGGGGGGGGGGGGGGGGGTCAAGGGAGCAGAGATGTCTCACTACTTTGGCAAGGATGACCCCGTCCTGCACCTGCAGTGGTTTGAGGACATGGTCTCCATCATGCCCATGTCGGACGCTTTCAGGTGTCGACTCTTTGCGACAACCCTGAAGGAAAAGGCTAGAAAGTGGTTCCACCAGCTCCCTACGGGATCCATCTATGCCTTCGAAGACTTACGTCGAGGTTTCCTGTTGTGCTTCTCGACGTCAAGGAAGAGGAAGAAAGATGCCGAAGCACTTTTCAAGGTCGAGCAAGAGCCAGAGGAGTCGCTGGCTCAATATCTGGAACGGTTCAGGGAAGAGGTTCACCTCGTCGAAGAGGTGCCCGGGTACACCCTCAAGCTTGCATTCACGTTGGGGCTGCGGGAGGGCTTCTTCAAGGCGGACCTCAAGAGGAGGGCTCCTTTGTCTTTTGAGGAGTTGATGGAAAGGGTGGCCGAAGAAGTTGAAAGTGAAGAGGCCAACCCGGAGTTCACAAGAAGGCTGGACAAGCTGAGTGAGCCGGAGGCAAGGCAGCAGGGGGGAAGAGCAAAGGCCCCCAAGAGGAAGTTTGACCAGGAGGAAGACAACTTCCAAGAAGAGGGGACCGACCTCCCAGGATGGAGGCAGGGACCGAAAGCACCCTCTCCACCACCCCAGCAAGCCATGGTGATAGGCCACAGAAGAAGAAGAAATCGTGGGGGAGGAAGAAGGGGCGTCCGAGTGGAGTTACCTTACTGTGACTTCCATCAGGAGGAAGGCCACGCGACATCCGCCTGCCCTGAGTTCTTGGAAATGAGGGAGGCGAGGGGCCCGAGGCCGCAACATCAACAACCAGAGGAGGTCGAGGAGGACCATGCCGGGGAATAGAAGTCCGAGTCCCGGTCTCCGTGCTTTGTTTTTTCTTTGAGTCCATGTAGTAGGAGAGAATGTTTCCCTACTTAGTTTTTCTTGCATGTAACCGAATGATTAATGAAATGAAAGTTTTTTGAAGTATTGTTCCCCTTGGATGGTTCCGCTGACCGGGCTCCCACTAGACGGCAGGGCAAGTTGACCTCCTAGGGAGGATAAGTGATCTTCCCCTCGGATGGTTCCGCTGATCGGGCTCTCACTAGCCGGCAGGCCAGGTTGACCTCCCAGGGAGGTAAGTGATGTTCCCCTCGGATGGTTCCGCTGACCGGGCTCTCACTAGACGGCAGGACAGGTTGACCTCCCAGGGAGGTTAAGTGATTTCTTCCCCTCGGATGGTTCCGCTGACCGGGCTCTCACTAGCCGGCAGGCCAGGTTGACCTCCTAGGGAGGTAAGTGATGTTCCCCTCGGATGGTTCCGCTGACCGGGCTCTCACTAGACGGCAGGGCAGGTTGACCTCCTAGGGAGGATAAGTGATGTTCCCCTTGGATGGTTCCGCTGACCGGGCTCTCACTAGACGACAGGGCAGGTTGACCTCCTAGGGAGGTTAAGTGATGTTCCCCTTGGATGGTTCCGCTGACCGGGCTCTCACTAGACGGCAGGGCAGGTTGACCTCCTAGGGAGGATATGTGATGTTCCCCATGGATGGTTCCGCTGACCGGGCTCTCACTAGACGGAAGGGCAGGTTGACCTCCCAGGGAGGTTAAATTATTAGTTCCTCTCGCTAGCCGGCAGGGTTGGAGTAACTCTCGGAGAGGCTAGGTGTTCTTTCCAAGTTGGCACCGTTAGCCGGGTTTCCAGCGACACTCGTCGAACACTCAGGGTTGGATGATTCTTTGCGAGCTTAAGCTAACCTCGCAAAGAGCGAGGATTGTGTACAACCCAGTATTCGTCGAGTGCTTTTTCCTCGGATAGAGAAAGTAGGGAAGGCGGTAGAGGAAGAAACCTCCCGCTCGCCCAGCTAGAGTAAGAGGCAAGTGAGGGGGCGAGTGGAGGAGGGGGCCGACCCTCCCACTCGCCCCCAGCCCTGGTAGGGGCGAGTGGAGGAGGGGGCCGACCCTCCCACTCGCCCCCAGCCCTCGTAGGGGCGAGTGGTGGAGGGGGCCGACCCTCCCACTCGCCCCCAGCCCTCGTAGGGGCGAGTGGTGGAGGGGGCCGACCCTCCCACTCGCCCCCAGCCCTAGTAGGGGCGAGTGGTGGAGGGGGCCGACCCTCCCACTCGCCCCCAGCCCTAGTAGGGGCGAGTGGTGGAGGGGGCCGACCCTCCCACTCGCCCCCAGCCCTAGTAGGGGCGAGTGGAGGAGGGGGCCGACCCTCCCACTCGCCCCCAGCCCTAGTAGGGGCGAGTGGTGGAGGGGGCCGACCCTCCCACTCGCCCCCAGCCCTAGTAGGGGCGAGTGGTGGAGGGGGCCGACCCTCCCACTCGCCCCCAGCCCTAGTAGGGGCGAGTGGTGGAGGGGGCCGACCCTCCCACTCGCCCCCAGCCCTAGTAGGGGCGAGTGGTGGAGGGGGCCGACCCTCCCACTCGCACCCAGCCCTAGTAGGGGCGAGTGGAGGAGGGGGCCGACCCTCCCACTCGCCCCCAGCCCTAGTAGGGGCGAGTGGTGGAGGGGGCCGACCCTCCCACTCGCCCCCAGCCCTAGTAGGGGCGAGTGGTGGAGGGGCCGACCCTCCCACTCGCCCCCAGCCCTAGTAGGGGCGAGTGGAGGAGGGGGCCGACCCTCCCACTCGCCCCTAGCCCTAGTAGGTGCGAGTGGTGGAGGGGGCCGACCCTCCCACTCGCCCCCAGCCCTAGTAGGGGCGAGTGGTGGAGGGGGCCGACCCTCCCACTCGCCCCCAGCCCTAGTAGGGGCGAGTGGTGGAGGGGGCCGACCCTCCCTCTCGCCCCCAACCCAAACAGGGGGCGAGACCAGCAGGGGGGAGACTCTTGGTCTCGCCCCACCCCAGCAAGGGGGCTCGCCGAGCCCCGTGAGGTAACCCATCTCGTCCAGTTCCGGGGGGAGGGTTTGGTCTGCGATTAGCGCCGTGGGACAGCGGGATTCGGCTATCCGCAGCCCAATTCAGGGGTATTTTGGTAATCTCGCGGACCGGTTTCTGGCTATTTGCAACCCAACTTCAAAAATCCTATAAATAGGACCAAGGGGGCACCATTTGGAGGGATCTCTCATCCTAGGCTAGCTCTCTCCTTCTCCCTCTCCCTCCCCAAGTCTCTCTAGGGGGTGAGGAGAGGCTCCAGTGGTGCCCAAGCTTAGTAGTGTCTTGGGAGGGGAAGTTCCAAGGGGACTTCCGGGTACGTGGCAGGACCTCCCCGCTAAGCCCTTGGTCCAGTTCTTAGTTCCGACACCTTCAACCTAGAGCTCTCCCTTGGGGGAAGTAAGGGTTGGTCGCCCCTCAGCCTCGTTGAGGGCCCCGAACTCCACAGAGACCGAGTAGTCGGTTTCAACAGGGAGTTTCCCACAACCGCACTCAATTGGGGAGTGCAATTTGCACTCCCCAATTGCGGAGTTTCCCACAACCGCACTCAAATGGGGAGTGCAATTTGCACTCCCCAATTGCGGAGTTTCCCCCCGCGCAGCAAGAGGCTTCGGTAGAACATTTGGCGCTCCCGCAATCGTACCCTCATCACCATGAACGGTACGTCCTTGCACTCACGACGCGTTCCCCTCCTAAGTTCACATTCACGGCACGCACGGAACGCCCCGAAGTACACACCGCGCGTTGAGCACATCCGCGTTCACTAGGCTCCCAGATCGCCTCGACGCTCGCCGAACGCTCAAAATGCTCTCATATTCGTTGCGCGCTCAGACCGCTTTTTGCGCTCGCGAGCGCTCAGAACGCTTCTGAGCGCGCTTAGAACATTCTCACTTTTCCGACTTGCTCCGCGCTCAGAACGCTTCTGAGCGCGCTCAGTTCACTTTTTGTCTTTCTGACTTCTCACATTTTGTCTTTCCGACTCGCTCACATTTCCGACTCGCTCACTTTTCCGACTCGGTTCGCTCACTTTTTGTCTTTTTAATTTCTCACTTTTCAGGAACAGCTTGTCGCCTTTCCTCGAAGGGCAGGATGGTCATTTACGAAAAATGGTGATCCGTGGGCTCTGAACCGGAAAATATGATTCGTCCTCCCAAGTGGTTATGGTGGTTACAATGGCAAAATTACCGGGCTACCCCGACCAAAGCTATAAAAGGACCCCCTAGGCTTCATTTGAGAGGACCCCGCCTTGATGACCAGGGAGAGCTCCTTGAAGATTTCCACGGATTTCTCCTTCGGCGCTTGAAGATCTCCGTCGTGGACTTGAAGTTTTCCTTCGTCCCGAAAGGCGACTCGGCATTCTCACTTTCGTTCTCACGAAAGCGGACACAGCGCTCTCACATTCATCTTCACGAAAGCGGACAAGGCATTCTCATTTTCGTTCTCTACCGTTCTCAGAAGGAAAAGACTTAGTTTTTTCCGAGAGGTGGCCTGTCACCCTCGGAACGTTCTCTCTCTCTCTCTAATATTGT
The DNA here is from genome assembly GCA_033032865.1 of Dactylorhiza incarnata. Lineage (NCBI taxonomy): Eukaryota > Viridiplantae > Streptophyta > Magnoliopsida > Asparagales > Orchidaceae > Dactylorhiza > Dactylorhiza incarnata. Next base: position 10,267,305 of record JAWHQI010000053.1, read on the forward strand.
AACGAGCGGCGGCCTGTCGCGCTCGAATTCTAAACACCGGATTGTAACCTCTCAGAAGATAGTGAAGTTTGGTCGGCACAGCCCCGGCCGCGTGGTTTTTTTACCCTTTCCGGGTTTTTCCACGTTAAAACGTCCCAGTGTACTCAACGAATTTCTCTGTGACTGTTTGCGCGATTGGTTCGCTCCCGAGCTAAGGTGGTTCAATTCGACCAGTCTACCAAGAGCCCTAAGCGACCCGCAACAGTTTGGCGCCGTCTGTGGGAAACAATTCCCAAACGTTCAGCAAAGATTACTGAAAGTGACACTTACCGCCAACCGCAATGGCCAGAATAAGTGCTCGCACCACTGAAGGATCAATCCCGGAGGGGCGCGTCGACCCAGCTCCCTCCCACTCACTCATCAATGCGCCTCTCGCAGAAGAGGCAGTGCTTGCGCCTGCGACGGTGCTGGAAGGGCGCATTCGGCAAATGGAAGAGCAACAAGCCGAAATGCTGGCTCTCGTGAGAAACCTGGGGGCACCACGAGTTCCCAATCAGCCTCCAGCATCAAACGCTCCTCCACCCCCAGTTCCGAATCATGCTCCGGTCGAGGGAGCCATTCGGGAAGATGAAGTCTCCGAAGATTTCTCCGACGCCGCAAGCTCCGCTCATCCTGCTCCGTCGGTCAGAGGACCGGAGGCTGACCCCCATCACCCCCGCCAAGGGAGAGCTGCTCCCGTCCGAGCATTGGAAAGAGCCACGCGAGAGGAAATACGCGACATGATAGAAGAAGAGTACGCCCAAGCAGGACGACGGGCAACTCTCGCCCGCCGTCCCGCACACCACGGCTCCCCGTTGTCGCCTCAAGTCTTGGCACATCCAATTCTGAATGGTTTCAAGCTTCCCAGCATCGAGACATTCGATGGGACGGACGATCCGTTGGAACATGTCAATCACTTCACCACCATCATGAGGATCTACAGCGCCCCCGACCAACTCCTCTGTCAAGTGTTCCCAGCAACCTTGAAAGGACAAGCACGCACTTGGTTCCACTCCCTGCGAGATGGGGCCATCAACAACTTCGCAGAAATGGCGCAGCAGTTCGTGGACCAGTTCATCGCAAATCGTAGGATTGTCCGAGATCCCTACCATCTCTCGGGAATCCGCCAAAATGACGGAGAGACTCTCAAGGATTTTTTCCGATGCTTCACCTCAGAGGCTCGACAGATCCCAGGAGTCGATCCCAAACTCTTGCGGGGAGTCTTCCTTGGAGGACTCCGCCCAAGTGGCTTTTACTCAGCTCTCATGAGAGAAACCGTACCAAGTTACCCCGACCTCGTTCACCGAGTTGAAGCTCAGATAGCTGCCGACGAGGCCATCGAAGCACATCGCCGGCAGTTCGAGGGGAGCTCAAAGAGGAAGAAAGAGGAGTCGTCGTTGCAGACAGTTCCCAATAAGAACAGCAAGCATCACGACAATCCCAGCCGAGACCGAAGATCTCGCCAGCATCAAGACTACACTCCCCTGAACACAACCAGGACTAACGTTCTCCTTGCCATCCGCGATCATCCCTCTCTCCAGAGGCCTAGGGCTCTTGCACCAAATTCTGGAGACCAATCCAAATACTGCGACTACCATCGAGGTCGCGGGTACAAAACAGAAGATTGTTCGCGACTGAGCGCAGAAATCGGACGATTCGTACGTCGGGGACTCCTTGAAAAATTTCTCCAAACCAAGGATCCTGAATCAACAAGTCAAGAATGATCCAGCAGGGGAGCAATCCCCAGAGCGACAGTCCCGAAGAATAGCCCGTTCTACTCCTGACATATTTACTTGTATCTTATGTTTTTAGCATCCATGTAACAAACAGGTGTTATGTAATTTATTACTTTTTATCATGCGCCTAAACCACAAGCGTCATTTTCAATTGTACCGTTTCTCCCAAAACAGAGTGTTCAGATCGTCCTAAATGGACTTTGACATCTCCCAGAACAGAGTGTTCAGATTGTCCGACAAAGGACTTTGACCTCTCCCAGAACAGAGTGTTCAGATTTTCTGACAAAGGACTCTGCCCTCTCCCAGAACAGAGTGTTCAGATTGTCCGACAAAGGACTGTGACATCTCCCAGAACAGAGTGTTCAGATTGTCCGACAAAGGACTCTGCCCTCTCCCAGAACAGAGTGTTCAGATTGTCGGACAAAGGACTCTGCCCTCTCCCAGAACAGAGTGTTCAGATTGTCCGACAAAGGACTCCGACCTCTCCCAGAACAGAATTTTCAGATTGTCCGACAAAGGACTTTGACCTCTCCCAGAACAGAGTGTTCAGATTGTCCGACAAAGGACTTTGACCTCTCCCAGAACAGAGTGTTCAGATTGTCCGACAAAGGACTTTGACCTCTCCCAGAACGGAGTGTTCAGATTGTCCGACAAAGGACTCTGCCCTCTCCCAGAACAGAGTGTTCAGATTGTCCGACAAAGGACTCTTCCCTCTCCCAGAACAGAGTGTTCAGATTGTCCGACAAAGGACTTTGACCTCTCCCAGAACAGAATACTCGGATCGTCCAACAAGGGACTCTGACCTTTACCAGAACAAAGCACTTGTATATGCCACACAGAAACGACAAGCTCGATCTTCAACACAACCACTGGGCAGCAAGCCCACAACGTAACCGTTCAAGGCGAGATAGAAATCTCTTCCACAACTAGAACCAAGCGATGACTTCCGACACGTCACACGAAGATGACAGTGATCCAAATTGTCGCGAAGGAAAATCAAAACCTCCGTCCTCCGCGTAGTAATTCGGACTCCGAAGGTTTGGGGGGCTTATGATATGCACCCGTAAAAATGATACGGGATGCGGTTCCGTATCGCGTATCCAGATAGGTACCGCCGAGCACGCAAGCTCTCGCCGCGCCGAAATGGCGCGACACCCGCCGCGCCGAAATGGCGCGACACCCGCCGCGCCAAAACGGCGCGGCACCCGCCGCGTTGGAAAGGCTCCGTGCCGGAAGGGTGCGGCAATTGCCGCACCAAAAAAGTGCGGCGAATACCGCACCAAGGGGGGTGCGGCAATACCGCACCCCCAACACCAATTAGGGGGGTGCGGCAATATCGCACCCCCAATTCCAAATAAGGGGGGTGCGACATTGCCGCACCCCCCAGCGCCAAACAGGGGGGTGCGACATTGCCACACCCCCCATAATTAATTAGGGGGTGCGACATTGCCGCACCCCCCAGCGCCAAAGGGGGAGCTGACCAAGTCAGCGCCCCATTTGGGGGACTGACTTGGTCAGCCCCCTCACGTGGCACTCCCCAATTGGGGAGTTTTCCCTTAACCGCACTCCCCAATTGGGGAGTTTCCCACAACCGCACTCAATTGGGGAGTGCAATTTGCACTCCCCATTTGCGGAGTTTCCCACAACCGCACTCAATTGGGGAGTGCAATTTGCACTCCCCAATTGCGGAGTTTCCCCCCGCGCAGCAAGAGGCTTCGGTCGAACATTTGGCGCCCCCGCAATCGTACCCTCATCACCATGAACGGTACGCCCTTGCACTCACGACGCGTTCCCCTCCTAAGTTCACATTCACGACACGTACGGAACGCCCTGAAGTACACACCGCGCGTTGAGCACATCCGCGTTCACTAGGCTCCCAGAACGCCTCGACGCTCGTCGAACGCTCAAAACGCTCTCACATTCGTTGCGCGCTCAGAACGCTTTTTGCGCTCGCGCGCGCTCAGAACATTCTCACTTTTCCGACTTGCTCCGCGCTCAGAACGCTTCTAAGCGCGCTCAGTTCACTTTTTGTCTTTCTGACTTCTCACATTTTGTCTTTCCGACTCGCTCACATTTCCGACTCGCTCACATTTCCGACTCACTCACTTTTCCGACTCGGCTCGCTCACTTTTTGTCTTTTCAGTTTCTCACTTTTCAGGAACAGCTTGTCGCCTTTCCTCGAAGGGCAGGGTGGTCATTTACGAAAAATGGTGATCCGTGGGCTCTGAACCGGAAAATATGATTCGTCCTCCCAGGTGGTTATGGTGGTTACAACGGCAAAATTACCGGGCTACCCCCGACCAAAGCTATAAAAGGACCCCCTAGGCTTCATTTGAGATGACCCCGCCTTGATGACCAGGGAGAGCTCCTTGAAGATTTCCATGGATTTTTCCTTCGGCGCTTGAAGATCTCCTTCGTGGACTTGAAGTTTTCCTTCGTCCCGAAAGGCGACTCGGCAGTCTCACTTTCGTTCTCACGAAAGCGGACACAACGCTCACACTTTCATCTTCACGAAAGCGGACAAGACATTCTCACTTTCGTTCTCTACCGTTCTCAGAAGGAAAAGACTTAGTTTTTTCCGAGAGGTGGTCTGTCACCCTCGGAACGTTCTCTCTCTCTCTCTAATATTATAACGAGCGGCGGCCTGTCGCGCTCGAATTCTAAACACCGGATTGTAACCTCTCAGAAGATAGTGAAGTTTGGTCGGCACAGCCCCGGCCGCGTGTTTTTTTTTACCTTTTCCGGGTTTTTCCACGTTAAAACGTCCCAGTGTACTCAACGAATTTCTCTGTGACTGTTTGCACGCTTGGTTCGCTCCCGAGCTAAGGTGGTTCAATTCGACCGGTCTACCAAGAGCCCTAAGCGACCCGCAACAGTTATAAAAAATTATGGGCAACAACAGTCCTTTTGAAACTTGCATGGGATCAAATGTCTTTCATCTACAATATATGGGTGTCACAAGTGCTTTACTCTTAAATTTTTAAGTCCGGCGATGGAGGCTTCGGTGATGGATACATTTCCGGCTATAAGGCACCAATCCAGGTGATTAAAAATTCTCGGGAAAGTTAAGACCATAGGCTACAATTGTCATGTTTAGAACTTAACCTGGATCTGCCTCTAAGGGGCCTATATTCAAGCATGAAAATGTCTGTCCAAATTGTGACAGAATATGTATTTAGGGTTAAGGGTATAACCTGATCCTGCAATTATTGTCGGACAGTAATAGAGTAGTTCGTCTAGAAAAACTACTGTATTTTACAGAATTGTATGACAGTACGACAGTATTGTATTGCATACGACTGCATTACTTGATATACCGTGACAGTATTTGTTTAAATATTGTTGCTTTCTACCTCAAAACCATATAAATCATTAATTTTATCGACAAACAATTAATATTCCCAATCATCCAAGGTACTTGGGGCCGTTCGAAGTTACGGAGGGCATAGGAGAGGCGGCCTATCGTTTGGCGATATCGGAAGAGCTAAGTGGATTACACGACGTCTTCCATGTCTCGGTGTTGAGGAGGGACCTTTTGGAGCCTAGCGAAGCGATCAAGCCGACATTGGTGCCAGTAGAAGAAGACTTGCGGATGATAGTTCGTCCAATTTGCATAGAGGATTCAGAGGTCCGGAGTTTGCGGACCAAGGAAGTCAAGCTCATGAAAGTACGTTGGAACAACTGCGGGCGAGACGAGTGTATATAAGTATATATTAATAGAGGCCCAACTCACCTTTGAAGGAAGCAAAAATATCTCCACCCAGGCAGGCGTATGCATAAAGCTCGGCAGGCCCAGGCCGGGCCCGGACTTTTCCCAACTAGTCTTGGGCCCGGGCCTGGCTTCTACCAGGCCTAGGCCTCCTCTCCGAGAGGGGGCCTGTCTAGGTCCTGCAGTCCCTGCATTAATAAAAAAAAAAATTAAAGTGCAACCTGGCAGCAGGCCTAGCCGCCTAGGCATGATGTCGGGCATTGAATCCTGCCCAATTGGGAGGGATTTTAATGTAAATCCCGCCCAATTGGCGGGATTTTAATGTAAACCCCACTAATTAGGCGGGATTTTATGGAGGGATTTGGGAAGGTAAATCCCGCCTCTGGCGGGATTTAACTATGCAATGGTTGGCCTAGCGTCGGGCTCGGGCCAGGCCTGCCCCTGGTCCAGGCCAGGTGCCCGGGCCTAGCCCGGGCCGGGGCACCAGGCCGGGCAATTGCCCTATATGAGGACCCTGTTAGGCCCCCAGAGCCCGGCCCGGGCCCGAGGCGGGCTAGCCCGGGACCGAGCCTAGTCGTGCCTTTGCCAGGTCGGGCCTCGGGAGCGATTTTTATGAACACGACTACACTAAGGTATGTCATACATTTTGGGTGATTTTATTTGTATCACTGTAAATGGTTATTCTCACCCATAAATAGATAATTTTTTCGGTTTTAGAAGACTTCTAGAATTAATAATGGCAGACCACGTCCCGTTCGCCCGACCATCTCCCAAACTTGATGCAAAGGAGAGTGTGAGTTCGTAGAACTCGTTTCCGTTAGAATTGATTTGGAGAAGTCGCTTTCGTCTCTGCAGCAGTGGAAGCTAGGCTGGAGGAAAGAGCAACTCCGCGCTTGCTCGATGCTTCCACGTTGGAAACGATGGAAGCCAACATTGCGCTGGGCCGCTTGACCTATTCTCGAAGCTCCGTCGCCGTCTCTGTAACGAGGTGGCTATTCTAATTTTTGAGGTACTGATCTGCTTCTTCCACGGAGACTTCATTTCCCGATAGTTTTTGTCTAGAAGACGGCGTAATGACGACATCAACAACATCGTTCTTCTTCTTGACCATGGGGGAAGAAGACGAAGAAATTGGAGATTTTGCAGAGATTTGATTTTGGGTTATGGAATCCGAGAGAAGGTCGGCCATTGTTGGATCGGTAGGCGCCCTTAGAGGGGGAGGGGGGTGAATAAGGGAATAAAAATTCTTTTTATAATTTTAAGAAAATTACTAAATTATTTTATAATATGAGAAGGTAAAATAACAATTTAGCTAAATGAATAGAAAAATTATGATTTGCAATTTTAGAAACAAGTACTAAATTGTTTAATGATGAAAGAGATTGAAATAAAAATTTAGATTTAGAATTGAATACTTAGAACACAATATAATAGAGATTACACCAAATGAGAGAAATCAAGTAAACACAAATAGAGACATGATTATATTATATGAAAAGGTGTTTACAAAAATTGATTTCAATATCGCTAGAAATCAGAGGCGACAAATATGTAAATAATTTTTCCTTTTCTATACCGACTCGTATCCCCACGAACCGGTTGGCTTTAGCCTATCCTTCCCCATATATGGCCTCAAGCCGCTCTAGCCAATCCTTTCCCGGATATGGCCTCGAGCCCCCTAGATCTAATCACCTAGAACTAGTCGCCAACACAAGGCGAATTTCCCCCTTAAGTCCTACCCAGACCTAGTCGCCAACACAAGGCGAATTAACTAAACGGTTACAAAGAAAGTATGGAATGAAAAATAAAGATAACAATAATAAAAACTCCCTATATGAGATTTCTGAAGATGAGGATGAAGGATTGTTGTAGTATGAGCGAGGTCGAAGCGATCGTCCTTCGGATGTAGCGTGACGTAGTCCTCCTCCAGAAATCTTCTTTAGCTTTTAGTGGGAGATCCATCTTCGGCAGCGTAACAGCTCTGGAGATTTGGCACAAGCAGTCTCTCTGGGATGGATTAACCAAAATGAGAAAGAGCCCATCAATTTATAGAACTTGAAGATACCGCCTGCGGTAGCTCCTAGCGCCTGCGGTAGCATTCGTGTGGAGCGGTTGCGAAACCGTCGGCGGCGTAGCGTTGTGCACGAACTTGAGATAGCGCCTGGCGGTAGCGGTTGCGAAACCGTCGGCGGCGTGGCAGAACAAACTTTCGTCGAACGGAATTCGTCGAACGAAATTTTCGTCGAACGAAGCTTCAAGTTCGTCGAACGAAAATTTTCGTCGAACGGAATTTTCGTCGAACGGAGCTTCAAGTTCGTCGAACGAGCTAGCGCCTGGCGGTAGCGCATTTTTCCAGATTTTTGAATTCAGCTGCTTTCTACCTGTGGAGTATTGCACCTATAGTTCCTGCACACTATAAACACACGACAAGCAAGATTAAATACAATTTGGGATTTGTTATTCTTAAACAAAGGGATGTGACACACATGTCCAACAATCTCCCCCTTTTGATAATAATAAATCCACTTAGCAAGAAATCAACAATAGTGTTTATAGTATAAGATAAGCAAGATGATAGTGCAACTATAATATATGATAAGCATGATAATGTGCATACTCCCCCTGTCTTAATGCTCCCTCTACATAAATGCAATTTATGTTTTACTCCCCCTAAATGATAGATTACATGAATTATTCTCCCCTTAATCTTCTATATTTCTCCTATATAGATTTCTTCAATTAATCTCCCCTTTTGGTATTATCAAAAGAAGGTGGGGTGAGGGTAAGTAAGGAGGCATTTATATATCATGATCGAGCTTTTCGAAATATAGATAATGATAAAGAGGTAAAAGCATAATTTTGAAGAGATGTCAAATAAATAAATAAGAGTTGTAAGCAAGCGGAAGATTATAAGAAACATTTTTTTGTAAGCATGAAAAGCATAAGTAAGAATATGAGTTATAATTCAAAATTGAAAGATGTTTTAACCTTTTTGAAATCTCAAAGTTTTTTTCATAAAGATACCAAGCATGAAATGAACATATCAAAGAGAGATTATACTACAATGTTACTTAATTTTAAGTTCAAGAAATACCAAAATATTGTAGAGATCATGCTAGGTTATCTAGTGCATTTCTTATATAAAGAGTATTATAAATAAAGCATTAGAATCCAATACTCATGAGATGAAGTGTTATGAAAGATAATGATGTGCACATAAGTGTATTTTGGGCAATGTTAACAATTAATTTAAATCAACAAAATACAAGACATATGTAAAGTAAAGTGCACAATAAAACACAAGTAAATTACTTTCACACACTTTTAATGCACAAAGTTTTTTTAACAAAGTGGTGTAGTAACAAAGGTTTGCACAAGACACTTTACTATTCTTTCCAAGGTGCTCAACCTCACAATGCTTATGAAGACTTATCAGGAGGTTCAAGTAGTGCTTGGTGGAGTTATATTTGTCTACATATATAATTCTTTGTTCACATTTGTGAGACAACATTCTCCGAATACACTTGTTTTGCAAACCCAAAATTTTAACTTAGCTACTTTTCTAAATTTCATAAGTGCAATTCAAATGTAGTGTATGCAATAAACTTATGCAAGTTTTAATTCATTGTACAAATACAATACACAAGCAAGCGTTTTTAGATTTAAACACACATGTTGATTACCAAAATAAGTGAGTGAAATGTATCATTATCAATCATAATACATTTACTCATACTTAGAGGCATGCTAAGCTTGGTTCTACACATATTTTTCAATACAATTGATGCACTTTAAATAGATATATCAAAGCATGATAAACAAAACAATGTTCATAGTAATTTGAAAGAATATGTTTTAACATTGTAAATAATTCTAAATAATAGAATTCATACATGCTTGATATTGACAATAAAGATCATACCGTTTTTTTTATCATTTTTAAATCAATTAAAAACAGAAAATCACAAAAAAAACATACTTTTGAAATTTTTGAAATTTGAATTTTTGTAGTAGATTTTTCATAATATGAATAAAACACAAATAACAAAAAAAACACATTTTTGTATTTTTGAATTTTGAACTTTTTTAGTTGATTTTTCATAATATGAATAAAACACAAATAACAAAAAAAACATATTTTTGTATTTTTGAATTTTGAATTTTTGTAGTTGATTTTTTATAATATGAATAAAACAAAAATAACAAATGTCAGAAATACAAATCAGAGTAGTATATATAAACTAACATATTTTTGTTGATTTTTAGAAATTTTAAAAAATAGAAAAATCACGCACCCACGCTAGCGCCGGCGCTAGTGATAGCGCGGCAAACAGTACGTGATTTTTTGAGAATTTTAAATTTTTGATTTTTTATTTTGATTAAGTGTCCTTAGATCAGTTCCATGCTGAAATTTCAGAATTTTTGGAGATCTCTAGGTGGATCAAATTTGCATGAAACTTTGGCTCTTTCAAATTCTTGTGTTTTACAAAACCATTTAATCATGAAAAGATAAATTATGAAGACACAAGAGGACATTTTTTATTAAACAACCCAAAATATGCATGATTTAAGTGATAAGTAAATAAAATGATCATGCAAAGGGTAATATAAGTATATCCTAAGATTAAAAACTACCCCGACTAAATGTCTACACCCTAGCCCTGTACTAAGTGACGGATGGGCATGAGGAGCTGCACACATGTCGTAGGTTGGGGTGTTAGTCCCATATGCACATGCTAGAGAACACTCACCCTAGCACTCTTTCCCCCTAGTGCCTCGCAAGGCCCCACTGGAACCCTCCCCGGTTAAGGACAAAACATGACTTAGAGGTTAAGTCTCTAATGCATACAACCCTACGCCCCCGCTATTGTGAGATATGAAATCAATGGTGAATAATCTTTGGACAACCTATGCTTTTTAAACTATGGGTTGATTTATAAACTATGAGTTTTGTTTAATGTGATGAGTTATAAAACCGCATAGTTTTTCTACTTTTATGAGATGAAGATATGAGATAACTAGCACAATTACTAATATTCAATAAGTGACAGTGCTAGAATGATGAGTTTTGAATTTAATGTCATGTCATAAGATTTATACTAATATTGCATGTATTCCAAAATAGAGTTTCAAATTATAGATCTAGAATAGAGTGATGATTAAGTTTGATTTATACTTTCATTACAAAGTTGATTCTAGAGTCTACAAATATGAGAGATACATGCAATTACTAGCAAAGCAAATCAATACATCAAACAATGTAAAGAAAACACTATTCATATTTTTATCATAAGATTCATAATTCCTAGGTGATAAACATTATTGTTTTGACATATTTCCTGATAAAAACATGAATTATGATTTATGATTATAGAGAATTTTGCATAAAATATATGTTAGATCATCATGATGTATGTAAATTCCTATTCTCCTAGACTTATGACAAAATGCACTACTAGAAATTTGACTTTTAGTGACGAAAATTTTCGTCACTAAAGATTAGATTTTGGTCACTAAAGATAATTAGTGACCAAATTCAGTCCGGCACGAGACGGTCACGAATGCCCCGCCACTGAATGTAATTAGTGACCAAAAAGATTTTCGTCACTAATTATATATATTTAGTGACCAAAATAATTGCAGTCACTAAAAAAGTTTTAGTGACCAAATTGACTTGGTCACCAAATAAAGATTTGGTGATCAGATTACTTTGGTCACTAAATGTAATATCTGTGACCAAGTTGATCCGGTCACTAATTGAAGTTTTGGTGACCGAACGGATTCGGTCACTAAATGTAATATAAGTGACCGAATCGATTTGGCCACTAAATAAACTTTTAGTGACCAAATTGATTCGGTCACTAAATGAAGTTTTGGTGACCGAATGGATTCGGTCACTAAATAAAGTTTTGGTGATCGAATGGATTCGGTCACTAAATAAAGTTTTAGTGACTGAATTAATTCAGTCACTAAACGTGTATTTTAGTGACGAAATATCTCGTCACTAAATTCTATTTAGTTCCACAAAAATTATATAATTATTTCATTTAGTATTCATTAGAATTCAATTTTAGGCATTCAGATACAATAATAAATTTAATACTCAATCAATCGCAAATATAATTTGTTCAACATAAGTTAATTTATTAATATAACAAAAGAGGGTGGGAGATAGCCCAAACCACTCAATACATAGCAATATTATTTTCCACTATAATAAAACTGAATACATGAAAAAAATATCTATATTGAAAAAAAAGTCTCATTGTCCCGTCTCATGACCGGCAAAGGTCTTGCACTCGTCCATCATCAGCTTATGGAAGCACCACATTGCTGAAGCAACATCTCTCTTGACACAATCTCCAGTCAGATAAACAGCCCCAAGAAGATATAAGGCCCCTGGATGAAGCTAGAACAAGATGCAGTATTATTAAGTGAATTTATTTAGATATATTGCAACATAGATAAAGAATATTGCCAAAAAGTCAGCCAAGGTTTACCTGGTCAACTGCTTCCTCTATATAATAGAAAGCCTGCTGATCCGCCTTGACATATTGATTCTGTTAAAAAGTGGCGGAAAAAAAACTTAGGCGTGTGGCTACGGGAGGATAGTCTAGGCCAATATTAGATAAACAAAATGTATAATGGTGTAAAAAAATATCATGAAGTTGATCCTCACCCAAATAGCTAAGCTTTGGATTGAATGCTGGTTGAATATGGCTAAAGTTTTTGGTTGAATATGCCTAATATGCTCTAGAACCCAGTGATATAAATATAGAAGAAACTAATTTATTCAATAAATATTAATAGCAGAAAGATATGCAGATCGTTAAAAGATTCGCAATTTACACTGAATGCGATTCTCCCCGGAATTATGCGGTCTTGGGCTTGGAAAAAGCCTTCCGGCGCTGCCCCAGCATATAGGTATACAAATGTGGGCTGCCTGCAACAAATATATAGATTATTTTCATTCACTGCGCCGCTCCCATTCCAAAATTGCAGTCTTAGCAAATAACGAAAAATAAAACATAACATTCATGGAACCTGGAAAGATCAAAGAGATTTATATTTGACTATTTTGTAGTGGTACTACCACATTATTTAACAATTGATTTGGATAAAAGCATTATTTAAAATGATACTCGTTTGGTGTAATGTATTCACTAAATAAAATAGCAATGCAAAGTTTAGCTGCGTGGAAATAATACAAAAAAATCTAATATCCTTCAAATTAAAAAAATATAGTTTGTATGCAGCACCTGATCAATTCTGAGAATGTGATAGCATCAAGCAGAATCTGTCAAGCTTTTCCTGTACTAACTTATTCCTAAATTTGATGTGGTTTATGCATAGAAACAACCCAAACACAGTAGAAAATTCCAGGATAGTAAATTTAAACTTGCTGATGTCCATTATCAGCAGTGTTGTGAGTTGCCTCACAATGCACAACTATTATGTTGTTGTTGTATAACAATAAGAAGTTGAGTATTAAATGAGAAGGATGAGAAAAGACTCATTTAGACTGAAGGATGTACCAGTATGAGACAATCTTGAGAATACAAAATGACTAGCATTTACAATTAATTTGACTACACTAAAATAACAGATGAATAGCATTTCTTTCATGAATTGCAATCAGAGATGTATGAAGCTGATGAAAGCACATACTTCTCTAAGTCGAGGTAGAGTAGCGTCAAACTCCTTGGTCGCAACACTGTAGAGGTAATTATATAAGCTTGGACAGGAGATAATGAAACCAAAATTTCACCTTGGAAGTAGTGATATGCCAGGACTGGCACAAGATCAAGAATCTGCGTAATGCAGCAAATATCCAACAAATAAAACAGTAAAATGTAGTTAATTTATTTTCTCCATGCAGTAAAATGTATTACGAGAAATAGCCTAAGGTAGTCGCTAGCACAACAAATTTTTTACTAAAGAAAACATGATGAATGTGTGTGGCCAGCATTATTACTAAAGAAAACAACACATAATTGAGCCAATAATAGCACAATTTGATGCTATCTAGATTAACTCAATCTTCATGGAAATAAAGCTGAAAATAAACTGTAGTTCTATGCATTCTCAAGATGATAAAATCAATTCTATGCATCAAAAATTATTATTTCCACACCTATAACAAGGGCAATGAATGGTGTTTCCTCTAGCAGAATGAGTGAAAGCAAAATCAAGAAAAAAATTCACTCCGTTGATGTAAACAGGTTGACGCCGATCGCTGATATCCATCCAACTCTTATCCATTGAGCTATACATCAATAAATAAATAAAAACAAATTGCTTTAACATAAATAAATTTCAAGGATATAAACATGTTTACATTAATTAACCAATTGAGAACAAAATGATAAGATCAAATCATGTTGACATTATTGGCTACGACATTGAACTAATAGCGCATAGAATCGTCCACTAAAATTGTTGCGGCTTCTCAACGCCCTCGGTAGACCGGTTCAGATTCGGTCCGTCTTAGCCCGGGCGGTTGAGTGCGCACACAGTCAGAATGTTGCAGAGATTAAATGCTGAAAATTGTACACACAGATCTTTAGCGTGGAAAACCCTCCAAAGGGTGAAAAACCACGTGGTCAGGGCGTCGCTGGCCGAAATCCACTATATTAGGCTGTTACAATGCTTTCTTTGAGAATGCGAGGGCGACAGGTCGTGCCTCGTTACAATTGTGGGGGAGAGAGAGAAGACTCCGTGGGTGACAGGCCACCGCGTAGGAGTTGAGCGCCCTGCTGCGCGTCTGGTGCGATTGTGCGCTTCCTGGGTGAGCACTTCGCGGAGCGCCTTGACTTTTGCTGCTCGGCTTGGAGCGCTCGCCTTGGACCGTGGCGCACTTCTTCCCTCGGGAGAGGCGCTCGTAGGAGGAACCTGTCAGTTAGTAGAAGAGAAGTGGCGGAATGTAGAGAGAGAAGCTCTAGGGAGAGGAGGAAATGAAGAGAGAGAGAGAGAAGGAGAGAATGAGAGATCCAAATGAAGACCCTTGAGGGTCTATTGATAGGCTTGGGGGGTGGAAGTTACGGTGGTTATTGCGGATAACCACCACATGGAGGGCCGAGATCGTTTGTGACGATCGAATGACCGTGATCGCGTGGGATGAACGGAGGGCCGCGGGGGCCTGGAGAGATCCGGCGGTGGAGAGCGAAGGGCGGCGACGACGGTGGCCGGCCATGGGTGGCCGGCCGCCAAGGGGTGGCCGGCCAGGGCTGCCGGCCACGAAGGGGGCGGTGGCCGGTGGCGGCCGGCGGGTGGCGGCCGGCCGGCGGCGGCCGGTGATTGGCGGCGGCCGGCCGGCGGTGGCCGGCTGGCGGCGGTCGGCCGGCGGCGGCGGCGGTCGGCCGGCGGCGGCCGGCCGGCGGCGGTTGCGATCTCGCGCGGGGCGGTTGGGATCCCGCGCGAGGTGGTTTGGATCGGTGTGTGGTGGTTTGGATCCGCCGCGCGGGAGTGGGATCCGGTGAGCGAAGGTGGGATTCGGCGTGCGATGGTTTCGGGATCCGCCGCGCCGTAATGGGATTTAATGTGCGGAAATGGGATCCGGTGTGCGGTGGTTACGGGTTTTTCCATAAATAGAGGGGGAACCCATCATTTGCCCCCCAAATCCATTTGCTTGGAGCTCACGGAGAGCGATTGGATTTTTCCCTTGTGACTTGCATCTGTGAGCGATGGCCGGGACGAATTTGGGCGCGGAGGTTGGTGGTGACGACGGCGGCGCCAAGGTAAGCATGAGGGCGAATGGTCCAATTTCCAAAAAGGCGGGCGAACGACGCACTAGAGGCACGGGGAGTCGTGCGGAGGGAACGGGCGGCGCACGTATGCGCGGGCCGCCGAGTGCTCGCGTGGAGGGGCGCGCGCGCGGCAGGGTGCGCACGCGCGCGGCAGGGCGCGTGCGGGGGGGGGGGCGCCCCAGCATGCTCGCGCGGAAGGGCGCGCTCGTGCGGCAGGGCGCGCGCGCTCGCTCGCGCGGCGGGGCGCGCGCGCGCCTGCGCGCGCTCGCGCGGCGGGGCGCGCGCGCGGCGGGGCGCGCGCGCGCCTGCGCGCGCTCGCGCGGCGGGGCGCGCGCGCGCCTGCGCGCGCTCGCGCGGCGGGGCGCGCGCGCGCGCTCGCGCGGCAGGGTGCGCGCGCTTGTGCGGCAGGGTGCGCGCGCGGGCTACCTTGGGGGCAGTCGTGCGAGCTGCCCCGCGGGGTCTGCTGCGAGTGTGCTTTCGGGTCTTACCTGCGCGCGAGGCTTGCGCGGTGGTTAGTCTCGCGGGTGAACTCCCCTTATACTTGTCTGAGGTTTGTACTGACGCTTTTTCCTTTGTCTTTCAGGCTTCTCGGCGTGGCGGGCAAAGTCGCCCCATGCGACTGGGCTCGAGTCTTACTCTTGATCATGTTGCCATATGGAGGAAGCGTTTCAACCTGCCCCCCAGTTTGGAGGTGGGGCTCCCTGGCGGCGTCGTGATCGAAGTCGATGCTGTTGCGTTCCATGCTTAACATTGAGCGCGTTGGGACTTGAGGAGCTTGGTGGCAAGGTACCTAAGCAGCGCTGAGGCAAGGTACTAAAGCAGCGTGGTGGTAAGGTGCGTAAGCAGCGCGGAGGCGAGGTGCCCAAGCAGCGCGGAGGCGAGGTGCCCAAGCAGCGCGGAGGCGAGGTGCCCAAGCAGCGCGGAGGCGGGGTGCCCAAGCAGCGCGGAGGCGGGGTGCCCAAGCAGCGCGGAGGCGAGGTGCCCAAGCAGCGCGGAGGCGGGGTGCCCAAGCAGCGCGGAGGCGGGGTGCCCAAGCAGCGCGGAGGCGGGGTGCCCAAGCAGCGCGGAGGCGGGGTGCCCAAGCAGCGCGGAGGCGGGGTGCCCAAGCAGCGCGGAGGCGGGGTGCCCAAGCAGCGCGGAGGCGAGGTGCCCAAGCAGCGCGGAGGCGGGGTGCCCAAGCAGCGCGGAGGCGGGGTGCCCATGCAGCGCGGAGGCGGGGTGCCCAAGCAGCGCGGAGGCGGGGTGCCCAAGCAGCGCGGAGGCGAGGTGGTCTTTTTGGGCAGACCTAGTTTAGATTGTTGTAGTCGACGCTTCTCCTCCCCTCGCGAGAGGCCTCTTCTTTTTACCACGTTGACGAGTTTGCTACTCGGCGTTAGTAGAGAAGATCGTGACCTGAACTTTTGTAGTTTTACTTTAGATGATTCGCATTACTGATAGCGACAATAAATGACCGTTGTAATTTTAAGTACACAATGGATACATGCGCACAAGTACAACCTTGCGGCTTACTGTTTTTTTTTTAAAGAAGAAAACTGGAAAAAACAGTAAATAGAAGTTAAAGATAGATGAGACGTGGGCTGTGTGCGCTCTACTAGGGGAAGGTTCCCCTGTCCGGTATCTACGGCTCATCCACGTCGGGGTACGATGTTGTTCTCTACTGGATTATCAGCCTGTGGTCCGTGTTGGTTCGGGACTTGGTTTAATAGAAACCTTCCGAGGAGGCCTTGTTGGACAAGACGCTCGATTTCCTCCTTCAATCGGTTGCAACCTTCAGTACTGTGCCCATGCCCGCGATGGAAGTCGCAATATTGCGACTGGTTTCCTCTACTCGGCGCAAGTGGCTCGGGCCTGCGGAGCGCGTTGCTATCACGGATGGCGAGGAGAATGTTAGTCCTGCTAGTGTTCAGGGGAGTGTAGTCCTGATGCTGGTGAGATCCTTGGTCTCGGCTGGGGTTGTCATGGCGCTTCTTGTTAGGAACTGTCTGCGGCAACGACTCCTCTTTCTTCCTCTTCGAGCTCCCCTCGAACTGCCGACGGTGCGCTTCAATTGCCTCATCTGCCGCTATCTGCGTTTCCAATCGGTGCACGAGGTCCAGATAATCTCGAACTGTCTCCCTCATTAGAGCGGAATAGAAGCCGCTTGGGCGGAGCCCTCCTAGGAAGACGCCGCGCAGAAGCTCGGGATCAACCCCTGGGATTTGTCGTGCCTCAGCGGTGAAGCGACGGAAGAAATCCTTCAGGGTCTCTCCCTCGTTCTGGCGGATCCCTGAAAGATGAGAGGGATCTCGAACGATTCTCCGGTTGGCAACGAACTGATCTGCAAACAGTCGGGCCAACTCGGTGAAGTTGTTGATGGACCCTTCCCGTAGAGAGTGAAACCAAGTGCGTGCTTGCCCCTTGAGTGTTGCCGGGAACACTTGACAGAGGAGCTGATCAGCAGCGTTGTAGATCCTCATGATGGTGGTGAAATGGTTGATGTGTTCCAGTGGATCATCCGTCCCGTCAAACGTTTCGATGTTAGGAAGCTTGAAACCGTGCGGAACTGGATGGATTAGGATTTGCTGTGTCAGGGGGGAGCCGTGATACAGAGGGCGGCGGGCAAAGATGCCCCGACGTCTGACTTGTCCGTACTCTTCGGCGATCACATCGCGGATTTCCTCGCGAGTGGGTACTCTTATGGCTTGATTGGCTCCTTCTCCTCCTTGCTGATGGTGAGGGGGTTCTTCCCTGGCGCCCCTGCCGGGGCGGGCCGGATGCGCGGAGCTAGCAGCATCCGAGTATTCTTCTTCGTACGTTTCTCCTTCTTGGGCAGCCTCCCCTAAGGGAGCATGATTAGGGACCAAGGGGGGCGGGATGACTGGAGCGACAGGTGGAGCAGGACCTCGCGGGGCTTCTAGGTTTCTGAGAAGAGTTAGCATTTCAGTTTGCTGCTCTTCCATCTGACGCATGCGCCCTTCTAGCGCGGCGACGGGTGCTAGAGGGACTTCTTCGACGGGAGGCGCGTTGATGAGTGAATGAGACGGAGCGGGATCAACGCGTCCTTCAGGAATGGAGCCGTTAGCGGTGCGAGCACTTCGTCTTGCCATCGCTATTAGTCACGAGTATTGCCGTGAGGCGAATACTGTCTTCAGCGAGCCTTTGCAGAGTTTAGGGAACACGTTCCCACAGACGGCGCCAAACTGTTGCGGCTTCTCAACGCCCTCGGTAGACCGGTTCAGATTCGGTCCGTCTTAGCCCGGGCGGTCGAGTGCTTACACAGTCAGAATGTTGCAGAGATTAAATGCTGAAAATTGTACACACAGATCTTTAGCGTGAAAAACCCTCCAAAGGGTGAAAAACCACGTGGTCAGGGCGTCGCTGGCCGAAATCCACTATATTAGGCTGTTACAATGCTTTCTTTGAGAATGCGAGGGCGACAGGCCGTGCCTCGTTACAATTGTGGGGGAGAGAGAGAAGACTCCGTGGGTGACAGGCCACCGCGTAGGAGTTGAGCGCCCTGCTGCGCGTCTGGTGCGGTTGTGCGCTTCCTGGGTGAGCACTTCGCGGGGCGCCTTGACTTTTGCTGCTCGGCTTGGAGCGCTCGCCTTGGACCGTGACGCACTTCTTCCCTCGGGAGAGGCGCTCGTAGGAGGAACCTGTCAGTTAGTAGAAGAGAAGTGGCGGAATGTAGAGAGAGAAGCTCTGGGGAGAGGAGGAAATGAAGAGAGAGAGAGAGAAGGAGAGAATGAGAGATCCAAATGAAGACCCTTGATGGTCTATTTATAGGCTTGGGGGGTGGAAGTTACGGTGGTTACGGTGGTTACGGTGGTTATTGCGGATAACCACCACATGGAGGGCCGAGATCGTTTGTGACGATCGAATGGCCGTGATCGCGTGGGATGATCGGAGGGCCGCGGGGGCCTGGAGAGATCCGGCGGTGGAGAGCGAAGGGCGGCGACGACGGTGGCCGGCCATGGGTGGCCGGCCGCCAAGGGGTGGCCGGCCAGGGCCGCCGGCCACGAAGGGGGCGGTGGTCGGCGGCGGGCGGCGGCGGCCGGCCGGCCGGCGGCGACCAGCCGGCCGTTGGTGGCGACCAGCCGGCGATTGGCGGTGGCCGGCCGGCGGCGGCCGGCCGACCGGCGATTGGCGACCGACCGGCGATTGGCGGCGGCCGGCCGGCGATTGGCGGCGGCCGGCCGGCGGCGGCCGGCCGGTGGTTGGCGGCGGCCGGCCGACGGCGGTTGCGATCTCGCACGGGGCGGTTGGGATCCCGCGCGAGGTGGTTTGGATCGGTGTGTGGTGGTTTGGATCCGCTGCGCGGGAGTGGGATCCGGTGAGCGAAGGTGGGATTCGGCATGCGGTGGTTTCGGGATCCGCCGCGCCGTAATGGGATTTAATGTGCGGAAATGGGATCCGGTGTGCGGTGGTTACGGGTTTTTCCATAAATAGAGGGGGAACCCATCAAAAATGTTTAGTATAAAATTGGTAGGCTTTATGGAAGCTATGAACTGAATGCTTGAACTATGGCTATACAACAATTAACTGACAATTTTCTTGAAAATATCATATACATGAGATACATGAGATTCACTCAGCAATCATGTAAATGACGTTCAGTAAGTTACAGGTATGAGATATGTAATATAAACCTCCCCTCAATGTTACGACCACCACAAAGAAAATAAAACTAGTTTTAAACATAAAACTGGATGAAATTCCATAAGCGAGGCCGGGCGGCGGGCGTTCACAAACGATTGTTCATAACCCGCATTCATGACCTCCACCGCCGTGCCAAACGGAGACTAAAAGTTTACATACCTATTCTCTGATCTTCCTTCTTCTGGGAAAAGATTGGTAACTAGAAAAAAAAATCACAACTAGAATTTTCTCAGTGGCTCACCGCACTAGTTGATGGGGATGAACTAAGAAATTATTTTGTTCATGCTTAAAAGGGGGGTACGGATTCATATTTTCTTCTAAAATGATGGAACAAGGGATAATCCAGTTATCAAGAATTACAGTGTATGTACATATCAGTGCTAAGAGTATCAACTGCTTGGTATCAGATTTGGGTGTAATAACTTGAGAAATCATCCAGAAAATGGGAAGAATGGTGGGAGGAATACCTAGATCGGGAAGACGGGGGAAGGCGACGAGCTTCCGGGTAGCAGATCACGGGCTGCTTGCGGGCAACTGAACGAACGGCGGCGAGAGGGCTGGACGCACGTCGGCGATCAGGGTTGCACGGCGGCGATCAGGGTTGGTCGGCGAGATGCTTTCTCGACTACTACTGGGCGAAAGGCAGCAGGCCGAAGGAAGAATGGAAGATATGGTTTTCGAAACGGGAAATGAAGTACCAGGAACAAGGAGTTTCCGCTGGGAAATAGAAGGGGCGATCGCCGACAAGTACTTGGTAGGCAGATCCGGTGGCGAGAGACTGTGAAAACCCTACTCACTCGAGGAAGAAGAAAGAGGTCGGGCGTGAGAACTTCTTCTGTTAGGCACGAGATCGTCGGCTAGAAGAGGCGCCGGGACGAAACGTTAAGATCGGGAGAGCGTGAATGTTAAGATCGTGCATTCGTGCCCTAACTGTTAAGATCATGCATTCGCCGGGACGAAATGTTAAGATCATGCATTCGTGCCCTAACTGGAATAGGGAATGTTGGAATGTTGAATGTTGGTAATGAAGAGGAGATCGCGCCTATACCTACGGAGTAAAATTAGAGGCGCGATTTAAAAACTGGCAATTTTTTTAATGTATTTTTTGTTGGTCACTAACAAAAATCATTACTTAGGGGTTTAATATCATTATCTTTTTTTCCGTTTCTATCGTAGAAGAGGTTTATTTTGGGGCTAGTGAGTTTCTAGAAAAGGTGGCACTAACCCAATCGTGCCATTAAGTATAAAAATGTAATTATTTGTATTTTGAAGCTAAGTTATGAAATATATATATTTTGTTGGTGACTAAAATTTTCAATTAAATCTAGTACTGACTAATATTTTCAATTAAATCTATTTACCCCCTTTGATCAAGCGGAGGTTGTCGTCGTCGAGAGGGTTGGCGTCGTCAGATCGAGCAGAGGGCATCGTCAAGAGGGAGAGCGCTCATCGTCGTCGAGAGGGCGTTGGACTGAGCGGAGGTCGTCAAGGGAGTTGAAGGGGGCTCGTCGTCGAGAGGCGAGAAATGATGAGCGGAAGGAAATCGCTTACTTAGGGCTCGAACGCGTCTGTGGAAGAACGGTGCGGAAATGAATTACACGCGGGATTCAATGAATTTTATGGAGAGATCTTAAATGTTTAACTATAAATTGTCTTTTTTGTGACAGATTATATTTTGGTCATTAAATATAATTATTTAGTGACGAAATATAATTTGGTCACTAAAAATTAATTTTTAGTGACTAAATATTATTTTTGTCACTAAAATTTTTTTTTATTGACTAAATATTTATTTTAGTCACTAATTAATTGAAAACTATCATTTAGTGACCCACCTCTAATTTGGTCACACAAAGTATATTCACTCCGTCATCATGAAAAGTTCTTTCACCATCGGATATTCCTAAGCCGGCAACCAATATACATTGCCTCTCTGATCGTGCCATATTATTCTCACGTCAACTCTTTTTGTCGTTCATTCTCTCACAGTACCCCATCCGTCGGCTCCCCCAACATTGACGAAGATATGAATATATCGGGGCGGTGATGACATAGATCGTATTACCTCCAATGATGTTTTCATAAGAAATAAGAATTTTGATAGGCACATGAAGCGCATTCTCATTAGGAGGAATAAATGAATTTTTTAATGAAAGAAACTCAAAATTTATGATAATTAGTGACTAATTTTTTGGGTCACTAAATAAATAATTTAGTGACTAAATTATTTTTGGTCACTAATTACTTTAGAAAAAGTACTTTGGTGACGGAACTTATATTTCGTCACTAAAGATATGTCTTTAGTGACCAAATATTTATTTAGTCACTAAAAATATGTTTTTAGTAACGAACTATATTTCGTCACTAATAAGGTGTTTTTTGTGACGAAATATATTTCGTCACAAAATTTTCATCACAAATTTTAGTGACCCACCTCTAATTTCGTCACAATGCTAGAATGATGAGTTTTGGGTTTAATGTCATGTCATAAGATTTATACTAATATTGCATGTATTCCAAAATAGAGTTTCAAATTATAGATCTAGAATAGAGTGATGATTAAGTTTGATGTTGAAACCAGAAACTGGTCTCTTGTGGAGCTCGGGGCCCTCAACAGGTTGAGGGGCGACTAGCACTTACTTGTCTCTTGGGGAGAGCAAGTCGGGGTTCCTGAACTCAACACAGAACCTTAAACTCAGCAGGGAGGTCCCACCGCACACCCGGAAGATCTTTAGATTGCTTCCCCTCCTAAGCCAAAGCTGAGGCCCGGGCACCTTGGAGAGCTCAGGGGAGTCTCGGCAAGGATAACCAGAGGAGAGAGAAGCTTAAAACCGGAATCCTCTCCAAAGGTGCCCTTTGGGTCTTATTTATAGTTTTTTCTGAACTGGTCTGTGAATAGCGGAACTCCGCCTTTTGAACTTACTATAAGCACCCCAATTTGGCCTGCCAATAACCAAACTCCGTTGTTTGAAGGGGCTATATGCAGACCTCCAGGGGCAAGAGGGTAATTCTAGCTTCTAACCCTCCCTAAAAAAGGGGGGGGGGGGGGGGGGGGGGGGTCTGCGGAACTACTCGAGTTTCTGGGTCTCGCTCGCCTTAAGCGAGGACACCTGCCCTCTCTGCGACCTCGCGGGTCTCGCAGAACCTGTGGGACGCGTCACGCTTCCCGCCAAGGATCCGGGCGAGACCGATGTTGGCACTCCGGTCTCGCCTCCTTATAGCTGCTGAGAACATATAAGTGGCAATCTCGCCTATGCTTCCTGGAAGACTGGCTTTGCGAGTTCTAATGGGAGGAGCCGGGCGAACCCCGGGTTGTACATTTGATTTATACTTTCATTACAAAGTTGATTCTAGAGTCTACAAATATGAGAGATACATGCAATTACTAGCAAAGCAAATCAATACATCAAACAATGTAAAGAAAACACTATTCATATTTTTATCATAAGATTCATAATTCCTAGGTGATAAACATTATTGTTTTGACATATTTCCTGATAAAAACATGAATTATGATTTATGATTATAGAGAATTTTGCATAAAATATATGTTAGATCATCATGATGTATGTAAATTCCTATTCTCCTAGACTTATGACAAAATGATTTGGTGATTTTCTTTTAAATAAGCATGTTTGATTTGTGAGTCTAGAAAAAAATGATGACCATCTAATCATATAAAAGACAAAGATCACATATATAAAGTTTTGAAATTTATAAGATTGCTTTCAATAATTGAATTTATTGATCTTTGGTTTTGCATGATAATATTTGATTTATGATACAATATTCATAAATATTCTAATGATCAAACCATAAACTATGTGTTTGTTGGAATTTTAGTATTCTATTTATGATTTTAAATCACATAGTTATCATGAAATTTGAATAACATTGTAAGTGTTATACCTAGCATAAATATATAAGCATAGACCAAGAAGTGATGCTAGGATGATGAGTTTGAATGCAATGTTATTACATAGGATTAATGGAGATAATGTTGCATGTAATAAGAGAAGTTTTCAAATTAATTTTCTTTAGACCTAGAATGAAATGATTAAACTTTTGATTTGATCTTAATAATACAAGATGATTCTAAGGTCTAAATTACATACAAACATTGGTGACACACATCACACACATAATAACTAAATTAATATATGAAACAATTATACTAAGGATAACATGCGATGAAAAATCCATAAACACAGAAATTTCCAAATCAAGCAAACTAAGATAGCTTTTAAAATAGAGTTGAAATTGGGCAAATTGACAGCACCAAACGAACTCAAATTGGCAAGCTTAGTTCGTCGTTGGATGGAGATTTCTGTGCTCTTTCCGAAAATATATTAAACGCGAAAATCGGACGAGCGGATCAAAAGATATGACAGTTTGAAGTTTTGATCGTAAACTCGCATTTTTGAAAGATTAAACATGCGTTTAGATGAATTTATGTTTCAATTTTTCTAGATAATATTCTTTATTATAAGGGATATCATATGCGGCAAACAAAAATAGTAAAGAATAAAAAATGTTACGCATTTTAATTTTTAGCTTAAGCCCTTTAATAAACCATTTAAATTCATTTTTTTAAAAATAGTTTCAATAGTCTTGATAATAATTTTGATATTCAATTTATCATGATAATTCAAGACAATTAAGGGTAAAGGATTTAAAAGGATAAAGAACTAAGAAGATTAGAGATAGGTCACTTTGAAAAATATATGACAATATTCAATTTAAATTCAATTTGATTTGTTAAATATTAGGCTTAAAATGTGTAAGTCATATCCCATGAAATATAAAGAGACCAAAAACATTTTGGATCAAAAATACAAAATAAACAAAAGAAAAGGAAATAAAGCACATCATGAAGTAGAGTAGTGATATTTCATTTTTATTTGTTTCTACTTCATGCAAATGAATGGATATTAATGAATGAGAGATTTATGTATTCAAAGGTGACCAGGTGGGATGGTGCCTTTGGGTACTCAAATACATCGTGGTGGCTTTTGGGAAGATAATGATGAATGGGTTTTTTCAATTAGAGTTGATATGTCATTTTTCTTTATGGGTCTCCATTCATACATTGGTTGTTTATTACTTAAATTCATGTTATGATTATGTGACATCTTTATATGATTATATTTGTTTGAAAAATAATTCATTTGTGATTTATGTTTATTCAAATTATTTTTCAAAATAGATTGATGTTGATAATCATAATGAATTTTATTACATGGATTCTTTGAAAGTTTATAAGAGTGATTGTCTTTCTTTAGAAGTGATTGTTGAAAGAGTGAGTTACAATATATTTTACAAGATTGATTATTATTTTGATGATTTTCATTTCCACTCTTTCTTATAGACATACTCTTATAATATGAAGGATAATATTTTGTAGTTTTATTTTCATGAAAATGGGGTTTTAAATTTGAGTCATAATTGAAAATATATTGAGACTTATAATACTGACTCTTAAGAATTTTATGAGGATCATAATTATTTTTGAAACTAAACTCCTTTTGATTTAATGTGTGAAAATGGTCCCTTTTTGAAATGATTTTGTAAGTTAATTTATCTTTGTTATTCAAAATCTTATGATGAAATTCATTACATGATATTTGAAATTTTTCAACAAAAGATTTTAAATGTATTAACTTACAAGATAAAGCATCATTTTCAATTATCAATTTTTCATTATGCCTTTTAGAAATTAAGAGCCCTTTTTAAATTTCCTTGAATTTTTCTTTTAATAAATTGCAATTAAGACAAGGAATAGGAATTTTAACTAAAGAGCATGAAAGAGAATTTAACACATCAATATTTGATTCTACGTTTTCGTTTGCTTTTAAAGATTTATTTTCTAAACGTAATTTGGAATTAGCAATTTTTAACTTTAAAATTTTACGTTTAGCAATTTTAAGCATACGAGATGTAGAAATAGAATTTGTTACAAAAAGAGAAGTTTTTGATTTTCTTACATTGCTATGGGATGAGGCAAGATTTGAACCAATGGTTCCTTTGACATCTTCTTCGCATTCCTCGTCCATAGTTGAATTTCCGTCTTCTCTTTTGCTTGATGTGTTGCCAACAAATGAGTCCAATATTGTGACGTTATGTTCTTCTTCCTCCAAGCATAAGTCCTCATCGATTTCTTCTCTTGGATCCATAAGGAATTCCTCGTTGATTTCTTTCTTAGATTTATCTTCCTCCAAGAATGAGTCCTTGTCGATTTCTTCTCTTGGATCCATAAGGAATTCCTCTTGTTCATCATCTGTGGAAGGAAGACTATAAGTATTCTCAAGAAATTTCCAAACTTCATAAGCAGTATGAAGTGTATAAATAAGTTTGAAAATATTTTGATCTAATGCACAATATAGACTATTCATAGATTTGACATTTAAAAACATTTCATTTTTATTTAAAATACTTGGGGGCATTTTAATTGTAATATTCCATACTTTAATATCCAAAGATTTAAGAAATTTTTCCATAAGAAACTTCCACCCATTATAATTTTTGCCTTCAAATAAAGGTGGTGCTAAAGATTTTTCATTTATAAGAAAGTTTCCCCCACTAGTAGAAGCGAGATCATGAGACGCCATTATTCCTGGTTTTTAAACCGTTTGGAATAACATCGCTCTGATACCACTTGTTGGATCGGTAGGCGCCCTTAGATAGGGGGGGTGAATAAGGGAATAAAAATTCTTTTTATAATTTTAAGAAAATTACTAAATTGTTTTATAATATGAGAAGGTAAAATAACAATTTAGCTAAATGAATAGAAAAATTATGATTTTCAATTTTAGAAACAAGTACTAAATTGTTTAATGATGAAAGAGATTGAAATAAACAATTTAGATTTAGAATTGAATACTTAGAACACAATATAATAGATATTACACCAAATGAGAAAAATCAAGTAAACACAAATAGAGACATGATTATATTATATGAAAAGGTGTTTACAAAAATTGATTTCAATATCGCTAGAAATCAGAGGCGACAAATATGTAAATAATTTTTCCTTTTCTATACCGACTCGTATCCCCACGAACCGGTTGGCTTTAGCCTATCCTTCCCCGGATATGGCCTCAAGCCGCTCTAGCCAATCCTTTCCCGGATATGGCCTCGAGCCCCCCATAGATCTAATCACCTAGAACTAGTCGCCAACACAAGACGAATTTCACCCTAAGTCCTACCCAGACCTAGTCGCCAACACAAATCGAATTAACTAAACGGTTACAAAGAAAATATGGAATGAAAAATAAAGATAACAATAATAAAAACTCCTTATATGAGATTTCTGAAGATGAGGATGAAGGATCGCTGTAGTATGAGCGAGGTCGAAGCGATCGTCCTTCGGATGTAGCGTGACGTAGTCCTCCTCCAGAAATCTTCTTAAGCTTTTAGTGGGAGATCCATCTTCGGCAGCATAACAGCTCTGGAGATGGATGTAGCGTGACGTAGTCCTCCTCCAGAAATCTTCTTAAGCTTTTAGTGGGAGATCCATCTTCGACAGCATAACAGCTCTGGAGATTTGGCACAAGCAGTCTCTCTGGGATGGATTAACCAAAACGAGAAAGAGTCCATCAATTTATAGAACTTGAAGATACCGCCTGCGGTAGCTCCTAGTGCCCGCGGTAGCGTTCGTGTGGAGCGGTTGCGAAACCGTCGGCGGCGTGGCGTTGTGCACGAACTTGAGATAGCGCCTGGCGGTAGCGTTAGCGCTGACGGTAGCGGTTGCGAAACCGTCAGTGGCGTAGCAGAACAAACTTTCGTCGAACGGAATTCGTCGAACGAAATTTTCGTCGAACGAAGCTTCAAGTTCGTCGAACGGAAATTTTCGTCGAACGGAATTTTCGTCGAACGAAAATTTTCATCGAACGGAGCTTCAAGTTCGTCGAACGAGCTAGCGTCTGGCGGTAGCGCTAGCGCTGACGGTAGCGCATTTTTCCAGATTTTTTAATTCAGCTGCTTTCTACCTGTGGAGTATTGCACTTATAGTTCCTGCACACTATAAATACACGACAAGCAAGATCAAATACAATTTGAGATTTGTTATTCTCAAACAAAGGGATGTGACACACATGTCCAACATCCATCTATTTATCAAGAGAGATGATGGCAGAATTCAACAAAATTCCTTGCATTGGCAGAAACAAAATAGAGAATATATTTTCTACTATTAATTGGCGATCTTTGAGTTCCTTGATGTGTTATGTTTCACAACGCATTTTTTATCAACTCTGGCAGTTGGAAAATAGATTTTTCATCCGCCAGAACTGTCTCAAAAGAGCCGTTAGTTACAAGAAAACTGCTTATGCATGTTTGTGTACGAATATAATTCAAGAGTCTACAATTATTCATGAGTTATAAATAGTCATTTGTGGTCTGCAAATATCAGCTCCCTACATTTTTGGCGTGGGACTGGAATAACTTTTTTTTAAGGTGATTATTAACGGTAATTATTTTTGGCTATTGCAACTCTTTATCTAGACTATATATACAGAAATCCCCTTATCAGTGTAATGCCCAGCCAATGAATACCGACCGTTCGATAAGGAGAGAGAAAGAGAAAGGGAGAGAGTGGAGAGAGAGTGGGGCACACAATTCAGAGAGAGAGAGGGAGGAGAAAGTGTGCGACATCTTTGAATTGGAGAGAGAAAGAGAGAGAAATAAATAAAGAAAGAGGAAGAGAGAGAGAGAAGGGAAAGAGGGAGTGGGGCCACAATTAAGAGAGAGAGAGGGAGGAGAAAGAGGGTGGCGGAATTGGAGAGAGAAAGAGAGAAATAGAGAGAGAAATGAAAAAAATATAAAATATTTTATAAAATCTAAATATTTTAAAAATAAAATACATAATATTTTAAATTTTTTTAATTTATAAAAATAAATGAAAAAAGGAAAAAAATAATATAACTGGGTGCGTGCTGGGGGAGGACAGGGTACTATCGCGCGGGGCACGAGGGGCTCCCTGTGCACTGTCACTCGTTAATTATAAATTGCAGATTTGAAATTTTCATTTGCAAAAATAACATAAATAAATTAAAAATATATTGCTCAAATTACAAGGTCGTAACTCATAAGAGAACAAAAAATACTTCTGACTTCAAACTCAATCTAATATAGTCTTTTGCTTAAATTGAGCTCATTGCATCCTCAGTTGAACCGTTGGCAGATATTAGTGTTGCGGTCTACTCGAGGCTCCTTGAATCGGTCTAAAATTCATCGTCTTAGCCCGGGAGCGGACGAGCGCGCAAACAGTCACAGAGAAACGAAACGGCTGGCAAGAGGATCTTTTTAGCGTGGAAAATCCCGGAAAGGGATGGAAAACCATGTGGTCGGGATGGTGCCGACCGAACTTCACTATTTGATGGCTCTTCACAGGGCTTGTTTGAGAAATCGAGGGCGACAGGATGCACCTCGTTACAGTGGGGGCGAGAGAGATAGATGCTCAGAGGGTGACATGCCACCGCTCACAAAGCTAAGTGCTTTCTTCGGTCGCAGTGGGGAGCACCGCGCTCTGGAGTCTGGATGGTCTTTTGCGCACCCTGGGAGTCCGGTGCTTAGTGTTGTGAGCGTTCGAGCGTCTTCACCATTCGCTTGGCGGGGTCCAGAGTCTAACATCTCCTTGGTGGCGATGACCACTGTGTGATCTTGCACGGAGGAAAACTTGAAGGAAGTGTGAGAACTCTAAACGATCTTCGAAGTTCTTGAAGAATCTTCAAGAGCGGCTTCGAAGAAGAGGGAGATCTCCAAAGAAGACTTTCTCTTTTGCACTTAGGAGGGAAGGAGGGAGAAGGAGTGATTCGAATAGAATGGAGAAAAAAGTGGAGCCTGTGGTCTATTTATAGGCCCAGGAAAAGGCGGAACTATATAGAGCCACACCCGGGCACGTGCCCAGGTAAGATTTTGGAAAAAAAAAGTATAGGCTACTCCATACTATGGCAGGGTTTTATCATGTCAGTTGTCATAGCCATCCAGGCTTTAGAGTTTAGGCTAAATCCTTGACTTGTCTTGTCACTATTCTGCTGTTACAGCCTTTTTCACCTCATCCCCTTTTGTCCATCACTGCTAAATCCTTGATCACGCTATCCCCTTTTTCACATCATCCAAAGTTATGAAAAATCCAAGTCCCCGCTTGCCTCCCCCTTCTCAAAATCGGAATGGTCTTCCGCTAGATCATTCCCCATCGGCACCGCCCCCCTTCACCTCGGATCTAACTCATCGTCTGCCGGTGCCTCGCTTCGTGGCTTTTAATATCTGTGGTCGTGTCGTCGGTGTTCCGTTCTCCTCCTACGTGACTTCACCTCACTCTTGCATGCAGCATCAGCCGCCTTTTCTTGTCAAGGATGCCTCAGGCGAGCTCTAGTTTTTGTTTTTTTACACCTCTTGGTAGTCATTTATGGTCATTTTTACATGGTGTTTACATATTTACTGAAACTAATTACTTATTTAATCTCTCTAAGGTAATGATAACACGACTCAAAAATAATGATCCCCTTCAATTTGGTGCGCAAATGTCCTTGATGCCGCGTAGTTAATATTATAATGTTCTCATCCTCTCTTATGTTCTTAATGCACAACATGCTTAGTTTATCTGTTGATGTTCTCATTCCTTGTTTTGATTGTCCGAACATCCTCTTATTATTTCATTCAAATTTATTTAGTTTTTTTTTTCAAAATGTTTTGAATCAAATTAGCTCTTAGATGTTAATCATATTATATTTGGTGCCCGGGTTCAACTAAAATCCTAGTTCCGCCACTGGGCACAAGGGTGGTTATGACGGTTATGTGGATAATCGAAGACCATATCCACCATAATTACTAAACGCAAACCGATTTCATAGGAAATATGACGCGCATTAATTAAATATTCATCTATACGCAAACCAAGGTTAATTATTTCGGATACTCGCACCCGCCCACTACGGGCGGTTACGAGGGTAGTTATGCGAGCGGTTACGCTCTGATGGGAGGGTGGAAACACCGTGGAGTGATCGGACAATCACGATTGAGGGACCGGAGGAGTTCGGACGGCGGGAGGCCGGCCCCGACGGGGGCGGCGTCCTAGATCGGGCGGCCAAAAGGCCGCCCGACCTGGGCGAGAGGGAGGTTGCCCCCGGTGGGGGCACCGACCTAGATCGGGCGGCCGAACGGCCGCCCGACCTGGGCGAGAGGGAGGCCGCCCCCGGCGGGGGCGACGACCTAGATCGGGCGGCCGAACGGCCGCCCGACCTGGGCGAGAGGGAGGCCGCCCTCAGCGGGGGCGACAGGCGAGATTGGGTGGCCGAACCGCCGCCCGACCTAGGCGAGAGGGGGGCCGCCCCCGGCGGGGGCGGTGTGGCCCCGATCGGGCGGCCAAATGGTTGCCCGATGCCGCGCGCGCTGGTGCGCGCAGGCGCGCTCTCCCATGGCCGCACGGGAAGGCTGGGGTGCGCGCGGGTGCGCGCGGGTGCGCGCGGGTGCGCGCGGGTGCGCGCGGGTGCGCGTGGCCAGGTCGGGTGCGCGTGGCCAGGTCGGGCGCGCGCTCCCAGGGTCGTGCGTGGGTGCGAGTGCCCAGGAGCGCGCGCGAGCGCGCGCGGCTGGGATTGCAGGTGGATGCGCGCGATCGGGGGCACGTTTTTGCCTGCGCGGGTCTTTGATGGTTTGTTCTTAAATGATCTTTGGCTCGATCAGACCTATTTTGAGGGAACCCCATCAATTAGTATAATTTAGTCATTGAAAAAATCACAGACATCGAGTGTGTTAAATGAATTGAGATTGTATACTAAAGTATAATTTTGAGATTTTATGTGTTATTGAAATACAAAATTTTAATCATTTACAATGATGGAAAAGTAAAGTGAATGTGTATCCTATTTGGTCTTAATGACCTGTGATATACCAACTATCTAAGTTACCGTCGTAACTTCAAAGTCTGCATTATTCTGAGTAATAGTATTTTGAACGAGCAAACGAGTCGAGTCAATGAAGAATCTTTGAAAAATTGCATATGTTACAAGGATCATTTGGATGTCACGAAACATATTTCATCCATTGAAGCAAACTCGTCAAAAGTTGAAGAAAAATAAAACACTCTAAATCTGTGTAACGCCCCAGGCTTTTTTTATATATATAGTTAAATCAAGTGGGGTGTTCTATTAGGGGTGGTTTAAATATTAAAGTTGTCATTGCGTGGCGTTAGTGCGGAGGGCGTCACCGTGTCTTGATCGTCGCCATCCGGCGAGTTCGATGCTAGGGTAGCTCGTATGGGTGCGTTTAGGCAAATTCTTTTATCAATAATAAAGAAGAAAACACGTATATATATGTGTATATGTAGATATGTATGTATATATATATATGTATATGTATATACATATATATATACATATTCATTTGTATTTGGGCTTAAGTTTTATTTGGCTGCCTCATTTCCTTCTCCCCTCCCGATGTCCTATGCTGCCGAGATCGCAGGAAGGGCGATTTAGGGTTTTGGCCGTCGTGGTCGCCGGTGGTGGCATTTTGGTGGTCGTCGGGGCTTGATTCTTCGTTGGATTTGAGAATCGGAGGGCTATAGCCGAGCTATCCTCGGTTTGGGCGGTTTTTGCGGCCTTGGATTTCATCTCAGGCAAGAAAACTCTTCCCCTTTCTCCCTTTCACCTCCTTTCTGGTTTGCTTATATTCCTGCGGCAGTTTAATGGGCTGTTGATTTGTTTTTTTTTTGAGCTTGTTCTTCTGTTTATGTTGGAGGCTGCTGCCCCTTGTTCTTTTTGGGGGTTTGTCTTCAATTGGGGCTGCTGCCCGTTTTTCTTGGGTTTCCTGATGAGAAGGGGGCTGCTGCTCTTGTTTCTTTTTGTTTGTGCTGCTGTTGTTGTTGCCTTTCTTGGCCTGCTGCTGCTCTTGTTTCTTTTTGTTTGTGATGCTGCTGTTGTTGCCTTTCTTGGCCTGTTGCTGCTCTTGTTTCTTTTTGTTTGTGCTGCTGATGTTGTTGCCTTTCTTGGCCTGCTGCTGCTCTTATTTCCTTTTGTTTGTGCTGCTGCTGTTGTTGCCTTGTTGTGGCATGCTGCTGCCTTGTTGTGGCCTGCTGCTGCCTTGTTGTGGCCTGTTGCTGCTGTTGTTGCTCTATCGGCCTGCCTTTGCTGTCTTGTTGTTGGACTGCTGCTGCCCTGTACTTCTTTTCTTAAGGGCTGCTGCTGTGAGATTCTTGGGGCATTTCCTTTCTTTTGGGTTGTTTTGCATCACCCTTGGGGATGTGTTATTTGCAAATTTCTATGCGCTTCGCTTATAAGTAGCTAGAAATGCAGGATAGCGAGGTAGGTCTATTTGCCAACTCCGCGACTTATTTAGTTGGTTGAATTTGGATGGTTGCGGCTAATTTACTTTGATGCACGAAATCGTCTTGCTAACTCGTGTCGATGTGAGGAGCCAGACCTTAAATTCCCTGGGGATTTTAATTCTAATTCCTGGCGAGTCGGGAAAATTAGAGGCCAAGCTCCCCTGGGAATTCCTGTGTCTAGTTCTCGATGATTTAACGAAGCCTTATGTTGTTAAACTCGAAAGAGATGTAGATAAACTTGGGCTTCGAGCTTTATGTCCGTACTAGTTGTTGGTGGTCTCACACTTGCAGTAAGATATCAAGGTTATTGCATAGTTCGTTGCTTAGGTGCCTGTAGCAGTTTTACTCTCCATACTAAGCATATGACCCTCCTTGAGCGTCAAACCCCGCATGCTGCCAACAAGCCTCGTAGGATTTGGTTTGAACTGGAGTGTGGGTGGACATAGGGGCCCCCAACACAGTGGTTTTGGACTGGAGTGTAGGTGGACATAGGGGCCCCAACCCAGTGGTTTGGACTGGTGTGTGGGTGGACATAGGAGCCCCCACCACAGTGGTTACTCTTTTGACTGGAGTGTGGGTGGACGTAGGCCCCCCCAACACGGCAGTGGTTGTTTGGAGTGTGGGTGGACGTAGGGGCCCCCACCCCAATTCCTTGACTTGTGTGCAGCAGTTGGGTTTGACTCGTGTTTTCTTTCTGGTTACTTTACAGTTCTCCTTTACTTTTGTTGTTTTCTTGCACCCTTTGGGCTGAGGCATTCTTTTCTTATGGATGCCTCAGGTTCAGGTCTATAGCTGCCGCCAGAGCTTGAGCGGGGTCGTTCCGTCCGCCGTCGAGGCCTTCCCTCTCTAGTGGGTAAGGATGCAGATGTTTCAGTTTCTTTGGGGTAGTTTACCTTTTTGGACTGTTGACTTTCTTCCTGCGGGTTCGTGTCAGTTGTTGACGCTCGTATGTTTTTTTTTGCTTATCTCACTTTCTTACGCTGTTGCTAGTTCTTTTCTACTACTTATTACTCTATACTTATTTACTCTGGGGAAAGACTATTTTGCTGTATGTTAGCGCAGTTCTTTAATATTATAAAAGGTTGTTCTTATAACTGTTTGTCACATTACTATTAAGTACCACATACTTGCGAAACGTAAACCAAAGTAAAATGATACTTATTTACTATGTACTAAATTTAGACCGGCGATCGCTCTAGAGACGTCTCTGGTCTTCAGCGTCGTTAGGAATAAAGTGAACCTATTTTCCTTCCGCTGTATACGCATGTCTTTTATAAAGTGCGACTTGGTAAACCGCAGGGCCGAGGGACACGGTCTCCTAACCCAAATGAAAATTATCTTAAAAGATAACTCTTTTTTAAAATTCACACCTTTTCTCGTGAAAATGTTCGTTTGAGTGCTAGCCTGAACGTCTGTAGTTGTCCCCTACAGGACGTGGCATCATGACACGTGTTTTCCCCCTTTTACTCTGATGATATTATTTATTTCGGGAAAATACGGGTTGTGACAGTTGGTATCAGAGAGAGGTTTGTCGGGTTGCTGGAAATGTTCTGGTTGGCCCGGTTAACCGTCCAGTGAGAATCGTTAATCATTGCATACACTCACCGATGGGTCATCGGTTGATCTCGGCTGAAGCACGAACACTACACTCATAAGCATGAAAGAAGTATACGGGGCATATTATGTAGTATGAGATGCATAATATGTGTCTGTATATGGATCCTTATAGGTGACAACATGCGACTGTTATGTAGTATGAGATGCATAACGTAGGTCGCATGCGTGTCCATTAGATTTTTTCTTTTCGTTGCATGCGATAATATGTAGTATGGGATGCATAAGATCGCATGTGTACGCCGCTCATAGCATGCATTAAGGCCTTTTCTTAGTTTGCATAGTACTGCATGCATAACATAACATTGCATAAGCACACGTGCCAAGCCAGAGATCTACACGATGACACATGTACACCCATGATTTTAAAGGTAAGATTTTAAGCTTATATGCATACCGGAGAGATGCACGAGAGGTAGAGGATGGTACACCATCCTGAGTGTAACGTGATATTATGTATTTACTTTTCCCAGAGAAAAAGCAGTAGCAAAAGCAAGTATTTGTATGTCTTCCCTTCCTAGAGGTGAGTCTAGCCTTATCTTGTTGTTTGTTGTTGTCTCTGCTAGATATGGCTTCTAGGCGTCGGCCCGCAAACCTTGTTCCCCAGTTCGAGGGCGAGACATCGGGTGCGAATAGTGAGGCAGCGATTGAAGAGCTGCGTCTGAATAACGAGACCTTGGCGCGGTAGTTGGTCGCGATGCAGGAGCAGATGCAGACGTTGTTGGCTGCCACTCAGCGGCAGCTCACGGTAGGGGAATATGAGGTCGAGTTCTCCAAGCTGAGCAGGTTCGCCCCGGATCTGGTTGCTTCTGAGGAAAACCAGGTGAAGAGATTCTTGGGAGGTCTTCGCAGCGAGATCCAGCAGTTGGCCAGTGCTTATAGGTCCGTGAGTTTTGCAGATGCGGTGGAAGTTGCGTTGAAGATTGAGGCGATCGAAAATGCCAAGAACAGAGGGAAGGAGCTTAGGAAGGAGAAGAGAAAGGCGGGTGATGGGGGCAGCTCCGCCCCGAGTAAGAAGGGGAAAGTTGTGTGCAGTTTCTGTGGCCGTGTGGGCCACCCCTTCGAGAAGTGCTTCAGGAGGCAGGGCGTGCAGGAGCGTCAGCAACTGATGGCGCTTCAGGGTGCCCCGAAGAAACCCCTCCTTCGCACCTTTTGCAATCGGGCGGGACATGATACCACCCAGTGTTGGAAAAAGGATAAGGTCTGTGGACACTGCGGGCAGAAGGGGCATGACGCGGCTCTGTGCCGGGTCAAGGATAGGTCCTGTTACCAGTGCGGACAAAGGGGACACTTGAGGTCCAAGTGCCCGCAGCTCCAGACTGCCGGCCAACAGTTTGCGCTCCCAACCGCGGCACCGCCGCCACCGCCTCAGCAGCAACTGATAGACCGAGGAAAGGTAAAGTTAAACACAGTGACAAAGGAGGAGGCGCAGTGCTCGAACCAGGTGATATCAGGTTCGTCCTCGTTCTTGTTGTAATTTAATCTCGTTATACTAAACTAGTCGCTATATTAATGCCTCATCCCTGTGTTGTTGCGTGTCCTTACTGCTTTGTTAGGCGAGTTTAAGGTTCGAGACTGTTGGGCGCACGTTCTGTTTGACTCTGGTGCCACCCATTCTTTTGTGGCCAAGAGGTTTGTTGATCGACATCGCTGGGCCCTGGAGCGAGTTGATGATCCGTTTCGTGTCAAGTACCCGTCCGGTGATTCAGTGGTGTCTGATCTGTGCGTGAGGCAGTGTCCGATCGTGTTGGATGGATTTTTGGGCTATGCAGATCTGAAGGTGATCGACTTAGAGGACTTTGACGTGATCTTGGGCATGGATTGGCTAGCCTGTTATGACGCTGTGATCCAGTGCAGGGATAAGCGTCTGGATTTCCTGATGGATAATGGCCAGCCCAGAAGCGTGTTTGGCTCCCCGCGTCAGACTTCCTCTGTTCTGTCGGTGGTCTATGCCCAAGCTTTGGCAGAGTTTGACGGTCGGGCCTGCGTTGTTTCCGTTTTGTTTGCGGCTTGTGCATCGGCGCCTTGTGTGGAGGATATCCCTGTGGTCAGCGGCGGAACTAGGATTTCGAAGTTGCATGGGCACAATTAAAGTATTATCAATTGGGGGGGTTCGGGGGCAGCGCTCCCGAAATTTTTTTTTTGATGATATATTTATGTAAGGAAAATATTGAACAAAATATTACACAACATAGCATAGAAGATCTAAAAATTGTTTGTCAAATACTAAAAACTTACAGTTCAACAAGATACTTTCCGCTGGCACATGCTCTGAAAACGAGAAATAATAGTTTCTGTTGTAATAGTATCTGCAACATCTTTTTCAATGTACGCAACCAAGCAATCATTCATCAATTCATCCCCCATTCTATTTCGCAACCGATTCTTTATGATCTTCATTGCAGAAAACGTTCTTTCAACAGTAGCTGTAGCAACTGGTAGGAGGCAAGCCAATTTCAATAATCTAAAAACTAACTGATAGTGATCTTGTTTTTTTAATTCCACAATTTTTTTCAGAAGATCACTAATTCCTTTAACATCAGAAAAGGTGTCCGTTGATGTAGATTGCATATCAAAAATATATATGTCAAGTTGTCCTTCAAGTAACTGCAACTCTATTGACGTAAAATCATACGGATATAATGCAGCAAGGTGAAGTAATTTTTGTTTATCATATGAACTAAAATGATCCTTTGGGTCTAGACAAGCAACACATAAGAGTAATTCTGTATTTACTTCATCAAAACGATCATTTAGCTCATTTAGCATCCAATCAAGCACTGCATTAAAAAGTTCAATCCTGAAATAATGTTTATTTGTAATCTCACGTGCATTGCGTCTTGATCTACCTTGCTGAACAAACTTTTCATCCATATTAACAATTTCTATGTCATGTTTTCTACAGAAAGTTGAGACTTCAGTCATAAAAATTTCCCACTCGACTTCATCATTTCTCATCTTCAATAATAGTTTTGACAATTTTACGAAATGCATTGCATTTACAATATCTTGATCTTTTCTCTGCAACGCTTGGGATAGTTCATTTGTTTTTGATAAAATATTTTTCATCAAATGAATAACAAATGCAAATTTGAAAGTCAAGATAACTTGGACAAGTACGCTTGTCATTCCTCTTTGATTTCCATCTGCCCCATCAACTATGATAATCTCAAGCACATCAATAATAGAAGAGAACATGCGAATAAAATTTAAAGCTGTGCCATAATGTGCCCCCCATCTTGTGTCACCAGCGCGTTTGAGCTCTAAAGGTTGATTCAACCCTTGTCCACTTTCCAAGTCCCCGCATCCAAGCTCTCTAGCAACTCGATCAACTTCCAAGGCTCTAAGAGAATCAAAAACAAACATGGAGTCAAATTTGAAGTAACATCCAATCATACACACGCACACACTCATCCACACAAACATATATACATACTCATCAAACACATAAACATACACACACAAACATACATACACACCCAAACACATACACACAAACCACACATCCACACACACACAAACAAATCCACATACACACAAATAACACATCCAAAATACACAAATCACACATCCACACACACACACAAACCCAACACACAAACATACACACACAAAATACATCCACACACACATCCACAAACACAACTCCAAAACACACAAGCAACTCCACACACAAATCCAAAACAAGCGGAAATTTGATCATTTATTAACAGGATCCGACCTAATAATACCCTAAAATCCAAAACACAAGGTGAAATAGACATAGAATAGCAAAAAAAAAAAACTAAACAGGGGCAGAAATTCGACCTGAGGAATGTGACGGGATCGTTCACAGGGGGAAATCGCGGGTGTCGCCGGAGAAATCGGGAACGATGGGATGCGTGCAGGAAGCGTTCACAGGTGGGAATCGTCCAGGGGCACCGCCTGAGAACTGGGTCGTCGCCTCGCCGGAGAACTGGAGGATGTCGTCGTTGTCGCTGAGAACTGGAAGAGCTCGCCGTTGTCGCCGAAGAAGGGGAAGAAAAGAAGCGCCCGAAAGCGGTCGTCGGGCTCGGCGGAAATCGGGAAAGAAAATAGTGGTGTGCTGCTGTTAAAACGCCGCGCCTATAGACAGCGGTCTTAAAAGAACCGCTGTCTATTGAAGAATAGACAGCGGTTCTTTTAAGAACCGATGTTTATTCTAAGAATAGACAGCGGTTCTTAAAAGAACCGCTGTCTATTCTTCCGCGCGGGAAGAATAGACAGCGGTTCTTTTAAGAACCGCTGTAAATTATTTCGAAAAAACCGCTCGGGCACTTGCCCGAGCGTATCTCTTACTGGGTCCGCCCTTGTCTGTGGTGCGGGAGTTCCCGGACGTCTTTCCTGACGACCTACCTGGTCTCCCTCCTGAGCGAGAGATTGAGTTTGCGATAGACTTGGAGCCCGGGACCCGCCCTATTGCGAAGGCACCTTATCGTATGACACCGCGGGAGATGGTGGAGCTGCGCACTCAGTTAGACGAGCTTCTTCAGCTTGGTTTTATTAGGCCGAGTTCGTCGCCTTGGGGTGCGCCGGTTTTGTTCGTAAGGAAGAAGGATGGGTCGATAAGGCTTTGCATCGATTACTGAGAGTTGAACAAGGTCACGATTAAAAACAGGTATCCGTTGCCGCAGATTGATGACTTGTTCGACCAGTTGCAGGGTAGCTGCGTGTTCTCGAAGATCGACCTTAGATCCGGTTACCATCAGCTGAGGATTCGCGACTCAGACGTTCCGAGAACTGCTTTCCGGTCGCGTTACAGACATTTTGAGTTTCTAGTGATGTCCTTTGGGCTGACGAATGCGCCCTCTGCCTTCATGGATCTGATGAACAGGGTATTCCGGGACTTTCTGGACCAGTTCGTAGTGGTTTTCATTGACGATGTGCTGATTTATTCTTCGAGCGAGGAGGAGCATGCTCGACATTTGCGGTTGGTGTTGTCTACCTTGAGGGCACACAAGTTGTATGCCAAGCTGAGCAAATGCGAGTTCTGGCTTTCGCAAGTATCCTTTTTGGGTCACGTGGTGGGCAAGAGTGGCATCTCTGTGGACCCAGCGAAGGTCGCTGTTGTTTTGGACTGGAAGAGGCCATCGTCGCCGAAGGAGATCCGGAGTGTCCTGGGTCTAGCTGGTTATTATCAGAGGTTTGTGGAGGGTTTCTCAGGCATTTCCGCGCCTCTGGCCAAGTTGACGCGGAAGGAAGCGGCTTTCGATTGGAGCGAGCAGTGCGAGGAGGCCTTCTAGGAGTTAAAGAGGAGGCTGTGTTCCGCACCGGTTTTGGCTCTCCCAGTTGAGGGAGTGGAGTTCCAGGTCTACGTCGATGCTTCGCTGATAGGCCTTGGTTGCGTCCTCATGCAGGAGGGCAAGGTCATTGCGTACGGGTCGCGGCAGCTAAAGGTGCATGAGCGAAACTACCCGACGCATGATTTGGAGTTTGCTACGGTGATATATGCCTTGAAGCTGTGGAGGCATCTCTTGTATGGAGTGGATTGCAAGATCTACTCAGATCACAAGAGCTTGATTTACGTGTTCTCGCAGCGAGAGCTGAACCTGCGCCAGCGTCGATGGATGGAGTACGTGGCTGATTACGATATGAAGATCCTCTATCACCCCGGCAAGGCAAACGTTGTGGCGGATGCCCTGAGCAGGAAGTCGGATTCTGTTTTCGGACTCTCTGTGCAGTCCCTGGTGGAGGAGTTCCTTATGATGAGCATCGCGGTGAAGCCTAGTGGTGGTCCGTCTCGTATGGAGGTTGAAGAGCCGTCCTGGATTGTTTTGACAAAGTTGCACAAAAAGGATCATCTGGACTTGCAGCACCTCCGGAGCAGGGCTGAGAGAGATGAGTTGCCAGATTTCTCGATTGATGCAGAGGATACTTTGAGGTACCGTGGCAGGCCGTGCATACCCGCTGTGGAGCAGATTCGAGCGAAGATTTGTGAGGAGGCTCACGACTCCAGCCTATCCTATCATCCTGGCTCTACAAAGATGTATCGCGACCTGAAGCAGATTGTGTGGTGGCCCGGCATGAAGGGCGACATTGCGAGATTCGTGGCGCAGTGTTACACCTGTCAGCGCGTCAAGGCAGATCACAGGAGGCCCGGGGGCAAGTTGACGCTGTTGGATATTCCCTTGTGGAAGTGGGAGAGCATCTCTATGGATTTCAATACTGGATTGTCGAGATCTCCGCGGGGGCATGATGCAGTGTGGGTCATCGTTGACAGGCTGACCAAGTGTGCTCACTTCGTGCCGTACAAGACTGGTTATTCGATGGAGAAGATTGCGTCTCTGTATGTGCAGGAGGTCATCAGGCTGCATGGGGTTCCCGCGAGCATAGTGTCTGATCGTGATTCCAGGTATACCTCCCGCTTTTGGCAGAGTCTGCAAGGGGCTTTGGGCACCGATCTCAGGTATTCCACAACGTATCATCCGCAGACGAATGGGCAGACAGAGAGGGTTAATCAGATCATGGAGGATATGATCCGGTGCTATATTCTAGAGCATGGAGGAGCGTGGGATGAACTCCTTGGGCTCATGGAGTTCGCGTACAATAATAGCTACCAGGAGAGCTTGCAAATGACTCCGTTTGAGGCGTTGTATGGGAGGAGATGTCGGACTCCCCTGTTTTGGGCTGAAGTGGGCGAGATGCCTGTTCTGGGTCCTGAGGCTTTGGAGGAGATAGGCTTTGCTGTGACGCAGATCCGAGAGAAGCTGCGGATAGCTCAGGAGCGCTATGAGAAGTACGCCAACCGGCGTAGGAGTGATCTGGAGTTTGCAGCGGGGGACATGGTGTTCCTTAAGGTGTCCCCGATGGCAGGCGTTAAGAGATTTGGGACGAGCCACAAGCTAGACCCCAGGTATGTGGGCCCATTCGAGATCGTCGCACGCATCGGGACTGCTGCTTACAGGTTGATGTTACCGACCACTTTCCCCGACGTGCTCGACGTTTTCCATGTGAGCCAGCTGCGGAAGTGCGTCCGCAGCGATCGCCATGTTCTAGATTCCGTGCCGGTGCTGCAGCCCAATCTGTCGTTTGTGGAGCAGCCTGTTCGCATTTTGGAAAGGCAGGATCGAGTGTTACGGAGGAAGACCATCCCTATGGTCAAGGTCCTTTGGGATAATCAGGATGTTCGGGGTGCGACCTGGGAGCTCGAGTCAGTGATGAAGGAGTCCTATCCTCATCTCTTCTGCTAGTTTCCCCGGTAAGTTTCCATTTTCTATGCTTTTCCTCATTTGGTTTTAGTTATTGCAAAGTTTCGGGGCAAAACTTTTGTTAGGAGGGGTGGTTGTAACGCCCCAGACTTTTTTTTATATATATAGTTAAATCAAGTGGGGTGTGCTATTAGGGGTGGCTTAAATATTAAAGTTGCCATTGCGCGGCGTTAGTGCGGAGGGCGTCACCGTGTCTTGATCGTCGCCGTCCGGCGAGTTCGATGCTAGGGTAGCTCGTATGGGTGCGTTTAGGCAAATTCTTTTATCAATAATAAAGAAGAAAACACGTATATATATGTGTGTATATGTAGATATGTATGTATATATGTATATATATATGTATATGTATATACATATTCATTTGTATTTGGGCTTAAGTTTTATTTGGCTGCCTCATTTCCTTCTCCCCTCGCAATGTCCTCTGCTGCCGAGATTGCAGGAAAGGCGATTTAGGGTTTTGGTCGTCGTGGTCGCCGGTGGTGGCATTTTGGTGGTCGTCGGGGCTTGGTTCTTCGTTGGATTTGAGAATCGGAGGGCTATAGCCGAGCTCTCCTCGGCTTGGGCGGTTTTTGCGGCCTTGGATTTCATCTCAGGCAAGAAAACTCTTCCCCTTTCTCCCTTTCACCTCCTTTCTGGTTTGCTTATATTCCTGCGGCAGTTTAAGGGGATGTTGATTTGTTTTTTTTGAGCTTGTTCTTCTGTTTATGTTGGAGGCTGCTGCCCCTTGTTCTTTTTTTGGGGTTTGTCTTCAATTGGGGTTGCTGCCCATTTTTCTTGGGTTTCCTGATGGGAAGGGGGCTGCTGCTCTTGTTTCTTTTTGTTTGTGCTGTTGCTGTTGTTGCCTTTCTTGGCCTGCTGCTGCTCTTGTTTCTTTTTGTTTGTGATGTTGTTGTTGTTGTTGCCTTTCTTGGCCTGCTGCTGCTCTTGTTTCTTTTTGTTTGTGTTGCTGCTGCTGTTGTTGCCTTTCTTGGCATGCTGCTGCTCTTGTTTCCTTTTGTTTGTGATGTTGTTGTTGTTGTCTTGTTGTGGCCTGCTGCTGCCTTGTTGTGGCCTGCTGCTGCCTTGTTGTGGCCTGCTGCTGCCTTGTTGTGGCCTGCTGCTGCTGTTGTTGCTCTGTCGGCCTGCCTTTGCTGTCTTGTTGTTGGACTGCTTTTGCCATGTACTTCTTTTCTTAAGGGTTGTTGCTGTGAGATTCTTGGGGCATTTCCTTTCTTTTGGGTTGTTTTGCATCACCCTTGGGGATGTGTTATTTGCAAATTTCTATGTGCTTCGCTTATAAGTAGCTAGAAATGCAGGATAGCGAGGTAGTTCTATTTGCCAACTCCGCGACTTATTTAGTTGGTTGAATTTGGATGGTTTCGGCTAATTTAGTTTGATGCACGAAATCGTCTTGCTAACTCGTGTAGATGTGAGGAGACAGACCTTAAATTCCCTGGGGATTTTAATTCTAATTCCTGGCGAGTCGGGAAAATTAGAGGCCAAGCTCCCCTGGGAATTCCTGTGTCTAGTTCTCGATGATTTAACGAAGCCTTATGTCGCTAAACTCGAAAGAGATGTAGATAAACTTGGGCTTCGAGCTTTATGTTCGTACTAGTTGTTGGTGGTCTCACACTTGCAGTAAGATATCATGGTTATTGCATAGTTCGTTGCTTATGTGCCTGTAGCAGTTTTACTCTCCATACTAAGCATATGACCCTCCTTGAGCGTCAAACCCCGCATGCTGCCAACAAGCCTCGTAGGATTTGGTTTGAACTGGAGTGTGGGTGGACATAGGGGCCCCCGGCACGGTGGTTTTGGACTGGAGTGTAGGTGGACATAGGGGCCCCAACCCAGTGGTTTGGACTGGTGTGTGGGTGGACATAGGAGCCCCCACCACAGTGGTTACTCTTTTGACCGGAGTGTGGGTGGACGTAGGGGCCCCCAACACGGCAGTGGTTGTTTGGAGTGTGGGTGGACGTAGGGGCCCCCACCCTAGTTCCTTGACTTGTGTGCAGCAGTTGGGTTTGACTCGTGTTTTCTTTCTGGTTACTTTACAGTTCTCCTTTACTTTTGCTGTTTTCTTGCACCCTTTGGGCTGAGACATTCTTTTCTTATGGATGCCTCAGGTTCAGGTCTGTAGCTGCCGCCAGAGCTTGAGCGGGGTCGTTCCGTCCGCCGTCGAGGCCTTCCCTCTCTAGTGGGTAAGGATGCAGATGTTTCAGTTTCTTTGGGGTAGTTTACCTTTTTTGACTGTTGACTTTCTTCCTGCGGGTTCGTGTCAGCTGTTGATGCCCGTATGGTTTTTTTTGCTTAGCTCACTTGCTTACGCTGCTGCTAGTTCTTTTCTACTACTTATTACTCTGTACTTATTTACTCTGGGGAAAACCTATTTTGTTGTATGTTAGCGCAGTTTTTTAATATTATAAAAGGTTGTTCTTATAACTGTTTGTCACATTACTATTAAGTACCACATACTTGCGAAACGTAAACCAAAGTAAAATGATACTTATTTATTATGTACTAAATTTAGACTGGCGATCGCTCTGGAGACGTCTCTGGTTTTCAACGTCGTTAGGAATAAAGTGAACCTATTTTCCTTCCGATGTGTACGCATGTCTTTTATAAAGTGCGGCTTGGTAAACCGCAGGGCCGAGGGACACGGTCTCCTAACCCAAATGAAAATAATCTTAAAAGATAACTCTTTTATAAAATTCACACATTTTCTCGTGAAAATGTTCGTTTGAGTGCTCGCCTGAACGTCTGTAGTTTTCCCCTACAGGACGTGGCATCATGACGCGTGT
Organism: Dactylorhiza incarnata; assembly: GCA_033032865.1. Classification (NCBI taxonomy): domain Eukaryota; kingdom Viridiplantae; phylum Streptophyta; class Magnoliopsida; order Asparagales; family Orchidaceae; genus Dactylorhiza; species Dactylorhiza incarnata. The sequence goes on from JAWHQI010000053.1 coordinate 10,312,093, forward strand.
TTTCCCCCTTTTACTCTGATGATATTATTTATTTCGGGAAAATACGGGTTGTGACAATCTGCATGATGGAAATTGAAATTTAAAGCTAATATGCTTGTGTATTTTTTTTTTAAAATGTATGATTGTAAGTTTGTAAGATTTACTTGTATGCTACTATGCTAATATTTTTAGAGCGATGTTAAATGCATGCCAGTTTTGGCTATATGCAGGCCACAGTTAAAAAACGATGTTAAATGCAGGCCGGTTTTAGCTATATGCAGGTCACAGTTTTTTAAAAAAAGGTATCATTTTTCCTTTTCAACCTGCAACTGTCGGACGAGATCGAACTTCCTCTCTGATCTCCTCTCCCTCCTCAGGCGACTCGGGTCGGTGATCCTCTCCGACCGACCACCTCCTTCCCTTCTCCGGCCGGCGAGCTCCTCTCACTTCCTCTATAACTTATTTTTCTATTTTCGAAAAGCTCTGTTTATTCAAAATGTTGTAAATCGTGTTATGCATCTGAATTTAATTAAATGATAGTGTTTTGTGCATAAATAAATCCGTGTTTTTGTGATTTTACACGTCTTTTATTGATTGAAGCCTTGAAAAGGGTGACCACAAACATATTTTTTGTGATAAATAGAATCAAAATGATTATAGTATTAAGCTGCTAATATAAATCCCATTTTATTTTAAAAAAACTGTGACCTATTGTCATTTTGATTCTAGTAATCATTTTGATTCTATATGATCAAAATGAGTTTTTTTTAAATCTCATTTTATTTTAAAACTGTGGCATATAATCATTTTAAAAAATTGTGGTCTATAATCATTTTATTTTAAAAAAACTGTCGCCACAAACATATTCTATAATCATTTTATTTTAAAAAAAATGTGCCCTATAATCATTTTGATCAAAATGCTGTAAATGATTTGACTTTTAGCTAGGCTCATATTAGCTACGAAAATTTTTTGTTTCTAAATTCCTTGCTAATTAAAATTAGCAAGGAATTTATCTAATTAGCAAGGAATTTAGCCCCTTGCTAATCTAAGTTTTTCTTGTAGTGTTTTGTGATATATAGAATCAAAATGATGTGAATGTTGTTTTAATCGTGCCACAAACATAATTTTAAGCTGCCGATATAAATCACATTTTATTTTTTAGTATTTGACTACAAAAATGTATTTATTTGACTTTTATGAACGTTATATTTTGCTTGGTGATTTATTTAAGAAAATATTAATTTAATTTTTGAATATTATCTGTAAATATGAAATTTGACCTGCATGAATAATTTTTTGGCCTGCATATATCCGCGGTCTGCATATATCCGCGGCTTGCATATAGCCAAAAACGTCATGCGTTTAACATCGCTCTATTTTTAAAGAGAATTGTTATCAGAAAATCAAAAACGGTTATCCGCACACCAACATAACTTACAATCCTCATCTAAAATTAGTTCCGATTTTTTACGGGTAAACCAGAAATGGCTATCCGCACACCAACATAATTAAAATCGTCATCTAAAATTTGCTCTGGATTTTTCTACGGCCAAACCATAAGCCGCACACCAGCGCCGAAAATCCTCCCTTATTCCCTCTCGCGCTCGGCCAAAACCTTCTCGCATTCTATAATGATTTGTTATGCAGTATGTGCATGAACAATAAATGTTAATCGACAAAGAAGTGCAATAAGATGCATATAATGATCTTTTTTATCTTTCAAAAGTTTACAAAGGGTATTATAGCATAACAAAACGCTCTTGAGACTACAGTCAGAAAATAAAAATAATAATTATTCAAAAAAATTAGTGATCATATTTTATTCATGCATAGATTGAGATTATTAATTAACTTATGTGGTTAAAGCATAAATTTCTGAGATCAGAATTTTCATTTCTGGATCAGAGACCTTGGTTATTCAAAAAACTTGTTATACACTCATAGAGGCCTTGGGGTGCGTCTAGAGAAAATTCCACTAAAGAGAGGTGGGGTTAACGGTCAACGTATAATCGCTCGAGTTGAAGAAACCGCCGCCCAGTCCACAGCCAACCGCCCGTGCAAAGACGCGCGCAGAACGCGCCGCGGGGCCGCACTCAACCATGCGCGCCAGCACCGCGCGCGGCGATGCCGCGTGCAACTGCAGGCACTACCGCGCGCGGTAGCGGGCGCGCCACCGCCACGACGCGTGTGGCGGTACCGCGCGCTAGCATGCGCGGTGGCGCCGAACCCCCCCCCCCCCCCCCCCCCCCCCCCCCCCCCCCCCCCCTCAAGGGGTGCGGCCCATCCGCACCCTCTTGGGATGCGGCCCAGCCGCACCCCTCTTGGGGCGCGGCCAAGGCCGCGCCCCTCCTCGGGTGCGGCCAAGCCGCTTCTGAGCGCGCTCAGCTCACTTTTTGTCTTTCTGACTTCTCACATTTTGTCTTTTTAGCGTGCTCCCATTTTGTCTTTTCAGCATGCTCACTTTTTATCTTTCCAGTTTCTCAGATTTCAGGAACAGCTTGTCGCCTTTTTCGCCTCCAACAAAACTGCCCGAACTGCCCGAAGGGCAAGATGGTCATTTACGAAAAATGACGATCCGTGTGCCCCGAACTAGAAAATATGATTCGTCCGTCAGGTATTTACGGAAGTTACAACGGCGAAATTACCGGACTACCCCCGGCCAAAGCTATAAAAGGAGCCCCAGGGCTTCATTTGAGAGGACCTTGCCTTCTGCACCCGGGAGAGCTCCTTGCAGACTTTTGCGGAATTCTCTTTCGGCGCTTGAAGATCTCCTTCGCGGACTTGAAGGTTTCCTTCGTCCCGAAAGGCGACTCCACTTCTCACTTTTGTTCTCCGGAGCTTTCTCACTTTTGTTCTCCGGAGCCTTCTCACTTTTGTTCTCCAACATTCTCAGAAGGAAAAATACTTAGTTTTCCGAGGGGTGGCCTGTCACCCTCGGAGCTCTCTCTCTCTCTCTCTCTATTATTGTAACGAGCAACGACCTGTCGCGCTCGAGTTCTAAGTACCAGATTGTAACCCCCAGAAGATAGTAAAGTTTGGCCGGCACAGCTCCGGCCGCGTGGTTTTTTACCCTTTCCGGGTTTTTCACGTTAAAAAGTCTCAGTGTACTCAACGAATCTCAAATTGACTGTTTGCGCGCTTGGTTCGCTCCCGGGCTAAGGTGGTTCAAGTAAACCGGTCTACCAAGAGCCCTAAGCGACCCACAACAAAGCTAAACTCAGTGAACAAACACTTCAACAACCCTTTATGTCTTTATAAAATAAATTTGAGCATACCATTTTGTAGGATTTTAAACCATAACAAGCTATTTCAACTTCACATATAAATCAAAACTTTATCGCACATATATAATAATTTAGAGAATCAAGAACTCATCATTTACTTCCTTTTTTTTTTCTTTTGGTCACTTTGATTAACAACTATTCCCAAATCCCTCTCAATGACTACTCAAGCAAAATTTAATGAAATTGAGAGAATGTAACTAATAAAAAATCTCAATTTATTTTATATCGATTAGCTCTATTTAATAAAAAAATTAGAATCTTACTCTGAATTGGTTCAGAGTGCTGTAATCTTGAAGTTTATCATAACCTAAAGTTTCTGAGTGGTTATAGTACGGTTAGAAAAAAATGACAAATTTTCTAATTTTGGATTTGATTTGTTGTTAACAATATCGATTTGTCGTTAACATATTTGTTTGTACCAAGTAATTTCTCAAAAGTATGATTTGTTGTTAATAATGGTAAGCATATATTCATTTTGGGTTTGCCTTTAACAATTCCCTTTTTAAATATGTATGAAAGTTTAGTTATTATAATTTACTTTTCATGGCGGGTATATTTTATAACGTTGTATTTTTGGCAATAATAATATTTTTAATTTTCCAATCCTCATTTGTATTTTGTATTGTTCTAATTTACTAGATCATATCTATATATTATAAAATTAGAAAATATATGAATAATAATATTTATATAAAAAAATTAAAATTAATTATAATAAAATTGTACGCCTGGCTTGGCTTGGGCCCGGCCTGCAAGGCTCAATTAGGGATTGAATATTTAGTATATAATCCTAGTATAACTATAACCCAACAAAAGAATTGTCAAAGATATTATATGAGTCAAAAGGGATTGAAAATATTGGAAACGACAAATAAAGTTTGCTCACCTCCAAATAGGGGTGTTCACGAACAGAATCGGATCGAATAGTTCTTCAATCGAATTCAATTTGACATAAAATGCAGAGATTCGAATTTATTCGAATATTCGGTGTCGGATTTGGAGTCGTCATGAAATGTTGTATTCGAATTATGATTCAAATTCAAATTTTATAACATTTAATTACATATAATATTAAAATATAGTTATATATAATATTTAATTACATATATACATTTTATTTAAGTACATATTTTAATATTCGCGAATCCTTCGAACATGAATCAAATTATTCGAATTCAGATTCGAAACTATTCGAATCTGAATTTGGATTCGAAAAAAATGAATTTTAATCGAATCTCGAATTATTCACGAACTGTACTATTTGTGAACAGCCCTACCTCCAAATAATAAAAAAATCATTCAAAGTGACCAATACATCGACAACCATAGTAGTGTCAGATACTCTTATCTGTGATATATATTGACCGCAGTCGATACACTTGTATATAAATTGTATAGGTGTTCCTCCATCCAACTTCTTCTTATGTAATTTCGCTCTCTGGTTATAAGTAATCAGGTGATTGTGGCATTTTCAAAAAAATAAAAAAAAACTCTTCACCGTCGTGTATTTCCTCAGCCAATTTTCCCCTTCCTTCGTCAACCTTCATGCAAATGCATGTATTTCCAAATGTAAATTCTCGTGATTCCATTTCTCGTAAACGATGTAAAGCTTCCATGCATCAAAATTAGTTTTTTTTTTGTGATTTAATTGAAAATTGACACCCGCAATGCTTTGAGGTAGCTTTACAAATCCTTTCTTTATTCAACCCTTCCTATCATAGTTGTTTTTGTACCGGGCTTCTCTATCACACCGTAGAAAAACATGAGGTTTGAGTCGTTCAATTAACTGATCATAAAATTTTTTTATTGCATAACCCGGATTTCTACCAACACTACGAGTCATTCTGTTAATTTTCTTTTAAATGAAACATTATGTTCGTTTCAAAATGATAATTTCCAACAATCCGCTTCAAGTTTTTGAGATTTTTTCTTATTCTCCATCGTTTATATTTATTTGAAAACATGGAGAGAGATTTGAATTATTTAAAATTGATAATTGAATTATTAGTGATAATGAACTTTGAGAGCTATCTTTAGCATGTTCCAACATTTTAGATTTTTCATTTGGAAACTTCTCCATGTTGTATAAATTTAACAAACACAAATATACACAACCATAAAACTACATGATTCTTAAAATACAAAAAGCTAATATTAATCGTGTACAATTGATTTCTAAAATTAAAATTTGATTACGCAAAAAATTTTATGTTCCGAAAATAACTGGATTTCAAGGGTACCGAGGGAAAGATGAAAAAACAATCCACAAAAATTAACCTCAAACCCTCTATACACTGGCAGTAAGTTTTGGATCTTCAAATCCACGGCATAAACCCCCAAAAAATAACATCAAAGAGGGGGAAAGGACCGCGGGCCATGCCTATAGGTCGAAAGAAATTAGGGAAATGCCGATTGGAGGAGGGATCATCTGAGTGTAGGGGGTGGTTTACTAGAGTCGTGTGGGCCATCATTGGAGTCGTGTGGGGTGATCATATGAGTCAAAGTGTGCGTTCGGAGAGAAAGAATACTGAGTTTGTGTGGCTCACGAAAAAAGGCGTTGATCGAAGGATGGAGGTGTTTGCGGATAGCCAAAATCTAGGAGAGTGTTTAAGTCTAGATTTATTTTTCTCGGGACACGAATAGTCAAATTAGGGGTGCGGTCAACAATCGATATATCCAACATGAATATTTTTGCTACTTTAGTATAATGCTTAGTCGTTTATTGCATAGTATTTTTCATTCCATATAAATCCCAAATGTTTGTAGGTTGATAGCATGATAAATTTCAAACAAATAGTCCTCATAGCGCGGAGCGCATTCAGAATCGACGTGCTTAAAATAGGCAATCTCGAATGCTATTGTACGTAATTTTCAAAAAGACCGTAATATTCAGCCGCTTGTTTGAAGGTTGAGCGCTCGACGTTAGCAACCATTAAAAGACCGTCAAATGACTTTGGGCCTTGAATATGATTTAATAGAAGATGCGAGTAAAAATGTTTCCTTAGACGGGTGACACAAAATATATTCGACTTTTTGATTTTTTTTCGTTTAATCCATATTCTAGAAGATAAAATCCATCTGTAATACTTTGAGGAATCTCTATACGGTTGTCGACGGCGATTTGGTGGAAGGCGGAAGCTCCACAATACTTTGCTTAACTAAAGTTTTTTTGCCACTTTGCACCCCTCATTTGCTCTTATTTGGCATTTTGCACCTCGAAATTTTAAACATGACACTTTGCACCTCTCATCTGCATTTATTTTGGTACTTTGCTCCCTAGGGCATTATAATGAGGGGTATTTTCATCCAACTTCCTTAACAATAGACATATACGTATGATTTCTTCTCAGCATCCCAAAATCTTTCTGGTATAGCCCATTGAATTTAAGGAATTTTAGTCTCATCTCTACCGAAATACCTCTTGAATTTAAACTTGAGGTGCAAAATGTCAAAATAAATGTAAATAAGAGATGCAAAATGTTATATTTAAATTTTTTTGATGCAAATAACAAATAAGCGCAAATAGGAGGGGGCAAATTGCCAAAAAGCCACCACTATGCGAGAATGTCCGCCCGAAACTTCAAAAAGAAAAAATTTTAGGCGAGTTACTCTCACCTAGATCATGGTGAGAGGAGTGCATCTCAACCGTTGATAGCTCTAAATACTGGTGTATTTATGAATAATAAATAATGTCAGTATTTTATATGCCGTCCGATCTAAAATCATACGGTTGTATTTCTCTCCCACCTAGTTCTAGGTGAGAGTCTCCCACCTAAGTATTTCTCCTTCAAAAATGTAGCACAGTCGCACAGCTCGACGCAATGCCGCCACTCTCTCTCTCTCTTTCTCTCTCCTCCACTCACACAGCAATCACAGTATAACTTTCTTTTTCCCCGATTCCTTTTCGTCCTCCTACCTTTTCTAACCCTAGACAAGGAATAGCAAAAGGCTCTTCACGTTCCTCGACCATATTCCCCGGACTTCAATGCTTTTAGCGTGCAGAAGGAATAGCAATTAGAAGGGTTTTGGGTTCAATGCTCGGCTCCTTCCTCTCGTTCGAGTTCGGAATCTTCTGCCTCGAAATTTTTGGCTTCTGGTGATTGGTGTGATGCTAAAATCGCTGCTAACACTCTTCTTGGCCGTATGCTGCTTATCTTCTCTGTTTTTTTTTCTGTTTGTCTGTTCTACGATGTGATGCTAATCTTGTGGGGATTTCAATTTGTTTTATATTACTTTCTGCGTTTGTTTTGTTGGCTATGCTATATTTTTGTTCTGATTCGTGATAGTTTTCTGTTTTCATCATGTCCGATCTGTTCTAATTCCATCATGAACCCTACTTTCATCCTGATATGAAATACATGATTCCTTTTTTTTTTTCATTTAGACCCCACTATGGTGGGATAAAGGCTTGAGTGTTGTTGTTGTTGTTGTTGTCCTTGTATAAAATTTTAGGAAGTTAATTTTAATTCAAAATAAATCAAGCTGGTTATGCTTTGCTTCACAGTAAAAAATGGAGATGCAGACATGCAGTGAAGGAAATCTGTTGTTTTAGACTCAAATTCTGTGATTCCACCAGATATACTGCTGCCACTGAATGTTGCTTCCACAGCAAGTGAAAATACCGGGAATAACTTCACTTCTTATTATAAATAGTGGATGAGACAGATTCATATATGTATAGAGGATGGTGACAGATACAATTATCAAAGGGCTGGTTAATGCCATAGAAGAGGAGTGCGCTGAAAAAAGTTCTATGAATGAAGAAGAGGCATTGAATCTCATTAACAAATTTCCGAATCGTGATGCTATCTCGACTGATATGTTCATGTTTGATCAGCGTTTGAGTACACACGAAACGAGTGCACGTCCTAGTGCAGTAGTTTCTTCAGATAGGACACCAACTTTTGAACGAGAAATGGAGAAAGATATTCCAATAAATATTAGTGCTTCACTTCTTCAAAACATTATTACAGATCTGCATCACGAGTGTGAAACAAAGATCCTTGATCAGAGAACTTTTATGATTGATTTAACACAAAGGTGGCAGAAGAAGTGTAAGGAACTTGCTAATTTACGGCATGAACTTGATGATTTGCATAAATCATTAGTGGATCCAGGATCGATGTTCCCACACATTAACCATGAGGTATTGGAAGAGCGAAATACACCGAAGAGGAAAGATCAAGTCCAAAGGAAGTTAACGGGGAGCAATATCAAAATCCATGATGAGCATAATCTATATGCAAATGAGAAAATTGATGATTCTGAAAAGCCTATTTTTACTGACTCCCCGCAGTTGATGTGCATGCCTAAGGAGGAACTTATAAATTACTTCAAAACTGAAATGATCAAGATGAATAGACAACATGATGCTGCTTTGCAAGAGAAGACGGAGGAGTTGTACATCCGAAAACGTGAATTTCTTAAGGAGAAGGGCTCCGGTCATGTGAATTTAAAAAAGGATAAGGAGGTTGAGTTGGTGAGGAATAGGATTGCAGAAATTGTATCCAAGTTAGATGATATTCTTTTGGAAAATGAGAATCTGAGCACTATTCATGATGATGAAGGCTTATGCAGCTTGAGGGAAAAACTTGATGCTATGTTTTTAGAAAATCGACGTCTGGTGTATCTTTTAGCTGCTAAAAAGAAGGAAACTCCACCCGACTGTTCCAAGGTTTCGGATACGGCAAACAAATTGCCAAATTTATTTTTAGGTGGAGAAGATATAGATCAGATAGAGAAACTCCAAGAGGATATAGAGGTTTTGAAATTCGAAATGAGTATTAAAGATGTGATAAATAAGAGTTCTTTGCAGGAATTGTATGGTGAATTTGGAGATAGCGTAGAAGGCATGGAGATGGAAACCAAGATTGATCAATATACTTGCTCCTTTATACTCGGAGAAGTGGTAAGAGATGCTCTCTCTATGGTAAATTCTGGTATGATGAAATGTTTTGAAGAGAGAAATGATGTTTCAGAAAAACTTTTGGTCAAGGAAAAAACATTATTTGTAAAAGTTGAAGAGAACAAAATGTTAAAGCAGCAGATTGAGTCATCTTCAAACTTATTGAAAACCAAAGCAATGCTCGAATCGAATTTGGAGGCAGCTTTAGTACGTTTGAGTGACCAATGCGACTCAATACGTGAGGAACGTGATGCGCTAAGAGACCAAGTCATTAAGCAAGAACTAATTTTGGCAGAGAGCAAAATAGAATCCGATCTGATAAACTGCACATTAAAGGAAAATGTCTATCAGATTCATCAACACCAAGCTGCGATAGATATAATAAATCAGAATTTCAAGATTGTTTCGGTTGCTTTACAGGATGCTGAGATGCAGAAAAGCATTCTTCAAGCTGAACTTCTGGATGTTGAAACAAAGCTTGCATCAGAAGTTACAATGATGAAAGAACAAAGAAAGCTGGCGGATTCTATACTTATTTTCATGTCAAAGCTACAATATAAAGTAAAATATATAATCGAGCACAATGAATCAAGGTGTGATTTACATTTTTGATAACTCTTATCTTCTTTTTTATTTCTGTTTTATGTTTAACTCTCTTACAGTGTGCTTACCTTGGTTATGATCTATAAAAATCCTTGGTGGGAAGAAAGATAGGACTTCCTACACCATGTTTAATGCACAAATCAGAGTATGGAATGTTTTTAAAAGCAATTCAAAAGGAAATGGAGTAACAAAAGAAGTCTTCTACCTTAACCAATTTGAAGTACTTCATATGCAGTTTTACCTTCGAAATTAAATGCCTGAACCATTAAGTATTTTGTTTGTTGGAGTTCGTCAGTTATTATCGTTATGAACTTAACAATTCATGGCCATTTTCATGCTCATAATTTCTCCACATCCTTTGCTTTACTGGCTAGTGTCTAGGTCTTAATGTAATCTAATAATCATTTAAAGGATTCTTGTTTCTTTATGAACCTTTTTTAGGAGGAACGACACATTTTCATGTCATTGTTGCAACTCAAGTTTGATTATTGCAAAGGGTTAAAATTGGAGCAGCTTTTGATTGCAATTGCCTTGTGTTACTGTTTCTGCATTTTAGATCAGTGTGCCGTGCAATTTATACTTCTGCAAAAGAAAGTATTCTGTTTTTGACCTTGAACTTATTTATGCTAAAAGAATCCTCACATTTGGTGTTGGCACCATCAAGCTCATCACAACCATCCAACTGTTCTACCATTTTTATTATGATTTTAAACTAACATAGAAAATAACATTTAATATATATATATATGTATATATATATATTAAAAGTTTAAAATTACTTTTTAAATTGAAGAACATGTCAAACTGAAAGTGTCTAACCCCCAAATTGTGCGATGTCTTTAGTTCCGTAGCAATCCGTTGTGGTATGCTCACTGCCCTCAAAAATTTTATTGTCGCCGAACATCATGCCCATGGGAACACCATGCCCCCGCACTGGTGCTTGACATGTGAGAATGCATCATGCTTTACATTATGCCAAGTTTCTGTATATTTATGGCTTTGCAAGTAAGTTTGTAATAAAAGCCTATCATTATTATTTGAGTTCAACTGTCATTCCTTTATTTTCTCTAATAACATTATGATAGCTTCGCTATGTCTTCCATTCTCGTAGCTCTTCCTTTCCTTAACGTCCAGTTCTCTTCAGATTAAAGGCACTAAGTTGTCGATGTCATGAGCTCTCAAAGCAGGCCAACTTGGTTAAGAAGAAGGTTCTGTCGAACACAGAGGTGTTTGAAAGGAAATGTGAAGATCTTCAGAAGGCTGAAATCGAGGTATATGATTTGTCAGCCTCTTCTATGACTTAAAAATTCTATTGGCAATGCCAAGCCTGGATGAGAGAGGCCGAGCAGTAATATTAAGCTTAACAACCAATTGTATATCTATGTTAAATTTTTTGAAATATGAAGGGTGACAAGATTAGAATCTGCGTGAAAAGACTTAATAACCAGAAAATTGGAGTTTATCCTGCAACTATTAGAATAAATTCTGACGAAGGACTCATAAAACCGACATTAAATATTGTGCATAAGTGGCATGATGTCTCTTATATTAAATATAAGCTAACGTACTCATGCCTGTATGCAACTTGTACTATTAAGTACTTCATGCAGCTTAAGAGTATATAAGACTTTTGTTGCTGTGAGAAAACGCCAAGCAAGATAACAATATTTATTACTTCACATATATAAAATATACAATAGCATATACACATATTTATAGTGAGGAGTGACACCGCAACGCCTATCCACAATGTGAGACTAATCTATACAAGATAAACAAGACTCATAATGGGGCATGGTAAGAGAGCATTTGTATTTTGGGCTTCTATACTTTTCTTCTATAGTTACCGACGAGGAATTTGCTAGAGTTTCAGAGAGAAACAAAGTGACATTGCTCATGAATGACATCCCGAGAGAGATGAGAGAATACTCAAGGCGCTTGCAAGAAAAGAGAGACTCAAAATAAATTGTATTAAACGATAACGAACATACACGATATAATCCGGAGACAAGCTCCGGTCCAGTCTAGGAAGTTGGATCCTTCAAAGAGCCACTCTCTAAGAGAGCCAAAAGACAATTGATCCAAAGATGATGAATCATTATTACCTCTCTCCTTTATATAGGTGAGGGATGACACTCTTAATAAGATGATACAAAATTCTGTAATTAATATAATTAATCCGTCAATATTATTTAATAATCATTAATTAATATTAATTAATTAATTAATCATCATTAATTACAAAATATATAAATCTGCCTATGGACATTCAAGGTGGCTCCCATATGCCCTCCTATGGCTTATGCGAGGCGGTACGTTCGGACGAGTGTGTAACCATAACACCTTTGCAGATATATGATAAAAAAATTTTGTTTTGAATAGTCAAATAGATTATGACGTTTATTTGAGCTGATAATTATATGCATGCCACTGGGGTTGATTTTTGGCCTTAAGTGCTGATATTTTTATTATATTTTTCTTGCTTTGCAGGTTGATCTTTTAGGCGATGAGGTTGATAATCTCGCCTCTCTTCTTGGAAACATATACTTTACTCTTGAGCACTATTCGCCCGTGTTACAATGCTATCCTGGGGTAAATATTGTCTTCTCTATTAATTTATTGATATTTGCTTGAGTATTTTTTGTGCTCCTAAAATCCAATGGCTGTTCTTCTATTTTCTAATGGGAAAGTATTGCCGGAAGGTCTTTAGCGTGCTTTTGTAGTCTTCGAATTGTTTGATGGATTGTAGTTGATGCATGGCTTATCAACGTCTTGAGTATGAATTTAGTAGCACAGATTATTTCCTTATCGACCCAAAATTTGGGTTCTTTAATTTATCTTAATTAGTTTAAGTGTATGATTATGATAATTAGATTTCTAATCTACAAGAGTAGGCTTAATTTTATCAATCAATTTGGCCAAGAGATCCTAATCGAAATAATTAATGCCCCAATTTTGCTATTTAATATAGTTAATCTCATTGAGTAACGTATTGAATGTGCTAAATAATTTTTAACTAGTTTGTAGCTAATTTCATTTTTGAAAAAAAAACTCAGTTAATAATCATTACAAATGATTCTTAGAACCTCAGTAAAGGAAAAGAAATAAAATGTGCTTAGGGTCCAAATCCCACCCGACCCATAACTATTCGTATCTTTGTTGCTTTGGATAAACAAAACTTTTCAGTACCTCCTCAACCTCCATCTGCTAGTAAATTGGTAAAAATGATGTAAAGTGGAACATACTAAAGGATTATTTGGAAGCTGGTCGAATTTTCCACATCTTCAACTCCGCGGAGTTTTGACCAGCTCTCTAGATTTCTACTGGTGTTCTTTTACTTTTGCAAGTTGCCTCCCTTCTCCTTGACAACAAGCATGGAAGGGGTCGTCATTGATCGCCACATAGGACCATGTTACAGGTCAACCCATAGAATGTTGGTCGCTTTGCCGTAGGGTCATTAGAGGAGCGACCGTAGACGAGGATGACAGGAGGAGGATATTATAGAGCCGGAACCATTTATCACTAAGCGGGGTGTGCTCGAGAAAGAGCTTCCAAAATCTCATACAAGGGACAAGTGAAATAGATTACTTATTGCATACTTCATTCATCCTCTAAGGGGTACTTAAATAGGATTACTATACTGAACCATAAACTAACATATGAATGAGGTACATTAAATGACCCAACTAACAACTAACATAGTAGGGGCAGCCCGGTGCACAAAGGCATCCCCGCGCAGCGAGGGTCCGGGGAAGGGTCCCACCACAAGGGTGAAATGTAGGCAAACCTTACCCTAAACCCTAACAACTAACATAGTAATGACACATTAATTGACTCAACTACTAACAATACATTATTTGACTCTGATAACTAACATATTAATGACACTTATTAATGGACTAAACTACTACATTAATGACTTATATTGATTAAACTAGACATGAATACTCGTAACATGATAACTAGGCGCGAAGGCCCATAACATCCCACCCGTTCTTCAATTCGAGCTTGCCCTCGAACTCGGATGGGGCTTTGACGATTTGATTATCTGGTTCCTTAATTTCTCACTAGAACATCTTCCCGTAGCATGTTGTCTGATTTGAGGCTTTCTTGAGCGACGGGCCTCTACCATGCTTAATGATGACATGAACTATGGTGTTGTCGGGGGTTAGAAACGGAATTAACGAACCCAATGTGTAGTACCGGTGATCCTGGTGCCTAGAGTCGGGGCAAGGATGCTCGGTGGCTCTGGACAATCAAGGACAACTGATGAGCCTATGGGACGGGAATCCTGAGGGTTAGGACTTAGGAGTGGCGGTTCAAGTTGGGGACTAATTGCCGGAAGTAATGGCTCGAGAGTGGTGGCCGGCTGACCCGATCTCTTTTTCCCTCCCCTCCATCCAATTGCCCAGGGTCGGAAATGAACCCTCGCTGATTCATCCAGCTCCTACCACTCTGAAGACGCCTCTCGTGGAAGACAACGAGACCCCTCACGGAGGTGTGTGGCAAAGGTAAGGGGAAAACTTGTCATATTAAGCTGATACTCTCCACTTCTCTCTACCTTGCTAGGCAAAAAATGCAAACTCTTCATCTCTTCATCTCTTCATCCCACCGTGAGGAGTAAAACTCACTATTTTCTCCCATATTCGTGATCTTGGGCTCTGTACAAGCACGAGCAAGCTCAAAAAAAATTCAAATCCAGTGGGTATCTTTATGACACCAAAGAAGAGCGATTCAACAGAAAAAGGCCTAAGTGAAGTATCTCTTGCTAGTCTCAATCTTTAATGTGGGATTTTAATCTTATGTTCAAGGAGTTTTGTTCACAGAATCTAGGGTTTCCTGATTTCAGCATTGTTATTTGTTACTATGATTCATTTTATGTTTTCTGTCTAAAATCTGATTAATATTATTATTTGTTGAATTGCATTCCATGGTTTACCTAAGGAACATGATCCTTTAGTTTAGACTAGAAATAATAATGTAGTAGTCTTATAAATTTGCAATATGATTATGATTGCAATGGTTTGCCTTAGTTCTCCTTGTGCTAAGTTGCAATCATGTCATCAGTATTGTTGGAAATTAATCCAATTCTATGTGTGAATAATCCCTCGTGATTTAGAATCTCTCTTCCCTCATAGATGGCATGATAAATAAAGAATATTAAAGACATTTAAATTATGGTTGTAAAGAACTTGCATGCGCATCCTATGCGGTCGACCATGAGACTATATGACTCCGCCATGAGACATTGTGTTTCAAGTGGTACGAACACCTTTCCAACCGCCAGGATCTAAGACAATAAGATTGGATATACCACGATATGATGTGTAAATATAATGGTATGGAAACTCAACCGAGAAGATAAACTTTTTGATGCATCTTAAAATAAAAAAGAATAGTACAAATTCTCTAGTGTTAATCTTACATTCATGTGAATAATATGCATATAAATTAACACTTTTGTCCAATATACTTATAAATCTCTTATATATAAAACTAAACAATGACTTTGATATATACATTCCAAGGGCCATTTACCTGGACCTCCCCTCTAAGTTTGCTAAATTACACGGCGCATCCTTCTTACTTTTAAAATTACAAAAAACTCCCTTGTAAGTTTACATTTCATAACATCCATGCACACAAAACTCCCCTTGAAAATTTACTCTAGGGGGTATTTTGTGCATGAATGTTTTGAAATGTAAAACTTACATGGGAGATTTTTGTAATTTCAAAAGTAAGAGGGGTTCAACCTGTAAGTATGCTAACTTTTAGGGGAAGTTTGGGTAATTATTCCTACACTCTAATGATAAGATGGAATGCCATGGTATGCATGCTAGCTCCTCCTTGAAGGCACACAAGTTTAATTGTTGCGATTAAGATGAGCAAACAAGGTAGCTAATGAATTGACCCATGATAGTTGGGGAAACATGGTCTCCTATACAATAGCCTAAGGCTCCGTTTTTCCGCGGTGTTTTTCCTTCGGTGAGTTTGGACTAAAACGCTACAATCATAGAATGTATGTTTGGCATGACAACGGTTATAACCGCCACCGAGAAAAGAAAACTAGTTTTGAACTTAAAAGTGAATGAAGTTCCTTAGGTGACGCTAGACGTTCACGAACGACGGTTCAAAACCATCGCGTTCATGAATGCTACCGCCGTTATAAACTGAGCCTAGAAGGGCTTACCCTGTGAGGGAAAATGACCTTACCACAATAAAGTCATTAATAGCTGACCCCGAATGAAGGAGGATGAATAAAATATTCATAGTCTAGCATAATTAGCTGATCTAGAGTAGATGGGGGTCAGTATCCTATCCATAGATTAGTTAATCCTTTGACCCTCTAAAGGTGTGGATAAATTACCTTCCATGGATAAGCTTAACCAGGACAATCTGATAATACTTGCTCCAGTTGAGCGGCCATAGGGCCATAAATTAACTCTTAACTAAACCTAAAGATCTTATGAATCAAGTGATATTTTAAGTTATAGTTATATGCATTTGTATGAATATGAAATTGACATACAAAACAAGCATCATGAGATGGAAGATGAAAGTTAAAATTTATGAGCATATGTATATCATTCATGCATAAGCATGTTGTGATCATATTCACATGAATCATGCAAGAGCAAATTGCAGAAAACTGCGATTTTCATTTACGGGCTGCAATTTTTGAAATGTGCAGATATCTCCAGCACTCGTGATTGATTGAAATTTTTTAGGTCGAGTTTGTAGTTTTCATTGCCCCCTTCCCTCTCCTCACATGAAATTTTTCGGTCTGGATCCCGAGCATAAAGTAATGTCTGGGTCCGACATGATGCTGACATGTGATCACACGTAATCAACTAATCGTTTGGCGTCAGTTTTTGAATCTCACAAGATCAATTGTGATCTTGCAGGGTCACAAAAGTGACAAGGCAATGCAAAAATCTTATTTGAAAGAAAACATGATCTCGTAGGATAACAAAAGTGATTGATCGTGCATGATCACTCGTTCATAATTTGATCGCGCGTAATCACCCGTTGGAGTTATGACGGCCCCGGACATTGATTTGCATTCGAGACAGATACAAAAATTCGCCTTTCGTTGACGGAAATTATCTAACATGAGCAAACGAAAATTATGTAACTTGTTCATATATCCTAAAGTAGCAGTAGCTTCCATTTTTTTTCCTCAAGCAAATCTCATCAAAGAAAGGCTAAACAATCAGGTGCAACTTTTTTTTTCTTTCAAATGTGTTCTAAATATGAGCATAATTTTACCCTAAACCCTAATCCCTTAATGTCTTTGTCCAAAAATCAAAACATACTGATTCCTTATATTTGATCAATCATTCTTGTTATAGGTTATGGAGGCTCTGAAACTGATTAGAAGAAAGATGAAAGTAGAAGCTGGAGAAGGATGTTGAGCTCGAACTCAGAAATGTGAAGAAACCATACTACAAACAACTCCAAAACATATGGAAGAATATCGATGAAGATAACAGCAATTTCTCCCATTGTTTCTAGCTGAGCTTCTCAATCTGTCATGGCTTATTTTTCAAAGGAATACGGGAGAGACAAAACGATGGTCGGTTGAGAACGCAGAGGAAGCAGGAAGGGCCGTTTGTCGTATCTAGTAGTTGGAGTTTGCGACTCTCCTAGGGTTCCCAGATCATCTCGACGAGTTTATTTGACGAATGAACGAAAAGTAAGCAAAATTTGATATTGTTGTCTTGATCGGCATTCTTTCATATGTTTTACGTTGTTCATACAATATGGTCTCCTCACACTTGCGAGTTTATGTAGTAAGAGTTTTTTGAGCGGTGTATGTTGGAGATATGGAGTCTAATCGTGTTCCCATGATGTAGGCAATTTGCCGAACCACGTAAATTAATCTCTGTGTTCTTTGCTTGTTTTCTTGTCGTTTTTTCCTTCATCGCTTTAGATCTTCGTTCCTAAGAATCAGTACATCTCTCACTTGATCATATCAGTATGCCTCTCGCTTTATTTCGCTCTGCTAATAAAAGCTCTCGTAGATTCTAGTTCCTCATAATCTCATAGACATTTCTTTGGACTTGATCCGGAACGAAAGAAAGGAGGAATATTCCTACTCTAGCATAAGTTCGCTAATGATCTACGAAAAATATGAGATGATTCACTGGAACTTAATCTGATGCGAAACGGAGACGCGGACCCGCATCGGAGGACGAGTTTTGGGCTCGTTTGGGGCTGATTGGCTACCTACCATATATGACGTAGTCGGACCGATGATCCGACTCCATGAATGCGTCCGGCCCGTCGTTCCGACACGATTTCATATATTACATTGTCATTTTTGCTTTATTTTTGATGTAATCGGGCTACCTCATCTCCGGCCAATCATAGTCGTCGATGGTGGGATGTCCTAATATCTCTTTATTATAAATAAGAGTGTATGGGGGCTGCCATGAGCTATTGCAGAATTTGGAGATTGTGAATCCCGGATTCCAGCGATCCCTCCACGGTGCCGACTCCGTGGAACCCTAGGTGACGACTCCTAGGCCTTATCCCGCTCCCCAAAGGTAACCCCTACCCCTAGCCCTCTTCCTCCACCATTTAAAGCCTCCATCGCCACCTTCACAACCCTCCAAACCCTAGCCGCCACCCATCCAGGCTGCTGTCCAGCAACATCCGCCCTCTTCCAGCCACCTCCTTGTTGTCGCCGCCCCCTTCCAACCACCTCCCTGCTGTCGCCGCCCCCTTCCAACCACCTCTCTGCTGTCCGCCACCCTCTCTAGCCACCTCCCTGCTGTCCGCCGCCCCTTCCATCCCCTCATAGCCTGCCACCACCCCCTTTTCAGCCACCCCAACCATCCACCGCCCCTCCTTCAAGCCTCCAACAACCTTCCTTCAAGATCTACCCTCTCCTCATACGAAATCTGTCCCTCCACACAGATTTACCTAAAACCAACCCCACCTTCCAAAGCAGCCACCTCCACTTAGATCTAGCCTCGTAACCTCACATCTCGCCACCGCACCGTCGTCCTAACTGGATCTAACTCCTCCACGGCAGCCCCCATATTTTGTGAGTATTTATTTGTTGTATGAAATTTTAATTCTCAATATTAATATATGGTGTTATGATTTCATGTTTGTTTGGATCTCTAGAATAGTAGTTATTTGCTTTGGATTATTTTGTGATTTGCAAGGTTTATTCGCCGCGCTCTCTCGCTATGATTCTCCATGTGAATATACAGGGCAATATGGATTGGTTCTTAATTTTCGGTGGACCCGAGTTGCACCCGTAAGCTAAATCTCAATTATAGGATGTCATATTGTATCCCTTTCAGTTTTACCTCATTGAAAGAGCAATGCTACGTGCACATCAATTTTGACTATCAGCGAGAAAAGTCTTTGTTCCTTAATTTTTATAACGAACATGAAAACCGTGGGTTGAAAGATTTTTGTAATTTCTACTGAATGATACCTCTCTTCTATCATCTAACTATACATACAATATTGATACCCAAAAAAACATCCCCAATTTTTTTTAGGGCGATGTTATTAGCAGTCCTACGACGGCTATTCGCAGTCTTAAAACACCTAAAACGGCTATTCACAGTCCTAAAACCACTTAAATTCATTGGACTGCGAATATCTATGGACTGCGTTTAGCGGTTATAGGAGTGCTTATAACATTGCCCCCCTTTTTTTTAAAAGAAAAAACTAAAACAGAGTGAATGTTGCACCATGGAAATCACCTCCAAGATCTTCAATCGAACGCTTATTTAGCCCTTACCGGCAGCAGTACTCGAAACCGCAGCTTTTGAGCACGGGATCTGAAAGTTCAGGCCATCGTCGGAGCTAACATAGAGAACTTTGAAAATGTCGAACTGAGCGTCGTTGCTGAAGCTGGTGATGTACGGGCGGATGGTGGTCCGGTAGTCGGCGGCGATGAGCCAGGAGTAGCAGGCCTGCAGCGACTCCCAGACGTGGAGGATGGCGACCATCGGCCTATCCCTGCACTCCAGGCACACGCCGGCCCTCGATCCCTTTATATGTTTGAAGCTCGATCGGAGAATCGCCATGCACGCGTACGACAGATCGTCGGTGTCGGCGGACGCGGGGATCATTCCGGAGAGCAGGACGGTGTCGCCGGAGGAGAACCTGGCGTTCGCCCCCCCGTCTTTGGATTCGCCGGCGCGGACGCTGTAGAAGCCGTGCTGGATTAGGATTCCGAGGTGCGATAGGTTTTCCATGGCGGATAGCTGTCGCGAAAACGAATGCTTCAGCAAAAGAGGAGATTTTTGGGTTCAAAGGCTGCACACAGATTTTTGTGTTCATTTTACGCAGTTTTTGCTACCCGCATTGTATTTGTATGAGTTATTACGCACATTTTGAAAATATTTCTTGTACATGCATTTTTATGAAAAGTGTTGAACACAAAAGGCGTAGATATCGTCGAGATCTACGACTTTCGTGTTGAACAATTTTCCTAAAAATGCACGTGCAAGGCGTATTTCCAAAAATTCGTTATAGGTACGCTCATGTTTCAATCAGGGCGGCAATACGTCTTGTGTGTGTATTTTTAGGAAAAGTGTCCAACACAAAAGTTGTAGATCACGACGAGATCTACAACTTTCGTGCTGAACAATTTTCCTAAAAATGCATGTACACGTATTTCCAAAAGATGCGTAATAACTCATACAAATAAAGTGCGGATAGCCAAAACTGCAGTACGGATATCAGCGCCCTATCGAAAACGCCTCTATAATCTTTGCCTGAAATTTCGCCAGAAAAGTGGAAAATCAATCTGGAAAATACAGATGTATTCTGCATTAGGGCTGTAATTTCCAATTTGATTTCAACCGTTGGATGGACGATTTTACGGCAAGATTTACTCTAGTGTGACACACTGTAATACGCTTCGTTTGGCGGGACTTATTTTGTCAGGTCCCACTTTAAAAATTGCAGCCGTGATTGTAAAAACTGTTTGTGAAATAATCAGTCCCAACTGCATCCGCCAAAAACTGAGACGTCATTTTCGACATTTCAGATGTCCTCGCAGGTGACATCTCTGATGTCGTTTCCGACCTCTGGAGATGATATTCTCAGATGTCGAAAATGCTTCTAAAATCCCTGGCCGGATATGTCCGAAGCCCAGACATAAAAATTTCGCCAGCAAATGGGAGAATTAGAAACTTCCAGAAAGGATAGATTTGGTTGTTTTTGTGACTTACCAGGTCTGTTTTTAGAATTCTTCTGTTTTCTTCGGATCTTTTCATCCATGCTCCGTACCAAACAACCTGGTTTCAGTAATGAAGCACAGTTTATGGGTTAAGAACTCAAAATCAATAAGGCCCTGTTTGGGAAAGCGGCGATGATCGTAAAGCAGTTAGCTTTTTGCCAATTTCTAACCGACGGGCCAAAACATCACTATAGTCATGCAGTGCGGTAAAGCTTAGCTGTCGTGAATAGCTTTCAAAAAAGCAGTCTTTGAGTAAAAAAAAAATTAATAACCCAAAGTTCTCGCTGCCCGTAGCTGCCGGCATTGTGTTTGCTACAAAAATTTCACACCGCCACTGCTCAAATAGCAGACTGTCCCAAACCGAGCACAAAGCTTGAGGCTCGATTTGGAAGAGTTGTGGTTTTGAGTAAACTAAGAAACTATACGATGGTTGTGTAACTAATTTGGAAATTTGGGCAAGTATTTCAGCCCCAAAACTTTATTTTTTAGGGGGCTTCGGCATCCCGACTGTGAATTGCACGAATGCACGCAGATGTTCTTGGTCGCTTTAAAACCCGATTTTGAGGAAATAATGTTGTGGGCCCAGCAATTGTATAGATTGTGTGGCCGTGGCTATACAATAAGGGCTAAATATGAATTTTGGTCCCTAATTTTTGCCACTTTATGAAAATAATCCTATTTTTTTTTACTTTATGATTCAAGTCCATAATTTTTTTTAAAAAAATTAGTCCTCAGCTGAAATTAAACTAATATCTCTAATGGAAATAATACATTTATTTGCTTAGGTGACAATCTAGGAAAGAGAAAATAGCATAGAATTAAAATTCATTATACATAAATAGCTATTTATATATAAAATAGTTGCATTATAAATTTATAATAGCTTAAGGCTAGAAATAAAAAATATATTTGAGTGCCACGTAAGCTATTTTCTCTCTCATAATCAACTTAAGATTGTCACCTAAGCAAATAAATATGTAATTTCCATTAAAATGTTAGTTTAATTCACTTGAGGGCCAATATCATAAGGAAAATAAATTTTAGAGATTTAAATCTTAAAGCAAAATATTTTGGGACAAATTTCATAAAGGCAGCAAAAATTAGGGACTAAGTTACTCTAAATGATCACAATGATGAATTTTTCGCCGTCCACAAACCAACTCATCGTAAAAAGGCGGCGAAAATTAGCCGAATGTAAACACGAGGAGGCATGCTTACCAGATTTCCGTGGATGCTCTTCATCACCGAGCTTGAAACGCAGCCGAGATCCTCGGCTTGGACGGAGAAGAGCTTCATGGCATGGACGATTTCGTCGTCGAGAACATTGACGGACCGCAGCACGAAAAAAGTGAGGTCCAAACTGCTGTTGAAGGGCACAAAGCAGGGCATGATCTCACCTTCCCTTGTTTTTAGGGTCACTGTAATCAGAAGGAGAAAAAAAATACTGGCTTTAGATGGAGAAGAGGAGGAGATATATAAGCTTGACTATTTATTATACGGAGGAGAAGTAATAAAAGAGGGATTTTTATTTAGTCATGTTTGTCGGCGGCGAGCTGGGGGCGGGGGGCGACTTTTTCAAATTGAATATTTGAAACTGCGGGACCCACGGGGAAAACTTGATGATGGGGGTTAAAAGTTCTCATGCGTGGACCGATAGTGACCGTTGGATCCACGTGCGTGCCTACTTTCTTTCAAAGCATTTGAATTTCGACCGGTTGACTGGGTTTTTTTTGGCGATTGTTATCCGCACTATAGTTTTGGCTATTCGCACTTTTTCTGTATGAGTTATTATGCGTCTTTTAGAAATACGTCTTGTACAAACATTTTTAGGAAAAATGTTCAACATAAAAGTTGTAGATCTCGTCGAGATATACTACTTTCGTGTTGAACATTTTTCCTAAAAATGCATGTACAATGCGTATTTCCAAAAATTCGCTATAGTTACGCACATTTTTCAATCAGGGCGGCAATACGTCTTGGGCGTGCATTTTTAGGAAAAGTGTTCAACACGAAAGCTGTAGATCTTGATGAGCTCTACAACTTTTGTGCTGATCGTTTTTCCTAAAAATGCACGCACAACACGTATTTCCAAAAGACGCATAATAACTCTACAAAATGAGTGCGAATAGCAAAAAGCTGTAGTGCGGATAATAATCGCCTTTTTTTTTCTGCCTTTCAAGTTTCTACCGTCGGTGGGGGCAAATTAATGTAAGATAATGTATTTTAGGGTTAATTATGGGCAATGTTATAAGCAGTCCTATAATCGCTAAACACAATTCATTGATATTCGCAGTCCAATGAATTTAAGTGCGTTTTGGACTGCGAATAAAATCATAAATTTTCTTCCCCCACTCCTTTTCATTCCACGTGCTAAAAGAGTGGACTACGGGGAGCAGCACGGTGTGAACCGAGCCTCGACGAATACCGGCATTCGTCGACGGGGATGTGGCAGTCGGGCACTGAGATCGATCATTCGTGTATAGATTTGGGAGGGGAGAGGAGATAAAATTGGGGAAGATTTTCACCCAAAATGGTTTATCACAGAGCAGCTAGATCTTCGAGAAGGTCTTGATTTTGGGCGTCCTGAGTCGATTTGGACGATCTTCAGTCTGTCGGAATTGTCGGAGTTGTTCGAGAAGAGGCGGCAATCGAGACTTCTCCAAGCACAGGGCTTCTAGAGAGGCCTGAGGCACTGGGGCAAATTAATGTAAGATAATGTATTTTAGGGTTAATTATGGGCAATGTTATAAGCAGTCCTATAATCGCTAAACGCAATTCATTGATATTCGCAGCCAAATGATTTTAAGTGTGTTTTGGACTGCGAATAGTCGTTTTAGATATTTTTAGTGTTGAAGCCTGGAAAATCCCGACTTCAAAATTCGGATCAATGCAGCCCGAGGTTACTGATCCTGCGCTCTAACTCCACGACTCGGATAGCTAAAATAGGAGAGAGAAAATGACTATAAGCACACCCCAGGTGCTCCAGCAGGGAGGTCCCACCACATACCCGGAAGTTTGGGAGAAAGTTCCCCTCCGCAACCAAAAGCTGGGCGAGGTACTAGACGGGCATGAATTTGGCGAGTATCCAGCTTGGGGGGACCTCGACAACTTTCAAAAGTGTCATTTCTAGTACCCATGGGGGTCTATTTATAGAGAAATCCTGGGGGGAGGGTAGTTACCTGACCATACTCGCCCATACTCACCTCTTCTCGCCCAACTCGCCCTCTGCTCGCCCAACTCGCCCTCTGCTCGCCCAGCTCGCCCCTTGCTCGCCCAGCTCGCGTCTGCTCGCCCCTGCTGCCTCGCGAGGTCGGCGAATAGGCGTCTTCTTAGGTCTTTCTGATCTCGACAAATTACGGGTTGAACATTTAGGACTGCTAATAACATCGTCCTTAATTATTGAGGCATTTTTTGTACAGCAATAACTGCTATATGCACACCCTAAATATACCCAAATCAAACTAAAAGCATAAATTTTCTTCCCCCACTCCTTTGTGGAGCCTCAATATCCTTTTCATTCCACGTGCTAAAAGAGTGGACGAAGGGGAGCAGCACGGTGTGAACCGCGCCTCGATGAATACCGGCATTCGTCGATGGGGATGTGGCAGTCGGGCACTGAGATCGATCATTCGTGTATAGATTTGGGAGGGGAGAGATAAAATTGGGGAAGATTTTCACACAAAATGGTTTATCACAGAGCAGCTAGATCTTCGAGAAGATCTTGATTTTGGGCGGCCTGAGTCGATTTGGACGATCTTCAGCCTCTCGGAGTTGTCGAAGTTGTTCGAGAAGAGGCGACGATCGAGACTTCTCCAAGCACAGGGCTTCTAGAGAGGCCTGGGGCACTGGGGCTCACAGATAGATCGCAAATTTTACTACAACACCGACAAAAAAAACAAAATCGAGGGCTTAAGTACAGTGGCCAAGTGTGATTCAGCACCATATTTTCACTAACCGTTAATCCAATCTACAAAATTTAGTCCTAGATATATTGTGATAAATAAAAAATATGGAGAAAAATATTATTTTAATTTTTTGTCCTTTTCAATTTTTGACTTTTCACACTGTAGAAGGAGAGTCAATGTTTGCTGGTGGAAAAAAGAGAGATTTTTAGGTACGTCTGGCGCACGTGAACAGTGCTGTGCACGTGCACATCCAGCAGCCCAAATAAACATCAAATCAGCCGCACTAATTTTGACGTAATTTTAGAAGGCTGGATGTGCACGCGCACAACACGCTAGACAAACCTAAAAATTAATCGAGAAAAAAGAGAGGTTTTTGAAGTCATGGTAGACTGAGTTCCATAAATGATCAATGATGCTCTGGTTGACTAAAGGTGAGCCCCATCTAGAGTAATGAACATAATGACTTGATTTTATTATCAAGTCAACGCGCTGCAAATATTTCGTAAACATGCATGAACGACCTAAATTAATTTATGGTTCGTTTAACCCAAAAAAATTTGATGCGCATGTCACACCTTCCTCTATGTGCGCACGAGTATTCTTACAGTTGTAAAATTTTCCAAATTCCAGTCGGATTACTACAGTTGTAAAAATTCGACTGTAATTTAGAAAGTTTTACAATTGTAATAAGACACATGCGCACACAGAGGAAGGTGTGTTATGCGCACCAAAAATTTGTTCCCGTTTGACACGGTGATGGCGATCGTGAACGCCGGGTTAGAATCGTCGTTCGTGAACGTCCAACCTCACCTACGAAACTTCATCCATTTTTATGTCAACTTTTTTTTCTTCTTGGTAGAAGTCATAATCGTTATTATGTCAAACACATTGCATAACTCACTGGAGAAAAAATGTCACGCCAAAAGGGATGACGGTTAGTAACCGCCTTGCCAAATGGACCCATAATTTCAGTGTCAAGTTCAATTATAATTTATTGAATGAAGAAAGAAACCAATGTTGTATATATATCATATTTGAAATGAAATTTACTAACGCGGCTATAATTATAGAGCAATGTTAAAAGCACGTCGATTTTAGCTATTAACAACCAAAGTATATTAACACATCATAAAATTTTATTTTCACATCATCGTATTATTGCCACACCAATATAAATTCTGAAGATTATTGTACTCAATGAAATCAAGCGAAATTCTATTAAAAGGTTCAAATAGAAGCCTTGTGCCATTTGGCAAAAAAACATTTGAGCAAAGATCTAAGGATTAGGAAGAACTTTTGCATAATTTTAATTAAATTATAATTGTTGCGGGTCGCTCAGGCGCTTTGGTAGACCGGTCGAATTGAACCACCTTAGCTCGGAGCGAACCGAGCGCGCAAACAGTCAATTAGAGATTCGTTGAGTACACTGAGATTTTTTAACGTGGAAAACCTGGAAAAGGGTAAAAAATCACGCGGTCGGAGCTGTGTCGACCAACTTCCACTATCTTCTGGGGGTTACATTTATAAACTTAGAACTCGAGTGCGACAAGCCGCTGCTCGTTACAATAATAGAGAGAGAGAGTTCCGAAGGTGACAAGCCACCTCCAGAAAAACTAAGTCTTTTTTCTTTCTGAGAACTGTGGAGAACAAAAGTGAGATGCTCCGGAGAACAAAAGTGAGAATGCTGAGTCGCCTTTCGGGATTGAGGAAATCTTCAAGTCCACGAAGGAGATCTTCAAGCGCCGAAGGAGAATTCCGTGAAAATCTTCAAGGAGCTCTCCCGGGTGCAGAAGGCAAGGTCCCCTCAAATGAAGGCTCTGAGCTCCTTTTATAGCTTTGACCGGGGGTAGTCCGGTAATTTTGTCGTTGTAACCACCGTAACCACATGGCGGACGAATCACGTTTTCCGGTTCGGAGCACACGGATCGCCATTTTTCGTAAATGACCGTCTTGCCCTAGGGCAGTTCGGGCAGTTCGGGCAGTTCGGGCAGCTTTGTTGAAGGCGAAAAAGGCGATAAACTGTTCCTGAAATCTGAGAAATTAGAAAGACAAAAAGTGAGCGTGCCCGAAATATGAAAGTGCTCTGAGAGCGCTCAGAAGCGTTCTGAGCGCGCAACGAACACAGAAGCATTCTGGGCGCGCAACGAACACGGGAGCGTTCTGAGCGCGCAACGAACACAAGAGCGTTCTGAGTGCGCAACGAACACGGAAGCGTTCTGGGCGCGCAACGAACACGGGTGCGTTTTGAGCGCGCAAAGAACACGCGAGCGTTCTGAGCGCGCAACGAACACAGGAGCGTTCTGAGCGCGCAACGAACACGTGAGCGTTCTGAGCGTGGAAACGTTCTGAGCGCGCGGCGAATAATATTCCGTAAGAATAATACTCTGCAAAGATAATATTTATGCGAGAATAAGGTTTTGGCGTGTAGTTTGGTCAGAGTTCTGAGTGCGGTGAACGCAAAGATGCTCGATGCGCGACCGTGAGAGGACCTCGAGGCCGAGGTGACCGGGAGCACTCCCTAGTTGAGGAGTTACGTGAATAATATTCACGTAACTCCCAAGGGAGTTACTATTCACGTAACTCCCTCTTGGGGAGTTACTATTCACGTAACTCCCTCTTGGGGAGTTACTATTCACGTAACTCCCTCTTGGGGAGTTACTACACTGCCCAATTGGGGAGTGGGGGCACTCCCCAATTGGGGAGCGCCACATGGGCGTTGACCAAGTGGTCAACGCCCATGGCATTGGGGGTGCGGTAATGTCGCACCCCCCCCCCCCCCCCCCAATGTAGCTGGGGGTGCGGCAATGCCGCACCCCCCAAGGCATATGGGGGTGCGGCAATGTCGCACCCCCTTTTAGGCGCGGCAATGTCGCACTCCCTTTTAGGCGCGGCAATGTCGCACCCCCTTTTAGGTGCGGCAGTGCCGTACCATTTTGGTGCGGCGGGTGACGCGCCGTTTCGGCGCGGCGGGTGCCGCGCCATTTCGACGCGGCGAGTGCCGCACCATTTCGGTGTGGCGAGCGCTGCGTCCTTTCGGCGCGACACCTTTTGATCTTCACGCTACGCGTGTCGCTTGCGTGCTCGGCGGTACCCATCCAGATACGTGATACAGGACCGCATCTCATATCATTTTTACGGGTGCACATCATAAGCCCCCCAAACCTTCGGAGTCCGAATTACTGCATGGAGGAGTTCAGAGGTTTTGATTTTCCTTTGTGGCAACTCAGACCATCGACATCTCTGTGCGACGCGTCATACCATGCCGAGGGTAAGCTGTTGTGACTTGCGTAACTATGAGCTTGTCGTCATGCGAACTTTCCGGAAGTCATCGCTTGGCTCCAGTTGTGAGAGAAACCTACATCTCGTCTTGATCGATTGCGAGCTTGATGCCCAGCGATTGCGTCGGAGATCGCGACGAGCTTATCGCCCCCTGATTGTGTCGGATATCATGCCAAACTTGCAGTTTAGCATTTAAGGACTGAGTAGCTTGGTGACGAGAAGCCGAAGCAGCGATGTACAACCCGTATTCGCTGAGTGGGCCCCTCAAGCCCACCGGCGAGATCTGGGTCAGCCAGACCATTCGCCCAGGCTGAAGCAGGTGGAAAGACCCCCAGGTAAGTAGGTGGCGAGCCATAAGGCGAGAAGAGGAAATCGGCGAGTGGTACCCTTGTGGACCACTCGCCCATAGGCGTAAGCATTCGCCCAGTCACGCGAGAGCTCGGCGAGTGGTGCCCTCATGGACCACTCGTCCCCAAGGGCTTTAAGGAGGAAATGACAATGTTGCCCCTTATGGGCTGCAAATAGCCCTTCAGGACAGCAGAGTTGGGCTATTAGCAGACCAATCTGGGGTGCGGTTAGTAAAATTAAAAGGCGGATTCATGTTATTTGCAGACCAGCCTGGAAAAATCTATAAATAGACCCTTAAGGGCACCTTGGAGAAGGACGGATTTTCTGGAGAGTCCTCTCCTCTAGGCTTGTTTTGGTTGGCTGCTAGTACCCTCCAAGGTGCCCGGCTGAGCTTTGGTTTAGGAGGGGAAGCTCTCTAAGATCTTCCGGGTGTGTGACGGGACCTCCTCGCTGCAGCCTTGGGTCTATTCCAATTTTCTCATCCACCAGTCAGAGAGTTTAGTGAGGGAGAAGTAAGCGTCGGCTACACCCCCCAGTGGGTCCGAACTCAGGAGACCGGTTGCCGGTTTCAACATTTTTGGTGCGGTGAGCGTGGACCGTAGTCGGTGAAGGAAAATCTCAAGCTAGGTTGGATGACAGGAGATGGGGGAAATGGTTCTGACTCGGGTCACTCGCAGTCACCAGCGACAGGGGATTGGCTGGAGATGTTCGAGAAGTTCAAGCGAGAAGTCCTGCAGACGGTTCTCGCAGGAAGAAGCGAGTGCGAGACGCCGGCAGTTCCCGTGGTTCCGCCCCAGCAGATCGGCGAGAATGCTCCGGGGCAGCGACCTGGGAAGGAAGTGCCAGCGGAAGGAAGCGCGCGAGATCTCCCCGGGCGGCAGCTATTCAGCAGCCCGGCGAGTGCTGAGGTCTGCGAGCTGGTTCCGCGCGAGAGGACCACTCGCCGAGCAGGGGAAGGAAGCCCTTTTTGCGAGATGATCCTCTCGGCCCCAGTGCCAGAGGGGTTCCGGGGGCCGGAGATGTCCTATTATACAGGGAAGGATGACCCAGTCGTGCACCTGCAATGGTTTGAGGACATGGTTTCAATTCTGCCCATGACGGATGCCTTTCAGTGCCGACTCTTCGCGACCACTTTGAAGGAGAAAGCTAGGGACTGGTTCCACCAGCTCCCGGTAGGTTCCATCTACGCGTTCGACGATCTGCGCCGGAGCTTTCGGCTGCGCTTCTCGACGTCAAAGAAGAGAAAGAAGGATGCGGAGGCTCTCTTCAAGATCAGGCAAAGGGAGGGGGAATCACTGGCACACTATGTGGACAGATTCCAAGAGGAGATACACCTCGTGCAGGAGGTGCCAGGGTTCGCCCTCAAGATGGCATTCATCGTGGGGTTGCGAGATGGGTTCTTCAAGATGGACCTGAAAAGAAGGGCTCCTCTCTCCTTTGAGGAGTTGATGGAGCGGGCAGCGGAGGAGATAGAAGGGGAGGCGGCCAACCCAGAATTATACAAGAGGTTGGCAAAGATGAGCGAGCCTGAGGTGAGGCAGCAAGAAGGAAGAAGGCGAGAAGAACCCAGGGGTCAGGGGTTCGAAAGACCGCCTCAAAATTGGAGGAATCAAGAGCCCAACAACAGGTTGGGCTGGAGGCACCAGGAAGTAGGGGTGAGCATAAAAAACCGCAAACCGCAAAAACCGCCCGCATCGCACAAACCGCACCAATTTTTAAACCGCACCGCGTAGTTTCGGTGCGGTGCGGTTTTGAACTTTTACAAACCGAGCGCGGTTCGGTGCGGTGCGGTTTTTGGATCTTGAAAACCGCAAAAACCGCACCGCACCGACTAATGACATATTTTTAATTTTAATAAACTTGTGACATATCACATACATATAAATAAAAGTAAAACTTAAATTATTAATTAATAATAGTAATTAACTAATTATATTAGAGCATATAGTTGCTTTTTTGTTTAGTTTGTTCTTTATCGATTTACTGATGAATTTGAAGATTAGTAAGCTTTTGTTAAGTGCAAATAGTATCTTAATGATTCATCTAACTGTAAATACGTATTCACTAGATTTCTCATAATGTTTCAATGTTTGAAGGATAAATAAAACTGTAATTATGTGAGTGTTGTGCATATCTAGGACTTAAAATCATTTAGATTTATTATATTTGTATTTGATGTGTCATTTCATATGCAACTAAAGTAGTTATATCATGAGGATTGTATTATCTGAAGATCTATTTATAACTCATGTAACTATGTTTTTGTCCAAATTTTACAACTTATTTTGCCTCACATTATCCTTTTGGTGTATATGCATATTACATGCTAAAAACTGCACCGAAACCGAAACCGCACCGCAAAAAACCGCACCAAACCGAAACCGCACCGCATAATTTCGGTGCGGTGCGGTTTTGCTCGGGCCAAAACCGCGTCCTCACGGTGCGGTTGCGGTTTGGGCCAAAACCGCACCAAACCGCACCGCGCACACCGGTAGGAAGGACCAGCGAGAGGTCAGGAAGGGGGGTACCAAGGAAGAGAGGCGGGAGGAATGAATCTGGGGTGGAGGCAGGGCCCCAGACCCCCTCACCCCCCAAGGGAGCAAGCTATGGCAATAGGCCGAGGAAGAGGAGGTAGAGGAGCAAGAGGAGGGAGAGGAAGAGCAGGAAGGGGGGACAAAGTGGCGTTGCCCTACTGTGATTTTCATCAGGAATGTCACGCGACCGCCACCTGACTAGAATTCCTGGAGATGAGAGAGAGAGGTCAGCCACGGCGGCAGCAGGACAGGATCGAGGAAGTGCTCCCAGAGGCGGAAGAGGACCGATGCGAGGACAGGGCGGATACATGAGCCAAGGGGGAATCAGGGTGATTCATGGTGGGGTTGGGATAGAGGCCTCTCGCAAGAGGAGCTTCCAGGCGATGTTCCTGAGAGACTTCGCATCAACTTCCCAGACCCCACCCCCCACAGAGAAGCACACCTTCTCCTCGGAAGATATGCCCGATTACGAGGACCCGTTCTGCGACGCCCTGGTGATCCAGACGGCGATAGAAAACTTCATGGTCTCTCGGATCCTGGTGGACAACGGGAGCTCGGTGAATGTTATCTTCAAGAAGGCTTTCGATGCGATGGAGGTGGAGAAGAAGAGGGTGCAGGCCTCTGATGGGCCGCTGTTTGGTTTCTCAGGAGAAAGGAAGGAGGTTGAGGGAGGTGTCAGCCTCCAGGTGACGTTAGGAGGAGTCCCAAGGAACTGCCGGTTTGTCATCGTTGACGCTCCGAGCAGCTACAATGCCATATTTAGGCGCCCCCTCATCAGTGCCTTCCGATGTGTGCCCTCATCATACCACCAGTGCTTGAAGTTCCATAGTGGAGGAGTCCAGATCCGAATCCGGGGAGATGCAAAGGTGGCCAGGCAGTGCTATGTGACTGTCGTCAACACCATCTCTTAGATGGCAGAGGCTGAGAAGATGGATGAAGAGATGAGGAGGCTGGAGGGGCCAGGAGAAGGAGTGAAGAAGAGGGGAGAAGAGGAAGAGGGCAGTGCCCGAGGAAAGGAGATGGAGGTAGCTCAGGAGGAGCAGGTCGAACCAATGGAGGAGGAAGGTGCGGCAGAGGAGGAGGCCCGGGTAGAAGGGGGAGAAGCGAAGGGCAGATGGGAAGAGCCGGCCCGGCTAGAGGCGGCAGAGGAAGTAGTGGAGATGGAGGTTATCACCCAGGGAGGAAGGGTGGAAAAGGTGCGTGTCAGCGGGGGCCTCAGCCCGGAGGACAGGATAAGGATGCTGGAGTGCATCCAGAAGAACGTGGACATCTTCGCATGGAGCGCAGCAGACATGCCAGGCATCGAGGCGGACGTGGCTTGCCATCGTCTCAACCTTGAGCCAGGATCCCGCCCCATCCGACAGAAAAGGAGGGCCTTCGTCGGCAAGCTCGAAGAACCGATCCGCGAGGAGGTGGCCAAGCTCCTTGAAGCAGGTTTTGTATCGGAGATCCAGTATCCCGGCTGGGTCTCCAATGTCGTCATGGTAAAAAAGGGCGATGGTCGCTGGCGTATGTGTATTGACTTTTCTTTGTTAAATAAAGTCTGCCCTAAGGATTGTTATCCCCTGCCTCGGATCGACGCGCTGGTTGACTCAGCCGTCGGTTTTTCTGTGATGAGTTTTTTGGATGCTTTTTCAGGTTATCACCAGATCAGGATGCACCCGCCGGATGTCAAAGATGTCTCGTTCATCACCCGGGAGGGGTGCTACTGCTATAAGATGATGCCCTTTGGGATGAAAAATGCAGGAGCAACCTACCAGAAAATGATGGACCGGGTTTTTAAGGAGCAAAGAGGAAGGAACTTGGAGGTTTACGTAGATGACCTCATGGTGAAGAGCAAGAGCATGAGCATTCATCTCCAAGACCTCGAGGAAACCTTCGCCACCCTACGCAAGTACAAGATGCGCCTGAACCCCCTGAAGTGTGTGTTCGGGGTCAGCAAGGGGAAGTTCCTGGGACACCTCCTCACCCATTCGGGGGTAGAACCTAACCCGGACAAGGTCAAAGCCATCATGGAGTTGGGATCGCCTCGGAATGCCAAGGAGGTCCAGCGCTTGACGGGAAAGCTCGCGGGGTTGAGCAGGTTTCTCTCCCGGGCCGGGGAGAAATGCTCCCCCTTCTTCAAAACATTACGAGGCAACCGAAAATTTGAGTGGACAGAAGAATGCGAGGAGGCCTTCCAGGCCTTGAAGAGCCAGCCACCCAGGCTCTGCTGCTCCAGGGTCCCAAGGAGGGGGAGCGCCTAGCCTTGTACCTCGGAGTCGGGACTGAGGCCGTAAGCTCCGTCCTGGTCCGGGAAGAATGCAAGAAACAGCTGCCCATCTACTACGTAAGTAGGGTCTTGAGGGAGGCGGAACTCAGGTACCCAATTTTAGAGAAGCTGGCCTTCGCTCTGGTCGTCACGGCAAGAAAGCTCAGGCCATACTTCCAGGCCCATTCAATTCAAGTGGTGACTGATCACCCCCTTCGCCAGATCTTCGAAGGAGTAGAGCACTCGGGGAGGCTCGCGAAGTGGTCAATAGAGTTAAGTGAGTTCAATATCACCTTCGTCCCTCGACTATCCATGAAGGCACAGGTAGTGGCAGATTTCATGGCAGATTATGTGGTCGGGATGGAGGAGGGTCAAGCCCCTCGTCATGTTCCATGGAAGCTGCTGGTTGACGGGGCCTCGGGTAAAAACTCTCTCGGAGGAGGGGTGGTGCTGGAGAGCCCCCACGGGGTGAAGATCGAGCAGACGCTCGTTATACATTTCCCAATCACCAACAACCAGGCGGAGTATGAGGCGGTGATCGCCGGCCTGCGTCTGGCTCTGGAACTGGGAGTCCATGACGTGGAGGTCCTCACCGACTCGATGATAATAGCCTCTCAGATCAAGGGAGAGTTCGAGACAAGGGAACCTACACTCATAAGATACTTAGCCAAAGTGAGAAGCCTCATTGGAGCGTTCAAGACTTTCTCCATCAGGCACATCCCTCGGGAGGAGAGCACCCCAGCGGATCGTCTGGCCAAGGCCGGTCCTCGAGCCGGAGGAACCCTGACAGACCTGTTCCGTCCTTCGATCGAGGAGGGGGAACTCATGGAAATAGAGCAGAGATCCTCTTGGAAGGATCCCTTCGTTACCTTCCTTGCAACAGGGAAATTCTCGGAGAATGTTCCAGACCAAAGGCGCTTCCGGTACAAGTCCGCCTACTACGTGCTCCATGAGGGGGATTTGTATCGGAAGACCCTCTCGGGCCTCCTGGCCCGATGCATCTCAGAAGATGAAGTCCCGAGGATCTTAGAAGAAGTTCACTCCGGCGAGTGTGGCAGCCACTCGGGGAGCAGAATGTTGGAGGCAAGAATAATGAGGCAGGGGGTACTTTTGGCCGACCTTGAGTAGAGATGCGGCGGCCTTCGCTAAGAAATGCCAGAAGTGCCAGATGTTCGCCCCACTTCAGCTCCTGCCTGCTCAGAGGCTAAGGAGTATCATGGCGCCTTGGCCATTCGCCATATGGGGGATGGATCTGGTAGGACCCTTCCCCCAGGCCAGTGGGCAGAGAAGATTCCTCTTGGTCATGATCGACTACTTCTCGAAGTGGTTGAAAGCTAAGGTGCTGGCTAAGGTCACCTCCCAAGTGATCCGCAACTTCATATAGGGGGAGATCATCTGTCGACATGGGCTTCCGCAGGCCATAGTCATAGATAATGGCCCACAATTCGCCAGCGAGGAGTTCATCAATTTCTGTGGCCAGTTGGGGATAGACCTCAGGTTTGCATCCGTCCACCATCCCAGGAGCAACGGGCAGGTGGAGGCGGCAAACAAGATTATCGTGAACTTGCTCAAGAAGAAGGTGGAAAATCTTAAGGGCAATTGGGTGGAGCAGCTCCCCTCGGTCCTGTAGGCTTTAAGGACTACCCCCAACACCGCCACGGGAGAGACCCCTTTCAAGCTCTCCCACGGCTGCGAGGCCGTCATCCCCATAGAGTTCGAGGTCATGACGCCACGAGTAAAGGCCGCCACGAATGGAGAGGAAGATTGGAGAGCTGGGAACGAAGAGGAGTTGCGGCTCTCCCTCGACCTCATCGAAGAAGCCCGGGATCTAGCAGCCATTCGCCAAGAAGAGGTCAAGCGGCGGATGGCCAAGTACTTCGACAAGCACATCAGGGTCAAGCAATTCGAAAAGGGGGACCTAGTACTCAAAAAGTTCGACGCGGCTGGAAGGTCTGCCGCAGTGGGGAAGCTTAATCCCAACTGGGAAGGTCCCTATGTCGTGGAAGAGGCACTAAAGTTTGGGGGATACCGCCTTCAGAATGTAGAGGGCCAATCCCTTAGTCACACATGGAGTGGTGACGATCTCAAACACTTCTATCCCTAAAAACTATGTAATGCTAATGTTTTTGAAATAAGAATATTTTGTTTATCCTGTATGTGTGAAAGTAATGCTGCAGCTTGTGGGGAAACCTCGAAAGTTCCAGAAGATGGCCCCGAGCAGACCCGCTGTCCAGGCTCTCATCTAGCTGGCAGGTCCGAAGGCTCACTCGGCGGCAGGTTCTAAGTTGCTGGGAAGATGGCCCCGAGCAAACCCGCTGTCTAGGCTCTCATCTAGCTGGCAGGTCCGAAGGCTCACTCGGTGGCAGGTTCTAAGTTGCTGGGAAGATGGCCCTGAGCAGACCCGCTGTCCATGCTCTCATCTAGCTGGCGGGTCCGAAGGCTCACTCGGTGGCAGATTCTAAGTTGTTGGGAAGATGACCCCGAGCAGACCCGCTGTCCAGGCTCTCATCTAGCTGGCAGGTCTGAAGGCTCACTCGGTGGCAGGTTCTAAGTTGCTGGGAAGATGGCCCCGAGCAAACCTGCTGTCCAGGCTCTCATCTAGCTGGCAGGTCCGAAGTCTCACTCGGTGGCAGGTTCTAAGTTATTGGGAAGATGACCCCGAGCAGACCCGCTGTCCAGGCTCTCATCTAGCTGGCAGGTCCGAAGGCTCACTCGGTGGCAGGTTCTAAGTTGCTGGGAAGATGGCTCCGAGCAGACCTGCTGTCCAGGCTTTCATTTGGCTGGCAGGGCCGAAGGCTCACTCGGTGGCTGGTCCTAGATTCTCAAAAGGTCGACCTCGGGAGCACTCGCGAGGACTACACACCAATGAGATAATCTCTCCTCTCTCCCTTATAGCCTATCCATGCGAGACCCCTGACCTAGGCGAATGGTTAGAGGGGCGAGTGGAGCAAGCGGCGGAAGATCGGAAAGGGCAAGGCATCCTAGGTAACCTTCGAGCATCCGGCGAGTGGCCAAGACAATAACACTACGACCCAACGTCCTAATGAGCCTAGCGAGATACATTAGCAAATGAGTGAAAATCAAAATAGCACAAAAATTTGTAATTAATATATACGCCAAGAGGACTCGCCCTAGTTCATGATTACATCCAAAATGAAAGATAAAAAGAAAGCAAAAAATCGCGAGGGCCCCTCTCATGGGTCGGCAGGCTTCTCGCCAGAAGATCCATCGCTCTCGCCCGAATCCGGGAGGAGGGGGTCTTCTCGCGGCTCGCCATCTACATCTTCCGGGAAAGGGATCGGGATGTAGAGCTCGGGGATGACCTGTCGGGCAGAGAGGCATTCGGCCTCCTCCTTCAGGTACCCAGCCTGCCGCAGCACCTGCAGCGCGTGCTTCACGACGCTTTGAGCATTCTCCTGCATCAGCTGCTCTAGCTCATGATGGGGGTAAAAGTGCCCCTACTCCCTGAGGCGAGTGCCAAGGCATCGGCTTCTCGCGCCTGCTGGACCTCGGCCTTAGCCAGCCGGACTTCCTCCTCAAGGTTGCCCACTCACGTGCGAAGCATCTCGGCAATCATGGTGTCCTGAGAAAACGAAGATGGTGAGAAGAAAGTGCGGCAATCACCAACGGTCATTCGCGGGGAGGGTGGGGAAAATGTACCTCTCTGACGGGGCGGCTGGCGAGAAGGGCCTCCGCAGCTTCCAGTTTCACCCTGAGGTCACGCGCCTCGGCGGAAACAATAGCCCTGGTCTCCTCAACCCCCGCCAAACTCCGCGCCAGATTAATGCTCCGGCGCGAAGACATATGCGCAAGCTCAAGGGCCCGCAGCAGGGCTCGAGCGGTCTCGTGGGCGAGAACTTGCGTCTTCTCGGCATCAAAGACCTCGGCGTCCTCACGACCGTAGAGGGCATACGCAATGGCGTAAGCCTCACCACTGGCAAGGTCGCTCTCTATCCACGATGGATGGAGGGTAGAGAGCGAGACCCTGTTCGAGTTCCTGTCCCACTTCACCAAGGGAGCCCCTGAGGGGTCCACATACTTCTCGCCCTGAGGAAAGTTCCGGTGGTCCCTAGGCAATGGCGGCGGCGGCAACAACGGCCCCGAGTGGGGAACATTCCCGTCCGGCGCACTCATTCCCGGGGTCTGGGCTGGAGCTTTCGCCCCTGAGGTCTCACCCAAAACCCCCTTCCCTTTGACAGAAGGGGAACGTCTCGACTTCTTGGAAAAGGAGGAAGGAGGCACCCCGGTCTTTCGTTTTCGGCTGCCAGACTTGGGGGAGGAGGGTTCCTCCCGACAAGCATCCGCGGCGGCTTGTGCAAGAGACACGGAAACCCCCGAGGGACGCGGCGGATGAAGAGGGAGGTCTCGCACGCCTGTTTGTGAACACGAGCGGATCAGCGAATGGTATGAAGTCAACAAAACCGAGCGAATGAAGAAGGTTTAGAAAACTCACCCTCACCCTGCGGAATGGGCGGAAGCGAGTTGACATTTCGCCGGAGGTAGACGAGGTCCATCCCGTGCTCCAGGATATACTGGTGCAGCTTGGCCTCGTTCCCCCCAGAGTCAGGGGCCGGAAGGTTGATTCCTCCTCCTGCACTGGGGCGAGAAGGGTGTTTCCGAGGCTCCCGCTGACGAAGATGAAGCGGCGAACCCAGTCGTGGTTCTTGTTCGGGAGACCCTGGTGCTTGAGTGG
This sequence comes from Dactylorhiza incarnata, assembly GCA_033032865.1. Taxonomy (NCBI): domain Eukaryota; kingdom Viridiplantae; phylum Streptophyta; class Magnoliopsida; order Asparagales; family Orchidaceae; genus Dactylorhiza; species Dactylorhiza incarnata. The sequence continues at coordinate 10,350,092 of JAWHQI010000053.1, forward strand.
GCTCTGACCCGAGAAGGAGATGACGTGTGAGCAGCGGAAGGTATAGAGCTTGCGAAAGACGGGCAGCGAAAACTCAATCCCCTCCTCTCGCAGGTAGCACGCGTACCCGACTAGCATGGCGATAGAGTTAGGGTTGAGCTGGCCGGGCACGAGTCCATAATATCGGAAAATCTGGCGGAGTTTCGGCCAGATGGGGAGGCGAAATCCCACCTCGAAGTGCTCCAGCGGGATCGTGAGAGCACACGACGAGATGGAATTTAAGCGATCCTCCGGCCCGGGCTTTCGCGCTTCGAATCCCAGCGGGACATAGTCCGCGACAGCGGTTAAGTAAGCTTCATCGGAGAGATCACAAGAATCGAAGACGTGGTTGCCGAATGCACTGGCGCACCTGGCCCTGCCTTCGGTCTCGCCACCCATCTTGCGAATACGGAAGAAGACAGGAATTGCAGAGAAGAGAGAAGTGCGAGTGCTAGCGCAGGGAGAGAGAAGGAGCGGATGGTGAGGTAATCAATACGGTAGTTGAGCGGCCTATTTATAGAGGAAATAAAAAAAAACGCTTGGGTTTTCGAGGCAACGGGTGTGCGGATAGCCATCGCGTCTTCCCGACGCCTCGAAACCCGGGCCGGTCCCTCTCGCCCATTAATGACGAATGACCTATGGCTACTCATTCGACGGCTACGCAACAAGGTTGGGAAGGCATTCTGCTGTAAGACATTATTCGGCATACCCAAGCAAGTTGCGAGAAACATAAGCGGAAAACGCATTCGCAAAGCACAGAGTAAATTATTACAGACATAAAATAAGTCCAACCTCCACATCACCATAAACTGAATAAGAAAAAAGAAAATATGAAAAGAGGCGGATGATGACCAGACTAGCGCTCCTCCCAATACCACCGACCAAGCCCTCGCGGCCCAGCCTCCGGGGGCATTCGCGGGCGATGGTACGCGAGCATGGAGGTGATCTCATGAGATGCCAACTGAAGCTGGTCCCGAGCACGCGTAGCATGTCTCCCCGGAGACAGCTCCCCTCCTTCACCTCCCAGACGCTCCACCACTGCAAGGAGGCGCGAATAGTCCTTCCGAAGGGCCTTCAGCTCACGCGAGACTTCCACCCGCACACCATCCACCTGGCCGATGATGTCCCGCTGCGTACAAATGAGCTTCCCCAAGACTTCCGTCATTCGCTCCTTCAGGGTCGCCTGGTCCGAGGGGTCGCCTGGTCCGAGGGGTCGCCGAGGAAGTCAGAGAGGTCTCCGGGAGAAGGGAGAGGCGAGGGCATCCCGTCTTCCCCCTCGTGGTAAGATCCAAAGGGGGAGGCTTCCCGATAGCCTGCGAGAACACATGCTGGTCAGTCGCGTTAAACAAAACGAATGCGCTAAATGCGGATGAGGTCACTAACCTAGTGTGGGATCCCCATGACCCGGGGGACGAGATGAGTGGGGGTGCGTTTTACTCAGTCCAGCGGGAGGTAGGACTTTTCCTTTCCCAGGGCGGAAGGGCTGTGGAGAAGGAGCTGGAGCATTCGCATGATCATCCACACGGTCCTGATGACCGGGTCCCCTTTCAGGAGATACCCTCAGCTCATTCACGAGCACGGAGGGGTTCGGTCGAGCAGGGGAACTCGGAGGAACGGAGTCACGCGGCGGAAGGTCGGGGTTGAGGGCTCTAAAAAACAGTGGTCAGTAGCGCGCAGTGTGCAGGATGAGAATTCACAACTTACCAGATTGCCGAGGGGACTCGCCGGGAGGGGGTGGAGGAGCAAGATGCAGATCGGGAGGAGGCCTCGCATCCGCGAGAGGCGGCACCATGACACTATTCGAGACGGCCCCATGACCGTCCTCAGGTGCCGAAATCCCCTGCGAATGGTCAGGGCGATTGCAGGATAAGGGAAGGGCAGAAGCTAAACGAAAGGACGGGAGGAATTATCATACCTACGTCCCGGGGTCTGGAGCAGTATTTGCCGGAGACTTCGAGGCGCTCTCTCCTCCCTGGCGATTCAGCCGAATCGCCTTGGCTCGACGCGAGACGTTGGGGGCACTCGGGTCCCGCTTAGACGTAAGCCAGGGAGCAAACCTGGCAGTCTTGGGGGCGGTTGTACTCTGGGCCGCATCCAGGCGCTCGATCATTTCCTGCGAGAGGGGTCTCGCGGAAGGTTTGTGGGAAGACATTGAAATCAGCGAAAGGTCAAGGGGGAGAAGGATCTCCAAGCCGAGGAATGGAAGCGTTCCAGGAAAATCTGACACTGAGAAGTATATATAGGGTGACGGTGGGACCCACCGAATCTTATGGGTCCAGTCAGCAAGCACTCACCGAATACCAGGTTGGACTGTTCTTTCCGAGCGTAGGAACCACTCGCAAAGAGCGGGGATTGTGTACAACCCGTATTCGCTGAGTGGGCCCCTCAAGCCCACCGGCGAGATCTGGGTCAGCCAGACCATTCGCCCAGGCTGAAGCAGGTGGAAAGACCCTCAGGTAAGTAGGTGGCGAGCCATAAGGCGAGAAGAGGAAATCGGCGAGTGGTACCCTTGTGGACCACTCGCCCATAGGCGTAAGCATTCGCCCAGTCACGCGAGAGCTCGGCGAGTGGTGCCCTCATGGACCACTCGTCCCCAAGGGCTTTAAGGAGGAAATGACCATGTTGCCCCTTATGGGCTGCAAATAGCCCTTCAGAACAGCGGAGTTGGGCTATTAGCAGACCAATCTGGGGTGCGGTTAGTAAAATTAAAAGGCGGATTCATGCTATTTGCAGACCAGCCTGGAAAAATCTATAAATAGACCCTTAAGGGCACCTTGGAGAAGGACGGATTTTCTGGAGAGTCCTCTCCTCTAGGCTAGTTTTGGTTGGCTGCTAGTGCCCTCCAAGGTGCCCGGCTGAGCTTTGGTTTGGGAGGGGAAGCTCTCTAAGATCTTCCGGGTGTGTGGCGGGACCTCCTCGCTGCAGCCTTGGGTCTATTCCAATTTTCTCATCCACCAGTCAGAGAGTTTAGTGAGGGAGAAGTAAGCGTCGTCTACACCCCCCAGTGGGTCCGAACTCAGGAGACCGGTTGCCGGTTTCAACAAGCGCGGTGGCGGGGTGTCCAAGCAGCGCGAAGGCGAGGTGGTCTTTTGGACAGACTTAGTTAAAGTTATCGTACTTCACACTTATCCTCCACTAGCGAGAGGCCTCTTCTCTTCAGCGCGTTGGCGAGTTTGCTGCTAGGTGTTAGTACCGAAGATCGTGGACTTGAATAGGACCAATTTTAGGACCCCCAAAGTTTCTGCGAAGGGCTGACGCTTTGAACTGTGACCTAACACGAGGGCGAAGTGCGGACGCTTCGTGTTGTAGTAATGAGGTCAATGGGGGAGGAGAGTGAACTCTCGTGTCTGGTGGACGTTGGGTCCTTTGAAAAATATCAGAGCCTCTACTTTGGGACACCTGATCGTTCTGTTCGGAAGAGCTCGACGTTTCTGTATGACATATACAAGCACTTTGTTATGGGAGAAGGCCAATGTGTGGGATGATCTGGACAATCTGTTCTGGAAGAGGTCAGAGTCCCTTGTCGGACGATCTGAACACTCTGTTCTGGGAGAGGTCAGAGTTTCTTGTCGGATGATCTAAACACTCTGTTCTGGGAGAGGTCAAAGTTCGTTGTCGAACGATCTGTGCACTCTGTTCTGGGAGAGGTCAGAGTCCGTTGTCGGACGATCTGTACACTCTGTTCTGGGAGAGGTCAGAGCCCGTTTTCGAACGATCTGTACACTCTGTTCTGGGAGAGGTCAGAGTCCGTTGTCGGACGATCTGTACACTATGTTCTAGGAGATGTCAGAGTCCATTTTCGGACGATCTGTACACTCTGTTCTGGGAGAGGTCAGAGTCCTTTGTCGGACATCTGTACACTCTGTTCTGGGAGAGGTCAGAGTCCGTTTTCGGACGATATGTACACTCTGTTCTGGGAGTGGTCAGAGTCCTTTGTCGGACGATCTGAACACTCTGTTCTGGGAGAGGTCAGAGTCCGTTGTCGGACAATCTGAACACTCTGTTTTGGGAGAAACAGTACAATTGAAAATGACTCTTGTGGTTTGGGCGCATGATAAAAAGTAATAAATTAAATAACACTTGTTTGTTACATGGATGTTGAAAACATAAGATACATGTAAATACGTCGGGTGCCCTGGACGTTCCCTAGGCAGAGAACGGGCTATTCTTCGGGATGGCCGCTCCAGGGATTGCCCCCCTGCTGGGTCATTCTTGACCTGTTGATTCAGGGTCCTTGGTTTGGAGGAATTTTTCAAGGAATCCTAGACGAACGAATCTTTCGATTTCTGCGCTCAGTCGCGAACAATCTTCTGTTTTGTGCCCGTGACCTCGATGGTAGTCGCAGTATTTGGATTGGTCTCCAGAATTTGGTGCAAGAGCCCTAGGCCTCTGAAGAGAGGGATGATCGCGGATGGCAAGGAAAACGTTAGTCCTGGTTGTGTTCAAGGGAGTGTAGTCTTGATGCTGGCGAGAACCTCGGTCTCGGCTGGGGGTGTCGTGTTGTTTATTGTTTTTATCGGGGACCGTCCGTGGCAACGACTCCTCTCTCTTCCTCTTCGATCTCACCTCGAACTGCTGGCGGTGCGCTTCAATCGCCTCATCAGCTGCTATCTGAGCTTCTACTCGGTGGACGAGGTCTGGGTAGCTAGGCACAGTTTCTCGCATCAGTGCGGAGTAGAAGCCACTGGGGCGGAGCCCTCCATGGAAGACTCCTCGCAGGAGCTCGGGGTCGACCCCCGGGATTTGCCGAGCCTCCGAAGTGAAGCGTCAGAAGAAATCCTTGAGAGTCTCTCCGTCATTCTGGCGGATTCCTGAGAGATGGGAGGGATCTCGGACAATCCTACAATTGGCGATGAACTGGTCCACGAACTGTTGCGTCATTTCTACGAAGTTGCTGATAGCCTCATCCCGCAGGGAGTGGAACCAAGTGCGCGCTTGTCCTTTCAAGGTTGCCGGGAACACTTGACATAGGAGCTGATCTGGAGCGTTGTAGAGTCTCATGATGGTAGCGAAGTGGTTGACATGTTCTAACGAGTCGTCCGTCCCGTCGAATGTTTCGATGTTGGGAAGCTTGAAACCATTCGGAACTGGATGGGCCAAGAACTGAGGCGATAGTGGGGAGCCGTGGTGCGCGGGACGGCGGGCGAGGGCTGCGAGTCGCCCCGCCTGGTCGTACTCTTCCGCTATCATGTCGCGTATCTCCTCTCGCGTGGTTCGTTCTACTGCTCGACCAGGAACAACTCTTCCTTGGCGATGGTGATGGTGGTCAGCTTCTGGTCCTCTGGTTGGCGGAGCGGGATGGGTGGAGCTTGCTGCGTCGGAGAATTCTTCTAAGGCTTCTTCTTCTCGAATGTCCTCTTCATTCAGAGCATGATTCGGAGCTGGGGGCGCCGGTGAAACGTTCAACGCTGGGGGTTGAACGGGAGCTCGAGGAGCCCCAAGATTTCTTACGAGAGCCAGTATCTCGGCTTGCTGATCTTCCATCTGACGCACGCGCCCTTCCAGTATTGTCGCGGGCGCGAGCACTGCCTCTTCTGCGAGAGGCGCATTGATAAGCGAGTGGGAGGGAGCTGGGTCGACGCGCCCCTCCGGGACTGATCCTTCAGTGGTGCGAGCACTTCTTCTTGCCATTGCAATTGGCGGCAAGTGTTACCTTCAGTTATTTTTGCTGAACTTTGGGAATATCGATTCCCACAGACGACGCCAAACTGTTGCGGGTCGCTCGGGCGCTTTGGTAGACCGGTCGAATTGAACCACCTTAGCTCGGAAGCGAACCGAGCGCGCAAATAGTCAATTAGAGATTTGTTGAGTACACTGAGACTTTTTAACATGGAAAACCCAGAAAGGGTAAAAAACCACGCGGTCGGAGCTGTGCCGACCAACTTCCACTATCTTCTGGAGGTTACAATTAGAAACTTAGAACTCGAGCGCGACAGGCCGCTGCTCGTTACAATAATAGAGAGAGAGAGAGTTCCGAAGGTGACAGGCCACCTCCAGAAAAACTAAGTCTTTTTCTTTCTGAGAACTGTGGAGAACAAAAGTGAGATGCTCCGGAGAACAAAAGTGACAATGCTGAGTCGTCTTTCAGGATTGAGGAAATCTTCAAGTCCACGAAGGAGATCTTCATGCGCCGAAGGAGAATTCCGTGAAAATCTTCAAGGAGCTCTCCCGGGTGCAGAAGACAAGGTCCCCTCAAATGAAGGCTCTGAGCTCCTTTTATAGCTTTGGTCGGGGGTAGTCTGGTAATTTCGCCGTTATAACCACCGTAACCACCTGGCGGACGAATCACGTTTTTCGGTTCGGAGCACACAGGTCGCCATTTTTCGTAAATGACCTTCTTGCCCTCGGGCAGTTCGGGCAGCTTTGTTGAAGGCGAAAAAGGCGACAAGCCGTTCCTGCGATCTGAGAAATTAGAAAGACAAAAAGTGAGCGTGCCCGGAATATGAAAGTGCTCTGAGCGCGCTCAGGAGCGTTCTGAGCGCGCAACGAACACGGAAGCGTTCTGGGCGCGCAACGAACACGGGAGCGTTCTGAGCGCGTAATGAACACGGGAGCGTTCTGAGCGCGCAACGAACACGGAAGCGTTCTGGGCGCGCAACGAACGCGGGAGCGTTCTGAGCGCGCAACGAGCACGGGAGCGTTCTGAGCGTGGAAACGTTCTGAGCCCGCGACGAATAATATTCCGTAAGAATAATGTTCCGTAAGAATAATACTCTGCAAGGATAATATTTATGCGAGAATAAGGTTTTGGCGTGTAGTTTGGTCAGAGTTCTGAGTGCGGTGAACACGAAGATGCTCGATGCGCGACCGTGAGAAGACCTCGAGGCCGAGGTGACCGGGAGCACTCCCTAGTTGGGGAGTTACGTGAATAATATTCACGTAACTCCCAAGGGAGTTACTATTCACATAACTCCCTCTTGGGGAGTTACTATTCACGTGACTCCCCAATTGGGGAGTGCCCCGGGGAGTGGGGGCACTCCCCAATTGGGGAGTGGGACATGGGCGTTGACCAAGTGGTCAAAGCCCATGGCATTGGGGGGTGCGGTAATGCCGCACCCCCCAATGTAGCTGCACCCCCCAATGTAGCTGGCACCCCCCAAGGTAGATGGGGGTGCGGCAGTGCCGCACCCCCTTTTAGGTGCGGCAGCGCCGTACCATTTTGGTGCGGCGGGTGCCGCGCCGTTTTGGCGCGGCGGGTGCCGCGCCGTTTTGGCGCGGCGGGTGCCGCGCCGTTTTGGCGCGGCGGGTGCCGCGCCGTTTTGGCGTGGCGGGTGCCGCGTCATTTCGTCGCGGCGAGTGCCGCACCATTTCGGTGCGGCGAGCGCTGCGTCCTTTCGGCGCGACACCTTTTGATCTTCACGTCACGCGTGGCACTTGCGTGCTCGGCGGTACCCATCCAGATACGTGATACGGGACCGCATCCCGTATCATTTTTACGGATGCACATCAATAATAATTTCAATATGTGATATGCTTTAAACATGAGGCAGGAAAGAGCACAAAAAATTATAATGTATAAATTAAATCATCAAAATTATCACAACCATTTAATAATATATAAAATCAAGACTAAAATTCAGATCAATATCACTTCTTATTTTGTTTTCTATAATAATATCACTTCTTATTATGTTTAATTTGACCGTCTTCTACAATTTTGCTCAATCTATAGCTATTAACCGGCTATTAGGCACTAGGCATGTGCGTAGAAAACTGAAACCGCTCGAACCGAATCGACTTCTGAACCGAACCAACCAGTTCGGTTCGATTTCGATTTGTGGTGGCTGAAAACCGACCTATTTTCGGTTCGATCCGGTTTTTACCATGGAAAAACCGGTTGAACTGAACCGAACCGACCAGCAGAATAAAAAGTATTAAAATAAAATATCATAACTAAATTTTGTCTTTCTTAGATGTTTTTTTATCAAAAGTATTAAATTTTCTCTTATGCATGGTTTCTTAGGGCCGAGGGTTTCTGTATAAAATAATATTATAGTTTAAAAATCGTGTAGAATTTTATGATAAAACGCATGTACTTACAAAAAATACTAAATTATAAAGCAAATGTAGAAAACCGAACCGACGGATAAAAAACCGAACCAAACCAAACCGATTGGATTCGGTTCTGTTTCGATTTTGGGTGTGTAAAAAATGATGCTATTTGATTCGGTTTCGATTTTACATAAAACCGAACCGAATCGAACCGTTTGCAGGCCTATTAGGCACCATTTCCCAGAAAGAAGAACAAATTATTAAATTTCACACTTTTAAAATCTCGATTCAGCCATGCAAACATGAAGAACAGTTCATTAATAACACATAGGAATGATATAAATCATTCATTTGAACTCTCTCGAATCTGGTGCTCCAGAACGAATGAGAGGCCAAAATATAACTAAGGCGAGAGAGGTGGCGTTCCTCCGGCGTTTTCCTTCGGCAGCGGTGATTTCGCCCGGCGACAGAGGCGATTTCGTCCAGCGACATAGACAATTTCGTCCAGCGACAAAGGCGATTCGTCGGGCGTGCTGCTTGCGTCGCGAGAAAGAAAGGAACGGCCGGGCATTTGTTTCGGTGTGCGCTTAAAGCTTTGGGAGCAATGCACTGTTGCATTTTACGATGAAGTGCACTGATCTAACGGTCTATCTGGATCAGTGCAATGCACATTGAAATGTGTGCACTTTAAGATGTGTGAACTGATCCACGCGAACCGTCGAATCATTGCACTTTATCGTAAAGTGCAAAAAGAGAGCCCACATATATAATTATGTTAAATGCACATAAAATTAAACTTATAATTTACTGACATGTGATGATTCACACACACACACACACACATATATATAACTAAATGTAATAAAATCCAGTTGCTAGGAGCCATATTCAGTCTTAAAATTAGGCGGTTGTTATTCGCAAACCACGTTAATGTGTCTACACAGATTTTGGCTATCCGCAGCTCTAAAGGAGGTCAAATTTATTGTTCACAAATAATTTTGTTATCCACAGATTAGTAAAGAAAAAAGAACTTTGGTCGTCCTATTCGCCTTCCTCACCACAGGAGAGAGTAACCCTAGCTATCTAAATATTCCCAAACAAACCCTAAGTATCAAAATCTTCCCAAACAAAATGAAATGCATGAAGATCGAAGAAATTGTTTTCTTCCTCAACTCAGCCTCCATCAACGCATTCATTTTATTAATCACGGTCCGTGCACACATTGAAGTGCTCAAAAGGTTGTCGGAGATGTTTCTTCGTTGTCGGGCCCTGCTCAAGAGAACGAAGACATCAACTGTAAATTCAAATAAGGGAAGCATTAGTCAACAGATAGACGTTTATGCTTTGCGAATAACAATTGCCTAAGACTATCTTTTAACCCGTCAAAAGCTACATCATATTTTATGCTAAATCAAATCGGATCGAAATCATCTTTTTAATTTTGGATGGGTTAATCAAACTGAAGTTTTAATGAAAATATTGAAATTAATCGAAAGCAAAATCATGCTTTGTAGCATAATACAAACATTTGTTCTTCTGAATTCGTGATATTCTAATCCTAGATCGAAAAAAAAACCCCAAAATAAATAAATAATTGTGTTGAATCTGATTCAATTTGACAAAGTTCTTCTTTGTGCTTTTCCTCTTTGGAGTTAATCATGCCTCAGCTTTATAATAAAGCTTATATAGTTAAATAAAAAGGTGCAATCTTTTTAATTAAAAATTTCACTTTTAAAGTTTTCCATTTTATACTTTTCCATGAGCTTTGGGGACATTATCAGGGCCTTTGCCTCTTGGTCTGCCTCTTTAGAGGCCACTTCCACCTCTCACTACCCCGCTACTTTAGTAGAAGGCGCGATCGACGGTTGTATATTTCTCGCTCAAATTACATTTCATTTC